>OY728137.1:2078271923-2080771923 GCA_963277665.1 Viscum album | reverse complement strand
TTTATGCAACATTAATGTTATCTTTCATGTAACATTGTAATATGTGTACTTATATTTATAACATCACCATCAACCGTTATGAAAATTTCTGGAATTACATTAATGTGTTCACAAATACCAGTTTCTTATTCATGGATTTCATATTTTAATGTAAGAAAATGATTTTTTATCCACTTTTAGGTAATATACTGGAACAATCATATTAATAGATTCGAATGATAAATATCTATTGGTCCCGAACCCTATATTTATAGTTTTAGATTGACCGTTATTAAAAATATGATCATGTGAATTCAAATATATAACAATCATATTCATTATGTGTACTAAATAATATCCATTGTCTTTCTATTATTTTTGGTTTCATTATATGTTTAATTAACTACCTTATGGACCTTGTCTCTCCTCTTAGATTCATATAATGAATATTCAATTAATCCTACTTATGAATAAATAAATACATTTAATTTATACATGAATAATAGAAAAAATTATACATTAATGATGTTTCAAACAGTAAAGAATCATTTATGTGTCATAAGAATTAGGATATTTAATTTTAATGCATATCCCATCAAAAACCCAAAAAAATTACTTAATTCTAGAAACAATAATGTGTTAAATGTACTTCCAAGGAAAAATATTCTCTAAATTACAATATTCATAGTATATTTACAATTTTGACATTTTATATTAAAATAATGGAATGTTACCTCAAATATTTATAAAATTACCACCACCACATTCAGTTCCACAACCATTTTGATTTAACTGACTCATACAGATGGATAATAAACATTAAACATCTAGAAAAATTTCATGGTGGAATTTCATTAAGTATTAGTAATCAATCTTGTAAAATAAAAGTGTTTGGTCCATATTTCATATAAATTTCATCCATCTTAATATCTATGTCTTCAATGTAGTGCATCATGTCGATAAAAACCTCTAAATTGAACAGTATAAGTATTCCCATATTTTGTATTATGATATTATACTAGGTCAAATGGACAACCAAGATATAGTTAGATCATGTTTCCCTCTATTTTAAATGTATTTTAGAATCATCTATACTTTTAACCATGGTGTGGAATTTTCTAGTATTTTCTATTTTAGGAAACCCAATGTAAATCTCAATGTACAGTGGAATCCTTTCACGATGATTCCTCCCAGAGTTTTTATAGCCATTCATGGATTGGTTAGAATCCTTAAGAGTACAAAACATAATCCATTCATTATTTCAAAATGACCATCAATATTAAATAACACAAAATTTCTACATCAATATGTCAATATTATGGTGAAGAATCCTCTAAAACCACATTTTCTTCATTATAATTTTCAGCATTTAGAAAAAATATATATTCAACAATTCCTACTCAACCTATTAGTATTATTATAGTCAAACCTAGAGTATTTTCATAAGAATTTGATACCACCATTTATATCATATTATCTTCCTAATCCTATAAAAAAATATAAAAAATGTCCCTTCTAACACATATTAAAATCACAAATTGGTTCAAAACATAGTTCACATTATTTGTAAATTACCTCTACTTATTATTAACCAAAAATACACTTATAATGGTCTGGAACTCTATGGTTCATTACAATGTTAAAATATAGTTTTTTGAGTGTTTTGGGAGGCCACGGTGACTCATTTTGATTATTTGTAAAAAATGATGTTTTTACCATAAAGGGTTAGGACCGGAACATGGTATCATATGGTTTTAATGGTGACTCATGATGGTGAGTAAATACTTGTGAGTCCAGAATGGTGAGTTAATACTGGCGAGTCATAACAGGTATGTTAGGACTTGTGAGTCAAGACTAGTGTTTTAGGATAGGTATGTTGCGCCAATGAGTCGAAATAGTGACTTGAATAGGTGACTCACAATGGTCTATCTCTGTTTGAAGGTCACAATGGTAGGTATTCATGGTTATTATACATCATTGAGTAACCCAATAGGAACTCATCCAATGGTAGCTTTTCCAATGACGAGTCACCCAATGGGGAATCTTCCACCAGTAGCTCCTCCAACAATGAGTCACCAAATTGTGAATAATCTACTAGTATCTCATCTAATGGTGAGTCACCCAAAATTGAATCATCCAATAGTCAATCATCACCATTAGATCAAACCGATTACTCAACCACTAGTGACTCATCCACTAGTGACTCATCCATTGGAAACTCTATTCCAACAGTTTTTCAAAATCACATTTTCTCTAGTTTTTCCAGCTCCTTCCATTTAATTTTCCATTGAAGTAAAATGAGTTTAAAACCATATTTAATGGGTTTTAGGTCATTTTAAAATCTTATTTATCATACAGAAACTGGAAGCTTCCATTGACATTCAAGCCACATGGTCTTACTCAAGAACTACCAATAATGGGTTTTTAAAACCATCCCTTATGTTGATATAGGATCTGGGGTTTCTAAAGCCGAGTTCCTCTCTTCCTTTTGTGATTCCATTTTCTCTAGGAGATCCCCAATCCATTATTCTCCAAGGATCCATGTTTTGTGATGTATACATTGAATCACATTTTCCCTATATGTTCTTCCTACTACATACGTACTCCCTTTTCGGCTCAATATTGATCTGTTGATCGTCTATTATTCCATGTAAGTATCCCTTCACCTCTATTTAATTTATGTATCATGTGGGGTGGGTGTACGATGTTTTCCTTTGTGTATAGAGGGTAATCCCAAATAAATATATACAATTCATTCATTTTATGAGTATTACAGAGGGTTTGCGAAAAAGTGATGGATGGGTCAACATTGGTATTTGATGTTGATATTTTTCATTTTATGGGATAATAACCCACTATAAATCTTGTACTTTATGGGTATTTGTTTGTGAATGTGATGTTATATAGAATGACTGGTGTTTTTTCATGGATGAATGTTTCATCATTAAAATGTTTGAAGATCAAGGAAAAAAATTAGTGCCCCATGATTCAAATGATTTCTCTAAAAGCCCAAGAATTAACCTAAGGAAGATGATTGAGGAAATCCGTGTTAAATTAGAGTATTTTATTCTTTGGTCTATACAGTGTTGTGGTGTGTGTGTGTTTCTACTAACTTGTTCTTTAGTGGTGTTGTTTTCTTGAATGTGTGATTGTGGAATGGATGGGTAGTGTTGTGTAATGGGGATTCCTATTATGGTTGTGATGAACAATGTTAATGGGTGTGGCTGCAAGTTCAGGGTTTATTATTTTCATAAATTGGATTGGGATGAATGTATTTGAATAATTGTGTTGGGGTGGTTAGTGTCGGTAGTTCCCCATGATTCTCTCAGCGAGTTTCATGGACAAATCATCATTCACTGTCACTAGATTGGTTCTTTTTTATGACATGAATGGGTGTTAAACAGTGAGTAAATATGAAATGGGTATATTTATTGTGGGTTTTATTCTCCTATTATTCATTTTCTATGATTCTTGTTTTGTTCAATACATGGTAGATTCCCTAATAGTTATTAATCAAATAAATACTTAAAAATAATGTTAAATAGTTAATTGAGTTGGATGGGGGTAAAATTGAGTTTTTCTATTGTTTTGAAGTAGTATTCATTTATCAACATCGTAAGTGACCATAGATAATGTTGATAAAAGAATGTTGTGGTAGGAGTTGTTGTGAATCCAAAATGATGGTCATGATTTCGTGAATGTATATATATATATATAAATAAATATATATATTTATCCTTTTGTTTTCTTTGTGAAGCCCGCCCTTGAGGAATCTTATGTGATGAACACCCCCATTGTCATGGGATAGGGGGTCGTTCCCATGTATCCCAGTTGGAGAATGGACGGATGTCCATCCTCACTTTCATACACCATCTTATAGGTGGTGATAGCCCAAGATTCTTCAGTTAGGCTGTGGTTTGTGAGTCCTAGGTGTGTACAAGAAAGTTTTTCTTCCAAGGTTTCATCGGGATGACACAAGTTGTGCATTCCATGTTGTCTTTGGGATGAGGTGTGGTATGTGGAATAGGTTTTTGTGGGAAAGATTTGGTGTGTTATGAATTCTAGGGTGCAGGTGGTGGTGTGATGGGCTCTATTTTCCCTGGTTACAGAACTAGCTTTGCAGCCCTGGTGTTTGCGGATGGGTTGTGATGTGATACTTTCATAAGAGGTGGGAGCACCAATATGTTTTTATTAGGGTGTGACAGTATCTAATTAGAGGGAAGGTGGTTTGGGGTACACTATCATCGATGTGATTACTATAAAAAGGGTAATGCATCCCATTTTCTGAAATTTCTACACCCTTTGTTCTAGTCGCCACACTAGGGCCTACTATAGGTGGGAGATGGGGGTCATTATATCCCTTTCATAATTCATAGCTCAATAGTGGAATCATCGGAGAGATGGGTCATGAAAAATGGTTTCATATTGATGTTTGAGAGATGGGACAGAGTTTGGAGTTAGCCATAGTGACGATTGTATGGGATGGTATAGAAAAAATGGCAGGTGACCTCAATGCATGACATAGTCTAGGGAAGACCTACTAAGACACTATATTTTAGAGACTCCATGATTCTCTTCAAGCACTCTAATACAACCGAGTGACCAAGGGAGGCTAAACTGTTTTCAGAGTGAGACCCTAGGAATGGTACGTGCAGTAAAATGATTTATGTTTTTTTTGAACTGGGTTGTTTTAGGGAATTTGAATTTATAAATGGAGAGAGGTAAATGTGTTAAATTAAATCTTGAATTAAATTCCATACTACTCAAGAATAGGAATTCCTTTTTTAGATTTTATTTATTGAACTCAATCGTCGTATGCATGTTGCATAGGTAGTGGATGATCATTCGGATGAAACGGTTCATCGTTAGAGAGTTGATCTAGTGGAGGAGGATGTCCATTGGTATATAACCATACATACATTACACTAGTAGACTCTAAAGAAGTATGTGGGAATTGTTTTGAACATGGAAATGAAGAGTTGGCATGAGGAGCTCTAGATCACCTTCAGTTTGATCTGGGGTCCAATAAAGCATTGGGTTCTTTTGGCGGGTAGACAAATTCAGGTAGTTACATGTTAGTGGTGGATGTTGTACATGGGATATTGAAAGTAGGATGATGTTCCATGGGCCGCATTCGAGAATGAGTTCTGAGTAGAGTTTTATTCATCGACCATGAAGGTTGAGAAAAGGTAAGTGTCACTCTCACTCTAGTAGGGGAGCATGACTCTACAAGATATATGGATTAATTTTGAGGATCTCCTTAGTTTTTCCCTGGATCCTTATTTGGATGAGGATTCTCATATGATATTCCTAGACGGGGAAAATTTTTCATCTATCATGTATGTGATTACCCTATTTATGTAGCCTATATACTAGGTGGTCCAGAATAAGTTGGAGATAATCGAGAAGATTCACTCACAAGGGCGTATTCCATGTGAGGGTTTCCATTAGGATTCTTTGAGGGGCTAGGATACTAGAAGAAGGTCTTAACTCCCTGGCCTTATATGTTTTTATTAGAAGGGACTCGACCTTGGTAGTTTCTATTTCATCCTTAATGATTGCATGCCTTTCTTGTGGGATTAGGGATGATGTGTTTCTTCTATGTATTTTGTCACCACCTTCAGAACCACTACCTACTGTCTGTTCAAGATCAGTATTGTGGTGGTGGTCATGTCTCATGCCATCCTTATCAACATTTTCAAGCGAGGTCATTTCAGCAGTAGGGATAAGAGGCTAATGTCCCATCAAGGGGAGATATATGATATGGGGTAGGGGGTGACCTTATGGTGTTCCTAAAAGACCTTGACTTGGGGTGGTAATAGTGGTGGACATCAATAGATGGTTAAGGGATTTCAGTGTTTTCTGTTTCACACCAAATATATTTAATTTCATATAAGGCTATAGATAATTAGGGGTGCGATCAGCTTATTTTATACTCGTTCTTATTATTTGTTTGATTCAAGAGCATCATAGTCCTTTATTCCTCCAAGTCTATCCCCTACTATAGGACAGTATGTATAGATGCTTCCCCTTACCCAGGTTTTGAGTATGATATTTATAGGTCATACCAACTTTTTTAAGGTTTTCTGAGGGTTTAGACTAATGATGGAACCACATTAGACATGTGGTAATATCTTCATACTTCTGATGAAACCATTCTATGTCATTATCAGCATCAACTAGTTGTATTTCATTCATTTTTTTATAGAATTATTATAGATATGAGTTGTGTTTTCAAATTTGGATGGTTGACATATGGTTTTTTTAGTCAGTATTACTATCAGGTGGGTAGTCGGTTCATGGAGCCACATCATTACTTGTTGGTTGATCTAATTCTAGAATCAGCAGGTGTTGGGAAGGTGGAGGATCCAAATTATTTGAGGGATTTCATGGATGTTTTTCATAAGGATGTTGTGACTCTACCTCACCCACATTATATTGAGTTTCAGATAGAATTAAAACCTAGTTCTTGTCCAATTTTGATGGAACCTTATCAAATAGAACCCTCAATGTTGTTGGAGTTGATGATACATATTGATGACATTATGAAGAAGGGCTTCACCTAGACCAGTGTGTTGTTTTGGCGTTCTAATGTGTTGTTTTAAAAAAAATAATATGGTGGTCTGAGGTTTTTCATATACTACAGATGCTTGAATTAGATGGTGATCGATAAAAAATACCCTCTCTTGAGGATCAACAATCTTTTCAACCAACTGAGTCGAGCATGTTGGTTTTTAGTGATCGTTATGTGGTATTAATACCACCACATGAGAATGAATGTGGGTGATAACCTGAAGACATATTTCAAGTACTGTTATGGGAAATTTGAGTTTGTGTTAATGCCAGTCAGTGTTATGAATTCACCAATCATGTTCATGTGTCTTTTGAACTCCATCGTTCATGACATACTGGACTAGTTCATTATCATATTAATCGATTACATCTTCATCTACTCAAAGTCAGGGGAAGAGCATACTGAGCATATCCTGCCAATATTACAGGTTCTTCGACGACACCATATCAATAGAAATTTGTCCATGTGAACAATATGTAAATGAGAGGTTCATTTACCTGGACATGTTGTATCATAGTGGGGTGTAAAGTGGATGCATTTTAGTCAAAGATAGTAGTTTCATGGGAATCCATAAATATTGTCACAGAGGTATACAATTTTCTTGGTCTGGAAAGATATTACTAGATATTTGTATCTAAATTATATTGATATGAAGCTCTATTGAAATATTTGTCTAGAATGGACTACGCTTTTGTGTGGAGTGAGCAGTGTCAAGAATCATTCTGTTATTTAGAGGGGAATTTTGTCAGTTCTCCTTCAGAAGAGAATGGGTGATATTTGAGGTGTTTTTTATTCATACCATCTTGGATTAGGATGCATGATGATGTAGAAATGGGGAGTCATTGATTATGGGAATGTGCAGTAATGTCCCTATGAGTGTAGCTATACTACCCACGATCTAGAGATTATAGCAGTTGTTTTTTTCACTGAAACTGCGGTGGAATTACCTCTTTGGGGAAAAATTGTGTTTTTCATTGATCAGAATCTTTTAAGGTACATCATTTCCCAAAAATAATCAATCTTCTGATAGTATATTTTTTTGGAGTTTCCATTACATTAGAACATTGAGTCCTCTTACACATTGGGAATGTTGAAAGTCATGGCCAAAACCATGAGCCAGAAGTCACAGAAGGACGTGGTTAGAGAATCTTTGGAAGCTTGGATTGCGATGTGGGAGTTTGAAGCTGTACACTTATTTTCATGGTAGATGGAGATAGATGCTTATTATTTCATATTATGGTACATTATTCTATGACATAGTCCATGGTGGTGTCTTAGTTGGAATACATAGTGGTTGAGGTGATTATCTATCACATTGACCATGGTGATGCTCTGGAATGATTTTCAGAGGATGGTTAGAATCATATACCATTCTGTGGGAGGTTGTTTGTTCCTGTGGAAATCCACAGGGGAGTCCTCTATGAGTTTCAAAGTTCACCTTTAGTGGTAAATTGGAGAGTTTTCACGATGTATTATGGCCTTAGGGGATCATTTTAAGTTGTATGGTATGAAATGAGAATTATCAATGTTTTGTGTGGATGTGATTTGTGTTCTAGTAGGTGAAGGATGAGAAATGTGATCACAGTGGTTTTGTTACAGCCTTTAGATATCCTTCAGTGGATGTGGGATTACATCTCAATGGATTTCATCACAGGGTTATCCAAAGATAAGGGATGATACAATGCTATATGAGCAGTAGTGTATCGACTGAATAAATAGTCTCACATCATTATGATTAAGGAGTCAATAACATTGGTTGTCTTGGAAATTATGTATGTGAATGAGTTGGTGTGGATGCATGGAGATCTGAGATCCATTATTCATATCTGGTTACATGTTTTACCTCATGAGTCAAGTGGGGATTATATAATTATATTAGAACTTAGTTTCCCATCACCAATTAATTCCACCCTCTGAAAGATTAGAATACATAACAGACTATCCAGACAGAAGAGGATATACTACGAACATGCATCTTGGGCAATAGCAGTTCTTGGGTGAGACAATTACCCTTGGAATGTTTTATTATAGTTATATATATCATTTTTTCATTTGAATGTTTCCATTTTAATCATTGTATGTAATACTGTATCATACATAATTGTGTTGGGGAGAGGTTCGGGAGACTGTTGTCCATGGACCTATGGTAGTGTAGAGGATAACATAGAATGTTAATCTCATTTATTAGAGGATGAAGGCATCACATGATTGTAAGAATTATTATTATGATCACATGAAAAGGCCCTTGTATTTTTATGTCAGATACCACAAATTCTTGATGTATTCCCTTCGACATGTGAAAAAAAATTTGGTAGTAGAATAAAGCTTTCTTCTATCTTCATAGGCTCGTTTGAGGTGTTGGGATGAGTTGGAAAGGTGGAATACTAGTTATTACTTCCCCCATAGTTGTATAGGATCTCCGAAGTCATTCAATTCTCTCAACATTATAATTTTCTTCATGGATGGACCATTTCATTAGTTGCCATTTTGTGGAGGTATGGTGGTTGGTGAGAGATTACATTGGAGCAAGAAGCACATATTCATCCCCAATACCCAGTGTTGTTTTTAGTTTTTCCTTATTATGTTATGTTTGGAAATAAAATGGTATATTTTTTTAAATGTGAGATGAGTTTTTTACTTGTTCCATGATGTGTGACAATGTCATGACATGTGAAAAGAGGAGGAGATGATTCTTTATTCTATATGCATTTGATGTGTGATTAAACACATGTGGAAGAGATGGTGGCACCTAGAATAGATAGTGTCTCCACATGTAGGCTGAGATTTGTTAATTTGTGTCTTTGGAACAAGTGGTTGTTGTGCTTGTGTGGTGTGTCTTTTTGTTGGTTGGGTTAGAAGATATCAAAGGAGGTGTTATTTGATACCAATGATTCACTCCATATTTTGATCAACACATGGTGTTTTATCATTGAACATTGATGTCGGTAGATGTGTTTCATGTGTAGCATGATCCTTGAGAGGTATCTCAGAGGGTCTTTGATATGACCCCAATATTTCATCTATGATTGGTTTATAATTATTTAAGGAGTGAATAGTTTCATACATATCTGACATAATTACTTGGACCAATCATGTCCATTATTTTGCAAAAATCTATTGTTTGGAGTGTCTTCAATGGTCATTGGGACTCATTTTATGAGTTTGTTATAAATATAGTTTTCCCAGTGATGTTTCATGACATGTAGGTCATGATGGTAGGTCACAATGGTGTCTTTCGATGGTGATTTAGGACTAGTGAGCCATGACTGGGGAGTCAGGACCGGTGAATCAGGACAGGTAGGTGGTGATGGTAACTCAAATAGGTGACTTTAATTGCTAAATCACAACGATGAGTCACATAGGATATTTCATGATGGTAGGTCACCAGTATTGAGTCACCAAATGGTAACTCATTCCCTAGTGGATCATCCAATGGTGAGTCACCCAACATTGACTCATTCACTAGTAGTTTATCTGAAGGTGTGTCACCCAATGACGACTCATATATTGTTAGCTTGTCCAATTGTGAGTCAACCGTTGGGGAATCATCCACCAGTAGGTAATCACTAGTATCTCACACAAGTGACTCAACCACATGTGACTCTTTTCCACCAGTTTTTCAAAATTCATTATTTCTCCAGTTTTTCAACATCCCCACTTTAGCATTCATTTGATGTAAAATGAGATTAAAACTAAATTGAATGTTGTTTGGAGCCATTTAGAATCTTATATATCTTATAAAAATAAGAAAATTGATTTTAAATCCAAATAGCGTGGTCTTTATTAAGATCCACCTTTAATGTCCTTTAAAAATCATTTGGTCCATTGATATATGATAACTCGTTTCTAAATCCATGATGCTGTTTTTTTGTTCTTCAATTTTCTCTATGTGAAACTGAAACCATTATTTTCCAAGGATACATGTGTTGTGCAGTTTTTGTTTATTCACATTTTCCTTGGAGGTTGTTCTTATTACAAATGCCCCACCGGTTTTGGGGAATCAATAAGTGTTGATCATCTTGTATTCCATATAGCAATCCCATCAACACTCTTTAACTTGTGCAACATAAGGGGTGGGTGTAAAATGTTTTCCATAGTGAAGATAAAAAAATTGTAAATAAATAAAGACAATTTAATCTATTTGACATCAATATATTAGGGATCCGAAAAAGTTACCCCTTCTTCTATTTTATTAATTTTTGTCGATATTGTGTTATATATGTGCTAATAGGCTACTAAAAATCAAAGTTGTTGGTGGTAGTTGTTATCACATAGGATAATATAAGGAATGAATGGTGTTTCTACATGGCTGAATTATTCTATATGAGAACTTTTAACCATGTATACATGGCTAATTAACAAATTACTCAGGATCAAACTATTTTTATGAGAACCCATGAACTAAAACGTAGAAACTAAACGAAGAATGTAATGTTACACTTGAGTATTCTTTTCCTTGGTCTATGTAGTGGTATGATATGTGTCGGATTATTTTGACTTGTACTATAGTAGGTTTGTGGGACTGGCTAGTCAATTGTGTATTGAATTGTCATTGTTTTGCAGTGGGGATTCCATGTATGTTTTTGATGAAATGTGTTACTGGGTGTGGCAGTAGATTGGGGGTGTTTTGGTTGAAAAGATGGAGTTGTCATAATCACATTGAAGAATGATGGTGGTGGTGGTGATTATTGGTAGTACACTAGGAGACACTCCTTGAGTATCATGACCAAAGCTTCACTCTGTGTCTCTAGGACAGTTTTGTTATGTCATTAATGGGTATTAAATAAAGGGGAAATATGAATTAGGTTAATTTACCATGGTTCTTCTTCCCATATAAGAATTTTTCATTGTGCCTAATTTGTGTTGTACATGGTAGTTTCTAGAATGGTGAAGTAGAAAATAAATATTTAATAATGAATATATTTGGTGTATTGAGTTAATTGGTTGTATGATTTCAGTTTTTGGCTTGTTGTAAAGTGTTATTAATTTATCTACATTTCATGTGGCCGTTGTTAATATGGATAAATACCTGTAGAAGTTGAAGAATCAATAAATATCATTTTTTCGGATTGAGATCATGATAATATATATATATATATTTATATATATATATATAGATTTGTTGTTTTTTCCTTCTGATTTATATGCCCACCCCACCCTTGATGAGGACCATGTGTCTGACACCCGCCATTATCACGAGGGAGAGTGTATTTGCCAAACATCGCATTTGGATTATGGATAAATAGAAAAACACTCTTTTCTTCTCCATCATCTAGGAGGTGATATCCTATGATTCATTCGGAAGGTAGTGGTTTGTGAGGCCATGGTGTCTGCGGGCGAGTTGTGCTTCCCAGGTGTCTTCAAGATGAATATTTTTTCCCTCTCCCTTGTGCCTTTGAGATTAGGTTTTATATATGGCCAAGGTGTCTTTAGGCCTGATGGGGTGAGGTATATAGCACATGTTTTTCTATACGGGATGTGATGAGCTTCATTTTCCTAGGGGACGAGACTACCTATGAGGCCATGGTGTGTGTGGGTGAGGTGTGATGTGGTACTTTTGGAAGAGGTGGGAGATCCAGGAAGATTTTCATTAGGGTGTGAGAGCAGATAATTAGTGGGAATTTGTTATAGGTACCCTATAAGGGATGTGATTTCAATATTAAATTACTTTAATTTCATTACTTAGAAAGTGTTATTTGGAGGTGTTGGAATGGTTAGTATACCTTGTTGGTGTTTTTTGTTCTATTGTTTTCTCATTGGAGCATTAGTATGCTTCTCTCACTTCTACAAAAGAGATTTGGATTTTTGCTTCTATATATACTTTTATGCTCACCCTATGTATATAAAATTTTATTCAGGTTTCTAGGAAGACTATGAGGACAATTTTGGTCCATACTATCCAACAATTTGGGACAGTATTTTTATCTCTACATAAAATAAAATTTGGTAGTTACATTAGAATTTATTTATGTTCGTCGCAAAGCTATTTTAAACATTCATGTGGGTTGTTTTTTGGTTTCCTTTTATATATATGACTTTGTGATATTATAAGGCTTATAGATCTTATCTCCCAATCTTAGTGACTATAAAAAAGTTATTGTGTCCCATTTTGTGACATTTGTATGCCCTTGGGGCAGGTATCCACCCCATGGACTACTAGAGGCAAGACTCAGGGGACTTTACCTCTCATTATCAATTTACATCTTAGGAGAGGCATCATTGGAGGGAGGGGGTCGTGACAACTCCCCCCTCTTAAATAGAAATATATAATTTCTATTGGAACACCCCTATTAATTGGTGTCTTATAATTCCATTATATGTTCTTAGTATGCTCTCTAGGGTTATAACTCCACCTTTAATGATATATATAACCTTATCAACTGAATTTTATATCCTATAGTGACAATAAAACATAATCCATTATAGAAAAACACTATTTGATTATCTAAATCCTTTCATCAGTATAGGAAAATTAAAATTTCATTTTTGACATCATAATTATTAAATCATTTTGGTCACATAGATTCAACTTACTAAATGTTTCATTGAATGTTTGTAGAAAATGGAACATGAGATGTCCAAAAATACTCTAAGATTTATTTTCCAATGATAAGCGAAGGAAATATTATTTATCTGGAAAATAATATACATTGTGGATTTCCATGTTACATTTTATTAAAATTGATTGCATAAAATATTATAAAATAATCCCTTTTAAAAATTACATGTGAAAATTAGAACACATTACCAAAAAATCATTACTATATAACAAGTAATATAAAGAGTTTGATTATCATTTATATTAGACTTAGTTGATACTTCATGTAAAACACATTCTCATGAAACAAATTTCAATTTTAAAATATGAAAATTAACCATTCTTGGATTTTGGTTATGAAAATTTAGCACCAATAAAAAACGTATATATTACATTATCTATTGACACCAATTGTTGATGCTGAAATTGGGGATACCACTTGTGGGAAGATCACATATATTTTTATTGTGTTTGAATATTTTTATTTCCTCAAAGAATATTCAAAATTTTATAAAAATGATATATTAATGTGAAACACATGCCTTATCGCATTTAATGTCTCTCTCTAGTCTTCTTTCTTGATTCAATTATGATTTAGGTATGGTAAAAATAGAAATAAAATATATTTAATCTGATAAATATTGATAAATTCAGATTTTATTTTTATTTTTTAACCATTTTAGGTCATTTCTCTAGAACATCTTGTCATAGAAATTCTACAACACAGAATGAATCTGTAGTATATAATTCAAATAGAATTTAGAAAAATATTGAATATATGAATTTCCTATCCTCAATAGATTTAATTTTCCCCAAAAAATATGTAATTTTAAGGGAAAATAAACAAAGGAATATTATATAAAATTAATTCTTTACATATTCTGATAAAAAATTTGACAATAATATTTATGTAGTGATTTTTTTTCAAGGATAAATGTATTAATGAATATTGATTTTCTGGGTGGAAAAATCCTATAACGTTCACCCTTCTATTTAACCTTCTCATATTATTGGAGAAAACCTCCATCATCATTTATTCTTCTTCATCATCATATTTAGTATTATTGTTCATCATTATATTTGAAAATAACATCCCATTTGTGATACCCTTCAAAAACTTTTCCTCTATAATAGTACAATTTCCATCCTTCTATGTTTTTAGCATTCCACAGTGTTAGTATATGTTATTTTTTAAAAATAAAATTTCATATATTGTTACATTAGTTTGATTTTGTGATGATTCCATTATCAACTGATGGTCTCTAAATTCATGATTTTGGTATTTTGTTTTAGAGGATTCTATGTTACCAATTAGAAATAAATATTTATTTATGGTAATAAGTGCTAGTATATTTTCTAATTTATTATTTGGTGGATTATATATCACATATTTTTTTATTATTTATCATATGTTGTAAAATTTATATCTTTTTATTCAATATTTATTTTCATTACAAAAATTGAGTTTATTAGACTAAACAAATTTTCATGCTCGAGGAACAATTTATTGAGGATCAATTTTCCTCCCCAAAACAATGAACATGATTTCAATATTCATATGAATTTTTCACATAATAAACTATAAATTCGATGACATTGGAAATAACTATCTACCTATGTAATTATTAAACATTATGTAATTTTTCAACAACAAAACCTTTTAATATAAATGAATGTATCAATGATAAATCATAAATGAAATATTTCTTAATTCATTTTTTATTCTCAAGAATAATTTATTATCACCAATAGAATTCATCATTCATATTTTTACTTATGTTCTTCTATGAATGATCACATAACATTCCCATGTCATCGAAATCAATATTTTTTTGTTCCACCTTATTTTTTGGAACATCATTTTATATTTTCCATATAACTCAATTTTTCATCTGGATTTTAGATATGAATTACATATTAATATTTTTTAAATAAATTAATTGATTCTTTTACTACTAATTTTATGTTTTTAACTAATACTCATGTTTTCACCTTTTTGTATCATTTTTTTAAATAAATTTCTATAAAATTCATACATGACTCATCATTCATCCCAAAAATATCATCATTAGAAAAGTTGTGTACTAATTAGAACTATTCTTTCCATCAAGCCATTCCCAATGGCCATCAAATTATATATTATAAGAGATATTTCCTCCATAATTCCACATACTTTTTTAATTAGTATTCTCATTATATTTATGATAATAATATAGTTATTCTCTAAATTATTTTTAAACTTTTTAAAATGTACATATCATTAGTCGTCACATAATTAACATCAATAATGACATACCATTATTTTATAAATAATCATAATAATTTTTATTATATATTACCATTTTGTGATAATATTTGATATTAGAGTTAATATCTAGTAAAATCTCATAAAATATGATATTCATCTCAAAAATATTATTTGAAAAATAAATTCATTCATCAATCTTGTGTTACAAAATGATGTATAAATTGATTTATTTTCATCGATTTTTATCACATTCTTCTAGGGTTATTCTTTTTTCATTCGGAAATAAATTTTTTCATATTGAATAGTTTCATTCCCATATGAATCATCTAGTAATGTTGACATGTCATTTGATGATTTTTAACATGAAATTTGTTTCTCATATCTTCTATATGGGATTTCTGTAATCATGTTTTTTACTATGGAATAAATATAAATATTATTTCACAATCTTAAAAAATTATTTATTAGATCAATAAAAGAATTCTACCTTGTTGAATGTTATGGATAACTCTACAGAACTCTTTCATGAATTTAATAAATTATTTTAATATACTATAAGTTTCATTTTATAAAACATTAAATCATTGTCATGGAATTATATTGTTAATTATATATGTATAAAATTAATTATTACTAAAACAATTAATTAATTTTAATTCTATACCTTTGATATAATTTTTTAATAACTTAAAATGATTATCTATGAGGTATACCATTAAATAGGGTGTAACTCATTATATGCAGCGCTTATAAAATTGATTAGTTTTCTTTTTTATATACCATGTCATTAATTGATCATTACTTTTATGTCAGGATAGTTAATTTTTATGATAATTTCCATATAAATTGATATAAGAAAAATTGCATAACAATAATTGTTATCCCAAATTCATTATTGTTCCTTTAACTCATTTATTAAACATGTAAAAAAGTAATTCATTTTTAGTTATAAAATGTTTAGTGCACTGTGTTAGATTGAGGGTGATGTGATATAATATTATTCACTGAACTTAATCCATAAAATATAAGTTCTCATCAGAAGATTTTATTCTATTAATTATAACTCTTATTCACACCACATAATCTTATTTTTGGGGAACCTACTACTTCTCAATTATTAATTCCCTAAACATCCATCATCACACTCACTGTTTGGTAAAGGATTACCTTTAATATCTTTGGGTTTCTATGTATTATTTTTAATTAATTGGTAATTCTAAATAAGACAAATAGATCTTATAAATTCTAATTAAATCTTGTCAGAACTGTTATTCATCTTTTGAAACATCTCATAACTCTCAAGGATTTCAATTAACACACAGTCAATGTTATAATATATTTGAAGACCGTATTTGAGTGGCCCTAGACCCTCACAGTCACATCCTATAAAAACCATTGTCACTAACATGTTATCATTATTAAAAAGTGGTATTATGAATGGTAAACATACACAAATTTTATATTATTTTTACAAATCCTAATAATCATACACAAAATAGAATTTTTTTTATGGTGACATTTAGAACCTGTTATATAAGGAACATGAATTACAATAAATTTTATATATTTCTCCATAATTATTACATGACATAATCATTTCGATAATTTTCTTATATTACTGACATCTACATTGCATGTAGAAAATGATACATTCTAATCGGGTGACATTATATTATTAGTCTGCATAAGTATTGTAAAAAATCAATTATCATAAGATTAAACAAGATAAAAATATTATTATAATCATGATATTTAAAAACCTTTTACCCAAAATATAGTATATGAAAAATAATGACATAAGAAAAAATATTTGATTCAATTTTTTTGAAAAAATAACCTATAATAATAATCCACCAATAAATTAACAGACCATGGAATGAATTCGTGTGTCATAAATAACCCATGAAATGTTAAATGGTTTTATTGAAATTTCAATGTGGTATAACAAAATATTCACCTCTTAAATATAAATAGTATAAAACAATCATTCGAAGGGAACAAATAACTATTTCAAATTAACATTTAGAGTCTCATTTAAGAATCATAACTTTTATGTAAATAATGTGTTTAAAGGTAAATAATAAAAACTAAAATAATAAAAGTATTTTTAGAAACAATAGATATCATTATAATAAATAATATTTTCTTGGTTAAATTGTATAATTTATATTTTAAATGGTTATTTGAATAGTAATAAAAATGAATAAATTTTAAAAATAAATTTCTATAGGGTGTGTTTGAAAAATGAATTTTTGTAAAAACAAATTGTGATGTAAATATGGTTTTAATGCACAATATTGTAATCAATTCCATTTGTATTGGATCCTTGGTAATGAAATACAAAAATCATATATAAAATTTTATGATTTTATTTTAAAATTATTAATAATTAATAGATCCGTTAAAATAGATAATTTCTATTAAAAGGGAATGTGGAGTGGATAAAAACATTTTATTTTTAATGGATATAAATCATTTCAATACATTTAAATACATTAGTTAAAAACCCACATCATAAAAAGATATAACAATTTTTCCAAAAATTGAGGAAATAATTATAGAGGTTTCGTTAGTAGCAACAATTTTGTATTTCAAAATAACAAGGAAAACAATTTTCAAAATAATTAACATGAAAATAGTGCAAAAAAATGTTATATTGTGAGAGATTATATTTCTTATATACACATATCCATTATGAGAATAAAATGAATTGAAAATGAATAATTGAGGAAAATATTGAAAATATTACTATAAAAATTGGAAATTCATATGATATAATAAAGATACAACATTATCAACCATAGAATAAATTTTATAATGGGTTAAGTTGTTTTCCTAATGAGAGGAAATTTGAGATAATAATATACCTAAAATAAAAATAATTTATCAAATAATTAGAATGTTGTAAAAAAATAGTTTATTTGATTAAATTAAAATAAATAAAATATAAGGTACCAATTAATAAAATCATAGTGAATAATTTGATCATATTTTATGTATTAGTATTCCGATGGAAATTGAATCCCAATTGAAGAGAATTTATTTTCCTAAATCTAATATGGTAATGATAACAGAATAATAAGATGAATACAATGAAATGGGAATTATAATATCATTAAATAAATGTTATTAAATATAATTGAATGGTATATTGGAATAAATATCCCATATAAAATAAATAAGGGCATGTAATATCAACCATGTCTCAGAAATTTTAAAACAACACAATGAAACTCATATATGTAACATAATCTATGAGGAAATGAGTATTTGATAATTTGAATATATTAATGAACCAAGAAAAAAATAACACATGGTCCAAATAAATCATAAAACATTAACCCAGTAGAATAATTATAAAATTGATCAATATAGTTAAATAAAGACCATTTATATCAAGGTAATGGAATTTATATTGTAAAAACACATACAATTTCCTAGATTCATTCAAGATAAGTTAATAAAAATATAGATAATCAAATGTGGTTTATTATAAATAATTATAGAAAAATTCAACATACATATTTTATTTATATGATTTCATTAATTATAATATTCTATTAATTTATTTAATATATTTTTAATAAATTTTATTTGAGGTTGTTCAATCCATCTCTTTATAATCCTTTATGCATTCCAAAGAAATTTAGTAGTCTATAATTACAATTTTTTAATCCCTATAATGATATTTATCCACCTTATTAATCTATTAGAACAGTACAAATTAATTAATGTATTTTTATTGATTCACACTACATTAGAAAAGGTGCTTTGATATGTTAATTTTAGGTTGGTTATTTTATAATAAATATTTATTATAATTTTTTTTTGATATCTACTATTATCATGAGATAATTTATTTATGTAATTAAACTACATTTATTACAATAAATATATTTTAATTTCTTCGATTTTAGGTAGTGATCAAAATGAAATTCCTAATATAATGGTTTTGTTCTTCAATTATATACATACAATTTAATGTATTTATTTTAAATATTAGAATTGAGAATAATTAAATTTATTCATCGTAATACTTAAAATGATATAAATATTATAATTTTACATTACATAGTTGTTTATTAAAATACATTAATATTAGTTTTGAGAACTAGGACATGAGAGTTTGGAATGGTGGTAATTTCCTAGAACACATAATCTACATTATATTTATTTTAAAATATATATGGAAACAAATAAATAAGGGGTTAAACATAACATAATAGAAATGTAGTAAACTAATGATACTAACAACATTATATTACTGTCTTGTGGTTATGTTTGGATGAGAAATAATTTTCATATAATGTTAACGATTAAGTGAACCACACAAGGGACAATTAAATATAATATAAATATATAATTGGATATAATGTGATTACACAAAAATATGGTCACATGAGGATTTTATCATATAATGGATATCTTTGAGTGGAATATTGGGTAGGATATTATGGAAATTTAAAAGGTAATGTGATTCTTTATGAGGGTGGAAGTGATCCCCATTTATAAGTAATGAAATGTGTTATCTTATTCATCTTCATTATTTTTCAATAATGGAAGGATAGTTTTCAAGATGTATTGGCTACAAAATGGATAAATAATTGAGTTTTGGTTGATATACGATCATTATATTCTTATACTACTGAATAAAGACATTATTACAAAATTATTTATTAGAGAACCCATATTATCATATTATGGTATAATTACCCTAAATTAATCAAATATTTTATAGTTTTACAGTTTGAAAAAATAAACAATTACATTATAAATTAAAACATATATTTTATAGAATTTTTTTTCATGACCCATCCCAATGAGGTCTGTTCTGCGACTCCTATTGCCCGTCTCTAACAGGCCATGGGATGGTGACTAGCACTTAGTAGGCCTATCACTAACATGGTAGTCATTTATTATGTACATGTATGCAAACACAAATTTCCAATCCCACAAATTTTGAAATTTAAAAACCTGCTATGAAACAAATGCATGCATACCACTTTCATAGTCAGCAGACCACGAATTGAAAACAATGTGTAGTAATGTAAACTGGGACTGAATTCAGGCCCAACAAAAAGAAATAGTCTATAAATTAAAATTTCCAACATGTAAACAAAATAGGTAGTATGAATTATACTCTATGAAATAGAAACAACTCAACCACTTGATCTCATAGAGCATTGACAGGTCATTGTATGCCATGGACACCAACACAAGGTCACTTCTATTCATAAGAAATGACATATGTGGCCAAATCCCATACATGGGTGATTATAAAATTACTCAATAAGAGGCCCCAAAACCACAATAAAATATATAAAATAAATTTATAGTAATATATACACATTATATGTGTACAACACATATGACAAGAATATCCTAATATGCTCCAACCATTACCAATCCTCTAGAGGTAATTCACAACTACCATATACCAGCACATGGTATTCAGTATGAAAATTCCATGAAGCACACATCTGGGATAACTAGCTCCTGAGTCATATAGAAATGAAGACATTTTCCTTATAATTATTGTCCATCTATATCCATTGTGAGAAAATGATACACTAATATATCTTAAGAGATATACAATACACATATGGGGATCACAATTAGTTTCATTAGGAGATTCCAATTAATCCATATTAATTAACCAAATGTGTAGAGGATCAATGACCAGAGAATTTGGTCACATCAATACCACATACACAACCTAGGGCACTACGAATAAATAAGGGATCTTGCACCAAGCCTCTCAGGGGAAATTATGACAACTCTATCCATAAATTACTTCTGAAGGTAACATACTCATATGAGTAGGAAATGATAAGTATAATACATTATGGAAAGGATCAAGGGAAAAATTATAATGAATATTTAATATGATAAGATGGACAAGAGATTAAATCCTTGTAGAAAGGGGTACATAGTGTGTAGTACAGTCACACACTATGTCCCATGACCTCAATTACATCTTGTGTACAATAGACCATGTCCTTTATAACATGGAATGTATAAGTTGTGTACAATCTATGTATAAGGGTCACACAATGTGTCCTCTAATCTGAGGTCCAGTCGTGTACTTTTTCCATCTACCAGTACATGTTGTCAACTTGTTCTCACCTAATCATGTAGCAGTACATGTTAAAACCCATGAAACTAGTCTAGGAAAAGTTGTGTGCTGGATTACACACCATGTAGGCAACCCATGTACAATACCCCATGTCTATATATCTCATGAGATACACACCATGTCTCGAAAATGATCCAAAAGGAAGTTTGATTGGGGTGAAATGTCCTCTGAAACATTATGACCTCCCAACTCCCTATCTACAACTCCATTGGGGCCATATACAGTCTAGCTCAGATTATACATCTTGTTCATAAAATTTTTTCAATATTTTAATTATTTCACCACATGAATTTGTTTATCCAATGGGTTTTTTCTAATTCACTATTTTCCTCAAATTAAAGATATATGTTTGGATCACCATTGTTACACTGAATCTGTCGATTTTAATATTTCAATGAGCATCGAAAACTAATTTTGATCAATCAAAAGAAAATCAATCAGAGAATTATATATCTCAAATCTCATTGATTTGTTTCTCTCCATCATAATCGCACCTCGAGTTGCTCACCCCAATGCATAATCCTAAATTACAAATGATTACTCCATGAAATGAGGTTTCAATAGTTATCCTGTCATAATATACAAAAAATGAAGAACATGTTGAAGATATGTGAGAGACAAAAAAATACTCAAAAGGAAACAAACCAATGGAACATACCTCCATCATTTTTTTCTCGACCAGTTCCTATAAGAATGATCAAAAACTATAGTAATAAATCAACTTCATAAATCCCACAATGGAAATCCGTCCTGTAAGAATGATCTAACAATGGATATACATGTTCATTGGTTAGTATACGTTCATCATTGTATCTAAAAAAAGTGAAAATTAATAAATAACAACAGTCTCTACCTTGGGGTTGGATCGTTTGATGAAGACGTTCGATCATGAAATCACAACCATTGGTGAGATTCGAAAAAACATCACCTGTCAATCTTCAAATCAAGCTTCATCATCATTTCCCATAAGGAGAGTTCTCTTGAGATCTCTCCAAAGCCTCCATGAAATTATACGGATATGAGAATAACTATAGATCCATGATTAAATGAATAACTTAAAGTACCATCATTTAGTCCCTGTGAAATGTTAAAATAAAATGAATTATTATATTATTTTATCTACGAAAATTCCAAAAACCAATTTTCACAGATGACTCATGTCGTCCCATTATTGGTCTTGTCTAGGTTAACTCACATCTCTGAACACAATGGATCCCTCGGATTTCTGATTCAGGGAACTGTTCATATGTTATTCCACTTTTTCATCTAAACATTGCACGTGTGATATTTAATATTTTAATATTATTAAATCATTTATTATGGGAACATTGAGCCTCAGAATCACACACCGTCTCAACTTATATTCTTGAATTAATTCCATATAATATTAATAAATAATACATGAAAAATTCAAGGACAATACATTTTCTCCACTATAGGGATTTTGTCATCGAAAAGAAATTATTTTTATTAAATATAATGCAGGAATTTTCCATAAATGTAATGACCCATGATTTATGTATAATGACAATACATTACTTTTTTATAATACTCAATAAAAGACATAAAAATATTCCCATATACCATATTAGTTTAATTCCTTGTAAGCTTAAAACATAAACATATGGTTCATAAAACATCTACATCATCTCCTTCGTTACCTTTTATTACTAGATCCCCTTTTTGACACATCTTAATTATTACCCTTATTCACTTCATGGGGAAAAAATATTCAAAGGGGTGATATCAAATGATCAGTAAGGGTAAGTATGGAAAATAACTATCAAAACATAAATATAACAATGTAAAATGGGAAAATAATTTTTTATAAAAAAACATACCACATTTAACATATACCAAAACCATGAGTCATGAAATAAATCATGTTATATTATAAGGCATTAATCATAATGGAATCATGAACCCTAATAATATATCTTTATCATAAAAAATTGAATTTTAGAATAAAAATAAGCACATGATATAATTTACATCATAGCCATCGAAATTTTTCCACGACCATCATTGTGGACAATGTCTATTACAGAAATGGGTTTACATTTCGTTCTAGACATGTATTGCAGAACTAGATTTTTATGATTTTTTAGACATATATTACTAAACCTGATTTAAATTTCATTTGAGTCATATCTATCTCTTGAGATATAAATCTTTTCTAAATGCATTGAAGGGAGATTTTTGTCCCACCCATCTCATAATTAAATCATTTTAAAATGTTTCAACAAATCTTGAATCATTCATCATATCATAACCCAAGGTATAAAATGGGATTCTTAAAATCATTCCATTATAACATAATGTATATAACATATCATTCCATCATTAACACAATCAAATCATAGTAATAATAGGTATAGAAACACAACCCAATTTAAATAGATTCATCTTAGATGTAAACTTATTTTGAAAAAACACATAAATATAATTCATAAGGAAAATATCACTTCTCATTCGAAAATGTTTTCTTTTCACATAATACCGCACAATTATAAATGATTTTTTTAAATAAACATGAAATATTTTAGAGTAATATTCATGGAAATAAGGATTTTTGGGAGTTTAAAAATCCATTCCATCCATATATGTTTAAAAAACATTATCCTTGTTATTTTTTCGTAGAAGACCAAAAGATACTTATAGGGTAAACGAATGAAATATTACTTCCAAACCATGTATTAATATTCAAATATGAGTAAAAATTAATATAAACATACTCTGAAAAAATAGTAAAAATTTTATGTACCTTTTTTAGAA
This sequence comes from Viscum album, assembly GCA_963277665.1. Lineage (NCBI taxonomy): Eukaryota > Viridiplantae > Streptophyta > Magnoliopsida > Santalales > Viscaceae > Viscum > Viscum album. The sequence continues at coordinate 2,080,747,673 of OY728137.1, read as the reverse complement.
AACATGGACATGGATGAAAAATATTTCCCTAGAAAATACTTACGTATAAACAATCATGGATAAAAATTATATTTCAAAATTATCCCTTACCATAGGTCCAATTTCTTCAATATGTGTATGAAAATCTAGGATAGTGGGCCCAAATATATTATTAACTTTTAGAAATACAATAATAATACATATTCTATCATATATGATTCACCTATGACTTTATATTATCTTTTTATTTATCAATTACATGTTAAAGATACATTGTGGGTAATAATCGTTTTTTATATCGTAATTGTTTTGACCTTTTATTCTTGAACATATTAAATATATCCCGATTTAATTACTTAAATAATGTAAAACATGATTTATATATCATTAATATTGAGTATATAATTATATATAATAAATAGATAAATGAAATATAAAACACAGTTCATGGAGTCTGTAGGTTGTACGTATGCATGGACGTTGATTTTGTATCCTTATTGAATTGACTGGAAGAATGTCAATGAAATATATATATACCTAAATCAAATACTATTTTTATTTCATATATTTAATGATTATTAATTATATATACATTATAATCATTATTGAACAGTTAATGTGGAGAAAGAATCACATCGTCTCGTGGATACGGTAGGTCGTACGTACACACGAGCGATGATATCAATCAATTAATGGTTAAATGGTATGAAAATGGAAGGTATATTAATTAAAAATAATAATTATCATGTTATATTAATTATTTAAATCCACTATACTCATTATTATATCCATCATATTCATGTATTATTGAATAACAAATTACACCATGACGTGGAGATGCTAAGATGTCTGTACGCACACATGGTGTTATTTTTATTTGTAGGATTTATAAAAGAAAGTATAAAGTTTTACCATAATATAAATAATTTATAATCATATAGAATATACTGTATTTATTACCCTACTGTTGAAAAGAAAAAATAATATGATGTAGAAGAAGAAAATAATTTTCAAATATGTGATAAAAAATTACATCTTTTTCGAGTATCTCTTTTTAATTTTAAAATAATGAAACCACGAAAAAGATTTATACACAATGTGTGGCCAATATAATGAATTGAGGGATTTTGGGAGGGGAAATGGTCAGGTCTTGGCTGTGAAAAATGGGTTTAGATGTGTTATTAAAAGAGAAGGTTAGGGGACATTTTATAAGAGAGGGGAGGGGCACCATTAGAGATACCAAAACTATTAAATTATTATAAATTAATATTTAATTTAAAATTCCTCCAAAGTGGATTATTTATAAAAATAAATGTGTTTGGTTATACATCCTCTCAAACAATAAAATTTATATATATTTTGTTTTTATTTTATTCCTTATCATTTTGATTTATCTTAAATTAATCTATTTAATTTTAATTATGGTAATAATATTAAATATACTAAATGGATAAAATATTTACTTGTGTGTTTCATATTTTAAATAATTGGATACATTATATAATTTTATACCATAAATTGTTCAATTTTTAAATATTTTTCTGATATTTAAATAATTTAATAATATGTTATTGTTATAAAATATCAATAGTATCAATTTTGAAACTATTCATATTTTTGAATTTAAATAAAATACACACAAAATATAAATTTAAAACGAAATATTTAATACACTCAAAAAATTTCATAGGGTCCTATAAAATTCATTAATCACATTAATTATTTCATAATAGATTTTTTAATATTTTTATTAACATATATCTACTATTTTTATTAATTAAATAATTTCTACATCACTAATGTTTCATCATTAATAGTAATAATTTAATCTATAAGAATTTAAATAAAATTACATGTTGTAGATAATTTAAATATATTTCATTATACTATTTATTTTTTAATTTGTATCATGTTTATCACTTTATTAAAATTATTATAATTATAAGATACATGAGAGTGACATGTTGTAACTTTATTTTGTTTTAATTTTAATAGAATCACCATTATAGAAAAAATTACATTAAATTAATCAATTCTTACCCATATGTGATATTAATTAATATTTACTACCTAAATTTTATTTTGGAAGGTGTTATAGTAATTTTATTATCATTATCATATTGATTATTACAGTAATTTTCCAGATTTCCCTTTAACTATGGTAAATAAAAATTACCATAAATAATAATCATTATAAATAAAAATAAATGTTACCTATTAACATAATTTGGAACCACTGATCCCAAATATGGAATCAATTTTTCAAAATTCAATACATAGAAGTTGTAATAATTATTTTAAAATTAATTTCCATTTCTAAAACCTTAAAGCTATTTTTTAAGAAGTAAAAACTATCAAAAGATTGACATGTGTTTATATAAATTCTAAATGTAAAATTATATCCAAGGAAATTGTTTTGTTAAATGACAAAAAAATAATCCAAATAAACTTTAAATCAAATTAAAAACTAATATAATATATTTATAAATTAGATGAAAAAAAAGTTTTGAATTAAAATGCAGTACTTTTCACTATTCATTAAAATATGAATTTTATCAAACATATACCAAAAATTTAACTCAAGTAAATTTTGATGTCCCTCATAAAAGAATATTTTTATCTTGTAATATATAAAAAAATATAATATCTAAAAATTTGATTTAATATTATTGTTCCATCAAAATGTGGCAAAACATCATTTTTTTAAATATATATATTTTATACAAAAAAATTGAATTTTTCTTATATCAGGTTATAAAGAACACATAAGATTAATATAATGTTATAAAATTCAAAATATAGTTAATACTGTTCATAATGTCTATTTTATATCCAATTAAATAATAATATTGTAATAATATGACATTGTTTAGTGAAACATGATATTCCAAACTATGTAAGCTATCGAGGAATGTCTCTCTTGTGTGTAATGAAAGCCAATAAAGTGTTACGTTTTATTCATGCTTCCATTCGTGTGTTTTATAACATAATGCAAACATAGTTCTTTTATACATTGAAATAAATATTTACTCATGATGTGTGAAATAAATTCTATCAAAAGAACGTGAAATTGTCTGTAACACAATCCAAAAATAGTGTTCTGTATACTTAAAACTATTATGGTGTTTCATATAGCACATGATAGTTCTTTTGTAGTCTAATAAAATATATATAATAAATTAAAAGTATTGTATCTCATAAAATATATGTGTGTTACATTGAACCCCCCATAAAATAAAAATTTTCCCTCAAAAATTGTTTGGGTTATAAAAGTTTTACAATTTGTAAGTTTCTTTCATAGAAACCAACACCCTGAAAAGTAATACTAAAACATCATTTTGAAATGGAAAGCTAGTAACATAATAATTACGCAAAGTAACCCACCACTATGTTTACACATATGAGAACTTATGTGGGATGGGAAAACATAGATATTGAATAAAAATCTAACCATTATGTTCTGATGGACAGTGATAGAAAAAAGGGTTTGGAGAATGTTAACAACCAGAAATCCATAAATGTACGATGATAAAAGGGGCCATAAGATTCATCGGATATGTAGGTACTAACATTTTTTTGGTTCAATATACATTCCCTAATGTTTAAAAATTTTCATTAGGATAAATACTTACATAATCATTGTACAATATAATAATTATTCATTCCTTGAACAATTTACACCTCATCTCTTATTTAAAGAATTGAAGATAAATGTGTCATTCGTGAAGTGTTAGCAGAGCATGCGAGATAAATAAAGGCCATTCCATGTATATCATAATAAAAGATAGAAAATTATTTAAACATGCATAAGTCCATATATAGTGAGATAATACTTTATTTTATCAAAATTAAACCAGAACATAACATATAAAATCCACAAACGTATAACCTTACAATGCTTCCACAAATGAAAATCTACAACTTTAGAAAGTGGTGAACTAAATCAGTTTAATATTATCTTGTAATGTCATTCTTGGTTGTCACTTTTAAGAATGTGAATAACATAATAATGTATTCTATAGAGTCATTTTAAAAACCTAAATTGTCAATATCTTTATTTAAACCATGCATGTTTCCTTATTCCAAAAATTATTAGATTTATTCTTAAACTCCGAAAAAACTTGTATACTTCAACCATGATAGCATAACCCTATTTTCAACAACTCCATAATTAGTTCCCAAAAAACATGCACCATCCAATTTACTAATTCCAATCCAATATATCTTTATACAAACGTCATTATCTTAACATAAGTGAAATATTAAGGGTTATCTTTCCCTTAATCATGTGTTCTCCATATATACCAACATACCATTAAATCACTTTTTGTCTCCATAAAACAATTCAACATATCTTTTCCAATCCTTAATGAAAAATATATTGTAATAACACCTATATATTTCATTATTCATATAACATTATCATTTAATTAATTAACATATACACCTCAATCATTCAGCATTATTCTTAAACCATTACTCCAGATCAATCATATTCGCCTTTCGAAAAACTATATTCACATAACATTCACATGTCATTTACAATATCTTTATAATGAGTAGAATGAATAATACTCATACAATCATAATTATTATCTTTAGGATGTTTCTATACAGGAAATTGATCATCATAATTCAAATACTATTCACATCTGAAAAATTCAACAATTACCTATATCCTATGTAGAACTGTCAATTGACTAAGATCGCAATGCGAAGTGTGAGAAATATATATAAGATATTAGAAACACATAAGTAAGGTACATTAAATATAATATTTTAATCTATGATATCTTCTATTTAACCCTAGGTTAGTCATGATTTTTAAAAAAACAATGATTTGTAATGAAGACTTTACATATCCTTAGGACATCTATTGACATATTCTTATACATATCTTAGGGGATCTCACTATATTTTCGAATTGTAGTTTCCAATGGTTAAAAAACCATCACTGTGATACCAACAATAAATACCCAAGCATTCCGTACATGAAAATTATATTACTTTTTTATAATAAATATTACACAACACAAACAGACACCCATATACCATGTTAGTCTAGATCATTTGGAAACATAGAACATAAAAAACTGGTTAAAAAACATATAATTCATCTCATACTATATACTTCATAACTAGAAACCCAGTTTAAAAATTTATACTCAATAACCTTCTTCAAATCTTGGGGGAAAAGAAACACGAAAAGTGGAGTGCTAAAATTCCCAATAAGGGAAACCATAAAAAATATCTTAAAAACATAGAATTAAGATTATAAATAAATGGATATAAATAATGATAAAAAACATACTAAATTTATCATATACTAAAATCACGAGTCATGAAATAAATCATGTTAGTTCATAAGGCATAAATCATAATGGAATCAAGAACCATTAGAAAATATGATTTGAATAAAACATGGAATTATGGCTAAAAATTAGTGCATAATATAATTTCTATAGTAGCCAAGGCATTGTTTCAAAGACTATCCTAGTTGAAAAAGTCTATTATTGAACTAGGAATACATGTTTTTTCAACTGTGTTATACTGAACTGTATTAACATGTTATTCCATCCATGTATTATTGAACCTGATTTACATGTCATTCTAGTCATGTCTATCTCATGAAATAAAAATTTTTACCAAATACATTGTAGGGACATATAGGTCATACCCATCCCATATTTAAATCATCATTAAATGTTCCTCCAGAATATAAATATTTCATCGTACCAAAACCCACAATGTAAAATAGGATTCTTAAACAACATTCCATCATAACATAGTGTATATAAAATATCATTCCCTCATTAAAAAATAAAATCACAGTAACAATAGGGATATAAACAAAACCTTATTTAAATAGCTTCATTTTAGTTGGAAGATAATTTAAATCAAACACTTGGACATGATTCTTAAAGAAAATAGCACTCACACATCAAAAATGTTATTTTTTTCTCAAAATGACATTAAATTTTAAAATAAAATAATTTTTTTAGAATAAAATTGAAATTCTGTATAGAATGATTCTTGGAAAAGAGGCATTAAGAAAGTGAAAAAATCCTTTAATTTCATATATGTTAAAAAACATTCTTCTTTAACATATGTCAGAGAAGTAAAAAAAGTAACTCTAATTATAAGGGAAATAATGATTCCTTTAAACCATGTCGAAAAAATCAAAAATTTATAAAATGAAATTAAATATTCATAAAAAAATAGTAAACATTTCAGGAAAAGAATTTATAAAAAATGGACATGAATGATAAATATACACCTGGTAAATAGTTACATATAATTAATCTTGGATAAAAATGAGATTTAAAATTTATCTATTAACTTATGTATGGTTTCATTCGTATGTTTCCAAAATTCTTATATAGTGGGGTTAAAATTTTATTAACTTATAATGTAACTGTAATAATATTTATGATATAATTTATTATTCACTTATTACTTTATATTACCAGCTTCTTTATCCATTTCATGTGGATGAAACATTTTGTTTAATAATAGTGTTAATTATCATATATGTTTTGATTTGTTATTCTAGATATTATTAATCATATCATGATTTACTTACTCATAAAATTTAAACATGGTTTATATATCATAAATATTCAGTAATGAAATATACATAATAGACAGATAAATGAAATGGAATACACCATTCATAGAGATGGTAGGTCGTACGTACATATGAACAATACTTCCATATCCTTGTTGAATTGAATGGAAGAAATTAAATGGAACACACATATATATACATAAATCTAGTAGAATTATTATGTCGTATATTTCGTGATTAAAAATTATATATACTTTATAATAATTCTTGAATTGCTAAAATGGAGATTGAGTCTCATCATGTCATGTATGTGGTAGGCCCTACGTACGCTCGAGTGACAATATCAGTCAATTAATGGTTAAATATTATATAATTGGGAGGTATATTAATTTTAAATAATAATTATCAAGTTATTTTCATTTTTTAAATTTATTATAATATAATTATACCTATCCAATTTGTGTATATTCTAATAACAAATTACACCATGGTGTGGAGACGGTATGTTTTATGCACGCATGCATGGTGATATAATTAGTTATAGGATTGATAAATGGAGATATAAGTTTGTACCCTGACATTAGTATCATATCAAAATGTATAATATACTATATTTGTTACTTTATTATGGAAACAACATAATAAGAGGAAGTAGAAGGAGAAATAATGTTTTAAAGTGGTGATACAAAAATTACCTCTTTTTTGAGTATCTCTTTTTGATTTGTACAAAAGGTCTCACTTGGATTGCATTCATCACAAATTGATAAATAAAAATAAAAGTTACATATGTTGGGAGTGGAAATAATTAGTTCTTATATGAGAAATATGGATTTAGAGTTTTCATTAATAAGGAAGGAGACATTCCCTTTTATAAGAGATGGTAGGGTAACCTTTGAAATACCAAAATAATTAAATTAATTTAAATTATTTATATAAATAAAATTCCTCCAATGTGAATTGTTTTAAATATAAGATGCATTTGGGTTGAAATCATCTCATCCAATAAAATTTATATATGTTTTTATTTTACTTTAAACCTTATCATTTTTAACTACCCATGTTCAATCTATTTAATTTTAATTGTGGTAATAATATTATAAATAATATATTGTTATAAATATTGACTTATGAGTTTTCAATTTTTTATAATCAGAAATATTATGAAATTTTAGACCTTATAATTTTCACTTTTTAATTTTTAAATATTTTTTTGCTTTTAAATAATTTCATAATATGATGTTTTTATAAAATATATACAATTTGAATTTTGACATTATTCATTTATTCGACATTAAATTAAATACAAACATATGATAAATATGAATCAATATATTTAATGAAATCCTATCATGCCATAGTCACCTATAAAATTCATGGATCACATTAATTAGTTTCTCTTATATTTCTTTTAATATTTTTAATACTATTTATTTGATATTTCTATAAATAAAAAAATTTCTACATCACTATTATGCTATCATTAATGTAAATTATTTAATATATAAAAATTATAAATTAATTCACATTATGTAGATAATTTCATTTTAATATTGTACACTATTTTTTTAATTTATTTTCAAATTTATCACTACATTAAAATTATTATACTTATAAGATATATGATAGTGACATGTTGTCAGTTTCATTTCTTTTTATTACAAATACATCTCTCTAATGAGAAAAAGTTCATTAAATGAATCAATTTTGAACCATAGGTGATATTTTTCGTCTTTAATTATTCTAATATTATTTTTATAGGTGTTAAGGAAATTTATTTTTCTTTATCATATTGTTTGATACCCTAACATACCGGATTTAACCTTATGTGTGGTAAATAAAAATTACAGTACTTACTAATCTTAATATCCATAAATATAACGAACCAATTAACATAATTTTGACCCAGTAATTCTAAATTTTTAATACAATTTTCAGAATTCAAAACAAATAACATGTAGAAATTAATTTAAAATTAATTCTCTTTGTCAAAACCATTAAGCATGTTTTTATGAAGTAAATAACAACAAAAGATTGACAAGTGTTTCAATCCAATTTAACATTGAAATTACTTGCAATGAACATAATTAGATTAAATTATTAATAAATAATCCAATTACACATAAAAACCAGTTAAAAATATAATCGATCTATGTAAATAAATTTGATAAAAAATATATTCTGAATGAAATTGATATATTTTTCAATATTCATTAAAATATGAATTTTATCAGAAAAATAAAAAGCATCAACTACTGTAAATATTGATGTCCTGATTCTTGAAAAGTCATTTATTTTTTCAAATATAATATATTAAAGTGTTAACAACTAATTTAAAATTTCGGTGTCGTCAAAATGTGGAAAAACAACATTTCATGAAAAACACAACTTTTACCCAAAAATATATAATTTTTTCTTATATCATGTTATAGAAAATACATTTTTTATAAAAATCAAAATTTGGTTAATAATATTTACAATGACTAGTTTATATCCCTTTTAATTTTAATAGATTAATAATATGTCATTGTTTAGTGAAACTCAGAATTGAGTACAACACAAGCTATCGAGGAAGGTTGCTCTTGCGTGTATTGAAAGCATTATTCGTGTTGTTATTCATTATATCATATTTTTGTGTTACATATAACATAATAAAAAAAATTAATTTTACGAATTGAACAAAATCTATACTCAGTGCTGCATAAAATTAATTCCTTAAAAAATAACCTGAAATTTTGTATAACACAAGCCAAGAATAGTGTTGTGTTTAATGAAACATAATACAATGTTGCATAAAGAACAAGTTAATCTTTCTGTAGCGTACAACACAAGAAATAAAAAAATTTTAAAGACATCTATCTCATAAAAAATCAAGTTGTTACAATATATCTATGCCTCTAAATCCTATGTGTTATTACAAAGATTCATGTGCTTCCACTGAACACATACCAATGGGATCGATCGACCATGGACGATCCTCTTTCGATGATCCTCAATCTACAATGGGTACTCATGAAATTTCACTCCATCCTCAATTTCCATCTACCCCCTCTTGATGAATTATGTTGGGTCATGAATGTACCTCCTTATCTACGACACTTGGAAGATATCTTGTACCAGGTCCAACTATAGAGGTAGAGCTAAGTCTCACACCCAATCAGATCCTCTACGCAATATCTGAAATAGGCCGACAAACCTTGTAAATTATTTTCTGCCCCAACCAAATCTTTGTTATCAACATTGTGGTGAACTCAAATGGTCATACAGTCTCCTTCCTCGAATGCTGAAGGAATCTTCCTCCTGTCATCTAAAAAATTATTATGGCTCTGTGTGGTCTTCATTATCTCTTGGATGAAATTCACCTTCCTAGTATTATCTCACACCGTCATTGGGCCTATGAGTTCTGACTATACTAGTTCAATCCTCTAAATTAGTGACTCGAAGGGTCGCTTGTACAATGGATGGAATGGTTCCATACCAATGGATGACTAGTATTAATTTTTTCTCGTGAATTTCACTAGGGTTAGGAGATCCTCTAATCTATGGAGGAAGTCTAACATTAAATCTCACAGCATTCCCTCTAGACCCTAAAAGGTTATCTCCATATGACTATCATTCTGTGGATGAAACACTATGATCAATTGTAACTGATTCCCAAAATCATTCCCCACTCCCTCCAACAAATGAGATGTAAAATAAACCACGCGATTAGAAAACATCATCAATGGGTCTTTATGGAGTTGAACAATCTACTGAATGTAGTGGAATCGTAGCATCTCACCTAAAATGTAATCTGGGATAACAAGGAAGTTGGATGATTTGACGAGTTAGTTAATGATCACCCATATGGCATCGCATAACCCATATTTACATGGTAAACCCATCACGATATCCATTACTATCACATCCCACTTCCATTAAAGAACATCAAGGGGATGATCTAAACCTGCTAGAATCTGGTGCTCAACATTCACCTGGTTGAATGTAAGGCATGAATAAATGAAATCCCCTAATTCCTTATTCATAACTGACCACCAGAACTAACATCATAGATCATGGAAAATTTTTTCTACACTATGATGTACCTATAATAGGGATGTACAAATATCTTTACGAATCACCTCCTACTACACCACAAGTATTACTGTGCATCCACTACATATAAAAAACATGATCCCCAACTTGTGAATATCCATCAATCACATGTCTTTTGGACATCTAACCATGTAATGTCTCACAGTCGATAACCAAAATTTGTTCCTCCCTAATTTGTGGTATAATTTGAGGTGTGAAAACCATAAACATGAGGTAATATACTCTATCATCATCGACAAAATATAATTGGATCATGTCTAAACGCTTTGACACATCATTCATCACTTACGAACTATATCCCCTATTAAATGAATATTCCACCAAGTTTCCCTTCCTACTAGTATAGATAATCTCAAATTTATAGTCATGATAAAACTATAGGCATTTCCTCGATATCTAGTTCAGACTATTATAAGTGAATATAATCTTAAGACTCTTGAAATCAGAGTAGATGATAAACATCTTACCCATATTTTAGGGTTGTCACATCATCAATGAAAAGACTACAACTGCCAACTCTATATCATGGGTACTGTAGTTATGATCTTGTTTCATTAACTGAAGTTAAGCATTGAAAAAATTTGCTTTCTTATTCATCAGGACGCAACCAATTCTGGTCCATAATTTATCTCATAATATTACATACTAAAAAACTCTTATACCAATATCATGATTGTGGAACTGATCATACTTTTCCTCAACTGCTAGAAAACCTGTTGTCACTTCTCCTCCTAGACAAATGGATACCCATTTTGATTGAAAGATATCAATGGTTCTATTATCTTGGAGAACTTTGGTCTAAATCTTCCATAATATCCTACTATTCCATGGAATTTGTGAACCTCTATCATGCTTATAGGTTTATCCCATTCTATCACTACCTCCACCTTTGTTCTATCCACTATCACACCATCCGCTTAGATTACATGTCTTAGAATGTGGACTTATTAAATCTAGAACTAGGACATAGAGATATTCCCATAAATCCAATGATCTCAGAGTATGTGAAGACAATCCTTTAGTGGATCTCAGCATCCTCCTTGAAAATCGAGTATACATGAATTTCATCAATGAAGACTAACATGAACCAATCTATGAATGGATAGAATATCTGAATAATAAGTAACATGAGAAATTTTTGGGTGTTATTTAGGAAAAATGGAATAAATAAATACTCATAGTGATGATAATGACATCATAATGTCATCTTCGATATTTCACCATCCCATACATTTAGCTGGTGATAGCCTGATTGAGGGTCGTCCTTCGAAAACCATCATGCATATATCCAAAAATTGAATATGTAATCATTCATTTGTAGTGGATAATTTTTATTCATGGTCACCTAATTCAAGAACTAGTATTCCACACATAACCTCAAACTCCCACCTAACTTTTTAGAAAATAAAACTAGGGCCACCGAGTGTGAAGTCGTGGGTCTCATGAACCACTTCCTTGGAAATTTCTCCAAATGCACCATAATCTTGAAAAGTTATCTGGGATCCATCCAATATTATTGTGCTTATATCAGGTCTAACAAGGGGTGTTAGTCTATGTATAATTCTATCTCAATATGAGGTGCTAATAATAGAACATATTCAGAAATGATTACCTCATTCATAGGAACTACTACTGGAATCTAGAAAGTCATAATATCTGCGGCCCTGAGTGTCAGGGTAGCCAACCCATGGGTAATTAGCTTCACCCACCTATAGATCAGTCCATCCTACTCTACCTAGGTTATCTTTTACATTGAAAATGGTAGCCACATTATATCCCTACAGACACAACACACCCTTCTCCTAAAATAGCCAATCTATGAATTGACTGATGATAACCAATGCACAAAAAGAATGAATTCATAAAGCCTCAATGCTTCCAAAAAGTGGTTCCAACTGAAATCCTATTCTATATGTTTTAGGTAACAATATCTCGATAATTGTGTGAATATTTATTCTCCCCCCATTACTATCTCCAATCGTAAGGTTCAAGTCGAAGGTTCAACTAAAATCATTAGGTCTAAAACAAGATACATGGAAAGAATGGAATGAAAAATACTAATGTCTATCAGTACTGTCACTAATGATTAAATGACATAGTCCACATATAAATTTGTTCCTATAGTCCCTAGGTCATATATCTAGACTTCACGTAGTTTTCCCCACCCATGTCCTCGAGTTCCATGTGCATGGTGTGGTTCTCCTAGGGGTGGTGTTTGTAACAAGTCGAAACACCACTACAAGAAAACCGACATTTAGCTGTAGTTTTTTTTTGCATAAATAGACAATTTAATCAACCACTACATGGTTTGGTAGTGGTTAGAAAACCACCACTAAATTTGGTGTCGACAATCTATTAGACGTGATTATTTCCATTTAGTGATGGTTTATGGGAAGCGTCGTAACTTCCACATTTCGAAGCGGTTTAACTGAATTTAGCATCGGTTTTTACGAGACCTAGATTTTATTTTATTAGAGTCGATTATAACCACCGCTAACATAATAAAATACACTGGCCATAAAACCTCCACTAATGTCACAAGAACCGCCAGAGAATGCACTCAGTTGGTGCGAGTCATTAGCGGTGGTTAAAACCGCCGAGAAAAGCTCACCGGAAAAAAAATTCTACTTCCACTACACCACTTCCCTGAAAAATCAATCAAACCAGAAATACCAATAGCCTAAAAGATTAATGCAGGAAAAATATAAAAAATAATGGAGACAAAAAGGGAAATAGTTATGGTTGTGATGCTTTGAAAATATAGTGGAACATCATAAATGAATATGTGTAGTGAGGAGGAGTAAAAAAACATGACCAGAATTGATAAATAATGGGTACAACACCAGACAACACATTCTAAGGTTTATTTAAAATTATGTTAGATTAGTGATTCATGTAAATGTAATAATCATTTAATGTTATATAATTTGGACCATGTGGTGATCATGGAACTCAACCATGCTTGAGGTGGACTTCCTTCCAACCCCTAAGCCCAGCTGAGCCATGATTTATTCAAGAATCAAGGAAATTTATATAGTTAAATTTGATTATAGGGGTGAACCCAATGAGGGGAAGAAGTGACTTGAAAAATATCATAATGAAAATTACATATTTTGAGAACTGGGAAGTGAAATTGGAGTAATAGACTGAAATATAATTAGTGTTTACCATGTTTGAAACATAAGATACCTGAGCTAGTTGAGGATAGATGGAAAAATATAATGATCTACGATTTATGGAGATCAAAGCATGAGATCCGATTTTTATCTGTAAATGTACTTCATCGAATGAGCTTGATATGGGGTGTAAGACACTATTTCCATGAATCATTTCAATAGAGATCCATTTCAAATTGGTAGTGTGAGGATTATCCAAATAGGATAATGTGTGAATCCCACAATTTTATGTGGGGATATACCATATAGAATATTAGGTTCCATGGGAGATATTTCCTCATGTGCTAAAATGTTATATGTAATCATGTGGGTTGACAAGATTCAAGCCTAGAGAAGAGGTAAACATTCCCATGATGAGTTTCTTGTAGGGATGGGACTGAGATGAAATATACATGCATCAATATGTGTCTCCTCATAATGGGAATCAAGACAAACATAGTTTTGATGCGTGACATGGTAAGTGACTATTGTTGGGTGAGTGATTTCATCTCTGGCAAGGATATCATTTCATCTCATATTCACATAAATACAAGTTTTAGACGGGTAATGTGTGGTTCATTTCATAAATATCATAGGAGGAAACTCAGTTATATATGTGGTAATTATTTTTATTATCTTCCCACACCTATCGGATGAGGCATTCTTATTTCATTTAATAGGGTACGGTTGTTAATTAACATTTTTTGCTGAGGACGTTGGGCTTTGATGTTTAAAATCATTCAACATGGACTATTACTACAATTAGTTTAAATTCATAGAGCTCCAAATATAGGAATTGGTTTGAGTTAAAGGTTTCGAAGCTTTGACAAAAGTAGATAGGAAAGGAAAAAACCTATAATGAGTCGGTGATGGGGTTCTGCCCTAGATTAAATATTTATATGTAACTACTTATATTGTGATTATTGGAATCAATTCACATGTTTTTATGATTCACAGTGTCATAGGATACCAATTCCATAAGGGTTTACCTTCTTGGATGATGACATTGAATAATTAAATATTATAATATTAGGCATCAGAAATTTATAAGAGGTGAAATTATCTCTCTTTAAGAGGCATATTAATTTTTCATGGGGTTAAATTACCTATCATTAATAGGTATATATATTTTACAAGTGGTACTTATAATGTTTACATTCATCTTATTTGGATTTTAGACGGTCTTTTACATTAATATACCAATTATTTACATCTTCATATCATTAAATGAGAGCATATGGGCCCACTGATGTGTCAACATAAAATAAATGATATTATTGCTAAAAACGAGTCTCATGTGAGTGTTTTAGGGTGAATGAAACCTTATATATTGGATTATTATATGGAGAATCATCAAGTAGGCTCAATGATTGATGATATATGCATCCATACATATCCCATTGAAATGGGAATCAATCCACCAATTAATATAGAATGATGTGGAAATAGATTTTTGATGAATCTCTAGGGATGAATAAACCCCTGTGATCGACGTGTGAGCATATTTTATTGTCATAATTCTTGGATTATAGATCTCTTGATATAAACTCTTGTATTATTGATTGGTGAGGGGGGGGGGGGAATGAAGAATGTTTTTGTGGTGAATAAAACCTGGGGTTATTTGATAAAATAGCCCCTTAAACCCATGATGAAATCCTGAATATGATTGTACACAGTGTAAGATCATAGAATTAAGACCATGATGAAAAATTTAAAGTCTTGTCTCAAAGAAAATGATTTTTTTCATCTCGCTTAATGTGATGCATCCATATTTTATATGAGGTAATGTTTTTGAACATATCATAATTATTGTAAGAGGAATCCAAATTTTATATAATGTAAGACTTTTAGATCATCCAATACACATCATACATTGAATCCAGATTTTATACTGTTTAATACCATCTCCCATTAAGAAGAACCGAGTTTTTATATGGGGAATGACCACATTTTATCATAATGAATAGAATATGATAATGATTAAGAACGCATGAAGATTCACTATCTACATATTTTGCCTCACCAATGTGTCCACAACACTATCCCATTGATCACTATGAAATGACCCAAATTGATTAACAAATCAACAATGGGTTTAACTCCTAGTAATCCAGAATCCCGTCTACCAATTCAAACACAGGCCTAAATGGAATGATGTATACCACACTGAAGAAATCAAGACATAAAAGGAAACATCATAAATCAATAAAATTCGTAAATGGAGACATGATAAATCAAGGAAATGTTAGGACATGAAAATGTTTGGTGGAAACTATTTTCCACACATGTTACATATACAATCATACTATTTTAATATTTGTTCAACACATCAATAATAAAACTACTCACGGTCTGATGATGCATCGTCACCCTCCCCACCTCCATCTCCATTTTCTGCTATCACCGGTATGAATATTATATTGAAAATTAAATACTGTTACATATTTACATTAAAATTTAAAACCACTGAAATTTTGAAATCTAAATGATTTTGATTTTTTTTGATTTACCCGCATACAACCAGTTGATGCTCTACCACTGGGGGCATAACTGCTCATCTGTTGATGTATATCAATCATCGCTTTCTGCAAAAAAATATCTGAACCCCCTTTTCTTGAACTGTGGTTCGTAGGGAAGCAATATCCCTCTGAGAATTTTTGGGTATGGTCTGACTATAACCAGGAGTTGATATAACTAGAATCCCTAGTGTCATGTTAATGACATTAGATGATACAGGTCCGAAACCCATCCCACACACTCTACCAGGATGCTCTTTCCCTAGGACTTTAGCAACTGGGTCATTCTGGGGGACTGAATAGGACTTCCTAGGATTGGCATCCCATAATTCTTTAATTTTTAACTATAAATAAAATATCAATATATTTCAACTCAATAAAAACCGATAATAAGTTATTATAATAAAAAATTGACTTCATCCACCAACTTCTTTGGTAGGCTCATTAGCAAAAATTCCATCTGATTTTTTGTGAACATCCAACCACAGTTCAGTTCGGGATGCATCGTGACCTAAACTTCGGGACTGCAATAAGCTAAGATCAATCAACAATTCAATATATTAAACTGATAAAATTGTATTATAAATTTTTAAACTACTTAAAAGATTACTAATGTTCTTCAGCATCTAGAAAATCTTTTTGAGCCCACTGTGTGAGGGATGACGTGCTTAGCCCAGTTTGATCCATTCTGTCTTGAGTGATCCTGGAATAAATAAAATTCAATTTAATAGTAATGTATTCAATGTCGTCTCCTCATCATATACATTTATAAATATAAAATGATGATAATATAATAATATATATTTCATTACCATCCGTTTCTCATCACGATGTCTGTCAACAAAAAATTTTCAGTGTTCTTTCAGTACCCCACTTGGTTGTTTCTCATACATTTTTTTCACGGTCATCAAAGTATCGTTGACATCACACCACATTCTATATTTTAAATCATTCCATTTATTACCAAGATTTTTCAACATCCACATCTGTGCCATCACATCAGCAACTATCACATTGACCCTTCAGTATGTCCGTGATGAACTTGAAGGGGCATGTCGCTGCCCCACTACTGAGTCTCTTGAAGGGGGAGTCGATGAATCAGCCTAAAATAGGACATCCACAGATAGTGTGAGAGATGGTGAAGGGGGGATGGTACAGGGGTGTAGGCAGATGGTGCCTCAGATGCCGTGGGGAGGGAGCCAGTTGGATCTTCATCTATCACAGAACTAGTTGAAATAGTGTTCCACTTCCTGCTTGGAATTCTTGTCATTTAATCAAATAAAATTAATTTTAGAATATATATTTCAAAAAAATTATGTAGAAAAAAAATTAAAAATGATAATATATGCCAAGTACTAATAGGCAATATATTTATAACAATTATAATGAATTACAATAGAAATGAAATAGGTGGTTGCTTAATGAATAAATAATTGTACATAAAATAATTTTCCCCTTCAGTCATGTCAGTTTCCTACTACAATGCTTAATCCACTTAATTCATCATTTCTATACTAATATTTTCAATATCATGATGGAAAAATAATTATTCTTCTTGTTGTTGATTAAATTCAATTTCAATGGTCAAATCTTCCTCTTCATCACCCATATCATACAAATCTCTTTGTACACGTGAGAAACTACACTCCACCCTTCATCCACAACATCACTAACATACTATTCCATTATTTCTAGCGATGCTAAGATATATGGATCACGCAGTTCACGATCCCCAATGTCCATCAAGAGAGAGACGTTCATAGAAGTAAATTTCAAGGAATCTCTTTTAACACCTCTGATAATATCGACCCATTTGCATTTGAATAAAACAATAGAAAAATGTATGTGGTAGTATAACACAATAATATCATGCAGCATTCTATAGTATCTAACTTCAGCAAATGTAAATATCACACTATTCTTGTTTTTTCAAAACCACTTCTTGATCGACTGTACGAAATCTAATTCCATTCACATTATAAGTGTCAAAATTTCTTATTTGTTTTATATGACCTCTAGAAGGAATATTTAAATATTCTGACATGTTTTCTCAAGTATTAGTATTCATGATCTGAAAAAATAGATAATTTAATAGATTTAATAAATTTATTTTTCAAACTAATATTCGTATTTATTGAAATATTTATGAACTTACACATCGAGGAAACCAATCTATAATCTCTTTATTCATACCTTTTGTTATATATTTCTCGTTTCATGTATGGCCTCTCATCTGTCTCCTTGTTTGTATCCTCAAATATTAAAAAAATGGATTTTCAATTTTACTATTCAGCAGCACATATCTATGTGCCTGTAATAATTCCAATTCCGTCATTGTCACATTTGAGGTCCTCCCAACTGATTGGCCAACAACAGAAAATATTTTTTATTTCTGATGCATTTGAGATTGAGTTGATGTGTCATCAACACATCCAACTTGATTAAATCTTCTCTCAATATCATTCAAATATCTGGAACAAAGGGTAAGACACTCCCCAGCCAAATAGCCTTTAGCAATAGAGACTTATGATTGATCTTTATTTCTCATGTATGCTTTCAAATGCCCAAGATATATGTAAAATAAAATAATAATATTATGCATATATTTAAATGCCAAATATTTTTTACTTAACTGAAAGACATATAAATAAAATACCTCTCAATTGGATACATCCATAGATAATGAAAAAGGCCACCTAATTTATCTTCCTCAAACAAAGGCACAGTTAAATGCATCATGACAGTAAAATAAGATTTAGGAAAGATCATCTCCATTCAACAAAGGGTCAATAAAAACCTCTCCTGGTGGTTTTCAAGTAGAATGGGTTGCAGATCTTTCTCTCTTAATTTCATGAAAAATGTGCATAATTGGAGTACAACAGTAGTAAATTTTTCAGGTAATAATGTACTCAATTCCAATGATAGTAACTGTTGTAACAAAATATGTTAATTTTTACTTTTCAATCAATGTAACTTACTGTTATTCAAGTCAACACACCACAGGATATTACTCGAATACCCATCAGATACCTTCACATTATTTAAAATTCTAAGAATGTATCATTATCCCTATTTTTCATTGAAAAAATCGTCGGAGCATACTTTTCATTCTCATCGGGCTAGAGATCACGTTTTATGTTCATTACATGTACGTATTTGAGAGAATTGAGATAATACTTCAAATTTACCTGCTCATTAAGTAATGTGAAAATAAAATTATCAATGACATTAGTCTCAATATGAATCACATCAAGATTATGCCACAACAAATTAAATTCCCAATATGGATGTTTGAAGAATATAATTTTTTTTCTTCCATTGTTGCGTTCTCATTTCACGTGAAGATGCACTTTAGACCTGTTTTCCACTATCATTCAAATGATGAACCTTTCCAAAATCAGTTTCTATATTTTCTAGATGTCTCAATATTTCAGAACCAGTTAACAACTTTTGTGGTGGTCTAAGATCAATAGAACAATTAAATTATGATCTGTTCAGCCGAAATCTATGAGATGCATCGAGAAATATTCGATGGTAAAAGAAGCACCATATTATATTGTGAGGTAGCCTTTTGGGCTCAAAATAAAATTTACAAATGGGAAAATCCAATCCCATGTAACTGTTCCAACTAGATAAATTCCCAATCCCAGGGAAGTCACTAATGGTCCACATTAAAGCAACATGCATTTTGAACATTGTTTCAGAAGAAGCATCTAATGTCTCAACACCATTGCTCTATAACTCCTGCAATTCATCAACCAAAGGCTACAAGTATACATCAATATCATTTCCAGTCATTTTTCTTCCAGGAATAATCATTTAAAGGATAAAATATGTTTTTTTCGTACACATCCACAGAGGTAGATTATATGGGATCAAAACAATTGGCCAAATGCTATAACTGGTACTCAAAGTCCCAAATGGGTTGAATCCATCGACATCCAATCCCAATCGAACATTCCTAGGATTAGCTGAGAAATCTCGATGTAATGAATCAAATGTCTTCCATGATTGGGAATATCGTGGATGTCTTATTTACCCATAATTGTTATTATCTATAGAATTCCTCTTCATTTGTTCAGCGGTTTTCGATGACATGTATAATATTTGCAATTGAGGATTCAATGGAATGTAACACAAAACCATTACAGGTGTGTTCCTTTTATTCTTATCTATGAAATAATATTCATTCAGACTTCTAACATCACCCTTTGACTTCCATACAGAAAAAAAACATTTCATTCAATTCTGTCTACTTAAATCCTCTGCAAAATAAAGCATACAATCATTGGTACATACATGTATTTTTGTATAATTCAGACCAAGATTGTTAATAAGTTTTTTCAAATCATGAAAAGATTCTATGATTTTTGTTTCAGGAAATGCAGCATGAATCAATTACAATATCATAAACATTGCCTTATTTGTAATTCAACATAGACATTTGGTATTGTACAACTTCAGCAGAAATGAAAGCTTTGAATATTTCAAAAACCCACTATACAACTCTTGATTTCCATCATCAACTAAAACATGAAACACATTTTCATTAGTGAAGTTTTATCTTACATTTGGATCCATAGAATCAAGAAGATAATCCAATGATATGTTACAATATTTATCTTCCTATGTTACAGTCTCAAAAACATCACTTGTCACGTTGCAATGTGTATCACCCTCTTCTGGTTGTTTTGATAAGTTTTTGATGTTGATAGCGTTGTCTTACAGGGCCAAATGCATCATTTATGAAGTTTTTCATTTCATTTTCCATTGTCGACAAACTTGGGACATCATTCTGTTGATTAACATCAGTGATCAATCATTCTGTAACGTTCGATTCTCTATGCCAAATCCAACCAAATATTGACCAGGGAATTTCTTTAGTATTAAATGTTCATAAACTTCATATCTCTTCTACAATGTTCTAAATTTAAATTTAGGACATGGACATCTTATTCTCCATTAAAAAAATCGATTAGAAATTGAAAAATCTAAAAACTCATTCAAACCCTTAACATAAGGAGGTGTGTTCCTCAGTAATGTGATCAAGCTTTTATCAATGTATATCACAATCTTCCTACACAAAAAAAAATAAAAACACATAGTTACTACTAAATAGATGAAGATATTCATATATACAATATTGTATTATTACTGAAACATAATATAATAAATATGATCCCCTGAGTTAGATATGAACCCTCAAATGATTGGGATAGGGGGGGGGTTTCTTTGGTAAATAAAAACAGTGTGCTAACAACGTTTTTGATACGTTACCATGAAAACCAAACCACATTGTTAATTTGGAATAACCCCAACCAAATATCTCTATACAGTCTTCATTTAAAACTCTAATATCGATTAAATCTATTATAAATAATGTTTAGTGAAAATCTTATGATGCTTAAAAAACCCAACAAACTCTTAGATATGGTCATGCAACCCTACCGAGGTCATATCCTATAATAACATTCATTATATATATGAATCCTAAATATGAAAAATAACAAAAAATACTTATAATTTATATAAAGGAACCATTAAAATGTATACAATGCATAATGGGAAGTGGGGAGCCGGGGATGCCGGGGTCGCAGGGTCGCAGGGGGTCGGGGTCGTGGGCTTTCCAGGGTCGCGGGCTTGCCGAGGTCACTGGGGGGATGGGGGAAGCAGGGTCTCCAGGGTCGTGGGGTTTCTAGGGTCGTGGGGTCGTGGGGTCGGGGGGGGGGGGGGGTTCATGTCCTTAGATTTGTAATAATTAAATGTTTGTTCCTTGGAGTGACAAGAACTACGTGAGGGATGGTAGTCTTGAGGCATGATAAGATGTGGTGTTCTTGGAAATGCATGATGAAATAACTTGGGAGATTATTTTTTGAGGTTCTACCAACCTTGTGTGGATTCAATTCCTCGACCTATATTTAGTGTATTCACATAAAAGAGAGTGGTGGTGTGACTTGATGGTGATTTGGATCATATATGTGTTTTTTATCATGAGTGGAGAATTGTGGTTAAATGGGACGATCGAGGACCTAACCATGGAGTTGAACTAAGAGTCAGATTCAGTCTTCGGTGTGGGAATTGAACATTTTTGTTATTCCTTGGGTTTTATGGAATCTTGGTCGGGATATGGTAGCGCATTGGTGGGTGGGATTGAGTACCTTTGGTATCATTCATCTAGAGAATGACATACTAGTGTTTTTGCTTTAAAAATGATGTGCTATGGTGGAGACCACATCAGAAATGTCATTCAAGATGCGGCTGATGTGGTTTGGGGATCAAACTAGGTTATTTGAAGAATAATTGATGTGTTTGGGCTTGGTGTTTGGAGTTTCAAAGTAGAATCATGTTGGGAATTTGGAGATGAAATGTGGGGTGTTGGTACTATCTTCTAAGACAACATAATAAGATAATCAGAATCACATAGGTAGAAATAGATCTGAGAAGGAATTATCTCCAAAAATTATATTCGAGAACTTTGAAGATTTATATTCATCCAAACCACTACAATAAGGTAGAAGGAATTCAATACAATTCACTTCAACACGCGAAAGAAATTTATTCAATGTAAATTGATTTTATGCTTTTGTAACACATGTTTGATAGAATCCATGATCGAGTATCAAAAGTGTAAGGAACTCCATACCTATGTTTCACAATTCATTATAGTCAAGTAGAACTTATAAATAAATAGTTTATCCATCTCAAAAAATAATGAAAAAAACAAAGATACATATTCAATGAAAGTGATTACTTTCATCCAAGACTATACATATTAGTGAAAAACTATCTAGTTTGGATAACATATAGAGAAAAAAAATTCAAATAATATTTAAATACAATATAACCTTAGATGAACTATCGCACAACAAAATTTCCCAAAAATATTCACAACCATATTCAAAACTCAAAACATCTCCCTATGATCCCCGAAAAGTCACAACATTCCAATGTCCAATAGTGGAACAAGAGGAAACAAATAACTAGAAACCACAATCTTGGAATTATAATGGAAAGATATAAGTTAAACACACACATGAATATGTATGAAATGTGTGGTATAATTAGTCCTATATATATTACACCATAGATTCTTTTTAATTAATTTTATAAAAAATACTCTAAAATACTTATTTTAAATATAGTTTTAGAGTTTATTATTCACATATAGAAGTTTTAAAATATATATATCACTTGATTTATCCATTTTATTAAAACAAATTAAACAATTCCTATTTAAAACATGGTTAGAATTAACACATTATATAATAAACAGTAAACAAAACAAATAACTAAAAAATTAAATGAAAATAAACAGGCACCAAGATATTACTAAATAACTATATAAACATACAAAAAGAAAGGGTTCCTAATTAAAAAAGCAATGTCTATGGGTTCAATCTATGTAAAAAATGGGATACACTAAGTAATAATCAATGGGATCCAAGAATTATGAGTAACTCATGGGGTTACATCATGAAGGATATTGAAACACACATATGGACTCCAAAATTTTTATCGGCCAACCCTATTTTAACTAAACACCACCCGACCTTAGCTGATCCTCTTAGTCTCATGGGGAGGTAACCCCAAATAGAAAGAAGTCATTATAGGTGAACTATAAATTGAATAATCTCAAATATTTGAACACTAATCAAGATATTATATTTTACTGCATTGGTTTCCCAATAATTCAATAATTGGGGGAGTGGAAAAAAATAAAATTATATTAGGATAAAATATATTATATTATTACACTTTAAATAAACCTTATCTAACTTCCAATAACATCCCAAGAAAGAGTTATCTTTTACATCATCTCTATAATTAAATTTTTATAAAATTATTCAAAATAAGGGAATATGTCACCACACAACATAAAATATCCAATGAGGTAATAATGAGGGTATAAAAATCAAATTCAAACCATTCATTATTAAGATTATAACCATGTATTTAATTAAATACTTGGATGCCAATCCATTTTTATAACTATTTATAATTTTAATCAAATCACATTTTTAAATACATTTACAAATCAATAAATTATGTTAAGAATAATTTAAAATCATTATAAGAAATATATGTCTTGTTTCCATTAAATATAGTCTAATTACAAACCTTTTTTATAGACCATACCTTAAAAATATAATGCTTCTTTTTGTAATTAAAAATGGGGGTCAATTCTCTACATAAAAATGAAAATCCCTTAGAATGAGGCTAATTGTAATTTTCCAAAATAAATTACATGAATATCATTAATTTTAATATCAATAGTAGATATAATTTATAATACCCTTCTATCAAAATCTAGGAAAAAATAAAACACTCTTAAAAAACAATTATATGAACCATAAAAATTTATATCTTTACAAGAAAAGAAACAATGGTCCATAAAAGAATTTCCTGATGTTATAAATTAAGTAATTTTTTAAAAAAAAAGTCATGTCCAAGAGGAAATATTTCTACTTCAATGATAGAAGAACCACACTACAAGTAAATGAAATCCACTAACCCTAAACTACCAAACCTCCTGATTAAACACATCTAAAACCATAAATATTTTCCTTAACGGTATTCCTGTTCATTGTAGAATTCAAAATCAATAATTGAGGTAAAATTACTAGAATTTAAACCTTAGGGTTCGTATAGGTCTCCGGGGTTGTGGGGGGTCGGGGGAAGTGGGGTCGCAGGGGTTGCAGGGAGTCAGGGTCGCTGTTGTTGAGGGGTCGCCGGGGGAAGTGGGGTCACTGGGGTCGCGGGGTCATCAGGGTTGCGAGGGGATGGGGTTGAGGGGAAAGTGGGGGCATAGGGAAGTGGGGTCACGGGGTGAGAAGGGGGTCGAGGTGGGTGGGAAGGGGCGGGGGTGTAGAAAAAAAATTATTGTTTCATGGTGGATTATTATAAACTGCCACAAAACCATTTCAAAATAAGGATTATCGGTGGTTTCAAAAACCACCGCTAAAAACCCACAGCTAAAGTCAATTTCTATATTATTTTATCAACCACCTCCTACTTCACTCCAAATTCCTCTTCCACATCCATTTCTATGTAGATATTCATTAAATTTTCAATTTTTATACCTTGGTTTTCCATATACTATATCCTCTTCGACAGCTTGAAGGATCAAGTAATATTATGTAATATTTCCTATATTATCACATGAATTGAACTAACTATACATAAACTGAACGGACCCACCCTGTGAGCCTAAACATCAGATCATATGTCCAGGGATATTCTCCAAAAACACCTCCAATGTCTAGATCCCTAAGACTCAAGTCAGCTCTCTAATACTGATGTCTCTTCATCTTATCAACCACTGCTAATTGATACTAGCTTTACCTTCTCAACCAATAATATTTCAACCACCAATGCTTGCTCATTCACCAAATCATACATCCTAATTTTATATGTATAATTATGGGTCACATGTCTCTATGAAAACATCACTCTAAAGAACAATCCCTGATGTACTTATCTTTAACCATATCCTTGAAGTTCTTGGAAAGGGTGTTAAACCACAATTAATAATAATCCATGGTCATGCTATAGTGCAGGTGTTATAGAAGATCCTATATATAAACTCATCTTTGTGTAGCTAGTGAGAAATCATATCTTAATAGATGCTATAACTCTTTCCATGAATGTGTCGCCTCTTCATGAGTCTGGATAGCCAAACTCCACCATCACCCTGCTAAACTATGTAGAATGATCAGAGAATAGACCACAATCAGGTCAGATTGTGTTCTAACTAGGTGGAAAACTCAAGTAACCACCGTAAGACAATCCTTATATGCCTAATTTTTTGGATAACCTAGGACCA
This sequence comes from Viscum album, assembly GCA_963277665.1. NCBI lineage: Eukaryota > Viridiplantae > Streptophyta > Magnoliopsida > Santalales > Viscaceae > Viscum > Viscum album. Next base: position 2,080,721,540 of record OY728137.1, on the reverse strand, counting down.
TATGTTGTCTCTATTAATGAAACAAATGAATCTGGCTTTGTCAGAACCCCTTATCTGTTGGCACTACGGGAACCACATACATCTCCACATGTGGTAGTATTGTTGGTGCATCACCTGGAAGTGACATCTAGGGAACTTGTCCTTGTATAAAAGCCTTGTCAGTGAGGGAGTCATTTTTAGGATTGAAATTATAAATACATTATTGAAATCATATTGGTAGTATCATGTAAGAATGCATAAAGTACCACATTCAATGGGTGTATCTATATACCTGACACAAGAATGATATGGAACAATATTTCATTATTATATAATGAATGTAACATAATTTTCACTGTGTCCAATGTTCTCATGTACCGAGTTAAAAAGAATTTTATCAGAGTCATAGAGTATAGATATGTTGGCCACAAACACAAACACTGGAGACCCTTTACTAAAACCTGAACTCAAAACACTAAATATTGTTTCCCCAACCAATCTCATAGACTCTTGGTCTTATTCATGAACCAACCACCTCTGATACAATTCTGTCATAGGCCATCCCATTGGGAATGTACTAAAACTCCTTGAGATCGTCTATAATAGGCTTGGAGATGATGACTCACACCAAGTATTCATATCACTAACATGGGAGTCATTTCATATGTACCTATACGCACACACACATATCCAGGATGAAATTTTTTTAAATGATAAAAATCAATAACAAACAAATGCACGCATACCACTATCCCATCCAAATGAGTACGACACGAATGTAACGTGAAGTAAAGTGAACTAGTCTAAAATACAAGATCACAAAAAAGATACAATATGTAAACTACAAAGTCCAACCTGTAAACAAAATAGGTACTTAGACTACTTCTCGAAGGCATATGAACACCTCGACATTCCTAATCTCACATTGATTGGTCCAGTCCTGGTCTACCCTATACTTAGTTAAAAGGTCACTCATCTGCACAGAACATGACACATGTGGGAAAAGCCTGAGTTGGGTTGAGTAAAATAATACCCAATTTGAATTCCCAAAACCATAATGAAATGAAAAATGAAATTATATAGTCATCCCTACAATGTAAATGTCTCAAACACATGTAACAAGAATATCTGTATATACTCAATATAAGACCTTCATTCTAGAGGTATGTCACAACTATTGCATACCAGTACTAGGGATTCACTCTACAGATTCCACAAATAACTCATCCTAGAGAACACACTCATGAGTCTAATAACACAAATGATTTCCACCTAAGAATTACTATTCATTTTGATACAACATGGGAGGGAGATATTATGATAGATTTCAAAAGCCCCATGATACATAGATGATGATTACAGTCAGTGCCGTTGGGTGATTCCAACAACACCATCTGGATTATCCTTAATTATAAAGGCTCAAGTCCCCATAATTGTTTCACGTCAATACCAAGGAATCTATATAGGGCATGGAAAATGAATAGAGGATCTTACTCTGGGCCTCTCATACAGGAATCCAAAAACACTGTCCAGAATGTAATGTTGAAGGGATCATACTTCTATGAGAAAAAAAGATAGGTTATGACAATTAGGGAATGGATTTAGGGCTTGAAAACTAACTATTCTTGTCAAAGATATGGTGTAGAAGAGAGTCAATCCATGTATAAAGAAGTACATGACATGTAGTAGGGTCACAACCCATGTCCCTTGAATTGAGTTACTGATCATGTACAACAACCCATCTCATTAAGAACATGTTGTGTATAAGATGGGTACATACCTTGTAGAAGGGTCACACGTCATCCCCTTCTATCAGAATAACATATATTTACTCTTGAAATGTTCATGTTCAACGTGTCAACTCAGGTCCACCTACCAATTTACTAGTACATGGGATTAACCATGTAATTGGTCCATAACAAGTTGTGGGGTCGGTCCATGTCGTGTAGAAAACCCATGTACTCCACCCCATGCCTATGTATATATTAATATACACAAAGAGTATCAGCGAAGGGACCGCACATCATTTTATAGGGGTCACACACCGTGTCACATATTAATACCTCCCAAAAAAGTAGCCACCACTTGGTGGGGTCTACATGACTTTTTGTATAGACTACACACCGCGTTGGTTAAAAATTTCAAGAACTATAGTTCTTCCTCCAAATGCCACATTAGATACTCTAGTGATTTATCCAATGCAAAATTTTAAATTAAAATAGACTTACATGTTCACCTCACTATTATAACACTGAATTAATGGGTTTATTTTTTTCATTCATCTCCAAAAACTGATTCTGATCACCCACATTAAAATCACTCGAGAAATGATATCATCTACATATATTTGATTTGATTATACCCAACATCGTCTCACCGTCTCCAATTCACCCCTATGCAGGATCATCAATTTCAGATTATTGTTCCATGAAATGTGGGTGGAATGATCATCCATTCATAATTTATGAAGAATAAAGAACACTTAGAACATGTTGGGAGAAGAAATATAAATATGGAAACAAACCCTGGGAATATACCTCAAGTGTTTTTTATTTCAGTCTCAATCCATTTCCCTATGAACTATAAAAATATAAAGCCATAAATCAATATCATAAATCTCAGATTTAATTATCATCATGCATTAAAGATTGAATCTTGGATCATCATGTATATTGGTAGGTCCATGTTCATCGTTGAATCATTAAATGGGTGAAAAATAAAAAACAACAAGACCAGCCTCAAGGTTTTATAGTTCACTGAAGATGATCTATTTTATCTTCTACACCATTGGTGAGATCCAACAAAAATATTGTCGATCAATCTCTTATCCAAGACCCATCATTTTTTTATTAATGAGAGTTCTAAAATATTCTCTACAGAGAATCTGGGGAAAATATAGGGTGATGAGAATAACCTTGGATCCATGTTGAAAATGTTAATTTAAAATAAATTTCTCTACATCACTGCAAAACATTAAAATAAAATATTTCTTTTATTTAATTAAATGTCAAAAGCTAATTTTCACTGTTGACTCATTCTGTCAAATATTTTGACATGCCTAGGGTAAAATCATTGATCTAAATGAAACAGTGACCTCTGAATTCTGATTTTGAGAATACATTCAGATGGTATTCCTCTGGTTCCAGTAACATTTGTTCTCATTCTATTTAATATTTTATTTTTGTTCAATCATTTATTTTGGGTACACTGTGCCTTGTAATGACATGTAATCTCAGCACCTGGTCTGGAATAAATTTAATATAATATTTAGTAATAATACACTAAAAAGATCATGGGCATTACAAATGTTTTGTAATTGTGATTACCATCAATTGTTATTCGTAATATTTATAGTTGATGGATAATTTAATTCATGATAATATATTTATATATTTTTTTATTATATTAAATTAATCATTAAGACGATATCCATTTGTTTTATTAATTAAATATTAAACAATATTTATAATAAAATTCATTTGTAATATACGTTTTACCACTATCATGGTCATTGACATTAATCTTATCAATAAAAAGGTTAATGGAAAAATATCCTTTAAGATAGAGTAATGTGAGAGGAAGAGATCATCAGTATTTTGTGATCAGGGTGACTTTAATCACCAATTAAGTATGAACCTCCATAATTTTGTTTCAAATCTCCAAGCCATTCAAAAATGATTGATTTATATGATATAGTTAAATGATAGTAATGTGAATGGATTGACATGATTTTCTTCATTAAAAACTTTCATGAGAGGAATCATTCTCTTCACTAAAAATAGGGTTTCACATCACATTAGTATGAATAGAAAAACAAAAAATATATTAGCTTCATATGGTGAAATCTCATAATGAGTCGAGCTCTGTATGAACTCATTCATTACTTGTGTCCAACAATAAAAAGTTATAATAATCTGTAAAAACACTTATTTAGTTTCTTTCGTAGTCTATATCTTGGGTTTCTCTGATTTCAAAAGTGTTTCACCAAGAATATGATACATCAATGTTTTTTTCCATTTTTGATTTGATGTGATGTTTGTGTAGCTTCATTTATATTAACCATCGATTAGGAACACTTACTGTCCATGAAAGGAATTTATGTTTTAATCATAATGATTTTATAGACACATTTTAACATATTTGGATCAAAATTTTATTGTTTAAAATGGATTTTATAGAACTCATATTCCTATATAAGATATCTTCCTTAATCGGTATAACAATATGAATGGACAAGGAAACCAAAAAGGTGAGATTCAATCTTTTTTCATTGATATTGGATGAATTTGGATTATGTTCTCCCATGATCAATTCAATTGTTCTATCCACCCCAAACAATGAGATTAATATTAAGATTATGTATGATGAAATTTGACTATTTATTAATCAGTTTGTTCTATTGGTCACTCGAAATCCAATTTTTGGGGGAATCGTGTTTATGATAGATGTTAATTAAAGGGACATTATGTCACACAATTCAGAAGGATAATATGTAATTAGATTCATCTAGGTTCTGCTATCTATGAAATAGAGAATGCTAAAAATATAGATTCTCCTAAAAATATAGCTATATATATGAATCATATATAGACATAGATTGATGACTCCACTCATTGACCATGTTTTATCGACACATATGTTCTGTATATCCGCTACAGAAAGAACTCTAGGATTGAATCCCCTCATTCTACCCATAATGATGTTGTTCAAACATCTACATTTTAGTTGATTGATAAACAAATTAACTCATGTGAAAAATTCAATATTAAAGAAACTTAGTTTCAATAGTTTCTTCATTAAGAGATGTACTAATTTGAGGAAACTAGGAGAAAGATGATGATATTGAGTCGGATGATTCTAAAATTTTGAAATAATTTTTACACAAAATGAGGCAGATGATAGAAATTAGCTAGAGATGATAGAAATTTCATTCAAATTCCATAAAGGGAAGACTGAATTGGTCACTACTAAATCAGAAAATATAAATGTAGAAGACCAATTTTTTCCACTCCTAGTGATACTGGTAATATTTCTCCTAATAATGTAACTGAGAATGACCTCTCATTTTTTCTTCACAAATTAAATGGTTTGGTTGGATCATCTGATTCTAATGATACTTTATGTACATTGTTAAGTGGTTACATTCCATGTGCAATGTAGGTTTCTATAATATCATGTAATTGAATGAATACATTAACATCTAATTTGATTGTGGAACTGATCTATTGCAAGGAGGATTTAATTCATAGGGGTTGTGGCATGACTTATTTGAGGAAGAGGGCCATTAAAAATTCTTGTGATGTGATAACCATAGGAATGCTGACAGTACATAACATATTTACCTATGATGATAAAAATGAATAAGTGACAGTTTAAGAACATTTTTTATGATAAGAGTCTCTTGATGATGCCTCTTTAAAAAAACATGGCCCTATTGGTGGCCCGAGATCATGAAATTTAGACACTCCCAATTTTTACAATTTTGTAAACGAATATCTAGTTTCAGATCAAGAAAATTTCAATTAAAATGATGTTGGTTCCACTGTAATATTGGATGTTAATACCACCTAAAAAAATATGATGTTATACATGATTCTAGGGAACACTCAGGGAATGGAAGACATTGATGAGGATTCTTTCTATTCATCTACTTTTTAAATGTGTTCAAATAATACAATGTCCTTAGCTATATATGTAATCCAAGTTGAATTATCAAAGAATACTATGGCCTCTATATTAAAATTTAAAGGTCTCTCATCAACATGCAACATTCCTACTCATAACATTTCAAGAGTCATCACTCATAAGTCCTTTGAGTTGCTTTCATTAGGAAAAAATGAAGATAAAATAAATAATCATTGTGCACATTATCATAAAAAATTTACGGTTTTCATTGATGATGAGCTCTCAGATGATAGAGGTGGTCCATGGCTACTGAATAAAATGTAAAAAGGTGAAGTCATCCTCTTGGTCAATGTGGGTGTGTTTCCCATGGAAGCACGATCACTAAATCATGGGATTTATTTCAAAATGTCAACTCTTTGTTGTTTTGTGATTTAATGATTGATGTTTTTCATGTTCCTCCCCATTTTTAAATTCTTTATTTCATTAAGACAGGACCTAGGGCCTCATCATTTTCAAAAAAATTAACCATGTTGAATAAATAAAGTAATGTGATCATGTCGATTTAAAACAATAAATATATTCCTATAGATAAAATTTCTATAAGTGTTGGTAATTAATTTTTAATTCAAGTGAATGAATATTATTTCAAAGTAGAATATTTATAATGATTCTAAATTTATATATATAGTTTTATTAAATTAAACACCGTAATCAAAAATGATTTATTCTAATATAAAAATACAAATTTCAATATAGAAAATCGTGTAAACAATTTTGATCCATTAGTTTTTTATTATAATGTAAACAATTTTAAGTTTAACAGAAAAGGGTAATTTTTTACTAATTCCAGAGATAAATATAAATTTTTAAAAAACTAAAAAACTAACCCGAAGATATTTTTTATATGAAATTAAAAAAATATCGATCATTTTGAAAAATAATTCTTAAAATTTAACTTTTAATTGAATATTCTACATATATATATAATAAGTTTTTACTCAAAAACACTTTATCAAAAGAATCAGTGTTCTAAATAATTTTTTTTATAGTTTTTATAATTGATGAAAATAATTATAGTTAATAAAATAATATATATATATATATATAAGATTTATTGATAATAAACATTCTCTTTATTGATCATGTTCATTTATCCATGTGGATATATCTTTCCATAATATCACTTATTAACAAGTTCTAAAAAAATTCCATTACATTCTACCATATTAAATAAATTATTCCCTTTATTTTGTTATTATTAATAATTAATTATTATAAAAAATGATATTTTTATATTATTTACAATTTTAGATATCGAATGAAATTTATCATATACCTTACCCAATTGTGATATATTATATTTTTTATCAAACCGTAAACAACATTAATCATTAACATAATCTATAATCAAGTATGCATAACAAAATTCATATAATCTCAATAACATTCCATTAATACATCTAATTGAATAATTAATAAATAAATAATATAAAACCATATATCCTCTATGAACTTGTAAAATTATTATCAATAAAAATTTATTAACTTATCGGTCTTAAAATAACACATTATTAAATATATAAAAAAAATTCGAAGAATATATTGGCCATCATGAAATATATCATTAATCAAAAATCGATTATATCGTTCCAAATAATTTTTACCATAATACAGATAAAATAATAAAACCTTCAATATTTAATCACTAATTTACATTAAGCATTAGTGTTATACATCCCAAAATCATGTGTTCTTCTTTAATAATAATAAAAAATATCTTTTTCATAAAAAAACATTTAACGATTATTGATACTATTTAATTTAGGCTTCCAAAATATTAATGAAATTATACTGAAGAAATATACATTGATGTATCTTATATTCCACATAATAATTGGATTTTATTTGAATATAATTAATAAATTCTAGTCACTAAAAAATATGAAATATTATGAAGAATTAATTTATATAATGATATCATCATGACCAGCTTAGGTTTTTCAAGGATACTCCCCTTTAAAATCATAATAATAATATGATATTTTTCATAACTATTTAAACAATATAATGCAATGTTATACCAAAAATAGTGATTTCTTATTTCATACCATTCTCATAAAAATTATATCTTATTTCAAAAATAAAATAGTAAAATGAAAAAGGATACTATAAATTCACAAAAATGAATATTGGAAAATTAATGTGATAATATCTTTCCCAATTATTCATATTTTATTATATTGTTTTTTGACATCCACCTTTAACTCGCTTTTTAAAATATCCAATTATCTAGGTTCATTTTTATATTATGATTTATAATATATCTATCTACCATTATACCAAAAACCATGAAATATTTCCATTTGATATGTTTTTATTAAAAATAGGATTTCTATTGTGAGTCTCAGTATAATTATATAGATAGGTCTCGTTATCATGAACCATGTAGAGTTTAACATATATAGGAAACTTATTTTATAGTCAATATGTCCATATAATGATATTGAAACCCTAGTAATAACCCTAATAGAATTCTCATTGGATACACTCATCTTAGTAAGATATGGAAATTGAATCATATGAATGCGATGAACTATGATGAATAGAAATGGTAAACATCAATGATACTTAAAAATGGTCAGATGTAAAAATTATGTTACAATGTTGCTATAATCATGATTCAGAATAAAAATATATCCAATATTATACGTATCACAAAACCTAGAATCATACAAAATGTGTTAACCAATAGAGTTTGGAAACATTTGTAACAAAAAATTACTGTTATGATCATTACATCGTGATACAGTAGAAATTGATCACAAAAATGAATATATAGATCATTACATACATAGAACGCATTGTCATTGACTATGGTTTTAGGAATCTAAAATATAATAATGAATAAGTTGAATTGAGATAAAAAACTAATAACCAATTAATTGAAGGTTTTCATAAGACTAGAACTAGAAATCATCTACAAAAGTGTAAAATAAACAAATATTAATATATTATAAATAACTGAAGGTACAAAAAAATTTATTGATATAATTTTTAAATGGAATATCCATCATCAATATTAGGATTATAAACAATGAAATCCAAATTTATATTAAAATTTTTTTCATAAGAATTACTAGACTTTAAATATTGAAAAAAAATCATTAAAATAATTCCATAATATAAAATCATAACAACAGAATAAAAATAATAAATTATGATTTATAAAATTAATTTACCTTATAAATAATGGGTGATATTATAGGTACATTTAATAGTTAATTATTGAATAGTTGAAGTGAAATAATTTGAAAAATTATTACTTTTAAAGAGAACATTAATTAGTAGAGAATGAAAAAATACATAATGTTATGAAAAATATGATGATTAAACACATTTGAATCTTATAATTAAAATAACATATGTTATAGAGACATGAAGTGGAGAATAGTGTTTCAAGAAGTTTATGTTAAAACATTATGAAAAATATTAGTTTTAGAAATATTTTTTATTTATATATCATTGAAATTTGACAATTTTTTTCAAAAAGGGATACAATGTTTATTTTGAAACCTTTAATTTTGAAATGATATAAAATCATTATTATTTTTAAATACAACTAGTATAACCACACACCATAAAATGATGTAGTAAAAAATATTTAATAAAATAAGGGATGATAGATGCATATTTTATATGAGTAATAATTTTATACATATCCAATAAAAAATTGAGAACATTTTTTGTGAAATTTAACCTGGAAATGTTTAAAAACCAAGTTCATTGTAAATGGTATTTTTTCATAAAATCATTTTAGATTATTTAGAGGAACAATTATTCAAATTTGATGATTATTTTTAAAAATACAATATTATATTTATAAAATGAATAAATATATTATGAAAATGTTGATAAAATAATTTTTTAATGATATAAATTTGGTGAAAAATAATTGGAATCTCGACTGACTAAAATGATATCAAAATTATTAAAATCTATTATAGAAAAAAGAATTTAGGAACTGATATTAATTATTATTTTTTTTATATAACTATAAATATCCTCAAAAATTGAAAATAAAACATAATATCAAGGTTCATAACATTCCATATTTATATTAAAGAAGCTCAATAATGAAAATCAGAACTCACAAAATTTTAATTTTGATTTCAAATATGTATTTTGTAATAGTATGTTTAGAATAATAGGGTTGTTTTTAATTGAAATTTTAAATATAAATAAATGAAATATTTGGGTTATATTCTGTGTTAATATTATATGGAATAAAACATATAAATGTAGTAAAAATAGACATTATGAAATATGAATCATGGGTTTAATGTGATTGAAAGTAACCCTCACAACTAACATAATAATTGTTATTTGAATTTTGTTAAAAATGATGTTATAAGAATGAATTGGATGATACTATAAAAAATAGTAAATTTATTTTATTTTATTCATTTGTTAGTATAAATCATACCACTAAAGGTGGCGTCAAAAATGAGATCATATAACACAATTGAAGGAAATATGTTTAGAAAAAACCCAAAACATAGTCCTAATTCACTCTTTGGATGAACCTATATTCATTACCAATCCAATTATGAATTTCAGTTAAATTATAAATAAAATTATTCATCTATATTTCATCTATTAAAGATAAATAATTATAACATGATATTTATTTATGATATTTTAGTTCATTATGATTATTATCTGAGGTGGTTGGGTTAATATATATATAACATTTTGGTATGTTCACCATGGTAATTTTTTTATTGAAAAAGTATATTATAATGTTTAGACAAAATTTTTGATGTGAATAAACTCAAACTAGTTGAAAATTTTTCCATTTCAGTTTTAAGATAATTATTAAATGAATTTTAAATTAAAAAATTTATTATATAGATATATATTTTTGTAGAAATTTTTTTTTAACCATTATATATATTTAATCATTTTTTTATTATTCTCAATTTAATTAGTTTATATATATAATTTTCCAAATTAAATTATTGTTAATATTTATAATGGATGACTTTTTTATTAAAATATATAATATATTAATAAAAAAATTTATTGAATACATATATTTTCCCATTATCCTGGTAATTAAATGTATTCATATTAATTAAATTTTTATGCCAAAAAATGAAAAATAATTATAAAATATTGTTATCATGTTAATATAAGTTAATTTAAAAACATTTATTTATGACATTTATAAAGATAATGAAATATTATTTTTAATATAAGTGAATAATGATTCTTTTTCTATCAAATACTACCAATATTTCCAAAAGATTAGATGTTGGGTTAATAAATTAATACTATTAATTTCAAATGAATTATTTTAAATTATATCAACAATTTAAATATTGAAATGGTTTAAGAAAGTTAAATTTATTCTATAATTACAATAATTTAAAACAAGTAATATTATTAATAAAATTGTTTTATTATTAATTATTATTCTAAAAATCCATTTTCTAAAAGAAATATAATAAATTAATAGATATATTTTATTTTTTTGTAAAATTAATAAAATTATATTATCTTTATAATATTAAAATTCTAAAATTCATAAATTTCAATAATATAGAAATTTCAATATATAGAAGAAAAAATAATATTTATAATATTATTTATTAGAATTTTATTTTTTTCTAACTATATGTTGTATTCATTTTATTATGGATTATAATTATTTTATTTACTATATTTTTATTATTCTCAATTATTAATTAAATTAATAATATCGTGGAATATTTTAGTTTTCTATTTTTTTGTATAATATTATGCTTGTTTTTAATAAATTACAGATTTCCAAATATCTCGTCATCGCAATCTGTCTCTTCTTTAAAGAATGGAATCAATTCCCAATTAATCCACATGATTAATAAATTTAATGTTCCATTGATTCATACTCAAATTTTTCCTAAATTTGAGTTATACAAACTATAAAAAATTAAACAACCACTAGATCATTTTATTTATCTGTATCATCTATTTTCAAATGTCTCCCATAGAATTTCCCATTGAATTTCTTAATTCATAACATGATGGTGTGTATTGTGTATTTAAAAGAAAAATTCCCCAAAAAACCAAATAGAAATTCTATTTTTCATTTTTTCTTCCTAATATTGTATGTTGAAAAATGTCTTCGGACGTCTATAAGACAAGAAAACCACACAATTATATCAATTCCCATTATGGGATCTCTATTTTATATAGGTGGAACAACAACATGAAACACCCAAAAATGTTGAATTGTAACAAATAAATATTAATCATCAATAAAAAATTACCACTACATTATCAGGTTCCTCTATGGATTTTTGTTCCATATATCTCATTATCTAAGTCCTCAATACATCATATCTTGTTGACCATGTCCATTGAAACACCCATGGCCAGGCTTCACTATTTGTTTATGGTTAACTAAAACTCCAACACATGTGCCACAATGAAATAGTCCTTTATAGTATTTATATTTTATTTATTTTTCCAAAAAATCCATAACATGGATCTTCACAATGGGTTCAACTATAGTTATATACATATCGGGGATATATAGAGTAAAACACATACACGATATAGTGTTTCTTTACTCGTGGTTCATTTGAAACATAATTTTTCATTATCAATAAAATATATTATTATTTTTAACAAATTGAACATATGAATTAAATTTCTTCATTATTCCAATATTACATTCAAAAATCTATGTCAAATAATTTTTCATCAAGCAATCAACATAATTTTAATAGTTCATAATGAATAATCATTTATTCTATGGGTTATTCATACTAGAGTATAAAAACATATTGTTAATAAATCCATCTCAAACCATTATTATAATGTTTTTTTATTTTAATGATAATATTTATTTCATCCTACTATGTCTATTAATGTTCCAAAATTGGGATTTAAAATGGGGTCTCTATTAAAAGGATATAATACTATATTTGTAAAAATATATATTTTTAAGCATAAAAATGTCTTTGTTGTTACCTTATTTATATCAAATCTATTTAATGGTTATAAATAATATTTGGTTGAATATATAACATATATATAATATTAATATAACACACTTATTTTTTTAATTTTATTTATTAGGGTAAAACATCTTTGTGACCATAAGAATAATAATATTTCCATTAATATTATATCATCTTTTACAATCATTTATAATTAATTAGTTACATATTAATTCATATTTTATTTTTTAAACCACATATATTCATACATTAGTTAATATTATTCACATGACCAAATTTAATTTCTTGGATAATTCTTATCATTATTTATAATAATATTTAAATAATATATTATTGTTCGGTAAAATGAGGGCTTGAATTTTATGCAAGCCATCATGGAATGGAATTATTACGTCTAATGCATGCTAACCTAGGCGTTACCCATAGATTATGATAATTTATTTTCATATAGTTTACAATTAACAGTTTTTGCATATAATGCAAGTTAAGAATAGTGATTTAACATAAAATAAACTATCATTAGTGTTTCCTGAAATGAAAATTATCAAAAATCATAAATTAATTTGAGTAAAATAAATCACAAAATATTGGGGTGTTATAATCACCTATACTACCTTTGAAGCCACTCATCTAAGAGTTCATGCATGCTATGTATAGAAATATTTGATATTTAAGAGGTTTCATATGATATATACACTTGATCACACTATAACTCATCTAAAATAACTGATTCGGATACAAAGACATGGAGTTAATTCCCAGGGACCACTATTTAACCCCTGACAATACTATAAACATCCTCCTAAATAAGGGACCAATGATAATCTAAATATTTATCCTTCTATTTCCATAAACCCCATCAAATGTAACATGAATAGAATTGAAGATCGTTCTATGAATCATGAGGAGATTCTAGATCGATGCCACTGAGACCATAGTAAAAGAGGTCTGAGTCTTCTCAGTACCGAATAGGGGATCTCACCTAAAAATCACTAATCATTGGAAGTGATAGTGAGATCACCCTCTTTTAATGGAAAATTATTCCACAATGAACCCGAAATGAAATAGACTAAGATATCTCACTCAACTGATATTGGTCCATATAACATCACACAAGAATTTAATGAAACATAGCTAATAAGAATGAAACAATTATCATGTCCTCAAGAAGTACATGGCATGTCCCTGGGGGTACATGGAATGACATACTGTGTCAAGTAATTATTGTGTGTTAAATACTATAATGACATTAAAATTTCTCAATACATGGCATACAGGATCGGTTCATTGTGTGTACCGTTCTCCCAAACCATACCTATGTTCCCCTGGCCATGTCTTTGTCTATGTACACAACCAGAAAATCATCATGTACTTCTATCAGTGCCTCTATACCTTATGAAGAAAACATTTTTCTGACTAAGAAGGGTCAAACACTATTTGATAGATGTCACATGATATGTTATCCTTGACATCATTCCAAAAAACATTCCACTGATGAGAGGACACAAGAAAGTGTTTAGTTTCTCAATACATGTCATGTTGTTAATAAATATCAACAAACCCATATTTAAACACCCATGTGTTCCCATATGACTACCATATTTTATTTCTCCCTTGATATCTGTAGAAATTATATACCAACTCCACTATAATCTTGTCATCATCAATAATTGAATTAAATCGAAATAACCACTCCAAAATCATTGGTAAATATCAATGACCATGAAATAATTTATTCAAATCCATTTGATCAACTATTTATTCCATCAATACCTGACCACAACATTGTTTCAAGCATGAATCATCAATTATGATCCATTTCCCAAAAAAATGTGAAACAATTAATTTTCTTATACATTTCAAACCATGGGACAAAGGTAATTTCTTACAATTAAAGGATATATGAAAAGAAAAATTACAATCACAACCATGAGGATTTAACATTGTGAAAATTTTATGTCGGTCTAACTCAATTTTTTTATAATGATTAATAAATACTCAAATATACACATATGATAAGTTCCCTTAATAAGATCCCTATATATATCCCATATGAAAAAATGAATGATCAATGAATTAATATATTGGTTGATTTATTCTTATTCATATAATAAATCATAAATTGGGATATTCAAAAATAAATAATTTCCTACATAGAGTTCAAATTGATAATTAATGATGAATGATCATGTGTTGGAATTTTTTTGAGATCCATGAACTCTATTAAGGCATCATCCTTGACATAATCCCAATCAAAAGTCATTCGACAATAATGCTCTCTTCTAACAGCTTCGAGGTGACTGGAGTTTAGAATCTAACCCTATGAAAAACACTAACTAGTATATTTAAAGTGGAAATTGGTCACTAATAAAAAAATCAAGATAATTATTTAATTGAAATTTTCCATTTACACTGGTGATGAAATTTCACAAACACCTCATGCTGGAAAATGTTAGTTCACACCCACGGTAAAACCAATGTTTAAAACTCAATGATTCCGTTGGATTTATTATTTGTGCCTCTATTTATGAGTAACTATAATATTTTATGAATACTACATTCAAGTGATATTTAATCTATTAAATTTTTTCAAAAATTTATTCTAGGCACACCAAGCCATAGAATCACACATCATTCAGTGCCTAGAGATAGATATATTCATTGAAATATTCCAATTTCATACACATATATGAATATGAAATTACATTATTCCCTTATTCAATGGTATTCATCTCAAAAAAGAAAATATATTAAAGGATGCTAAAATAGATATCTCAATTTTACCTCCCTCTCCCATGAGTTCATTTGGTGATTCACAATGCTATCATCCAAAAACCATTCATAGAAATCACATTCCAAAAAAGGATCTTCTTACCACCAATTCTCAATGATAATATATACTTAAAATAAGAAATTGAACACCCACAATGTCATGAACAAGGACGGGACACCATCTGACCCGACACCTAACCCGGTCAGCGACATGGCCCAAAGGGCATTCCCGATCCCCACAGTCTGGCACAGGTTCCCGGGTATCAAGAGTAACATGTGGGAATGGTATACATGAAATAGTAAACACAAAACCACTAACACAATAAATAAATTTAAACTATGAACTAACAACCAAACATACCGTTATACAAAAAAATTGGTTTATAACATGAGCCAACATCCAACAATAAATGAAAACAGTGGAAACTAAAACTCTAACTCAAAACTTCATATAACAAGAGAGGTGAAAAAACCTCAAGCCACATCCACCAAACCGATATGATGGTGCCACTGACAACCCAAACCACTCATGCTATGCTCACTGCATCAACCTGGAAAGAAAACAAAACATGATATTCATACACCCAAATGTGTATGTAGGCAGTTAGCCAAAAGCCCAGTAGGATGCCACTAATAAAATGTTCCACACATAATTATTAAATGACAATTCCATTTCAATTTAACGAATAAAAATAAATATGTTATTAAATAATTTTAATGAAAACAGTTTTTAGGGAAAACTACTCTAAAGGAAAACAACATAAATTCACACACACACACTCTCTCTCTCTCACTCAATCTCTTCATAAACCCAATGTCAAACCATGTGCTAATGGTGAGCGCAAAGAAAAAGAGGAGCACAAAATATTGGAGAGGCCCTAAAGATACTAGTGAGAATTGGGACCCTAGAACATCGTGTCTCGGTGAATAGTAATATAGGAAACACAACAAAATACTTTTTTTCATAATCCTCAATAAGGGAAACACATCCATAACCTAGTGGCCTCCAATCCCCATCCAAAATTTTATTCATTGTTGTATTTTTTAATCCAACTATGTGAAACCAGTACGATGCCACTTCCGTGTCACTATCACACTTGTCTTCGTCTGCTAGCCCAGTACCCAGGCTTCCCGTTTGTGCTCATGTTGTTTAGATATCATGTCACATTTTATAATCATACACGCAAAACCAAATAAGACACTACACATGCGAAAAACAGAATTTTCACACACATTATACATTTGAAATAATACGCCCACTAAAAAGTTTTCCGAACACATTTAATGCAATTGACATAACCAAATAACCCTTTTTAGAATATTATACAACAATAGAAAAAGTGTGTCACATGGTTTTAAACACAAAAAGTAACTATTTATAAATCCAAAAAACTTTCCAATATAACACACACATAAATAAAATTTTAACATCTGACCTGCACCTAACAAATAATTTGACGGAAAACCTTACATCACATGTAAAAAACCATTTGCGCAAATTACATAGTTTAATATGACACAAAAAGATAACAAAAATATTTAAAAGAAATCACTTGGTGTTACCAACTAAACCCAAACAAAACCTTCTTTGGAAACCTGATGCATAGGACGCCATGTCAAAAATATAATTCACCCCAATTTCAAAGATTTATAAACTACCTACACAATGTAAAAATCACCAATAACTAACAAAATATGAGTTTGAAGTAGAAACAACACACCAAAATTAGACATGCTACTAAGCAGTTCAATCTATATGAAACATCAAAGAAAACCAACATCAGACTACAAAAATTAACTAAATGATGCGATAAAGAAATTAAACATGCAAATTAATTTATCAAATAATGATTAGACAAGGAACCACCTACCGACAAGTATAAATCCTTGAAATTGGAGTGAAAACATCAATTTTCATTGTCTATCATCAATCACGAGCCATTTTCACCACAATAAACCTAACATGAACCCAAAAACATGAATCGAAACCAATAATTTCATGTTAAAACCTTCAAAATCTAGAATCATACCCCCTGAAAAAATATCATTCAAAAAGAGTAGAGACTTATTCGAATGGGGCAGATCACGCGGATGGAGAATGTAGTGATTCATTGGACATGATTGCCAGAATGAGGAGGATGTCAACTGAAATGGGAGGTCAATGTGGAGAAGCCTCATGCTATCTAAAGAGTGTACGAGCATCCTGGCTGGGGAAGAGGTGAAGTTGTGCGACGCGGCTGGCCGAGGCAGGGGTGCGAATGTGCGATGGGTGGCCAAGAGGTGCTTGGAAAATGTTAGCAGTGCGCCAGGCCGGGTGGAGAGGTGGAGTAAAATCGGTGAGGTGTAGTGCAATGTGAGGAGGCCGGTGGATAGCTATGATCAGGGTTTGTAGGGAGTGTGGCTGCTGAAGTGGGGGGGGGGGTTCACGCAGAAAGAGTAGAGGTGCGCCCGACTTCTGTCTTGTTATACGGGGGTCAAAGAACAGTTGAATGGGAGGGGGTGACGACATGGAGGGCATGCCGAGGTTGGGTGTGCGGTGCTATGAGAGGCCATCATAGTGTCAAATGGAGGCCGAAAAAGGGATCAGGGCTATGAAAAGTAGGGTTCTAGGGGTACTGTAGTGCGCCACAAAAGTAGGGGAAGGGGGGGGGGGCGACGGGTTAGAGAGAAATGGGAGTAAGAAAGGAAATAATAGAGGAAAAAAGAGAGGGGAAAAAAGAAAAATAAAAGGAAACCCTAATAAAAAAATTAAAAATAAAATGGGTGTAATAATAATAATAATAATAAGATAATAACAAACATAATCAACTACATAATAAACTATAAAATGATCAACTATATAAAATGCTATTAATAAAAATAATACACTCAATTAAATTATTATCCATGAAAATAATAATAATATTTTTAAGTGAAATTAATAATAATATTATTATTATTATTAGAACCATTCTTAATTTGTATTATTTCATTAATTGACCATCGGGTAGGGAGTACGGTGAACTAGGAGAGGTCGCGTGAGGACCCAATCAATGTCATGTAGTGTCTTCCGTTCCCCGCCCATGCATCAGACACCAACACATATAAAATATTCATTTGTCAGTAGAAAGTTAAAATTTATACTGGGATCAACCCACACTTTGAAAATGATTTAAAAAATACAATAAAAATAATTAAAATAATAAATAAAAAATGTTTTAGAAATCTGGGTGTGAAAATTCTCCCCACCATAGTGATTTCCTTCCACAAAAATCCATAACTAAGGATGAGACTAAAAGAAGAAAACAATACCCCATAAGGTCCAAAGTGGATCCCCACATTCAAAAAGTAAAAAGGGGAAAAATAATAGTTCTCAGAGAATGTAACTCAAAGAAAACATCAAGAAAATTTTTTAAAGACATTCTTGATATGTGTCGCTCGCCCCAAAGAGCTAAACGCCTCTAGTTGACTGATTAAGGAAAGGAAATCTCACATCCACGAAAACCAACATCACAAGCCAAAACATCGAAATTACTAATAAATAAAAGCCACACCATTTGGATAGAATGAAAAAACATGGTCAAACCACATCCAAAGAACACTCTAATCACTTATCAGCAAGCCATATTTATAAATAAAACCAAAATTTCTCCATGGGGAAGCCCGAGGGGCTCCCCACAATTAATGCTGACTGAAGATAAAAAAACATGAAATTTTCTTAGAGGTGAAAAAATAGCCAACCACAAGGGGAGAGGAGGGCCGAGCCCAACTACCAGGCATCAAAACCATAACCTAAGACTGACCAGTATCATCCACGTCCCTGGATGAGAAATATTCAACTCTGAGATTGATTTACCTAAAATAACCCATAAGGACCATTAAAAGTGATTTTATTTGGTGGGACACAACCCCTAGGACTTTAAATTAATGATTATTCCACACCTCCTCTTAGACATGGGAATCCTCATGCACCCAAAAGGGGTTTTCGGAATAGAACAACTACTGGAAACAATTTAAACTATTCTGACTATCAACACTGATAACTGAAATAATGTTGGGGACCCATAAACTCTCTAGGTTCCTGACCATAGGACAACCTTACTCTAAAGCCTATGGATGGAGCACTGATGATTGAAGCATCTCCTACCTCGCAGCCCATAATTGAATACTCCCAAATGGATATTATCCTTTTCGGTGTCACACAAAACCACACCGCAACTGAGACAACACCCACAAAGACAATTCACCATTACATCCAACTACTCCCACACAGAAAATTTACCAACACTGTGGTTTTTATGATTTACATACATCACCTCTTCACCTTAACAATGAAAAATAAGAAAGAACGATGCATGGAAAACAGTCCTCCTTTTACAGAAACATCCAGACACCTAATGGGGAGGTCGCACTCTTATGAAAACAATGCTTCTAGAAGGGTTCCATGAAATCCACATTTTCTCTTCATTAGAACTCATGATGCAGACATCACCAAACATGACCTTACGGCTGATGGAGGCACAACCAACCTCTCAAGACATCGGTCAACATAGATAATTCTGAACCACCTACACCATTTCCCACTAGAATTCCTTTCACCATTTCCCAGCGAACATTCAAACACAACAATGTCAAACTTTGTACTCGACAACTCACACAATTCATAAATACCAAAACTCCCCTCAACTCCCCTGGCATATGTGACCCTGCTATGAGAGGATCCATTTAGTTATAAAAAGGAGAGGTGAGATCAATTTTTGAATTTTAGAAGTGATTCCTCTGATCAACTAGAGGTCCATCTAATGGAGATTTTCTCATGGCCACACTTCAATCGCATATTAAAACATTATAGGGGGTGTACAATTGTCCTGAAAGAAAACCATGGACCCAACCCAACTGTTCCAATGGTCCAGACATACCACAATCGAACCCTAAACGTGCAGGGTAACCACTTCAAGGGATTCCCGAAGAACTTTTCAAAAGAATAAACTTACCACACACATGAAAACCAACTTAAAAAAATTCACACTCAAGACACAAATCAGTTAAAAATGATTTTGGCCTCTAAATGCCTCTCATCCGACATTTCCAAAACAGAAGGACACTCACCACAATCATAGGTTATTAACACACCAAATTCTCATTTAACAAAACATTTTGAAAATAAGAAACGCTGGTGGGTTTCACAAACACCAACGGTGTCCCATGGGCCCCGAACATGGATACTCACATGCCACACTGACACCCACCACATATCCATCCAAAAATTAATCCTCTTGTGACATTGAGCATTTGAATTTTCATATACCTTCATTTATGTGGTTTACCATGAGAACACCAAGAATCAAAACTGGACCCTTCCATTTTTTTCTTAACCAATACATTCAACCCACACCTTTAAAACCTCATACATCATTTCCTTTTTAATGTGATTCATTTCAAACTAGTTTCCACGACCAAAAATTTTTTACATAAAAACCAGGATAATATGAATCCATAACAAAGAGATTAGGGATGATGCTAGAGAGGACTAGTGTCTTCGGGTTTCTGAGACAGGTGGTTGGGGACCATACGCCAATCACACCACCACCACTAATCGTATTCTAAGATAGTGTCCCCGGCACCACATGGATTTCCAGACCCTACGAGCTCACTGAGACCACTAACCCAACTCACATTCATTTCCCATAGACATGATTAACCACAAGTTCCAAAGACTCAGACAAACCTCAACATAAATTGGTAGCTCGAGTCCCTACACGAGGTGTGATGTCCAGACACCTTACTCATAGATTGGAAATCTAGTATGAACAACCTTAAATTTGCTTCAACTGACTCTATCGCAAAGAGACACAACCCAAGAGAGAAAACCTCCTCTGATTCAATTTTTTATGGAACTAGGTCGTGTCTCTAACTGACCTGGCACCCGACCCGGTCCAAGACATGGCCGGAAGAGCGTTCTCGATCCCCACAGACTGGAACAAGTGGCCGGCTATCAAGGGTAACATGTTGGAATGTATTACCTGAAATAGTATACACAAAACCACTAATAAGATAAATCAAATTAAACAGTGAAGAGACTACCAAATAGACCTGTATAGAAAAATCAAATTTAAAGGATTACAATTAGAGACAACGTAAAAAAATAAACGACAACAAATGAATCTAATACTCTAACTCAAACCTTCAAGCAACAAGAGAGGTGCAACAACTTCATTCCACATCCAACAAACTGACGTGAGGTTTCCACTGACAACCCGAACCACTCATGCTATTCTTGATTCCTTAACCTGGAAAGAAAAAGAAACAAGATCGACATACACGACAAGGTGTATGTAGGGTGTAAGCCAAAAGCCCAGTAGGATCCCACAGATAAAAGGTTCCACACATAATTATTAAATAACAAATCTATTTTCAATTTAATGGAATTAATATAAATAAGTTCTTAAACAATTTTATTAAAAGTGTTTTTAGGGAAAACTACTCAATGGGAAATAAACATAAATTAACACACATACACACACAATCTCTCTCTCTCTTGGTAACCCCAATATCACACTATGCGCTGATGATGAGTGAAAAGAAAAATAGGATCACAAAACATGGGAGATGACCTAAAAAAACTAGAGAGAAGTGGGAACATTGAACATCACTTCTCGGTGCACATTAGTATAGGAAAAATAATAAAATTCATTCTTGTGAATGAGCCACTAGTAGGGAAACACATCCATAACCCAGTGGTCTCCAATCCTCATCCAAAAGATTAGTTAGTTTTGTAGTCATCAATCCCGCCATGTGAAACCGGGCTGATGCCACTTCCCTGTCACTAGAACACTAGTCCAAGTCCTCCCACCTAGTACTCAGGCTTCCCATTTTTTCACAAGTAGTTCAGAGTTCTTGTCACATGTCACAATCATACTCTCAAAACCCAACAAGACACTATACACGTGAAAATGACCATTTTGACTCACAAGAACCATTAGAAATAATACTCGCACTAAAACATTTTCCAAACACATTTCACACCATTGGCATAACCAAATATCACATTTAAAATGTTTATACAACAATTGAAAAAAAGTATCAAATTTTTTTACACAGTCAAATGTAACTATTTATCAATCCAAAACACATTTCAATGTAGGATTCACTTAAAAAAAATTTTACAGTGTTACATGCACCTCATAAAAAATTTGATGGAAAATATTACATAATATTAAAAACACATTTTTCACAAATCACATAGTTTAATAAGAAAAAAAATATATTATTACAAACCAATTTAAAATAATTACTTGGTTTTTCCAAATAAACCCACATAAAACCTTTTTTGGAGACTAGAAGAACACGATTCTTTGTAAAAAATATAATTCGCACCACTTGCATAAATGAAAAAGTAACCCGCAAAATTTAAAAATCACCAACAACTGACTATATATATGTTTTATGCAGAAACAACACACATAAATTAAACATTCTACTAAACAATTCAATCCATATATAACATCAATGAATACAAACTTCACACTAAGAAAATTAAATAAATTATGTGATAATAAAATTAAATATGATAATTAATTTATCTAATAACGATTAAACCTGGGACCACCTACCGACATGTAGAAATCCTCAAATTTAGAGTAAAAACATCAATTTGTAGTACGTAACTACAATAACATTCCGTTTTCACAACAATGAACATAACATGAACCCACAAACATTAATTATATACCAAAACATCATGTTAAAACCCAAAAAATCAAGACTCATACACGCTGAGAAAACTATCACTAAAAGGGGAGAGACTTCTTTGAATGGGGCTGTTCGCGCGGATGGAGATTGTGGTGATTCATCAGAGTTGATCCCCAGAATGAGGAGGTTGTCGGCAGCAAGGGGAGGATGATGGGGTGAAGCCTCAAGCTGTTTAAAGAGAGGGGAAGTGGCCTGGCTGGGGAGTAAGAGGTGAAGTTGTGAGATGGGGCTTGCCAAGGAATGGGTGTGGTTGTGAGACGGTCAGCCGGGAGGTGCTTAGACATGGGAAGTAGAACGCCAGGCTGGGTGGAGAGGGGTAGATCAAGCGCTGGGGTGATACCCGCGGTAGGGAGGCCAGCTGATAACATCTTTCATTGGGGCAGGGAGCGTAGCTACTGGGCGGGGGTCGCCCACAAAGAGCAGAGGAACGCCGACCTTGGGTCTTGCTGGAGGGGGGTGGGGGTGGTCGAGGAGCTACTGGAAGGGAGGGGGATATGACACAGAGGGAAAGCTGGGGAAGGGTGTGCAGTGCTAGGAGTGGTGGAAGCAGTGTCAGACGGAGGTCGACCAATGGAGCAGGACAGTGACAAGTAGGGTTAAAGCGGTAATACAATGCAACACAAAAAAGTTGAAGGGGTGGTCTAATGGGATAGAGAGAAATGGGAGGAATATAGGAAAGAAGATAGAAAAAATGGGATTGAATAAAGAAAGAAATATAAAATGAAACCCTAATAAAAAAATAAAATGGTCTGATAATAATAATAATAATACTAATATAATAAAAAACATAATAAAATTGATAGTAAAATATACAATGATCAGCTTAATAACATGATATAAATAAAAATATATTATCAATAAAATTAATTTCCATGAAAAGAATACAAATATTCTCAATTTACATTATTATTATTATTATTAGAACTATTCATAATTCATCTTATATCATTAGTTGAACATCAGGAAAGGTGTGCGGTGAACTGGACGGCGTCTCACAATGACCTAATAAAAGTCACATAATGTCGTTTCTACCCCACCAGTGCCTGAGACTCAAAAAACCTATAATATTCATTTGTTAGCCGAAAGTAAAAAATTTTAATCGGGATCTTCCCACACATGAACAAAAAAAATGCAAAAGAGAATAACAATAATAGAAGTAATAATTTTTTTTGAGAAATTCTGTTGTGACACGCAGTCTAGATTGGATAGGAATGTATGATACAAAGATTCGTGCACATAAAATAATAGATATCCCATGTGGAGAACCCCAATTAACTAAAATATATTATGGTCATGGGGTAAATAATCACACCACCTCACTAATCAGACATAGTTGTAATAAAATATTTATCCTAGTATTGTGAGAGATAACCTAATTCCCTTGATACAACTTTTTAACTACCTAATACCCAAGGTATCCTTTATCATTCCACTGTGGAATACATATGTTTAAAGATTAGTTATCATTCTCCCACTTATGAACAATACCCTTTACAACAACCACTTGAACCAAAACTATGTCTGAACTAATTTTCCCACTACCTCCAACAAGTGTACTAGTTTCATGTATGGTCCCCCATATGTGGAATTAAAAAGGTGATACATTAGTAGGGGATTTGTAGTCACCATGACATAGAAAATACATTGATGGAAGAGGTTCCTCCAAGTATTGGCTCAAAAATGACACAATAAAAAAACATATTTACTAGAACTGAAAATGTTCTCCTTTACCTACCATATAGATTTGGTAAAAAATTGTTCACAATTACAACCAAGTTCCTAAAGCATAATCGCACCCTCTCATTAACTATTACATTTATTTTATATCATAGTTTTAAATGACCATCGAATGAATTATACAATTCCAAAAACACACATGCATGAACAAGTATCGAGACCTCCCTACATAGCTTTGTCAAACATCAACCATAGAATACCAATATAATATAAGTTTAACTTAGAAACTCACTCAAACTCCCATGTATCCCCGATTAATGCCATGATATCATGATTTAATCTAATCTCATATCGATATAATTATTGATGGAAAAGTACATCCTTACAACATTTTCATGCATGATGACTAGAATCAGTGTCTTTTTGTTGAAAAAGGATGACATGATTCCATCCATCAAGTATTTTCAATCATGAATGTATCTACTGTATACCTAATCCTGAAATATCTATCATTCGAGGTTCCCAATTTTTTCCTCCCTAACTCCCATAAGAACCATAGGGGTCCCAACCATTGACTATAATTATGTTAAACCATCTTCACCAAAAAAATTCAAATAAAAAAAGGTTAGATTTTCTATCATCTTTCTAAACAATAATGGATGGAAAACAACGTTTTGAGAATCATCTACAATGACTATGACATGGGAGGCCATCAAGCTCATTCAACCTCAAACATTATATGGTCCACTATCACTCCCATTTCTGAGAAGACATATACTAAGGAGTAGTCCTTTGAATCTATAACTGGATCCATGTGATATTCAATAAGACTATAACACCGGTTTAATTTGATGAATCACCCTAATGTGTCACACTTCTTCGATATATAAGGGTATTATATATATGTATTTCACTAATGATGACTACAATGAATTACTCCAAGAAGGATTAATGATACAGTTCATATTTATCTCAAATTTTTTAAGGTATGAAACTGCCAAAAGGGTATCAAATCCCACCCAAAACTATCATAATAAATTTAGAAATATAATTTTGGTATATCCAACTCACCCACTAATGTTGTGGATAACCCATATCAAGGTGAAATTTGAGATCCACCTTTTTCAATCCACTGGGAAAACATGCTATTTTTTCTCAATATCGGATACTTTCCCTCGTGTCACCTAGACTATGTGACACTAATCCAAATCCAACTACAATAACTAATCCAAATCATAGGAAAACATAATAGGTGTGCATAAGAAACCACATTGTTCCATAAAAATCATCTTTCTCTACAACATCTTAACTGCACCTTTTCTTTTATTGGCACTCGAGGTCATATGATATAATATTGTACATTTAGGTCCACCATAAGTGATAATCCTGGTTAAAAAAAACTCTTCATGGTGAGGTAAAACCAAAACATCATCATGAAAGGATTCCCCCGTACTCCTCCAAAATTGCAAGAACCCATATATCATAGTCTATAATACTCGATGGGAAGTACTGTCTAATCGATATGGGAATGGTTGTATCCTACTTATAATGATACCATTTTATTTTGATAGTGATCACACTATTTAAATAGTGGAAAAATAAATCTCATCATACTAGAATCACTACTATACCCCCAGGTAGATATTTTTTCGACCATGGATGGTAGGAAACCAATCCATACCATGGAAATCATCGTAGGGCCCCACTATCACTATGGAAATATTTCTACATGTGTCTCTCTATGTCCTCCCATAGTTTTATAAATATTTTAGTAAAAACATGTAATGACTAATCCAGTCAGAAGAATCATAAAAATGAATGATTGAGAAAAAAAGTGATTCACTGCTCTCACTGTGTCTCATATATGAGATACACTAAGGGAAAAGTGGCTCATCGCTCCATGTGAAATATACAATAGGGTATCTGTTGGAAGGTATTGCAAATCAAACTAAACACACGTCTATGCTAGATCCCACAACATGGAAGTAATTTGGGACCTACCTCATCTACATACCAACACCAAGAAACAATCTTCAACCTCAGAACAACTAACAAACTCAAATTTACAATTCATAAAAACTCATCAACCACACCTTGATACTCTCAACATTGGGTGGCACAGACTCTCCCACACAATCTTCGATCTCATTTCATGAATGCCACTTGGTGAGGGAACTAAAAGTCATCCTTTTATGTAAAAAATTCATTTATTGCCAACACAATGCTTTTATGGATTCATCATGTCACCCTAGATATGTCTCATCTCTAGGACCACCATTATTTACGGGTATCGTCCATGTGGGGAATTCAGACCACAGGATAATGCCATCATCTTCAATCCTAGAAGTGGTTATGTCTCAACATATGAACATGGGGATCTCTAACTTTGAAATACTCGATGAACACCCTAAAATGGTGAATCATATTTTAGGACTTCCAAATCCAACTACTTCACCACGGATAAAATGGTTCAGAATCACAACCATTCAATCGGTCAAAGTAAACACACAGTGGAATCCCAGATCATTATCCCATGTCAATCCTATGTCGTCAGAGGGTCTGTCTCATCATGGAAAATCAATATTCATTTTCACTAAAACTAACATAACACGCCATGTTGATGCATAATATCACAATATCCTACTGATTCTATAAAATTCTCAATATGTGGATGATCATCGTCCTCATAAATAGAAGTACCAATGTGATACCCAATAGGGGGCGGCACTGCTTGGTTCTTATTGGGAGAAGAACACCTAATGACTGGGTCCTTGAACTATAACCCCAACACTCATTTGGTCATCAAGACGACATTATCATAGAATCATAGATATCTGTCATCATAGAGGAATTCTGGTGATTAGAAACATATAACACTATAAATTGGTATATTTATAGAGTTAACTGAAGAATGACATTGAAACCACAACCCATTCATATATGATTCATACACCAAACATTCCCTTAAGACCTATTTCTATATATAATGACTAAACAAGAAGGATATCATAGTCTTGGTTAATGTCCACATCATCCTCCAGACCAACATTAAAAACCATATCCTATGTTACAACCTTGATACACTCTAATAATGATTCTTTAGATTCCAAACCAAATATCACAACATGAAAAAATATTCAAAATTCTATACTAAACCCATAATGATTCATAAAAATTTCTCCTACTTAAACATATTTAAAAAATTAATTCTGGTAGCAAAGAGCCTTCGAATCTCACATTGCCTCAGTGCCTAGCGACAAAAATATTTTTAGAAACATTAAAATGTCACAAATGGAAAAATAATGAGGTTGTACATAATGTGAATCATTACACTTTTTAATTTTTATTATCATAATCCAATTTTTAATTTCCCCAAAATTTATAAACAAAAATTTAGAGTATACTAGTAAATTTTTCCACCCTATAAAAACATATTTTTAATAGATATAAAAATGCTTATGATTTTAATTTGGGTTTTATCTAAAAAATAAATTTAAAAATTATATATCATTAGATGTTGACTTTCCCATAATTTTATCCATTAGAGATGATTATACATTAAACTAATTAAATATATTCTTTTTGGAAAAAAATATCTCAACTTTTTCTACATAAATCATTCAAATATTGAAAATCCAGATATAAATCATTAATTTACTAAACAAATAATCTAAGAACACATTTTTAATAACTTCTTATTTTAAAATTAACACTATATTTGAAATCATATAAAATACACTGCAATTCAATAGTCATAAAATAATATTATTTTAGATATGATTGTTATATTGTAGTCTTTGAAATACATGGAAAAATTATGTTTAAATAAATTTTAATATATATTTTTAATGGTCATTCTAAATAAAAATATATTACATATATCTTAGATAATTTTTTGTAAATATTTAGTTAATTCATTTTATGGTAAAAAATACTTTTATTTAAACATGGGTTTTATTAAATTTTGAGAGAAAATATTATAACTTATATCTCTAATAAATAAGTACATTATATTATAAATATGATCTAATTTTAAGAAATTATATCATCAAAATAATTTTTATCTGAAAATTTAGGATATTTATGATATGAATATGTTTCTGTAAATATTTTTAAAATACATATTTTTTTTATAAAACTCACATTTCTATTCTTGTTTTTAAAAAAGTCAGTTTTTGTAGTAATAATTTTAAAATCCAATGAGTTCCATTTGATTACATATAATCTAATTAATATCTTTGGGTACTATAATATTCTTAATTTTCGTATGAAAACATTTTTATACTCCTAAATTCTTTTTTCTTGGATAACCGTTTTCATCGGATTTTGCATGTTTTTTAGATGTAATTTCTAGTACATATAATTATTGAATTTCATAAGATGAATTATATAATAGTTATCATTATTTACAAATTTACCAAATATGCCATATTTTTTTCGAATAATGAATAGTAACCATTATAAAAATGGTGTGTTATTAATAAGGGTTGAGTAGGTATAATATGGTAAATAGTATGAAATAAGGATTTAGAATCATCCATACTGTCAAATATACTTAATTTTTTGAGATTAACGATACCATCATCAATAATTATTTGTATTTCTATTATAACAATGTTAGTAGATAGTTTTTATGACTAATTTATTATTATATGTATAGGAAAATTATATAATTTGTAATTTTTTTCTTTTATTATCTTTTCTATTATATGATATTTATAAAAATTTTCTGAATCATTACTGATTTTAGAATATATATTGGATAATAAATTTTATTATTGTAATTTATGATTAATTTTTGTGATTAAATAATTATAATAAACTCTCACACAGTGTAGTCAATGTTTTTCTATATAAAATTGAAAAAAATTAATTATTTTGAAAACCCTATGAGTGATATAATTTTGGTTTGATATAGTGTCAAAATAAATTTTTTTATTAATAAAATTTATCGAATATTTAAAAAAAATTATATTAGAAATATATTTTTATGTGGATATATTTTAAATTCAATTTATAAATTATCCTGAAAATTGAATCATTAGTATTTTATAATATAAATATTTTATTAAAAAATTTAAACTTGATAATAATCATACCATTAAAAAATTTATCACAGAATATTCTAAAATATCAATATCTTCATTTAATGTGTAACATTACATTATATATTTTATGTCATTATAAGAGCCATGAGTTTATAAATGATATTTGCTTCATGTGATAGTATGTTTTATATCATACATAGATCACATCAACAAAAATATTAAAATTTATTTCATTAATGAAAATATATACTACATTAAATGATTTAATTTATTTAATAGTCAAATATTACAAGGGGTAAAAAAACTATAATGGAAAAATAATGACTACCCCGATCAGCTAAAATCATACCTCCCATGAAAATAACCATGAAAAAACCCATTTATCAGGAATCCAATAAAAATTATATAAAATGAAAATATAGAACCGTGGGGGAAAATTTATGGAATATTTAACGATGTAATGTATTATTTGTTTTATGAGGTAATGTGATTGTTGAAATATTATTGTTACTTTTGAATAATAACCTGATCATGTGGTATAGTAACGTACCGGTTAGTATTAGTAACCAAATTATTGAAAGAATAATTTTATTAAAAAATAATAAACGTAATATAAATTATATTTATAATGAGAAATTTTAGTAAATATTAATACTATAATTCCAGAAAATAAATATCATGAATAATAGAGTCAAAGAATTTATATTCAAATTTTTAATAAATTTTTTATTACATTTTTAATCATAATAATTCTATTAATATTTAAAATATACAATTATTAAAAATTGAAATTTTAAAATAATTTTATATTTTAAAATTATCATGATGATAATTTATAAGCCTTAATTTTTAATAGTTTTTTAAAATATTTCAATATGTAGGTTAGTAGTAAAAATAAATTTTTCCCTTTAATGGTGTATTATAAATTACATCATTTATTAATTTATAATGCACATATCATTTCTAGAAAATGGGGCTCGGTGAAGAAATAATTATTTTGGATAATGATCCATGAATCAATAAATAATTTCATATTTGAAGGGAATAATCACATTATAATGACTAATGTCCACAATATTCCATTAAAAGAATAATTTTTAATTTTTCCACATTATTTAGTTATCGAACAATTGAATTATAATTTTTAATAGTTTGAAAGATATAAAAATTAAATTATAATATGTTGTAATTTTATAGACTAATCCCAATCCATTTATAAATTATCTCTACTACTGTACAACATAAGTAACACTGAGAAAAGAGTAATCTTTTATGAACTCTCCTTTTATTTTCCACCCAACTTTTTATATTTCTTGGTTTCATTGAAAACATTAGAAGACAAATTAGGTATAATTTTAATATTATATTATTGATATTATCATACTATTAATGTATAATTATGAAGTATTTTTATTTTATACCTCTCTTTCCCCTTCATTAGACAACATTCGTGATATCGGTCTGTTAACAACCAATAATGATGTTTCCTTTAATATCCATATATAATACCATATGGATAGCCTTACTAAATTAAATTAAATATATATATATATAAAGTTATTAATTTTAATATTTTATAATTGATATTACATTATTAAAAACATTCCTTTACGAGAAATAGCAAAATTGAAAGAAAATGATATTTTTTTTGGAAAATGTTATATAAAAATTATTCAACTATAAAAATAGATAATTAAGATATATAATCCAATTATTATAATTGATTTAATGTGAAATAAATTTTCTTAACCCAATTCTGAATTACATTCTTAATAATTCAATGATTATTACTCAGGAGGTTTGAATGTGATGAAATAAATAATAATTTAAACTAAGGGTTTCTCAAATCCAGGATCAATATTTTTGGTAATCTCATGTTTCAAATTTATTTAGGTATGAATGATTCAATATTATTTAAAATAATTCCTTTCAATATTTATTCACTTTTCTTTTTGGGATATAACATTTTATACCATTCTAGAAAATTTAACTTTCCACGTAAAATTATATTTTAAAAAGAAAACAATTTCATTAAGCTATCTAGATTCTATTTAATTCGTTAATTCATCACAATAATTGTTGTCCTTACATGTGGAATAAATTATTATGAGAATTTTATGATGTGAATACTAATCATGGAATTATATAAATATATAATGCATTTGTTAATGTGATATATCTCATGTAATAATGTGTATTTTTAAGGGACAATAATTTAAAATTGTTTACAATGAATATATTATTATTTATGTACAAATGTTATGTGTTGAAATTATATTTTCTTTTTTCACAAATATGTATCGATTTTTACCACTATGTTTTAATGTTTCATTAGTATTAATATCAAATATCCCATTCCATTATCATTTTTTTCTCATAATCATGATTTTGATCTTATGATATTATATTTTTTAGGCTCTAAAATGTACAATTTATTCATGTACATTATGAATAACATTACTAGGAGTTTTTTCACCCATTTAATTTATGTATATCTTCATGTTATTACTTGTACCAAGGATATCATGAGATATTTTTAATGCTAAATAATAGGAATTTTTATAATTTTTATGTTTTATAATATATATTGACATATAATTTATATTTACAATAACATTAAAATGTTAGATCCTAGATTTGAATAACTATTATATTTTTAATCATAAAATAAATTTAATAATTGATTAATTTAATTCTGGGTCTATATATTTGGCCTAAAATAAAATATTAGTTAATTTTTAAATTATAATTGTAAAATAAAAGTTATGAATATATGTATAGTTCAATTTATATGTGAACATTCTTGAAGAAACATTTTAGATAAAATATAAATATATGGACTAATATTATGTAAAAGTAGAGTTAATTTAAAAATAAGAATAAATTATTATTTCTTGATTTACTATATTAAAAATTGTCCAAATGTTTTTTTATTTTATAAAATGGTGGGATCCAATAGAATCCATGCCATAAACACATGTGATGGAAAATGAAAAGACTGAATCAATGAAATCCCCAATGCCATTCAATGTGGTGTTAAAATAATCATCGAGTTTCTTACCTAGTTTCATCATTCATTTAGAAATAACACAAACCAAATATAACATTATTCTTCACAAAATATTGTGAAATTATCCACTCTTTTATTTATACATAATGAACCACAAACCTTCAGTTTGAAATTTGATACAGTTTTTGTTGAGCATATTGTTAAACTCTATTGAGAAGATATTTTGGTTCTTCACTATTTTGAGAAAAAATATGAGACTATTGATTATTATTGAATAAATTTAGATGATTATCAATGGTGAATGTTAGCAGTCAGTGTGAATCATTAGATTTAAATTGAAGAAATTAAATCAGAAGGCAATATAATGTTGTTCCTAAATAATTTTTTCTGAATAACACATCAAAAAATGTTGACTAAAGAATTATTAGAGTAAGATTAATAAAAAATTAAATTAATCATGTATTACGAGAGAATTTAAAAAATAATTTCATGATATTCCTCATTATTAATTATAAATAATGTGAGAAAAATATATAGACTATAGTGATAATAAATCATGCCCTTGATGTGATATATCTATCCAAGACATTGTGATTTATTATAAGATGTTTTGACGTGATCTCAATTTGTATAAAGAGTTTCTAAAATAGTCCCATGGTTATAGAGATAAAAATTTAAGAATAATGTTTCAAGATAGTGGGTCAAATGAAAAATTATGGAAGGAGGATCAAACGACCAACATGTCAAAAATATTATATGAAGCATCTTAGGAATTGCATTAAAGGGAAGTTAAATGCATCAATTTTGGGAAAAAGGTCACTATGATCATGAATTTCATCGAGACATGAAAAATAAATCCAAATACATATGTATGAATGGAAAATCATCACACAAAACCCATGATTCAATGATGAACTGATTGGAAGCATGGTCTCTATGCAATATATTTAACAAAATCATGGGCCCTTGAGGGTAATTAGTGGTATCAACCAACAAATCCATAAGTGAAATGGAATAGTTATGTCCTATAAACTAAAATAGTATAGAAAGAAGAAGCTTTCCGAAAAGATATGAATCCTATTCAAATTATATTGGAAAAGTTATTTCATTCTGGTTCTATGAATTCCTTTATAGCCTCAATGATTCCTATTAATATTGAATCAAATCCCTTAAACCTTGAAGTATATATATCTATAAAAACCACTTGGAGGGATAAATTAAATCCAAGTGCTTGATTCTTTTCCTAATATAGTCCATGAATATATTCTTTATTTCAATATGGTTATCATTTCTATGTTCTAATTTGAAAATATATTGGGAATTTTTTGGGTCTACTTATATAAACCACATTTCAATTTTCCTGAAATGTAAATCAATGTATATATTATGAAAAATCGAATTATTCTATAAAAATAAAATAATGATCATTAATTTCTATTTATTAATCCCTGATTGGTGAGAGTAATGATTACATATGGAGAATCATTAAAAAAACATAAGTGTTATGTAAAATGAGTGCTTCAACCTAGATGAAATATCTATTATGGGGGATTATATTATTTAATTTCCTAAATAGTTACATAGAAGTCCCATATATCATGTATAGTTTTCGATAGAATTTATAAATGGATATGACCCTATCATAAAATATCCCTATAAGAATTCCTCTATTAGAGTAGAGGAGTAAATGAATTTTCTCAAATTGAATTTGGAAAATGGGATCATACATGAGAGTGAATTAGCATGGGGTTCCCTAGTATGCCTCATATAGAAAAATTATAGATCAATGTGGCTGTGTAGAAATTACATGGTTCTAAACAATATTACTATAAAAATATATCATCCTAATGGATTTATGAATTCATCGATAAACTATAACAGAATAATTATTCTCAAAGTTGGATATTCATTCTAGATATCATCAACTGATGTTGAAGGGGGAATATAGTAAAAATACTACATTCCATACATGGACATGTAACTATATGTTTATAATTATTACACTTTTAAATACTAATTCCCCAAAAATGTACATATATTTTATGGACATATTATTTAGATTCTACCTTGAAATTTTTTTATTCCTATTTATGAATGATTTTATTATTAAATATAATTAAAAGGAGTAATATGAAAAAAATATTTTTTGTTGGAATTATTTATAATGGATAAAATCTAGGCTTTTTCTAGACTGTGTGACTTTTTTATGCTGTACATTACATTCATAAAGTATGTGATCACATGTCCAAGAATTTATAACGACCCAAAAAATAATAGGGCTCCTATCAAATTACCAAAATACAGTTGTTTCATGATTATATTTATTTTTCATGTCCTTGAAATAATCTAACAATGTTTTGTGAAAATTTTTTCTTCATTTACTAGACTACTAACTATGTCATCACTAAATTGGAAAATGTGTGTATGGACTAAATAATATGAGTAATGATTTAAAGGTTATAGAAACTGGATTACCATTATTTTATTAATAATAGTACTATATATTATAGATTGCTTGTTGGATATATAGTTATTCTCAAATAAACTATTTTATTTTATAAATTTGAATGATGATAATGTGATAGAACATAGATCTATATAGTTGAAAATCCATAAGAGGAAACAGTCAAAACAGGATCTGTAGTTTGATGTTGTGATGATTTCATTGAGGATTTAAACATACTACAAATATAGTGAAAATTGAGACTTATATACCAGTCCTAAGATTTTAAAGTATATATTTAAATTGAAGGAATTCAACATGAATTTTAATATATGGTCAACGATAATCAAGGACTATTAGTTCATTATTCACCAACATATAAGAAATGAGAACAAGATAGATGAATCTATTTGTATAAAAGAACCCTCTCTATTTTCCAAGATGAAGATTGGGAAAGAACATGTCTTCTTGGACATATAATGGATATATCTGGAAATCATAATAGAAGGGAAAAAATTAAACCAATAAAAAATTATTTCTGAACCTTGTATCAATGATATGATCAGAGAGTCATAAAGGGGTGATCTAGAAATTCAAAAAAGGGTGAAAGTAGTAATGGAATGGAATATTAATGGGTTATACATTATGGAATACGGTTTCATTATAGTTGTAACTAGATATTTTTTAATTTATCACATAAAATAAACAAAGAACTCTAGGTTAATTCACACAAATCATCATTCTCTATTCTTCATGGAAGCGGAATAATGAACCATGATCATTGAGAAAATTCAAGAGGGACAATATAATGAAATAGATCACTTGTTACACGTCAAAAGAACCTGGTATGACATAATGTAATCGTAAAGTGATATAATAGAAAGGGAATTATGTAAAATTATCATGTACATATGTGGAAATAGAATAGAATCAACAATACATTTTTTGAGGGTCTCCAAATGATATCCAAAGCAAACAATCTAATATTGGTTTTGGTGGATCTACTCACTAGGAATTCCAACATCATTTATTTTAAGGAAGACTTGTCTCTTGAATATGATTCCATGATATATGAAAGGGATATTTTGTGGATGAATGGTTCAATTATTTCAATCATATTTTATTTTGATTCAAGATTAACTTTTGAATTCTCAAGAAGTAGATAAAATACTATGAATACTTAATTAAATTTTAGCTTCACATATCTCCCCCAATATGATGTCTAGTGTGAAAGAACAATTGAAAAACATGATGTAATTTTATGAACCTGGTGAATGGATTTGAAAAGATGATGGAATCAATATATCCCACAAGATTAGTTCTCCTGTAACAATTTTTTCCACTCAATAAATCAAATGGCTTATTATAAATCATTTTATATAATGCGATGTAGAAATCCTACATGTTGACATGAATTTGGATTATTAAAGCTACATGGAACTTATATTTTACAAGAGATAATATAGAGGGTTCAATCCATCTAACAATATAGAAATGATACTTATTGAGTGTAGTGGAGTTATGGTAACAATCGTAGAAGTGAAATGGTGTTTTAAATTATAGATAATGTTTTCCATCTAATATCACCATGTAATAAAGTAATAAAGTTATAAAATAATGGAAATATTATACCTAGGTACATTATATTATTTTTTAAATTTTTTTTCAGAGGTGAACTATCCTATAATCATTCACATAAACCAAATACAAATCTCGTTCATGATTTATTCCATATATCTCTCCTATGTAAGTCAAAACCTTATCCTTGAATTTTAATAATTTCAGAGGTTTTATAATTGGATAATAACCTCATATATGTGAATAAGATGATGAAAATCATGGACCACAGAGATAATTTCTTATTTAAAAATGGAACTCACAAACTCATTCTACTATGGTGAATCCATTAGAATGAATATGTAACTTGTATACTAGAGGAAACAATGAAATAGAAATATTACCACATTTTCCCAAAGGTGATTTTGAGTTGAAATATAAATTAAAAAATATATATTAAATGTTGGTAGAATGAACTAAGTCATATTTTATAATTGATATTTATTTCATGAGATAAAATTCTATTATATTATATAAATAGATCACAATGAAAAACCAAGAACATTTTTTTCAATAATAAAAGTAATTTTATTAGACAACTAATAAAAAATTTTACCTGAAAAATATTAAAAGTTTTCAAAGATAATAAAACTAAATATATAACGTGAAAATATGGACCACCCCGAATGAATAAAATCACCCCTCCCACGAATAACACTATGGAAAATAAAAAAAATATTAGTAAACAAATATGAATTATTTAAAAATAAAATATTCAAAAATGAGAGGAATTTTCAATAATACAGAATGAATAACTTTTGAATGTTTTAGGGGAAGTACTTCTGGTGTAGAAATAGTATTGTGAGAATTGGAATACTAACCTATCTATTGGGAATAGATAATATAAATTTTAAAGAAAATTAACATGATAGTTGAAATCGTAATAAGAATTCAAAACAAAAAAATATCAATAATCAATATAATGAGTTATTTAAATCAATAAATTTATTATATTTCAAACAATATCAATAATAAAAAACCCAAAAAATGTATTCACGTTTTTAATAAACTTTGATTTATTTATATTACAAAAATCATAATATTTATATGTAGAATCAAAATAGACTATGTTAAGAAGTTATTTTTATAAAATAAAATTTATTTTAGAAAATATATCATTGAAATATTTAAATCTTATATATTTAAAAAATATCTAAAATACATTACTTTTCACATAAATATTAAAAATTACATTTTAAACATAGAATACCTATATTGAATTACATCATTTATTTTTTAATAAATATAAGATAATTTATAAAACTTATTTTTTGAATAAAATATATTCTATTATAAAAATGATTCATCAAAATATAATTAACCTGATATCCAATCTTAAAAAGGGATTTCCATATTCTAATGTCAAAAGGTATACTTCTGAACAACTATTTTATCTGTTTTAAAATTTATTTAAAAAACATGTAAATTATAATTTTAAAGAGGTGTAATGTCCTAAACATATTATATTATATTAATATATGATTCATTATGTTTGAAATAAAAATATAATATTTTTTAAATTTTATAGAGTATACAATTTAATGTTATATTCTAAAAATACCCCTCTCCTCAACTATAAATAACTCATATTCCTCCCCGTGGGATGATTGTCCTCCCTCTCGTACCAAACACCGATATTAACCAAATTATTCCCTATTAATACTTAATAAAACATAGTTCTGATATAGAATAAACAAACTCCCTTCATCATTGATTTTTAGTGACATAAATATGATGAAACACCCATAAAAGAGTATGTTTTTATAATTTTTTTTCTAATTTTCGACCATACATAACTTTTTTCCAAATTAATGTGATGAATATGTTATATGATTAATTAAATAAATAATTTAAAGTTATATATGTTATGTAATCCTCGATTAAATTTCTCATAATTTAAATATTTATATTTTTTAACTTTATTTATACTCGTGTGGGAAATATTTCTGATAATTTTTTGTT
Source organism: Viscum album (assembly GCA_963277665.1). Lineage (NCBI taxonomy): Eukaryota > Viridiplantae > Streptophyta > Magnoliopsida > Santalales > Viscaceae > Viscum > Viscum album. Next base: position 2,080,682,669 of record OY728137.1, on the reverse strand, counting down.
AACCAATAACTATGTAATTTTAAATTCATTACATATCACCTCCCATATATAAGGTTAATGTACATTATCTAAAATATAAAAATTTATAAATTATTTTTTGTAGACTTCTATAAATAACATTAATTATGTATAAATGACCATGATGAGAAAAAGAGATTTTTGAAATTATAAGGATTTCTTATAAAAAAATATTACATTAAAATTCATCACCATTTAAAATTATAAATTTGGAAATATAACCAAATTATTGAATTTATAAATTGTTATATAAATAGAAAGAAAATCTTTTCGAGTATATGGTTTTCAAACATATTATTATAATCCCAAAGGTGGAAAATTGATGAATTAAAATAGGGTTTATTGTAATGTTATTCTAAAAGAAAAAATATTTCTTATGTATTATTTATTGATTCACATTTATATCAATATTAATATTCATTTAATTTATAAAATTTTACCCTTTATTATTTTTCACCTTTTATTTTAGTGATATACCAGATAAAAACCTACCAAAAATTTATTTGAAAGATTTAAAATTCTTGTTCAGAAAGACTTATGTTTTCAAAACATCTCTTAAATCACCTTGATCTCATTCTCCTTTAAAATGAGAACATTATTTTTCATTAAATGTTAATATATTTATATTAATTTTGTAATCATCAATTTCATTTCATGAATAATTACATGTGAAATATTTTATGAAACCCATTCATTTATAAATGTTATTACATGAAAAATATTACTATCCAATCATGTTAATTCATCAATATGAATGTTTTATGATGTGGTTCATTGTTATATAATTATGGACCCCTAAAATGAATTGTAAAATCAGGTATTTCTCCTGATATTAACTGTATTTTTCAGGAATAGGATTTTATCTCTATTCATAATGTTGATGTGGAAATTTAAAAACAAATGTTATGAATTGTAATGATTATAATTTTTTGACTAATATGTGTCATTAGTTACCATTATTTTATAACAATTCATTATTATTCACATGATACATTCCCTGAATGAATAAAATTTTTACTTCATCATGTTGATTATTATCTCTTGATATGATGGTATTAAATTTTCACACCCATGTTCTATTGATTCATGGATCTTCTCTCTACCTGTACTGGGCAAGTAACTCACCCCTTTCTTGGATGCATATTGTCATTTTACTAGATATAAAATGGATATCATGAGAGATTTAGAAGGATAATGATTAAGAATTCAAATATTTTTCATGTTTTCTTTGTACAATTTATGTATGATACAAATTTTCACAATATACTAAACTTTTGGATCAAGGATTAGTATCATTGTTATATTAATTATCAAAACAATGGTGTAATAGTATTGTAAGAAAATTTTGGGTTTCTATTTATATTTACAGTAATGATAAAAAATCATTGTAATAGAAGTAATAATTAAACGGTTCTTAGTTATTTAAAACAGGGTGATATGTTTCCAAAAATTACAAAAATTGGTCAAAATTTTATTTATGTTGATGATTTTGTCTTATATAAATTTTATAATAAATAACTATCATTTTTTCATCATTAGCATGAAAAAAATATAAATTTATTTAATTTGATAAAAAATTCCAAGGGTTCCTTTATCATATCTCATATAGGAACAAAACCTATCCTACATTACATGATATTCATTAGGCACATAGGTAAAAGATACATGAAAATAATTGTCATAAATAACTTATATACATTTATTGGTTCTTTATGTTTTAGAAGACAATTGGTTGAATCACTATAGGGTGATATATTGGATATTCCATAAAGTGTATGTAATCATCTCGATAAAGAATTTTATATTTTGTTTCACTTCAGATACAATTTTTTATACAAAAACATGATAAAATATGTATCTACTAAATAATTGGATGCGATTCTATTAATTTGTGACCTTATTCAATACATTTTTTATTCGAATTGGTAATAAAACACCCATTTATGAAAACATGTAGGCTACTGCCATGAGAAAAAAATTATTTCAATTCTAATTGTCTAATTTCATATATATATTATATTTATTAAATTCAGGGAAAAATTATGATTAATGAAATAAAACATATCATCAATCATTATAGAAATATAGTTGTTAAAAATAGATTCCTTACACATTCGTATATATAAACTACTATCTCCACATAGTGATTATATATATTTTTAAAACCTAACACTAATGTAAAGTAATACATATTGATCTAAGAAAATAATTTTAGTTTTATTACATATTATGATTTTTTAAACAATACTTTATTTTCATTGTTTTTTTTCTATACCACTAAAGGAAAATTAATTCCACTTGTTTATAAGTAGATTTATATCTTCTTTTCCAATATATTTTGGTTTTCAAATCCAATTATCATGGATTCAACTAAAAATTATTTCTATCTATAGAAATTATAATTATTTAAAGATTATTATTCTAAATAATATGTAGCAATTACCCATTTTACCTATAGAAATAAAGACAAGTTGTTTTGTATTTATGAACTTATCATCCTCCAAACACTCAAAGTGGACCTAAATAATTATGAAATTATATAGAAAATTGATGTTGTATTTTTTCATGATATCATTGATTGTATTTAACTTTTTATTTTTTTTTCAAAACTAACATTATTATATTATCTAATGATCATGAACCACATTAAAAAAAATAAAATTTTATTATATTAATTTTAATGATCAATTTAGATAGTATATATGGACATATGTATTGAAAATATTACAATTGGATAAAAATAGAAAATAATATAACTAAAATATGAAAATATTTACATACTTGAACAACAAAAATAGTTGTACTCATTAAAAACACCATATAAATGAAGAACAATATTATAATCGTAGTAATAATTTTAAAATTGAGAATATATTTTACATATAGAAAAATTATAAATGAATCAATAATGAATAAATTTTGATTTTATTGTAGTATATATAGAAAGCATAATATCTCCATAAAAATAACCAGTATAATATTAATCTAACAGTTTCAATTATGATATTATAACTAGAATTGTGATATTGAAATTATAAATATTAGCACAACTAAAAGAATTATAAACTCTGCCATGGATGTGTAAAATAAAATATATGAATCATATTAAATTAAAATATGATATATTTATGTCTTTTTATAAATAAATAAATTATTTAAAAATGAAATATTAAGTGATTATAATTTTGTTAAAAAATGTTTTCATTTAACTATTCATATTGAAAATAATAATTTTAAAGGATGACTATATTCTCAACATCGTTATATAAATTAATATTTTCATGTATAATAATGATAACAAAATTTTTTAAGATAAAAAATTATTTTCGATGATTCATGATATTTATCATAATATTATGACTTCTATTTCTCAAATAATGAAGTGTTCTATATAAAAACAACAATCCACATATTTTAAATGTTATATTCATAACATATTTTTTAACTTAAAATCAATATTTCAAAAAGATTGATGGTTTGAATTTATGGTATTATTCTAAATATATTGTATTTGTTATGAAAACTGAAATATGGTGAAATATATTATTTAAAGTTATATGATAAATATAATATGATTTTAGTCATGGGTGATGTAAGCGTTGACTAGTTTTAACACACTTTTGGTTCCGAGCATAGTAAAAGTGTCCTATATTGGTGTGGAAAACTCATATTTATTAATTAATCATGTGTAATAATTTCATTATTTGATTATAACATCATATCAACCGAAAATACTAGATTCTGTGAATATATTAAAAAATGAGAACAAAAAAATGATCTTCACAGGTAATTTATGGAAAACATTTAAGAATATATATAATTTCATAGTATTTTAAAACCACTTTCATTGATGATCTGATGAAATAAATCAGGATGCACTATCATTTTTGTTATAGGATTCTTGTGTATAACCCCTCAAGTGGTTATCCATACATCCACCATGTTCTTTGAATGATTCATTAAATTCATAGGGCACTAGCAAGGATATTCTTGATCCCATTCATTATTCATGTTTTATTGAAATGAATGTCATCTCAAGAGAGGAATAACTCTTGATGATGATTAACTATATTGATATAGGAGGGGGAGATCACCCTATATCATTGTTTCTCTTTCGGAGTATTGAAAAATTATGACTCTATCCAATGTACACAACAATTTTGATTTATGAAGAAGAAATATCTTTATATTGTTGTATATGTTTCTTGGTTTTCAAATCACACACAAGCCGCTTACCATCTATAATAATCTTACTTGACCCCATGGAAATTAATAATAATAATAATATAATTAATAACTAGACATGTAAATAAAATTAGTAATTTAAATTGATATATTTTAGTTCTAATGATACCTTTAAACACTACCATATTTCCATCATATAATTTTTGTGTGCCTCTAAAAATTATTAGATAATTAAATAATTGACATTATATTATTCAATGATAAATATTATAAATATTACATTATATAAAAATGAAAATAATTCCTTGTTATGTTTATTTAAATCACATATTCTTTTGAATATTTTAAGATAAAATTATGCCGATCAAGAAAACTAAAAAATAATATTTATTATAAAATATTAAATTCAACACATAAATTTAACTATGATAGTGGAAACACTAAGTGTGTTACATTCTAGCATATTTCTCAATATTAATAGGAATAACAACCTTAACATCAATTCTTTCATATAAAACCCCTAGAATGTTTCCATATAAAAATTAGTTATTATCACAAATATGTAAAATCTAGTATTATCTGTTATTGTGTAATATAATACTTTTATCATATTACATCAAAGAAATATTGATGCATACTAGTTACGTTAACTTATAGGTCTGATGGCACTTTTTTAACTTTCAAGATGTTAACTCTCTCCTCAAAAACCACATCTATTGATTTATCTACGAAGTTACACTCCAATAACTGGGCCTAAGATAAGAACATTCATAAATACACAAATGGGAAAACTTAAATTCTTATATTATTAATCAATATTGAATCATTCATGACATAAAAAACATATCATAATTCATCTCGAACATATTTCATCATGGTTTTTGGCAATACCTCAAAACACATGCGCCATGATAATAATAAATTTTAATAAAATTCTGTTGGGATTAATACATATTTTTATAGAATGGAAAATATAAGGAAAAATCGAAATGTGGATTTACTATTAATAGATCTATTACTAGAAATGTCAATCATGGAGATTATCATGTGGGAACACCATTAGAATGTGTATCAATGCCTTATGGTCCTTCTATCAATAATATATTCCACAATATATGTCCCATCCATGAATTCTCACCTACTATTTAATAATGTTATAGAATAATTTCATGGAACCTAGATCCTCCCATTATCATGGGGAACTGTTATATCCTTTTAGTGAAAGATATATTATTAGGTAATTATCATATAAAATTTTCCCGATGAAAAATATATTTAATGTTATATTAAATATAATTGTTACTAAAAAAATATAATCAATTAAAAACATATTTTTTTGGAGTACTGAGTCTAACATGATCTGTATTTTATACAACCAAATTCAATGTTAAAATTTCATTCAAAATGGTTGACTGATAACCCAACCATTAAAAAATATATAATTCTTTTATCTGATGTCTGTCTCAAAATATCATTAAGGATTATTCATTTAATTTGGTATATTCAATTTTCCACTTTTTAATGCTATTATCTCATGCAATGACATTGATAACATCTATAGTTGATATTCAGAATTATTTAATTCAGATAAAACTTTGTAAAATTTATTCACAATATTTTTTCCAAATTTTTTTTTGAGAATACTTCATCTAGAAAAATTTCTTCAAAGCCTCATGAAATATTCATTAAAATATTATGTCTTGAAAATTCATCTTTGTCATTGATTAAAATATTGAATCGTGTTCTTTTCCATTATAATAGAATATTTTAATGAACATGAATTAATCTTTTAACTCATTTGGAATTATATTTAACTGGGAGAAGAAAACCATCAAACATTATATATTTAGTCATTTCTATTAACATCATAAAATACATCAAACTTTTTCATAAAATTCATTAAAAATATTTTTTCTGAAATTAAATAGAATAGATGTAAAAAACATCAAAAAGTTTCTTCAGTAGACCTTGTATTTTCTAACAAATTTATTTCAAGATTTTTCAAAATTCTTCATTTGAAATGAAATTTTTTTAAAACTAAATTTATTAAAATTTAATATTTTAAATAATTTCTTATAGAGAAGCTCCTGAAACAACACATTAGTATAAAGTATATTTTTGATAAAAATGCCACTAACTTTTCCATCTCCAATTTCCATAAAATTTTACACTCCCTAATCATTTTTTCTCCCTATTTTTATAATAACAATTGATTAATATTTATTCATGAAATATATAAAAAATTAATACAAGGATTTAAATTTCACTACCCCTATTTAACCATAATCTAAATCACAATAATTGAATTCCATACACATATAAAAAAGACTTTGGTGGTGGTTGAACATGATGGTGTGGCCTCAATTCAATAAATATATTTTTTTTAATGATCTAGTAAAGTCATTGGTAGTTTTATATTTTAATGAAATGTATTCTATATTTAAATCTCCACATGCAATATTTTCGTTTATGATATGATAATTAATATAAATTTTCATTGATCTTTATTTTTGTATGTATTTTTTATAATAATCAATATCGCTTTAATGATAGATAAGTATATTCAATGTTTTAAAAAATATTACATTCAAATAATTCAATTTATCATTGATTAAAATTATTTTTAAACTAGCTTGGATAGAGTTAAAACCTTCGGCTTCCTTAGTAATTAAATTTAATGAAATCTATTTCTTACTATTACATCTCACACAACATTCTACCATGAAAAAATTTTCATCTTAAATTTGATTTTCTATCATTATGATTTACAACACAATAAACATTAGTATGTATATGAATGATTATAACAAAAAATTCTTTATAAAAATATATATAGTGTTGGACTTTGAACCCCAGAACCAACATCTATGTTATTTGTGGCATTATTAATTTATATTTTTCAATATTAATAAACTCATTATCACATAATGATTATTAATATATGTAAAATAGTATTTGATAATGTCCTATGATTATTTTATTCACAAAAAGTTTATACATGATCCCCTCTTTGATGAGAACCTGAATGTTTTATGATATTATTCCTGAATTTATGTTCTCTAGAATGATGATATCATTTGAGGGAAACCAATGTCAATATCTATCAGTTTTGGATATTTATATGACTTTTAGGCACATTGTCATGGTGCACACCCTTGGAGAAATCCGGTGTAGGATCTTATAAGAATGAGACCTATGAGTTAGAAATTTGTACATATATGTCTCAGTAGATATTCTTATATGAAGATATGTGTATTGATTCTTAGGCATTAATATTATTGTTCATGGGAATAGTGAGTCATATACTATGATGTATTGGATAAAACCATGTGACATATGTTCATGGTGAGGTGTGATATGTTGTGTGGGTCACATATAATATCGCATTAATGAATAATGTGATAAAGGAATTTTACCTTTTATTATTTAATGAAAGTTTATATCTTTTTCCAATTGATGGAAATTATATAACCTAAATAAATAGTTGTTCATGATTTTCTATAGGCTTTTTAACATCGCATACATGTAAGATAAGATACATCGAGCACAAAGGTTGATAACACTAGCATGCCATATTATTGATTAGAGATATCATGATAACGGGATTATATTACACAATATGCATTAATATGGGGTATTATGTTATTTTATAAATAACTAATTTATGTATGGGTTACATGGTGTGTTTCTAGACACTAATCATGGTCTTTAGGCTACATCACATAATCCCACTGAGAAATGGGATATATGGGTCACACACTATGTGTATCAAGAATATCAGTGATGTAAAATTTCTATTTTTATTATTCAATTAGATGAAGGAATATTATTCCCACACATTGATTAATAATTATTTGTGTTTTTGTGATCTTTTATATTCTATCACCAGTTATTAAAAGGAATAAAATGTGAGAATAATATTTTAAAAAAATTATTAAGTAAATATAATATTTACTTATTTATTAGATAGTATTGTAGAGATATATATTTAATAAATAAATATTCATTATTCAAAGCCTATAAATATTGTGGAGCAATGAAAAAAATAGTTTTTGGTAAAGAGATAAATAATATATGTTGAATATTACATGATTAAATATTATTTAATTTAATTCACTTGTTATGAATGTGTTAATGAAATATTATTTTTTCTTTATTATTCTAGACATAGGTATCTGAAAGATATTAAATAAATATTAAATTGAACATGTGAATATTATTTTTTATAAAACCTAGGGATATGAAATCACAATTTTAATTTTCTTAGGAGAGACAATTCATTTTGTTTTGGGAACTATAACAACTAGAAAGAATCATCTCATGTCCATGACAGTATCCATTACTATAAAAATCCTATAAATGAAGTGTAATCATACTCTGACATCAACTATCAAATCTAGAGAGATCATGGGGAAATATTGGGATGCAATTATCATAGTGATCATAAGAGAACGACAAAATATATTATATCCTCTAGAGTAGGAATTTGATATTTCTTTGGTGATGCATGATGATTTTGGATAATATGTGGATAAACACTAGATATAATGTATTATTAGATACTACATATTTTTATAGTAAAAATAATATCAATTATAATATTAACAAACATAGAAAGAATTATCAAAATTTAATTATTTTAATCAATAAAATTATTTATAAATAATATGTGATGGTCATTTTATTTACTCGTAATTACTATCCCTTTTTATCTTTATGTACATTTCATATTGATTGTCAATAATTTAAAAATCAATGGTGGGGATGACAAATAACATGCTTCAACTACACATAGAACCTACTAGAGATATCAGAGTAATCACATAATTATTTATAATTATTTAAATATTTTTTATTCATGTTCAAAATTTTTATTTTGTTTTAAATTAATGATTAAAAAAATGTAATCCAAATTGTGATATATTATTCATTAAAATTTCTTATCCTAGTTATTATTATGTCGAATAATTTTATGAATAAAATAAGAACAAATATCTCATATGGATAAGCCTTGGATTTTTACTAGAAAAACAAATATTTTATATTGTGTAACAAGAGATACACACTGTGTAAAAGGGTTCTATTAACTAATAATTAATTTAAAATTAATTCAAAACATGAGCATTTATTACATTTTGTGTATTTAATTTCACGCACCCATGTGGATAAGTCCATCCTAGTTTATATATATTTTCCAGCACCTTCATGTGTGAAAAATCAAATGTTATGTATATTGATTTGAAGATAGTATAGGAAGTTCATGTTTAGAGTAAAGGAAATACCAATCCAAGAGAGATTCAAAGGGGGTAGGTAGAATTCTTTAAAAATTCAATAATTTGTTCAACGAATTCTCCCCTCGGTAAATATTTAGATTATCGTAAAGTTGGATAAAATTACAATCAGAAAAAGATCATGATCATAACATATTATTATTATTATTAAATAATGTTTCATGTTTATTTTATTATTTATGTACTTTCATGATGACATAAATTAATAAATTAATTTTAATGAATGATATAACTAAAATAAATTCTCTAATGTGTAAATATTAACTAATGTGAATCATAACATATTATTATTATTTCATGGTTTACCAATTATATAAATGCAATTAATTTTAACATGAATTTTATATATTTAATAACTTTAACATTATGCATAAATGTATAAAATATGTCAAATATATATTATGTTGGTATATCCTTCAACTAGTTCAGTTAAAATCAAACAATATTTTAATGTGATTGGCCATTCAATTTTGTTGTGATTTATATTATCGGGGAATTCTAACATGATGTTTTGGGTTGAAGAAACATAGTTCACATCATGGGTTGACTACCAAAGTTGGAATTGGTGTAACATATATAAAATGTTTGAGGAAATCCAATTTAAGGGTTACCATATTAGAGATTCTATTCAAGAGATTAAGGAACTGTGAGTTAATGCAGTTTTAATTTTTAATACCACTCTGAACCAATTTATGAAACTCGACTAACCATAGTTGGGGTAATGATAAGGCGAATATGGATCCATACAACTATAATGTCTATGTAACATGATATTCTGAATTCAATGGTGAAAGCTATTGGTTTACAATAAAATAGTAAAAGAATAAAAAAATCAATATTTATTTATTTATATAAATTTTTATTAAATAATGTTTTAAAATTATAGTAATATTATTTGAATAAAATATAATAAAATGAATTCAAACATATCATTGTCATACGTATTTGAGAAGTATAACCTGATCCACATCACATGTTTCCAAGAGGGGAAAAATATTATGTTTTATCATAGGCCATAAAAATGAAATTCTAGGATATGGAAAACTAATTTATGAGGCACATGTAAATGAGTACAGTGATTTATATTTTACTCTCTATGAGAAAAATTTGAAAAATTCTATAATTTTTTTGTGTTTAATTCTATCACCCATGATCAATGCAATTTTGGTGCAACATGGGGACATGGATGCATATATTATTCTATATCACCTTCATGATCTCTATCAAGATAATGTGTGAAAAGAGATATAATATATCTCCAACATCTTGTTTGAAAATAATAATAGTGAGACTTCACCCAATGGGCCTCATATAATCAAACATATTGGCATCATTGAATTCTTAGACACCGTAGGTATTATATTCCTTGATGAGTATCAAAATGATCATATACTTTAATCACTGCAAAAAACATCATACATTTTTATTTTTCAATATAATATGTGAAATAATGATAAGAGTCTTTCATAACATTTTAAATTGATTTTGAATGTGGGTAATGTTATGAGCCATGAAAAAATAGCATCCATTATGGTGAAAACGAAAATATAAGGCATGGAAAATTGTTCCAATACATATAAAAAGTATAAATCTATCGGGATCCATCCCTCAATGAAGAGTAAGATCCATAGTTAGGGAAAGGAAAAATAGGTAGTATATTTGTCATGTGGCAAGAAAGACCACTAGAAGAAGAACATCACCCATAAGAAATGGGAAGCTAATGGTATATTTGTTATCAAATGAAATATTTCAATATATATACATTGGGTATTATATACAGATTATGATTCTTATATATTAATCCAGATACATGAAACATGTATATTCCAAATCATTTATATAGGAAATGGCGATTTTAGAGATGCTAATGGTGTGAGGGTAGCTACCCTCATAAATGCCGACTATCACCATTTATTGAAAATTTGAAATATTTTTGTTTTAAAATATAGTGATTATGTTCCAATATGTACTAAGATCAAAATTTATATGTCATGAATCTACCCAAATGGTTGTATTTTCATGTTTGGAAATGAAATTTTATTCTTTTGTAAAGAAGAAAAATTTTATTATATAGAACATTTAAATAATGGTATTTATGATTTAAATTATGAACACCGATAACTGTAAATTGAAAAAAATCATGTTCAAATTATTCATATAACAACCAAAGAGGGAATCAAAATCATTGTCTTGTAAATGAGAATCATTTGAATGTGCAATATCAAGGTGGTTATTTAGACTCCTCTAGGATGAGACTAATAGAAAGGTTTTAGGATTGTTTTTAATATATAAATGGCCATATAATTTTTTTCGGATAGAATGAATGATACATAGAGAATCTTGAATTTTTACATACTGATGTGTACTAAATATTTATAATATAAGTTAGAGGATTGTATTTTTCTTTATATCTTTTAGGGATCCTTTGAGAAGATTTGGTAATGTCTAATTGAAGAAATTTAATTATGAGTCCTTTCAGAATTACATGGAATTCATGATTACTGTATCAAATAAAAATTTAAATAAGACAAATAATCGTTGATCGGATTGAGGTCATGATCATCTTAAATAGGAGTTTATCAACATTTTAGGGGAGATTGGTATTTTTTCTCAACTCACTACTCCTTATACATTATAGTGGAATGGTGATATTCGAAGGTACATATGTAAAATTTAAGACATGGTATGGATTATGGTGAGTTATGTAGGCCTTGAATTATCATTTTGGGGATATAAATTACCAACAAGGGAATTTTCACTAAAATGAGTACCAACTAAGGAGGAAAATGGAATTCTCTTCATTTTATGGTGTTTTAAGGAACATGTTTTTTCATGAATGCTTTTATGGGGTTGTGAGCCATTTTTTTATTACATTCTAGGAAACAAACTAGCACCATATAGAACAATGTCTATCATTATATGGCATACCACGAAATAAAAGTGATAATACTGATTAAACCCCTTAGAAAATAATGTTATATTTCTACAAAAGTCATCTTTTTTCATAGGGATCACAGCATCAAAATTGATTATGGGAGAAATATTGACTTCAATGAAGTTGATGATCAAGATTTAAAAGAGTTGGTACAAAAAAATACTCCACATGTCCCCAAGAATGAAGTATTTTTTGTAATAAAAGTACATTGTATGATCATAAGAGAGGTATGTGAACCAAAAAGAAACCATTTTCGATTAACTGATGATGGTGAATCATTATTGGATTATAATAATGAATCAATCTCTTATAGAGGTTGTATATAGTTCAAAAGATGAATGATAGAAAGAATCCATGAATTCTAAAATGGATTTCACATATCAGAACCATATTTTTGTTTTGTTTATGATACAATTTATGTAAATCAGAAAGGGTTGAAATGTGTATTCATGAAAAAATTAAATATGGAAGGTAATGTAAATACCTGTAATGTAGGGATTTTTGATAAAGGGTGTATACAATGTTATTTATTTTAGTAAAATGAATCCATTTCACCATATCCCATTTTAAAATCTACCAGAATTTTACATTGTATAATAGCTTACCATAAATACGATATTTAGCATATGAAGTCAAAAATAATTTTCATAATGGGATACATCAATAAGATGTCTGTATGACACAACCATAAATTTTTTTGAAAATATATAATGAAAAATGAATTTGGAAGTTATAAAAATATATTTTGTTGATTGAAGAAACAATCGAGGTCATGTGATATTAGATATGATGATGATATAAATGAATTTAGTTGCATTAATAATGAATTTGATATGTATGTATACAATGGGTTTAATGGGAATGAAATCATTAACCTAATGGTATTTTATGATGACATTAACCTACTAGAAATGAAATACATGTCTTTGAGTCTGTTATAGACTAGTTAAAAATGTGTCTCTCCATAAAGGTCTTCGGGGAAGCAACCTATATTATATGTATCATGATCATTCACGATATAAGAAAGAGGATTATTAGACTGTGTTGATGTAAAAAAATTAACCAGATAACAACGACATTTATTATAGAACAATCCAAGAGAAAATGTGTTCCAGCAGCCCATGGTTTATATCTATATATGGAAATATGTTCTTGGACAAAACAAGATAAAGATAATATGAGTAAGATTACACATGCATTGGAGATAGGATCATTCACGTATCCCTTGTTATGTACTGGACATGATATTTTATATTAGTTAAGCATATCAATAATAAATTGAGTTGATCTATGAGAAAATTATATTTAGCTTTTAATGATCCCCTTATATATCTGAGAATATAAAAGCATATGTTCCTGGTGAATGTATGAGATAAATGGATGGACATCAGTGGTTATAATAACACTAGATATAAAACATATCAGAATGATTTAAATTTATATTCATGATATTGTTTTTGTATAAATGGGGCGTTATTAGTAGGAAGAGTTCAAATAATCTATTTTTCATTTAGTCAATAATGGATTCTGTGTAAATAGTATATTTTTATGTATCTAAGAATGTAATTTGTAGATAAAACCTTATTTATGATCTTGATGTGGTACACAATATAAAATAACATAAAACATTGTACTGTGATAATACTGCACAAGTGGATATTGAAAAAGGAACCAAAATCACACCAACAGACAAAGAATATACATCATAAGTATCACCATTTGTGTGATTTTTTAAAATAGGAAGGAAGTTTCAAAAAGAAGTGGACCCAAGGAATATAACACTACAATCCCCTTGGATTAAGGAATATCCCAACAGAAGTATTAGTATAATGTGAGAGCTAGCAGGTTGAATGTTGTGAATAGTTGGATTTAGAGAATGTAGGAGTATATTTGTGTTGGTGTCATGGAACAAACTTCAATAACAGTAATGATAACATGTATTCATATTTTTGAATATTAATAAAATTATTTCCACATCATGATTTCTTGTATTGGTAACATAGTATGTGGTAATGTCATATTTTTTTTTATCATAGTAATAGGTAATAGAAATTCCGTACTATGATGATAACATAAAATTGTTGTGAAAATATTCTGAAATATATTTTTTATATCCAACAAAAATAATTCAAGGGACAAAAATAATATCGGCAATCATGTCTGGGTACTCATAGGACATTGTGTAAAATTTTCATTGGGTATTCCTTTAGTAATATCAAATATAGTATATAATCAAAATGATAACTGCCCGTAGGAAATCCATATTTATATGTTTCATTGGGTGTTCCTATATATGGATTTGTGTTCTGATACATGGAGTATGATGTTTTTATTATTGATTATTCTATGTTTTGTACATTGATGTTTTGATGAAAGTCATGAAAACATATGTTTTTAGGGAGCTAGGATATAATAGGGGTGTCATGAGTAATATTATAGTAATGAAAAATATATGAAATGATTCTTCCCTTCTATTCATTAATCTACGTTGATATCATTGTCCCTTTGATGAGAATGAAATTTCCCAAATAAATCCAATGTCACGGTGTTCTATATGTATGTTTTAATTTCATAAAGGCAATGAAAGTGAGATTAAAGACATTGGTTAATAACACCATTTTGCAACATTTATTATTATAGGTACCATGATGAAGATTTTATATTACATCGAAAGAAACCATACTAGTTTTTACATTATTTTATAATTTAATTAGTTCTCTATGGATTCCATAGTGTGTTTATATAAAGTATCTTTGGACATTAGGATTCTTCTACTAATTCCACTGAGAATAGGGCTGAGAGGGTCACACACTATGATTATCTAGAATATCAGTTTAATAATGTATTATTAATTATTTTTTATCAAGTTGAATAAATATTATTCCCACTTTCCGTTTAATAATTATTTTTTGTTTGATTTTATATATTTTATCCCCTATTATTTAAAAAATAATAATCTTATATGAACAATTAATAAATAATTATTTATTATCTATAAAAAAATATTTATTCATATATTATCAAATAATGAAGCTAAATTTAATTATTAAATAAATTTTCACTATTTAATGCCTGATAAATATGGTAAGGGAATGGTAGACTGATTTTTGAGGTCTAGTGTGAAATAATATATATTGAATAATATTTAATTAAAAAATATTTAATTTAATTCTCATGTTATAATCATATAGAACAAATAATATTATTATAATTTTTTGCACATGGGATACCACAATGGATTAAAAATATATTAAATTGTTATTTTGTATATATTTATTTCTAATTCATAGTTGTATTCAATCCCAATAATACTCATTCTTAATAGATATGAAATTTATTTTCATTTTGTGCAAAATGAAAACCATATTGAATCACCTAAATATATAGATAGATCCTTCGTCAATAATTCTATATAGAAAAAAGATAGAGATTACTCATCCATACACATTCATGCCCAGTGTGGTCATGGGGAATGTGTTGGTAGAGAATCTAATGGAAATAAAATGTAAAAAATGAAATTGATTAGAACATTCGTCCTAGTAGTTGTTGATTCCTAAGGAATTATATAGAGATAAATGGAACAAGTTTTGACCACCTCTATAGGGAATATATTATGGATTTATATAATTAAATTTTAGTAAAATGTAGATGAATTTTCATATCCATCCACTAATAATAAATTGTTGAAATGTAATTATAATAATTTTATATATTAATTAAAATTTATATGTAAAGATCCTAGGTTTTGATCTGACACTATATCTTTTCAGTTTTCATGAATTCAAATTTTTTATTATATAATTATTATTTGTTAAAAAATATGACTGATCATTGATCATGAAAAACAAAAATGTTGGGAAAACCCCATCTCATGATTCCCTAATTCCCAGAACCTACACATAGGATGTGGTTTCTTTAACATGCTCTAGAATTCATTTTTCTATAATATATGATATGTCTTCATATCCATGAGATTTAAGGAACACAAAGTAATAACATTCACAATACTTTTACGAAAATATAGAAGATACATCAAAAATGAAATTGCCTTTTAGAAGACATACTTAGCCGTACTTTTCTAATCCCCATATTTACTCAAAATTATACCAACATCGATAACTAGAAAAATACAATTTTAATCATCCATTACAAACTATTGAAGTAATTTCTTTGTGTCATTTTAATGGGATAGAAAATATACCACCTTTTTTGGAATATTTTATCCTTGTATAAAATACAATTTCCTATGCATTAACATTTAAAAATTTGTTATCACCTCTTTAGAGTACATTTTACAATCATTTTAACTATCTATAAAAAAAATATTTTTTAATACAAAGAATAACATCAATGATGTATGAATTTTTATTATAATACTAATAGATTATAAAATTAATTTTTCTTCAACCTTTTATTGGTGTGATACCTAGTAATCTAATATCAACATTCTTTATATCTGAAGTGGATATTTTAAAAAATTATGATATTTTCATATTTTATTAATTTTTTATGGAATTATATTTTTGATATTTTCATTGTTATTCCCATTAATCGTCACAAAATTATTATAAATTTCAATTAACCTAGTTTATGTTATTATTATATTCACATTTTTATTCTCATAGTGAGACTTTTACAAATAATCCACTACAATATCAAAACATCTTTTTTATGAATTTTGGATTTGAAAAAAAAAATTCTACCATAGCAATCCATAATGTTATGTAATCATTTTTTTCAAATATAAATATATTTATTGGATGAATATATCAACAATTTATCGTCGTCATCATTTTAAAAAAATTCTATCCTTATGGTTTTTATATTTCATAAATCTGGTATTGAAAAAACCATGATATATTTTTCTAATTGAGTTTTTGTTTTTTCATAACTCATAGATTGTGGTGATGAATTGTTTCCTTAAAAAATCATTTTTTAAATGAAAAATTAGAGTAAAATCATATATCTAGAAAAACATAAAATTTTTATACTCAAACAACATACTTCATCACATTTATAATAAAAGATCTAATTTGAAATTTAGATACTCTATTTTTTTACGTAGTGTATAAGGAACCGCACTGATTGTTTTTCCATGTTTCATTGTATAGGATCCAAAATCATTACATGGTAACTCTATTCAATTAATTTTTTGTAGTTTCCATCTGTAAACTCCCATATGTCATTAGATATGTCTTCTGAAAAATCATAACATTTCCACAAACTTTTATTTATTCTTCAATAACATGATGATGTTAATATATGTAAAATCATCAATAAAATTAAAGAAGTAAAAAATCATCATTAATTAATCTATTCTTCATTATTCTAAAAAATCATAGTGTTAGATCTCAGGTTCTGTTATATAATTAATTACATCATTTTTATGAATTATATCAAAATGTTTTTATATCAATCATGTTTCTAAATATCATATTATTTCAATATCATTGTTCTAATGTTTCTTTGAGAATTTATTATTGAATACATGTTCGTAAAATTAATCTCAATAACCCTTTGCATTCGATCCCATAATTTTTCTCATCATCATTAATCTAGTTAAAATAGTTGTTCATTTATAATTTTTTTGAATAGATATTTTATTATTCATTACCCTATTGTAATAACTTTAAAATATTCCACACTTCTGAATATGCTGAAACCTTCCTAAAATTTTCCTGCATTTTATCATAATGATCTCTTCTCACAGTATGTATGTTTTTCATGTCATCATCAATACATTAAACAACTATTGATTTTTGATTCCCTAATTTAAAACTCATGGTTAATATTATTATGATTTAAAAAAGAAAAGTCTTTTATTTATGTCATTACTTCTCATTCGCGATTTTTAACATAATTTTAGAATTTTATATATCTTTTCATCTATGTTAAAAAAATTTATCACAAATTTGATGACTATTCCTTCAACTTTATTTTAGTGTTTTCTGAAAAATGAATTCCCATTGATCAAATTAAACTGTTTCTAACTACATTTATTTAATATAATAATA
This sequence comes from Viscum album, assembly GCA_963277665.1. NCBI lineage: Eukaryota > Viridiplantae > Streptophyta > Magnoliopsida > Santalales > Viscaceae > Viscum > Viscum album. Next base: position 2,080,664,226 of record OY728137.1, on the reverse strand, counting down.
AATGTTTCCTAGATAGGTTTCAATATTATTCAACAAAATGACACAGTGGGAAATATCTCTAACAAATATCCTTCAAGTAGTCAAATTAATTTATTTTTGGAAAAAAAATTATGATATTTATTGTTTATAACGTATTGTGTATGTGAAATGCTATTAATTTTTATTATATTTTTTATCTCGGTGTTTTATTTAAATTCTATTGGAAGATAAAAATTGTGTTAATATTATTATGATTTTTTCTCATAAACTACATAGTTAAAAAAACGATTGAATATTTTTTCGTTTAATAATAGATCATTCCATGTAGATTCTTTTATAAGTAATTAAATATCATTCTAATATCATTTCCATCTTGGGTGGGTGAAAATTCAAATGGGATATATTGTCTTCTTCTTTTCGTGATAGATTTATGACATGTTTCTCAACCTAATATTTCACATCATTTTTTTAACACCTTCACTGTATAAAAAATAATATAAAACAATCAATGTTGAGTTTATTATTTCTTATGATTATTGGAATTATATTATTTAATATCTTTAGATTTTTTATATTTTATCTCTCAATACTTATTACATAATTTTTCCCATCCATAATGTATATTTAAAATCAATATATTCGTATCGAGTTTTATGTTCTTATGATTCAATAACTGTCTATATCATACTAGGTCATTGAAACATTTCTACTTATTTTGAAATTATCTATTTGAGGATAAAATCCACAAAGATATATACATATTTTTAAGGTCATCATTCATTTTTTGATTTTTTTTCACTTTTCTTAATTGACAACATGGTCAATTTCACCGTTTTTATGTTTTTATTAAGTTAACAAAAAATATTACATATCAAATAATATTATCAATAGTTTTTTACCACCTCCTTATTCATAAAAAATATATTCAATCATACTATTTATATAATTTTAAAAATTAAATGTTCTATACATTTATGAATATTCATTAGTTAAAGAATAATTTTTAGTTTAGACTGATTTGACTTTCTTAAAAATTATTAATTTTATGATTATACTGTAAAATTATGTACCACTATTATATTTTATATCATTGATAGAATATTTCATAGTATTATTCATCAATTTTGTATCTTCAGAATGATATTTTTATTCACCAACATTATTTATGGGGAAATTCTTACAAAAATTCCCTATTCACCACCTATCAAAATATTTTAGTGGATGTTTCCTCCATAAATTACTCTTCCATTAATTTGTTTATACAATAGAATTTTTTTATTAATATCATTATATTATTTACCATTATAATAAATAACTTAAAAATTGTTAGTATATTATTTTATTCAAATTCCCATTACATTAAATTATAGTTCATATATGACATACTTTTAGAATGTCAGACCATTCCTCATCTCAAAAGTAATAAAGCAATTAATGCAATTTATCATGTAAAAAATCATATTTATCTTCAAATGAATAAATATAACAATGATATATGTCAATAAATTTTTTCATAGGTTTCTATAAAAAATTATATTCTTTCGAGCCCCCCAAGAACCCTCTAGTTTTGTACATGTATCTAATAACTCTATTAGAGTATAAAAAAATAGTTTCTTCATATCTAAATCAAATATATTAAAACATTATTAACTAGATTTATTACATTTCCATATTCAAATTTTTATCTCCATTGAATGTCATTTATAGTTTTCGTATGTTCCTTTAGATGTTTTGAGACCCATCACTATAATTTTTTAAAGAGACTTGTAAATCGAATTTCTAGAAATCCCTTAAATCTCAATGTTTCTTTTTTTTCAAAAAATTAATTTGTGGGTTTTTTCCAATTTCTTTAAATCCAATAGTTTATCTATTAAAAATCAGAAATACAAACAAATAAATAAAAGTTATCATTCTATTTTTCATAGAGTGATAATATTTTTCCTCAATCGTAGGAATAACTATACTGTAAAATAAATTGTGATTTTCCATTATATGGATGATTCATGGGAACCATTATCTGATATAAATTAAGTTTACTAAGGATTTTTCAACCGCATAGAGGGGGGGGGGGTAAATAAGTGGTGAGGGTTTTTAAAATTTCTATTCAATTGATATTTAATCAAACTATATCTTTTTAGAGTTATAGTCCATATCATATATAAAACAATATCACAATCCAAGATATTTAAAGAAAATATGTCACTAAATATCTACAATGTTCAGCCAAAATTTTGGAACCTATATAATTTACATTGACATTGTTGTCGATCTATAAGAATTCATTATTAGTAAGGAAGACATTAAAAATTTGGAACAAATTATTTCAAACTTTTTCTATCTCTTGATTTGTGTAATTATACTATTTCTCATTAGTTCACATTTTTCCTTTTAAAACATGATCTAGTAGAAAATGTATATATCATTATAAATTCATACACAATATTATTTTTCTATAAACCATGATTTATTACCTCTATATAATATGGTTATGACTAGTTTTTCTATTTATGGTATTCTTCATATATTAAATCTTATAATAATCTTATCATGATATATAGTTGTGTTCATTATGGTAAAAAAAACTTCGCTATAAGAATTTTCATAGAAAAACAATGTGACTTATCTTTGGCGGTTCACTATGTATGTAATATATATATTGAAGTCGATGACATATTATATCATCAAACTACCTTTATAGAGAACTCATGAACATGTAAACATTCATCATTTAGAATGACACTTCTATCACTAATTATGTAGCGGTTTAGTCTTTGTATATGTATAATGAATCTTCAGTTAAAGTGTACACTATCTCCCCTTTATATAGGTTCTCCAATATAGGTAATGGAGGAAACCATTTTTAGTTCATTGGAAACTGAAATTCATAATTTCAATTTTATTAACCATATAAATATTTCTTATCGGCTTCTAAACACTTCTACAATATTCTTGACTCATCTAAAAACTATAGACTAGCATGGTTAATTCAAAATCTTCAAACATCAATAACGTAACATTTTATTAAAGCATGGTAAGACAGAAAAAATTGAAATACTAAAATAACATCAACATTAATTTAGGGTATTTTATGTTTATGTAATGTTTCATAGAAAAAATAAATCTAGTAATATATTTACATTCACTTATCCTTGTTTTATATTTAACCTATATACCCGAAAACACTTCAATATATGATAAATTATTCTCCATAAAGCTGCCTTCAATAATAATAAACAATATATAGATATTTTTGAAAATGGTAATCTGATTTCATTTCAAATAAAACATTCATTTAATTAAATTTACTAACCATCCCAAATTCTGACATAAACACTCCATGATTTATCTGAGAACAAAACATTCCCATATGAAACATCATAAAAAGATATTTCCTCAAAACTAACTTTCCCCTATTTTTATAAACCTTAACCAAATAAATATGGTTGACTACATTATTTAAACATCTAAATAATTCATTCCCAAACTCTATCAATATGTTGTATTAAATTTAGAACATCTTGTTTCAATATTTTTCTATATTTTCTTCACAAAAAATAACCATTTAAAAATTCAAAGATCTTTTTTAGAGCATATCCTTATTTATGTTGTTTAATAGGTCAGGAAATAATATATCCTATATTATCTCTATGGTTATCCAGATGAACTTCAATTCTATTTAACAACTTATTCATCTTTCCACTTTCTGTCTGCTAAAGCATATACAATGTTATAATTAAATGCGCATTTATAAATGTTCAACCAGGAAATTGATATTTGGAAATGATATACTAAAATTATTTGTGTCTGGAAAAACATTATTTCACTATTTTCCTTTAATTTTAATTTTAATTTTAATTTATCATTTTTGAAAACTATATTAACACAACCAAATAAAATTCATCCTGTAACATATAGAATAAAATTACAAGACAATAGTGAATACAAACTCAAAAACATTATTTCTATGATAAAAAATATATTCAAAATTCAATAAAAATATTTCATTGTGGCTCAACATTCTATAAGACCGACATCAATGATAATGTTATTCATAATAAAGATCATCTTATGAATCATATTTGAATAAATATGCATTATTTGTCATCTGAATTTTAGTTTCATAATTTTATTCAGTATGTTTAAAGAAAACTATTTTCTGTTCAACCACATTTTAATAGACGTGTCTCCAGAAATGACATTGGTATATTTTATAGTGTAATTTTATCTTCAAATCTATTTCCTAGCCCAATATTAATTTTTTTTACACGAATAATTATTGAATTTGTTTTATAAACATATTGTATGGGTAGTTTTTTCAAGATCATTAGTGGGAATTAATATTAAAAATCCACCTATAATATCTCATATCTACCTCTATTCAAAATCATTTATAATGAGATTTTATTAGGTATTTGAATATCTAAATGGATAGAAAAACAACATATCAATTAGTTATAATTATTTTTGACAATGTTATAGAAACAATATTATTTTATATATTATTATATAGTAGAATCATAACATACATTAACCTATAAAAAATATTATTTAAAAAAATTCGTCAAAAAATTCTAAAATAATTAATTACAGAACACAAAGAATAAAATCAATTTAAATACTTGAATTCAAATTTTTCAATATTTTCAAATATCGTTAGTTTATTTTAATATAAAATCTAAATATAGTTCTTTGAAGATATTTTTACTTTCCTTTGTGATATAAATAATTTTTTTCAATAGAAAAAGTTCTCAGAAACCAATTTTTACTCACATTTACCATGCATATTTTTAAATTAAATTATTCTACTTCTATGTTTTAAAAATATAACTTTGGATTCGCTATTTGGAATAAATAAGTAAAAATTTGTTAAAAAGGATCCCTTTTATTTTTTTAATTATTAATGGTAACATTGGAAATTTGTGTAACCTCAGAATTGGTAAATTGGATAATTAATGTAAAATAATATGATAAGGATGAAAAAATAACTCTAACAATAGATTTTAATTTATTATATTTGTATAAATATTACATGATAATAAAATATTTAAAAATATGGTTCTTTGTAGTTATTTTTTCATGATTTTGAAAATTATATAATTTTTTGTTACAAAATTATAAAAAAGTAATTATTTATTTTTTGAAAAAAAATTATAATATATTTACAATGATATTATGTTTGGTTACATATATTCATCTAAAAGGAAATATATTTTTAAATATCATGGTAATGTATTTGAAATTTTTATTATTGAAAAAATTACTATAAATTATTATAAAAAAATTTTAAATTTCAGATGATGAGTTTTTATTAAATAACACTGAGGTAATTGACAAGAAAAAATATAATTCCTTAATTAACCACTTTTATTGATTCATATACTCAAAAAAGATGGATACCTATAATAATTCATTAATGTATATTGGAAACAAATAGATTGACCATCAAAGGGCATGGCACGAAATATAGCATAGATATAAGAGCACCTCGTTGAGAAATATGAAAGGAAGGAGTCCACCATTACTCACTCAAAATCACCCCAAATATCTATAGGAAGTCATATATACGTGATAAATAAAGGTTATGCATGAAATGTGGTCATAAATATTAAAATAATTCATCTTGTGAAAAACTTTAATTGAATGAATAACATTAAATTAAATAATTCTAAAAAAGGAATCACCTAATGTTAAATTAAATTATAATAAAACCATTCATTATTTTTAATCGATTGATGGGTTGTAAATTTTTGTTCTCTATAAAAGAATAAATGATTATTCCCAGAAATATCTTCAAATTATGTAACCCATTCACAATTTTAATATGTCTAGCTGTTAGTGGAAAGTACAGTTTACTATAAAATATTCCTAAAAAACTTTTCACGATTTAAATCATCATAAATCCAAAAGAAACCAAAAAAACCAAAACAAGACTGAAATAATAAATATAATTAGATTAAAAGGTGTTATAACATACCCACTGTAAAAACTTTTTGTCCCTAGAAATATCTCGAGATAATGAACATTTAATAGGGGAATTCCACTACCAGATCCTCAAATATTTTTATTCATAAATCTCAAGCCTATCATATTTACCCTAACATAGTTCATAACCCAATATATCATTTTTCAACATAGTACATTCTCTTTGGGATCTGTAATCAAAAAAATCTCGTCAATATTAGTGGTTTTCTGGTTAAGATCAACATCAATACATTCAATCACATAGTAAGAATTTAGTTGTTACCAACACGGTTGGGATATCGTAAAAATTTAAAGGATGGAATTAAAATGAGATAGAATTTAAAATATATGGGACTCATTTCCCAATCATCCAAATAACAGTAAGGGGTTGAATAACAACATTGATAGTTTACCTTCCTACCTAACGGATGATATACCTAGTATGATGAGCCCTAATGAAATTCCCAATAAAAAAACTCATACTCTTTATTCCAATAATTGTAGCACCCCAAGCTTCTATGGTACGCTTCTCATTGAGTAATATAGTAGCATGTGTTGTACGCAACTTCGAGTTCTAACACACACACACCACATCCAATCAAACTTGCCGTTATGAATGGTAATATCCAATTTTTGATATTTTATAAATATTACCTTTCAAAATGGACTTCATTTTTGGATTTGGAATATCAAAATTAGCCTAGGGTGAAATTTTGTTATTTTTCTGAAAACTTTCAATTTTTGATGAATAGTGAAAAAACAATGAGTTATAGTTTAAAACAGAATTTTTATTTAAATAATTATTTATTTTATTTAAATTTAATTAAGGTAAATTTTGATACATAATACTTATATAAGTTCATTATAATTCATTGGAGTTATTTTATAATAATTTGAGATATATAAAAATTTTATTGATCTTTTCACCGTCTTTTACCCACCTCCAAGAAGAATTTTCAAATTCACATAAAACATAATTTTAACACTTCTGTGAGTGGAATTTCGACAATCCAAGAAACACGGTTAATATAAAAATGTAAAATGTGGTTCAATGAGATGAAAATAATATTTGGTGAATAGTAACTTTTTACTTTTATTTACCACAGTTAAACGTAAATAGGGTAATTAAGGGTAAAAATGATATTAATATTATCCTAAGTCATGTACTAATTCTATTGTAAAAGTGTATCTTGACCAAAAACATCCTTTGGAATAAAATATTATTATTTAGGTCCACTTGGATTAGATTAAAAGATTTATTATTTATTAATTCAAAGAAGAGTTAAAAGATTTAAAATCATAGTTCATTTACTAAAAAAATTTAAATATAGGGTTATACATATGGTAATTAGATTGTAAATATTCATTAGAAAGATAAAAAGATTTCTAACATAATGGTATTTTATTTATAATTTTTAGACATTAAATAATTTAATTTATTTATGACACAATGGTGATATAGTAATTACATATTTAATTAAATATTAATATAATTTATATTATAAATATCAAAATAAATGTAATTTTAGACTTTTTATGAATTACACTAATTTTCTATGTTAATAAGACATATTAGGATTAATTATATAATTTTTTTCGAAGTAATAATGCTATTATGAATTTATCAAAAACAAAATACCCAACAGTGTCAAAATGGACATAAAAGAGTTTTTAAAACAAATATTATTTTATTAATTGATATTAAATTCGTAAAAATATAAGGATCAGAAAAAAGAGTTATATCATGATATTTGTATCATTAATGGACCACTTGGGGGTATCATGGAGGTATATAGTATGTTTATTAACTATATAATATAAAAACACAATGTGACACGGTAAGTGTCAAACTAATTAACTAAGAGTTAAAACTAAATGATAAGGTTAATATAATGACCCAAACCAGTCTAAATTCTATAGGATGGGCGGTTTTCGACCCGTCCCCACATTAACTTTTAAATAATCCATTTTTGAGATATTGGAAGCCAAATACGAATTTATTATAAAATAATATTTTTAGCTTTTCCAAAGGTTCCCCCCACCCCTCTTATAAAAGGGAATTCCCCCTTCTCACTAATTTACACATTCAAAGACTATTGGCTCTGCCACCCCCTGCCCAAATACTCTCTCAACATCACTCAATTCAACCTAGAGGCCTTATTTTGATCAGAAATCCAACATAAGGAGCTCTTTTGATCAAATCAAAAGGAAGAACCGGAAGAAAAGGTAATGTTTTCCCCACCCTTTTTCATGTTCATTTCTTCTTCATCATCTTTTTTCATTGTTATTCCCATTCTAAAATAATAAATCCAGTATCTCCTATATAAAATTACATTATTATAAATATTTTACAACCATATTCATTATTCTATCCTTCATATGAATGACATGTCACCATATGTGCGTACATACGGCTTACCGTCTCCACGTCGTGATGTAATTGTTATTCAATATATTATTATTTGGATGGGTATAATAATTATGTTTGATTCATGTAAATAATAAATATAACATGATATTGATTCTATATATATGATATAACATCCATTATATATTTTTTTAATATCAAAAGAAATATATTGTCGCTCGTGCGTACGTATGGACTACCGTCTCCACGAACACAATGTGATTCATTCCCTATCATATCCATTCAAGACTAATTCTCATTTGATTATTTAATGTAATTTATAAGAACTTTATATCATTCAGGATATGAATAAAGTACAACCTATCCATAACAAACAAGTCTTATGTAACAAAACATATAAAAGAAAATGAGTAAGTTAACACCCGAAATAATGATAATACTAAGATATTTTTAACAAATCAATGTAAAAAGATAAAATATGATATCATAATTATGTATATGGTTCTTGTATAATTTAATAACATTTTTTTATCTATTATACATGATGATAACATACCGTCGACAAAGTGAAAGTACAAGGTAAGTGTTTATTTCACAATCTCTTCACTATCAGAGGTTGTTTATATGTAATTATCTACTGGGACTCCTTTATCATCCACATCCATGTTTCTTAAAAATGTATTACAAATCATTCTTAATATTTTATAGAATATGGGTTAATGTCATTTATACCCTCATTTATCTTTTTATAAGAAGTTTATAAAGGAATCTTCCTGTCGTTTTCCAAACAAGTTCATTTTTAACATTTTCGACAAAATTAATGTAAGAATGTTTTTTTAACTTATACGGCGGCTGCGGCTATTTTCCGCCGTTATAAAATCGTCAAAGATTTCCTTAAAATATTATAATAATATTTACAAAGAAAATGTTTTATTTTATAAATATATGACTCTTAAATGATTTAAAAATAGAAAGAGATATGTCTCTAAAACAGTATTGATTTCATCTATGTCAACATCCTTTGATAGATTTTATGTTAATTTGAAGTTGATTTATTATGATACAAAACTTTTATATTGTATTGATGGTTTTGTGATATGTTTGACTGTGGATGTGTTATTTTTATACCATTCATGGTTAATGAAGAAATTATTGACATTTTGTATGATAGTTTTAATATGAATGTTTATGTTATGTTTTAACCTGTTCATATGAGGAATGCATTAGACTTAATAAGTGACAGGTGTAGCCCACTATAGCTCCTAAATTCATAGATAGGTCTCATGATACAAACTAGTGTCATGGGAAAAGGCCTTGAAAATATATTATTTGTATTCTTGGCGTGAGGCCTTGGCTACGTGGTTATCATAGTCTGGCATTATGCATCCCGTCATTATGAAAGTGGTTATTGATATTGCATGTGATTATTAGACTAATAGAATAACCATGTGAATAAGTAAATGGAATTATTTCATTTTAACTTTTCCATATTATGCTAATGTTCATGTTTAAAAGGCTCCTGTTATATCTATACATTGCCTTAAATTTTTATGTTTATTTATGAATGTTTCTACTATATTTTTATCCTTACTATGCATCTGATCTCACCCCTTTCAATGTTTTATTTTCTCAGGATGTGAATAAGTAATTTATGAATGACCTGCAGGGATAATATGAGGGGATATGAAGGCAAATGTTTTTTAGTAGTTTTCAATTTATGATGTAATGTAAACTTTATGAATGTATCTATTAATTCCAAGGCTACTAAACTAATCGGTCTTTTGAGACTTGATCTTTTTTGTGATCTTTCCAATGATATGTAATAATGCACCAACTCTGGTTAACTGGGGTCGGGGCATTACAGTTGGAATCAGAGTATGTTTAGTACAAACCTTGGAAGATAGATTTAGATAAACTCTGAATAGAGCACATAGATTTAAGATGTAGTTTTGAGTATTAGTATAAAAGAACTTCCTACAATTTTGGTATTGTAGATATTCTGTGAGTTTTCCAAGAAATACATCCTTGTCGGGATACGAGCAGGTTGAGGTGGCTCTAGCACTGATTTACCTAGGGGTAAAACCCCAAAACACCGCTTTGAGCTAGACTCGAATGGGAACGTGTGCATGAAAAAAGGATTTTTTTGCACTCTTGGTTATGACACTCCCGGGGGATATGATCAGGATAACTCTCATTTTCATTACAAATCATTATGAATGGTTTATGAGTATATACATCCTAAAAGAAAACATTTTTATGATTATGAATTATATCCATAAATATTTCAATTTATTGTAAGTGTTTTACAAGTATGGAATTATGTATTTTTATTCATAAACTGATCTAGTTTATTCCATTGTTTAGAAATGGTGCATAGTGGAAGAAATGGAAACTATATGAATGCATGTACTCCATATAGGGATTTCCCTCCTACTCATGATAATTATAGTGGAGCTGGTGATGAAACTGGTGCTGATCAACTAGTCACCATACTGGGACAACTCACTCAGGTTATGAAAAATAACCTTACCGGTATGGAGCACCCTGATCCACAGCGTGGAAGATAAATGATAGATTGCTTCATGAGGCAGCAACCTCCAACATTTAATGGGAGTACAAATCCATTAGTAGATGAGCAATGGATACGTTCCCTAGAGAAAATATTTTAGGCTTTGGGGAGTAGTGAAAGGGAAAAAGTTGTCATGGCAGTTTATCGCCTCACTGGAGATGTTGATCAATGGTGGTCATTGAATCAAAACAAGAAGTAAGATGATGAAGTATCAAATATGGAATGGAGGGAGTTCAAAGAGTTTTTCTTAGAAAAATACTTTCATCGCGACCATATGGAAAGACAATTTCTGAGTATGAGACAAAAGGAGGATGAGAATGTCACAATGTATGAGGCTAACTTTACAAGGTTACCATGGTATGATGGAGATTATATACGTAACCCAAGAATTAAGATTGGTCAATTTTTTATGTTTTAAAACCATTTCTCCGTCGAGCATTAGTTTCACAATCCTTCTCATCGTACGACTACGTTTTCTCATGTGATATCAAGACAGGAAAGGAATTCTTTAAGACTTTGACTTTAAAGCAAAGCAAGAGAAGAAGAGATCTGCTGAAAAATCTGGGAATTGAAATAAGGGGAACAATGTAAAGGTTGAACATTCACCCTGTGGTAAATACGGGAATAAATAACCTGTTACTTTCTTAAAAGGAATGGGAGTCAGTTTAAAGTGTGGTGAAAAAGGCCACAAAGCTCGTGATTACAAGGGGAAGACGGAAGCTACCGATGTCCAAAGCTACAATTGCAGGGAGATGGGATATTATGAAAATTTATATCCTAAGCTCAAGGTGAAATTACCTGAGAAAAGGCCTAGGTATCAAGGCCAAGCTTATTCTATCACTACTGCTGAGGTAGAAGCTCCGAAAGACATGGTCGTAGGTAATTTAATGGTTTCCTGATGTTTATAAAATGAATTATTTGATTCGGGATCATCACATTGTTTCATATCTTCCCAGTTTTCTATGAAAATAAGATATTTCCAATTTTATTTAACATGGGAGTTGTCAGTTAAAACTCATAAGAGAAGTATCATTGCAACAATGTTTTTTGAATCAGTCCCCATTAGAGCACATAAATGTTCTTTATCAACTGATCTCATCGTCATACCTTTGATTGAGTTTCATATAATATTCTGTATGGATATGCTTTCAGACCATGATGCGAAGATTTATTGTAAGAAGAATGAGGTTACTATTTTTGATGATGATGAGAAGGAACACCTTATCTTTATAGCAGAATTGTCACCACCTAATTATTATCTAGATCTACCCCCAGTAGCTCAACTAAATTCAATTATTGTGTGGGAATAGAATGAAATGACTGTGGGTGAGGAAAGGAATGTTCAAATAGAGGGTGTTCCTATTGTGAAATAATATATAAAAGTGTTTCCGAAAGATTTACCTAGACATCCTCCAGAACGAGAAGTTGAGTTTTCCATTGATTTAATTCCTAGTTCAAGTCCTATATCGAATACCCCTTATATAATGGACACTATGGAATTATTTGAACTAAATAAATAACTATATGAATTGGGTAATAAGTGATTTATTCTCCCTATTTTTTCTCTATGGGGAGCCCCTGTTCTTTTTGTTAAAAAGAAAGATGGATATATGTGGGTATGTATCGACTACAGGGAGATCAGTGCTATAACAACGAAGAATAAGTATCCCCTACCTTGAATTGATGATTTATTTCACCAACTCCATGGAGCTCAATACTTTTCAAAGATTGACCTTAGATCTAGATACCATCAGTTGTGTGTGAAGAAGGAAGACATTCTGAAGACAGCATTTCGAACAAGGTACGTGCATTACGAGTTTACGGTAATGCCTTTTGGGCTGACTAATACACCCTATGTATTCATGGATCTAATGAATAGAGATTTCAAAGAATATCTCGATGATTTTTTGGTAGTATTTATTGATTATATCTTGGTATACTCCAAATGCTACGAAGATCATGAAATTCACATGCACATTATCCTGAAGACTCTGAGAAGACATGAATTATTTGGGAAGTTTAGCAAGTGTGAATTTTGGCTTCAAGAGATTTCTTTTAGTGGCCATTTTGTCTCTAAAGATGGAATCTCTGTTGATCCTTCTATTACCATAGAAATCCATTAATGGCCAGCACCTATGAGTTTAACTGAGGTACGTAGTTTTATTTGTTTAGCAGGTTATTGTTGATGTTTAGTACAGAATTTTGCCTGATTGGATAACCCATTAACAAAGCTCACACGTAAGCGGGTTAAATTTGTATGGACAAAAGAGTGTGAAGAATGTTTTTGAAGAACTGAAGAGAAGATTAGTCAATTCTCCTATATTGAGTCTACCATGGGGAAATGATGGGTTCATTATTTATAGTGATGCATCAAAAAAAGGACTTGGTTGTGTCCTTATAAATAATGATAGGGTTATTGCCTATGCATCACGACAATTGAAAATTCATGAGAAAAACTATCCTACTCATGATCTCGAGTTTGCAGCTGTGATCTTTGCATTGAAGATATAGAGGCACTACCTCTATGGTGAAAATTTTGAGATTTATACTGATCAAAAGAGTTTGAAGTACATTTTCTCACAAAAATAGCTCAACATGAGGCAAAGGATATTGCATTAATTACTCAAGGATTATTATTGTACAATTCACTACCACCAGGGGAAGGAAAATAAGGTGGAAGATGCTTTGAGTAGAAAAGATCATGTAGTTTTGATCAATATGAGAATTGAAAGGGATCCAATTTTCATGGATCTAGTGAAGATGGACATGAGAATAACTATGGAAGGTGAAACATCAGTGATTTTTCAAATTGTTGCCAAACCATATTTACTAGAAAGGATTAAGAGTTCTCAGACTGATGATGAAGAATTTCAAAAGAAGATTAATGCTGTGAATGATGGGATATTGAATAACATTGGGTATGAAGATGGAATTTTGAAATTGGGGAAGAGACTTTGTGTTCCCAATATAGTGGATCTATAAAGGGAATTGTTGGATGATGCTTATAGATCCAATTTTTCTATACACCATGGGAGCACCAAAATGTCTAGAGTCATGAAGGAACATTTTTGGTGGGACAACATGAAGAGAGAGATTGCTGATTTTGTGTCAAGATGTATGGTTTGTCAAAAAGATAAAGCTGGAAGGCAACATCCTAGAGGAGTCATGCAACCTCTTCTCATACCAAAGTTGAAATGGGACAATATTACGATGGAATTTGTCATGGGGACACCAAAGACTCCTAGAAGGAACGGTGCAATATGGGCTATTGTTGATCATCTTTCCATGTCATCACATTTTCTTTCTATAAGAGAAGATCTACCACTCGAACGTCTAGAAAGACTATATATTAATGAAGTGGTGAGACATCATGGAGTACCCCTATCTATTGTTTCTGATCGTGATCCCCGTTTTACTTCAAGAATCTGGAAGTGTCTTCAGAAATCCCTGGATACTGAACTTTAATTGAGCACTTCCTACCACCCTCAAACAGATGGACTATCAGAAAGGACTACTCAAAGCATAGAAGACATGTTGAGATCCTGCTCACTTGACTTTCAGGGTATGTGGGATCAATATTTACCAATGGTAGAATTTTCCTATAATAATATCTTCCATTCAAGTATTAGGATGGCACCATATGAAGCGTTATAAAGAAAGAGATGTCGCACACCAACCTGTTGGGATGACGTTGGTGAAAGAAAACTTGTAGGGCCAGAACTGGTGGAGGAAACAATGGAAAAGGTGAAGGTAATCCAAAACCATATCAAAGCTGCTCAAAGTTGACAGAAGAGCTATGATGACAACCGAGGAAAGGATTTGGAATTTCAGGTGGGAGATCATGTTTTCTTGATGGTATCTTCATGGAAGGGAGTTATACGTTTTGGAAAGAAAGGTAAATTGAGTCCTAGGTACATCGGACCTTTCGAAATTCTCGAACGAATTGGGGCTATAGCTTACCGTTTAGAAATGCCGCAATATCTCTCCAAAGTTCACGATGTGTTCCACATGTCACTGTTAAGGAAATACATGCCTGATCCAATGCATGTACTAACTTACGAGGAATTATAACTGGAACCCAATCTGTCTTATTGCGAAGAGCCCATCAGGATTCTTGATACCAGAGAACAAGTGCTGAGAAACCGGACGACTCATCTGGTAAAAGTTCTATGGAGAAACCATAAGATGGAAGAGGCAACATGGGAACCCGAGGAACTTATGATGAAGAATCACCTGATTCTTTTTATACAGTAATTTTCTAAAAATTTCAGGGACGAAATTATTTGAAGTAGGGGAGAATGTAACACCCCATGCTTCCACGGTACGCTTCTCTTTGAATAATATAGTAGTGTCTATTGTACGCAACGTCCAGTTCAAACACACACACTACAACTAATCAAACTAGTTATTATGAATAGTAATACCCACTTTTTAAAATATTATAAATTTTATATTTCAAAATGTACTTCATTTTTGGATTTGGAATATCGAAATTTGCCTAGGGTGAAATTTTGGTTTTTTCTGAAAACATTCAATTTTTGATGAATAATGAAAAAACACAAAGTTATAGTTTAAAACAAATTTTTATTTAAATAATTATTTATTTTATTTAAATTTAATTAAGGTAAAAATAGATACATAATACCTATATGAGTTCAATGTAATTCATTGGAGTTAGTTTAGAATAATTTTAGACATATAAATATTTTATTGAACATTTCACCATCTTTTACCCACCTCCTAGGAGAATTTGAAAATTTACATAAAACATAATTTTACCGCTTCTGTGAGTGGAATTTGGAAAATCCGAGATACATGGTTAATATCAAGGAGTAAAATGTGGTTCAATGAGATGAATTTTTTTTGGTGAATAGTAACATCTTACTTTTATTTACCACGATTAAAAGTAAATAGGTAATTAATGGTAAAAATGATATTAATATTACCCTAAAAAATGTCCTAATTCTATTAGACAAGTGTATATCGACCAAAAACAACCATAGGAATAATATATTATCATTTAGGACCACTTAGATTAGATTAGGACATTTATTATTATTTAATTCAAAGAAGAGTAAAATAGTTAAAATCAATGTTTATTTACTAAAACATTTTTAATATAGGGATATAAATAAGGTAAATTCTATTGTAAATAATAATTAGAAAGATAAAAAGATTTCCTACATAATGGTATTTTATTTATAATTTTTAGACATTAGATAATTTAATATATTTATGACACAATGTTGATTCAGTAATTATATAATTAATGAAATATTAAAATAATTGGTATTATAAATATCAAAATAAATGTAATTTGAGACATTTTATGAATTCCACTAATCATCTAGGTTAATAAGACATATTAGGATTTATTATATAAATTTTCTTTGAATTAATAATGATGTTATGAATTTATCAAAAACAAAATACCCAATAGTTTCAAAATTGACATAAAAGTGTTTTTAAAACAAATATTATATTATTAATTGATATTAAATTCATAAAAATCTAAGGTTCATCAAAGAGACTTATATTCTGATAGGTGTATCATTAATGGACCACTGGGGGGTCTCTTGGATGTATATATTATTTTTATGAACTATATAATATAAAAATACAAAGTGACATGGTAAGTGTCAAACTAATTAACTTAGAGTTAAAACTAAACGATAAGGTTAATATAATGACCCAAACCTATCTAAATTCTATTGTTTGAGTGGTTGTCGACCCATCCCCACCTTAACCTTTAAATAATCCACATTTTAGCCATTATAAACCGAATATTAATTTATTATAAATAAATATTTCTAGCTTTTCCAAAGGTGCCCCTCACCCCACTTATTAAAGGGAAGTCCCCCTTCTCACTAAATCACACATTACAAGCCATTTGGCTCAGCCAAAACCTTCCCAAAAACTCCCTCAACTTACCTCACTTCAACCTAGATGCCTTAGTTTGATCAGATAGCCAACCTATGGAGCCCTTCTAATCAAACTAAAAGGCAGAACCCAAAGAAGAGGTAATGTTTTTTACCACCCTTTTTCAATTTTATTTCTTCTTCATCTTCTTCTTTATTTGTTATTCCAATTATAAAATAATAAATCAAGTATCTCCTATATACTGAGATATTATTATAAATATGGTACATCCATATTCAGTATTCTATCCATTATTTTAATGACATGTCACCATACGTGCGTACGTACGTCTTATAGTCTCCACGTCGTGGTGTAATTGTTATTCAATATATTATTATTTGGATGGGTATAATAATGATGTGTAATTCATGTAAATAATTAATGTAACATGATAATGATCCTGTATATATTATATACCATCCAGTTATATATATTTTTAATATCAAAAGAATGATATTGTCGCTCGTGCGTACGTACGGACTACCGTCTCCACGAACGCGATGAGATTCATTCCCCATTGTATCCATTCGAGACTAATTCTGATTTGATGATTAAAAGTAATGTTTAAGAACATTATATCATTCTGTATATTAATAAGGTACAACCTATCCATAACAAATATGACTTAGGTAAAAAAACATATAAAAGAAAATGTGTATGTTAACACCCGGAACAATCGTAATACTAAGATATTATTAAAAAATCAATGTTAAAAGATCATATATGATATCATAATTATGTATATGGTTCTGGAATAATTTAATAACAATGTTTTAACTATTATAAAGGAGGTTAACATACCATATACTAATGAAAAGTACAAGGTACGGGTTTATTTCACTATCTCTTCATTATCGTAGGTTGTTTATACGTTATTATCTACTGGGACCACTTTATCATCCACATCCATGTTTCGTAAAAATGAATGACAAATCATTATTACTATTTTACAGAATATGGGTTAAAGTCATTTATACCCTTGTTTGACTTTTTATAATAAGTTTATAAAGGAATATTTCTGTCATTTTCCAAACAAGGTCCTTTTTAAACTTTTCGACAAAATTAAGGTAAGAATGTTTTTTAACGTATACGGTAGGTGCGGCTATTTTCTGCCTTTAACACATCATCTAATCATCCCTTACAAGATTCTAAGAATATTTTCAAAGAAAATGTTTTATTTTATAAATATATGACTCTTAAATGATTTCAAAATAGAAAGAGATATTTCTCTTAAAAGAGTTTTGAATTCGTCTATGTCAACATCCTTTGATGGATTTTAAGTTTATTTGGAGTTGATTTATTATGATACAAAACATCTATATTGTATTGACTGTTTTGTGATATGTTTGAATATGGATGTTTTATTTTATACCATTCATGGTTTATGAAGAAAGTATTTACATTTCCTATGATAGTTTTAATACGAATGTTTATGTTTTGTTTAAACCTGTTCATATGAGAGATGCATTAGACTTAATAAGTGACGGGTGGAGCCCGCTATAGCTCCTCGATGCATCGGTAGGTCTCATTATACAAACTAGTGTCTTCGCACAAGGCCTTGAAAAAAAATATTATTTGTAGTCTTGGCACGAGGCCTTGACTACGTGGTTATGATAGACTGGCATTATGCATTCCATCATTATGAAAGTGGTTATTGATATTTCATGTGATTATTCGACTAGTAGAATATCCATGTTAATATGTAAATGACATTATTTCGTTTTATCTTTTCCATATTATACAGATGTTCATGTTTAAAAAGAATTTGTTTTAGTGATACACTGCCTTAAATGTTTCTGTTTATTTATGAATGTTTCCGCGATATTGTTATCCTTACTGAGCATCTGAGCTCAACCCTTTTATTATTTTATTTTCCCAGGATGTGAAGAAGTAATTTATGAATGACCTTCATCAATAATATGATGGGATATGAAGACAAGATGTTTTTTTTATTAGTTTTCACTTTATGATGTAATATAAATATTATGAATGAATCTAGTAATTCCAAGGCTAATAAACTAATCGGTCTTTCGAAGCTTGATCTTTCTTGTGATCTTGCCAATGATATGTAATAATTCATTGACTCTGGGTAACTGGGGTCAGGGTGTTACAATAATGAGGGTCTAAATATGATTTATGACCAATCTATGTCATGATCAATCTCATTGAGATCTACAGTTATTTTGTTCATTTCCTTAACTAGACTTGGTTAAACAAAGGATTTCACACCCAAATCTTCTAGACACAAGTTAGATCTATATGGACACCAACAGAGAGCCTTAATAGTATCCCCTTTCATCGAGACATAAAAACTATCTTAATTTAAAATGTTTCCTAAATTAAAATTATTTTCCCAAGAACCACCTAAATAAAAAAAACTAGTGAAGAAAATTTCAAAAAGATCATGGAAAGACCATTCAATCTATTATTCAAAATACAAATGATATTCTACTCCCAATTTCCCTTGAAAAAACAGCACATCTTAAAAAAAATTCGAAAACCAGGATTTCAAATGACTCTCTCAATTATAAATTACTTTAAAAGTGAACACATGTATCCTTACACAATATTAGACACGAATATCCCCCTAAATATCTATATTTATTATATCTAAATTTGAATTAAATTCATTAATTTCATGATTCGATCAATGATCACCAAAATCAAATCCTTTTTACTATGATTACATTGTTATAATATGATTATTTTCATGGAAATTGCATCCCATTTCCATATTTTAATGGATAAGGAATAGAACAATCCAATGGTTCTTTATCACTACACCTTAATTATCTAATAGATCGAACACCCAGATAAACAATCTATAATATACAACTTCATTCCCATATAGTAATAATAATGTATGAAATAATGATACATATGGATTTTACAACGATGACAAAAAAATATTTTTAGTTCCCACTATCCATTAACATCTTATTGTAAGATAAATGGAAAGTCAATATGATACTAAAACATATAGCTCCAATGGGAACCCACACCACTCACCTTCATTATCCCATCCACAAATCATTATAATTATTCTATGGGACTCATGTTCCGATATAAAATCGATTAAAAAATACACACAAAATGAGGATTCATCCTTAATCTAATCTAAAGATATATCACACCATCTTCTTCAATTCTAAAGACCATCTCATCAAAAAATAACCAATGACAACAGTTCCACTAATTCATTCATTGCATGTACTAGTAAATGTATACTCATCACATCAACATCAACATTTAAATTATAGGTGTATAATAAAAATCAATATCACAAATATGTACATATTATAATCTATGACTATGTTTAAAGACTAAATACCACTGAGTGAAAATATACCTCTGGATATTTTACTAAAATTATATAGAAAATGACCCCCCGAATAGATTATGAAACTATGTTTTTAGTAAACACTTAATCTCATAAATCCCATGCTCATGGGTATGTTAGTTGTTAACAGGTTGGAGTAATTGGAATGAAATGCAGTCTTCGACAAATCTCCTTGACATCAAGAGTCGCCTCAATATAGTTCAAGAAGTAATAAAAAATCACAAACTGAACCTAGTTTTAGAAGAATCACAGAAATATATGAATTTAATATCACCCTAAGAAGTTACAACTATATCTATCATTTTTAATTCTATAAAAAACATTACATCCTTAGGAATTATGATTCCCATTAGATGTGAGAGAATATTTATGTTCCAGAAAAAACGAAAATAATAACCAGTTATCCCAAAGAAGTTATATTTCTAAAACACATTTTTGTGCCTCTACCAAAAAATAACTCCCTATACCTATTTGGGATCCACTGACATGCCCCTCTAATATATTACATACTCCTTACATATGATGTTCCTTCAGTTATCAATGAATGATATCTAAATGTTCAATGTTCTAACTCTCTAACATGGATTAAAAAGAAATAATCCATGAAAACCACCCAAAAATAATCCAATAACCATTGAATATACAAGGTCATCAACACTATAAGAATCAGAATGCAATTAGTGAGAACGAATTGGATAACCAAAAACATGAGAATCTAGTACATCCTCTAAAATACCATGTTCGGTATATTATCTTCTCATACTCTAAATTGGTTGTACCCTAACTATAGGTAAATAATTTAAAACCAAGGATCCACTCTAAGAAAATTTAATATTTCATCAATCCATGGAAATGGATTGTTGACATTAATGGTTGTTTGGTCTATCATTGGTTAGTCAGTAAAAAATGTAAGGATATTTTCATCCTTCATATTAAATAGGAATGTTGAATCACATACTGATATTCTAGGACTAATAAGTACATTAAAATAAAGATGTATAATACATTACATTAGTTATATTAAATGAACATGAACCATATGATATAATAGGAATTAAATACACGTCATATGATGTTGTTGGTCTATGCCAAACTGAAAAACTCTCTGTAGTGGTAAAAAAATTCTATATATACTACTCGATCGATTAGAATACCACCATATCATGTGGAAAACTAAATCATGGATCATTGACATCTGGTAACAGTTCTGAAAACTAACATGATATCACCACTAAAATAAGAAACAATAGGACTTTCTCTCAAATACATCGAATTTAATTACACATGAAATATATGATTGATTCCATCCAGATATAAGATAGAAACATAATGGTCATAAAAATAATTATATGATTTCACAGAAATCAATCAATCCCTGAAAATAATTTCATAAAAAATATCAATATTGGGAATCTAGAAGACCCACCCCACCTCATGTTTTTCTATAATATCTTGAATTTATTGAATCTAGAATCCTTTTATGGACCTCTTTTCCAAAGGTTTGGAAAGATCCATAAAATAATTGTATAAGATCTGAATGTTATCCCAACATTTCTACTATCATTTTCAATATAAAAGAATGAGTTACACTAGTATAAAAAATGTCTAGTTCTACATATGGTGTAATAAACACAATACCTCTAACAGAAGTCATTCCTGTGTTAGATTCCATTGGTTCATACTCTATCGCATAACGATGTACCATACCACTTCATCCCAGAGAATTCATATGCACATAAAAATTTTCCTTATTCTAAGCATTTGACACATCACTCTTGGAAGTGTTGGTACAAACATATAGAACCATTGTGATTGTTAATCTATCCTCACAACCAAGATATTTAATTTCATAATAATTCATCAAATAGACATATATTCTAGAATGATGAATAGTATTAGACCCCACATTACAATATGGATTGGTATGAACGGGTCTTCCACACTGATAAAAATAACCTACTATTTTAATGATTAGGCTCCCAAAAATAGTCAATATGAAAATATGCTACCAATTATATTCATTTTTTATCTAAAATATTTATTCTAGCTAATGACACTACTAATCAATGCTCTACCCATCATACTTTTCATGAAATGTTATCCTCTTCCAATGATGATTTATTGACTACCTCCAAACACTTAATAAGAAATACACATTTCACCATAAACATAGTGTTATCCCACAGCACCATGTGAATACGTTGATCATTAATAAAATCATTCTTACTAGCACCAGTGATACATACACCAACTATGTAAAATGGGTTGAATCATCAAGAACAGTATTCTCCCCAATGATCTAAGGTAAAAACCTAATGGGACATTACGTTCATTTATTCTCTGGATAAAACTTATTCTTTAATATTTTATTAAAAGTATACTTTTTGTGAAAATCCTGAACCATACTTTTCACAATATAGTCCCACGATATAGTTTTTATATCCTAATGTGTATATGGATAACCCACATTTGAGTCCTTATGAATCTTCAGAAATTTAATGATATTCTCTACATTTTTAAAAAATTTATTTGATTCTTGGTGCCAATTATCACCATTTAATATAGATGGATTATTAATAATAAATTTTATGTTGTGATCCATTACTCACCCCATGTTCATGATAGCTACATCACCCATGGTATAAATAGTAAATATTATAGATTCTACCAAATAAAGCTCCATCATAGAACCTTTCTATGGAACATGTCATACTGATTCATCTATCAGAATTAAAATATATCTTCTATGAGTAACAATAGAATATTCAAAGGACAAAATCCAACCAGTCAATACTATATTACAAAATCATAGCTACAATATCAGGTAAACATATGAATTCAATAAAAATAATAATTTAACTCTATAATTTTTTTAAAAAACAATGACTGAAAAGGATGAAAAACATTCATTTAGATAAACCATGAATCCTATTCATTAATATAAACAGAACTAAAAAGTCTCACTCTTGAAAAAAATCATGGACACCCACGTTGACTCAGATTTTTACATGTATGTATATTTCCAAGGCCTCTTTTTCTACACATACAACCTGAATTTTGATACTCTATTCTCCCATATTCCAAAACCCTAATATACATTGATGCATTGTCAAAAACACTTCATACATGTAATTCCATATAATAATATTTTTTAATGATCAAAATATGATCAACTAAAAATGTCACACAATGTTGTTCCTCCCTAGGTCAATGCTCTGATGAAAAGAATGAAATATGTATCGTGTAAAACCTGAACATGGAAACCCAACAAGGAACATGGAGGATGAATATTAATGAATATACTAGAAAACATATCAATCCAAAAAATTAAAACCCTAAACATAATGTAGTACAAACTAAAAAACTCAATATGTGACCATAAATCACTAAAAAACTATCCCACTATGAGGGGAAATAATGATAAGAGATCCTGATGAGCTACATGATTCTATTACATTTACTAGAGTTATTCTAGTAAAGGCATACAACCGCTCAATGGGTAAACCAGATTATGATTGAATATCCACAAATTTTAGAATCTATAAATTTATATATAACATAATAATAAAATATGAAATTTATAGATTAAAAAAATTCTAGATAGATTTTTCATAAATGATGAAAAAATATTATATTTAAATTTTCCCTAAATTCATAAACTATTCATCAAATCCCTTAAATTACCAAATATGATAGTTAACATATATGAATAGGTAAAACATAACATGGATTCACCATAAGATAATAATGTCAGAAAATAACCTTGAAATAATCCAACATGTTATAAAAATATTATAATTTATAAAGAATCAAATTTTGTGAAAAAACATAATAGGATATGTACTAAAAATGTATAAAAATGACATATGTGGGAATAAGGTGGATCCAAACAATATAACCAAGGGTGGTTTGAAATGTAACAAGCTAACATAAGATCTATTTTGAAATTACACATATAATTAGTGAAAATTTAATTCCCGTCACACTTAGTTTAACTCCATGTTCTATGCTTTTCAAACCCATATCAGATATATTTTCTCACCTTTAATAAAACCATTATTTATGAAATAAAATCCCATCATGTGATATAAAAATTCATTTTTCAAGTCAACAGAAACCATTAATATATATTTTTTAAAAATGATTCGCGCAATTTTTTTTAATATCAAAATCCACTTAAAACACTGAATGATTTGAAATAAAGTCTTAAAAAATTTGAAATCATTCTTTGTCATTTATTATAAAAAATTGAATTAATATAGAAATAAATAAATTGAAGGATTATTAACATTTATAGATACACAATATTTATGAATAATGGAATCTTATCAACCATAAACAATGATTGTTGGATTCCAATTAATTTTATTTTTAATGGAAATTCAGGAATCTATGTAGGGATACATGAAACAATGTCCATCAGAAAAAGAAACAAAATTGTGATATTCCTATAGAGGTGAATCTACCAAAATAAAAAAAATCCTAAAATATAATTATTGAGGAATGTTCAACGATTTACCAAAATGATATGCATGTATTGAGGTTAAAATTGTTAGACCTGAATAATTCAATTCATGGATCTATTTTATGGGGTTAATTCCATGAGTTTACAATTCAAAGAAAATAGAATCACCTATAATTAAATTAAATTCTTATTAATTCATTCATGTTTTGAACTAGTTTATTGGATTATAATTTTTCATTATCTTAAAAATACTCATATATTTTACTGATAAATATGATACTGTTATTTAACCAAATAATGATTTGAATATGTTCATCATGTACCGAAAAGTAAATTTTATATAGAAAGTTCCCAAAAAAATAATATATCTCTCCATCCTCTTGAATCCTAAAATACACCCAGTAAAATTAAACCCAAAATAAGATTCAATTTATACCTGAAAGAAGGTAACTAGGTTTTTCATTTATTCATCTCAAAGTCGATTTCTTTTAGATATCTCTGGTAATGTGGTAATAGTTTCTTATACAAATATTATATGATTTATTTTTGGATATTGTATCATGAGTGAAAATTTTATATAAATTATTTATGATCTATTAATGTTATCCGTCATATATAATTATAATTAAAATGTTGGAAAATTTTAACTAGTTTTCATTACCTAAATATTATATTCTAGATAAATGATTCATGTCATTCAACATGATTTCCTAATATGTTATTATTACAATATAATTAATGATATTTGTAAAACTAAATCATTATATTAATTATATTTATATATAAGTATCATAATCATTCATTCAATTACTTTTGTTTTGAAATATTTCCATTGTGGTAAATGCTTCATTCAGAAATCCTATTTTTTCAGATTTATAATGTTAATTGTTTTTAGATGAAAAAAAACTATATTATTTTATTGAATATCACTTATTTACATAACCGTTGATTATAGTTGAATTTAACATGTTTAATTTCTATTTCCTCTATTAATAATTGAACAAACATCATGAAATTGTAAGTATGTTATACATATCTGTTTTCATAATTTATATAGAGAATCTATCACATCCATATCAATGTTTTCCACAATTCTATCATGAATATTAATTTATAAACATAAATTTTTTCTTAAATATATTTGTAATTAACAATGATATTTATTTATATGGTTTCAAAATTATGTTTCTTAATATCTTTGGTATTGGTCAATTTTTAATCACATTACAATTTTTTGAAAATAATGTTTATTTTTAATGATAAGAATATTAATATATTTTCCAATCATCGTGATTTTTTTTCAAGGATGAGTAATTTATATTTTTCATGTGTTATTTGTCAATAAAAAAATTTCCTCAATTATATAATTTTTTAATGAAAATATTTTCAAAATGAAAAGGGTATATTCCTCATGAATTTTTTAAAATGATAATGTTAATGATGCCTCCATTAACCAATTGATATAATTCTTGATTTGAAATATTTAATAACATGGAAATGTTTTAATGATATAATAATTATTATTTCGTTGAATGGGTTATGATTTTTTCAAATATATTTTCACGGATTACATTTATATTCCATGGATTTATTATGTAATATATGAAAAATTGTCGTTATTTTAAATATATAGATGAAATGGATGCTCAATGACCATAACTCATATTATGGTTCATGGAAATCATAAATGATGATTTTCCTTTATATTATAATCCATATATATGTTGTTAATTTATAATACAATTATGTATGGTTACATTATAAACCAAGGATGGTTGTTTCTATGATATCTCTTCAATTAATTGGGTAATGAAATTTACCAAATGGTTATTGAAGATGTAAGTGTTCATTTAATGGTTCTAGGAAGATAATGTTCCAATATAATAATATTTTTTTTCTTTCTAATTTTTATAAATGTTTCCATTGATCAGTTCTGAAATCACATGGCTCAAGATTATTGATTTCAATTACCGACTCATTTGATAAAGCATTTTTTTGTGTTTCATGTTTTATGATCTATATATTAATGGGTATAATTTCAATATTTTATTCTCATGAAAATTTATTATGTGATTATACCATAATTCAAATATAGTGATCATTTGGAAAAATCAATTTTTAATTCCAATGTTTATCCAAACATATCATTTGAGCTCACACTTCTTATGATTCCTTTTACATGCTTTATGATGAATGATGATAACTAATCTAAGTGGATAAATGATTTATATGTGAATAACATTATGGATGATGTTTATGATTTAATATAAAATATGAAAAATTGAATATAGTCTGCAAAATAATATCATGAAATTATTAGTGTTGTTTTTTAAGATCCTATAATGATTTATTGATATGTTATCCCAATAATTTCCTTTGGTATATAATTGATATAATATTTATATTTTTTATATTTTTTCTATTTATAGAAGAAATTATGTCACACAGAACTATATAAATTCTTCATATTCAAATTATATTATTTTTGAACTATAACGGAGAGTCTGTTTATAGGGTGTTATAGAAATAAAATGTTGTTATATAATGATGTGTTTTTCTTCTTCTTCTCATTATATTAAATAATCCTATATTTTGTAAAAATTCAGGTTGGGATAGAATAAGTAAAATTCATATTTTTTGATATTTATGATGATTATAGTAATTTATATTTAAAACGGACACATTGTTAAATAGAATATATGACACTCAATAATTAGTTTCTTTGGAATATTGCGTTTCACATTATAATGAGTTATACCAAATAGTATTATATTGTTATTATTATTTATATGAAAGGTATAATCTATCTGTTATATTGGAGGATATGTATATATATATATTATTATTATAGAATAGGTTTATACTTTTTTTAATAATATAATTCATATGATAGTCATAATATTAGAATAAAACCCATTTATGAATAAAAGTATATTTTTATGAAAATTCATTTTATGATATTTTATGGAACACCAAAATTAAAAATAAAATTATACAAATTTATAATAAATATTTTTGAATATAAACAAATTTTTTGAAATAATAAAATTATAATTTACTTTTGGGTAATTTTTTTGTGCTTATTTGAGAAGTTTCATTTTTTATGAATAGTAAAAAATAATGAAATTTAATTGAAAAATGAATATTCATATAATTTATTTATATAGTTAATTATAAAAGAAATGGTTTTACAGTTTAATTACTTAAATTATACATCAATAAATCCAATTTTGGTAATTATAATCAATTTCACATTGAAATTAAATATAGAAACATTTCAAAATTTTATTTAAAAATTATATTAAGAACCTGTTGTTTCGCCCCCTTTTTGAATAAATTTGGAATTAAATTTTCTTTTGAAATCAAGGGAATACTGAAAAATGGGTTCATTTTTGTCAAATATAAATAATAGATAATTTATAATATTGTAAAAATATTGTTTTTCCAAAAACATTATTGAATGAAAATAAAATTAATTATTTTGATTACATTATAATGACATTAATTTGTAGTAAAAAATATTATTTAAGGGCCAAATTACATATAAAATTGTCGAAAACTCATAGTGTGTAAATATTTCAACATATAAATCCTATTATAGTTTTTTAGTTTTATAGACAAATTATGTGAGGGAGAACTCATATAAGTGATTACCACATAATATTTTATACAATTCCTCTTCACCTCTACAATAAATTAGAATTCAGTCTCCACCATTGTACCAACATATAACGGGTTTCAGATCATCTATAACTTTAAAAACAAAATCTCAAAACATCCCTACCCAAATTTAATTGTCCTCGAATTGGTCATAAAGTAGTCCAAGTAATTCTTTTGGTGAAAACCCAAAAAAGTTACCCAAATAATATGTAATATTCTTCAACAAAAACTTGTGATTTATTTCATTCTCAACCATTTAAATTATTTTTATTTCATGAGTATATAACTAAATAATTATCCTATATATAATTTTATGTTGTTATGTTAGAGTTAATACCAAATACATCTCCCAATTCAATCAAATTTGATACATAATCAGCATTCATGTCTATGGAGATCAATCCCCTTGTGAAATGATGTCGTTCTTTTTTAAATTACCACAACTCTTGGTCATTAATAATGATGTAAATATTAACTTCATATGATATATATTTTATTAATAATATGTTAATTCTTCTATAATTATTATATTACACATATCTATATGGTTTTCATTTTGTGGGAATATGATAGCATCATTTGTGGACATGTGGACTACCACCCTCCAAAAGCAATATAATTCCATCACACATTAAATGGATTTTACTAAAGATTATTTTATTAAAGATATGTGATATAAATTATATATTCTTGACATTATTGAAATAATTTTATTTCTGGTAATATAATATATAATTTTCTTATTACCATTTCAAAAACTGAAAAAAAAGATATTATTGTGTTCGAAGATGTTTGGATTAACGCCTCCTAGAAGTGATGTGATTATTTTTTCATCATAAAAATTATATGTTTAATTATTTATAATGAAATATAATATAATTTGTTTCATAATTATAAGTCTATAATGATAAATGTTATATACATTCTTTCCATAATGATCATTGAATAATGAGAACATTGCCCATGCATGTGTTCGGCCTACCATCTCCGTGACAAAAATGTTAGTTCATTTTTCATATATTTCATTAATCATTGGTATAAAAGTGTAAATTATATATAAATAAGATATTATTTACATTATTATTATCTTTTATATGTTTAAATAATGAACCATTTTGGACTTACTCATCCACAAATATTAGTTTAGACAAATTAGTCGAATATGTATAAAACACATAACAGAAAGATAATTGACTAAGTAATTGTATATAACATATTAATAAGAGAAATAAAATCATTAATAAAAATAAAAATATTTATCTTGAAATTATTTAATTAATATAATATTGTTATTCACGATGATATTGACACAAGTGATAAATTTGACTCACGGTAATAGACTTCGTCTCAATCTCCTATCGTTAAGACATATCATGATTCTATTAATATTTATTATTTTATAAGTTATATAGACATTCAGTTGAAAATTCATATCCTTAATTTCTAAATTATCATGATATTTATTATTATTATTTAATGGGATTTATGATTCAGTTGTTTTTCTTATTTAATGGGGCTTTCCGTTCAAAGAAAAACTTTTTTATGGTGTTCCATTAAAACAACATTTCCATCTATTACCCTATTTTTAAAATTATTTTTAAAATGGATTATATCAAATAAAATAATATTTAAGAATATCAGTTGCTGACTCTTTCATTTTCTTTTAAATTTTACCAAATTAATTTTTTAATATGATTTAAATGGATAATATAAAATGAATTTTCTTACCGTAGTGGCCATTGAATAATTTCTAGATTCATTTTCATGCTTGCATGTATTGATAAATAAAAACTCCCATTCATTAAGGTATTTTTGTATTCAAAATGTTTTTTAATATAAAATGGAATTCAGTATTGAAAATGTGATTTTATAATAAAAACATATTTCTATACTAGAAAGTTATTTTTTTATTCATTTAAAAGTGTTTTCAAAAGATGAAATATTTTATTCATATTGGGGTTCATGAAAATTATTAATGATTTGTGCACCGTGATAGAACTTTGTGATCTAGTTATATAATAAACATTGTGTTCACCTATATTTCTCTCTAATTAATTTGTTAACTATTAAATTATGTAGATAATTATATTGGACATCAACCGTATGGTCATACGGTTCTATAAGGGTTTAGTAAGGGTTCTATGTGATGATTTCCCAAGCCATATAAATTCATTATCTATGTTTTCTAATGAGTCTTCATGGAAATAATTTGTTTTAGAAAGATGAAATTCATTATCCTTTTAAAGGGTTGATATTTTCATTTTTGGTAAAATATTATTTCATCAAGAAGGGTATTTTCAAGGACATAATGTTTATCAACAGAGTAATAGGTTTTTATTTTTTTATTCCATAATAATAGTTTTATCATTATGAAACATTTTAATGTTTTTTTTATTTGATTTATGGATGATTAAGATATCCTTAGAGGTCATGATTAATTTCATTAACTATTTTCATAATATAGAACATGATTTATTTTAAAATCATTATATTATGAGAAAAAATGATACGAATAGAAAGTGTCCATTTTTTTATTTATGTAATTTTATTTGTTAGATTTATAGAATTATTCTCTAAAAATATAATCATCAAAATATCTTAAAAGTTTAAAAGGTAAATTTATTATTAATTTCATCATTAATTAATTTTTATGGTTTGTACCTTATAATTTCTATCAACAGAACAATTTAGATAAATTCTGACATTAGATTAATATTAATATCATTTCCATTGATTGATATTAAATTTTTTGGAAAGGGAAAATGTTATATCATTTGAATACTACTATTTGGTGATATCTAAAATTTTTCTATTTAGAATTGTTTTCCATAGATGAAATTGGGATGTTGTAGTAGAATGGAAATGTGAGGAAGTTATCCATCCAAATCAGCATCTTGAGTTTATTGGAATCAGAATAGAATAGTTTGATGCAGTGATGGATTAGCTGAATAATTAGATAAATCGTTGTGGTATCCATGATAAAGAAGAACTAAATTTACCATGAATGAGCTCTAATGTTTTATGGAATTTCAAGACGAAACAACCCAATCATTTAGTGTATCATTAGACCATGATTTATCTAATGGATTGATCAAATAATTGGAAGTGATATTTTATGGCATGGGATGTTCCGAACATCAAAATATGATAATTTTGTATAATTTTTTTTGTGAATTTCATCAATAGATGTCCATGGTTATGAATAAAAAATAGAAATATTATATAGATGGAATGGAAGGGGAAACAATGAAGGTTCGTTTCTTTGAGAAATATTTCCCAAATGTTGTTCACCACCAAATAAAAATATAATTCAATTAATTGAGAAAAAATGAGTTTTTTGTAGCTCATATTAATAAAATTTAGATTATTTTATATGTATTTGAGGGGTTTTACATGGTACAATCATATAAAAATTAATTCATTTCACTCATGATTGAAGAAATGTTGATAATTAGGTCTGGCCGTGTATGAATTTACGAGATATGAGAAAGTTGTTATTGTTTTAAAAGGAAGAGATGATTTTTTCTAACTCTTATGTTCCTCATAATTAATAATATATTATGTGTTTTGGATGAATGATTATGGGAAATCATATAATAAATAATTATGTAGGAAAGAAAAACTGTCATTTGAGTAATGGTAAGTGTTGTAAAAAGAACACTTGAGAATGGTTTAGGATGTCTTAGAATTATTATAGATGTTTAAATTTTGGCCCCATGGACCAAGAATTAATTGGAATATATCCACTACAATAAATAAATATGGTAATAAATAGAAATAAAATATCTCATTATGTTAGTTTTAATTAGTTGGTTAATTATGATAATTAATGTCTGATGTTAGTTGAAAAGGATGTAAGTCATTAATATTTGAAACATAATGGTGTCTGGATAACATTTCATGTAAATACAATTGATTTTGGTCTATCAAATGATAAGGTTACAGGTATGTTTCAAGAGTTTTAAAATTATATCAATACCAATTTGGATGATGATCTTCAAATAAGATGATTAATAAGTAATTTTCAATGAAAGTGGTTATAAACCATAATGAATATAAGATAGAACATTTGGTAAAAATTATATGTTGAAGTAATAAATAAACAACATGTTTAGAAATATTCATATTATCATCAATGGTGTGGTCTTTCATAAAAATATTTTTCATCTTACCATAGTAGAGTTTGATGTTATTCATGGTATTGAATGGATATTAATTCATTATTCTATGATAGATTTAAGTGATAAAAATATAATTATACAAGATTATATGCCTTTTATAATATAACATGAATCATAGAATTCAATTATTGTTGGAAATGAATGTTAACTAGCTCATATTGTAGAAAATGAAGAAACTATTCAAATTTTTGGTTTCTCTATAGTAATTTAATAAATGGATTTATTTTTCAGATGATTTCATTAGTGTTCTTCTTGGTTGAGAAGAAAAAACTTATTTTTGACATTGTATATAATGTTAATTTTGTTTCTAAACATAATTATCAAATTAGTCAAATGGATTTTTTTCAATTTAAAATTAAATTAACTGGGTTATTTTTAAATAGTTTCATCCTACCAAGAACTTCACCAAGGGGTTATCATACAATGCATGTTAATAATAAATATGGATCTATGAGGAATTATATTGTTTATATATTCTTCAAATACATAAATGTTATGAATAGGGATGCTTTTCCTCATATCAATGATTTTTTAATATCACTTAGGAGCATAATATTTTTTATGGTCGGTCAATGTTCGGGGTAATATTAGTTGAATGTTAATACTGTTGAGATTCCACGAAAAATGTTTTGAACTACATATGGCTAATATGAGATTGTAGTTATGTTTCTTTACTAATATAGTTCTTTTTTATACTAATTTATCTTATTAATATAATTCATCATGAGTTCTTGGATTAGTTTGTGGTAGTTTTTATAGATTAAAAATCATTATTTTCTAAAATTCTAGAGAATCATAAAAGATGTCTAAGGGTTGTTTTGAAAATATAAATTGGAATGAAACTATGTGGAATATTTTACTAATGAAATTTATTGTTGTATAAAATATCAATCCATGGTCACATTATTTATAATGAAATACGAAATGTTTATCCTATGAAAATTCTTGTTGTTTATGTATAAAATAACACCATAAATATCACAAAGATTAATAATTTTCTTATATAAGAATGTTACAACCAAAAGTTTGTTGAGAAATTTTCTTTGATTTCTATACCACTGACTATGTTGACACAGAAATGAGTTATTCTTGTATTGAAAAAATAATGTGATGGTGTTTTTCATGAACTAAAAATGATATTGGTGAATGCTTCAGTTTTGGACATGTATTTTAGAAATTTTAAATTCATTATATATTGTGATTCTATGTTGAAATGGCATGATTTTTTATTATAGTAGAATTATCAGACATTTTCTTCAGCTTCACATTAGATTAAACCACTTGAGTACAATTACCCAATATGTGATTTGAAATTAACTTCTGTCTTTTAAAATTATGTATTTAGAGGCAGAATTTGAATAGATTAATTTTTACATTATGTACATATCATAATATATTTAGGTATATCATCAAAAATAAATAATTGATCATGATACAAAAGAGATATCTAGAAAAAATCAATGATTAGGGTTCCATTGCTCAATTCAATCCTAGAAAATAAATCAAGGTCTCATATTCATTGATTCAAATAATAAATACTACAATAAACAAGTTACAATTATAATTTAAACCATTGGTTAATGATTTGTTAAATTTGGAATAGATATTGTAGATGTAGGTATATCCTCTATTTGGTTTCTGTTTTCAATGAAGTCGACATTGTTTGAAAAAATTAAGAGAGATCAAAAGGATAGTCATTTATTGTATGAAAAGGATGAGTCCATTAAAAATGGTATTTTTCTAGATGATAAATAATTTATTTTATGATTTGTAAAATTAGCATTTGTTCCTTTTTATTCCATTTTAAGGAAAGAGTTATTTACTAAAGCACATAGTTATCCATTCTCCATTTATCTACGAAGCACTAAGATGTACAAATACAACAAAGAGAATTTATTGAGGCATGTAATGAAATGTGATACTTCTAAATTATAGCATGATGTATATGAATTATTAATAGTTTAATGAATAATGATTTTAAAAATGGGGATTCTAAAAAAATTCATGTATTATAGTTGAAAAGGAAGAATATATCAATGGATTTGTTGATAGGATTTTAAATTACACCTCATTGTGATAAGTAAATTTTTTTTATTGCTGATCGATTAACTAAATGATCAATATTCATTAACATTTGATAAATTATTTCTTTAATGATTCATTATAGTCTATATCTGATGAATATTATGAGGATACATGGATTTCCTCTATTTATTATATGAGACTGTGATCCATGGTTTACAAAGAATTTTATGAAGGGACTTTAGAAGTCATTAGGAAATGAATTAAATTTCAATACATCTTTTCATCCTCAATATGAATTATAGTCTGAGAAAATGATTCATATAAGGCCCCAGCCTTAAACCTTACTTAATCTTGAGTTATTACAAGATTACACATTGAGGATCTTTTCAGGTTTAGAGTTTTAGAGAATTAGATCATAAAACATGCATTACATTCCACATAAAAAACAAAGTGGTTACATAAAGATAGTATTCTTCTTTCCAATCAATGGAAACATCTTTAAAATAAAACATGGATTCTTTCTTGACACTTCCTTGACACTATCATCATATCATGTACCTTTCCCTTGACCTGTGAAAAGCATTTCAAAAAACGTGGGATGAGAAAAAAAATCTAAGTATGGGATATAAAAATATAGAAAGGAAACATGTGTACATATATACATAAGAATGAAATCATACTTTACCCATAAAACAAAAGAACTTTAACATACCTCATCAAATCATGAATAAATCATAGAAATAATAAGACATAAAGGTAACTTGAGGCATTCATAACATTCTTACGTAGGGAGTAACCCTCTTGGATACGTTTGGAATACCTATCACAGTATATTCCCTAAATCTCTTCGGAGAGACCTTAACGTTTCACTCCTTCGCGTTACCCAATACATTGGAGAGCTATATCAGGCTCACCCGCCCTTAGTCTATCATGGAACCACCCGTCTTCATAATAATGCCCATGAACATCAACATAATCGTATCACATAAAACATGCATAAATGAAACATAACATTTCCACCATTCAATCACAAGTTAAGAATTCCACAAATTGATATAAAAATATTATGAAAACCATTTTCAATACCAAAATAAAAGAAAACTAAAACATGGTATTTATTTTTCTTTAAAAAAGGTATGGCTTGTAGAGGAAGCCGAAACCCAAATAATGGTCACAGCGGCGGAGAAGTCGTTTTCGCCACATACATACGACAAAAACATTACCTTTTGTCATTTATTAAACTCTTCATATAAAAAAGATTCCTTTTTAATAAAAGTAAAAGTAAAAGGGGTTTATACACCGTATAAAAGAAAGTTGTGTATAAAACAAAATATGCCTCAATGAAAGGAGATTGAGACGAAGTCCCATAACTCAAGTCCGACTTCACTCGGTCCTTCTTTAATCTCCTGAATAATAAACATGAGTTAATTTATACTTGTTTAAGAAAATTTTTCATGTTCATTATTCCTTTTATATCACTTATTTCCATGTCATGAACACTATGTAATTATTTAAGTTAATAACGGTCGTTTTAACGATCATTGGTACTTGAGTCAAAAATAATCCCTTTATAATTACAATTTTTTCATGTATCCATTATATCCAGAATGGTATTCATGATGTAGATATCATATATGTCATATATATCCAGTAAATGCATGCATTTATAATATTACATAATCATTTAGAGGTAATAAATGAAATGCACCGTCCATGGAGACGGTAAGCCGTACGTACGCATGAACGCTACTTTCATTTCTATTTAGTATTATATAGAATGGAATCATAATGATATAAAGGTATATTATAATTCCAGTATAATATCATATATAATATCATAGTTCCATCCTTTATACGTCCCACATATGGTATTTAACGAATCAAATCACTTTGAGAGGGCGGTAGTCCACACTTCCTTAAATGAAGATATCGCGTTTACCAATAATGGAAACCATAAAGGAATGACCAAAAATAAAAATACTGAAGCTTAAAAAAAGAATAAACATATTATATATCATATATAAATATATTGTCATCTTAATGTCCACCTTTGAAGGTGTTAAATGAATGTTGAACAATCATCGTTTCGGGAGGCAGAAATTCACCATCCACGGAAACAGTATGTCCTTTAACCATTAGATGTAGGTATGTGTAAGTGTAGCTCGAATCCTTCTTATAACAACATCCTAGTATATTTAATATACTGGAGTTGTTACAAAAGAAATGAATAAAAAGAGTTTAGGGGGTTGGAGAAGCAAAATAAAACAAAACGACTCAAGTGAAGACATTACCTTAAAATCGGGTAACTCCCTTTGGTTTGAGCTCAAAGGCTTCCATGGGAAGACTTCTGCCCAAAGTGAGGCTTAAAGGAGTAATAGAGGGATTTGTAGAGACAAAATGGGCAGGGGTTGGCCGAGACAAAGGCTTTGGGAGTGTGGGTAAGGAGGTAGAGGTGGGGGCTTTTATAAGAGGAGAGGAGGGGCACTTTTGGAAAGTAAAGAAAAGTCACTTTATTTTAAAATGGTATTCGGATTTAAGAGGTCCCACATTGATATAATTCGAGGATACGGGGATAAGGGTTCTAAATAAACTCATCCAATAGGTTTTGGACATGTGTAGGTCTTAGATATTACATTATCATTCCATTATATTTAAATCGTTAAATAATGAGGTCATCACTATATCATCATGATGTCATAAATAATTTAATTTATTTAATGTATAAAAATTATAAATTAAAGACTATGAATTAGGAAATATTTTTATCTTTCTAATGAATATTTATAGTCCAAAAGATCATTTATGTAGACAATATTAAAAATATTTTACTTAGGTGATACATTCTTTGTCACATTTAACATTCTTTAAAAATAAAAAGATAAAAAGTCACTTTCTCACAAAAGTGACTCCATGGGTCCACCATGTTAGGCACAAGGAATACCATGGTCGGCCATGAGACATCCAGTATCCTTAGGAGACATGTTGTGGTATTTTTGTATTATTATGATATCATATTATTATCCTTAACTACCTGATTACTCATTAATCAAGATAATTAAAGATAATTACCGTCATTACTATTTATAATGTCAAAAAACAAAAGATTCTTGATTACATAATTTGGACCTTCTTATTCCAAATATGTAATCCATTTTACTAAATTAAAAACACAAAAATTTCAATAATTTATTTAAAAATAATTCTCGTTGTCAAAACAAATAGCGGGTTTTTTTTGAAATAATATCTATGAAAAGTTTGGCATTAGTTTATGCCCAATTCCAAAGTGAAATTAACCCTAATGACCACCATTGGATTAAATGGTAAAAATATATTATAATTTAACTTTAAAACCAATTCAAAATATAATCTATTCATATAAATATGTTAGATTAAAAATAGGTTTTGAATTAAAATACAACATTTTTCACTATTCATTAAAAAATGAACGTCACCGGAAAAATACCAAAAATTCACACAAAGTAAATTTTGATGTCCCAATCATAAAGAATAAGTTTATTTTGACAGAAATAGCTTATAAAATTTTCAAAAGATAGATTTAAAAATGGTTTTCCATTAAAAGGCAGTAAAACAGTCTTTTAAAAATATCAGTGTATTCAATGCTTAAGATTTGATTTATTTTCATTTTAAGCCTTAAAACACTATCTAATTCATTAATAGGAATAGATAAAAATATCTATTATTCATTACTTACTTGAGATGTTACATCCATCCCCCTTTAGAAAATTGCATCCCCGCAATTTATTTACTTATCTAATAAATGGGGGTACTTATCCCTCCTTGCATTTTCAAATTCCCATGTTGCCCCTTCCATCATGTGGTTTTTCCACAAAACCATTACCTGATTAATCACTTTATTCTGTAACACTTTCTCCCTGTGGTCAATAATCTGGACCGGTTGTTCCTCATATGATAGGTTCTCTTCCAGCTGATCTAGCTCTGGACTCAAAACATGAGATGGATCTGGCATATACATTCTCAACATCGAAATGTGAAAAACATTGTGTACCTGAGATAAACTCGGAGGTAAAGCCACTCTGTATGCAACTGATCCAACTCTCTCCATAATTTCATATGGTCCAATGAACCTTGGACTCAACTTTCCTTTCTTGCCAAATCACATCACACATTTCCATGAAGATAATTTGAGAAAAACATGATCACCTACCTCGAAAGATAGATCCTTCCTCCGGTTATCCGCATAACTCTTCTGCCTACTCTGAGTTGTTATCATGTGTTTCTGTATCAGCTGAACTTTTTCTACCAACTCTTCTACCAAATCTGGTCCCATAAATTTCCTTTCACCCACTTCATCCCAGAAAGATGGAGTTCGACACCGCTTCCCATATAATGCCTGAAATGGTGCCATCTGTATACTGGAATGAAAACTGTTATTATATGAAAATTCAACCAAAGAAAGATGTTGGTCCCAACTTCCCTGATAATCCATCGAACAAGCTCGTAGCATATCCTCCAAGGTCTGAATTGTTCGTTCTTACTTCCCATCTGATTGAGGATGAAATGTTGTACTAAAATTTAATTTAGTACCCAACGACATCTGAAGGCCTTTCCAAATGTTATAAGTGAACCTGGGATCATGATCAGATACAATGGAGAGGGTAACTCCATGTAACCTGACTATCTTTTTAAGATACAAACAGGAAAGTTGATCTAGGGAAAAAGTATCTCGTATAGCAAGGAAATGAGCAGATTTATTCAAGCGATCAACAATAACCCAGATTGCATTATTACCTCGAGATGTCTTCGGTAATCCCACAACAAAATCCATGGATATATTCTCCCATTTCAACTCTGGCACTGGTAAAGGCTGAAGAATACCTTTCGGTAACTGCCTCTCTGCTTTAACCTGTTGACAAGCCAAACACTTCACAGTAAAATCAGCAATATCTCTTTTCTTTCCATCCCACCAGTAATACTCCCGCAGATCTCTTTACATCTTAGTACATCCAGGTTGAACTGAAAACGGAGAACAATGAGCTTCACATAACAACTCTCTCTTCAACTGTGAATCACAAGGCAGACACAATCTCTTCCCAAATCTCAAAACACAATCATTATCAATGTTTAATTCAGGCAACTTACCTTTCTGAACCAGCTCTACCTTTTTCTGCAACTCACTGTCTTGCTTCTGTGCTTGCTTGATTC
This sequence comes from Viscum album, assembly GCA_963277665.1. Classification (NCBI taxonomy): domain Eukaryota; kingdom Viridiplantae; phylum Streptophyta; class Magnoliopsida; order Santalales; family Viscaceae; genus Viscum; species Viscum album. The sequence continues at coordinate 2,080,624,575 of OY728137.1, read as the reverse complement.
TATCTGATAGAGATGATCTCACTGATACCTGAAACAAAATAGAAGAACTTCCGGCACCAACAACATCTATTCCAAAGTTCATCAAATCCTTAACTAAAGAATCACATTCCAAACGCAACATTTCTAATGAAGCATTACTTTTTCGACTTAAAGCATCAGCCACTTTATTTTCTTTTCCTGGATGGTAATGAATTGCAAAATCATAATCCTTGATTAATTCCAGCCATCTCCTTTGTCTCATGTTCAATTCATTCTGAGTAAATATATACTTTAAACATTTGTGATCGGTATATATTTCACACTTTACTCCATACAAATGATGTCTACAAATTTTTAAAGAAAAAACAACAACAGCTAATTCCAAATCATGTGTAGGTTAATTTACCTCATGATTTTTCCACTGTCGTGAAGCATAAGCAATTACCTGATCATTCTGCATTAGGATGCAACCATGTCCTTTTAATGAAGCATCACTGTATATAACAAACTCACCATTCCTGGAAGGTAGTGCCAAAACTGGAGCATTCATCAATCTTCTTTTCAATTCCTGAAAACAATCATCACATTCTTTTGTCCAGATAAACATAACACCCTTCCAAGTTTGCTTAGTCCTTGGACTAGATAACCGTGAAAAATTTCTAACAAACCATTGGTAATAGCCTGCCAAACCAAGGAAGCTACGAATCTCAGTTACATTTGTGGGTCTTGGCCAGTCTTCCACAACTTTTGTTTTTGTGGGATCAACAGTTATCCCATCTTTAGAAACAATGTGACCAAGGAAAGAAATTTGTTGCAACCAAAACTCACACATGCTGAATTTTCCATACAGTTTCTTTTCTTTTCAGGATTTCAAGATAACCCTTAAATGTATTTCATGCTCTTAATTACTTTTAGAAAACACCAAAATATCATCAATGAAAACCACCACAAACATTTTCAATAACTCATGGAAAATTCTATTCATTAATTCCATGAATACAGCAGGTGCATTGGATAGCCCAAAAGGCATTACTACAAATTCATAATAGCCATATCTTGTACGGAATGTGGTCTTCGGAACATTTTCTTCCTTTACCTTCAACTGATGGTACCCCGATCTCAAGTCAATCTTTGAAAAATACTGAGCTCTCTAGAGCTGATCAAACAAATCATCGATATGAGGCAAAGGATATTTGTTCTTAACAGTGATGTTATTCAAGGCTCTATAATAAATGAAAAGTCTCATTGAACCATATTTCTTTTTAACAAATAAAACAGGAGCACCCCATAGTGATGTGCTAGGTCGAATGAAACCTTTCTCTAATAAATCTTGAAATTCCTCCTTCAACTTTAAAAGTTCAATTTGAGCCATTCGATAAGGGGGTTTTGAAATTGGCCTAGCATCAGGAACTAAGTCAACGGTAAACTCAACTTCCCAATATGGTATTATTCCAGGAAAGTCATCAGGAAAAACATCAGGATACTCATTTACCACTGGCACATCATTAATCTAAACAGTTCATTTATTATCAACGATGTGTGCAAGGTAACATTCATTTCCATCTTTTACAAGTTTCTCGGCCTCTTGATATGTTATCAACAGTAAGGGTTCATTCTTGTACACAAACTGGAATTCTTTCTGAAAAGATACTTCTTTAGCTCTATAGTCAATCTTAGCATGGTAAATAGAGAGCCAATCCATACCCAGGAGAACATCAAACTCTACTAGAGGTGGAACAATAAGGTTTGAAAGTAGGTTCTTTCCACATATAAGGATAGGATGATTCTTATAAATTCATTTTACCTCAACATTTCCCACAGGTGTTTTTACCAAAAGTTCAGGAGTCTTTTCTTGAGATGGTATTCCCATTTTACTAGAAACATTTTCAGAGATGAAAGAATGTGTAGACCCCGAATCAAACAACACACTGGAAGAATCTGAAAAAACAAACAAAGTATCTGATACAACTTCATTTGATGGCCCGACATCTGCTGAAGTAGTTGCAAAGGATTTCACCACCCCTTTATACTTGTATTCTAACTGCTTCCCATCACTCAAGCTCTTTGCCAGAAACACATTTTCATAGTGACCCATCTCATTGCACTTATAACATTTCACTAACTGTAAATAAAATTTGGTCATACCTTCACCATGATCCTTTTTAGTGTAATCACTAGCCTTATGTCCCATCTTACCATATCGGTAGCACTTTCCATAATTCAGAAGACGTTCCCCAACATCCCTTTTTCCACATTTATCACAAACTGGAAACTTAGTTTTCTTACCATCAGACTTTTTTGAAGAATTCTTACCTTTCTCTTGCCACCTCGGTCTCTTCTTCTGTTGGTTGTTATAGAACACTTGATCATCTACAAAATCCATTTCCACCTTCTCAGCACATCGAACAGGCTTTTCATAACTTTTAAACTCAGGAGAAGCTAATGCCCTTCGATATTTTGGCTTTAATCCTTAGTAAAAAAGATTGATTTTACTATCAATGTCTCGGATAAAATTTGGAGCATACCTTTCCAATCGAGTGAACCATTCTTCATAGGTAGCCATTGAGTCTTCCTCTTGCCTGAATTCCAAGAATTTCTTTTCCATCCTAAGTCGAACAGCCTTAGGAAAATACTTCTCAAGAAACATACCATTGAATTCATCCTAGTCAAGAACATCAATCTCATCGGCGTCCCTGATATTTTTAACCATAGACCACCACTGATTTGCCTAACCCTCCAAATAGTAAATAGAAAGACTAACCTTTTGATTGTATGAACACCCCATGACATCGAAAATCTTCTCCAGTGCTTTAATCAACCCTTTAGATAACACATGGTCAGATGATCCTCTGAATGATGGGGGATGTTGCCTCATGAAATGTTCCACCACTGACATGTTCCTCTGCGTTTGATCTGGCTGATCTCGTGCATGGATACCACCACCATTTATCACTTGAGTCAACTGCGCCATTACTGCAACAAACTGTTCAGTTCCAATTCCGACCATCTCAGGATGCTGATTCAGAAGGTTATTTCTTTCTGTATGACTTCCTAGCACTGCTTCCCTATTTCCTCTACGAAAAACCATTCATTAAAAATATGTCTTAGATAAAGCAACATGGTAATCTTCAAATAAAATATCACTTCAATTTGACCAAAAAAAATATTTTTGGATAATCATTTAATAGAATTCTAACTCCTAAAGTTATCTAAACCGACCTTTGATACCAACTATAAGGCCCCAGCCTTAAACCTTACTTAATATTAAGTTATTACAAGATTACACATTGAGGATCTTTTAAGGTTTTGAGTTTTAGAGAATTAGATCATATAACATGCATTACATTCCACATATAAACAAAGTGGTTACATAAAGATAGTACACTTATTTCCCATAAATGGAAAAATATTTAAAATAAAACATGGATTCTTTCTTGACACTTCATTGACACTATCATCATATCATGTACCTTTCCCTTGACCTGTGAAAAGCATTTCAAAAAACTTGGGATGAGCATAAAAAGCTCAGTAAGGGATATAAAAATATGGAAAGGAAACATGGGTACATATATACAAAAGAATGAAATCATACTTTACCCATAAAACATAAGCACTTTAACATACCTCATCAAATCATGAATAAATCAAAGAAATCATAAGACATAAAGATAACTTGAGGCATTCATAACATTCATACGTAGGGAGTAACCCTCTTGGTTACGTTTGGAATACCCATCACAGTATATTCCATAAATCTCTTCGGAGAAACCTTAACATTTCACTCCTTCATGTTACCCAATGCATTGGAGAGCTATATCGGGCTCACCCTCCCTTAGTCTATCACAGAACCACCCGTCTTCATAATGATGCCCAAGAACCTCAACATAATCGTATCACATAAAACATGCATAACGGAAAAATAATATTTCCTCCTTTAAATCACAAGATAACTATACCACACATTGATATAAAAATATTATGAAAACCATTTTCAATACCAAAATAAAAGAAAAGTAAAACATGGTATTTATTTTTCTTTAAAAAAGGTGTGGCTTGTAGAGGAAGTCGAAACCCAAATAATGGTCATGGTGGCGGAGAAGTCGTTGTCGCCGCATACGTACGAAAAAAACATTCCCGTTTTTCGTTTAGTAACCGCTTAGTATAAAAAAGATTCCTTTTGAATAAATGTAAAAGTCAAAGGGGTTTATACACCATATAAAATAAGGTTGTGTATAAAACAAAATATGCCTCAATGAAAGGAGATTGAGACGAAGTCCGATACCTCGGGTCCGACTTGACTCGGTCGTTCATTAATCTCCAGAATAATAAACTTGAGTTAATTTCTACTTGTTTAAGAACCATTTTCAAGTTTATTATTGGTTTTATATCACTTATTTCCATGTCATGAACACTATGTAATTATTTAAGTTAATAACGGTCTTTTTAACGATCATTGGTACTTGAGTAAAAAATAATCCCTTTATAATTACAATTTTTTCATGTATCCATTATATCCAGAATGGTATTCATAATGTAGATATCATATATGTCATATATATCCAGTACATGCATGAATTTATAATATTACATAATCATTTAGACGTAAGAAATGAAATGCACCGTTCATGGAGACGGTAAGCCGTACGTACGCATGAACGCTACTTTCATTTCTATTTTGTATTTTATAGAATGGAATCATAATGATATAAAGGTATATTATAATTAAATTATAATATCATATATAATATCATAGTTCCTTCCTTTACACATCCCACATATGGTATTTAACGAATCAAATCACTTTGAGTGGGCGGTAGTCCGCACTTCCTTAAATGAAGATATCGCGTTTACCCATAATGGAAACCATAAAGGTATAACCAAAAAGATAAATACATAATCTTAAAGAAAACATAAACATATTATATATCATATATAAATATAGTGTCATCTTAATGGCCACCTTTGAAGGTGATAGATGAATGTTGAACAATCATCGTTTCGGGAGGCAGAAATTCACCATCCACGGAAACAGTATGTCCTTTTAACCATTAGATGTAGGTGTGTGTAAGTGTAGCTCGAATACTTATTATAACAACATCCTAGTATATTTAAGATATTGGAGTTGTTACAAAATAAATGAATAAAAAGAGTTTAGGGGTTGGAGAACAAAAATAAAACAAAACGACTCAAGTGAAGACATTACCTTAAAATCGGGTAACTCCCTTTGGTATAAACTCAAAGACTTCCTTGGGAAGACTTATGCCCAAAGTGACGCTTAAAGGAGTAATATAGGGATGTGGAGAGACAAAATGGGCAGGGTTTGGCCGAGCCAAAGGCTTTGGGAGTGTGGGTAAGGAGGTAGAGGTTGGGGCCTTTTATAAGAGGAGAGGAGGGGCACTCTTGGAAAGTAATGAAAAGTCACTTTATTTTAAAATGGTATTCGGATTTAAGAGGTCCCACATTGATATAATTCGAGGATAAGGTGATAAGGTTTCTAAATCCACTCATCCAATAGGTTTTAGACATCTGTAGCTCTTAGATAGTACATTATCTTTCTATTTTATTTAAATCGTTAAATAATGAGGTCATCGCTGTATCATCATGATGTCATAAATAATTTAATTTATTTATCATATAAAAATTATAAAACAAATACTATGATGTAGGAAATATTTTTATCTTTTTAATGAATATTTATAGTCCAAAAGATCATTTATTTAGACTAAATTAAAAATATTTTACTTAGGTGATACATTCTTTGTAACATTTAACTTTCTTTAAAAATAAATATATAATAAGTCACTTTCTCACAAAAGTGATTCCATGGGGCCACCAAGTTTGGTACAAGGCATACCATGGTCGGCCATTAGACAACCAGTTGACTTAGGACACATGTTGTTGTGTTTTTGTATTATTATGATATCATTTTATTAACCTTAACTACCCGATTACTCATTAATCAAGATAATTGAAGATAATTATCGTCGTTACTATTCATAATTTCCCAAAAACAAAAGAGTTTTGATTACATAATTTGGACCTTATGATTCCAAATATGTAATCCATTTTACCAAATTAAAAACACAGGAATTGCAATAATTTATTTAAAAATAATTCCCGTTTTCAAAACAAATAGCGGTTTTTTTTTTGAAACAATATCTATGAAAAGTTTGGCATTAGTTTATGCCAAATTCCATAGTGAAATTAACCCTAATGACCACCATTGGATTAAATGTTAAAAATATATTCTAATTTAACTTTAAAACAAATTAAAAAGATAATCTAATCATATAAATTAATTAGATGAAAAAAAGGTTTTGAATTAAAATACAACATTTTTCAGTATTCATTAAAAATGAACTTTACTAGAAAAATACCAAAAATTCACACAAAGTAAATTCTGATGTCCCAATCATAAAGAATAAGTTTATTTAAAAAAAATAGCTTATAAAATTTTCAATATATAGATTTAAAAATATTTTTCCATTAAAAGGCAGTAAAACAATCTTTTAAAAATATTATTGTATTCCATGCTTAAGATTGGATTTATTTTAATTTTAAGCCTCTAGAACACTATCTAATTCATTAATAGGCATAGATAAAAATATCTATTATTCATTTCATACTTTGGATGTTACAATTCATACATTGGGTGAGATATTTCATTATTAACCAATCTATTACAAATAGTTTTTATGTCAAAATACTTCCTTTTTTTGTTTTATTATAAAAATAGTTTACATTCCAGGTTAAAAAAGCTTCTATTTGAGGTATTATATGGAATGTGTTGTGAGACAATAGTGATTTAGGATGATTTATATGAAATGAAAATAACGGGACTAGATTAATTAGAGGAAATGATTGACAATGTGTAGTTTATTAAATGATAAATGATGAAATATTAGAGTATGTAGAAATATTATATGGATAACCAGAGGTGATATCATTATTTAGAGGATGGTGATCATGGATTTCTTAATGTTTTCCCATAGAAACTGTGATATATTTCTTAAGAAAGATTTGTTAAGTCCACAATTCATTAGATAATATTAAATAAATTATAATATTGGATCAAATATCTACTAAGTGAAGTTTCCTAAATTTTTATAATAATTACAAAACATATTTCCTTTTTAATTGTTAATTATGTATATTATAGATTCAACTCATAGTTCGAACCTGAAGTTGTTCACTTAGAAGAGAATATTTCTTTATGGAGAATAAGATGTTCTGGTTCATGACTATAGATATGAATTTTTTTATAATAAGGTGAATCAATAGATTAACGTATTATAAAACACTATATTGTTTATGAATTAACCTGGGAATATGAAAATTCTATCATATAAAAATAATCAAACATATTAAATAAGTGAATAAAATTAAGATGTGAAAATTTAAAAAAGGGGGATGTATATAAATAAATGGTTATTATAGAATAAGAATTTTTCAAATTTATTTTTATTTATGAATAATGTTTAATTTTAAATCATAAATGGATATATGTTCTATCGAATATATGACATACAATAATGAGTTTATTCATAATCGTGGGTTGCGCACAAGACTGAGATATAATAAATGATAATATTTTTTAGTATTCGTGATTTATATAATAAATATCATGTAGAAATTATATTTGTGGGTTTGAATAATAATTCATACATTAATTTTATACTATATTATTATCTTTTTACACTATTTTAATATAATTTATTGACATAATATTACAATAAATCTAGTTTACGCTTAAAACATGTATTTTCCTAAAAAGCAGTTTAACCTCCTTTAAATGGAGAACATATTTTAAAACTAAACATCAAACCATATATATATATATATATATTAAAATAAAATTCATTTTCAACATGAAATATAAAAATTCTCATTGGATCCAGTTTTGAAATTTTACATAAAGCTATCCTTTTTTATGAATAGTAAACCACAATAATGTTTAAATTAAGAAAAAAATTAAATTAATTATTTATATTGATAAATAATTATATAAATTTGTTTGAAAATTTATATAGTTAAATTATAAATCTATCATTCATTTTTTTAATCAATTTCATAGTGAAATTTTATATGAAAACATTTCAAAATTTTGATCATTTTAATATTAAAGACACGTTTTTTGGTCCAATATATTAAAATTAATTTGAAATAAATAATGAAACCTAAATGGTTGAAATTTGAATAAATACATTACATATTTTAAATTTGAATAATTTTTAATTTATATTATGTATTAGAAATTTTTAATCATAAATAATAGGTAGTAAAATAAAAATTAAATGAAGAGATTAATGTAAAAATGCCATTAATTAGTGGTTAATCATTAATCAAAAGTAGAATATTATCTTGATACAACTTAGAAACTAATATTATGTCCAAATTTAGGCTATATATTCTCTTTTATCCAATGTAGTTATTTTTTGGATACATATGAGTCTAAGGATATCTACCAATAATGTTTTCTTTTTTAGTATTTAAAATAATGCCTCTCCTCCTCCATTATAAAAGAAAATTAACTCTATCACACTCTGTACACATCTCAAGAAATTTTCATTGTAAAAAAATATAAACAATTAAACTCCCAACCTCCCTATTATCCTCTTATAGGCCTCACTTTGGTCAGGAATAGAAAAAATATATTTCATTTTGTGAAAAGAAAAAAAAAGATAACCAAAGAAGAGGCATGTTTCTTCGATGAGTACATTTGTTTTATTCCACCTCCACATAAATGATTTTTCATTAATTATTATATAATAATAATATTATATTAAATATAAATAATTATTTATATGTTATGTTTTCATCCTAAAAATTCACACACCTCCATCAAATGGGATACAAAATCATCGTTCATGTGTATGGCAGACTACCTCCTCACAAACTGATGTTGTTTTTTCATTTATTACCACATATAATGGTTTATAATAATGAATAAAATTATATTTTTATATGATATATATTATTTTTATGATTTATTTATGAATTATTTGTTATTATATAATTCATATCATCGTGATCTTAAATTTTTTTGGAATACAGTAATATCTATAAAATCCCTTTTATTTATTTCATAGTAAAAAACAATTTAATACATAAAATATTCACCTGATACAACATTGAAGATCATGAGGTATATTTTATTTGGGGATTAGGAACATTAAATAACAACTAGAAGCATGAAATACACATCATTATTGAAAATATATTTTACTTAAAAACATACAATCTTTCATACTTAGCATATCATTAGATAACCTGAGGACATGCATAACAAAATGGTGAGCTATAAAGACCAGTAAGGGAGAAAAAAATAAATAAAATGAAGATTATATTACATGTTAAGAAATAGTAATATCTATAGAGAAAAGAAGAATCATGAACATAATGGCATTATATAGATTGGATTTCATAACATGTAAATGTGGTAATAACATTTAACATTATTTTAGCATGATCCAAGGCTCATTGCACATATAGAAAGAGTAAACCCTAACTTAACATGAATTAGCATGATTAAACCATCATTTCACTTGATTAATCATGATACTAATATTTACCCTATGCATTGGAGCATTATCAGAGTGCACCTTTCTTAATCATTTCATTTCAGGCATAAGTATGCCACATGGATCATATAACATCGATTCATTAAATATCATCATTCATTCCAAGATAATGGGATGTGGAATTCAAGAATTATGCTCTATAATAAATATTCAATTTTTCATAAAGGTAAAAATCCTCAATAGGGAAATGGGCATCGTATTCACTAAGCAATGACTTTGGATGGAAAAATCACGGGGCAATATCGGCAGCATAACTGTGTGACATAAGAATTCATAAAATGGTTTGACAATAGATAAATGGGTTTCTCATGATAATTTTATGAAATATTCTGTATTGGGGTCATTTAGAAACATTTCCCAATACATATAATGGAATTTAGATTCATAATAAAAAATAATTTCATGAATGTAAACGAAGAGAGAGAAATACCTTATAGAATTTCGATTTGGTAACGAGTGATCTTGTGAGAAATAAATGAGGGATAATGGGGTCTCTCATCCCTCAAAAATAATGAGGGAAGTACGGGGGAGGTATAAATTGATACCCCAACATTTTTAATTGTAAAAAAAGGACATAACAATATATGGAAATTTGGACAAAAATAAGAATGGAAGAAATCCCTAACATATAAGTGTGATCCCAAAGTCTTGGGAGATGCTTGAGAGATGATTATTGGGATCTTGGGGCGCCAAGGGTGGATTTTATAGACTGGAGGGTATATTGGGTACGTTATCGAAGTGTTTTTAGTTATTATATGTTGGATCTTGGGTGTGTTTATATAGGAAAATAGAGGAAATTCAATATTATTTAGGTTTTGGACACCACACAATAAACTTATTAAAACCTCAATCCAAACCATTGATTTATCCAATAGTTTTGCCCATTGTTTTTAAAAACAAGGTGTGGGAAACATTATATTATATTTCCAATGACTAAACATATTAAAATATTATTCTTGATTTTTTGGAGGTGAGTCACACTCTCAAATAAATCTTTTTAAAAGTTAAAATGTTTTATAAGTATTGGAGGGTCAACAAAAGAACCAAAAATTAATCAATAATATCTAAAAGCACCTTATTTTAAAGGTAAAAAAAATATATCGGCCAAATATACATATTATTTAATTTTATTATATCACCATTTCATCATTAAGATTTCATAAAACTCGTTATATATTTAAACGATATTTAATTTTGACCCAAAAATTCGACTATCGTGGAAAATGATGAAAATTTTGTCATTGGATAATTTCAAAGTCCTCATTCAAAAAATTATATTATTTTTATATAAATAATTTTCCTTATATATTCATTTTTATTTTTAAAATAAAAACCTCATTTTTTGAAAATTCAATAGTTTTGTCACAAATGGTTTTCAACCCTTATTAAAAATTATAATTGTATTCATAAAAATTATACAGTCATTTATATTAAAAAAATAGTTATTTAGTAATAATAATATATTATGAAAATATAATTCAATTCCCAAATTTCATTAATTCATTAAAATAGATTTCTTAATTGAATATTAAATAAAAATACTATTTTGTTTTACATACCATTTACAACATAACAATAATGGAATGATTTTTTATTATTAATACATAAATTAAATGACATAATCATAGATCAATGGTATGGTTACATAAACACTTATAAACCCTATATAAGACATAAGGGTATGGTGTACAATGGTGAAAAAATCTTCGGGTGGCTCAGATAATATCTCTCGGGTGGCAATCTCTATCAACATCCACTTTTCTCATAGGTGGTTTCGTTCAAGATTAAAGTGTTGAAGCAAGACTTGGACTTGGTCATGTATAATGACTAGTGACGCTACCTCTTATCCAATATTCGACAAATGGGCATCTTATTGAGTGATTCTACTGGATGAGGCCATCACTTTCTTTTTATGAGTAAATTGGATTTGTTAATGCCCTATATTTATACTAATTATGTGATCAATGCTCAATTTATATATTAACAATGGTGTGAATTATTAACGTCATTTTAAAATAAATAACATAAAACCATGTAATTTTATATGTTTTATATAACCATTTTAAATAATAATACATATAAATAGATCAAGAGGAAACTTCATTAATAAAATTTTGGGCCGTTGCAATCTTCCCCCCTTAAAAACACTCCTTCAAAAATTCCATTTCTCGCACTTAAAAAGATAGGGGTAACTCTACATGGTCCCTTCCTCTGGTTCCCACGTTGCATCTCCAAACATGTAGTTTCTCCACAACAGTTTCACAAGGGGCATTTTCTTTTTTTAGAACTTTATATCTATGATCTAAGATCATCACTGGATTCTTATAATAAGAGAGGTCATTATCCAATGGTACCACCTCTGCATTGAGTACATGGGATGGGGAAAATATCTTCTACTTTATGAGTGATATATAGAATACATCATGTACTTAATATAAGTTTAGTGGGATTGATAGTCAATAGTCCAATGCTCTAATGCAATCAAGAATCTCAAAAGGGCCCATGTACCTTGTAATAAGCTTTCCATTCTTACCAAATCTCATAACCCTCTTCTACAAAAATATGAAGTGGAATACCTTGTCTCTGAAATTAAACTCTTGGTCTCATCGATGATTATCAGCATAGTTCTTTTTCGACTCTGAGCATCCTTGATGTGATACTGGACGGTCTTAACCTTCTCCACTATTTCTTTGACCATTTCTGGAGCTAGGAGTTTTCACTCCCCAAATATATCCCATCTTTCCGATACTCTGCACCTCTTCCCCTAAACGGATTCACATGGATCAACTAGGATTATTGACTGGAAACTGTTATTGTAATAGAAATAAACCCTATAATGATGTGGATATCATCCTTATTTTATGTCTACTAAAAATGATCTCAACATTTCCTCATTTTTTTTGATAGCCTGCTCATATTGGCCAATATTTTGAGGATGATAAGCTATACTAAAATTCATCTTAATATTCAGAACATGTTGATGACTCTTCCAGAACATAGAGGTGAATCTTGGATCATGACTAGATACATTAGATAGTGGTACTTCATACAGACTTACCACTTCTCAGATATATATTCTCCCCAGTTTATCCAATGAGAAATCCTCTTTAATTGAAATGAATTGTGTAGTCTTTATAAAACGGTCTTCAACAACCTAGATATCATTGTTTCCTTTGTATGACATAAGAAGTACAATGATAATTTTCAAGTTCATGTTCTCCAATTTCCATGCTTCTATAGTTAATGGCTGAATCATCCACTTATACTACCTCCCAGCCTTCACATTCTATCATACCTAGCACTTTGATGTATACTTTCTAATATCTTTCTTAATAGATTCTCACCAGTAATGCTCTTGGACATCATGATACATCATTTTTGTTCCTAGATGAGTGGTGAAATTCGAACAATGTGCATCATCCGAAAGTACATTATTTAACTGAAAATTTGATGGAACACATAGTCTTGTCCAAAATCACATAAATCCTTCTTCATTAACATTTAAGTCCAAGGATTTCCCGTTTTTGATTGTTTCCTTTTTCTTCTGAATTCCCACATCATACATTTTATCATCCATTAACCATTACAAAAGAGGTGGTTGAGGAATCATTTGATAAATTATTGATGATGTTACCTTATTTATGATTCCCATGACCATATTCCTCATATATAAGATGATTGTATCCTTTTCATATAGCTTCAATGATAAAATACTTTTTTTCTTTTCTACTTTGAGCATCCCCCACCAAGATCACATTCCCAGTGTGGTAATGGATTAAAAAATCATAGTATTTGATCATATCTAATAATTTTATTTTGTGCATATTCAACTATTTATATGTAAATATATACTTTTGGATATTTTGATTTATATATATTTTATACTTCTACCCAACATGGTAATGTCAGCAAATTTTCAAATAAAAGATTACTCCAGCCACATCCAAATCATGTTTTGGATTTTTTTTCTCATGAACATTCAATTTCATGGAAGCATAGGCAATGACTTTGTCATTTTTAATTAATACACAACCCATTCCCGTCTTTGAAGCATCACTTAATAATGAAAAAAATTTACTACTTGTGGGTAGTGGGAGAACAAATACAGTCATAGGCCTATTTTTCAACTCATTGAATATATCATCGCATTCATCACCCCAAGAAAACATGCCTCTCATCCAAGTTAACATGGTAAGAGGGATTGAAATTTGTGACAGATTTTTGACAAATCAGTGACAATATCCACTTAATCCCTAGAAGCTATAGATATCTGGCATCAATGTTGGTATCATCCATCCATCAATTTTAGATATCATGGAGGGATATAAAGAAATCCCATTGAGTGAGATAATATGACCCAATAATGAGAATTCCTTAAACTTGAACTCACAATTGTGGTACTTTTCAATGAGCTTCTCCTTTTGAGTGTCTCTAGGACAATGATTAGAAATTCATCATGATCCTCCTTGGATTAAGAGTATATTAGAATGTCGTCTATAATGACTACCAAAAATTTATAGATTTAATCGGCAAAAAGTATATTTACCATGAAAATAATTTCTGTTTGAGCATTTGTGAGTACTAATGGTATTACAATGAATTCATAGTGCCTGTAACTTGTATGAAAATATGTCTTGAGGATATCCTTCTTCTTCTCCCTTACATGGTAATATCATGACTGCAAATCCAATTTAGAAATGTATTGTGCTCCACATAGCTGATTGAACATGTCATCAAATCGGGGTTGAGGATAATTCCTCATTATCATGATTTTTTTGAGCTCACTATAATCAATACAAAGGTGCATTGACCCATCATTCTTCTTGACAATGAGGACCAGTGAACACTATCGTGATGAACTTGGGCATATAAACAATTTATCTAGATTATCATGTAGTTTTTTCTTTATATCCTCAAGATCCACAACATACATTCAATATAGAGCCTTGGATACTGGAAAATCCCTAGGTATAAGATCAATAATGAATTCAACCTCTCTTCTAGAAGGAATACAATGAAATTCCAAAAGAAATACATCAGCAAATAACCTCACAATATGAATTTCTTCAAGGATGTTTGCTTCATTAGACTCAATCATCTGATAAAGATGAGCGTTTTCATTGTGGTGTAATATCCATGCATGACATGATGATGATACATAATTTTCATCCTCCTCTTGAACTTTTACATAATTTGGGTTCGATTTGCCTCATAGAAAGTGATTTCCGTCTCATGGAAATTTATTTTGGGTCTATATAAAATAATTCAATCCATCAAAAGATTTTTCATCAAACTCTAACAATGGTATTATGAAGTAGTTTTTCGGAAAGTTAAAACAACAAATTTTTATAGGGGGGGAGTTATATTCATGGGTTGCAATGATTTCCCCAATTTTTGTTCTCACCGAAATCATTACTTTCATGATTTGTGGTGGTGTTATAATTGTTCTACTAATATTTTGGGATATAAAAGAATTAATTGAAATAAAACAAAAAAGAATTTTTTCTATTAAAAATTGAAAAACTATGGTACTTATCACCAATTCATTTTCAGGGTTCACTTTAGTGGTAGTGATGGAAAAAACTCACACTTTTTACCAGGGAGGTTGTTTGTTGCATCTGAAAACCCATGGCATAGGGAACTGGTTTGTAAAGTGCCTTGATTCTTTGTAGTTGAATAAATGAAAAACATATTGAGTGTAAAATTATGCATTCCATTCCTCTATCATAGCCATAGGTTTTTCTTCTTGGAAAATAATGGCCAGGTGCCCTTCTCTTCTACACCTAAAGCATTTCCTCGTCCACATCTGGAAATTTTCCGGGTGCTTCTTTCTACACCTTTGGAAAGTGGGGTGCTGGATTTTCTTATCACCATTGGATTTATCAATAGAACCACCATAATTAATGTCCACCTTATGCTTCATATCCCCATAATACCATTTAGAATTTTCGATATCCATTTTGACCATAAAGGAACATCAGACAATTTCGTCATAGCTATCAAAGCCATGGATTACTAAGACTTTTAGTAGGCTAGGTTTTGGCCCACTAAAGAAGTAGTTAACCTTGTATTCGAGGGTAATAACAAATAAAGAGGTGTATCATGCAAGTCTTGTGATGTTTACTTCATATTATCCATTTTAATCATTATTTTTTTGATTGAGTTCAAGGAAGTCCCATTCCATTAAAGTTAGACCGTGTGAGGAAAATATTTATCAAAAAACATTTTCCAGAAATCCTTCAATTCCAATGCCTCAATATCCTCCTCATGCTTCTTATTTTTGGTCAAAGTCCAAAATTTATTAGCTTCACCCTCCAATCGCTATGCTTCCAGAATAACCTTCTATTTTATGGAACATTTATGGAAGGATATGATATTATCAATGGAGTTGATCCATTTTTCGGAAATTGAGGGAAAAAATGATCCATTAAATGTAAAAAGGTTTTCTCTCATGATGCTCTTAATCGAGAATTGTTATTTCATGGGTTGGGGGGTGAACGTTCCATTTAACCCATGTTTGTATTCAAAACATGAGTTAGCTGATATAGTATCATGACAATGTTTTCGATTCTCACTCCCATCGGATTCGACATCCCATTATATCAGTCGTCACATTAATCATCACAATGGTTTTTAGCCAGAGTCCACCTATTATCGGCCATTGGATGGAATAAAATGAATGTTAGGGGTAACACAAAATTGGTAATCTAATGAAAAAACAGATCTCATATAAATTACATTAATTTATATAACTTATGAATTTATTGGCATCATTATATGTTATCCATGACCTACTCCCCAAAATATTGTATTAAGGGAATTGTTTTTAGTTCCACTAAAAATGGTTCATAATATGCTTCTGAATTTACCAAATCATATCCCACGGGGGTTTCATAACAAATATTGAATCAAGGCTCGCTTCCATGCACCAGTTCTCATTCGAGTATAGCACAATGTGGTGTTTTTAGGTTTTACCCCTAGATACATATGTTCTAGATCCACCTCTACCTACTCATATTCAAAAAGCGATGTATTTTCTTGATAAACCAATTACTCAATACCCACCAAAATATAGGGATGTTTTTGTAATACTAATACTTATCCCAATGGATTTTACTAGGGTTTTCTAATCATAATACCAGAAATAACTAAACCAATCCTATGATACCAACTATAACAACCTTGATCCTTATTTCAAACATAAATATAATTTATTACATAAAATATTCACATGATGCAACCTAGAATATAGTGAGGTTGACTGTCTTTGGGGATTAGGAAAATTACATAACAACTTAAAACATGAAATACACATCTTTTATGAAAACATTTTTAACATGACCTCACATATTCCTTAGTAATTATAATTCCATAGGATAACCTGAGGTAATTCATAAAAAAGGGTGATCCATAAATCATACTAAGGGAGTAAACAAGGCGTAACATGAAGAATAAAATAAATATTATGAAATTTGCATAAACATGAAGCATAATAACATGGAAATGAGGAACGAAAATTTAACATGATTTTAGCATGAGCAAAGCCTCATTGCATATGGAGCATTAGTAAACCCTCACTACAAATAAATTATAATGCGAAAACCCTCATTTCACTTGACGTATCATGATACAAATCTTTTCCCAATGCATTAGAGCTCTATCAGGGCACACCCTTCTTAATCATTTATATCATGCATAATTGTGCCACATGAAACATAAAACATGGATTAATTAAACATAATAATTTTTTCCCTGATAAATGGATGTGGAATTAATACATGATACTGTATATTCAATAATTAAATGTTTATAAAGGTGAATACAATACATAGATAAATGAACATGGGATTCACTACATAATGAATTTGGCTTGGAAAATCGTGGTGCAATTTTAGAAACATAACAGTGTGAAATAAGAATTAATAAAAATGGTTGACGAGAGATAAAGGGATGTATTATCATATTTACATGAACTGGAAACTAATTTTCTCATATAGAAACATTTCCAAACATATTTAATGAAATCAAGATTCATAATAAAAAATAATTTTTTTAATGTAAATGAGGAGAGAGAAATCCATTATGGAATTTCTGCATGGTAAAATGAGAACATGGGAGGAATTAATGAGAGATAAATGGGTCTATAATCACTAAAATATAAGGAGTAAAGAATGGGGGAGGTGAGAAATCATAAACCCAGCTTTTTTAATTGAACATAAAAGAACATAACAATATAATGAAATTTGGAAAAAAAATGAGAAAGGATGAAATCCCTTAGATGAATGTGTGATCCCAATGGCATGGGAGAGGCTTGGGAAAGGATTATTGGGATCATAAGGCGACTTGGGAGCATTTTAGAGAGAGTAGGGCAGAGTAGGGTTGTGCTCCAAGGGTTTTCCGGGAAGTGAAGTGTGAGCCTAGACAGATTTATAAAAAAAGATATGGAAGTCTTTATTATTTACGTTTACGACACCACATATTAAACTTATAATATCCACAAACCAAACCATGGTTCATTCCCTTGTTTTTTTCCGAAGGGGAGTAGAAAGAATTATTTTATATGTCCTATGGGCAGGTTTTCTAAAATATTATTCTTATTTATGTGGAGGCAAGTCACACTCTCAAAGAAGTCATTTTAAAAGATAAAATGTTTTATAAATCATGGGGAGTCCACTAAGGACCCCTAAAATGAATCAAAAAATATAAAATATAGTTTTTAAAGGTAAAACATATATTATCTAAAAATCTATTTTATAGTATATTTTTACATCACTATTAGGTCATTATGATGTCATAAGTCACATTATATATTTAAAGGGTGTTTATTTTTTATTCAAAAATTATTCTCTCAAAAAATTGGGAAAAATTCACCATTGGATAATTTAAACATCCCAATTCAAAAAAATTTATTATTTTATATAAATATTTTTCTAAATATATTAATTTTCACTATTAAAATGAAAACTGACATTTATTGATAATTCATGGGTATTATGAAAAGCAGTTTTCAAACCATAATAAAAATTATTCATAAAAATTATAGAATCATTTATATTTAATAACAAGTAATTCAATATTAAAAATATTTTATTAAAATATTATATAATTCAAAAAATCTATTAATTCATCAAAATAAATTTATTAATTGAATATTAACTAAAAATATTATTTTTTTCGTTAATGACCATTTATAATGTAAAAATAGTGAAATGAATGTATATTCATTATACAAAAAATAAAGCACATAATAATTGTGATGGGGTCTTTTTAAATAACCCCTTATAACACCAGCATAAGACCTAAGGTTAATGTGTGTGATGTTTGTAGACTTTTGGAGTGGCTCAGATATCATTACTCGGGTGGTAATATCTATAAACTTCCACTTCTCTCGTAGGGGGATCTGTTCAAGGTTAACATGTTAAAGCCCTTCTTGGGATTGATCATAAGCGAATCCCAGTGATGCTACCTCCTTTCAGTGTAGTGAAAAATGGGCTTAGTTTGGAGTAGTTCTACTAGATGAGGAAATATATTACTTTATTAGAAAAAAATTTAATTACTTAAAGCCCTATATTTATACTATTCATGTGATCACTCCTAAATGACTATATTTGCAACAGTAACAATTAATAATTTCATATTAAAATCAAAATATATAAAACCAAAATAATTCAACTATTTTATATAACCATTTTACGTAAAAAGACATTTAATTATATTAAGAGGAGTTTATATGAAAAAATGTTTTGGTCATTACAATATCGGTTCTCAATATGTGGAGTACGGTCTTCTCAAAGAAATGTTATTCATTCACTATTTACCTGGAATGTATTAAGGATATGTTTATTTTGAATAAGTGATATAAATTCTCTATTAATTATATTCTTTACATAATAATATTTTTATAAATAAAATATATAATTTTCTTTTTTACTTGTCCACACATAAAAAAATCATAACATTCTTCGCAGACATGTGGATAACTGCCTCCCCATTGCGATGTTATTCCATTTAGATCCAACTAATGAAAAATATATGTATATATGAATAAATATTAGGGTTTTTATGATATAAATATTATTATATAATGTTAAATGTTACACTACTTTTTTCCATAATGAACATTAAAAATGGAACTATTACTCATTCGTACATAAGGCATGCCATCTCTATGATAGTAACGTTGGTTCAATTTTCATAAAAATATTTCATTACTAGTTAAAAAAGAATAATTTATCAAGAAATATGGTTGTAAAATTATGATTTTGTTATTTTGGATAATTTTAAATATTGAAATATTAACAATAGTCTACCCACCAAAATTATTTTTTATAGGTAAGCTGAATATTGTCAAAACATTTAACGTACACTTTATTTAATACTTAATTTTACAGACCATATAAATAATAAAAATAAATGTTACAATAAATATTAAAAATTATAATAATTATTTAAATTGTAATTATAATTTTATTGTTCAGCAACAAAAAGGCAAATGAAATGAATCAGACTGAAATAAGGGGACTTCATCTAAAACTCTTTTAATAGTGACATATCTCATTATCATACACCGTTATTATTTTATAATGAGACTTTAAATATTTTTGAAATTTAATGTCATGAATTTAACTATACTAATGATATTTAATTTATTTTAATGTTATTAATTAATGGGTTTTTAAATTTAATTGTTTCTGAAGTGATAATGGTTTTTTCTTTCAAAAAAATATTTTTATTGTTTTTCATAAAAATGATTTTGTATTTGATGTCCATTTACCTAAAATTTTATTTGAAATGTATTATGTTAGCTTAAAATATTTTTTATATTTTTTATTTACCTTTTTCTTTGATACTATTTTTTTAAAAATGAATTGTTTTACGTGTTTTAAACAATATAACAGCAATGAAAATCCCTATAGTTGTGACTATTACTTCATTTAATAATTCATTTACAATATTACCTATATTCATAAATAATATCACTATTTATTTTGGTAATTTCTGTAATGAAAATTATGTTCAAAATTAATTTTTTACTATAACTGGAATAAAGAATGAGATGAAAGACCACTTAGGCTTCCCCAAAATGTTTTTAATAAAAGAGTTAAAATGATAACATTAGGTGAAATATTCTTGCAGATTCAATATAATGAATTACATGGAGTATTGTAACAAAATTAATGATATTAAATTTTAGAACATATATATGATAATTTCATACAATGATACTCATAGAAATTTCAATACATGACATCAAAATCAGATAGGTATTCTATAGATTTTATAGAGTTATTTCTATGTTAAACAAATGAAATGTAATTCCAAATGCATTTATAAACCATTAGATTGAATAAATAAAACAAACTTCCTATACTCCATCTCAGAAATTGATAAAATTGTTCAATATTTATTTTATATGTCGTCCCCATAATGTTATCCAAAAAATACAAAAAATATGGAAAGTCTCATGTCTTCCAAAGAAAAGAAATCATTACCATCAAAGTGAGTAATGAAAAAAATTTAAAAAAACATTCATTATAATCATAATGATCCCATTAAATTATAATAATAATTTTAATAATATTAAAAATAATATGAATCATACTTTGGAAGCTATGAGAACACATCCCACATGATTTAACCACATTTGGAATGTTACAATAAAAATATCATCCACATATCAATAGTCAACTGATTCTGTGATTGGAGAGAATCCATCTCAAATCCCCCTATAGCTTGTAATATATATATATATATATATTGAATGTTAGGTCATTATTAAATATAAAAAATCTACCATTAATCGAGTGGAAACATCCATTGAATCATAACAAGAGTAATCATAGTGATCACCCGATCATTTAATCCTTTACTCATGCATATTGTTTCACAGATCCAATAGATAAAATCTCAATAAATATAATAATAAACATTATATGGTTAAAATACATGTCCAAAAACAATATCCCTTCTTATGAATTAGGTAAAGGACCTGATTTTTTTTGATAAAGATCTTCCTGCAAAAACCCAAAGCAAAACATTCCTATGAACCTCATTCAAAACCAAATTGCATAAATTTTTTTCAAAAAATCTATTATATGAAATATAAAACCCCAAAAATGTCAACATCAACAGAAATCAACATACAAAAATATGATCAAAATTTTATAAAACAAACATCTTAATCTATAAAATCTGAACCACATCTACAGATCAACTTCCTTGTAAAGTCTTATCCATATACAACTATTCACATGAATATCAAAGATAATAAAAATAACGGTATCTATCAAGTTAATGTTCCACCATAGGAAGCATTATCTCTCCGATACATAGATACTCATATATATTCTTATGATAATTATATTAGATGTTTCAGTTATGGATATTCAATTAAGTAAGGGTATTGCAAGGGTTCAGAAAATCTGGAAGGAAGGTAGGGTTTGAGAAAGGAACAAATGCCACCCTCGACTCTGTGGGAACTGGCCCAAGCCCAAGGCTGGCCACCTTGGGCCTAGCTGGGGATGTGCGATAGGGGGTGGGGTAGGCCACCTCAATACCCTCTAAACCGACAACACCTTTGGTTTTCTTAATAGGCTGGAGCCCCTTCTCCCTCGTGATGCTAAACCCTAGTTGATGCTCGATGATGGTTTCCCCCCTTTCTAGTGGAGGGGGGGGGGGGGGAAGGTGATATTCCACCACCACCGGCGTCGCGGGTGGAATTTGTTCCTTTCTCAAACCCTAACTTCCTTCTGGATTTTCCGTCGATCTCTCTAAGCCCGAAAGTTCCAGAGCTCCACCTTGGGGCCCCTCAGCTTCCGATTTCTTCATCAAAATACTCTGCGGCATCAGGCTTCCTCAATTTGACACTGGTTGCTCATTTTTTTCTAAGAAGGCCCTCCGTTGATGAGTTCGATCGCTTCGTGTTTAGTGATTGGGATCTGAAGGAACGTGTGGTGGTAGGGCTTCTTGACAACCGTCATCTGATGATTTGTTTTGGCTCAGAGGAAGACTTGATAAGTTGCTGGTCCAGAGCTCCCCGCCGGTGCAATGGATGCAAATTCTTCTTGCTTCACTGGTCGTTGGATCTCTGTATGAATCAGGACCCCCCTTCAGTTGCGACCTGGGTAAGTCTCCCTAATCTTCCATTACCATTCCAAAATCCTACGATAATTTGTATGCTAGGGAATTTGGTTCGTCGTTTCCTGTGTTTGGATGCGCGCACTTCATCTGTGAGTCATCCAGTGAACCCTCGCATTTGTGTCGATGTGGATGCCTCGAAGCCACCAGTAGAATGGATCTGGATTGCTATGGGAGAGGAATTCCGCTGGAGGCAAGCCGTTGTGTTTGAGAATTGGGTTGATTTCTGCTCAAGTTGTCGTCGTCTGGGTCACTTGGCTGGTCACTGTCGTCGAGGAGTCAGAAGCAGGAGAAATACCACATTAGTGAAGAGGCCCGTTGGTGCTTCTGGTCAAGGACAGTTGGGGTCTGATGCAGCGAATAATGGAAATGTTGTTTGTTTGGGTGATACTTCGATGGTGAAGCAGGCGCGAGATTTACATAACCCATCTGCTGTTGTTTCAAGGGTGAAGCAGGTGCGGGCCTCACACAACCCAACAGTTGCTATGGTTTTTGATAGACTGAAACATGACCTCTCCCGGCATAGTGGTGTGGATCATATAGACAAAAATGAGTCTGGTCCTGGCGCTGGAGCTGTAGGTAAACTTGTAATGCCTGCTTCTTCAGGAGAAATGTTGCAACATGATCAAAACGTTGCTGGTCAGTGTGAGGTAGGAAGGGTTGTCAGTGAGATTATCAGCATTGGGACTGGTGAACAGAAGGGGGATGAGATAGCTTTGTGCCTGGTTGATGGGAAAGTACATGGTGTGCTTTCTGTTGGCATGCCCCTCAATATGTGGGCTGGTACTCGGTCTGGAAGTGGGGGAGTTCTGGATGCATCTGCTAAGGTAGGACTTGCATCGCAACATGGGAACACCTTTTCTGGTCAGAATGTTGCAGGAAGTGATGTTTGCAGTTTGATCAAAGTTGATGAAGTTAGACCGCAGGAGGGAGAGTTGGCGTGGAGTTCAGAGCCACAGGCCCCTATTTCCCCCACAGGTTGTTCAGATGGTAAATACTCTCAGTTGCAGCTGGCTTCCATTGGTGGTCTGCAGATCATAGTGGACACCAGCAACCGTTTTTAGGAATTGGATCATGATGAGGTGGATGAATGCACGCCAATGAAGGACAGTGACTTCTTGCAGACTCGAAAAGAGAATATTGTGGGGCAGGAGCTTGATGCTGGTACTGTTGGTGTTGAGGCCCCTCGTTGTTTGGTGATGATTGATATCAATGGCCAATATGAGCAGAGTCAGACTCTGACTGATGTTTGTCAAAAATTTGTAATTGCTGGAAAATGGGGAGATGTTTTGGACAGTGACAAGGAAAGTTGTGGTGGCTTGGATAGGACTTCCTTTAGTGATGTAGTCAAAGATGGAATGAAAAAATCTGAAAATGAGGAATATCCCCCAGCAAAAAGAAGAGCGAGGAAGGCTTACTCTGACTTTCCAAAGCCGGTGTCAACTGGATCTACTGTTAGGAAATCATCTAAGGTGTTGTTATTCTTAGAGAAGCTGAATCTTTGACGGAAATATGCAAATGTCCTAAAAAATTATGACAGCTCTGAATGGGAATCCGCTACTGCAGAGGAAGTCTTATATCACAGGTATGGGGAGGGGTATGAATTCTATGACATGTAACTGGTTCTCTTGTGGTTTCTTGTTCCATGTACTTTTCTTTTCTTAATAAATGGTCAGAGGCTTTACCTCTGACTGGGCTTTCCGGGTAAGAATAAATTTTTAATGTAACTGTATTTACCTTTTTGGTTAAATTTTAGTTTTTAAATAAATTTTTTTTCATGGGATTTACTGTTTATCAATGAACTAATGGTTTCTATATTTTTATATCCCATACTATTATTGTAATTCTTATCACATGTTCATAAACTTTTTGTGTATGATTTATTATTAATAGAATGGAAGTGGTTAGGTTGGAAGTCATGATGAATTTCTAGAAAATAGATAATGATTTATATTAAAATTTTCACATTATGGGAAAAATTTATACAAATCAGTAGTGTCCATATTTTATTTTATGTTTTTTATTCATGAGTTATCACCTATTATCTTAATATATAACCTTGAAATGATCCCCGAATTGCAAGAAATTAAATTCATGACTAAAACTCAATATTATTCAATGTTTAAGGTTATTCCTTATATAATGAGTTATTTTTTATATGATTCATCATTGTAAGATTTTTAAATTATTGGGATTAGTTAGGAGAATTATTATATGGGTTTCAATTTTTATTAATGTCAATTGAGTAGGGTGAGATACTAATATAAAAAATTTGGTATTGAGATATAATACTATATTGTTTGAGGTTATTGAAAATTAGAGATAACTATGAAGGTCTTGTTGTCTTGTGGGGTTTTGATGATATATAATGTTAAATCCAGGGTATAACTATGGACTATGTATAATTACAAGTTAGTGTATTTTCTCCCAAAGTATATTTTTATGTCATAGAGGATACGTAATATAATGATTTTTATTCCAATATAACATACTAAGTGCTC
This sequence comes from Viscum album, assembly GCA_963277665.1. Classification (NCBI taxonomy): domain Eukaryota; kingdom Viridiplantae; phylum Streptophyta; class Magnoliopsida; order Santalales; family Viscaceae; genus Viscum; species Viscum album. Next base: position 2,080,599,377 of record OY728137.1, on the reverse strand, counting down.
ATTGTGAATGGTGATTAGTGTATAAGATAACATGACCCGAATAAAAAATATAGTGGTAACATGGACCCAATGTTAGATCAATGATTTAGAAGAATATAACTAAGAATATTATTTTATTTTTTCTTTTACATTAGTAATCTGTATTTAACAACACCAACACCAGTAACATGGATCTGGATTCTACATTATTAAATTTTAATATATACATTTGTTCAAATATCAAACAAATAACCTATTTAGTTGTTTTTTGTAACTTGATATATACTAGATACACATTTTATATTTTTTTATAAAATAAAACATAATAAATAACAACTTTGAATTATCTACGTCCTTGAATAATCATTAGTATATCTCTTAGTATATCCTAGGGAAAGTAAACAAAATTAGGGTGGGCTCAAATTTTAATTGAGTGTTGATTATAGTGGATTATAACATGAATCAACAAACCTAATCAATATAGAATGGTAAATAACTATACACACATTTCCTATAAATAAATTTCCAATCACGATACGATATGGAATAACCAAAATAGTAAAGTGAATAACTTGCAACACATTCCATTAAATAAATAGTCTATGAATGAAGTTAATATATAGAAATATAACCTTAAAAATATCATGTATAATAATTACTATATTCTTAATTAATTATGTACTTTATTTTTGGATTCCATTATTTTATGATGTATGATAGCTCTATCATCGATGCCTTTCACAAGACAGTTTAAAGCTGCATGTAGAAACCTGTTTAATTTTCCCAACCTCTTTGTCTCGTGACAAATACTAAAGAATAATGGTAAATATTATTTTTGTAAATAACCATCACTAATGTTTTAAACAATTACTCACATTTCGAATGATCAATTAAATCCATGAAAAAATAATCCTTATAGTCAAATATTCATAATGTGTAAAAGATAATGATTTCTCAACATTTCCCAGTTAATAAAATAATTTTCAAAGTAAAAACATATGTAAAAATTCTATAAGGATTAGGAAATATTCTGTTCCATTAATAAATAAAATAGATATTTTAAATAATTGTAATTCAAAATGAAAAACCATTACATGAAATTTATTTCATTAAGATAATTTTAACAACCAAAAAAATAATGTGAGAATGTATATAAGCTTTTACCACATTGTTAATGACATGTCAAATTACCTTGGATTAAATAATTCAAATTTTAAAAAATATAATAAAATTAAATATTAATGAATTGTGATATTCCATTTCAATTCAGTATTATATGCACCATATAAAATATATTAGGTATATAGAACTATAATATTCCTCCTTGTAGGGAGAATGAGACTATGTACCTTACTGCACAAATCCATTCAGTTGAAAATGACTAAAACTCATATATAATGGTTCTAACATTGTTATTAACTTATAATATAATGATATTTGTATTAGTAAGATCATATAAGATAATTTTATATCATATTATGACATATTCATTAATAATACTTCATCATTTTCATTCTTTTGGGTGTTAGTTTTCTTTTTTTATCATGTGTGTTTAGTCATGAATGATCAATTTATTGCACATATTTTATAGTTTTTTCATCATAAGAAAAATAATCATGAATAATTTAATTTATTTATTAATAAATTATAATTTTTTGTTAAATCATAAAAAATGTTTTTGTGAAATGTAGTATGTTATGATCATGGAGAAGGTAATTCATAGTTATGGATGTGTAATGTTTCCATTTGTCAACTATCAATATGGAAATGCGGTAATTAATATTTTATCTTCTCAAAAATATAATAATATCATAAATATCATATTAATTATACCAGGATGGCTAAGCCAAAGACAATGTCCCTGACCATTTATTAAAAGAAAAGAAAAGTACACAAAGAAATCAACACAAGACAAAAAATTAGTTACATATCAGAGAAATCATACCCATCACTATAACCATGATCCATTGCTTCATCCACAATAGCTGAAACCCACTCCGAGATTTCATGTTGTGCCAGAGTCTTGACATACATCCTTCTGAGATTGAACTTTTCAAAATATAATAACTCCTCCAGGGATTACATTATTTTCCCTTTACTAACAGAGGACCTAGTAGTCATCAGCTTCGTCATAGAAGAGTAACCCTTCCTCTACTTTCTTCTTGGTGGAGTAGTCCCAGCTTTCTCATTCCCCAACAAAATTTTTTCTTCCCTCCCATAAAAATATCACTATAAGAGAGTCGGGTCCTACCACTAATATTCTCCTATTCACTATCATATAGATCCCCTCATTCTCCAAATATGTGCACCACATGGTACCCATCATTTTCTCCTCGCCCTTTCTCAAAATTATTATTAGTATCAGTCATTGCTAGATATTTCATGTTTTCCTCACAATGAGAAATACTAGGATCAACAAAGGACTCCCTCTCCCACTATCTCCTCTACTTATCCAACTTTGATAGTGACAACATCCTGCAAGACACCATCTTCAGTCACCTGGGGACCTTGCATCATCAGCGGTAGCTCCTCAGACATCAGACACTCAAACAGATCGCAGATCATAACTCTATTTGAGCTAGCGGTGACCATATTCTGAGAACCCAATGCCAATTTGGCCAATGCATCTTGAAATATAGGAACAACTGCTAATGGCACTCCCCATTCACTACAGATCGGGACTCAACACCAAGGTCACCATTCAACCTGTCAAAAACCTACAGCACGGTTGGGTTCATAGACACCTGCATTAGCTTCATACTACATGTAGGACTCGACACAGGAGCAATAAGACGCTGCCTCATCTCCCTCTCTAACTACCCAACAGTATTATCCTTAAATAACACCATATCAGTGTAAGAAGCCTCCAATTGAGTTCCCATACCATAAGAATCTCCAGCATTGGAACACACTGCAGTTTCCATAAAAGAACTCATATACACATTCACATTCCCAGACCCTACCAGATCTGCCCCAATTCAATCCTTCACAACCGCCTGAGGCAGCCCCTCATCCACACCATGATCACGTCCACCACTACACTGTGTCTCCACCACCCGTGAGATAACACCCACCTTGCAACTACAGAAAATAGCCTCTAGGTTCCCAAACCGTCAAAATCCTACACAGAACTTCATCCATGATTCAAAGACAACCTCTTTCATCCTGCAGAAATCCTTCCCATCAGTAATCCAGAAACAAGAGTTGATATCGTATCTCATAAAGAATAGAAATTAAAATATTTATATAAAATATAATTTCTAAATAGGTATAATTATGTTATACATGTCATATATATACTTTATATACATCTGTTTAGAGATTTGTTGGAGGAGGTAATGAAAAAATGAATGAAATTAGTTCAGGATGATGATGTCCATCGTACAAAAGAATAATGGTTCATTAGCCCATTTGATGGATGTGGGGATGGTTGTAGGTCAATGAATTAGCCTAAAAATATCTAATTTTATGTTATATACTAATGAAATTATATCATAATTGTTTAAAAATAAATGATATATGTGGCGAGAGAAAAAATTATAAACACTCATTAAATATCATTACATTTTATTTGGGTAAAATTCTAGGGTTTTCACCAAAAGCCATCAATAATTGGATTAATTTAAAAAAGAAGGCTTCAAGTAAGTGGGGATTTACTTTTTAAGTAATTTTCGGATCAAAAAGGGTCTTTTGGTGTTAATAATAGGGTATAGGGTGTGTCTTTTTATAATTTACTTGAGTATAACACTTGTAATGTTATGAAAAGAAAATTATTATCAATGATTTTCAAAAACATATTGTCCAAAATAGAATATTATAGACTCTTTAAAATGATATGATTTAAATATTCCCATAAAATATATTATATAAATGTTTTAATTTTATTTTATCCCTTATCATTTTAGTTTAACCCTAAATAAATCCATATTTACCTTAACAATGGTAAATAATTTTTTGTTATTTTCTCAATTAATTTTTGATAAAAATTATTATTCACTTATTATAAAATACAAATTTTTCCAATTATGAATAATTAATCCATTATGAAATATTCCATTCATAAAACTGACTATATTTAATTTAAATTTAATCATAGGGGCTTGTTGAGAATATGTAGTCCGAAAGAGAAATTTTTTTAATATTTTTATATCAAAATTCATTATAAAAATGATTCCAATAACCAAAAATGGATTACTATAAATTTTATAGAAATAAGTTTAATTTCAATATAATTAAAATTCTTATATAACTTTACAATAAAATTCCACGAAAAGAAAATTTAAAAAAAATCATTATCTTTCAATAATCATCAAAAAATCAACCATTGTAGACAAATATAAAAAAATTACCATAATAAAATTTTGATATTATGATTTCAAAATTTAATTTTATTTAATCATATAAACATTCTAAATACATAAAGAAATTAATTTAATCATATGTTTCCAAATCCTGACAATACAGTCTTTTTTTAAAAAATAGTGTTTTTTAGAAATGTTTTATTTTTTTATTTTAATTGATTATTATATTATTTATAATCAATAGATAAACCTAATTTTAATAATTTAAATAGTTTTACTATTACCCTAAAATTTATTATACATTATAAAATGATATTATATAACATGGTTTATTTACACTTAGGGTTTCATGTTCCATATGAAATCAAATAGATTAAATATAAAGAAATATATTTCTTGTGTTTATTATTTTACAATAATGTAACATGTAAGGATTCTATTAAAATGATATTTTATTTCTAATTTTTGGTTTTTACATTATAATTGTCATAAAAAATTCAATTCATAATGATATACTAACTCATGGTTTTGGTATTTGGAAATAACATTTTGGGAAAACAATCATCACAATAATAGTTATTAAAAACACACATAATAAGAGAAAAAGTGATGTAAAAGATCATATAGAATAATCACATAAATTGAAAAAATGTAAGATAACATGGGTGTGAAATGAAACCATGAACATGGAGAGAATAATCATTACAAAATCATAATTGATTGTGATAGATGTCATTGATTATATGAAAAATAGAGATCTAAATAAGGTTAAGGTCCATAATACAAAAAACAACAGAGGTGTGAATATGTTCATTGATATCATAAAAATGATGATAATTAAAAATAATAATTTTTAGATTCCTTTCTTAGAGACGAGGAATTATTTCACTCTCTAAAAATATATGTAAATAAAAATACATTATAAACTTTAATTTCATGTACACAATTTTTTTTCCTTTGGTTGTGATTAAATAATTTTTTTATTAATCTCTTACTCCATGAAATGTATATCCAAATATGATTTTTTTATTCCATGATCAATGAATATTTTATTTTATTTTAGATCCACAGTAATGTTTTATTGTTCTTGTTTTTACTAAATCAAAAAATGGATTAGAAAATATAACCATAACACTTTAAATTTAACTTAATACCTTCAAGAAAATAGAGCCCTATATGAATAATAACAAATATGCATGAAAAAAATTTATATCGAATGTCACTAAATTAATGACATATTCCCCCAAAAAATAAATTATCTTTTAATGATACATTCCAAAAATATGAATAATTTGATCAATATAAAATGATTATTAAAACATGAATGCTTCAAAAATAACAATATCATCACATGTAAAATATATTCCATATAAAAAAACAAGTTGTAAACCTCAGCAATGATAACATAAAAAATTACATGAATGAGATATTTTATAGACAAGAATACTATCCCATATAAGTATCATTTTATCGATTTTCTCTCTATAGATAACATATTTATGCTTACATTCCATTAATATTTTGTTTTCCAAATTGTTAAACCTACAATTGAATCACATTTCATGGTACCATTAAACAGATTCTTTTACATCCATTAATTAACAACACTTAAGTACAATCCAAATCTGTTTCATGATTTATATAAGTACAATATCATTAATAATTGACGTTTACATCATATTTCTTGGATCCAAATAAAAAATCACATTAATCATTCTTCTTAGGTTGTACTAATACCCTAATATTTCTCATGATCCCATATATTTTTTGAGGTATATTCCCTTGATGCATAGGGAATTCAATTATTAAGGGCCTTATCCCATCATAGTGGAATGATTTAAAAATTGAATTCAAAATCTTCCCCTTATAATTATTATTATGTTGGTCTTTCTCACCAAACATATATTAAACAACCATTCCTTTCATGAAAGTAATCGGATAGTTATTTCCACAATTTTCACATCTAGAAAAATAATTAAATCCCTTCACCCCATTATTAGTTTCTTTCTATTACATCATATTCTATATTTATTCCCATCAAATCCATATCACTTGGAAATTTATTTCAATATATTGTTATGTAAAAAAATATTTCATCATTTGAATAAAATTTTTGAGTTATGAACACACTTTTGATACATTGATTGAAACCATAAAAGAAGTGGTTAATCATGACCTTTGTATTGAATATGTAATCCATATCATAACTAACTATCCTTATAAAGTTAGATTCGTAATATTCATTAAATGCCTCATAATATTTCATTAAACTACTTAACATTATCATCATTCTACTTTGTTACTCATATAGGAAATATTTTTCAAATAATGTTTCCAAAAAATATAACTATCCTTTGATATTTATTTACTCATCCTATTTAGTATTATAAATTATTGACTGTTGTTGACCGTCACCATCTTTGAGACAATGAACTACATATGTAACATTTAAATTTTATCAACACCCCTATAGAATAAATATCTTTTTTAGAGACATAATACATTTCTTTAATACCATTGGATTATGAATCCTGTATAATTATAGGGAAATCAATCACATAATGTGATCTAAAATTGGAGAATCTCGATGCAGAATAGATTTCTGTATCTATAAAAGGATATTTTTAATAAGATGATTAATTCGGCAAAATATTTTCACAATTTTCGTTGTTCGAGAACATTCTATATTAGCTTATATAGTTGGAAATTCTCTAAATTTTCTCTAGTTATTTATAATCATGTTTCATTTAAGTTATGTTTATAAAAAATTTCATATTATATATTATCTTATTAAATTTTAAATTTTATATCACAATTTTTTATTCTGAAATTGGATTAACATGTAGAATTAATAAACAAATATGCATCATAAACTTCTTTTCCTTAGGCATATATTCATTATAATATAAATCATAATTATTTTTAAGTAAAATTTAAATTATCACAATCATACCCCCTTGGTGTTTCAAACCATGTGGACAATATGGTCTGTTTTCATGAAATGGGTGATGATTGGCTCAAAGGTAATGATCCATTTTTTGATTTATTACCCCAAGGTACCTCTTTGGTCACGACCCATCACACATGGCCCAGGTTATAACCACCAATAACTTGCATTCCATAGGCCATGGGATGGTTACTAGCACAGAATTGGCCTATCAAAAAAGGGAAGGAATTTTCATTTTAAACATGTACACGTGAAAAAATCTCAAACTACAGAAAGTAAACCAAAAGTAATCCATGACTATAATGCGAAATATAATGAGAGTAAAATAAAACTAAAAGTAAAAAAGGGTCTATAATATCCGATCAGAACCAAAAATGAATATACAATAGCTGTGGTTCTTCCACTAGATATCATATATGAAGAGTAGCTACCTTTAGGCGTAGAAGTACGCCCTTCCGTCACATCTCACTTAGAACTACTTGGTCCTAGACCACAATGTTCTACATCGAGGAGTCTATCTCATGAATGATACACAACATGTTTGACTGGACCTCAAACAAGGATGAGAATCACAATACACAATAGGTACCCCAAACCACAATGGTAAGACCAAAAAGTAAGAACATAAATAAAAACCCCAAGCAAGACACATCACATGAGGTACAAGTCAAAGTATATAACGTAATATTATCTTTCGTAAAGTTGATACATTGTGTACTCTTGATGGTCTCATCCCTGATGAGTCACTAAGGTTCATTCAACTACAAGACCACTATGTTCTGCTCAATTGGAAGACCATAGAGGCTTGCTCGACTATTGAACCACTCAATTCCACTCTGCTTCTAGGCCACTAAGTTCCACTAAGCTCCAGGACCACTGAGGTCTACATGGATAATGTACCACTATTCTCATGATCGTCATATCCTTTGTTTCAATTCCAGCCAAAGTATTCATGCTTTGTAGTATGCTTCAGTCTGATAGATTCTACACCTAAATCCATCAGTAAAAGCTCAACTTCCACGAATTCACACGTAGAGTATACACAAATTATTGTCTTATTGTAAGGTTCCAACGCCATGGACGGACCATCTAACGAATTTTTGGTCTAAAAGATATTGTAGTTTTAATAAATAGGTATAGGTTGAATCCAAGTCAGCCTGACCCGACCAACCCAGCTCGAGGGTCCCACATGACATGACCAATTTTGACCAACCCAACCCGACATGGTTGGGTTTGGGCTGACACGATCCAGGAAGCTTAGTGGCCAGTCCCATATGGCCTTGCTCAACCTTGCCTACTTTGGCCATGGGCCCAGTCCACTGGGTCTCCCAGTAAACCCAGTTCTCATCTAGTTCATTCTGTCTTAATCGAACTAGTTCTGACCAGCCGAGACACAATGTGGCATGGTTTATTCTGCCAACCTATAACACATCATCTAGCCAGTTCTCATCCATCTATGACATTTTCCAATGTACGATTCAAATAGCCATACGGCTCTTGGGTGGCACATCCTCCCCGGATTTCCAATCCACTTTCACAGACCATGATATTGTGCCATGTGGGCTCTCTAACGTAGCCGGGTTGTCACATCTTCCCACCACCCACAAACTCCCTATGCTCCAGAATCCCCTGTCCCGAGCTCGCCACTTCCCGCCAACAATCATCATTGTTGTTGATTACTCTTGATACAGTCGTGTCCACGGTGTTGTAGACTGGGCAGCCACCATGGATGGGTGCTACAAACTTCTTCGAGGGCCTCTCACCAATGCTGAGGTACGCCTGTCTACGACCTGTATGTCCCTATACCAGGGCCTGATGCACCACCACGATTCCATATAGACTACAGATTCCATCACCGCCAACCATTGCACCACAATGATTGGGAAGAATGAAAGAAGAAATTAGGGAAGGGTTCGCAACACAAAAACACCCAAATAACGATTTAGGTCATTGTTCATTTTGATCCGAATGAATTCGTGTTATCAGGATCACAAGGAACAAAAATAATTCCAAATAATCACTAAAATATATATCCCCTTTATCCTACATCCTTAATCATCCCACATTATTGATTGAACCACATATCAAATTGATCGTGGGTTGGTCTATGTTTGTAGTCAGTCATTAAGAACCATTAAAGGGAAATAATAGAGAGGAATACCAAATCCGGTAAAGTAGATTGCATTGGGATGACAATTCATCATCATATGTTGATCTCTGGTCCCAAATCCACTCTTTAAGTGTATCATCTTCAATTTTGGATACTCCAGTATTCATTATTGGAGTGTCTTCCTTCATTGTTCCCTAGAGGAATTCTAGGGTTGTTTTTAAATTCAAAACTCCTTATATTGTTAAAGAAGATGTTTTCACATTGTAGAAAAAGCATGCTAATTCTTTAATGATGTCCATTAATGGGATTTGACATCTCGTTATCCCTACACCACATCGCTGATGAGTAAATGTACTAACAAAGAATAAAATATAACAAAAAATTTAAGATATTTTTTTTCCATTTTAATAGTTTGAAAACTATATTTTTTGGTAGACTTGAACTGGCCAATTTAGTTCCTTCAAATGTTAATCTCGATGCTATGAGTTCAACATGGCCCCCGTATTTTTGATCTGGGCACCAGATTAAATGTTTGAAAAACCCACATGCGCGATTATTAAAAGAAAATTAAAAAATATTTGGAAAATATATTCTTCCCACTTTATGCCTAGGAAACATGTTCCATCTAAAATACTGGTCTAAAAATAATAAATTTAAATTTTAAAAAAATTACATTGAATATTAAGGAATTACATCACTCCCACCTTTAGGTATTTACATCCTCATATTCCAAAACAAGGACTAATAAAACAAATAAGGGTACTGATCCTAAATATGAGCCACCCTCTCTTTTGTGCACTCGGGGATATTGCTATGTTTCGAAAAAACACACCCCAGAAGAATCAAGCATCCATGACAGATCATATCCTTTCGAACCTATATCTCCACCGAGTACTCCGTAAATGTCACCCAATCATAGATTTCCTGTTTGTTGTGGTCGATGAAGTGAGAAGGATTGTTCATCCATCTCTTCAGTTAGGATATGTTGAAGAAATCGTGAACCCTCTCAAAATTGTAGTGTTAGAAACATGTAGTATGCCACCTCGCCCACTATATGCATTATAGAAAAATGTCAAATGGAACTCGAATATAGCTTGTGGCACTATCCATATCGATGTATCCCTCACCGAGGAGAATGTAAGAGGAATATGTGGTCCCCCTCATTGAAATCCAAGTGTCTATGAATCCTATCAACATAGGACATCTGTCATATTTATGCAGTCTTTATCCACTATCGGATGTCCTGCACCTTCTAAGTGATGGCATGTACCATCTCTGGATGCATGAGTACCGGCTCCCCAATGTCTATCCAATATAACAATTATCTGCATGGTTATCAATATAGTTCCTCAAAATGGTTTCATACCGATGGTGGATTGGTATCTTTTGTAGTAAAAATATTCCACTAGTGGTAGGTGTTCCTCCCAACTACGACCAAATTATGAATTAATTCACAAAGCATGTCCTCCACGGTTTGTATGTGCTCCACATCTAACCATCCATCTGTGGGTGAACGGTTTTGCTAAATCACAGATTTTTCCTAAATGCCTCCTGTAATCTCTTCCAGATCTAGGATGTAAATCATGTATCATGATATAAGACTATCGTAGATGGGACTTCATGACATCTAACAATCTCTTTAACATAGATGCATCCCAAGTTCTCTAATGAATCTTGTTCTCAAATGGGTATGATTTGAGATGACTCTGTGTGTCGGTATACGATCAACCATATGGTATCACTCTCCCTAGACATCCTAGGTAATCCCATCATGAAATAGTTTTATATCCCATCCCATTTCCACTACAGTACCTCAAGGGTTTATATCAATACTTCTAGAACATCATGGTCAAACATCACTTACTAACAAGTGGGGAAACTTGTGACAAACTCTACCACTGCCTTCTTCATCCCCGGTCACTAGTATAGACATCAGTGGTCCTGGTATATCTTTTCCACACATATATGCAATTTAAAAGAGGATTTATTGAACTCCCTCAACTAGTCATCCCACAATTACACTAGTACTACGTCGCATCCTCTGAAAAGGATGATGTGCTCTATACCTTTACAATATCCCTAAGGGCCAGGCCTAGAGGAAATTTCAGCACATGTATACTCATACCTAGAATCTACGAGTTGCGCCTTCTGGAATCGCTGTATGATTAGATAGAAAACTACCATCTACTAATGAAAAGTTGTCTCCTCTCTACACAAGATTGATATCTGAAGTGAGGCCAACTTCTATGTGACCTCCTTCTATAGCTGTGAACACGATTTCATACTGATAGTATCTGGCACCACATTCCACTTCTATGGGTATAAACTATCATGATGTCATATTCCTAGAGGATCTCTATCCAACATATTTTTATCACATTAATATTTGAATGAAAAATGATATTATTACGCCTTTTGTGTAGAGAGTAGAAGATTAATTTTTTTCCCATAAGGTAGTGCCAACAAATATTTATTGTGACGACTACCACTGCTAACTGAAGGTCATGAGTCATATAGTTATACTCATATTGTCTCAATTTTCATGAGATTAAATAAATGAATGCTTCCCCCTACATTAGGACACAACAAATTCTGGTTCTCAATGTGAAACAGGACACCGTGTAGTCGGTTCCCTCCTCTAGCATCATCAATATAAGATCACTCATCGTACTCTGTCTAAATTATTGGAAGCTCCACTGGGATATCTCAATCCACATTAATGGGTTTACCTTATTCTCTAACACCTTCATTAGATTCTTCCACCCTAGATATGTTAGGTATAATCCTCTGATAGTATCCAGACAACCCAAAGAATCTTCACACCTCAGTAATTCTCTTGGGTGGTTCCCAAGAAAGCCCCACCTCCATCTTCAGTAGTCCCAACACAACTCTAGCCTCTGAGATGACATCTCCCAAGAATTTAATCTTTTTCATACCTAACTCACTCTTTAAGAGCTTTTGGTAAAGATAGTTCTCTCAGAGTGAGTCCAGAACCACTGTCAGGTGTATCACGTGCTCCTCCACGATTTCTGAGTACAATATGATTTTATTAATGAAGACCACTACAAATTGAACTACGTACGACATAATGATCTTTTTCATGAGTCCCATGAACACTTTTTGGGTGTTCTTCATGCCAAATGACATCCCTTTGAACTCATAGTGTCCATAAAGACATCATAAAGCCATCATTGAGTTATCCTCATCTTGTACTTGAAGATGTTGATAGCATGATCTGAGATCAATCTTAGGGAACCATCATGATCTCTTTAGTGGATTTAATTGGTCCAAAAATAGTGGTATCATATAATTATTCCCCATGATCACAGATTTTGGATTCAATGGTCCATCAATAACAACAAGCTTTTGTCTTCCTTATTGGAAAACAACATAGGGATTACCAAGGTGAAATGCTGGGCCTTATGAACCCCTTTCTCTACAAGTCCTCAAACTCTACCATCATATCCCAGAGCTCTTAGGATATATATGATATTCATGTGAAAATATTAGTGCAGTCATGGGGTGCAGATCAATGTAGAGGTCTACCTCTTTGTGGGAAGTTAGTCATGGATCATACGGTAGAAACACATCTTTATACTCATCCACCACTATAAGAAACTATGGAATCATCTCATCGACTACACCGAGGTTCATTCTAGACAAATAATTAGTGATCGGATAAAACCTCTTATATGTGTGTCCATCATGCACTACAAGAGATCCCATCCCATTGTTGAAGGAAAATATGGACCTATAAACACTGACACACCACAATATGTGCCTAATTTTTTTTATTAGAGTATGAATTGTGGATAGCCAATCCATACCCAGGATGACGTCGTAAGGACTCAATGAAGCTACTAGGTGATCCCAGTTGAAGTTCTCGCCTCCTACAACAAACTCACTCCTTCAACACCAGTGTGTGATTGGTGAATCCCCTATTTTAGGAGTCTCTAATCATAAACATCAAACCAATGAATTTACTAGAATATTAGAGATCTAATGAAGGTCCACAGAAATATAGGACTGACTCACAATTATGTCTATAAGAAGTACAAATAATGTGAAGATGACATTGATCATACCTTGTATCATCTCTTGGACCTCGGTACTATATTCCTTGATGGCCTCAAGAAAAACCTGCACCTTTCCACATGCTCTTGGGGCCCATGGCAGACCAGCTGGGTAGTGGTGGTGGTAGTACATTATACCTACGCCCACCTATTTCTAAAATTCTCACTCATCTTATACATCTTCCACCTAAAGGACATCCATGTTCTTATCTTTACCGCTACATCGGCAGTCCCTCGACCATCTATCGGTCCTTATCGTGGTAATTCATGAAATCCTGATCCATGTGCCAATGCTAGCTGTATGTGTAGCATACTATTCAATTTTAATGATCCCCTCTTCCCTGAGAGCCTCATAGCACCGACCCTTAATCCTAGGTTCATCCTCCGATTGGACTGCCCTGTTTGGGCTTCTGCGTCATCTGTCGGCTACCCGTTACTGATGACTCGGCCACATGTCACCCAGTAGTATCTCCCATCATTGGTGCCTTCTCTATGAGGATTCTCTCTACTAGTGGATCTCTCCACAACTCTCTGTCCTACATATTGATGTATAGGGAAGTCCTCTATACCATGATCTCCCATCAGAGTCCCTTCCCAATGTTTTGGGCACTAAAGAAATATTCTCATTCCATATTCGTAGAGTAATGGATGTGGTCTATGAACCTCATAGAGTCCACAAAAAATGTTAGGTTTCCATAAAATTTGTGAAGAAGCTCATTTATGCACACTGATCACAAAGTCACAGGGAAGAAATCCTCTATGAAAAGTCACATGAAGTCTAACAAGGAGAGGGTCCCCCCATGCATCTGGATCATAGAAATACAATACCTCTCTAATGATCCTTGAAGAATTCTTTTGGCTAGAACTATCATCCAGTAAAGTGGAATTCTCACTAATTGGAAAACTTGAATCACTGCCTCCAACAAATTCTGAGCAACCTATGGATATATATCTACCCTGAACCAGGTAGGTCTCAGCCTATGGAACTCGTGAATGGAACTAAGCCTATATGTTCCCTATACAGGTAGTGCCGGTACTAACTACTGACCAACTGCTGATGTTATGTCTAGGACACCCCTCATAGGTACCATCTTGGAAAATGATCCAATTTCTAAATCATACTCACTCTGTGGACCATCTTTGTGGTCACACCCTCAAATCCTGGCTGGCAGTATTCGTGGATGCATCCAGAAAGATATCATGATAAATGATTATTAATAGATTATAACTGGTGATATGACTGTATCTCAAAAAGATAATGAGAAAACATTCAAAGATTCATGAAACCTATGTTTTCATCTACCATGTTAGAAAGTAGATTTCAGGTTCCTGGTGTATGGATACATCGTCCTCCACACAAAAATAGGACTCCATGAGCTGAAATCCATTCTCGATATATATAACACCATTTCCTCAAAAATATTTATAGACACTTTGTTCTTCTGGTATAACTGACCTCCATCTGAAACCAATTTTTTACAACCCATCCCCAAGTACCCATGTCATGACTACCCCATGCCAACCTTATATAGGCCACATGATTGAAAATATCCCTAAATAGAAATATCACAAAAAGTGATGTAATTTTCCATTAAACCTATACTCATGACCATAGATCAATCTACAAAACATAAATATAAATTAAACCACTGCTTTCAATGAGATAACTGATAAAATTGAGCACAAATGAAAGAATAAAATGGAAATACTCAATCCCAAAGCCAAATGGAATGTATAACATCCATGGTCCATCTGGTCAAGACCGTACATAAATGGTAGGTGAATGGAAGGTTACTGTATCCATAAAATTATGGTTGTCTGTCCCATCTAACTGATCACCATCTCGTCCTAGATGACCAAGGTCTCTATCAAAGCATCAGCCTCCTACACGAGACATGACAAGTGTGGGTGAAGCTCGTGAAGGAGTGAGTAACACAATACTCAGTTGGGACCCCAAACCACAAAGGTAAGATACAAATCAAGAACACCAATAAATACCTCATAAAAGAAAACTCAAACCATGTATTACTCAAATTATAGAAAATAAGATTCTCAGTCATATAGTTGAATCATATAGTTATGATGTGGGGATATTCCTAGATGATTCATCAAGGATCATTAAGCTACCTAAATATTGAGGTTTTCTATACTGTTGGATCATAGAGGTCCTCTAGGTTTTTGGACCACTATGGTCTACAAGATTGCTGAACCATTGAGGCCTACTCTACTACTACATCAGTGAGGTCCACTGAGCTACTAGACCACAAAGGTCCGCTCATATACTGGACCATTCTGTTCTTGCTCTTAGTGTCTTTTATGGTACAACATGTCATAGGATATCTAGTCTCTATTGTTCTTGTCTCTAGAATATTATAATCAGGAATCCTTCAGTCGAATCCCAATTGCCACAAATTCTCACATAGAATATACCCGAATGAAGATTTCATCACAAGGGTCCTAATTCCATGGACATTGCATCAATTAGACACTCAGTTTGAATGATATTGGATTTTTTTTAGATAGTAACTAGTTGGGTCTGATCCTAGTCTGAATTTTCCGGACATTCCTAACCAACCAAACTCGAGGGTAACACTTGACCAAACCTATTTCGGACGACCCGACCCGTCCCGGTCCGGCCTGGCCTAGTGGTCAGGCCCATTGGTCCATACTAGCATGCCAATTCACATGTGGTAATAGCCCACCAGGATGCCTAGTGATATAGTTCTCAATTAAATCAATCTGAATTAGTCGGACTAGATCTGACTTGTCGGGCTGTCGATCTTCCATGTTCCCCATCTGAGGCGTACAACATCGTTGGGAAAACACTCCTTTAACCTGGGCTTCCCAACGACATGTTTTATGTCTATAGGCTGGTTCTACTCCATCCCAAATTCCCTACAGCATCTGGTTTGTGTATACATTGGGAACTAGGTTAGAATCTCCTCCTTTTCCACCTAGTATCCTCAAATGGATTGGGTATTCCACATGACACATTGCAAGATGATATTCGAGATTCCAATCGCGGTCTACAAACTGTGGCTTTGCACCTCTAATGAAGCTAGAAGGCTGTTTCCGCCTATCACCAGTATTCGTGCTCCATGCTGGTGGCCCTTATCATTTCCAGCATATCGCCTCCCGACGACCTTATTTTCAATGACTCATACTACTTCCATGGATGGGTTCCATGACCTTGTGATGCCTCCGAGATTTTGGCCACTCATTGATGTCATCACCTCCCTAGCCAAGACCCTTATCACCTTCTACAACGGGCCGATGCACCACCATAATCATTCATATACTGTGTATATCGTCACCCCAAACCATTATTGCATGAAGAACAAGAACAAATAAATAAGAAATAGAATAAGGAGTCACCACACAAGAACACCCAATGAATGATCTTGTTCTTTTTTCCTATTAACATGGAGGTCCTCTTCTTAACATGATCATGAATAACATATATAATATGGATTAATCACTAAGATAGATATCCCCTTTATCCCACATCATTGACCATCCCCCAAAAATGATCAAACCACAGATCAACATGTTCGTGGGTTGGTCAGTGTTTTTTGTTAAACATTAAGAACAAGGAAAGGAAAATCACCCAGAAATGAAGAATAAAATATTATAAAAATGGAAGTTGGGTGAACATGGTAGCATTGCCATAGTGATTCATTAATGAGGTTCATTAATTGTATTAAATATCCCTTTGTTGCTGCACCCCATCATTAATGTGACGCTGTGAAATAAAGAAGAAAATATAATAAAATCCCTCATTAAGTTATTTTATTTTTCATTTGAATAGTCTGAAAACTAACTTTTTTTGTCGACCCATTCTGGTCAATGTTATGCCCTTCCTAGGAGAATCATGATGCTCTATGTTCAATAATTCTATTAGATTTCTGATCGATTCACAATTTTAAAGTTTAGAAAACTTTCTCACAAATTTATTTACAGAACTTGAAAATTATAATGAAAATATATAACATACACTCTAGCCATAAAAATCATGTTCTATATAAAAGCCTGGCCTTAAAATGAACACATTAAATTCTCAATAAAAGTTCATTGAATTCTGATATAATACATAATGTCTACAACCACACCCACTTGAGTATCCCTATAGATATGTATTTTGGGAATAACCATATAATCAATTCTATTAAGAAATATTTTAGGTCATTCTATACATATCCTCAAGGACTATCATAGTGAAATGATAACTAATTCATGATTCCATTAATCTATTTCAAGAGGATTATACTAAATTCATTCTGATACTAACTATAATGCCTCTGACCCTATTATCCGGAAACATGTGTATATTTTAATACATTGGCATAGATACCACGGGTCAACTCCCTAAGAACTAATCGGTTTACTAGGTTTAAAGAACCATAAAAATAGATGACAACCACTTTAAATTTGGTGTAAAAATAAAATATAATACAGAGGAAAATAAAATAAACTACATTAATGTAAAAACATTCAAATATATCTTCTTCATATACTAGAGAAAAAAGAACATATATAGGTGAGATAAAATTCATACTAATGGTTATTTATAGAGTATAATATCATGAATTAACAAGAATAGTCAAAAAATAAAATTAAAAAACTGATCCCATATTTCATTTAAATAACATGAGAATAATAATACAAGAATACATAATGTATAACGAAAGGGGAATAACTGAGAAAAAATGTTATTTAATCCAAAAAACTGAGAAATAAATGTATACAAAAATAATATCATTGTAGAAATATCTTGTATAATAATAAAAAAAATTATAAATTGATGATATTATTAATTATTAGAGTGTATGATAATATGAATCATGATACATCTACTATATAGACCATTCAAAATGCTGTTTGAAATTATAAGTAGATACCCATTTAATTGGGCCCACGTATTTGTCTAATGATATATACTGCTACATTGAGGAGTTATATTATACCATGCCACACACTTATCTAATTGTCCAAAGCTTTCCTCACATATTTAATGATTTATTTAATAGATGAATCAACATTCATTATAATAAGATATCAATATTGGGTAAATGAAACTGATTTATCATAATTTACTTGTTAATCAAATAACATTTAAAGTAATCACTATATGTTGAAATATTATATTTTTTAGGGAATAATAACATTGATAATATAAAAATGTTAGTATTTATGAGAAATTTAATGTAAAATATAATATTATCACATGAAAGTAATTATATCAAGGTAAATTTAGTAATCAGAAAATAAATTGAGATTGTACAAAAACTATTACAACATGATATTTTTATTCTCAAATACATTTTGATGAAATAATTAAAATTAAAACATTCAATAAAATTAATAATGAATGAATCATGATATTACATGTAAAAGGGGTACTATATACAACATATATAATAAATTTGCTGCATAACATTACAGTAGGTCTCAAGGAAGGGAAATCATGATGATGTTTCATACCTCATGCTTCTGTTTATGTGAACATGATGTATCCACTGATATAGTGTACCTAACATTATATTATGTAATAGGAGTGAAATTTTGTGATTTATATTATCATATTTTATCTATTTATAACATCTTACCCCCATTTCAATATTAAAATTTAATTATTTTCATTATTTTGGCAGTTAGTTTCATAATTTTACCATGACTTTTTTTATGACAGATCTGGTTGATGCACATATTATATCATTTCATTACCTCCATAATTAAAATAATTATTATATAAATATATGTATACATCAATTGTACTTTTTATTAAATTATTAATTTTTATTTCGTTAAAGGATTTATGTTACAATCATGGACACGATATAGTGTCTGCAGGCACGAGTAGTATATCATGTTATTTCAAAAATCATTATAAGAAATGATATAAATGATATTTTATATTTTAATAATTATTATAATATCATTAATACCATATTCTTAGATTAAATATACATATAAATACCATTCATGTGTTGTGGTGATGAAAATAGTTTCACACTATTTTATGAATATTGTAGGCCATACATACAAGAAAGACATTATCATCATCCATTGAG
Organism: Viscum album; assembly: GCA_963277665.1. Classification (NCBI taxonomy): domain Eukaryota; kingdom Viridiplantae; phylum Streptophyta; class Magnoliopsida; order Santalales; family Viscaceae; genus Viscum; species Viscum album. The sequence goes on along the minus strand of OY728137.1, from coordinate 2,080,579,896 downwards.
TTAAAAGGGATTAAAAAGAATTATATATATATATTATCATTAAATAATTATAAATATTTCATAAATATTATAATTATTTCATTTAAATAACATATGATAGTTATCTTTATAATTATCACATCCCATATAAATCCTTAGTGAATGACAAATCACGTTACTTATTGTGGAAGTAGTCTTCCGTTTATGATAGTGACATTGTCACGTCCCTGGATAAATGAAAAGGTCAAATGGATTGTATCAAATAATGAGTAATCTATAATAATTATGTTATAAATATCATATATATTCTTTATATCCATCATCAGACCCATCTATGAGAGGATGTAACGGAAAATAGGTGTCATCAGTTCATGAGGTGGTAGTCTATTGTACACATAAATGACTGTTATATATTCTATGTGATGGATGTTGTTATATATTAGGTAATAAAAATAATATAAAAATACCATTTTAAATGGATTATATTGAGGATATTATAGCATATTGTAAAAATAATAATTGAAGGAGGAGGAGAATGAAAAAAAAATAAAAAAACTCATTGAATAAATTTACCTCTTATTTAGGTAAACTCCATAGGTTTTCTCTGATATCCTTCCAAAGATGTATTAAACCTACAAATATGGATTTTATAATGAGATTCTGGATGTATGGAAATCATATATTATATTATTTTCCATACTAAAATATTTTGTTGGTGTTTATAATATAGGAGAGTGGGCGTCCTTCTATATGTTAGGTGAGTAGTGATTATATAATATTTTGAAATGAAAAAGGTGTAGAAATGTATTTTACATTCCATGAAAAACTATTATGATGTATTCATGACCCTTATACATTATATTTTATGTATTTGGGTAGAAAAAATATTTAAAATATGTTTTAGGTCATTTATCTAAAATAATTTTTGATTAACCCGCATTAAATCCATTTTTTCCTTAACTACGTTAAAAAATTTATACATTTTTGAAAATAAATTGTAAAAAAAAATTACCTTATTATAATATATAAATTATTATTATCCATAACATGGTATATATTTTTCCAAATTCTATATAAATATTTGGGAAGTTTTAAATTAAAATTAATCCCACACATGTGATGACAAAGAGGGCTTACCACGAGAAAATGACAAACATTTTACAAGGTTTTTATATAAAAATTAAATATATAATTACTCCAATTAAATAAATACGATTAAAAATTACTTATGTAAACAAATTATTCTTTAAATTAAATTAAAATTAAAATTTATCTTTATAAAAAATTTAAATGATATGGAAATTTTCTATTAAAATTCATTATTTTTCATTATTCATCAAAAAATTATACATATAAGGAAAATATAAAATTACAATAATATAAATCTGATATTAAAATTTATAAAATTAAATTATTATTAAAAATAAATTTTAAAAATATTATGAATTTTATTTTTAAACATTGTGCACAAAGCGTGAAATAACCATCTTTTTATAAATATACTTTAAAAAAAGTAGTATTATCCTTTCACAATGATTTCATTTTATTTATAATCAATATATAACAAAAATTTACATAACTTTTCTATTATATCTCATAAGAAATAATTATATTTCTTCATTATAATGCTATTATATACCACGATTAATTTAGAGATGTGGTTTTTTGTTCCAGAAGCTATCAATGATATTAAAATTAATATAAATATTATTTCATGGGTTTTCATATGATTGTTGTTGTGTGTTATATATTCTATTGAATATAATAAAATTATTTTTTAATTTATATGTTTTATAGTATAATGGAAGATAAATCTATTTGTTTTTTGTGGTATGTTTTGATTCCAATAATGGAATATTTTTGCCTTGTGACATTCTTTATTTTAATAATGAATATATTAGAGAATTTGAATGTAATGAAAATTTTTTAGGATCAATGATGGTTATTCTGTATTTGGTATCATTGTGTATTTACTAAATAAGGACTCTTATATTAAAATACATGTTTTAAATTGTTGTGTGATAAGGTGTTTTTATCCTTGATAGGAGGGTATTGTAATTTTTTCTTGTTCTGTTGGTGTGTATTAAAAAATTATTTATAGGTTTTTGGTATCATGTTTCATTATGAATTATATATATTAATGGGGAAAATCATAATAAAATTGACCCTTAGTTTATGTACCCAGGGAGTATGAATACTGCATATCATTGTATTAATTAATATTTCATTCAAGAAGAATGTTTCGATTGAAATGTGTAGTTATAATATGTTTTTCTTTAGTGAATCATTCAATCATGATCAATTATTAGTAATTAAATTTTATATTTACATAAATTGAAATAAAGCAATATGTAAATAGATGAAAATGTATAATAGTTAATATTTTATATAGAATAATTATTGGTAAACCATTATAATAATAGGGAAGTTGTAGAATAACCAAAGTATTTTTATTAAGTAAATAAATCTACTAAGATCCTTAAAATATAGTATAATTATTATTAAATAGGAGAAGTAAAAAATTTCCCCAGTCAATTCACAAAATCTCTTATTTTGGTGAAAGTATAGGACATTTTATTCTGTAGGTTTTTAATGGGAATGTGTTTGAATCTTTGATGTTGATAAATATTCTCATGGGAAGATATTACTAGATTTTTAACATAATGATAATTATATATGATATTGTGGAATGATAGTATTTTATGAGTGATGGATGAAGAAAGATTTAATGTGAATTTATGTTGCGTGGATTCACTAATTAATAATACATATCAGGGAAGTAGTGATAACTAATGTAAATAAATTACTAATTATTTATCCATGAAAACATTTTGAAGAAGGGGTTGGAGACATCACTTATCTGTTTTGAAATCAATGAGATATTCATGTAAAAATATGAAAATTATTATAAAAATAGTATAGTTAATATCAATGATACATATTTTTTGAAACAATTGTAGATATTAGTGTAAAAAAATAATCGTGGAATCATTATATATATATATCACCATGTTCATATACACTACCATAAACTATGACTATAAGATGTAACATTCAAAAAATAAATAATAATATCCCTAGAAATAATAATTTCAATGAAATAAAATTATGATGTACTATCTGGTGGAGATGTATTGTTTAATTATAAAATTTAAAAGATAATTTTCACATTTCATGCCCATTGACAATTACGATCTGAGGTTATGTAACTATAATAATGTTATAAATAAGTATATTGTATAATAATATGAGTAGTAACAATATATTACTAATACATATTAGAGAATATTATGTTTTAACATTATATACTATTCAATATGAATTATATTTATCATTTATTTAGGAGTATTTTTCAAAACAAATCATATGATATGTAAAAAGAATGAAATCTATAATTGTGATATATATGATATTATTTAAAACAGAAGTTATAGTAAATTGTAATCACGTATACATTATTGATATAAATAATATCCAAAAAATATTATTTAATTTTAGAAATTATTATTGTGTATTATGTTGGTATAATAAGGGCTTATTTATCTAGAATATATATATAATTATGATGACTATTTTCCTGTCAATAAATTTATATTTTTTATAATACCACATGTATTTTAATTATGTCATGCTTTTTTAAGTACTAAAAATTATAATATTTATTTTTTAATATCATAGAATAGATTATCTATTTTCAATCAGATGAATATATTATCATTCTTGTGAATTTTTATATTTTTATAAATTAAAAATAAATAATAAAAGATAAATAAATAATTTAAATTACTATAATTATATCCCCATATATAAGTAATCATAAATATATTCATAAAAAATCAAATTATATATCTAATTTAAACACTAACAATTAAAATTCAACATTGTACTATTTATTCTCAAATAATTTTGTTATTGGATAATATTAGGTAACTGATAAATAAATAACTCAATACATTAATTCAAAGGATTCCATTCACAAAAGAACGAATTGTATATAAAATATTCTTTTTAATGCAAAAAAATGTTTCATTTTAATATTCATATACCTCCAATGGTTTTTCTCATGTAATATATCACTAATAATGTCTTGTTTTCTTTATTCAAATGCTTTCATATATTCTATGATTCTATAGAGATATAAATTTCATTTATCTCTATAATTTTTAATTTTATTTACAAAACAAATTTGTATCATTTTCAATTTAATTTTTTAAATTACAAATAGATTGTAATATAAATGTGAAAAATATATTTCTTATATCCAATGCATGTGATTCCATATTAATAGATATATTTAATAAATTAGTTAAAATTTTGTGAACTAAAATTCTATGTAGATTCATGAATCATTATATTTTATAATGATCACAAATATGTATTCATTCCATTTATATATTTTGAAATATAAATAGTTATTGAATGAGTAAAATTTTGTATGGATTAATGAATATTATATATAGTGAACCATCATTTAGTTTACTATTTGATAATAGTTAATTTTTAACCATTTTTAGATGTTCCATTGAATCATAAAAATATGTAAAAATATTCAGAAGAAAATTTCCAAACCCAAAGTGAAATAAAGTATGTTGTTTCAAATAATAAAATTTTTTATAGATTACTTATTTATGATTTTTCTCTCAAAAAATTTCAAATACATGAACAATATTTTCTACACACACTAATAATTCTAGTAATTATATATCCTTATATATTATTCACCTCATATGAGTTCATTTTGTGACATCCTAATTATTCATTATAATGCTCTAATATAATTTATTAGTTATAATTTTATGTTTATTATAAATAGATATCAATTATTATATTTTCATAATCCAATATTATTTTTTTCAATTTTATAAATTAATATCTTTATTATGAAATTATTTTATGATTTATCTATATATGATTGTCAAATAAAATTATATATAATGCAAATAAATATTAAATATATTTTGTAATTAATTAGATGCTTAAGTAAATGTTGTCGTTATGATTTATATACTTAATTAGTGAATTTTCATGCTTTATTAATGAAAAATGGTATAACTATTCATTTTTTTTCTATTTTCAAATTATGTATTAACACATTACCTCAAAGGAATGTATATTATGTCCAAAATTTTGATTTCCCTAAATTTTTTAATTATTAAGTCATTTAATTATAAATTTTAAATTATTTACTTATCATCCTTAGGATTGATAATTCTATCATTTATTCAAAAATAAATTCAAATTATAATCTATTCGCACATTATTAGATATCTAATTATAATACCATACAATCATATATTGTACTTCATACATTACAAATAATATGAGATCAGAATTTTTTTTAATTTCATTTCCCAATGTAATGAAGATTAATACAATGGGTCATATAATGTATTGAGAGAATATAATAAAATTTATTTTAATAAAAATATGTTTCATGACATGTTTTCGCCAAATGATTATATTATCATTAAGACAACTAAAACATTAACATAGTTATGAAAACAAGTGGGACATAGAAAACACGCGACCAACATCCTATTATCTCTCATTAACTAAGGTCAAGGTAATTACATATGGTTTCAAGCAAAACATAAATAGAATCCTTGATAATATTCATTATTCATCCTTTGATTGAATAATTTGTTATTTCTAATTAAAGAATGATTTATATATTATTAGTTAATATTGTTACTAATTATTCTATTACAATTTTAATAAATGATGTTTTTAGATGAAATGCATATGAATAAAATAATTTTGGAAAATGAATGTATTTTTTAAATAACTCTTATAATAATTTAAATATATTTTATAAATAAATTAATACATTTCTGAATAAAATAATTATTGTTCCTAAAAAATAAATTATTAGGCATATAGTGATCAGTTTTCCTTATTCTTTTGTGGAATGATACAAATAATTTTATAGGATAAAAACCATTATAGTTTACTAGTCATATGATCCATCATTAGTAATAAAAAATATACATTTATTTATTTTTCCATTATTGAATGAGTGCATACTAAAATAAAAAATTATATCATAGATGTGATTAATTTATGGACAGATTACAACTAAATGTTGCAAAACATTAATTATTCTATCAAGTGGGATGAGGGAATTTTTTTTATTAGAATTTCAATGTAGAGAGTTATCAAGAAACCATTTTTTAATGATTAATGTGAAAATATAATATAAAATTCATGATTTTTTGATTTAATTTAAATTTTATAATGGCAGAGTATGTGGTTTGTATCGAAAGTATATTAAGGTTATTGTGGATCCAATATTATAACCTAGGAAGAATGATATTCAAATTCATTAAATGTTTATAAAATTCTGATCACAGATAATTATTTTCTCAAATTATTACGTTATATGATAATCTATTAACACGTATGACTAGAAGGAAGACTATGTTTTTTAAATCATTCATCTATAATGGAAAACATCATATGAAGGGGTTGATTCATAAAAATTGTATAAATATTTTGATAAAGATCCAAATATATTGGAGAAGCTCCTGGTAATGAGCCCCTCACCACAAGGTACACCAATCCTGGGCGGGCAACGTGAGAAAAGAGATAATGACCCCCAAATTCCATCATCCAGTAGGCTCTGGGATAGCTTCTAGCACTGAGGTTATAATAACCACACAAATAGGAGGAATTACCATCTACGAGAACACATGTGAAAAAGTTATATCATAAAAACACCAACCAAATTCAACTCAGAATACAATATAAAATAAATCCCAAGTACAGAAAGGTAATTTCAGGAAAAAAATACTACAAATGAAACAAAAAACTGAAAGGGCTAATGAAAAATAAAAATGACAATGACCACGATGCCCGAATAGCTCATGAAACCCCAATCTAGTAAAAACCATCATGATCTCCAACCTTCTCCAATTGACCTGAAAAGAGTTTATATATACGTATGGTGAGTATAATAGTATACATAGTAGGATTTTCCCTAGAGCCTCTCTTGAAAATGTAATGAATGAATAATAATGCATAGAGAACAAAAAGAGAAACTAACTCATCACCTAAACTTTTATACTATTTTCCCAGCATTACCATGGATACTCTCACCAACTATCACATACAAGAGTATATAATATAAAAATGCATCTCAAGGGAACACTGCTTCCACTTCCCCACTAGTCTTCATCTTCTCCCCATTGTTGCACGTCTTATGCATCTCTATCCAAAATGGAATGCCTGAATTCAATTGGGAGAAGTACTAAAACGTGCACCTCATGCAACACACCCACTATTTCCATGTATCAAAAGTAACCATGTCGTATCCAGGATCCACCAAAACATGCATAGCATATATCATACATCAGGACTTATACCTCATGCCATTATAGCCCATACATTATGTAAGGATCCGCAATCCATCGAAGCCAATACACATTACACATATAGAATGTCAAAGGAAACTATATGTAGAATACATGTGTGTGAACTAACCACAATCGATTACATTCCTCTAAATACATATATGGGTAAAACTAACTGATGTGCCTACTGGATCAAGTAACTACAATGATAAGAGAGTGGGGCTAATGGGGGTAGTCAGCCATCCATCCTTTCAGTGGAATGCTGGGACCCCCCCCCCCCCCAGGGCACAAAATACCCATGGTGTTAGTTACCCTGACTAACAGGGTGGAGCAGCCTATAGAAACATAAAAAGTACATAATATAAAATACCTCACAACCACATTATGGACAAAACATAGTCTTAGACTCAATTGTAGCTAAGTATCTCAGACTCCCCAACTACCACTACAAAGACTGTGTATCCTATAATCACGCAACCATTTAAAAATAAATATTTGATTAAATTATCTATTTTCATTGGATACCCTTTATAATAATAAATTATTTAACCATTAATTAAGTATTGTCAATTCTATATTACAGTTAATTAGCCTCACACCAAATGTCCAATTTTTCTTTAAATTGAAACTTCAGCATTGCAACCCACCAAAATCCAACCCCGTGGGTTATCATCATTTATTCAATCATTAATTAATAGCATTATTACTTTCCATAATTTGTGACATTATTGAGAAGAAAAACCAATCTACCAACACAATGGTCACAACACAATGAGTCGATGGAATACCTGTCGTGTCGTTTACATCTATTGATATTGAATGGACCCATATATCCTTTATAAGATAGACATATAATTCATGTGGCATACCATATGCATCTCCCCCTCTCTTGGAAGGAGGGTATGAAAAACTAGGTTCTTTGAGAAGTGGTTAAATTAAAAATGATAACCAACCAAAATGATTCAGTAAGCATCCAACATCCATATCCAACCCCTGTATTCACCTCTTGTGTCCTCCCTGAAACCAACATGCATAAACTAATCCACATCACCAAACTAGGCATCATGTATTTCCACAACCAATGGGCCTCCCTTCCCCCTCATCTCACAATAGCCATCTATGCTCACTCACCATAAAAAAAAGCATGAAAAAACAAGGAAACTTGGCTCTTTACACTAAAAAACCTTTCTTCCTTCACAATCAATGAGATCTAACAACTATAATAATAAGGATTTTTGTCCTTTAAATGAGAGAGGGAAACTCGGAACCCTACCAGGTAGTATACTTTATCAAAAAAATAGGTCATTAATCTATATAAAATTAACTGATTCATTATTAGTAGGTTCCAACTATAGAAAACCTAAACTAAAAACATTCATAGCTTCCACAAATCAATAAAACAATAAATTTCACATGCCTTTAATCAACAAGAACTAATACACTTTAGGTTTAACTACCAAATTGAATTTTCTTTCACATCAACATCAATTTACAACTACAACAACTAGATTCATTTACATGCATATTTATCATTATCGATTTAATTATCAATTATTTACAACCTTACATTCTTTAAATATTTCATAAAGAGAAACATACAAACAATTAAATAATTTATATCACACTGTCTAAAAAATCAAGAAGCAAACCATTATCATGGTGCAATGTAATAAATTGCGATCAAATGAATTCTTTTAAGATGGTTCAATAATTTAATTACATCTATACCATTGTGATCCAAAAGACTAATATATGATAACTTTACAATTTTATATAAATTAATATAAAATATATGAATTCCCTACCTCAAAAGTTCTACGATGTTCTTCACTAGAGAAGGGATCAAGGCAATCGATCACGATCACCTTCCCCACAAAAACATCATCCACCTACATTTTTTGAGGTAAAACTGCATCCACAACAACCAATATAAACTCCCTTAGATCCATGGATATCAAAAGCCATATCCTGGAAAAGGGAAGTGGGAGAATATGGATTGAAGAAAACCAAATAATGGAGGTAGATATTTCATTGGATTGGAGATAGTTCAAATAAGGGAGTGGGGAACTGATCCAAGTTGAAGGAATCCCATAACATTGAAGAGGGAGGCGTTGAGGTCATCTAGGGTCGAGGGAGGCTACGCTCAGGTCATAGGGAAGAGAAACCCAAGTGACTGGGTGTCATTAAAACATCCAGTGGTGGGTCAGTACATTATGTGTACCTCATCATCACATCTTGAATCACCTCAAAGATACTTACTCTGAAAAACATGTCACTATAGTGGTTTGTTTAATTTTTTCAAACCTAGACTATTCAAGATGTGTACCCCTTTGTCATATTGTAAAGCCCCATGTTCCTAGATTCTTTTAAACGAACTCTTAAAGACATATCGTGAGCCTTTTCTAAGCACCACTATCTTCAAAATAGGAAAAGGGTCGATCCACAAGGACTTGGTCCCTTACATTACATTCCTTTATTGAAATTCTCATCCTCGAGAATGAAAAACCAACCTAGAGATGAAATAGGATAGGGGTTGTCCGAACAACCACCCCATGAGATACCAGTCAAGGATCTCACAACCAAAAGAGCTCAACAAAATCAAAAGAACAATGTGAAACCAGAAAAATACTACAACCAGCTCCTAAATTCTCTCTTAGGGGAGATACCTCTCAAAGAGGGAAAGCCACATAAAGAAAAAAAAGAAAGCCATCTCATAGTTAAGAAATTTATATAACCAAAAAATGAACAAAATTTCATGGATATAGTAAAACATCAAATAGAATGGGATAATTATTATATATCTGTGACTCGCATTCTGATGTATTATCCTCTATTCCATTGTTTTTTCCACAAGGAATGAACCAGTGGAATAGAACGCTTGTGCAACGCCTTATCCTTGAGGTTATGGGACTCCATTGCTTATTCCATGTCCGTATCATCATCTTCATCATCAATATCTCCCCAATATATTATTTGGGAGTCATCATGAAGCTAATTATATAGTTATGACACATGAAAAACATCATGTATCCAAATCATCTGTAGGGGAATTTCTATTTGATACGCCACATATTTTACCCGAGCCAACACCTCAAAAGGACCACAAACTGGGGAGAGAACTTACTCCCATAACCAATCCTTCACTACCCACAATGAGGAGTCACCTTCTGAAACACATGATCCCCAAAATCAAACTCCAAAGGGCTCCTCCTTTGATCTTTATATTATTTCTGATGATACTGCCCTACCTTTATCCTCTCGAGAATCACCTGAACCATCTCTATCATATTCTGTACAGGTTTTTTCTTGTGAATTTCTAACACTCTGACCTCAATCCATCACAACAAATATATACAAGGATGGTCATAAAAAGCATTAAATAGTGACATATCGATGGTTGAGTGAAAACTATTGTTGTTATCGAACTCCACCAGGGGTAAGTGCCTCATCAACGAACCACCAAAATCCAAGACACAAGAACTTAACATGTCTTCACATGTCTTGTTGGTATGATCTCTCTGACCATCCATATGGGGATGAATAGTAGTTCTATCTCTTAAATATGAATTGAGAGAATTCTAGTATCCTTTTTATACCCTAGAGGTAATATGAGGATATAAATAGAAAATGATCAACCTCGAGAATCCTTGAATTCTCACCACCTCCTCAAGATACTATGTCGACCGAAAATTCACTGATCTCGACTCCATGATGACTATGATGTGGTGTGATTTTGTCGAATGATCCACAACCACCCATATAGTTTCATGGCCTCCTTGAGTGTGAGTAAACCAGTAACAATGTCCATTATTATGTACTTCTACTTCCACTACGTAATATCTAACAGTTAGAGAAACCCACAAGGAACACGATGCTCTGCCTTCACCTTTGGCAAGACCAAACATCGAGATACAAACAACGCAACTGGATTCTTCATCCTAGGCCTCCAAAACTAACTCCTCATGGATCATTATTTCTTTGTCACTCAATGATGCGCGACTAAATATAAACTATGTAACTCCCCGATAATCTTCTCACACATCCCCAATCAAATGAAAATCCTTCCCTAAAAACACTCTATGTTGTTCATCCTTAGACAGACCATTAGGGGCCTCTCTATTAACATCTTAGTCTCTCCAAACCTCCACCTATTGATCCCCCATCTGAGACTCCCATTTCGAGATGTAATACTAATATTTCGTCAACCACTCTCCATGAATCACCAAATTCAGGCACTACATCACTACATGGAATTCTACTAAATAATCAAATAAATTCATCCCCTTTCTAGGTGTATATGAGATTTGTAAGTCATATTTACATAAGAACACAATACACCAATACTTTATCATGTTCATGTCATGTTTGGAGAAAACATACATCATGCTCTTATGATCGGTGATAACAGTAAAGTGCCCTCCAATCTAGTAATGTCTCCACAACATCAGAGAAAAAACCACATCCAAAAGACATAAGAACATTGTTTGAATAGATACATTTATTGGGAAGAAAATACTGACAAGCATATGAAAATACAAATATTTGTTGCATCAGAGAACATCCTAACCCTTGATATGATTCATTGTAGAAAACATCAATCCAAACACCCTCTACTAGGAGAGAGAGAACTAGGGAACTTACTAAATTATCTTTCAGATTATAAAAAGATACCTAACATTTATCAGTACAGACAAATTATAGATCCTTCCATGTTTACTCTATAAGAGGATTCATTACCCTAGTGAAATAAACTATGAAAATCAGGTAGTAGATCAGAAGACGAATGATAAATCACGCCTATGACACTATATTGGGAGCTTTCCAAGACACAACTAATTCTATATTTGATGGATCCATAGATACTACATTATCAGAAACTACAAGCCCATAATAAACAAACTTATCGAGCCCAAAAATCACACTTTGACAACATCCCAATGAACTAATGATGAGGAAGCAATCCCAATATGGTGTGAATATGCTCTACATGATCCTCCTCAAAAATAGAGTACAGAAGGATTTCATTAATTAAAATCAGCATAAATTTATCTAAGAACTCACATAACACATCATTCGTTAACCCCATAAACACAACCACATCATTCTTCACACTGAACAACATTACAATGAACTCGTAATGCCCATGATGACAAAAAAAATGAATTCTTTGGATAACATCATCTTTCCCATGCATCTGATGATATCCTGAATATAAGTCATTTATCAAGAACAATATTTCACCCTTTATTTGATCAAATAAATTATCAATCTTTGGAAGAGGATAGTGATTATTCACTATCACTTTTTTTAAGCGATTATATTCAATACACACCCAAAAAAACTCATCAATAATCTTCACTAACAAAAGTGGTGCACCCCTTGGGGACAAACTCATCTTTACCAAACTACACTGTAACAGTATATCGATATGTATATGTAGATCTGCTAACACATAAGGGGACATCTTATACAGATACGTAGATATTTGAGATGTTTTTAGTTGTCTCTTGATCTCTCGTCGAGGGGGTAGTTCTAAAAACTCTTCTATAAAAACATCAGGGTACTCTTCTAAGACATTTTTAAACACCAAATTCTTAATTTATGACGAACTCAACATCAAATCAGGAATCAATGATGACATGGATAGAACTCAACTCTGATCCAAATGAGGGTCTCGGTCGCTAGCAAACACTACTAGCTCTCCACCAAAATCGAATAATACCACCTACCTCCGGATGAAATCCATTGTAAACTACACTGAATACAACCAATCCATGATGAGGATAACATCATATGGTTCTATCCATAAAAATAGGAATTATCTCCAAAATTGGGATTGCACCAGTACTTGATCACAGTCTCTACATACTTCAATAAAGTCTTCTAGAACTCTATCTTGGGTAGTAAATGAGAAGGGAACTAGTAGCCTCTCTACCTCAACTAACAAAGAATAGGCAAGGGATGGTGATATAAAATAGTGTGTCTCTCTTGAATCAACCATGGAAAACAACCAAGTAGAAAACATTAAATGGGAACCCTGATCAATGTTTGGCTCAACTGGAGCTAGCATCTCAAAATTATTCAGCTGAACACGAACTACTCCATGACCTCTCCAACCATGATGATGATCAAAAACATGTCCACACTCTGTTCTCTAAGAATGAGTAGTGTCATAGAGCTATCATGTGCCTGTCTCATCTACTTGCAATGTTGGTGTAACCTTCTCCTGCTGCCTCTAATGGAATTTCCCTAATGGTGGACCCTAGAGTGAAACACCTAGTGCATTGTGACTACACTAAATAGTAGGTCACTATCACTAACCATGACCTTCATATCCTCAAGAAAACAATCACCTGAACCCATTGAAAATTTCGGAACCCCCCCCCCCCAAGGAAACAAGATACCGAGTGCTGGGACCTACCACCGGCTGAATAGAAACACTTCTGTCCGGAAAAATGAGAATCCTAGACCATAGATCTGATTCATGAGGAAACATGATAACCCCTTATCATAATGATCGTTTTCTCGATAACATCATCTCGATGACCTCTTCCCTAGCCTACACCTCATGATATGTCTTTAGCATAAACACAGTGACCTAACGCTGGCTCTCTAGATGCAAAGCCTCCTAAAAAGGCCTCACCCTAGCATCTTCATCTAGAAACTGCTCAGATATATTTTAAAAATGGTTCCAAAAATAGATTCCAAATTCTCATATACTTGGGATCCATATTCTAAGGGTAAGTAACTCATAGTAATTGGATGCCTTTGTAGTCAGTGAAATAAAAAAAACTTTGAACATGACTCGAAACTACTCCCATGAGATCACCAACTCCTCTTGATCCATAAGTAACAATAAACAACACTACCTCACTGCCCCACACATTATCATCACAACCTAATTCACCTAGTGCTCCATCCGAGAATAGGTTGAACTGAAGGCTATATCAACCTCCTCCAACCAGTTTCCTATGACTGCTTCTGCAATAGATACCTCATACATTTTTAGACTGTGAAACTCAAACTCCAAGAGTTTCCTCCTCCAATTTTCATCATCATAAACCTCCAACCAGTTGTGATGGGCTGGTGCAGCCTACTAGACATCTTCTGGGAAAACCCTATTTGGACATCGACCTAGATCAATACCAACAAAATAACAAAGATTTAGTTTTACTAAACATAGAATTTAAAATACACTATATTAATTAATTAATATTTTTTTATTAATTTGAGGTTAAAGTATCCCATGGTCTACCCATTCAAATACTGGAAAAAAGAAGAATGATGCATGATATTTTTCTAGGTCTCTACCCTGCAAACATCATCAATTAATTTTTTTATTCACTATAAACATAATGGTTCATGCATAAAATCATAGGTGGCCTACAAACCTATGTATAAGCAGGTCTCTAATTTTTACATCACATACTAAACATGTCTAACACAATTTCCCTACCAACCCATGCAACATCACATGATCATAACACGAAACTACATCATATCCCTCAACCAAAACATTGATACCAATTTGTCTTGACCCCTTCCCTATAAGGTGTACCCCTCCTAGGCCAAAAATTTGAGAAGGGAGATAATGACCCACAGGTCCCACCTACAGTAGGCCACGGGTTGGCACCTAGCACAGAGGGAATAGTAACAACACCAATGGGAGGCGTTACCCTATAAAATAACACATGGGAAAGAGATAGATAAGACAAACAACTTACAAATCCATATAAGAACACAATAGAAAATAAATCTTATGAACACATATCCAATGTCATGAAAAACAACTATAACTAAAAAAATTGCAAGTAACAAAATAAAATAAAATCGGCAGTAAACATGATGCTTAAATAGTTCATATGACCCCAATATAGTAATAACCATTATAGTCTCTAACCTGCTAATAGTGATTTAAAAAAGATATTATATAAACGTAGTGTTATAATATTAGTATACTATGTAGGATCATCCATGGATCCTCTTGTGTAAAATTAAAGAATGCATGAAAAATCCTAATGAATAACAAGTGAAACTAAATCGTCACCTATATAGTTATACTACGTTCCAAGCCTCACCATGTCTAATGTCACCTTGTATCTCATACAAGAGTATATAATATAATAAAGCATTTTGAGGGCACCCTGCTACCATTTCCCCACTGGTTTTCTGGTTTTCCCAAATGTCGAACTACCTAAGTATCTCTCTTCAAAAAGGCTTCACCACAAGCACATGGGTGAGGAACCAAAACATGCACCTCTTTCAACACAACTACTACATCCATGTAACAAATGTAACCAGGTAGTTTCATGGAGCCACCACATCCAACTTATTGTGTATCATACATCTGTCGTTATTCATCAATCCATTACAACCCATACACTGAGCGAGGATCCTCAAGACATCAAACCTATAAATGTTACACCTATAGTAGTCGATACGAAACTATGTGTAGTATATATGTGTGTGAAATAACAAAAATACCTTCAAACCCTCTACACAGATATATAGGGAAAAAATGATGTGCCTACCATCACAAGTAACTACCATGAGAAGAGATTGGGGGCAAAGGGGTTAGCCAACCATCCATCCTCCCACCGGAATATTTGTGAAAAACCCCCTGGGATCATAATCCTTATGGTGTTAGTTTCCCTAACTAATCATGTGTAGTAGTGTACAGAAAAAAGAAAATTTCAGAATATACAATAGCACACAACAACACTATGGGCATAACATGGTCTTAGACTCAACTACATCTAACATCTCTTGGACTCCCGGTTTCCACTACTAAGACTAGGTATCCTATAAGAACACAACAATTTAATGATATACATTAGGTTATATTATCCATATTTATTGGTTTACATTACATTAACTAAATATTTAACCATTAATTAACCATTATTGATTCAACATTACATTTCCTTTGTATCACACAGATAGTCCACTATTTCATTAAATTGCAACATCCGCAATGCGTCCCACCATGATACAACCCCATGGGATAAAATCATTTATTCAATCATTTATTAATATCATAATTACATTCCATAATTCCATACATTCTAGAAAATAAAATCTATGATACCAATACAAGGGGATCAACATGATGAGGAGATGGGAATCTTGTTGAGTCTTTTCCACCTATAGTTGGAGTGTAGCCACCTCCATTCTTGAGAATCTAAACATAGATTATATGGCCCTGACCTTAAACATTACTCATTATTGAATTAAATGAATAATTAACATTGAGGATATTTTCGGGTTTATAGTTTTATAGAATTCGGACATAACTATTACTTCTCAAAAGATTACAATATAGACACTTCTACTACGTTTCCATAAAATAAAAACTCTTAAAAAGAAAGATGTCTTGTTCCATGTTTTAGATAGAATATCTTTCCTTGATCCCATACATGACCCTACTCACCTTTATTTCCTCTGGAAAACATTTCAAAAACATGAGATGAGCATAAAAAGCCCAGTAAAGGATACACAAGGATGGAAAACTGTTAGTTTTTCAAAACAACAAGTAAACCAAGAATACATTATCAAATTAATACTTTTCAACTTTATGATGTAGTAAAAAAACCTCTTCAATGAATAAAAGATCATTACTTACCCATTTTGTAACAAAAATATTACCATAAAACCCATATCGATAACATATATAGGTATCTTGGGACATAAACATACTTAAATGGAATAACCATATGGTCGACTTCCACACATATCACTTAATGGAATAGCCATACGACGGATTTCCATACCCAATGCATTGGAGGTAATAAAGTAACCAACCGTCCTGGTATTCACGGCAACACCCATCATATGGTTTATCACGTAACAACCCATCAAATGTCCAAGTACCATTATAAATTCATAAGACATAAAACAATTATAATGGAAAGAAAAAATTTCCACATTTCGATCACAATATATCACTTATTTATATTGACATAACAAGTTTATCATAAAAACCATTTTCAATACCAAAATACATAAAATATTATATGGTATTTATTTCATTTAGAAAACATTACGGATTATTGAGGACGCCAAAGACCAAATAATACTCGCGGTGGCGGAAAAGGTAGTTTTCACCGCGTACGATAAAAGAAACATTCCTTTTTGTCATTTAGTAAAACGCTTCATAGAAAAAGCTTCCTTTTGTATTAAAGTAAAATTAAAAGGGGTTTATACACCATATAAAATAAAGAAATATGCCTCAATGAGAGGAGATTGAGACGAAGTCCCTTACAAAGACAGTATCCTTGGATTAAGGATAAATCAATTATATAATTATGTGTGACAAACAAATACACCAAATATAAGTGGATATTATGTGTAAAACAATCAGATGTTGTTCACACATATTCATAGAACGACATATTCCAGGAGTACAAGTTTATCCCAATGAATCAAAATTGGGTTAAGAAGTTCCCTTGCAAAAATTTGACAACCTAACGGCCCCACTTCAAATTTCAGAAAATGAATTGATGAGAGATAAAAAGGGGTATCTCATCACTTATACATAAAATTTATAGCAATAAGGATATATAAGAACATAACCCATCATAATAATATTAAAAGACCTAAAAATAAGTCTTTAAAAATGAGGTGGGTGAATGGTTCCCTTACCTAATTGGGTAACTTCCGAAACGTACACCCCATGAAAGGACTATACAACATTGATGTAAATACCCATAAACGAAATTATATTACACCAATATTAGAATAATGGGATGTAAATACACCACTCAAAGGAAAATGGTGAAAATGTAGCATAAATCTCACAGGAATAAAATTGAGATGAAAAATCCCTTATGAAAACTCAGCAGCCTAACGACGCCACTTAAAACATCCAAAAAAAGATTGATGAGATCAAATAGGGTCTCTCATCATATTAAAATAAAATTTACAGAAAGAGGAATATAAAATAAAATCCCCCAACATAACAAATATTAGCTTAAAATAAGTGACATAAAGGAGAGTAATTAAAAAGAAAGAGAGAGGTTGTATCTCTTACGAAAATTCGGCAGCCTAACGGCGCCACTCAAAACATCAAAAATGGATTGATGAAAGAAAATAGGGTCTATAATAATATGAAAATAAAATGTAAGGTAAAATTAATATACAATAACATCCCAATAATAATAAATATGAGCTTAAAAGGATTGACATAAAAGAGTGTACTTAAAAATATAGAGAGGGGTAGGATCTGTTACCTCATGTCCGACATGACTTGATCGTTCTTTAATCTCCTGAATAATAAAATTTGGTCAATTTATAATTTCTTAAGGAACTTCTTTAATGATTATTATTCAGTTCATATCACATATTATCATTTTATAATAATTGGTTAATAAAGTGATTTCATATCAGATGTTTTTGTCGATGTTCGGTACATGAGTAAAAATTGAACATGTTGGAAAAGAATTTTTTATGTAGTTATAGGTATATCATATCCAGAAAATTATTGATGTTTTAAATATCATATATATCCAGTATATATTCATTTTATACTATTCCATATCATTTGGAATAAAAATAAAAGCACCATTCATGGAGACGGTAGGCCGTATGTACGCATTAATGCTACTTTCATTATTTGTCATATTAATGGAATTTAAACAAAATGAGAGATATATATTATAATTACATAATTATATCTATCATTTAGATGTAATATATTAAATATATATCCATTATATATATGTACTTATAATAGTACATAACATTTGGAGATAAGAAATGTAATGTACCATTCATGGAGACGATAAGCCTTACGTAAACATGAACGCTACTTTCATATCTTTTTTTTTGAATTCAATGGAATGAAATAATAATGATATAAACGTACATTATAATTCCAGTAGTATATAATTTGTAATACCATTAATTCTATCCTTTATATTTCCCACATATGGCATTAACGAATCAAATCACTTGGAGGGGGCGGTAGTCCGCACTTCCTAAAATGAAGCTATCGCGTTTACCCATAATGGAAACCATAAAGGTATGCCATAAATGAAAAATACAGAAGCTTAAGGAAAACATAAACATATTATATATCATATATAAATATATTTACATCATAATGGACACCTTTTAAGGTGTTAAAAGAATATTGAACAATAATCTTTTCGTGAGACAGTAATTCGCCATCCACAGAAACAGTATGTTCTTTAACTATTAGACGAAGGTGTATGAAAGTGTAGCTCGAATAATTATTATAACATCATCCTAGTATGTTTAGGAAACTGGTTTTGTTACAAAAAAATTAATAAAAATAGTTTAGGGGTTTGGAGAAGCAAAATAAGACAAAAGAACACAAGGCAAGACATTACCTTTAAATCGGGTAACTCTCTTTGATTTGAGCTCAAATGCTTCCTTGGAAATAATTATGACCAAAGTGAGGATTCAATGATGAATATATGGATGATGAAAGATGAAATGGGCTGGGTTTGGCTGAGACAATGGCTTGAGAGGTGTGGGTAATGTGGTAGAGGTGGGGGCCTTTTATAAGAGGAGAGGATGGGCACTCTTGGAAAGTTATAAAATATTACTTTATTATATAATTATTTTCGGATTTTAAAGGTCCCAAAAGGATATATTTGAAGGATAAGGTGATAATGTTTCGAAATACACCCATCCAATAGTTTTTTGGCATGTGTAGGTATTATAATATACATTTTATTTCCATTTTATTTAAATTGTTAAATAATGAGATAATCGCTGCATCATCATGGTGTCATAAATAATTTAATTTATTTAGTGTCTAAAAAATATAAAAAAATTATTATGATGTAGGAAATATTTTTATCTTTCTAAATATTTTTTATAGTCAAACATATGACTTGTATAACCCATGTAAAAATTGTTTTAGTAAAACAAAACATGTTTGTGACATTTTAATTTTAACTTTAAATAAAAGGTTATTTATGTCATTTTCCTTCCAAAGTTGCTCCATTGGGACCCCAAGTTGACCCATGGATTTTCATGGTCGTCCATGAAACATCCAATGATGGTAGGACATGTGTCTAGGTCATTTCATATTATTAAAACATTATTTTTACCTTAAATTACTCTAATTACCTTTAATCGCGATTAATAAAACATAAAAATTACTATTCACCAAAAATTATTTTAATCTCATTGAACCAAATTTTACTTCTTAATTATAACCATGTATGTCGGATTTTTGAAAATCAAATCACAAAATTGGCAATGATTCATTTAAATGAAAAATCAGTTTCTTTAACTACCACATAGTGGTTTCACTATTCATCTAAAATTTAAGTTTTTCAGAAAAATACCAAAAATTCCCCCTAAGATATATTTGATATTCCGAATTCAAAAATGATGTCTATTCTAAAAAATTAAAAACATATAATTTACATTAATTAATTTAATAATTAATTCTCGCGGTTAGAGCAAATAGCGTGTATTTATGAAACAATATGTATCAAAAGATTGACACTAGTTTAAGTCCAATTTCAAGATGAAATTAATTACAACCACCAATATTGGATTAAATGGTAAAAATATATTCTAATTTCACTTTAAAACAAATTCAAAAGATAATCTAATCATATAATTAAATTAGATTAAAAAGAGGTTTTGAATTAAAATACAACCTTTTTCACTATTCATTAAAAAAATCAACTTTATCAGAAAAATACCAAAAATTTACACAAAGTAAATTTTGTTGTACCGATTCTAAAGAAGAATTTTATTTTGTCAAATATAACACATAAAATTGTAAAAAAGTGGATTCAAAAGAGGTTCGTCATCAAAAGGTTGTTAATTGAACTTTTAAAGAATATTAGAATGTTTCCGCTTAAAATTGGATTCATTCGCATTTTTAATCCTCTAAAATTTATTGTAAAAAGTAAAAATATTTGACAAACATATATAATAATTTTTTAGTTTGTTCTGTTTATTCCCCCCATTACAACGGCTAGGCATTAATTACAATTTAAAATAATATAATTTTATTTTTAGAGTGCAACGTAAGATTCCCAAGAAACTCGTTGTTGCGTATTGGGTACGCCATCGAGCATAGCATCCCCTTTAAAGTTATATTAATATTTTATTCAAAAATATGGATAAATGTGAAAATTTCATATTCTTTATTTACATGGGGTGTTACATCCTTCCTCCCTTTTGGGAATTGCGTCCTAGGAATTTTAAAATTGGGCTTGGAAACATCATTGAAAATCCCACATCGGAACAAGAGTCAGTAAAACAATCACTTTAAAATAAAGAAAGAGAAGTAAAAAGGTCACCTGAGTTAACTCATACTCGTATTCCATGTAGGAAAACATGGATATGGAGGAAAAACAAAGGGTAATGTTCTGAGGGAGAGTGATAGTAAAAATTTCTAGGAGAAAGTTAACCATAAGAAAATCACAAACATGTGATGGGTTAAACGGTATACGATTCCCCAGTAGGAAAAGTTGACAGACAAAATTTTTGTTTTAAGTTACTCTTCAATGAGGAATTTATTTTTGAGCTTAAATAAATCATAATGAAACATACATACTTGTCACGTAGACTTTAAACTTTTACTAGATTCTTTAATCAAACTCCTATTTTCTCCAAAAGACAAGTATTTAAGAAGACTTGTTCACATTAAGAGTACTATAATAAACTTCATGAGAATAACCTAATCCACAAAAGAGAACTATATATTTCCCATGTCTTTAGACAAAATCCAAAACCAAAAATTGTTAGAACAAGATCCACAAATAAATAATCCTTTATAAAAAAGAAAATCTATTCTTAATCTCCAAAATTTGTCCAATAAACCCAATGTTCAACGAAGACCATTAGATAAAAAATTTGTCCATAAAATTCTTCAAAGTAAACCAAACTATGATTGAAATCCAAATATTTGAAGGATTTAAAGACATAGTCTTCTAAGGTACAAATAAACATTTATCTCGAAATAACATCAGTTGCTCTTAAAGTCTCATATTGAAAAGTAATTAACCTAATCACACTTCCTTCATGACAAGTTAACAATTTCCATATATAACCCAAAATAATCTTACTATTGATTCCTAAAATAATCTAACTAAAAAAGAATTAGTCAAACTAACTAGGGACTTCACGTTGTCTAGTGGTAGGTGATAAATACTAGTCGCACTTTGGTTGTGGGTTCGATTCCCACAGCTTTGTCCGACGCGACAGGTTGTCACACGGTCTGCGTGTTGTCCTTTTTCCAAAACTAGATAATTCTTAAAACATTACCCAAAATGAGATATCATCTTCAAAATTTATCATAAAATATTTTAACCTAAATTTTATCTCATGACATTCATTTTCCATCATATCCTAAAGTCACCCATAATTACCTCAAAAGTAGGGATCATATAAACCCTAATGGTTACCTTTATAATTATTACCTGAACTTCCACATCGATTAATCATCTCGTACGTGATGCATTACAGAACATACCAAGGTTCAAGTGGTTGATCATGACTCCTTGATAGTTGGTTTAGAACAACCACAAGATTCCTCATTGAATCCCCCATTTCATCCAGTCTCTTAATCAGATAACCACCATAGTTTCCTCAAATCCATTGTCACTTTGGTGCCTGATAGATCCATCCATTTATTAAAAACAGAAATGTCAGTGTGAGTATATCAACAAAACCATCATGTACTAAAGAGGAAGATAAACAATAAGATATACTTAGTCATTCACTTTATCTAAAACTGGGACTCTTTCTGAAATCCTAACCATTATGGTAATGTCACTTATTCTTTGAGAATACCCTAACCTCTAAAGTTATCTAAACCGACCTCTGATACCAACTATAAGGCCCCAGCCTTAAACATTACTTATTATTGAATTAAATGAATAATTAACATTGATGATCTTTTCAGGTTTAGAGTTTTATATAATTAGGACATAACTATTACATCTAAAAATATTACAAAGTAGACACTTCTATTAAGTTTCCATAAAATAAAAACTCTTAAAAAGAAACATGTATAGTTCCATGTTTTAGATAGCATGTCTTTCCTTGATCCCATCCATGACCCTATTCATCATTAAGTCCTGTGGAAAACATTTCAAAAACTTGGGATGAGCATAAAAAACCCTATAAAGGATACATAAGGAAGTAAAATTGTTAATTTTTCAAAACAACAAGTAAACCATGAATACTTTATCAAATTAATACTTTTCACCTTTATGAAGTTGTAAAAAAAACTTCTTCAGTGAATAAAAGATCATTACATACCCATTTTGTAACAAAAAGATTACCATAAAACCCATATAGATAACATATAAAGGTAAATTGGGACATAAAGATACTTAAATGAAAAAACCATACGGTCGACTTCCACACATATCACTTAATGTAATAGCCATACGGCTGACTTCCATACCAAATGCATTGGAGGTAATAACGTAACCACCCGTCCTGGTCTTCACGCCACCACCCGTCATATGGTTTATCACGTAACCACCCGTCAAATGTCCAAGTACCATTATAAAATCATAAGACATAAAAAATATATAATGGAAAGAAACCATTTCCACATTTTGATCACAATATATCACTTAAATATATTGACACAACATGTTCATCATAAAAACCATTTTCAATACCAAAATACATAAATGAGTATATGGTATTTATTTCATTTAAAAAAACATTACGACTTCTTGAGGAAGCCAAAGAACAAATAATACTCACGGCGGTGGAAAAAGTCGTTGTCACCGCGTACCTTAAAAGAAACATTCATTTTTGTCATTTAGTAAAACAATTCATAGAAAAATATTCCTTTTGTATTAAAGTAAAAGTCAAAGGGGTTTGTACACCGTATAAAAGAACAAAATATGCCTCAATGAGAAGAGATTGAGACGAAGTCCCTTATAAAGACGACATCCTTGGATTAAGGATAAATCAATTACATAATTATGTGTGACAAACTAATACACCAAATATAAGTGGATATTAAGTGTAAAACAATCAGAGGTTGTTCAAACATATTCATAGAATGGCATATTCCAGGAGTAAATGTTTATCCCAAAGAATCAAAATTGGGTTAAGAAGTTCCCTTGCAATAATTTGACAGCCTAACGACGTCACTTAAAATTTCAAAAAATGAGTTGATGAGAGATAAAAAGCGGTATCATATCACTTCTACATGACATTTATAAGAATAAGGATATATAAGTACATATCACATCATAATAAGATTAAAATACCTAAAAAAGAAGTCTTTTAAAATGAGGAGGGTGAAAGGTTCCCTTACCGAATTGGGTAACTTCCGAAATGAACACCCCATGAAAGAAGGACTATATAACATTGATGTAAATACCCATAAACGAATGTATATTACAACAAGAGTAGAATAATGGGAATTACATACACCAATTAAAGGAAAATGGTGGAAAATGTAGCATAAATCTTACATGAATAAAATTGAAATGAAAAATCCCTTACGAAAACTCGGAAGCCTAACGACGCCACATAAAACTTCCCAAAATGGATTGATGAGATCAAATAGGATCTCTCATCATATTAAAATAAAATTTACAGAAATAGGAATGTAAAATAAAATCCCCCAACATAACATATATGATCTTAAAAGAAGTGACATAAAGGAGAGTACTTAAAAAGAAAGAGAGAGGTTGTATCTCTTACGAAAATTCAGCAGCCTAATGGGGCCACTCAAAACATACAAAATGGATTGATGAAAATAAAAAAGGGTCTCTAATCATAAGAACATAAAAATTACAGTAATATTAATATAAAATAACATCCCAATAATAATAAATATGAGCTTAAAAGTATTGACATAAAAGAGTGTACTTAAAAAGAAAGATAGGGGTAGGATCCCTTACCTCGTGTCTGACATGACTCGATCGTTTTTGAATCTCCCGAATAATAAAATTTGTTCAATTTCTAATTTCATAAGGACCTCTTTTAAAGATAATTATTCAGTTCATATCACATATTATAATTTTATAATAATTGGATAATAAAGTGAGTTAATATCAGACGTTTTTGTCGATGTTCGGTACATGAGTAAAAATTGAACTTGTTGGAAAAGAATTTTTTATGTCGTTATAGGTACATCATATCCAGAATAGTATTGATATTTTAAATATCATATATATCCATTATATATTTATTTTATACTATTCCATAGAATTTTTTAAAAAAATTAAAAGCATCGTTCATGGAGATAGTAGGTCGTACGTACGCATGAACGCTACTTTCATTTTTTGTCATATTAATGGAATTAAAACAAAATGAGAGATATATATATTATAATTCCAGAATTATATCTATCATTTAGATGTAATATATTTCATATATATCCTTTATATATATGTACTTATAATAGTACATAACATTTGGAGATAAGAAATGAAATGTACCGTTCATGGAGACGGTAAGCCGTACGTACGCATGAACACTACATTAATTTATTTATTTTTGTATTAAATGGAATGAAATAATAATGATATAAAGTTGTATGATAATTCCAGTAGTATATCATATTTAACACCACTAATTCCATCCTTTATACGTCCCACATATGGCATTAATGAATCAAATCACTTTGAGGGGGCGGTAGTCCGCACTTCCTAAAATGAAGATATCGCGTTTACCTATAATGGAAACCATAATGTTATTCCATAAATGAAAAATACAAAAGCTTAAGGAAAACATAAAAATATTATATATCATATATAAATATAGAGACATCTTAATGGCCACCTTTGAAGGTGTTAAAAGAATATTGAACAATCATCGTTTCGTGAGGCCGTAATTCGCCATCCACAGAAACAGTATGTTCTCTAACCATTAGACGAAGGTTTGTGAAAGTGTAGCTCGAATCCTTCTTATAAAAACATCCTATTATATTAAAGATACTGGTTTTGTTACAACAATATGTAATAAAAAGAGTTTAGGGATTTGAAGAAGAAAAATAAGAAAAAATATCACAAGGGAAGACATTACCTTTAAATAGGGTAACTCTCTTTGATTTGAGCTCAAAGGCTTCCTTGGAAAGGATTATTCCCAATGTGATGATTCAATGATGAATATAGGAATATGGAGAGATTAAATGGGTAGGGTTTGGCCGAGCCAAAGGCTTGAGAGGTGTGGGTAAGGTGGTAGAGGTGGGGGCCTTTTATATTAGGAGAGGAGGGGCACTCTTGGAAAGTTATAAAATATTACTTTATTATATAATGTTTTTAGAATTTTAAAGTTCCAAAAAGGGTATATTTAGAGTATAAGGTGCTAAGGATTCTAAATCCACCAAACCAATAGGTTTGTGACATGTTTAGGTCTTAGAGTTTACATTATCTTTCCATTTAATTTAAATCGTTAAATAATGAGGTAATCGTTGCATCATCATGGTGTCATAAATAATTTAATTTATTTACTGTCTAAAAATTATAAAAATACTATAATGATGTAGGAAATATTTTTAGATTTCTAATGAATATTTATAGTCAAAAATATTACTTGTACAACCCCATGTAAAAAATGTTTTAGTAAAACAACACATGTTTGTGACATTTTAATTTTAACATTAAATAAAAAGTTATTTATGTCATTTTCTACCAAAGTGGCTCCATGGGGTCCCCAAGTTTACCCATGGGTTGTCTTGGTCGGCCATGACACATCCAATGAGGTTAGGACATGTGTCTAGGTCATTTCATATTATTAAAACATTATTTTTACCTTTAATTACACAAATTACATTTAATCACGATTAATAACACTTAAAAATTACTATTCACCAAAAATTATTTTAATCTCATTGAACCACATTTTACTTCTTAATGACAACCATGTATGTCGGATTTTTGAAAATCAAATCACAGAAGTGGCAAAGTTTTATTTAAATGAAAAATCAGTTTCTTTAACCAATTCAGAACATAATATAATCATATAAATAAATTAGATTAAAAAGTGGTTTTGAATTAAAATACAACATTTTTCATTATTCATTAAAAAATAAACTATATCAGAAAAATACCGAAACATTACACAGAGTAAATTTTGATGTCCCGATTCTAAAGAAGAATTTAATGTTGTCAAATATTACACATAAAATTGTCAAAAAGTGGATTTAAAAGAGGTTCATAATTAAAAGGCTGTTATTCGACCTTTTAAAGAATATTAGAATGTTTACGCTTAAAATTGGATTCATTCGCATTTTTAGTCCTCTAACATTTATTGTAAAAAGAAAAAATATTTGACAAACATATATAATCATTTTGTAGTTAGTTTTGTTCATTCCCGCCATTACAACGGCTAGGCGTTAAATACAATTTAAAATAATTTTATTTTTTTATTAGAGTGCAACGTAAGATTCCCAAGAAACTCGTTGTTGCGTATTGGGTACACCATTGAGCATATCATCCCCTTTAATGTTATATTTATATTTTATTCGCAAATATGGGTAAATGTGAAATTGTCATATTCTTTATTTACATGGGGTGTTACATAGATATCACATGTCATACCCCAAACGTCTTCGCCTCTTTTGGATGGAGTATATGAAAAACTATCTAACTTGAGAAGTGGGGAAAGTGAAGATGAAAAAAATAACAAGATTAAGAAAGCATCCAAAATTCATTTCCATCCCATTCTTTAACCTCGGGTTTCTTCTCTGACACCCACATGCATAAACTGATCGATCTCTTCACTCTAGGTGTAAACATTTGCCAAAACCAATGGGACTCCTTGCCCCCACATCTCACAACAGCCATCCAGGATCCCATCACACCCCAAGAACAATGAAACAAAAATGAAACTATGCTCTTGGCGCTATGAAAGGAATTCTTCTTTCACAATAAATAAGCTATCACAACTCCCAACTTATGGTGCTTTGCCCTTTATATGGAAAAGAGTAACTCAAAACCCATCCAGTCATTATATTTTAAGATTGAACCAGGTCATTAATCATTATTAAATTTACAGATTTTTTTTATTAGGTTTAATCTTTGGGAATCCTAAACTAAAAGATATCATAGCTACAACAATGTAATTAATTAAATAGTTGTAAATTACATTAATCAACAACGACCAACAAGATTCAAGTTTGACAAACAACATGAATAGGCATCCACATCTGCATCAATTTGATTAACATCAAATTATAGTAACAACGTCTTGTTTTATTTACAAGATTATTTATCTCTATCAATTAAATCATCAAATAAATCCAGATTTAACATATTTGATAATTTCATCTAGAACAAGATTCTAAAATAAATTCATAGATTTCACCCTAACTAGGAAATCATTAGGCAAACCATTATCACATTACAAAGAAACATCATGTGACCAATCCAATTATTTTAATCCAGTTTAACATTTTAATTAGGTAAATTCCATTGTGATCCAAAACTGTAAAACATGATAACTCTATAGTTTCAGGTAAAAGTATAGAAATTGAACAAATCCCCTACCTCAAAATGTTTCCAACGTTCTTCTCTTAGGAACAGATCGACGAAACATATCATGATCAACTTCCTCTGAACAACATCATCAATCCAAGGATATCACGACACTACCACATCAACGAGAACAAAAATAATATCCATTAGAAGAATGGAGGTAAATGGAATAGCACGAAAAGACAAACAAAAGAAAAAGGATCAATGAGAAAAAAATAATGGAGGTATATCTTACATTGGATTGAAGGCAGGTTGATGATGGAATCTGTGAACCGATCTTGGACAAAGGAATCCCAAAATGTAGAAGAGGGAGGGGTCGAGGTCATCTGGGTCGAGAGGGGATGTGCTCAAGCCATAGGTTTTGAAAAAAAATGACTTGCTAGGTATCGTTAAAACACACAGTGGTGGGCATTAAATGATATTTATCTCATCGCCATGTCTTGTACCGCCTCAAGGTAACTGACACAAAAAATGCATCACCTCAGCGATATGTATTAATTTTATGAATCCAGAATGGTACGCATCGTGTACCCCTTGGTCACGTATTGTTGGCCCCCAGTTTCCATATTCTCATGACCAAACTCCTCCATATATCCTCTGAGAATTTTTCGATTACTTCGGAATTCAAAAACAAACAATGGGTCAATCCAAACGGATCTGGGACCATACTATCACCATATATGAAATTGCGTATAGATACACCATCATAAATAATAGAAATTACTTGAAATATGGTATAAATGTGAGGATAAATGTGAACATTCTAATGAGTAAAACAATGAGATGATAAATCACTGTTCAATGATTCAACTATAAAATTATTGTACATTAGAACAATTAATGTAAATTTATCTAAAGTAAAATACACCAAAATAGAAATAGGGGTGAAATCTATGATTATTTAAACAAACACTAATGTTGACACTATTAATTTTGGGATATAATTTACATTAGTTAAAAAAGAAATATCTATTAACACATTACCAAATTCATAACCATTCCAATAAACAATTTGATGCATGTTTAAAAATATGTGAAAAATGTGAATAGAAATCCCATTCAGAATACAATAATTTATCATAATATGTCAAAATGTTAGAGATACGATTCATAAAATTCATTATTTATTTGATAAGAAGGATAATGTCAATGTAGTGATTATCAATAACAAAAATAAGTGACATGACCCTAATTATTTAATAAATATCTAAGAGAGTCTTCCCAATTGAATGATTAGGAAAAAACATATGATATTTCAAAAAAAAATGGCAGGTGTGTAATAATTATATTATATTATTTCATGTAAATTATTTATACAATAAATTATATAAACTAATTGTTTTAATATATATAATTAAACTATATTATTATATGCATTTTTGATAATATTATTTTTTCATCCAATGTTATATTAAGGAATATTTTTTTAGTTACAAAATTGTGAGGTAACAGTTTTCATAATAATATTTGATGATGTCAAAAAAAGACGTTATTGTCGTTTTATATTTTCAAACATAATCTTCTTACCTAATTATAGATTTTAATATAATTTAAGGGATTATTTTTCTATAATTCTAAATAACATTAAATTATTATTAGCATAATGAAAATATATTATCGAATCTATCATTGATTTAAATTTTTATTTTTTATGATTTAATTTAATGAATATTTTAAGTATCAACCCCATTAATCATATTATAACAATATCCTTATAAAAGTATGCAATGAAATGATATCAATCATTGTGAATATGGATTTATAAATAGATTTTATACCAATATTATAAGAATATATGGCAATATTTAGAGACAAATTAATAGGATTTATTAGTGTTTGTAATATTGAAATGCATATGGATATTATACCTAATTAAGTACCCATTTCACTACAACAATATAAAATGATTCTTGTGAAATGACTTTTTCTAGATTAAACATTTAATGACACAAGTTATTAGGTATCATTTTATGAATATAATTCCTTAGTTTTTCACCTATTGTATTTATGTTGAATTAGTATTTTCCAAATACATTACACATTTAATATATAGAAATATGTGCAACTGATATGAAGAGAAATTGATGATAACCATGTATTTATGATACATTTTCAATAATAAAGTTCTCAATTTCACTCTCAAAATAATATTCATTATTTTTAATATTCGTAGAAGGGTATAATGGTCGATCTAAATTCTAGATCCTTTTAAATACTTTTTTATCATAATTAGTACACAATAAGTACTTCTTCATTTACATATTCAACCTATATTGTATTTATTATATTCAGACAATAATATTAAGAAATAATATTGATATATTTTTTAAATTTTTTGATGTTTTTAATGTTTCAATTAAATATTTAAATACAATGACAATTGTATCTAAATTATAATTGAGGATCTATTGATGAATATGGTATTCATAAAATTTAATGACATTGAATTTTATATTTAACAAGATTAAATCCTTAACTATATTGTATATGTAGATTAAATATATGTTAGACAATTAAAATAATATTAATCATGGATTTTATATAACCTAGAAAAAAATTGAAATACAATGTATCCTGTGCTGGATATGATATAATTTTTGTTTTTTAAACTATCTACTTGATTTTTCAGTCCTTTGACTATGAAAAAATATAACTGGTTGGAATTTAAATGAAAAATTGAATGTCATGAATGATGTGAGTATTTTAGTTGTATATTAAGTTGATGAATTATATATAAATCCTCATAAATTTTACACTCCGCAGATTTACAGAATATTTTTTAAGAATAAATTTAATTATTTTGATACCTTATGAGCACCAACACTACATATAAACAAAATTCCATATTAAATATGATCCCAATATTTCAAATATAAACTAGTCATTTTGTTGATGGTTATGATATTTTATGACAAAAATATGAATATTATTGTTATGTATTTATTGTAACTATAATATGATTCATTTTAATTTATTTTTTATGGTAATATTGATTTTTCTACAATACAGATTACTCATGTTTTAAGCAGAGAATTTGTGATTAATATTTTTCCAATTCTAGAAATAATGATTTATAAAATGTTCAATATCTGGAAAATTATAATACCAAAATTATCTTAAATTTTATATTTTTGATTTTATTGAGGACAAAAGTTTTTGATTAATGGTGAAAAAGATTAAATTTAAATTTAAAATAGCCTTCTAGTTTAAATTATTTTTAATGATAAATTATTTTTTAAATTGGATTTAAGTAAAATTAGAAAAAAAAATTTATATCTTGAAAAAACAATTTCATTATAAAAATTTAATATTGAACATCAATATAAAAATTCTAAAGACATTTGAACATCTTTTCGTTAAAAAAACTAATTTTTCATGTCTATATGATTAATTTTAAAATAAAACATTTTACTTATGTGAAATGAAATTAGAAAAATGAATTCAATATTTGAAATAATAATAAATTATAATATTTATGAAATTAGAAACAACTTATAATCAAAATTACTCGTGAAATAAGTAAAAATTAATAAATGTGGATAATCTGAAGTTTGATTTGTGAAAGGGATAATCAAAAAGTATAATAGAGAAAATGAAGAAAACCCATCTCTAACACCCATTTTCTATAAATTTTTCAATATTATCTTCCTTTTGTTCATTAATGGATAGTTGTGGATGATTTATTCATTTTGAAAATATGGTTATTATTGAATAATTTTAAAAAAATACAATGTTTACCTTCACATTACATGTAAATTCCCACTTACACCACTCTCTTCATCACTACTTCATGCAATATTATTTTTTATGGTAACTACCCAAATTACATCCAAAATTCCATATCATCATCCTAATAACCATTTTTGCCATAAATACATCATAATGAGGATTTGGTGAATACCTAATGAATATTTTTAATGAAAATGTAGCATTCTTCAATGATTTCTTCATTAGATATATTCCTCCACTCATATAATTTTTATTATTTGTGATAATATGATACATAACTTATATTCCATATACTAGAATGTTAATTTAATTTGGTATTAACTAATACCATCAACACATCCATGAAATGGGTTATGAAATAGTTATGTTTGTGTGTGGTAGACTACTACCTCATGAAATGATGTTAATTGTTCTTCTATTATCACCTCTCATGATTGTGTATAATACTGGTTATAAAGTGTATATAAAGAATTTATAGCATAATTATACCTCTAGAGTCATTATATCGCATAAAAAACTTAATATTATATTATGTATGGGATAAAATAATATCAAATGTTTATACAATGATCTACTTCCTCACTAAGTGTTGTGATTCATTTTTCACTAAAAAATTACATGGAAGTTGATAAAGAAGAAGATAATGATTATATTATATATAAGTGACCTAATTATCAAAATTATAATTTGAATATATCCCCATGACTCTATAATAATTGTTTTTATGAATCATTCTTAGAGATCTATGGGATATAGGAATTTCCAACTGTTCATTAAAACCATTGGTATTGATAAAGCAATACCAATGGTTTTCCGAAACTATTGTAATCAGATTGGATATACCAAAAAAAATTCAAAAATACTTTGGTATATCCTTTTCACATATATAGTAGTTCCCATAATCCCTCCTATTAAACAATGATCCTTCCTTAAATACCATTATATGAGTAGGTGGTGTCCTCCCATATCCTTTACTGACCTCCACTTTTTCAATA
Organism: Viscum album; assembly: GCA_963277665.1. NCBI lineage: Eukaryota > Viridiplantae > Streptophyta > Magnoliopsida > Santalales > Viscaceae > Viscum > Viscum album. The sequence goes on along the minus strand of OY728137.1, from coordinate 2,080,546,395 downwards.
ATGTTTTATTTAATTCTTCTTTAATATCACAATATTGGGTTTTTGAATCATTAATCTATTTTATTATATATGTTTTCCATTTTTTTATATCTTATTGTGTGATAAATCTATTTCATTCTAGTTCCTATACTCATTAAAAATAAATTCAATGATTTTTTGTTCATGTTTTTACATTTGATACATTATGAGTTTTGTTTCATTACACAAAGTAAACCATTCCAAATCATTTACACTTTTATGAATGGTGTCTGACGTTATTTTAATTAAAAAAGATTTATTATTTTCCTTATTTTTCTATCATTGTAGATGTTGTATCTTGGTAAACTCGTTGGATTGGTAGTGTGTGTGGATGTATGACTATAGGTGTGATGATTGTGTTATTTTATTGATTTTTTAGATAATGGTTAGAATTGTTTTTGTCTTCATTATTCCGGGTCTTCCCCCTAAAACCACAAATTTTCTTTCATAAAAATAAGTTATTGGAGTCTATATTTTTTATTCATCATGCGAAGAATTAATAGTGAATGGTTGTGGAATGTCCATGACACAATTTATATACATGTCATGAATCTCTAGTCAACTTCAAAATAACAATAAAAACACTCTAAATATATTATATAAATTTTATCTATTGATCATCAGATCCATGCCCAAATTTAATATAAATGAGGCATGATAAAGTATTTATCATAACATTTATTGGAAAACAATAATGGTGTTTCATATATAATTATAGGTGAGATTTAATATATTTGTACATTGGAATATATAATTCTCGATCCGTTTATGATTATTGTAATAGATCTGACCATTAAACAGATTAACAAGAATTAATTTATTTTCATAAATTATTTCATGGTTGATGAATGAGATTAATTTTTTTATAAACGATGTATTTCATTGAAAATTTTTACAATGTTTTTTTGAGTTTATTTATAGAATAATTCATTGAATATTTATTTATTCTCTATGGGTTAAAGAGACCAACTTTTTTCTCTATCACAAATTCTATTTGTTTCGTTTCATTTTTCCCATCACCCTATCATATATACAATGAGAGGGTGATATTTATTTATTCATATCATGTGACTCAATTGGTATTATACTTGTTTTTCTATGTATTTTTATTTAATTCAGGATGTGTTTAACATTCAATTATATTCCCACATTATACACCATATATGTCATGAAATTAAAATTTTGTTTTTTAAGATATTTCTCAATTATGTATTTACTAGAATACAGCTTTGATTATAACCATTGGTTAAGATTCACTAAACATTTAGAAATGATTTTTTATGGAAATTATCACAAATAAAAATGATGTATATGTCCATTAAAAATGGTAATTTAAGATAGAGTGAGTGTAAATCACTCTATCTAGGGGTGAAATAAATATAATTTAAATAAAATATGAAGATAATTTTTTTTACAATTAGAAGTGAATTTACATAGGAAATATATGACTTGTAATTTTTTTTTTCATTTTTCCCTCACTCTCTTAAATGGTATACAATATTTTTTAATTTAATATTTTTAGTGTAGTTTTTTATAATTATATTAGTCTTTTAGTTATTTAATTTATAAATATATATTTTTTATTATGGGATCATATGTATTCTTTCATGATCCTATACAAATTAATTTTCGATTTAGTGATTTAGTGTTTCCATAACATCTAAACTAATTGATACCTTTGGGAATTAATGAGTCTCTATAGATTTGTCACAAACCATGAAGGGTGAAATTTATATCTCTATTAAGAGTAATAAATGTTCCCCTTTTATTGAAGAGGACAGATGAACCTATATTTTCAAGGAAATATATAACTATTTCTACATCTATAGATGGTGGAAATAATTAATTTGTCTATGATGTGGTACTTTTGGACATTCCAATTCATATTTTTGATTGAGTTTTCATAGTTAAAAGATTTTGTATTACATTGTGTTGTCTCATAGTTATTCAGTTTAACCCCTGTGATATTGAATTCTAAAATATCTAGATACCCACCATCGATAGTTATATATAATCCTTAAGTATCATATATAAATTCCCATTTACAATTTTTTTATAAAAACAATTATAGTTTTATTCATTTCCTATTAAAATTGTTTGTAATAAATTAATTAGTCAGGGAATACAGTAATGATATGAATAGAACAATTTTCCCCTTATAATAGAATGGATGGATACTCGATGTATCATACTGATTATATTTCAATCTTGTTTCAAATGAATTTCAATATTTTTTTACATTATTTATTTATAATGTTTCTATATGGAGGTCATATAATGTTTCCACAATATAATTATTTTTTAACAACATTGGTATGTTTGGAAGAAGATAGTGACCAATAAAAAATGATCCATTTAAAAAATATATTTTTTTTTCATCACAATGGAAGGAGTATGAAATATTATATTATTTATGAATATAAAGAAAGAAGAGGAATGGATAATTTTATAATTAATCCACTTCCAATTGTGCCTAATAATGATATAGATAGTATTCATGTTCTAGAGATTAATGATATCAATACACATTAGAATTAGAATGAATAATCTAATGCTGACAGCATTAAAAAATTTATAGATCATGCCAAAACTCATATATTTTAAGAATGTACTAAAATAAAAAAATTTGGAATTTCTAATGATCTTATATCAAGTAAAATCCATGAATGGAATTTTTAAAATCATAATTGAATCTATTCATACATTTTTGAATGATTTTCATCCTGATGGTGTAGGTATTCCCTCATACTATTATAAAGAGTATAAGTTAATTAAAAACAATAAATTGTATACTTATTAAATTAATGCTTGTCTGATAGATTATATTTACTTTGGGGGTAAAATATAGCCCTTATTTAATATAATTAATTTGTTACATATCAATGGACAGAAAATGAAAATGAAACACCATCTTGTGAGACACATTAAGTCATGTGGAACATTCTATTAATTATTGGAATTAATAATCTATTCATGTGTATATAAATCTCAACCAATATACAATGTAATGATGTTGAGGGAAATAATGATAATAATTTGTTCGTTAATTGTATATATGTATTATCATCGAAATAATTCGATTGAAAACATCATGATTTACTAACTGATGTGCTTAATATTTGGATAGGTTTATCCTATGATGGTTTAAATATCTTTCTCAATGTCTTTCTTAACACATAATGTGTCTAGTTTTAATATAATTTTAAAAATCCCTATGTGAATGTGTATAAAACACCATTCAATTTCATGGGTATACTAAAATTTGGACTATATAATCCTTTTAATGATATTGAAATATAATTGAAACATTTCATATTAGAGTTTAGGAACCATTAAGATATAGTTGTGAACACTTTTGATGCATCTTGGAAAATATATATTTCAAAAGTATGATTCCCTTCATTTGACTATAAATTATATCCATTATTATGATATTATTTTTGATTAAATCACAAAGGGAAAACAATCACAGAATATTTGAATGATAAATTCACTATTATGATGACTTAAATATCTATGTAACTTTAATTTCATGGGAAATGAATATTCTTTCCAAAGGTTCATTTTATTTAGGAATAAGTTTTTGAGGACTGATAATGATATTTTCACTAAATTTCCACCTCAACATATGGTAGGATGTAATGTGAATAAAAAAAGAAATATATCAATTTATCATTAAGGAATGTTTATATGAAATCTAAATAGAGGATGAATGTTAACACTAAATCCCCTTATAATTGGAAGAACTAAAGAATCATTTTTTAGTTTCCATATTGGTCTACCGATTTTTTATATAATTACATAGATATAATAGATATTGAGAAAAATATATGAGAAATATTTAATTCAATTCTAGTAAATATGAGGTGGAATACAAAATATGTATTAGGATATTAATGAGGCTTTTTGAATTTCTGGTATTTGACCGGAACTACATCTTCTCTCTATCGGTGAACACAAATGGAATTACCCTTGTTAAATATATGTGAATATAACATTATCAAAAACAAATTTCATAAATTATTTGATAATATCAATGTTTAGTATGGATATTCTAGGGACATATCTATATGAGTTAATATATGTATGTCTGAAGTAGAAACCATAAAATATTATGACTAACACATCATTCTTCATGAATTGATTCCAATTTCAATTAGGACCTCTTATCCAATAATTTAATATGATGGGAATTAAAAAAAATCTATTTTTATTTTGAAATTTGTTCTTAAAGGTTACCACATTATTTATTGATATAAAATCATCAAGAGGCACCATTAATTTTTTTTAGTTGGAAAAAAAATTCCTCTACATTTTTTCTCATCTACGATGAATTTAAATGTTCATATTTTAAATAAAAAAATTAATGGATGGACCATTAATTTTTAGTGGATGTATCCTCCTGAAATAAATATGAGAACATTGAAATATTTTCTCCAGAACATGAATCATCTGAATGATTCCATGGTGAGAGTATATATTCCTCAGGGATGTATAGATTTTTTCTTCAAAGTAATTTTCTATTGTAAGAAAAAGACTAAACCAACTGATATGAAATGAGTATGTGATGTATGTGGAAATTGACACCTCTTTTACATATCTTCATCAATCATGGTGAATTTAATGGTGGTGTTAATCGGCTATATTGAGTCTTTATGATCATTATATGGAACATCACAGTATATTTTTTTTATAGGGTTTTTTGAATAATATATCACGTAATTAATTTTAATATTTTTATGTTATCCTATACTCTGTCATTCCACATATATCATAAACATATACTATAATTTTATTCATAAGAAACATAAGAATATTTTAGGTACAGTTTTTTGATCCATTCATTTGAGAAAGAAATAACCTCTTTATAGAAAATAACTTCCATCTTGGTTGAAATCAAAGAACGAAAATTTCATTAATTAACATAAAAGAATATATTATTTTAATTAATTTATTTATATATATTCTAGGTATTTATTTTACCAATAGAATATGCCTCTCAAGAACAAATAGTGTCATAATTTAGTCCCAATTATTCTGTTCAAGAATACATGTCTTTAATAATAAATGGGTACAACATTGTTATCCCAGACGAAGTAGTGAAATTGGGAAACCTGAATAATAGTGTAATGTCAATTTCAACAATGGACTCTGAAGAAATCACATCAAGCTTTAGGCCTCAATAAAAAAATTGTACTAATTATGATATGGTTGGAAAAATATTATTATTGGAAAACTACTATCATGGTTGAGTATCTATGGTCAAATTTAAATGATTTGTTATAATGATATGGGTTGGTAAATTTATTGATGACTATGAATTCAGATTAATTGACATGAATAGTTTCTTGGACACCAATGAACATACTAATTTGGAATTAAGGGAAAACTAATTATTTTTTGTGATGGATCATATGCAAACAGAATATTTGTTAATTAATAAAGTATTATGAATACATATTTTTTGTGGTGGTGGGGAAAAATTTATTTTATTGATTCCCCAAAGGTATTTACTTAAAGATTATATTTTATGAGTCATATTTTCCCATTTTGAGATTTTATGTTGGTCGTGATATATTGGTGGTTAATATATAGGACCAACCATATATTTTTCATAGAACATTTAGTTTACCATGAGTTGGTTTTCATTCATTGGTAATACTGTAATTACATTAATATTGTTTCATTTTGAAATTATATTTTTTTAGTCTTATTTGTTATCTATTCATTCAATTATATTTATTTCAATTTAAAAATCATGTTTTAAAAAACTTTATTAAAAATATATAAATTGGTTTTAAATTATACTTTCAAAAACATGTTATAACATTATTTTTACCTAATAAGACTTCTAGGATGTATGTATTGTTTCTAAATAAAATTTAAATTTAATTATTATATAGAATAAAAAATATATTGAAGATGTTATATAGAATATATTATTTATTATTGATATATTGATGGAATAAATTGGGTTTTCTCATCTGGTTCCCATATTGATTTTCATAATTGTAATATTTTTCTTATACATTACATTTACTATAATGTTCTGATTATTTTTCAATAATTTATGGGAAGTTATTCTATACCCATTTGGTTGTCTCCCCATATTACTTGTATTTTTCTAAACTATGATTCTTTTTGAGCATTACAGAACTCCCGCCACAGTCGTTCACACCCTGGCCCGCATGTGGAGACTCCATCGACCACACATTATCACTCTACACTTGAGTCTCCTAGGAACATCCCACCCATACCATATTCATATCTTATTATGTTTCCCCAACCTTCATATCCTAATATATCAATGATTATTTCATCATTATTTCCTACTATCCTTCTAAGATAGGATGATTTTGTTCCATTATCTTCAACTTCAGTGCATGCAGATGACCTAGTGAATAAATTAGAATATGTTCATCCTTCAAACACGACCAATCTAGTACTTCCTGTGAATCCATCACTGACTAATGAGTAGGATACATCATGTTTTTTATTTTCTTGAAATATTACATCCCATAAATTTTATCATGTTTTAATATTATTTAACTAATCTATTTCCAATTTAACTTATTCTTATCATTCATATAATATGAGACATGAGATCATTGTTATGTGTGAATCATGGAATAGATAAACATAAATAATAGCGGATTAAAATGTACATAATCAAATGATATGTAATTTGTTTAGGCATTTAATATGTTTTATGGAAACTTTATCCACGTACAAGGAAGTCATTTTGGTGAAACTAGTCATATGGAGGCATATCACAAATTAAATGAAGAAGAAAGCATGGGTGGATATATGTGTAATAAATTTTTTAATATTGATATCTATATTTATGTTATATTTATATGAATTAATATGTTTTATAGCCTTGATTTAATTTATCTGATGATGATGTTACTATTATTTCATGATAGTTATATTATTGGGAGTTGGTGCTATCATATTAGAAGTACTTATATGTTGGTTGGAGGATTATACTGGGTTCTTATTTATAGGTTGTACAAATATTCACTGACTATCCAAAAAAGTTCCATGAAATGATCACATATTGGAATATTAATGTTTGTAATTTGTTATTAGCATTTAATAGTTTCCATTAAATAAATAATTATTTTAGAATTAAATATTTTTTAGGATGTTTCTGAGGAAACAAAAAAAATAAAGTTGCTATTATCAATTTGAACACTTTAGGGAACCCCAAAATTTCGAGCATGAGAGGTTTCGAATAAATTAATATGAATATATGTAATTCATATATTTATGTGGCTATTAATCTAGTAATTTCACATTATTTGTATTTTAACGATGTATAATAAAATAAATTGTCCTTTAGAGGATTTAAAATAAAAATATATTGTCTTAAAATAATCATAAAACAATATCATATTGTCATAAGATTGATGGCTAGAAATTCATGATTAATATAAAAATTTTGACATTACCCATTTATTTATATTTCCATATAGAAATTTATGTATTCTTCCCAAGATTCTCTTTAATGTAATTTTGGATATTACGCCTTAATCTAATAATAAATATTTTTTACTTTTTGGCAGAAAATTGGGGAAAATGTATTGTCATGGGTTTAAGACATTTAAATAGTTATATGTTATGAATGAATTTATTTTTGTAAAATTAATCTCTGAATGAGACTTGGTATTGATAATGGGTAGTTTTACGAAAATTATTATTTTCATAATACAATTAGGGAGGGTGTTTCCTCAAAATTTACATAAAATTAAGATTATTTTAAAGGATAATATATATGTGAAATATTATTTTTGGTCGATTTTAAATAGTATGTATTCATTGGTAAAAATATTTTTAATTATGATTAGGGATTGATAATTTTTTTATGCATTGTATATTGGATATATAATCATCCCATCCTAGTTAGGATAATAATTTTAAAAAAATAGAGTTTGTAAAAACCCATTTATGAGTGGTTTAGATTAATTATGGAATTATGTATATCCTAAAAACATATGAACCCCTAATCAAAAGAATATCCTACCCTAAAATAACCTATCAAAATGTCATAAACATTTTAAAATATATTATAAAACAATGTAAACAAATTATGTTGAAAAAAGGATCAAATTGCCAAATGAAATAACCAAAAATTACAGAACACTGAAATAAACCAAATGATGAAAGAAATAATAATCCAAATGATCTAACTAAACTGAAAAATTACAACAATATGAATTAAATGACCAAACTGAAAAATAAAATATTTATATACTACATTTTGAATAAAATTCCTTAAACAATTAACTACATTACCTAGCATAGTGAAAACTAAATAACATAACCCAAAATGAACTAATTAACCTATCCAAAAGAATAAAAAATTAACCAAATTAACTAATATAAAACAAACTAACTACCAAATGACCCAAACGTACCTAGTTATGTGTCCCAAAAAATTCATAACTAAAAAATGAACTGAATTACATAACACAGAATAGACCAAATAACCTATAACAAAAAAAAGTAATAACCCAAAATTAACAAAATTTCTGAACATAAAAAGACCAAAACCAAAATAAACAAATGGACATAACCCAAAATAAATAAAATAACTTAATCCTAAGTATAATAATTGATAAAAGTGAAATATGAAGAAATGATTGAATGATCTAATAAATAATTACATAACATTGAATTAAATGAAATGACATAACCATAAATAAACTGTAGGACATATCTCAAATATGAAATAACCAATAGACGAACCAAATAACTGATCCCAAAATTTACTATTTGACAAAACTAATCATATATAAAATATCCTCACAAAAAATGAACTAAATAATGAGATACCAAAAAAATAAGCTAACCCAAAATGACATAATTATCCAAACAAATTAATATAAATGTTGATAAAATGAAAAAATCCCAAACAAACATATAACAAACAGACCAATCCAACCAAATTATGTAACCCAAAAAATAAAATTCCAAATAATAATCCAAATGAAATATTTCAATATAAAATTAATAAAATTTCATAAATAAGAGATAAATAAAATTTTAAAAAAATAATATATGACTAAAAATACCTAACCAAAATGAAAAAATCAACATAACAAGAAATGAAAATGACAACAAAATCCCCTCTAAACTGATTGTTCTATCCAAAAAATAAACAAATGACAACATTAACTAACCAAAAATTTCATAAAATAGAAATGAACCAAATGAAATAACCCAAATTAATCCAAATTAATGATGTTAAATATGAAATTTTCAAATGATGAACCAAATTAATTATCCTAAATGTAACCAATTGACGTAACCAAATATTAAGATAGTAACCTAGTTAAAAATGAACTAAATAACTAAAACAAAATAATATTTAAATAAAATAACCTAAAATGAACAAACTAACCAACACAAAAATTGATTTTTGAATCAAATAACCAAATAAAATACAATTTAATGACCAAATATAAAAAAAATTAACCGAATAAAATAACCCAAAAATGACATACCTAAATGACCGATCCCAAAATGACGTAAAAGTGAACGAAATTAATTTTCCCAGAATAATAAAACTTATATAACTAAAAAATGACCAAATAAAAAAAATGAATCAAATTTCATATCCCAAATCAAGAAAAATGATTGATGATTAAATTAAACAAATGACCCAAACATATAACAAAAACGCCAAATATTCCCAAATATCCATCCAAAAAATCATCCAAATTGCATATATTATTAATAAATAAAATAACCTCACCCAAAATGAATCAAATTACTAAACTAGAAAATATGGAAAATAATTTTACCAGTATAAAAAATGACTAAATGACCAAATATCCAAATATCAAAATAAAAAATGAACTGAATGAACAAGTGATCAAAATTGAAAAATGACTGAATAACCAAATAACATAACCCAAATATAAATGGATCAAACTGATCAGATAAGTGAAATCCATACCATGCCCTTGATTATAATGGTAATTATAATGCGTAGATTTTTTATGCCACTTTAATAAAATTTCAAATTTAATGTATATTTATATGCATCTTCACATAATGGATTTTTTCAATAGCTAAAAAGTTTATTAATTCTGGGTTTATCAATTTCATATTATTCAATAAATTACTTTTATATTAATATATGTAATTTATTAAAGAGTCATTGGGTATCGTATGTTGTGTTCTATGCGAAAATTGTTTTTATTTTTGTAAAAGTGAAATGTAATGATGTTCGGTGGATGCATAAAAAATGTAATATTAAATTTCATTCTACTGATAAATCAATTTTTGATAAGTAATTCATAAAGAAATATCATGTCTTTATTTTCAATAGTGTTCCATAGAGGCCCATAATGAGAAATAAGTTGAGAATATTGGTCCAAATGATCACTTTAGATATATATTAAATGATGAACCCCAAGGGATATTTTGATGTCAACCCCAGAAAGTTATCATCCCCAAAATGTATTAGCCAGCATCTCAAGACTCTCAAATCTGTCACATTACCAAGCTATAAAGTCCTTATATAGAAGAAGCTAATTCTTAACATAATATCTATACATCAGAGTGAAAAAGGTAAACTTATCACTGAATTTTTAATGAAATCTTTGTGAGTTTTATTTCCATCACTTCCACCATATGCTTCTAATGTCTTTAATTCAAGTATGAAAATAATTCAATATATATGTGACAGACCATGTGATTCTAATAAAGATACTTGTGGAGGTTGAGGAGATGAATAATATATTGGTGATATTCGTGGTGTTGAAAATGATGATAATTATTTAGATTTTATAAATGATAATGTTAGTAATAGTGGTGATCTTGATTTTTCTGTTGGTGTTGGTGATGACAATGTGGATATTGGTGATAACAGTTCTATTAATCCCCTATATTTTTCAGTTAGTATTAAAGAGACATACATAAGTTTTATAATGACATGAATTGATCTATTGGGTGTATCTATATTTATGTTATAGTATTTTAAATGGTTTTAAAAAAATTAAAAATAGTTGATTTAATGTCAAATATATAAATTTTTTATTTCATTTAATTTTTTACCATGTGTTGTATTTTCTTTTCTTGTTTTCACAGAGTTTATGGTGTCGGTTTGGATGGGATGATGTTTCTTATTGGGGAAATGTTTCTATACAAACTGTTAAAAGTACCATTGGTATATCTTATCTATTTGGATAGTTTATATCCATGTTTTATTTAAAATTATTGTTATTTTTTAATAACTCTTATATTATACCCACAATTTTATAGGCTCTTAAATAGATTTTAACCAGGTAAATATGGTATGTTTCCAATAGTGTATGGTATTCATGAAATATTTCCATTTTATAAAGGTAATATATCATTTTATTTCCATACCATTTCACTAACCCAAAAATGATAAAATTCTTCATGTATGTTCGAAATATCACCTATACGAGGAAATGTGAATACATTTTCATCACTAAACCACATGTATGAAATTTATTATTATATATAAATAAATAACATACAATTATTTTTATCTTAGAAATATAAAATATTACATTAATCCTTTAAATATTGGTCATTGAAAAATAATAACATAGCTCATACATATGTACGATTTACCACCTCCACGATTGTAAATAACTACATTTTAAAAAAATGATCAGTTTTGAAAGTATAATTGAGAAATAAAGATGAATATGATATAATTATTTTTCTTCTGTGGTAGATTAAATTAAATTATATTCACAATAACTAGATCACTCATGGTGAACCATGCATAATAAAACTAACAATTAATAGTTGAATGAATAAAAATAATGAAAAAATATTAAAAAAGGGTAATAAGATGTTATTAAAAGATCATATATGATATTATTAAAATAATTTTGGTTTTTATATTAGTTAATAACTTTAATAATTTCTATAAAAGAGATAAATTATTTTTTTGACCAAAATAAAGCATAAGTAAAGTCATTTTGTGTAAATTTACATTCCATTGAGACATATTTTTTCTTATACACCAATTCAATTTTATGTTTTTATATAATTTACCATTAAAATTTATTATAATGATCCACTCATATATAATATTATTTTATTTTACACATAGAATCATATCATCAAAGGGTATTTGAAATAGAAATTAAAAAATGGTAAATCTGATTATATATTCACACTTTATTTTGAGAGGTTTAAAGATATCTTGAAATAAACACCTTACTATGATCATTTTTATTAGACACTAATTTATCATACAAATACATATTCTTATATGATGGATATTATTATCTCTTAAAGTTATAATTTTCTTATATTGGTTTAATTGTAATTTTACATGCGTATCTATAGAAATATTGTTGAATCATTATCCTTTACTCAATACAGATATTTGATTATAAAACATATCGATTCCCGAATTTATTTGATATTTTAATGAATGGATAATGATTTATTTATAGTGATGTATGAGTACTATAATTTATAGCTCATTCATTCATCTGTAGTTCTAACGAGGAAAACCAAGTTGGCCAAATTAATCAGGTTTCTACCAATTATTAAACCATATTTTGAAAGGAGTTGATGTTAAAGTTATCATGTGATTGATACATGAAATAAAATAATTATACATTTCATACATTAATATTTCAATTAATATCATATGATATATTTTACCATTGATATTATCACTAGTTTCATTTCATCTTGAGTTTATTTATTAAAAGGAATTCGTTTTTAGTAAGTTACCCTTCCATATTGACTATACCATATCTATTCATTCTATGAATTTAACAAAAAGGAATTATTGTTCAGTTTTTTATTATTCAATATTGCTTATTTTTTATGGATTTATGATATATTCCACTATAATTTAATCGCTCAAAGCATTTTATCTCAACCCTGTTATATTTCCTTCCCCCATGTTATGAAGAAAAATCCACTGAATGTGATTTCATAGATAGTGGTTTTTGTATTTACTATATTTATTTTCTTATTCTCAGTATAAATGGGCTATTGTGTATGTATCTAGTTCTCTAAATCATATAAACTAATTAATCCATTATGATTTTGTTATTTGTATCTATGCCTTTGAAATAACGCAAGAAATAAATTCTGGTGGTTATGGTTGGTATTATAGGATAATTTTTATATATAAAAATCAAATAATTTATTATATATTTATTTATTAATAAATTTAGTTTCATCGATAGCTTGTGATGAATGCAAAATTTAGTTAAATAGAACACTGTATGGTTAAAATTTTCACACTTCATTAAAACAAAAAAATTAAAAATTGTAGAAAATGTATTTGAAAAAATAATTATAATTTTGATATTATAATACCTATATTATTTGTGGGTACTTTTTGGTTATTTTTATGAAATATTTTATTTCTTAATATATAATGAAAAATGATGAATTTTATTTAAAAACTAAATTTTTGATTAAATAATTTTTTACATTAGAATAATATTGTAGTTGTTTTTAATGTTTACTTAGGTAAAATTTGGAAAAATAATCCAATTTATGTCATTATAATCATTTCTATTTTCAATTTAGATATAAAAAACATTATAGTTTGTTGAATATTTCCCATTAAAATTCATTTTCTCATAACATAAGTGATACTATTATTAAATTAAAAATTTCAAATCAATTAATTATATTTACAAAAAGGAAATCAAAATTTTCAATAAAAATAATTTCTAATGTCTAGTAATATAAACATTATTTATTAAAAAAATTTATAGTTAATACGGTAATAAATAGTTACCATAGTTAAGGTAAAAATGGGTTTAATGGGGGTAAAATTATAATGATACATGTGATAGTGAAATAAAATAATATATTAATTTTATCGAATGGTTTTTTTGATATTGGGATTCATATTATATGAAATATGGAAATCATTTTCAACTTTCGATTGCATATAACCCATATAATAAGTTATGTAAAGAAAAATTCAAAATATATCAATTTCATACTATTAATATCTAAAAAAAATTATGACTGGGAAGATAACAAAATGTTTTCAGGTATATATACTGTTTTTAAGGTAAATAAGTGTTTTTACCATTATAATTTTTTTTATTATATAATTATTTTCAATTAATCTAAAAATCCAACAAAATAATTATTTAGTTATAATTTAACTGAAATAAATGATACTAACAATATATATATTTGTGGAAATCTGAAGATTTATTATGTTAAATTATTTTTAAAGATGAATATATCATATTAAACATTTTTAAAACTATTATATTATAATTTAATTATTTTTTCAGTATTATGAAATTCAATTTTAAATTTTAATTTAAGAATTTACATTAATGTAGTTTTATGATAAATTATTTTATATTTAGAGATTTATAATTTATAAAAATTATATATTCATCTAAGTGATTTTATAATTATAATAATTATAAAAAATATATTTTATTCATGGTCAAATTTTTTATTTCTTATTAATATATTGATCACTAATTGTAAAAAACTATGTTAACATGGTTAATATTAAAATCGATTTTTTTCATGTTATAAGTGATTTTCTTAAAATTAATTTCCAACACGCATTGGATTTTTATATTAAATATTTTATATTATTTTTGTAACAATTTTATTAAAAATTATTTGATAAGTATTATTTTCTTATTGGATAAATGTATAAATTACTAATTTTTAAATGACTAGTAAATATAGTGAAAAACTAAAATGGAAGAAAATGGAAAACATATAAGTTAAAGAAAAAAATCATAAAACATTTGTTTCGATGTTTTTATGGTGGTAGGAATCCAACATATCAAGACAAAAACCCATTATTTATGAATTTTTTCTGCATCACATAATAACAACCTCCCAATATTGAATACTATTGCGTATCAACAGTAATATCACTCACCCAGAACTGTTAATGGACACTAACTCACCTTACATCCTCAAACATTCACTCCACATTGGTTCAAAAAATACATATCTAAATAACCTATAAACATCCCTTTAATCATTATAAGAATTATTTTATATATAAATACATCTAATGAAGTCTTTAGTGAAATCATAATCAAGACACATGTTGAAGTGATAATTTTCTTCAATGAGCGTCTTTAGATTACTTCATTATCCACCTTTTTCAAAAATTATTAAATGATGATGATATAATTAAATAATTATATTCAATATACAATTATTTTTTATAATAATTTAATGGTTTAATACTACCTCCACTTCTACAAAATGGGTGGAAAATCATCATTCGTCTGTAGAGCAGACTACTGCCTTGTGAACTCCCCTTGTTCAGTTTTTCATTTACAACAATCATCATCAAGTATTATGATGGATATAAATTTTATATATAATATTTATAAAATATTTATATTTATGGGGTAACTATATAATATATATATATATATTACCTTCCATCCCATAAGAAATATAGTATATTTTCTTGTGAGTATTGTTGGATTCAACCATGCGAAGAGGGGTGATTCATTATTCACTGATACTTCACATGGAAGGTGATATAGATGATTTTTATGATTATATGTTATATAAATTCATTAATTAAAACAATAATTGAATAGTTGACATTTTTTTTGTTGATAATATATAAAATTTTTCATCTTTTGATTTCACTCACGTTAATATGATAACATTATTTGTTAATGTATGGACTGACAACATCCCAAAGCGATGTGACTATGTTTTCATCACCAAACCACAAGGTTGAAATATATAAGTATATAATTTGATATTAATGTTATTATTATCATTATATAATTTTAAAATAATACTTTTTTCATTTCCATAATAATCATTGAAAATAGAAATGATACATATGCTTATGTACGACCTATCGTCTCCATGGTCGTAACACACTTCATTTTTCATACTCATCATTATAGGTTGGGATTAATTTTTTTAAAAAACTGCATAAATATGATATTTTTAATTATTATTATTTTTGGAAAGATTAAACTCTATAATATATTAAATAACCATATAATTAATGAAAAACATTATTAAGAGATAATCACAATTAACACCCAAAACTATGAACTTCATAAATAATTATTAATGAAAGGATTACAATATATTATAATTAAATCATAAATAACATTATAAATATTAATTTGGTTAGGATATAAATTAATGATGTTTTTATTAACATTATACACTAGGATAATGAATGTATAATAAATAGGAAACCTGAGGTTTGGGATTTCATCTCAATATATATTCAACTAAGACTCATTTTTTTTAACTAATTCACCTTAAGGCGGTCTATATAATTACCCTTGTACAATTAATTTTAGGAATCATTCACTCTTCATGGGTTTTTTTGATTCAAATAGAATTATTTTATCCAATGTGATTTTACTTGTAAATTATTTTGTGGTAAAAGTTATTGTGCAATCTCACTTTCTTTTGTGATTATTAACATTCTCTTGTATAAATCGCAATATTTAAAAAATAATAATTTTAAAATATATTTATATTAAATTTAAAAATGTTTTGTGATGAGTATGATTATTAAAAAATCCATATATAAAATTTTAAATATTTTTTACATTGATTATTACTTGATTAACATGGGAAATACTAAATAATTTGTATCATTTACTCAATTTAGATATTTGACCTGGCACAATATTAATGAATTAATATAAATAGTATATATATGAGAAATGATTTGGAAAAGCAATAAACATATTAGGGATCAGTAAATTCAACATCTGGGAAGCATAAACTGTCCTTTGAGACACATCTATAGGCCAAATATGATGAGTTTTCACCTAGTATGATTTAACACATATATTTAATGGAACTGAAGATAATTGTATTATGTTCTTGAAAAATGTGATGTTTTTTAAATAAAAATTTCCTTTACTGACTATATATTAATTTCTATCCTTGATATTTTCACAATCAGATTATATTACTATGCAACTCATTCTTTATTCAGTTTAAAATGAAATGTCTTTTCTTTTACTTACCATTGAATATTTATTATTACGTATCCATTTATATAGGTTCCATGTGTGTATAGTAATTTACCTACCCATAATGATTATTCTCATTGATTAATGATAACTACCTTTTTACATAACCCTTAATTATCATTATATCTCATGCTAATTTTTTTCACTTTCCTCGGGCTATAAAGATAAATCCAGTGAATGAGTTTTCATGTGTGTTGATATTTTGTTTATATGTACTATGTTTTCTTATCTATCCCCAATGTTAAATGTGTATCATGTATGCATATATTTCAATAAATTTTAAAAGGGTATCTCCTTTATGATTAGACCCATTGTATCAATGCCAATGTAATAAATTAAAGCACTGACTCTGGGATACTTATTTCAGGGTCGTTATAGTTAGTATCACGGTAATTATATATGAAACCATTTTATATTGATTTACTAAAACATAGATATCATAACATAATCATATGATGTAAGTTGAGAATATGTGTAGAACAAAATCCTATTTTATTAGATGTATATTATATTTGTTTTCTCACAATTTATGTCTTTATGGATAGTATAAGTGGATGTAGTCTTGGATCATATATACATAGGGATAATATCTCAGAAATTTGTGAATTAGGATTGACTATTTTGTCACATGGTATATAAAAATTTTACATACTATTCACTTAGTTTGAAACTCATAGGGGATATGTTTAAAATAATTAACCTTTTATTTACAACCCATTATGAAGGAATAGAAAACAATGAAATCCCAAAATAAATATTGATTATGATTATGGATGATGCTATTCAAAAAAAATTAATTTAATTAAATATTTCACTATATTTTGGATTGTCAATTGTATTTCATATTGATATGATCCAATATAATTTATTTCATCATTTAGAAATATATTCTAGAAAAATTAATGTGAACTTATCAATGCAGATAATAAAAATAGATGGAATGGCCATTTCATTAATGGGATTAAGATAATAATTGGAATGGATATATTCTAAAAAAATATCCTCATAGAAGGATATAATATAGTGCGATAAAAATATAGGTAATTATATATGTTTTATGGCTTCCAAGGGCATCATGTTATGGAAAGTATGAAAGATAAAAAGATTTATTATGTGAAGAAGCTAAATAAGGGGTTTCAAAAAAGTAATAATTGTTTAAGGAAACACCATTGTAGATTCTTAAAGGAAATGAGATTCTGTTAATGTATGGAGAGATATTATAAGGACCCATCCTTAAAACATTACATAATCATGAATTAAATGAATAATTCACATATAGGATCTTTTTAGGTTTAGAGTTATAGAGGCATAGGACATAAATACAAACACCCAAAAAGATTTAAAAGTATACACATCTACTCAGCTTCAATTTTTTCAGAAAATAAATACTCTTAAACAAAAGAGTCAGGTCTAGTTCCATGTTTTAGACAACATGACATTTCCTTGATCACATCCTTGACACTATTCCACTTTATGTACTATGAAAAACATTTCAAAAAATGGGATGAGCATAAAAATCTTAGTAAGGGATATAAAAATATTGAAAGGAAACATTAGTCTATGTATACATAAGAATCAATGAAAACATAATTTACTGATAAAACATAATCAATTAAACATACCTCATGAATTCTAAAGATTTATGAATAACTCTTAGAAATCCTAAGACATAACGGTAACATGAGGCATTCATAACATTCTTATGTAGGGAGTAACCCTCATGGTCACGTTTGGAATATCCATCATAGTATATTTTGTAAATCTATTTAGAGAAACCTTAGTGTTTAACCACTTTGCATTACCCAATGCATTGTAGAGCTATATTGGGCTCACCCTCCCTTAGTTTTTCATGGAACCACCCATCTTAATAAATAATTCCCACGAACCAAAACATAATCATGCATAAAGGAAAAATAACATTTCCACATTTCAATCACAATATACAAATACAACACATTGATATAATAAAATTATTATCAAAACTATTTTCAATACCAAAAGAAAAAAAAGAAAAACATGGTATTTATATTTCATTTAAAAACAATTATGGCTTGTATAGGAAGATGAAACTCAAATAATGGTCATGACAGCGGAGAAGTCCTTGTTGCCGCATATTTATGACAAAACATTCCTTTTGTCGTTTAGTAAAACACTTCGTATAAATGGATTCCTTTTGAATAATAGTAAATGTAAAAGGGGTTTATACACCATATAAAATAAAGTTGTGTATAAAAAATATATACATCAATGAAAGGAGATTGAGACAAAGTCCCATACAAAGTTGGTATCCTTAGATTAAGGATAAATCAATTACATACTTATGGGTGAAAAATAAAAATACACCTAATAGAAGTGGATATTAAGTGTTAAACAATCAGATGCATTCACACATATTCATATAATGATGCATTCATGGAGTTCTTGTTTAACCCAAAGAATTGAAATTGAGTAATGAAGTTCCCTTTCTAAAATTCGACAGCCTAACAGCGTCACTTTAAAACTCAAAAAATGATATCATATGAGAGAAAATGGTGTCTCATTACTTGTACATAAAATTGATATCAATAAGGATATACATGAACATATCCCAATATAATAAGATGTAAATTAAAAGACATAACAAAATAATTCTTATAAAAAGAGGAGGGTGAAAGGTTCGCTTAGTGAATTGGGTAACTTACGAAACGTACAACCTATGAAAGAAGGGTCATACAATGAAGATGTAAATACCTATAACTTAAATTATATTATACCAAGATTACAATAATGGGTATTAAATACACCACACAAAATGAAATAGTTTCAAATGTTGGATGAATCTTACAAGAACAAAAAGTGAGATAAAAACTCCTTACCTCGTGGTAATCAATCGATTCGTATGACCAAAAGATAATAATAACCCAATGAATCACAAAATAAAATGTATATCATGATAATATATATGTCAGAAGGTAGTACACAATACACCACATGAAACAAATAATTGGAGAACAATAGAAATCTCATGGAATTAAATGTGTGATAAGAAATCCCCGATGAAAATTTGGTAGCCTAACGGCACCACATAAAACTTCAAAAAATGGATTGATGAGATAAAATAGGGTATATAATAATATGAACATAAAATTAGAGTATTATGGATATAAATATCATACCCCAACATAATAAAAAGTAACCTGAAATACTTGACATGATAATATAACTTTAAAAATGATAAGGGTTAAAGTATCCCTTAACAAAATTCGGCAGCATAACAGCGCCAATTAAAAATTATTAAAATGAATTGATGAGGGTACGAAGGGGTATCTCGTCATATGAAAATAAAATTTACATTAAGATAAAAATAAAATAACATCCTCCAACATCAAAACATTATGCATAAAAGAAATGGCATAAAAGAGAGTACTTGAAAAGAAATAGAGAGGTAGGATCCCTTACCTCAAGTCGGAAATGCCTTGTTCGTTTCTTTATATTACTGAATAATAAACTTTTTTCAATTTATAATTTCATAAGTAACTCCTTTAAATTTTATTATTAAATTCATATCACATATTATAATGTTATAATAATTAGTTAATTATGTGATTTCATATCAGACATTTTTGACGATGTTCGGTACATGAGTCAAAAATAAACATGTTTGAAAAGAATTTCCCATGTAGATATAAGTACATAATATCCAAAATAGTATTAATCAATTAAATATCATATATATACATTATATATTCATTTTATACTATTACATAACATTTGGAGATAAAAAATGAAATGCACCGTTCATGGAGACGGTAGGCCGTACGTACACATGAACGCTACTTTCTTTTCATTGTCATATTAATTGAATTATAAATAAATGAGAGATATATATATATTTATTCCAGAATTATATTCATCATTTATATGTAATATATGTCATATATATCCATTATATTTATGTATTTATAATAGTAAATAAAATTTTGAGATAAGAAGTGAAATGCACCGTTCATGGAGATGGTAAGCCGTACGTACTTATGAATTCTACTTTCATTTCTATTTCATAATTTAATGGTATGAAAAAATAATGATACATAGTTATATAATTATTAAATTATAATATCATATATAATATCATTAACTCCTTCCTTTATATATCACAAAGATTTCATTAATGATTCAAATCACTTTGATGGGACGGTAGTCCGCACATCCTAAAATGAAATTAACACGTGTACCCATTTTGGAAACCATAAAGGTATGGCATAAATGAAAAATAAAGAAGAATAAAGAAATAATAAACATAATATATATCATATATAAATACAGGGACATCTTAATGTCCACCATGAGAGGTTTTAAAAGAAGATTGAATAATCATCGTTTCGTGAGGCAGTAATTCCCCACCCACAGAAACAGTATGTTCATTAACCATTAGATGGAGGTGGGTGTATGTTTTGCTTGAATAATTCTCATAAAAACATACTACTATATTGAAGATACTTCTTTTGTTACAATATAAAGGAATAAAATGAGTTTAGGGGGTCAGAGAAGCAAAACAAAACAATAGACCATAAGAGAAGACATTACCTTTAAATCGGGTAACTTCTCTTGGTTTGAACCATAAGGGTTTCTTGAAGAGATTTATTCCTAAGTTAATTCATCTAAGATTAAGAGAGGGATATTGGGAGGTTATTAGATTAGAGTTTGGACGTGCCAAAGGGCTTGATATGTTTGAGATATTGGTAGGAAGTGAGGTCTTTTTATAAGGGAGAGGAGGGTCTCTTTTGGAAATCTTGAAACTATTATTTTATTATAAAATGAAATTCAGTTTTTAAAGCTCCAAAAGTCATTACATTATATGATAAGGTGGACCATGTTCGAAAAAAAATCATCCAATAGGTATTGTAGAAGTATTGTATATTTATTTAAACCTTATCTTCTTATTTATTTAATATATTCATTAATGACGTAAACACTACATCATCATTGTGTCATAAATAATTTTATTTATTTGATGTCTAAAAATTATAAAAAAATACAATGTTGTAGTAAATATTCATATATTCCTAATGAATATTTATAATTGAAAATATAACTTGTATAACCAAATGTAAGAATTTATTTAGTAAAAAAATACATGTTTGTGACATTTTTATTTTTACTTTAAAAAAGGTATTAATGTCATTATCTTACCCAAGTGGATCAATGGGGTCCCAAAAATTGACCCATGAAATTTCTTGGTCTTCCATGACTAATAAAATAAGGGTATTACATGGGTCAAGATATTTTTATATTTTTATAATATCCTTTTTACCTTAAATTATCTTAATTACCATTATTCGCGGTTAACAAAACTCAAAAGTTACTATTCACCAAAAAAATTATTTTCATCCCATTGATCCACATTTTACTTACTAATTAAAGCCATGTAAGCTGGATTTTTGAAATTCAATTCACAAAAGAGAAAATGTTTCGTTTAACGAAAAATTCAGTTTTTTAACTACAACTTAGTGGTTTCACTATTCATCAAAAAATGAAGTTTTTCAGAAAAATATCAAAAATTCACCATAATATATTATCTGATAATCCATTTTAAAAATGATGTCCATTTTATAAAATTCATAACAAGGAAGTTTCATTAATTAAATTTATAACTAATTCTACTGTCAATACAAATAGCGTGTTTTTAAGAAACAATGTCTATCAAAAGATTGACACTTATTTATGTCCAATTTCAATGTGAAATTAATTGCAATGACCAAAATTGGATTTAATGGTAAACATATATTTTAATTAAACATTATACCCAATAAAAAAGGAAATCTAACCATATAAATAAATTATACTAAAAGGAGGTTTTGAATTAAAATACAACAGTTTTCACTATTCATTAAAAAAATGAAGTTTATCGGAAAAATACAAAAAATCTACACAAATTGAATTGTGATGTATTGATAATATAGGATTTTATTTTACCAAATATAACATATAAAAGTTAAAGAAAGTATATTTAAAAACGGTTCCTCATCAAAAGGTGGTTAATCGACATTTTAAAGAATATTAGAATATTTATTAATAAAATTGTATTTATTTTCATTTTAAGCCTCTAACATTTATTGAATAATGTAAAAAAATTAACAAGAATATATAATAATATTTAATTTAGTTTTGATTATTACCCCCATTCCAATTTCTAGAGGTTATATACCATTTAAAATAATATTATTATAATATTAGTGTGCAACGAAAGATTTCAAATAAACTTGTTGTTCCGTGTTGGGTACGCCATCAAACATAGAATCCCATTTAAAGTAATATTAATATTTAATTCAAAAATATTAATAAATATGAAAATTTAATATTCTTTATTTACCTGAAATGATACATTCTTCAACCCTTTTGGGAATTACGTCCTCACAATTTTAAAAATTGGTCTTCGAAACTTCATTAAAATTATCACATCAGAAAAGGAGTCAATAAAACAATCACTTTAAAAGATAAAAAATGAGTAAAAAGGTCACCCAAGACAAATGATACTAGGATTCCATGAAAACTTGGATATGGATGAAAAAAAACCATCAAGGTTTGATGGAGAGTGATTGAAAATATTTCTAGGAGAATGTTAACCACCAGAAAATCACAAACATGTGATAGGTTAAAAGGCATTTCATTCCCCAGTAGGAAAAGTTAACAAACAACATTTTTTAGTTAAATTTAGCTGAAGATTTTAATTATGTGTTTAAATAAAACATCTGGAAACATACTTAATTGTCATGTAGACTTTCCACTTTTACTATATTTCTTACACAAACTCATATTTTCTCAAAACGATGAGTATTCAGGATGACTTGTTCACATTAAGAGCACTATAATCAGCTTCGAGAGAATCACATAACTCACAAAAGATGAACTATATATTTCCCATGTCTTTAGACCTTAACTAAAACCCAAAATGTTTAGTACAAGATCAGATAATCCCCAAAAGTGTAATCCTTTATAAAAAGAAAAGCTACTCTTAATCTCCAAAATTTTTCCAACAATACCCCAAGTTCAACAAATACCATTCAATAAACATCTATCAATAAAATTATTCAAAGTAATAAAAACTATGTTTGAAACCCAAATAACTGTTGGATTTAATCACATAGTCTTCCAAGGTAAATCTTAACATTTATCTCCAAATAACATCAGTTACTCTTAAAGTCTCATATTGAAAAGGAACTAACCTAATCACATTTCCTCCATGATTGGTTAATCATTTCCATAGACAACCCAAAATAAACTTATTATTGATTCATAAAATCATCTAACTAAAAATAATTAGTCAAACTAACCATGGACTTCATGTAGTCCAGTGGTAGGTGATAAATACCAGTTGCACTTTGGTTGTGGGTTCGATTCCCATAGCTTTGTCCGACGCGACGGGTTGTCACATGGTCTGTGTATTGTCCCTTTTCAAAAACGGTATAATTTTGTAACATTCCTCAAAAAGAGATAAATTCATCAAAAATAACCAAAACATATTTTACCTTATGTATATCTCATGCCTTTCATTTTCCAGTATAACATATAGTAACCCATAATTACCTCAAAATTAAGGATCATATAAACATTAATGGTTACCATTATAATTATTACCGGAACATCCACATCGAGTTGGTTCTCGTGTACATGATGAATTAGAGAACTCACCAAGGGTCAAGTGGTTAATCATGACTCCTTGATAGTTGGTTTAGAATAACCACAAGATTCCTCATTGAATCCCCCATTTTATCTATTCTCTTAATTTGAGAACCACCACTATTTCCTTCATACCCAATATCACATTGGTGCCTTCTAGATCCATCCATTTACTAAAAGAAAAAAATGTTAGTGTCAGTATATCAAAAAAATCATCATTTACTATTGAGGGATATAAAACTAAGATATACTTATACAAGTTATCTCAAACTCATTTCAACATTCAAAAATAACAATGACTCCATCTAATATACTAACCATTGTCATTTTACACAACTTATCACTTATTTTTAAACAACACTATAGCCTCAAAAGTTATCTAAACCTCCCTCTAATACCAACAATAAGGACCCAACCTTAAAACATAACATAATCATCAATTAAATTAATAATTCACATTGTGGATATTTTCAGGTTTAGAGTTTTAGAGAATTAGGACATAACTATTAACATCTCAAAAGATTATAAAGTAGACACATCTACTTAGTTTCTATTTTTTCACAAAATAAAAACTTGTGAACAAAAGAGTCATGTCTAGTTCCATGTTTTAGACATCATTCCATTTCTTTGATCCCCACTATGACCCTATTCCACGTTATGTCCAGTGAAAAACATTTCAAAACATGGGATGAGCATAACAAAGCTCAGTAGAGGATATATAAATACGGAAAGGAAACATTATTCCATGTATAATTAAGAATCAATGAAAACATACTTTACACATTAAACATAAACACATTAATATACCTCATGAAATCATAATATTTATGAATAACTCGTAGAAATCATAAGACATAAAGGTAACTTGAGGCATTCATTACATTATTACGTAGGGAGTAACCCTCATGGTTACGTTTGGAATACCCATCATAGTATATTCCCTAAATCTCTTCGGAGAAACCTCAGTGTTTAACCCCTTCATGTTACCCAATGAATTTGATAGCTATATCAGGCTCACCAACCCTTAGTTTAATGTGGAACCACCCATCTTCATAAACAATGCCGAAGAACCATAAACAATCATTCATAAATGAAACATAACATTTCCACTTTTCAATCAAAAGATATCAATACAACACATTGATATAGTCAAAAAATTATCAAAACAATTTTCAATTCCAAAATAAAAGAAAATTCAAAGATGCTATTTATTTTTAATTTTAAAAAAAGTTATGGCTTGTAGAGGAAGTCGATACTAAAATAATGGTCACGACGGAAGAGAAGTCGTTGTCGCCACATACATAAGACAAAACATTACTTTCGTTATTTAGTAAAACACTTTGTATAAAAATATTCCATTGGAATAAAAGTAAATTTTTAAGGGGTTTATACACCGTACAAAATATAGTTGTGTATAAAGAAAAATGTACCTCAATAAAAGGATATTGAGACAATGTCCCGTACAAAGTCGGTGTCCTTAGATTAATGATAAATCAATTACATAGTTATGTGTGAGAAATAAAAACACACCCAATATAAGTGGATATTAAGTGTAAAATAATCAGAATAATTCACACATATTCATAGAATGAAATATTCACTGAGTACAAGTTTAACACAATGAATTGAGATTGAGTTAAGAAGTTCCCTTGCAAAAATTCGAAAGCCTAACGACGTCACTTTAAAATTCAGAAAACGAGTTGATGGAAGATAAAATGGTATCTCATTACTTGGACATGAAATTGACATCAATAAGGATATAGAAGAACATATCACAACTTAATAAAATTTAAATAAAAATACATAAAAAAAATTCTTTTAAAAAGAGGAGGGTGAATGGTTCCCTTACCAAATTGGGTAATATCCGAAACGTATACCCCAGGAAAGAAGGGTCATACAATGAAGATATAGATACACATAAATTAAATCATATTACACAAAAAAATACAATAATGGGAAGTAGATACACCACCCAAAAGAAAATAGTGGAAAATGTTGCATGAATCTCATGGGAACAAAAGGTGAGATAAAACCTCCTTATCTCGTGGCAATCAATCGAGTCGTATGACCAAAAGATAATAAGAACCAAATTAATAACATAATGACATTAATATCATGATCATATATATATCAAAAGGTAGTAAAAAATACGACACATGCAATAAGTAAGTGGAGAACAATAGAAATATCACAGAATTAAAAGTGAGATAAGAAATCCCTTACGAAAATTCGGCAGCCTAACAACACCAATTAACACATCCAAAAATGGATTTATGAGATCAAATAGGGTATCTCATCATATTAACATAAAATTACAATATTATGTTTATAGATATCATACCAAAACATAATAAAAAGTAACTTGATATATTTGAGATGAAAATAGAACTTTAAAAACGAGAAGGGTGAAAGGATCCCTTACAAAAATTCTGCAGCCTAACGGTGCCACTGAAAAATTCTTAAAATGAATTGATGAGAGTAATAGGGGGTGTCTCATCATATGAAAATACAATTTACAGTATGGTGAAAATAAAATAACATCCTCCAACATCAGAACAAGGAGAATAAAAGAAATGACATAAAAGAGAGTACTTGAAATAAAGAGAGAGGTATGATCCCATACATCGAGTCCGGCTTGTCATTTTCATTTAATTATATTCCTGAAGAATAAAAATTGGTAAATTTATAATTTATTATGTACCTCCTTTTTTTTATTATTCAATTCATATCACATATTATAATGTCATAATAATTAGTTAATTATGTGAGTTCATATCAGACGTGTTTGTCGATGTTTGGTACATGAGTCAAAAATGAACATGTTTGAAAAGAATTGTCCATGTAGTGATCATTACATCATCTCCAAAATAGTATTAATGATTCAAATATCATATATATCCAGTATATATTCATTTTATACTATTCCATAACATTTGGAGATAAAAAATGAAATACATTGTTCATGGAAAATGTAGGACGTACGTACGCATGAACACTACTTTCATTTTATTGTCATATTAATTGAATTATAAATAAATGGGAGATATATATATTATAATTTTAGAATTATATTCATCATTTAGATGTAACATATGCCATATATATCCATTATATATATGTACGTATAATAGTACATAACATTTGGAGATAAGAAATGAAATTTATCGTTCATGGAGATGGTAAGCTGTACGTACGCATGAACACTACTTTCATTTCTATTTAATACTTTAATGGAATGAAAAACTAATTATACATAGTTATATAATAATTAATGTATAATATCATATATAATATTATTAACTCCATCATTTATAAATCCCACATATTGCATTAACGATTCAAATCACTTTGAGGGCGGTAGTCCGCACTTCCTAAAATGAAATTATCGCGTTTACCAATTATGGAAACCATAGTGTTATGCCATAAATTAAAAATATAGAAGCATAAGGAAATATTAAACATAATATATATCATATATAAATACAGTTTCATCTTAATGGCCACCATGAGAGGGGTTAAAGAAGATTTAACAATCATCATTTCATGAGACAGTAATTTGCCAACCACAGAAACAGCATGTTATTTAACCATTAGATGGAGGTGTGTGTAAGTGTAGCTAGAATAATTCTCATAAAAACATAATAGTATATTTAAAATAGTGTTTTTGTTACAAAATAAATGAATAAAAATATTTTAGGGGGTTTGAGAAGAAAAATAAAACAAAATAACATAAGAGAAGTCATTACCTTTAAATCGGGTGGCTCCTCTTTGTTTGAACCAAAAGGGTTTCTTAAAGAGCTTTATGCCTAAGGAAATTCTTCTAGGATGAAGAGAGGGATCCTGCGAGATTATTTGAGTAGAGTGTGGATGAGGAAATTTTCTTGAGAAGTGTGATAGATTTGTAGGAAGTGGGGACTTTTTATAAGGGAGAGGAGGGTCTCTTAGGGTAATCTTGAAACTATTATTTTATTATAAAATGATATTTGGTTTATAAAGCTCCGAAAAAATTAAATTCGTTGATAAGTTGTCCCATGATCGAAATAAAATCATACAATAGGTATTAAACAATTCTTGGATATTGTTTTAAACTTTATCATTTTATTTATTTAATTTATTCTTTAATGACTTAAACATTGCATCATCGTTGTGTCATAAATAATTATATTTATTTGATGTCTAAAAATTAAAAAAAATTACCATGTTTTAGTAAATAATTTTATCTTTATAATGAGTATTTATAGTGGAAAATTTAGCTTCTATATCCCCTTGTAAAAACTGTGTTAGTAAACAATTTCTTGTTTCTGACATTTTTATTTTTACTTTAAAAAAATCTATTAATGTCATTATCTTAGGCAAGTGGCTCCATGGGGTCCCAAAAATTAACCCATGGATTTTATTTTTCATCCATGACTCATACAATAAGTGCAGGACATGTGTCAAGATATTTTTATATTTTTATAATATCATTTTTTCCATAAATTACCCTAACTTCCTTTAATCGCGGTTAACAAAACTCCAAAGTTACTATTCGCCAAAAAAAATTAATCCCATTGAACCACATTTTACTTACTAATGACAACCATATATGTAGGATTTTTGAAATTCAATTCACAGAAGCGGTAAATTATTGTTTAATGAAAAATTTAGTTTTTAACTACTAATTATTGGTTTCATTATTCATAAAAAAAGAAGTTTTTCATAAAAATACAAAAATTCACCATAATATATATTTGATATTCAGAATTAAAAAAATATGTCCATTTTAAAAAATTCATAACAAAGATGTTGAATTAATTTATTTTATAACTAATTCCTACTACCAAAACTAATAGCGTGTTTTTAAGAAACAATATCTATCAAAATATTGACACTTGTTTATATCCAATTTCAAATTGAAATTAATTAATTTGACCACCATTGGATTAAATAGTAAAATTATATTTTAATTACACTTTAAACCCAATATAATGATAAAATAACCATATAAATAAATTATACTAAAAAGAGGTTTTGAATTAAAATACAACATTTTTCACTATTCATTAAAAATGAACTTTATCGGAAAAATAACTAAAATTTACACAATTTAAATTTTGATGTCTTGATAAATTAGGATTTTATTTTTTCAAATATAGCATATAAAAGTGACAAAAATTAAATTTAATAAATGGTTCATCATCAAAATGCGGTTAATTGACCTTTTAAAGAATATTAGAATGTTTATTCTTAAAATTGGATTCATTTGCATTTTAAGCCTCTAACACTTATTGAATATTTTAAAAAAATTTAACAAACATATATAATCATATTTTAGTTAGTCTTGTCCATTCCCGTCATTCCAATGGCTAGAAGTTATATACTATTTAAAATAATATTATTATATTATTAGTGTTCAACGTAAGATTTCAAAGAAACTCGTTTTTGCATATTGGGTACGCCATCGAACATAGAATCCCCTTTAAAGTAATATTAATATTTTGTTAAAAAATATTAATAATTATGAAAATGAAATATTCTTTATTTACTTGGGATGTTACAGATATGGCACCATGATTTAAATTTTATAGGTAAAAAAGACTTAATAATGTTAAATTCATCTACTTAAAAGATATGAAAAACTCTTCAAATCAATGTCTAATGTGTCAAATTAATATACCTCAAGAGAAAATAATTAATTATGGCCATTATTTTTTTTAACATAGAAAAATATGAATAAATGTTATTATTATATTTATATTAATGAATTGTGTAATATGATTTTAATATTAAGGATATTCAGGTCATAAGAATAATGGAATATATAAGGATTGTATTGTAGTTATTTTTCATCAAGGATTCGAAATAATTAGTTTAATGGTACCAATCACCATGAAAAAAGACTCATTGGAAACATGATCATCTTTTCGAACACTTGATTGTGAACCTTAATACATTTTTAATGTTGATATAATGATTATGGGACAAAAAGATAATTTTTTTGATAATGTAATTTTTTTAGTACAACCAACATTATAACTAATTATTATTTTATTGAAAAATGTTTTATGTTATCATCGATATAAATAACAACATTTTTGGAATTAAGGAATATATCCAAGAATCCGAATTTTATTTTAGTAATATGTAAGAATGCATAAATTTATTATGGTTTTATTGTAGTTAATATTAGTTCGTTGTTTAAGGATAATGAGTGATGTGGTTAATCATTTTTTTGGTATGTGGTGATTGAGATAATATTTAATTTTTATGAATTGATATATGTTTATTTTAGAAACATTATATCATAATATATTATTTTTTTGCCATGATATTTTGGACATGTTACTAATATTGTCTATTTATAAAATGGTTAATGATGAAATTTGAATGATGATTTATGGATTAATTTATTGAATAATCTATTACATCACCATATTATGATTTTTGGATATTGGATAAATAGTTCTTACAATATTGGTTATGGAAATTTTTTGGAAATATATGGAATGTATTCTAACTCTTTAATGGGTCCTCAAATCCGTTATTATTAACATTTTGTGCATCATGAAAACAAAAAGTTTAGGATATTCCATTC
Source organism: Viscum album (assembly GCA_963277665.1). Lineage (NCBI taxonomy): Eukaryota > Viridiplantae > Streptophyta > Magnoliopsida > Santalales > Viscaceae > Viscum > Viscum album. Next base: position 2,080,515,150 of record OY728137.1, on the reverse strand, counting down.
CTAGAGTAAATGATGAATTTTATGTTCATATAATCAAATGTATATGATGAAGATATGATTATGAAATTGGACCATATCATGGTTATATATTAATTTATATTATAAGAGTATAATATAATTCCTCAAATTAATGAAAATATAATATTATCATGAATTTTTATACTATTACCTTCAATTCATTAATAATAATATCTTTTTACACACATATTAAGATCATGGTTTTATGGTCATTATCCTCATTTGGATCTCCCAATTTCTTTTGATAAGTAACCTCAATGAATCCCTAAAATTATTTACCCCATTCCTTCATATCCATTTTATTCATTTCAATCATATGTTATCCTACTCAGAAAACTAGTTGTTTGATTATTCTAGAAGACCATTATGTTTTATATTATCTCTTAATAAGATGTTATTTCCTTAACAAATTTTCCTGATGTGGGTTTCTTCAATAATGTTATTTTTGAATATAAAACCCTTGAATACCAAGATAAATATTGAAATTAAAATTAATTATTATGTTTAATGTGGACATAATGTGACACCCCATGGATTTAAAATATATATTTTATGATTAAATTTAATCAAATTAATTTCTTGCTATGTACTCAATAGTTGGTTAAACAAAACACTATTTATTCACACATGAAATCCATAATTTCAAAATAAATTATAAAAAGTTAAAAAATATATTTGGAAAAATAAAATTCATAATGAAATTTGAAAAACACAATTATATTATTTTAAATTTTTTATATTTTACTATAATATTCTATTTTCCTTTGAATACGGGAAAATAATGAATTTTAATTGTTAACATATTTTATCATTAATTTATATATAATTTAAAATTATATTTATTAATTGGTTTTAAAGTAACATAATCTCTATTTTATATCTAGTAAATTAAATTATGACTTTGGAATAATTTTTATATTTAATTTATATAGAAAAACATTATACACTTCTGAAAAATTGTTTTTAGAAGCCTAATTTTTCACCATGTCTGTGGAATTAATTTTAAATTGTATATTTAATATTACATAAATAAAATTTATAAAAATGAATTCCATATTTTGAATTATAATAACTTATAATTTCAAATATGGTATTATTAGTTTTCTTAAAAAAATTAGTTGAAAATGTAGTCAATATTAACTATCATGGTTGAGTTTAAAATTAATTTTACATTGGTTAAACTAGAATGAAAAGAAAAGAAAAGACCTAAAATATTATCTTTTGTTGAATGGGATTATTACTATATTTGAAATTATTTTTTTAAAATTGGTAATTAATTGATACATACTACATATTGTGAGCTATATAAATTTTTATGTAAATAAAATGTAAAAAAAACATTTCAAATGTGTAATATCTATTATGAATTGGGAAAAGAAAAAAAATATGTTATATGATATATAAATATTTTTGGAATATAAATGAGGTTACATTATCATGGAACTTTGTTTTAATTTTTATGATTAAATAATAACTTTAAATGCATAGGAAATGCCAATACATTATTTATATAGAAAAAAACTAGTTAACATAAATTATAAAAAAAATATTAAACATGATGTAAATTTAATGAATTATTGTATATAATGTTTTTTAAAATAAACATACCATGTTAAAAATGTTTGAAAAAATATACTTGAATTCCATGATTGTATATACATTTTTATGTTCAATGTAAATTGATAGTTCCAAAATAGACACTAATGTTAACTTATAATTAATTATAATCTATTAAATGATTTAAAATTACATAAAATATTTTTTTATGTGATGTTATTTTTAAATCATAATAAATGTATTCTATATTTTATTAATTTATAAATTAATCTTTTATAATTAATATATTGATCCATAAATATTTGAAACTCTGTTAGCATGGTTATGGTTATAATAGTATTTTTGCATGTTACTTGCTCGTGTGTCATACATAATATACAAAACACATTAGATTTATATTCATTAAATTAGTCATTTTATTTATAAAAATTCGGAATAAAATATATATTTAGGCTCAATTTAATTAATAATAATATATAAATTACCTATGTTGAATATATTAGTTAATATAGTCAAAACCCCTAATGGAAAAAATTAAGAAAAATAGATGTTAAGGATAAAATGCTTAATAGATGTGTTCAATTACTTTTAGGATGTATTTCTACTGAATAAAATCCCTATTTTCCACTAATTATATATTTTGGGTAATTATTAGGTAATATTTATTAGCCAATATTGAATAAATTTTAGTATTTACATGAACTCCCCCCTCTTTAACTATAACGAGAACTAAATACCCATACTTCTACACACATTCACACACATTTAGAGTTGTAATTACCTCATAAAATCACTTCCTAAAAACACTCACCTCATACTAGATGAAAAATTTTGTTTATAAATCCATCTTATGATGTTTTAAGTGAATGATTATGGAAGAAACCTGGAGAAGAGGTAATGTTCTTCAAATAAAGTCTTTTTTTACTTCTTTCTCCACCTCCTAGTATTTTTATTAAAATATGATAATATAATATTATTTTTATATTAAATATACTATGATTTTTTATTAATAATTTTAATTATTATACCATCTCTTCTTCCAGAAAATCGGTTATTTAATCATTTTTTGTGCACAACAGTCTACTACCTCATGAGATGATGTCATTTATTTTTTCGTTTACACCACTAATGGTTTGGTTTGATGATAAATCTAAAATATATATATATATATGATGAATGTATATATTTATACTTATTGATTTACTATATCATATATATATCTTATTACCTTCCATACCATAATAGATATTATAACATCGCTTTTGGGTACGCTGAACTACCGCCTCAAAGATAGTTGTTATTTGTTTTTTCATATACACTTCTCACAGATAGTGATAAAGGTATATTTAATGATTAAATATAATATAAATGAAATAAAATTGATGTTAATGGAATTTTAACACCCTTTAATGATAATATATATAATTTCGTTTTTTTTACTTTTCAGTCATCAAAAGATGAAAACGCCTTTCATTTACGTGTCGACCACCACCTTTACGATGATATATTACTTTCTGTTCATCTTCAAAGAACATGGATGAAATATATAATTATATAATATTATATTACTGATATTATGATCAATATATAAGGTTAATAAATTACGTGCGTCAATTTCATTATGATTAGTGAAAATGTGAAATGTTACTCATGTGGATATACGACCTATAACGAGAGAAAGGTATCACATTTCCAAAAAAATGGTATTGGAAATTAGGAATATAATAATTTTATAATTTAGTATTTATTATACATGATATTTTCAAAACAATATTTTATCTGGATAAAATTCTTTCTCAGTGTATAGATTAAATAAATTGTGATATCATTTGTTTTCCATTCAATATCGATTAATCAAAGAATAATGTTTTCAGTTGAATATGTGTTCAGTTATTTTCCATGAAATGTTCACTATGATTATTGTTTTATGATAGATTATATAGAACATTACCCATTCGTATCATCTTAGATCACCCTTATTTTGATTCCCTTTTATGAATGTTTTGATGATGACTCATTTGAATGAGTTTTCAAAGGATCCTGGAAATTTTATTTTTCTATGTATTACGTTTTATATTCTACACCCAATGTAAAATTATTATTATTTATTTCTATGGTTCTCCAAAACATCTAAGTTAGTATTTCCATCAGGATTCAACACATTATATATATACTAACATAAATAATTCAGGCACCGACTCTAGGATACAAGGGTCAGGGTCATTATAGTAGTAATCTTTATTAATTGATTAATTAAAACATATATTAGGTTACAAAACCATATAATAGACTATGAGGATAAGTGTAAAATTGAATCCATATGTTTTCCTAATGAAAATATTATGTGTTTTTTTCTTTTAAATTCATTCATGTGTCAATACTACAAATAGAAATGGTTCTAAAATAGAATAACACATGTGTATTATATCTGAAGGGACAATAAGATGGACCTAATATTCTTTTGGTGCTTAAAAAAGTGATGCAATGTGAACCTCATTTAAAATTCCTATGTAATATTCTTTGGATAATCCAATTTTTATTTTCAAATCATTATGATGGATATTAAAATAATGGAATCATTGAAAATCCCATTGTTTATGATTCTAGTATAAAAAATATAGATTAATTTTATTTTTGTTATGTGTTACCCATTTTTGGAATTATATATTATCTTTTACAATTATAATTTTTATGACATTATCTTTTATATCCCATTGTTTTTAAAATGATATTGGAATGAAGAATTGTATTGAAATGACCATGGTGCATCGTTATTTCCATGTGGGTCTAATCAAAATATAAAATTTTATTAAAACTCAATCTATTCTACATAGTTAATAATAATATATTATTGAGAATTATGGAGGATAAAACAAATAAAAGAGTTATTTTTCTAATATGTTTTCCAAAATATAATTTTAATTACTTTGAATAAATATTTGAGGAATTATATGGTTTTGGATATATTTTATTAAAGAGATAATAAAGCCAAAGTTGATTTATTTGTTTCAAAATGATTCAAATGTCATTCTACGGTTTTTAAAATTTTATGGCTCGGGTGGAATTTAATTATATACAAAAAATTGATTTAGTGTCATATTAGAGATTAGGGGTATCAAATTGTAATTTTATACCCTCTTTTATTTTTAAATCCCTTCGTTAATTTGGCCCGGTAATTTAGGATTTCAGTGAATTATACTTTTCTTGATACCATGATTAAACATAGTTGCACTAAATGATGAAATCTTCTTGCCTTGATTCAGGGTCACTAGTTTCAATTTATAAAATTATTAATTTAGATTCAAACACCAATGGTCATGATAACTGTAAAATAATGGGATTTTAAATTGATTTAATAAACTCTCTCATTGCAAATACATGAACAAAGAAAAGGAAATAAATCAAACATTACCTTCCCAATGTGGTTGCATAACCCTGGAAAATTTCGGGATACCTTCTCTCCCTTTTGTTGAAATAATGAGAGGGATGTTTGCAAATAAAAATAATTAATGATGAAAAAAAAGATTTGAAATTGGTGAGGTCCATGCACATTGAAGATTATTTCTCACTGATTTGGAATTCAAGTCTCCCATACAAAAGCTGTTTAGACCTCTATTTATAGATTCCATATAGGTCCATGCCACAGTCAAAGGAATTATGGATGAGTCAAATGGTGTTCATACGGGTGTATCTACTCATAATACAATTCAAAACTACCAAATATTTCAAATATTATTATATTTGGTATGTCATTAACTTTATACATCAATTACTGATTATAAGAAATTTTAGTGTGTCACAACTTGTATTGAATTCATGACAAGCATGTTTTGGGTCATCTGGAAATTTTTCCTACTATGTCACTTATCTTCTGCATTACAACTTGATCAAATCCACTTCATGGCTTTTATATCGTTCAGTACTTGAATTAGTTCATGAAATGTAATGATTAAATGACATGTAATGTATGTTTTCAGCTCCAGAAGCCGCATTTTCCTTGGTTATTTAGATCTGTGTTATAGAATTTCCCCATGATCATCTTTATTTTCATAGATCCTTATATTAAGTTTATTTGATGATCATTTCCACATCCTTTTCTCATGTCAATTAATTTATATAATCCTTTTAAAAATGATAAAAACATCATGTGTATAGGATTTCATTAACAAAAAAATATCATTAGAATAAATTCATTTGACTATAAAAATTGTATTCTATAAATTAAAAAATAACCCCCCCCCCCTCCACACATGAATTCATACACTTCCTCGTGGATATAAACTCAACATACTTTAGTAGAAACATACTCTTCCACTATTTTAAAAAATCCAAAAAAATTGGTCAAATGGGAAGTTAAAATTTTTAGCATCACATGTAGATAAATTATAAAGAAAATATTTTTTAATTAATACAAATCAACCATGTAATTTTACTTTCCTATATTGATATAACAAAGAGTTTTCATTTATCCATTTTTTCAATAACGTATTTATATGAATAACATTAATGATTTAATTCACAGAATTTATTACTCTCATCATCCTAGTATGAACAAATTGATTGATTAATATACACCATGAACATGTCACATTTAATAATCATGAAATGAATCTAACATCTCTACCATGTACAAGAAAAAATCACCAATAATAACAAGGGATTCACCATTTTATACCAAACAATAATATGGATTAGGGTGGGAATGTAAATTATGTAAACCATTTAAGTCTTAGAATGGAGAATTTCCTTCAATGTACCTTTCATGATAACTGAAAAAATTCAATGAAAGTCTTCTCTTCCTATATTTTCTCATAGTAGGATCATAATGAATTTAAATTCATTAAATTAATCACACTCTTTTATTATTATATTAGATATTTTATTTTTCATATTTTATATTGGTGAAAAATATCATGTCCACCACCCGAACCCAAATTATCTCATCATGACACTATTTTGATGAGATATAAAATGATCATTGGTAATGAAATGCTTGTTTTTTAATTTTTCAAAATATAATACTTTTTAAAGTGGTTGTGAATAAATAAAATTAATGGGACTTACACAGATATCCTGAAATTCCACATACACTTGTTAAATAAAAAAATGTTTCCCTCACACTAGTCTACATTTCCCCCAGCCTAATTTTTTTTAAACATTAATAATATTTTCAGAAAGTCCGGATTATAAAATACTGGATTCTTATCCAACTCTTCCCTAGGAAAGACGTTTGTGGATTCGATGGACATGAAATGAATTAATGTTTGTTGGTAATCCTGATAATGGCTACCCAAATATGAGTCAATAATATTAAATGTAATGTTATTAAGACATATTTTATATTATATGGAATGAAATTTCATGAAGTAGTCATTCTGGAATTTCGTAAATAATATAATATATAATGAATAATAAATATAGGCTCTGAGAATGTATCATGAATGATAGTAAAAGGTTCTCATAGTAACTCATGTAAATTAATAGTAAAAATGAAAATAATTAAAAAACTGTTCAAAATTAAATGGTAGGAAAAATCTAAAAAATAATTCACATATAATTATTAACATGATCTTCCTACCATTAAATTTTATATAAAATTCAATACAATAATATCTATATATTATTTTTCCTACTATTATCATTTAAATTTATTGGAAATGAAATATAAATTCATGGCATGATAATTATTCAAGGTTGTTTATATGTCATAGTTTAGTTTACATAATTAAGAATCAAATTAATGGAAAGAAATTTTTTTAAAAAATATATTAAATAGTTTAATGTTGGTAATTTCATAAAAATTATGAATTAAAACTTATACATCACTTTTAAAATATGGATTGAAGTTCCTTATATAGTGTATACCAAATCCTAATTCATGACATGAATATCAATGTATTCATGATGTGAATGTTGTTCACAGTGTGTTTGTCTTGAAGCTTCTTATTATGTTTTCTACTATATTCCTCAATTATTAGTATTAATGTTCCCGAATGAATAAATATACACAAGTAAAATTATAGGATACAATTAATGAGTTGTTAATGATATTATATGAATTTCATGAACACCTCAAAAAACATATAATTAATAATGAATAAACCATGGGTTCCTACCCCCTCCCATTTTCACTTATTTAAAATTTATTTAGCTCGACAGTACTTCTGTTAGCTGATTAGAGTTTGGTATGATCATAATTGTCTACTGTTGAGCCATTTGTTTCTTTGAAATCCATATATCTTATGTCGACTTCACTTGAATGAAATTTATGTAGAAGTGTAAGGTGGTGACTAGAGTCTAGTTAGTTTGATTTTAACTGACAATAGATTATCATCAATCAATAAATAGAGAAAGTCATATATCCCAACTTTTGGTTATGGGAATTGAATTTCATCAATGATCATTTCATGTTCATCCTTCTGATCCTCATCATCGTCTATTTATTTTTATTTTTATTCTATATAGTAAGTGTTGGGTGCACATATTTCTTCATAGGCCTCTTGTTTCACAATTATAGTTTCAAAAAATTTCATGATAATTTTGGATTCTGTCATATATTATTCTCAATTCCCCTCTACTATGGTCATATTATTATTAAGATGATGTGTAGTGTCTCAATATCCTATGTTACATTTACATTGTTTCTTTCTTCGACAACTTTTTTATATTGTTTTTTGAATTTTGATTTTCCCACTTATGCTCTATAGTAATTTTATAATCGTCAGCATAATGTAAATGAGTAAAATTAAGGGAATAATTGTTTTAATAAATATTAGCTTCAGAAATTGTACTTACCACTAATTCACTATTAATCCTTTTTTTCCGGTGGCATGCCTCTTCCAAAATTGGCTCCAAACTATGGGGTTTTGTGTATTCGAATGATGGGTACAAATTTAAGTTATTATTTGATTGATTTTCAACCAAAATTACTTTTTTTATACTTTTCTCTATGTTATCTATAATGAAGGTGAGCCTATCGTTGGTAGTCATCTTTCCCTATATCCCTAACATTAAAACAAAAAATATCTCGTGCACATAAAAGAGGAATTGAAATAAATGAATGAAATAAAATTATAATTAAGAACCTAACATCTAAAAACAAAAAATCCCCCACAATGTTGCTTCTTTTTATTTCCTTAAATGATTTTCATATTTCCTTATGGGTATAATCTAAATACAAAATTTTATAAAAACTCAAAATATGATAGTAAATTATTTAATACATATCAATGGATAATATTAAGTTCAAATGAAAAAAAATTAATTAGTTTAATTATATTTGAATAAAAATTAATTAAATTGAAGAAATTAGTGAGAAATTTGTTTGGAATTGTTTGTTATTCAGAAATTGAAATATTAAATCAATGAACATTTATTGGTTTGAAAATTATTTTAAAGGCATTCCATGATTTGTTAATTTTATTATTCATGAATCACTATATTTTATAAAATAATTTTATTAATACATGTTCGAGTTCGAGTCAATATGAAGGTGATCTGGTGTTCATTGTATCACCTCCTTGATGGAGCAATCTAATATTTCCCATTCTTTATTAAATTAGGGTCTCACCAAATCATGTTTTTCTTAATAAAATTTTTAAACCTCGTCACCCAGAATGAGAAAATTCTCATTCATTAATTAAGGGTAAGAAGTTTCATAATTTATAATTTTTCTGTCACATTTAAATAACATTATTTCTAATAAATGTAAAATAAATGAATTGGAAATATATTCAATAAAATATGGAAAAAAACAATAATAAATGAAAAGGAATAAATCCAACAAATCCTTTCCCCTTTATCTTCGTGACCCAAGAATAAAATTATTTTACTATCTCCCCACATTGATGAGTGAAATAGGGGAATGGATGAATGTAAAAAAAGAGTAATGAAAATTGGATTTGAAACTCACAGGGTAACTACACAACAAAACTTATTACTGAAATCATTGGTCTCCTTATATACCTAACAACAAAAACATACTGGCCTATTTATAGACATCATACAGGATTTTCCAACAACCAATTGATTTAATTATTCATCAAAATGTGGTAATAAGTGGATTTGTGTTCATTAAATATGTAAAAACTCCAAAATACATCGAATCTAGCCATTTTTTCTTGTCTCCCTCTTTACACATCGTGTTGTGGTTTCACAATGTTTACATGATTCAAAAAATATACCAAAGGCATGAATTTATTATTATTTGTCCATAATTAAATTTATCACAACGTGAAACATTTATGTCACACCATGGCACATGTCATATTAATTTCTACATTGTTTCCTCCACTGCATGACTTAAATTTCATTCAAAACATGAGCCTCTACACAGTGTGTAATGATGACATGATGTGAAAAGTTGGTTTTTATCTGTGTAATAAATTTTTTTATTGTTTCTCTATTATTGTTCAATGGATGTTCTCCATTATCATTCATCATTGTGGATATCCTTTTTCTAATTGGATATAATGATAATTTTTGTGTCTTTTTATCATTCAACATAATTTATACCTACATAAAAAATATGATTAAAACACATGGTGTATATTAAATCCTTGATAATTAAAATCATAAAAAGCAATGAATTTTATTATAAAAATGTAAAAATTAAACTTAGTAATTATATACCAACACTTATAGATAATGTACATATTTTCCTTCTATGAAAATCAATGATTCTTGTATTATAACATTGAATATTATTTCAATATTAGGGTACCTAAATTAGGTTATGAAAAATAACCATTCCCAATTTGAAGAAATTATTCCTCAAGAGATTATCCTATGTTGGATAGCATTATGTTGAAAAAATCCCCATTATTTAGTTTGACAAAAAATCCATTGGAAGCTGAGTAGTGGATTATGTATTTTGAAATAAAGATTATGGTGTTGGGCTGTGGAGAAAAGGAAAAATTTAAAATTTTATTGAACATTCTCAATGTATAAACTAATCACTTATAGTTATTGATCGATAATTGTAGTGATGAATAGTATATGGAACTCATGGAATTAATTGATTTTAAAGATGCATTCTTTGAAAAATATTTCCCCAATAATCAATAATCTAAAATTAAGTGTTCCTACCATAGTTTAAAAGAAAATTTTCTTTACTATGTTCTAGAGTATGAAGATTATTTTTTAAGGTTATTATGATTTTTTATATGTTACCCATGTGACTTAGAGTGCATTATTTACCATTACATTGATGGTTTTAATCAAGGTATTTGAAGGTAACTAGTCACTCAATCTTTTTTATCATATCATGGGATCATTTTATATTCCAACATAAATAAGAATAGATTATCAAGTTCTTACATTTCTTGGTAAATAATGAAATTAATATTTCATACACAAACCATGGAAAAATAATGATTATAAGATGATGATGAATTTGAATCAATAAAGTCCTTGTGAGAAACATGAAAAAAATCAGCATAGGAGATGATTGGATGTAATAGATTTTTCTTAAAAGTTTCATGATGTGGGGTATATTGATCCAAAATGAATTTTAAAGAAAATAATAAACGATTTTTAGTGATATATTTATAATTAGAGGGGGGATTATAATAGTAATGTGCCATGGGTCATGGGAATTACATCAAAGGAGTCCACAGAGAGAATTTCAATTTTATATGATCCCTACAATAAATCTAGAAGTACCCAATGATGTGGGGGATGGTACATTAATAATATCATAATATTTAAATCTAGTTTAATTTTATTTTTGATCTACACACTAATTTAGATCTGGATGTACCCAATGATATGGTGGATAGTTCATTAATAATATCTGATTTAATTTCTGAATTGAGTTTTTAATCAATACTCTTATGGAACGCCTTAATATAATATTTATATGTAATTATTTCCATATTATTACACATAAATGTTCTTTATATTCATAAAATAATATAATGTTTATAATTTACATCGACATTATAATTTATTTGGATATTCTATAAAAATAACATTCCAGTATTTATTAGAAGAAGAATCCAATTATGATTTGTACATATGATGATTCATTATGTGTCCTTTGTGAAGAGACATTATAATTTGAGTAATACCAAGATCCAACCCCAATATATATACTCATTAATATTTTATGAAAGTAGAGGGAAAATATGGACGGAGATTTAGTGATCAAATTAATGATTAACCTAATTAACAATAACAAATTGATGTATTACATGAGGAATTCACTAGACATCCCAATGGTATAAATGTTGATTTATCTATTACATTAATCCCCAACTAAAGACAAATATCATAGAATCCATAATGATTTTCTACATTATAATTAGTGGAGTTAGATAAAAAATTTGAGGAATTGGGTGTTAAGTGATTTATTCCATTTATTATTTTACCAAGGAGATCCCCTATTATATTCATTTATAAGATAAATGGATCCATGATATTATTAATTGATTAATGTTAAATAAATTCTATTAAAATAAGGAAAAGGTTTTTTATTCATCTAATTGATGAATTATTAAATCAACATCCCATAACCTTTGATTTTATAATGATAGACCTTAATTTTTTGGATCATTAATTGTGAATAAATAAGGATTGAATTATAATGATATATTTTTGAACAAGGAATATATAATATGTGTTTACCATAATTATATATACATTAAATAATTTACTCTTTATTTTTATTTCTCTAATAAATTAGATATTCATGGAATATATTTATGGTTTTTTATGGTATTCCTTGATTATATTTTTTATTCTAATATCAATGAATGCCTTGAGAATAACTTGTGGATATTTCCAAAAAATAATAAAATGAAAAAGATAACAAGGAAATTTATTAAATTTTATTTATATATTAAATAAATTTATTTTCATTCCTTGATTGTCTCCAAGGATGGAATCTCATATGGTTATGTGAAGATAAATGAATTCATATAATAGAGAATACCAAAATGTACATCTGACCTACATAATGTCATTGGTATTTCAGGTTTGTATCATAAATTAATTAAAAAGCGTTCCATATTTGATAATCTATTTACAAGGCCATAGCCTTAAACATTAAATAAACTTGAGTTATTACAAGAATACAAATTGAGGATCTTTTAAGGTTTATAGTTTTAGATAATTAGATCATAAATCATGTATTACATTCCGAATTTAAACAAGGTGGTTAAATAAAAGATAATATCCATTTTTCCCATCAAAGGAAACTTATTTAAAATAACACATGGATTATTTCTTGACACATCCTCGACACTATCATCAAATCATGTAATTTTCCATTGACCTGAGAAAAACATTTAAAAAACTTGGGATGAGCATAAGAACTCAGTAAGGGTTATAAAAACATGAAAATAAAACCTTAGTACATGTATACATAAGAATAAATGAAATCATACTTTATTCATAGAATATAATCACATTAAAATACCTCATTAAATCATAATATTTATGAATAACTCATAGAAAACATAAGACATAAAGATAACTTGAGGCATTCATAACATTCTTACGTAGGGAGAAACCCTCATGGTTGCATTTGGAATACCCAACACAGTATATTCCCTAAATCTCATCAGAGAAACCTTTGCGTTTAACTCCTTCATGTTACCCAATGCATTGGAGAGCTATCACGGGCTCACCCGCACTTAGTTTATCACCGAACCACCCATCTTCACAAACAATCCCCAAGAACCAAAACATAATCGTATCACATAAAACATGCATAATAGAAACATAACATCTCCCCATTTCAATCACAAGATATAAAAAATTGATATAATCAAAAAATTATCAAAACCATTTTCAATGCCAAAATAAAAGATAAGTAAAACATGGTATTTTTTTTCATTTAACACAAATTTATGGCTTTTAGAAGAAGCCAACACTCAAACAACGGTCAAGGCGGCAGAGAAGTCATTGTCGCTGATACATAAGACAAAAAATTCCTTTTGTCATTTAGTAAAACACTTCTTATAAAAATATTAATTTTGAATAAAAGTAAAAGTCAAATGGTTTTATACACCGTATAAATGATTTTTTTGTATAAAAAAAATATGCCTCAATGAAAAAATATTGAGACGAAGTCCCATACCTCATGTCTGACTTGACACAATCGTTCTTTAATATCATGAATAATAAACTAGAGTTAATTTCTACTTTCTTAAGAACCTTTTTCTAGTTAATTATTCATTTTATATAACTTATTACCATTTTATGAACATTATTTAATTATTTAAGTTAATAAAGGTCGTTTTGTCGATCTTCGGTACTTCAGTCAAAAATAAACTTCTAGTAATTACAAGTTGTTCATATGGTAAAATTTACATTATATCCATAATTATATTCATGGTTTAGATATCATATATATAATATACATCCATTATATACATGCATTTATTATATTACATAACATTTAGAGTTAAGTGTTGAAATTCACCACTTATGGAGACGGTAAGTTGTACGTACGCATGAACGCTACATTCATTTATATTTCGTTTTTAATGGAATGAAATCACAATGATATTAAGGTATATTATAATTATAGTATAATATATATAATGTTACTAACTACACACTTTATATGTCCCACATATGGAATTAACGATTCAATTTACTTTGAGGGGGCGGTAGTCCGCAGTTCCTAAAATGTAAATATCGCGTGTACCCATAATGGAAACCATATATGTATGCTATAAATGAAAAAAAATACAGAATAATAAAGAAAACATAAACATAATATATATCATATAAAAATTGAGTTACATCTTAATGGACACCATGAAAAGTGTTAAAAGAATATTTAACAATCATCGTTTCGTGAGGCAATAATTCGTCACACACAGAAACAGTATGTCCTTTACCCATTAGACAGAGGTGTGTGTAAGTGTAAATCAAATCCATCTCATAACAACATCTTAGTATATTGATGATACTTGTGTTGTTCAATATAATGTGATAAAAAGAGTTTATGGGGTTGTAGAAGCGAAATAATACAAAAGAACATAAGAGAAGAGATTACCTTTAAATCGGGTTACTCCCCTTGGTTTGAACCAAAAGGGTTTCTTGAAGCGTTTTATATCGAAGGTAAGCCTTCCATGATGAAGAGAGGGATGTGGAGAGATAAAAGTTATAGATTTTGGCTAATCCAATGGCTTGAGAGGTGTGGGTAAGGTGGTAGAGGTGTGGGCCTTTTATAAGAGGGAGGAGGGGCACTCTTGGAAAATCATGAAATGTTACATTATCATAAAATGTGTTTCAGATTTTGAAGGACCCAAAATGATATATTTAAAGTATAAGGTGATAAGGGTTTGATATCCACCCACCTGATAGGTTTCTGAAATGTTTATGTCTTAGATTTTACATTATCTTTTCATTTTATTGAAATCATTCATTAATGAGGTAATCACTACATCATCATGGTGTCATAAATAAATTTATTTATTTAATATATAACAATTATATAAAAAATACCATTATGTAGGTAAAATTATTAGCTTTCTAATTAATATTTATAGTCTAATATATCATTTATGAAGACATAATTAAAATTATTTTACTTATGTGTTACATACTTTTGTTTTATTTAATTTTCATTAAAAATAAAAAGATAAGATGTCACTATCACAAAAAAGTGATTCCATGGGGTCACAAAGTTGGCACAAGGAATCCTGTGGTCGACCATGACACAACCAGTAGAATTAGGACACATTTTGGGGTCATTGTATATTATTATGATATTATTTTATTACCCATAACAACCCAATTACTAATTAATCACGATAAATAATGATAATTACTGTCGTTAATATTCATAATGTCCAAAAACAAAAGAGTCTTAATTACATAATTTGGACCATATTATTACAAATATTTAACCCATTTTACCAAATTCCAAAAACAGAAATTGTAGTAATTAATTTAAAAATAATTCCTGTTGTCAAAACAAATAACGGGTTTTTTAGAAACAATATCTATCAAAAGTTTGACACTTGTTTCTGCCCAATTCCAAAGTGAAATTAATTAAAATGACCAAAAAAATTTAAATGGAAAAAAATTATTCAAATTAAGCTTTAAGGCCAATTAAAATGGCAATCTATCCATATAATTAAATTAGATGAAAAAGCATTTTTGAAGTAAAATGCAGTATTTGTCACTATTCATTAAAAAATGAAAATTGCGAGAAAAATTCCAAAAAAATTATCCTAAGTAAATATCAATTTCCCAATACTAAATAATAAGTTTATTTTGACAAATATAGCTTATAAAATTGTTTAAATATATATTTAAAAATGGTTCTTCACCAAAAGGCAATAAAATATTCTTTTAAAAATATTAGAGAATTCTTTGTATAAGATTGGATTTATTCTCATTTTAAACCTCTAAAACACAATCTAATTCATAAATAGACCTATATATGAAAATACATAATTCTTTACTTACATGGGATGTTACATCCTTCACCTCTTTAAAAAATTGTGTCCCTACAATTTATTTACTTATCGAATAAGTGGGGGTATCTACCCCTCAATGCATTTTCGGATTCACATGTTGCATCTTCAATCATGTTGTTTTTACACAAAACCTTAACATGATGAATCACCTTATATTGCAATAATTTCTCCCTATGGTCAAGAATCTGGACCAGTTGTTCCTCATAAGATAGATTCTCTTCAAGGTGAACTACCTCTGGACTGAAAACATGAGATAGATCTGGAGTGTACATCCTTAACATTGAAAAATGAGAAACATTGTGTACCTGAGATACACTTGGAGGTAAAGCCACTCGGTATGCAACTGATCCAACTCTCTCCAGAATTTCATAGGGTCCAATGAACCTTGGACTCATCTTTCCTTTCTTACAAAATCAAGTCACACCTTTCCATGGTTAAACTTTGAGGAAGACATGATCCCATAACTCAAAAGAGAGATCCTTCCTCCTATTGTCCATATAACTTTTCTACTTGTTCTGAGTTGTTCTCATGTGTTTCTATATCAGTTGAACTTTTTATGCCAACTCTACTACCAATTCTAGTCCCATCAACTTCATTTCACCCACTTCATCCCAAAATGCTAGAGTTCGACACTGATTCTCATATAATACCTCAAATGGTGCCATCTATATTCTGGAACAAAAACTATTATTATAAGAAAACACAACCAAAGAAAGATGTTGGTACCAAATTCCCTGATAATCCATTAAAGAAACATGTATAATATCCTCCAATGTATTAATTGTTAGTTCTAACTGCCCATCTAATTGAGGGTGAAAAGTTGTACTAAAATTTAATTTAGTACCCAACAACATCTGAAGGCCTTTCCAAAAGTTAGAAGTAAACCTGGGATCAAGATTTGATTCAATAGAGAGGGGAACTCCATGTAATCTGACTATCTCTTTAATATACAAACGACAAAGTTTATATAGAGAAAAAGTATCTTGTATATCAAGGAAATGAGCAGATTTAGTCAAGCGATCAACAATAACCCAGATCGCATTATTACCTCAAGGTGTCTTTGGAAACCCCAAAAGGAAATCAATGGATATATTCTCCCATTTCCACTCTAGTACTGGTAAAATATTAATCATCCTTTTCGGTAACTGTGGATCTTCTTTAACCTGTTGACAAGTCGAACACTTCATATTAAAATCAGCAATATCTCATTTCATTCCATCCCACCAGTAAGACTTTTGATGATCTATATACATCTTAGTACTGCCAGGATGAACTGAAAATGGAGAACTATAAGCTTCAAAAAACTTCTCTCTCTTAAACTGTGAATCACATGGAACACACAATCTCTACCCAAATAACAAATCAAAATCATTGTCAATGTTGAATTCAGGAAACATACCCTTCTGAATCAGCTCTACCTTTTTCTGTAACTCACTATCTTACTTTTGATCTTGCATAATTCTGTCTGTTAGAGAATATTTCACTAATAGCTAAAAAAGATAAGAACATCCTGTACCAACAACTTCTATGACAATGTTTCTCAAATCCTTAACCAAAGGATCACGTTCCAAATGTAACATGGTTAATGAAGCATTACTTTTTCTACACAAAGCATCAACCACTTTATTTTCTTTTCCTGGATGGTAATGAATTGTTCAATAATAATCCTTGATTGAATTTAGCCATCTCCTCTATCTCATGTTAAATTCATTCTGAGTGAATATATACTTTAAAATTTTTTGATCAGTATATATTTCACACTATACGTAATTAAAATGATGCCTCCAAATTTTTAAAGCGAAAAAATTATCAGCTAATTCCAAATCAAGTGTAGGGTAATTTACCTCATGAGTTTTCAACCGACGTGAAGCATAAGCAATTACCTAATTATTCTTCATTAGGACGCAACCAATTCCTTTCAATGAAACATCAATGTAGATAATAAACGCACCATTCTTGGAAGGTAGTGCCAAAACTAGATCATTCACCAATCTTCTTTTCAACTCTTGAAAACAATCCTCACATTTTTTTGTCTGGATAAAAATAATACCCTTCTGTGTTATCTTAGTCATTAGACTAGATAACAATGAAAAAAATTTAACAAACCTTCGGTAATAGCCTACCAAACCAAGAAAACTACAAATCTTGGATAAATTTGTGGGTCTTGGCCATTCTTCAACAATTTTTGTTTTTGCAAGATCAACAGTTATTCCATCTTTAGAAACAATGTGACCAAGAGAAGAAATTTATTGCAACCAAAACTCACACTTTCTGAATTTCCCATACAATGTCTTTTCTTTTATGGTTAGAAAAATAACCCTTAAATGACTTTCATTCCCCGCTTTACATTTAGAAAACACCAAAAAATCGTCAATGAAAAAAACAATAAACTTATCCAAGAACTCATGGAAAATTCTATTCGTAAGGTCCAAGAATACAGCAGGTGCATTGGATAACACAAAAGGCATTACTACAAATTCATAATGGTCATATATTGTATGAAACACAGTCTTCAAAATATCTACTTCCCTTTCCTTCAACTGATGGTACCCCGATCGCAGGTCAATCTTTGAAAAATACTGAGCTCCCTGGAACTGATCAAACAAATCATCGATATGAGGCAATGGATATTTGTTCCAAACAGTGATGGTATTCAAGGATCTATAATAAATGAAATGTATCATTTAGCTATATTTCTTTTTAACAAATAAGACAGGAGCACCCCATGGTGATGTGCTAGGTCGAATGAAACCTTTATCTAATAAATCTTTCAACTACTCCTTCAACTCTAAATATTCAATTTGATCCACTCGATAAGGTGGTTTTGAAATTGGCTTAGCATGATGAACTAAGTCAATAGTAAATTCAACTTCTAGATTTGGTATTATTGCAGGAAACTCTTTAGGAAAAAATCAGGATACTCATGTAACACTGGAAAATCATTAATTTGAACGGTTCATTTGTTTTAAAAAATATGTGCAAGGTAACATTCATTTCCATCTTTTATGTGTTTCTCAGCCTCTTGATATGTTATCAACAGTAAGGGTTCATTATTTTACAAAAACTAAAATTATTTCTGAAAGGAAACTTCTTTAGCTCTACAATATATCATAGCATGGTAAACTGAGAGCCAATCCATACCCATTATAACATCAATCTCTACTAGAGCTAAAACAATAAGATTTTAAAGTAATTTATTTCCACGGATAAGGATAGGAAGATTCTTATAAATTATTTTTAACTCAACAGTTCCCCCATGTTTTTTTAACACAAGTTCAGGAGTCATTTATTAAGATGGAATTCATAATTTTGTTGAACATTTTTCAGAGATGAAATAATGTGTAGACCCTGAATCAAATAACACATTGGCATTGTCTGAAAAAACAAACAAAGTACTAGATAACACTTCATTTGATGGCCCAACATCTACTGAAGTTGTTGCAAAGTATTTCACCACACCTTTATACTTGTAGTTTGACTGCTTCACATCATTTGAGCTCTTTTTAGAACACCCCTTGGCATAATGACCCATCTTATTGCACTTGACACATTTCACTAACTGTAAATAAAATTTGGTCTTACCATCTCCATGATCTTTTTCACTACAATCAGGAGCCTTATGTAGCATCTTACCATATCGGTAGCACTTTCTAGAATTGAAAATACATTCCCCAACATGCTTTTTACCTCATTTATCACAAACAGAATACTTAGTTTTCATATAATCAGACCTTTCTGAAGGATTCTTCCCTTTCTCTTGCCACCATTTTCTCTTAATCTGTTGGTTTTTATATAACACATGATCATGGGAAAACTCCATTTCCAACTTCTCATCACATCGAATAATCTTTTCATAACTATTGAACTCGCGAGAACCTAAATCCCTTCGATATTTTGGCATTAATCCTGAGTAAAAATGATTGATTTTACTATCAAGTTCATTGATAATATTTGGAGAATACCTTGAAAATCAAGTGAACCTTTCTTCATAAGAAGCCACTCAGTCGTCCTCTTCCCTGAAATCCAAGAATTTTTTTCCATTCTAAGCTGAAAAGACTTCGGAAAATATTTCTCAAGAAACATACCGTTGAACTTATCCTAGTCAAGAGCATCAATCTCATCAGCATCCCTGATATTTTTAACCATTGACCCCCACAGATCTTCTTCATCCTCCAAATGGTAATCAGAATGAATAACCTTTTGATTGTTTGAATACCCCATGACATCGAAAATATTCTCCAGTGCATTAGTCCACCCTTCAGGTAGCACATGTTTTGATGATCCTCTGAATTATAGGGGATGTAGCCTCATGAAATTTTCCACCACTAACATGTTCCTCTGCGGTTTATCTGGATGTTCTCATGCATGGATATCACCACCATTTATCGCTTGAGTCAGCTGTACTATTACTGCAAAAAACTATTCAGTTACAATTCCAACCATCTTAGGAGGCTAATTTGGAAGGTCATTTCCTTCTATATGCCTTCCTAGCACTTCTTCCCTATTTCCTCTGCGAAAAACCATTCTGAACAAACATGTCTTAGATGGAGCATCATGGTAATCTTCATATGCTATATCATTTCAATTTGACCATAAAAATATATTTTTGGATAATCATTTAATAGAATTCTAACTCTTAAAGTTATCTAAACCAACCTCTGATAAAAACTATAAGGCCCCATCCTTAAACATTTCTTAATATTTAGTTTTTGCATGAATACACATTGAGGATCCTTTCAGGTTTAGAGTTTTAGAGAATTAGATCGTAAATCATGCATTACATTCCACATTTAAACAAGGTGGTTACAAAAAGTCAGTATTCAATTTTCCCATCAAAGGAAACATGTTGAAAATAAAACATGGATTCTTTCTTGACACTTCATAGAAACTATCATCACATCATGTACTTTTCCCTTGACCTGTGAAAAACATTTCAAAAAACATGGGATTAGCATAAAAAGATCAGTAAGGGATAAAAAAATACGGAAAGAAAACCTTAGTCCATGTATACATAAGAATCAATGAAATCATACTTTATTAATATAATATAAGAACATTAACATACATCATGAAATCATAAAATTTATGAAAAAAATCATAGAAAACATAAGACATAAAGGTAACTTGTGGCATTCATAACATTATTACATAGGGAGTGACCCTCATGGTTACGTTTGGAATACCCATCACAGTATATTCCATAAATATCTTCGGAGAAACCATAGAGTTTAACTCCATTGAATTACCCAATGCATTGGAGAGCTATCACGGGCTCACCCGCCCTATGTTTATCATGGAATGACCCGTCTTCATAAACAATGCCCAAGAACCATATCATAATCGTAACACATAAAAAATACATAAAGGACACATAACATTTCCCCATTTCAATCAGAAGATATCAAAAACATATTGATAAACTCAAAATATTATCAAAACCATTTTCAATACCAATTTAAAAGAAAAGAAAAACATTGTATTTATTTTTCATTTAAGAAAATGTTATGGATTGTAGAGGAAGATGAAACTCAATCAACGGTCATGGAGGCAGAGAAGTCGTTGTCGCCGCATACCTAAGAAAAAAAATTTACTTTTGTCGTTTAGTAAAATTCTTCATATAAAATTATTTCTTTTGAATAAAAGTAAAAGTCAAAGGGGTTTATAAACCATACAAAAGAATTTTGTGTATAATACAAAATATTCCTCAATGAATGGAGATTGAGACGAAGTCCCATACCTCGTGTCCGACATGACTCGATCATTCATTAATCTCCTGAATAATAAACTAGATTTAGCTTATACTTGCTTAAGAACCTTTTTCATGTTCGTTATTCCTTTTATATGACTTATTACAATGTTTTGAACATTATGTAATTGTTTAAGTTAATAACGGTCATTTTGTCGATCTTTGGTAGTTGAGTCAAAAATAAACTTCTTATAATTAAATGTTGTTCATGTGGTAAAATATCCATTATATCCTGATTTATATTCATGATGTAGATATAAAATATATAATATATATCCAGTATATACATGATTTTCTAATATTACATAACATTTGGAGGTAATAGATGAAATGCATCGTTCATGGAGACGGTAGGCCGTACGTACGCATGAATTCTACTTTCATTTCTACTTAGTATCTAATGGAATGAAATCATAATGATATAAAGGTATATTATAATTCCGTTATAATATATATAATATCATTAACTCCATCCTTTATACTCCCCACATATGGCATTAACGATTCAAATCACTTTGAGGGGGCGGTAGTCCGCACTTCCTAAAATGAAAATATCTCGTTTACCCATAATGGAAACCATAACGATATGCCATAAATAAAAAAAATACAGAAGCATAAGGAAAAAATAAAAATTATATATATCATATATAAATATATTGACATCTTAATGGCCAACATGAAAGGTGTTAAAAGAATATTGAACAATCATCGTTTCTTGAGGCAGTAATTCCCCACTCACAGAAACAATATGTTCTTTAACCATTAGACGGAGGTGTGTGTAAGTGTAAATCAAATCCATATCATAAAAATATCATATTATATTGAAGATACTGGTGTTGTTACAAAATAATGGTATAAATGTGTTTAGGGGGTTGGAAAACCAAAACAAAACAAAAGAACATAAGAGAAGACATTACCATTAAATCGGGTTACTCACCTTGGTTTAAACCAAAAGGTTTTCTTGAAGAGCTTTCTGCCTAAGATAAGGCTTCTATGATGAAGATAAGGATTCAGAGAGATAAAAAGAGTAGAGTTTTGGCCGAGCCAATGGCTTGGGAGGTGTGGGTAAGGTGGTAGAGGTGGGGGGCCTTTTTTAAGAGGGAGTGGAACTCTTGGAAATTCATGAAATGTTACTTAATCATAAAATGTGTTTCAGATTTTAAAGGTCCCACAAAGATATATTACGAGGATAAGTTGATAAGGGTTATATATCCACACATCCAATAGGTTTATGACAAGTTTATGTATTAGATTTTACATTATCTTTTCATTTTAATTAAATCGTTCATTAATGAGTTAATCACTCCATTATCATGGTATCATAAATAAATTTATTTATTTAATGTGTAAAAATTATATAAAAATTACCATGATGTAGGGAACATTTTTATCTTTCCAATTATTATTTATAGTCTAAGTGATAATTTATGTAGACAAAATTAAAATTGTTTTACCTAGGTGTTACACAATTTTTTTATATTTTTATTTCTTTAAAAATAAAACGATAAAATGTCACTATCACACAAAAGTGATTCAATGGGTTCCCAAAGTTGGAACAAAGCATCCCATGGTCGGCCAAGACACAACAAATAGCATTAGTACACATGTTGGGGTCATTTTATATTATTATGATATTATTTTATTACCCTTAACAACCAGATTACTAGTTAATAATGATAATTAAAGATAATTACCGACGTTACTATTCATAATGTCCAAAAAAAAGAGTATTAATTAAAAAATTTGTACCTTAAAATTCCAAATATGGAATCTATTTTAAAAAATTTCTAACAATGAAATTTTATTAATTAATATAAAAATAATCTACGTTGCCATAACAAATAGCGGGTTTTTTAGAAACAATATCTATCAAAAGATTGAAACTTATTTATGACCAATTCCAAAGTGAAATTAATTAAAAAGACCAAAATTGGATTAAATGGAAAAAATATATTCTAATTATACTTTAAAACCAATTAAATGGAAAATATATCCATATAATTAAATTAGATGAAAAATTAGTTTTGAAGTAAAATGCAGTATTTTTAACTATTCATTAAAAAATGAACATTTCCAGAAAAATACCAAAATATTATCCAATATAAATTTCAATGACCCAATACAAATGAATAAGTTTTTTTTCACAAATAGAGCTTATAAAATCTTCAAAAGATACATTTAAAATTGGTTCTCCATCAAAAGGAGGTAAAACAATCTTTTAAAAATATTAGAGAATTCTATGCCTAAGATTGGATTTGTTATAATTTTAAGCCTCTAAAACACTATCGTATTTATAAAAAGACATAGATATATAAATCCATAATTAATTACTTACTTTGTATGTTACACTATTAAAGTATATTATATAGTATGTTGTTAAGTTTATTTATAAACAGAAACATGAAAAATGTTTTGATAAACTAATGATGATATTTTCAAATGCTGTGATTTAGACTCTAAAAATGGAAATAATGGGTTTATAAATTAAATATTACCATATAATAAGTTACATGGTTGTGTAATAATGAAAAATGATAAGTATATTACTTATCAATCAAGGAATTTGATTATTCTTCAATAGAACAATATGACCCCTGATCTTGTGTATGATTCTCTAATCATTTCACTGATGATATAGAGTCATCATCTCTATGGTCAACTTGTTAGATATATATTAATCATAAAATCAATAAATATATATTTTTATGATTGGATAAAAATATGTGGAATTTTTGATTACTAACCTACTTAAGGATTATTATTCCTTGATAAAATACCTACTATGTAAAGATAAAATTTCTGTTAAATCATAGACTATTATATAAAATGGAATTATGAACTGACTTAGGATTGTGGCAGATCAAATGTACATGGATCCATAAATGACTGGTATTAGAATCAATAAATAAGGGGGTCATAAATTATTTATCGAATGACTGAAAACCCATATTTATTAAAAAAAAATATATCTAGATCTGATTATGATAAATTTAAAAAGAAAAATTAATGGTTTGAATACTGGGATTTTAGAAGAAATTGTTTTAGAAGATGTTATTATAATATTTTTAATGACTTATGTGATCCATATATACCCAGGCTAAAATTGATTTTTTGGATGATTTTCATTTATTAAATTTAGCTGTACACTAATTAAGCACCATGATGTATAGGGATTTGATGGATAATTCCCTCTAGGATAACATATAATTATAAATTGTTCATTAAGTGTCTTGATGTTTGGATTTTCATTACGATAATTTTGTGAGAGGTCATCCTAGAATATTCATACAATCTATTCCAACTCATATATTGATATTGGATAACATTACTATGTATGATTTTATAATGCTACCAAATAATCCTAGAAAAAATGATGATATATGGGTTTTTACCACCTAAATTAATATGCACATTTAAATTATATAATAGATGATTTACCTCTTTCTCATATCTCAAGACTCTATATTAATAACGTTGTAATAATTAAGGGAACACTACTTTCTATTGTTTTTTAGCACGTTCACTATTTTTCATCAAATTTTTGGAAAATTCTTTAGAAGGATCATTATAGTGAGATATATTTAAGGAATTTATACTATCCAAAAATTGGTGGACATTCCGAAAATAAGATTAAAAAATATAAAACATGTTGAGGGAATGATCACATGAAATTCAATGTATTTAGGATTAGTATTTAATTTTTTTATATTTTTTCTATGATAATATTTTCTATTCATGTATTGAAATCACACCACATGATGCTTTATATGGAAAGATATGTCATACTCTAAAATGATGGGATAATGTTTGTTAATATAAACACATAAGCCTATAATATTTTCATGAGAACATAACAAATGTACTAGATATTCAGTTTCACATTAAAATAACATATGGTACGAAAAATATTTATCATAATAATTTGAGGAATGAATTATAATTCCATTTGGGATTTCATGTTTTCTTGAATGTATATCAATCAATGGGGGTTACCAGTATTGTTAAAAAGTTAAATTGATTCCTAGGTAAATAAAACCCTTTAAAATTGTTGAACTATTTAGAGTTATTTATTACCATTTTTAAATACTTCCAAATCTATCAAAAGATTTGATGTGTACAATATTTTTTTTACTTATTTATGTAAAAAATCCAATGCATTTTCTCAGCTATGATTAATTATAATTTTAACCTAAACCTTGTATGGAAAGAGCAGGATGATGCAGTGATGGATCTGAGAACGAATACTCATTTCCCCGATCATGAACCTGATTTATTCCATGAATCTTTTCGATACCGAAGTGGAGTTGGTTTACAAGAGAAATTAAGAACCCCTGACGAACCCTGTCAAAACATTGGATACTCAAGAGCCTTAGGGATGGAAGAAGAATGGCCTTACTTTTGAGGATTCACTCATGGTCTCTAGAGATCCTTCCAAGGAATATCAGAATAGACCCCCCAACATTACTCGTCTCAAAAATGGAGGATCCTATATTGAAGCAGATCTGAAATCCCTACAACAAAGGATTCTGTTATGTATGATTTCGATATTAGGTCAGGTTATCTACTCAAAAGGTGACAGGCCATGGTATTACAATGATCTTAAGAAAAAAATCTCTCTATACTGAAGAAATAAGGATGGGATGTTAGTTCCCATAGGGAGAGTGTTCTTTCACATTATCCCTAAATCCAAGGATGCGATGAATGATTCTTGGAGGGTGAGAAATTTGAAATTGAAGCCAATATTTCATAGGATATATGATTGGGATGTCAATTTCAATACCTTTAACCTCAAACAATAAAATGATCAGATTTGGGTAAGGCTACATGGTATGAATTGGGTGTAATGGCATCCTCAGATACTAAATGACATTGCCCCCTATCTTGGTACTCCAATTCGAATGTATCAAAGGACTATGGAAGGACAACTTGGTTTCTTCACCCGCATACTGGTTGAAGTCAACCTAGATCTTAAATGCCCTTGTAGCATATCTTTCACCTCTAATGGCAACAAATCAGAGGTCAAAATTGTGTAAGAAAATGTTCCATCATTCTGTGATGTTTTCAATATTGTAGAACAATCGGATTCTAAGAACAGAATATTGAAAAATAAGGTCAATGCCTCAAAAACTACGGAATGGAATGATTCCATCATGAACAAAAAGAACAACAATTCCACCGGTTATAGGATGGGAGTCTCTAAAAACCAGGCTGGTCCTTCACAGGATACCTTGATGTTCCAAAAGGTGAAACCTCCTATCATTATAGAAGTGACTCAAAATAATAATCATGATGTTTCCACTAGAAGGAGAAAATTTGGTTCTCTCAATGAAATCAAATCTGGTCCGATAATGTTGAGGAGGAAGAGGTTGAGGAAGCATTAGAAAACTCCTTGGAAGAGAATGAGAATAAGTGTATTTAAGATCTGGACTATGACATATCAAATAACATCATCCAATTGGCTTCAAAATTACAATAGGAAGTCAACGATGAATTCAGTTTTATGGAAATATATAATGAAATATGTAGCACAGTATGCTTGATGATGGCTAGACCGACCTCAAATGATGATATGTAAGAGGGCTCATTCATCTTGATGGATCCTACTAAAATCAATGGTGATGGGATTATGATTGGGCGAGATCAACCAGCATCTTTGAAGATCCATGAATCTAGTCTTACGAGCACTGAATGAGCACAAGAAAAGGAAAAAACGGGGAAAGAGTTTGAATCAGCATCCGGGGGAACATCAGGGAGAACAGCCAGATGGAGCTAGATTTTTAGAGGTAAGGACAGATGTACAAGGTGGCCTAAATGGCGGCCTAAATCTGCAGGTAGATGAAAACTCTGGAATGAAGACTGCTGGAACTGAATATTCTCAAAGAAAAAATCATGAAGATGAAACCAGTATAAACTTGGCGAATGAAGAAGAATATGTATGTGGTTCCAAAGTGGTTGATGACAACATCAACACTAACTCAGAAACTCAAAAAGATCTGGGAAATAAAAACTTTCATGATAAAGACATGGTTGTAGGGAATAGAACAGCTGATATTTTAGACTTATTGGAGAGTTCTTGAGTCATCAAAAATAAGGATGGACGTCTATCCATTAACAAAGGAGGAAAAGGAACAAGGGGTACCAGCCTCAGAGTTAGTTTCAAATGATTTTTTTTTATCTAGAACTGTCAAGGCCTTGGGAACCTAGAAACTACTAGATCCATTTGGCTCTATATTTAGAAGCATCATCCTATCCTTATATGTATTTCGATGCCCAAAAATAGCTTCTCTTCAAATATTTCCAGCTTTGGGAAATTTGGAAACTCTCTTATTGACACAAATTGATGTTAAACTAAAGTAAAGAGAATTTGGGTCTTGGCTCATTCCTCATTAGATAGCAACATGGTTGTATAAAGTGAGCTATAGGTCACTTCTTCATCTAATTACCTTGGTTTTGAATTTTTCTGTACTTTTGTTTTGGCAAGTAATAGATATCAGGACTGCAGAAATCATAGGGAGGATTTGGGATCTCTAAAGTCAAGAATTTATACTCCCTAGATCATATTGGGGGATTTTAATTCAATTCTCAATCCAGATTTAAAAATGGGGGATTCCAAAAATTCCACTTCATCCAGAGAATTCAGAACATGCATTGATCATAATTACCAAATTGATGTTCACCTGGTTAGTGCTTGCTACACCAGGTATAGGAAACACCTTAATAGCTTTATAGCAAGTAAAATTGATAGATATTTCATCAATGGGACTTATTTGTATGGATGTGGATCTATATAATTTTGATCTCTTGCAAAACATAATTCTTATCATTATCCAATTATGATGAACCTTGCTAAAAAGGAATCCAAACGCCCTTTCCCTTCAGGTTTAATAAATCCTGGATCACTCATCCTGATTCTAGGGTCATTGTACAGAGTACCTGGAACCTTGTGGAATGTAGGAATGATTTATTTTCATGCATCACCAAGCATAAGATCCTCAAGAGGAACCTTAAAATATGGAGTATGGATTGATTCAGCTCTGTTGACTCTGACATTTTTTCTCTTGAATCAACTCTCTATGAGCATCATGAGCTTAATACATCCAGTGAGTTTTCAAATGGGATTGGGGCTGAAGCTGATTTAACCACCAAGCTGAACAAGATGCTCAACATAAGTGATGCCTTTCATAGGTATTCCATTAAGGTAAAATGGTTAATGTATGGGGATATGAAAGCAAAATTCATAAATGCTCTTCAAAAAATTATAAGGTTGTCCTTACCCCTCTCTCTGATAAAAAATGGGGATAACCTGATTGATAATATAAAATATCTATCAAAGCATATCATTCCTTACATCATGATTTTTGTCAATGGGACACCTTCCTCCATTAATCCTATGGATGGTGTGATTCCTAAGTATGTGAATCAAGAGAATAAATCTTGAATTACTAATATTCATCTGGAATCTGAAATCAATGAAGCTCTCTTTAGCCTCAAGCTTGAGAGTTCTCCTGGTCCAGATGGGTTTGGAAGTTTTTCCTTTCATTCATTCTAGGATATCATTCATTCAGATGAATGCAGGATAGTCATTCTTTTTTTCAAAGGTGGGCTACTCCCAAAAAGTATGAATGCACAGTTTCATTCTCTTATTCCAAAAGTGGACAATGCCAATTAAATTCATCACTTTAGTCTTGTTTCCTTGGTCAACACAGTTTACAAAATCATATTCAATATTCTTGGTACTAGGTTATCAAGAATTGATGGGAATATTGTTTCTGCAAATCAGTATGGCTTCATAAAGGGGAGATCGATTTCGGACTGTATCATAACTGCATTGGAGTGTTTGAATCTTATGAAGAGTCTAGCCAGGGGTTGAAGCATTTATATTAAGTTGGACATCAGGAAAGCATTTGATACAATGTATTGGGGTTTCATATGTAAAATTATTGAAATTTATGGATTTGACGATGTTTTTATTAATTGGATTAAGTCCATTTTGAACAATGCTCGCATTTCTGTTCTTACTAATGGATCCCTTGAAGGATGCATTGACTTTTCAAGAGGTGTTAGGTAGGAAGACCCCTTATCAGCTATTATTTTCTCTATATCTTAAGACTATATCAGTATAATTCTTTCTATTATGGAGGGAAATGGAAAGTTGAAGATCATTTATACTGGAAGGGGGTTGGTTGATACATCTCATGTTTTATATGCTGATGACATTATCATCATTTTCCAAGGGGACAAGAGAAACATCAAGAATATCAAGAGAGCTCTTCTGGATTAGGAAATGGTCTCTAGACCTGAAATCAGTAGGAATAAGTCAATTGTTTATTTTAGGAGGAATTTCCCTTCCACTAGGAAGAATGATATCATCAGAGAGCTGGGAATCTAGGGGGGAGCACTTCCCTTCATTTACATAGGGGTGCCTATGTACTGGGGAAGGCCAAAGGTTTGTTATTTTTCTTCCATTATTATCATGATAAGGAGGAAACTTTCATCATGGAAGAGAAAATATGTAACCATGGATGTAACAGTGTTTCTTGATAAATCTATCATCATTTCAAATTTTTTTTATTCGTTCATGGTATAAAAATGGATTATCTCTTTACTAAAGAGTGTTAATATCTCTATAAATAATTTCATTTGGAGTGGATGTGTCACCGAAATAAGGCTTGAAACTATTTCTAAGAATTTCATTTGTAACCCTTATGATGAAGGGGGCTTGGGTATCAAGAATCTATGATGTTTCAATGATTCCATATAGGCTTGTTTTTTTTGAGACTCATGAACATGTAATCAATGTCATTCTCATTTCTCAGAGCTAGATTTTTTAGGAGAATTAAAGCAGGAAACATTAACTATTTAAACTATATTGTATGGCCTACCATCAAAATTATTTTTTCCAGAATTGATGCTTATTCTCACTGGTTGGTATTAAGGGATTCTTTTCATGAGTTTTGGAAATGCAATTGGACTGGAAACCAATTGTAAGATCTAGTTTTTTAGGATGGCTGTAATCTAATTTTCGACTTGTCAATCAAAGACGAGCTTGGCTACATGGATAGTCTACCTAATCATGTTAGCTCCGTTGTTGAGTAGTATTGTTTCTCCTATAATGGGTATTTCTGGGCATGGGAACCGGCCTCAAAAGGGAGTCTTTCATCGAAAATTTTATATAAGCACATTATTCGGAGATCATCTGGTCTTCAATGGATGGGTCAAATGAATAAAGTATTCTTGAATCCTTCTTGGGCCATGATTGCATGGAGGATTGCTCACAAAATTCTTACAACTGATGGTTTTCATCAATGCTATGGAATATCTCATTGTTAAAGATGTGTTTGGTGTTATCAAAATAGGGAAAACATTAATCATATCTTCCTTACATGTGTTGTATCATCAATCATGTGGGAGGTAATGTCTAATATCTTTGAAGTGATTTTACCTAGTGCAATCACAATTGATGTGTTCATGCAGTGTTGGTTTGAAATGATGATGTCATTGCTTGTTGAATCACTGTTTCTTTTTGTTGTAATGGAAGAGAATCATTTTTTATGGTTTTCCAGGAACAAGGATCAACACATACAACAATCCTTTCAAGATGGATCTATCTTGGCACAGCTTCCCACTACTCTACATGATTTCATAGTACCATATGCTGGAGTTCAAAATGATGCTGATGTTTTCACGGCTCCAGTTACTACAACTAACTTAGTAGGACCTTCCAATGATAATCATGAAGTCATATATCCTGATTCAGGAGATGTGTTGGAAGGCCTTCCCACTAATGCAGTAATCAGATCTCAGATAGTTAATGCCTTCATTGCTCTTGGAGCTATGGATGCTCATGCTATCACGGATACAGATGCTGCAAATGACATAGGAGGGTATTACAGTGCTGATCTTGATACCACAGATCCTGATTCAGGATCTGTAATAGAAGGGCTTCAAATTGATGAAGGGAGAAGGAATGAGGTTGGTAATTCCTTGGCATGTCTTCTCACTGCTTCTCGAGTTACCATTGTTCTAGGTAGCATGTTATGTGACAACTATATTCAGGATTTCTATGTTCTTAACTGGGTTGGTGTCAAAGTAAATTTTCGGCCACTGCTTGGCACATTTAAAGTTCTATGGTGGCCTCCCATTCATGGATGGGTCAAGGTCAATTCGGATGGTGCTTCATGGGGTAATCCAGGCCCTTCTGGATTTGGGGACGTTTTCATGGATCATAAGGGTTATGTTCTTAGCTGTATTCTTGGACCGTGTGGTGTTGCCTATGCTCTTGAATTGGAGATTCATGGTGTCATTGAGGCAGTTTACCTTGCTCAACAAAGGTGTTGTAACAAGTTATGTATTGAGTGAGACTCTACGATGGTGGTTATAGAACTTCAAGCAGGTTATCTCCAACTTTCTTGAATGTTGAGTAATCGGTGTACACGGTGTTTGGATCTTCCTTTTTCGAGGAAACATATTGTTACTCATGTTTATCGGGAGGCAAATTCCTTGGCAGATGGGATTTCTAGAAAAGGTGTTAATGGACCTGATTCTCACTGGGCATAACACATACCGGATGATCTCTTTCTTATTCTTAGGAATGATTAATATAATTTTCCCACATTGAGACTGGTGTAATTTTTCTTTTTGCTAATAAAGGGATCTTGATTTTCTTGGAAAGGTCTCAGTCTTCTTAAAAAAATTACCTAAACCCACTAACTATGAAAATATCATCCATATTATGGATAGTATAGATAATTTTTGGATAAATTGAACTACATGACTACTAATGGTACTTTTAGAAAATCAAAAAAATTAGGAAGCAATAAAAGAACCTGAGGATAATATGAAGAAGAAATTCCTTCAACAACTCAGAAGTCCATGCCAATGAAATTTTGGGGAATATTTTTTTATGTTATATTATATAATACCTAGAGATGACAACATATTTATTTTAGAATAAATTTAATTTCATAATATCTTGTGAAATATGTTACGTTGGGTTTAAACCAATCAACTGTATTAAAATATTATTTTAACATGGCCATTGTAAAAAAAAATTCTCGTGGATGGTATTAAATTTACTAACTAAAATATAAATATTTTGGTTTTCTATTTATTGGAAATAAAATTATAATCAATAAAATATTATAGAATTGTGTTATAAATCGATTTTTTATATAAGTTGGATCTAATTCACACTGAACACATAATATGAAATTAAATTTTTCCAACTTTATTGAATTTATTTTTTATAGTTAATTTTATTTTTTCAATCCCAAAACCAAAATAATCATAGGTTGATTTTTTTTATTTTTCTAAAGACCATAAATTTTCAATGAATACTGGAAAAAATAATATTAAATGAAAATTGTGTTTTATTGTATATGTTCACTAATGTAAAATTATATTTTTAAAAATTTTAAATAAAAATTAGTTTATTTTTTTATTAATTAACCACATTTATGTCATTTTAATAATTCTTTATCTAATTTCTATATAAAAACCTTGTTTTTATTTGGAAATTTTCTTTATAAAACCCTAATTCTCATCCCGTCTACTAGAGTAATGTTAAATTATAATATTCGACTTCTGTTGATGTAATTTGAATAATGGATTCCATATTTTGAATCATTATATATTATAATTTATAATATGGTCCATATAATTTTTCTCTAAAGTAAATATTAAAAATAGAAATATTTATTTACATCTGTTAATGAAAAAAAGTTACCAGGGGTTAAAGTGAATGGATAAGGGATAAAAATAAACTACCAACATTTTTAACACACATTTTATAGAAATATTTTGACCTTATATTATCTATGTTTAATAATGTCACATTTTGGAATCATTTTTCAATGTTAAAATGGTGGTATTTCTGAATCATTACAAAATATAATTATAAATTTCCCCCTCACATCACTTATAAATCACCACCCCCTCTATTGTATTATTTACAAAAAAATAATCATTGTTTTTAATGGTAACTAACCAAATGGCATACCATATTTCAATACCTCATCATAAAGTACTTTTTTCCAAAAAGAAATCTAGGAAATATTTGGTTTAAACATAATGATGATACATGAAAAATATATACCATGACTCTTATTATTCTATTTCTTCCTCCACATCCTTCAGTTGTTACTAATCCATGTTTACATAATGAAAACATTTTATTCTATTTACAAAAATATATTTAAAATAATTGTATTAGCTAAAACCAATTTTATGCCCATCAAAGGGGTTATAAAATCATCATTCATGTCTATGAAGGATTTACACCTCCCAAATAGATGTCATTAATTATCCATTATTAGAACTCATTGTTGGGTATGAAGTTGGATATAAATTATAGTTATGTTATTTATAATATAATTATTCATATATAGTCATTATATCATATTTAAATTTTTTACTCTCCATTATGTATAGAATATGGAATCAATGCTAATGTGTAAGGTGGACTACATTCTTATGAAGTGATGTGATTCATCTATGAAAAAAATATTTCATGAAATTTGATTGGGATAAATTTATTGATTATATGTTTAATAAATAGCATAATTTCATTATTTACATCATATTTATCATCCCATAATAATAATACATATTTTTTCTTTTTATACTATTTCAATCACTAAATGATGATTTCATGGTTCTTTTACATGTCGACTACCACCTTCGCGAGGTGTTGTGAATCAATTATTACCCCAAACCAATTTTATAGTATTTATAAGAATATTTAAGAAAATAATATTATATTATAATAATTATTAAATAATAAAATATTACTTTTATAATTTTGGTAATGTTCTCTGAAAATCAAAATGTCAACCATGTGTATGTCTTGCATACCATCTCTATGATAGTAACATGATTCATTTCTAAAAACCATCATTCATTATTGTTTATAAATGTATAATTAAAATCATATATGGTAATCAGTTCATGATTACTATTATTTAGAGTTTGTAATTAAATAATTTTCCCTAGAATTAGAATTTTTATGACAAAAATTGCTTGAGAGAATGAGGTAATTACCACGAGAACTAATAAAAATATTGAAATATTATTAACAAAAACGTGGTTATATGTTTTAAAATAATCATATATGATACTATAAACATTATTATGATTCTGGTGTATATTAATTATAAAACACTAAAATTCTAAAATAATAACATTTTATTTTATAGAGTGTGAAACCTGAAATACCACACATAGATAAAAATATAATACTGTGATATATTATGTTATATTTCATTTTATATAAATTTAATATCATAAATATGTTTTATTACAAGCAGTAATGAATTTTTTTTGTTTTATTAACAACATTTAATGTAGTGTTCATTAAATTCAAAAAAAATTAAAATGAACATGATGTTTTTAATAAAAATATTATTATATTAAACTAACTATTAAATTTTATGCTTTTAGTAGTACCAAAAAATTAAAAAGAATATGATTATTTATTTATTAGTAAATAAATAATATTTATTTAGAATAAAAAGAAATATTTTTTGAATAGGTTTATTTTATTATAATTTACATTAGTTGTGATTTATAAACCTAATTTAGAATTAATTGAAACCAATTTTTCGAAATTTATATGAAAACAACGAATAAATTTTTGAAATTAGGATTTAAAAAATAGGTTACATTTATTTTTTAGGATTTTTCTCAAATGTTTCATTTTTTTTAAATGTGAAAAAAATGATATTAATTGAAAATATACCTTTCATTTATAAAAATTATAAAGTGAAATAACTTTTTGAATTAATATAAAAGAAAAATTACATGAATTTTATATCTATTTTTACAATTTAGTTCATTGGAATAATTTTTATATTGAAATTTTTTATAAAAACTATGTAATCATTTAAACATTTTCAATTCAAAAACCCATTTCCTCATCACATATACCATTATTAATTTAAATTTAAATTTTCACCTATGTGAAATTAATTTGAAAAATCATATACCATATTATGAATTATCATACTATATAAATTATAATAATGGAAACATTATTTTCCACCATAATAAATATTTAATTCTATAAAAATTAATTACAATGTTTAATGTAAAAGTGGGTTCATTAGGGGTTAATCTAAATAAATAAGGGTAAAAATTCCCTATACAGTTTTCTAAAATCAATTTTCATGAAATATTCTTTCAATTAGTCTAACTATGTAGAATAATGTCCCATTTTGGACACTTGTGACATATGAAAAATGTGGGAGAACTCTATTCTATTCAAAAATATGACGTGAGTCCTCTCTCCCACTTATAAAAGTCTATACCATATCCTCTCTTATTTAAAACACTAGACGTCATTAAATCGGCTAAAACATACCAAAACAACATTCCATCACCCCTAACATGATCTTATATTTTTTATTTTTTTATTAAATTCATCATAGAAATGATTTAGTGAAATCCAAAATAGTTAACCAGAATAAGAAGTAAATTTTCTCAACGAGCGCCTTTTTTTACTTTTTAATCAAGATAAACCAGAATTTATTAAACCATGATAATATTATATACTTATTATCTCCCATTTACATGGGTTTTTTTATGTTAAGGTAATTATCTATGACCATTTCCAAATACGTCACATGGGTTATGAATTCATCGTTTGTGTATATGGAAAACTACCTCCTCACAAACTAATTCCACTATTTTTTTCATTTACACATATCAATGATTGGTTTATTGATGAATATAAATAATATATAATAATTTTAAAATTTAAATATTACAATGGGGTATAATTATATTATATATCCAATTATCTTCTAATTCAAATAAGATATGATAATGTTTGTCGTTTGGGTAGAGGACTACCACATCGCAAAGAGATGTGATTTTCCTTTCACTGATGTTTCACTGGGAGTTTTATACATATATAGATTATATTTGTTATAAATTAATTTATAATGATATTTATGTAATATATTCATTATATAATAATAATAAATATCATGTTACCTTCTTTTCTTTTAACTCAATGAAATATTGTAATATCCTTTGTGTTCATGTTGGATGCAACCTCCATGAAGTGATGTTAGTCTATTTTCTTCAGAAATACAACTAAATTCCACATATAATTATATAATTTTGTTTATATTTCAATATTTTTATTTCGTAAATTGGAAATGTTAGTTACATCTTTTCCATAATGGTCATTGAAAAATGGGAATGTTACACATGAAAACGTACAGCCAACCTTCTCTATGATCACAAACCTAATTTATTTTACGTAGGTATCATGAATGATTACTATTGAAGGAAAAAATGTTGTAAAAATTAAAATAATTCCATTACTATTATTCTTAAGGATATATAGATATATAATAAGAACATGAACAAGATCATTCATGGCAAATCACACATGGGAAAAAAATTAACACATGAATGAATCAAAGTAATGAAATATTATTATTGAATGGCTAATAAGATATTATCATAGGATCATATATGATATTATAAATATTAATATGGTTCCAAAATAAATAATTTTTTTTAAGACATCAATATAGGATGAAAAATCCCAATCAACGTAAAGGGCATGTAACATAAAGTGTTTCATCTAAATTTCATTTCATTTAAGCATTTTAAAATGTCATGCACCTAATTTCATTTATATGGTATATATTATTCCCATTTTAAATGTAATATAACTATTAATTAAATATTTATTCAATTTAAATTATTTAGTATAATTTTATATGAATTAAATGTTATCAAGGGGTAAAGGATTTCATAACTCAAATCTAGTTCATTACCTAGTGCATAAAAAACTATCATTAATGCATACATAGTTTAACATTCCATGAGAATATCCATAAGAGGTTACACATTTTCATTTAAATACTTTATAATGGATTTGAATGTATAAACAAAGTGAATGTCCTAGGTTATTCCATATACCATGGAAAGACCTATATTGAAATAAAGAATAAGAATTATTTCTGTATTAGGAATAATGAATTAAATTTTGGATGTATTTATGCAATGTTATTTTTTATTAATAATTATGAAATGTCAAAAGATTTTGATAAATTTTAAAATATAATAGGTATCCATTAACATACTAGTTCTGTATACCATAATTATTTTATGATATTTGGAATGATCATGTGTTTTAATACATAAACACTACTTTTGGGTTTTATATGATGGGATTATACCAATATTAATGGAATTTTTAAAAATTATATGACCACTATATGTGTCTTTGTATATTTTTTGAATAATAATGCCTGTAAAGTTTATAGATATGTGTTTAAATGTATTTATAACCTTTATTATAAATTATTGACATTATAATAATAGTAAAATAATATTATCATTGTTTTAATAACTAAGTTACATAGAAAAAAATATTAAAAAGTGTTTTGATGATTAATATAAATTCATAGATTTTAATAAAATATCATTGGAAATGATATATGTATTTTATTAAAATATTTTAATAAAGTGACAACCCATATTCTAGGTGAAAAACTATTACATCCAGTAATTACGTGGGCTTAAACCAATGACCAAAGGACGAAAATGTCTTAGCACTAACCACTACCCTATGTGGTGTCTTGGTTATTTTGTGTTTTATTTTGGGAAATTGATTTGAAATAAAATTTTAAATTATGAAAAATAAGTTATACAATTATAGATTACAGATTAATGTATCTTATATCTTAGAATAACCATATTTTTTCTGAAAATATCTCGAGCAAATGTAATGACTAGATTTATGGATCTTACGATCGATTAAAAGTAATTTTCGGTACTCCTGGAATAAAATATTCATTTTTTCATATTAACTTCATGGATTAATATACTAATTAAAAATTTATCAAAGGATAAAATAATGATGATATTTTTCTTATAATTGATAAAATTATCATGTAATTATATTTCCTTATATTCTTTGATATTGCATTAATACCTGAAAATTTTGAAAAGGATATTTAAACATAAATATTATCCAATTACATTCATATATAAGGATTCATAATTTATTGTTATTACTCAATGATTTAATACTTTTAGGACCTTAACATTTAATTAATTATTCAAAACCTTGTGATTATTGACATCATTCACTCTCAATAATTATTTACTCATTTTCAACATGTCCAAATATATACATTCCACCAATATTCTCCAACTTGAAACAAAATATATGTATTATTCCCCAAGAACATGGTACATTCATTTATATAATTTTAAGAGTATATTTTATAATCAATTTTTATGATATGGGTTTTTAAAAAAATATATTTAAATATAAATCCATTGATTACTAGGATAATGTTTAAGTTTTGAGGATATAATTTAATTAAGGTGGGCACAATGTAACATCGTGAAATTATAAAATAATAATATTGTTTTTGATATTGTATGTTACATAAAAACCCCAAATTATAATATTATAGAAGACCTCAATACATTATGATATACTTATTATTAAAAAATTTAAATTTATTCAATAACAGTTATTACACGAAATGTCACAAACCAAATCTGGCCGCCATCAAAACTAACACCATACCAAACCCGTGACAAGGACCCAAAAAAATTACCTATCCTCATGGGCTTTTACATGTGCCCATGTATCATAAAATA
The DNA here is from genome assembly GCA_963277665.1 of Viscum album. NCBI lineage: Eukaryota > Viridiplantae > Streptophyta > Magnoliopsida > Santalales > Viscaceae > Viscum > Viscum album. The sequence continues at coordinate 2,080,475,757 of OY728137.1, read as the reverse complement.
GAAATTTGGAATGATTTACACGTGTTTATAAACATAAAACAACAATCAAATTCAATATGTCAAATCTGGATTTTTTGAAACAAACCATCTTTTACACAAAAAAAACATAATTGAATTACATTGTTTGAAACAATTATAAATGACTAAGAAAAATATATAAATCCACAAATAAAATCCCATGAACCATACTCATTGTAATAAGCACCTCCCCCAAGCCATCTCCAAAAGACAGCACCATGAAGGACCTACTAGAAAGCCGAACTGCTGGCACTAAAAACTGTACCCAAACATGTGAAAAAAGTAAACATGTATACTTAAACCCAAAGGTGTATATCTGTTGCGATCCAAATACCAGTAGTATATCACTAATAAGATATTCCATTTTATAATCATTTAGGGTCAAAAATCATGCATGTTTTCATAAACATGAAATGGTACTTACAATTTCAAAAAGATGCACCTTTAAATAAAAACAGTTTTTAAGTAATATATTTATTATAATCAACCATTTTAAAAATAATTTCAATGCTACTAAAATTTATAGACAATCATACTATATACTGATGGTAAGAGTAATGCATCTAATGAGCACAAGAAATGGGAAAATAACCCAAAGGATCTATCTCGATGTGGGTCCCATGTACCTCATATCTCGGTAAGAGAAACCATCACAATATATGTTCCCATGCATGAAACAATAGTATAGAACATACACATTAACTATTGGTCCCAAATCATCATCATCATTATAGTTCAGTTAGTGTTTTATGCGTCAATCTTGTTATGTAAAAATGAGGCCAAACCCCACGGGATCACTAGCATACTAATACACGTCCACCCACCCTGATACCCGAGTTTCCCTCTTGTGATCAAACAATTTCAACAAGACATGAAATATAATTTGCACATGAAAATACATCTTCCACATCAAAAGTCAACCAATAATCCCACCAGTACATCACACAATCCAATCATCCCCATTTTCATTCAAATTTCTTTCGAAATCCAACTCACACCAAAATAGCCAACAACACATTTTTCATATCATTCACAATTCAACAAATCCTTTTACATTATATATAATATATTTTCAAAGATTATAAACATCACATAACATACCACTCACATTTTATATAATACCCTTTTTATAACAAAAATCCATTTTTCACATCACACTAACACAAAACATCCCACATCAGTTTCACATATCTTTCACATTTTCGTAAATCTGTTAAAAACAATTTTAAATCATTTCCTAGAAGATACAGATCACATGGAAGAACCCTTTACATTTAAAATGGACCATTTTAAAATATAAACAATCCAAAATTGTTTTCCTAGTTGGATTCACCTCTTACATAAATCATTAAACCATTCAAATCATTCAAAAAACAATTCTAAAGAATATACCCCAGCTTTGCACATAGATCCCAATTGAAAAACATATTTCAAGTAAAAAATCACACCAATACCAATCCAAAATAGTATTGTTAGCCTTATAATGATTTAATAATCCACTATCATGTATTATAAAATCACCTCGAATAATACCACAGAAGATGCACAAGGAAACACACCCATTTTCATAAAATAATTCCAAGAGGCATAACATGGTTTTACACGAAAAACACATTCAAAAACACTCTTTCATACCCAATGGAAAACCAAGACCCTACCCAAAAATAATTGTCAGCCCAAAATTTTTTTAGTAAACCAATTTCATATGTTATAAAATACACCCAAATATTACCCCAAGATTTACACATGAAAAACACCCCTATTCAAGCTAAAATGCCACAATAAATGTAAATTCCTAACCAAATCAATCAGAAACAGTTTTTTCACCACACACAATATTTGAGTAATTTGGAAAATGGGTAAATATAGTAATATAACTCTTAAATAATTGTTTACACATTGAACCACCTACCTTTTGAGTCAAAACCCTTATATCATTATGTCAATCATCAACTGCACCTCTGCCTCATCACACGTGAGATAATAGCAACCTTAAACCTCAATATTTAACTTAAAAGTCAATAAGATAATCCTTAGATATGAACCGTAGTTGTTGGAAAATATAGTACTCAAGAATGGGTGAAAAGAACACTATGTAAAGGAAAAAAAACAAAGAGATGAAATTTACATTCATGATTGTGATTTTTCACCATAAAACTCCCCATCAATGATGGGTTCCATGGTAGTTTAAGCGATCTTGGCAGCCTCCCATGGCTGCTGGTGTTGAATGGGGGAATAATGGAACATATTACACTAATTCTTGGGAGGTAAAACATGAAATTCCAAATGTATTTTTAATGACCTGGACACACCAACACGGTTTGGAGCAGTTCGGCCTGCCCTGGCCACCCAAAAAAATTTATTTTTCGTCCAATTACAAGGGATTATATGGGGGAAATCAAGGGGGAAATGTAGGCCAATGATAGGGGATAAAATTCCCAAAACAATGCACTCTTTCCAACCCAAAACTCATCCAACACATGGGTATAAACCACATGAACAACATACAACGTATGTGGTTCCACCAGAAGTGTCACTAAACCAACTCCAAATGAGGAGAAGATAATACCATCAATTAAAAAAAAGGAAGCCATGCACCATTAAATACCCCCATGAACTTATTTATATATCAATAACATAAGAGACACAATAATGTTAAACCTATAACTCCTGAAAACCAAGAAAAATATAATAACCAAAAGAAGATTTATACAAAATCATGGAATTGAAAATACAAGAGTGACAATTCTCCCCACCATAATGATTTCATCCCTTGGATATCACTTCCAAGTCAATAATAAAAAACCAAAAAACCATATTATAAACCAAGATGTACTCCCTTACCATGCTTCACTCCCAAAGGCCAAAACACCTCTAGTGGTAATTTTGTAAAGGGATACAACCACAGACCAAAATTTACCTCAATTTCTAGATACATTTAAGCACATTTACAACTTATCATAAAAGAAAATTTCTCTATCTCTATTCGAACAATGATCAAGATGTTTAACCAACTGAACAACCATAACATAAAAGGTTACACCTACCCTGCTGTAGATAAATTTTTGGGTGCTCTGCAATCCGAACTTTTACCCAAGGAAGATTTGTGTTGATAGATAAATCTGAACAAGACTACCCACTTCCAATCCATGAACAAGGAACAATATTAGTCACTAGTAGGGGAGACACAAATTATATTTCCACCCTAAGAGACAACTTAAATATTCTGAGATGGAATCAGGTCACTAACAGGAGGAGGCCCAAACAGACTCCCTAGTACAGGGGGTAAACTCCCACTACACCATTACAAAAAAACATACATAAAATTTATAATGGGTATAACCACAATAAGAACCTACCATAATAACTAACCAACATTGGTAGGCATGGAAAGATATCAAAACATAAGGATTTGGGATGGTTGTAGGGTTAGTCTGCACAATTTGGGAAATCTCCGACAAGCTCTGGGGATCATTATGTTTTCATAGATTTATGGCACAAAGAAACTACTAATCGTGAAAAAACTATATGTTTGGCCTATCTAGCTAAATTACCAACCATAATCCAATAACTAAATGGAATACAATGGAAAAAATTATGACATTGGGAAATAACATAGCCACGAGGCCCTCCACCTCCTTCCACCGAACGAGAACAACATATGTAAGATAAATACATGAGAGGTTTAAACACATTCCATATTTCATACTAAGGATAGGAAATTTTAAAAGGGTTTAAACAACCATAGTATTTCTCCTGACTACACGCCATCTTCTCTTCTGAACCTATGGTTAGAGCACAAATGATTGAAGTATCTTTGCCCTCATAGTTAGGATTTGGAAACCCCCTGATTAGAACCTTTCCTTTTGGTTCCATGAAAACTATACCCTAATCCAAGATGGGTTCAGCAAGACATAACACATTCCAAACTCACTTTTCCTTAACCTATCATTTCACTGAAACAATAGCTTATAATATGAAAACACATCACACCATGTTTCTTCGGGTGAGGAACAAAAGAAGGAAAAAATTTATATAAACACCTTCCTCTAGAACCAATTTATATAAACAGCTTCTTATAGAAGCAATGATTTTGTTGTTTTTTCCCAAGGGAGACCTACTCCCAACATCATAAAGACTATCAGAAGATTTAACGACCATCACCTTTATGTTCAAATGAGCACATAACATCACAAAGTGTCATTGAACGTGACCATTGTGATAGGAAGAAACAATACATGAAAAGGGATTTTATGCCATGTCCCAAACAGCACATGATTATGAAAAGTGTCCATAATATCCACTCATGACCAGATTTCTTGTGATGCTTATTTAACCTAAACTCCTACTTTAAAGAGACCAAGAAGGGCCCATAGGCCCTCTTACACACCTTGTAGACACTCATCCACATGAACAACTCTAGACCACTTCCACATTCTATGAATCATGTAACATAACAAACTAGGGTGTTTTTCAAAATTTAATGAGAAATCTCCCACAACAAGAGGATCCAAAAAAATAATAGATATGGTGTAGAATATATCTCCAAAGTTTGAGAAAAGGAGGCCTTATATTGATCAACTCGCGTGTCTTATAGTAGAGAAATAATTTGGGTTGCACTTTAGTCCCGAACTGAACCATAATGGGTGTGGACCTTATCCAATGATATAACAAAATGACTCAACCAAGATGGTCTATTGGTCATTACATGCCGCAAACCAGATCCAAACACATGAGGTTAACCACTTTAAAGTAATACCAAAACATTTCTTAGAAGAGATCACTCACCATCCCTTCAACCCAGCTTACTAACCCAACACAAACCAAAAACATAGTTCAAAGAGGTTGGGATTTTGGACTGAAGACATCCCACAACCTCAACATTTTAAAAAACACATAATACACACCATTTAAATATAGACTTCAAGACATCATGTTTTCTTTTAATATAACATCTTTGAAACCAAATGGTCCAGCGGTTCGCGTATCCACCAATGGTACCCCATGGGCCTCAGTCATGCAAGTTTTCATGCTTCAATGGGATCCCACCTCATATCCATCCTGACACTCATCTGATCATTCCATTAACCATTCATCATCCCATATAACCCCATGTATGTGGTATCATATAGAGATAGAAAAGGTTAAAACGAAAATCATTTCCACTTTTCAAAACCAAAACAGTTAATCGATTTTTTTCAAAACCGTTGTCCCTGAAATCAAAATCTGAATTTACCTCTTACAAAAAATTATTGAAGGACACAACCATTCAAATTAAAACTCACTTTAAAGACATAATAATTAACTTCAATCCATCTCATCCCATTAATACACCTTTCACCAGTTTAACGATCTCTATTGAAAACACATTCTCAAAACTAACATTAACATAATTTCATGCATTGAAAAGAGGTGAAAACACGACATTTTACATTTAAAAACAATTCTAAAAATTCAGTTAAACTATTTCATATATCTAAACACTCACTATTTATTTGAATAACTAGTTCAAAAAAACATTACACTTCTTAAAACAATGTCATTGTTTCTTTAAAACCGAACATCCAAGATTTCAATATTAAATGACAAACGACAATGCGAGGGGAAACTAGTTTTGGTGGGTGTCTTGGACATATGATTGGAAGCTCTACATAAATCACATAAACATCATAGAGAGTGTTATAATTAAATATCCCTATATCCACATGGATATTCAGGCATTGTGAGCTCACTGAGACGATTAACCAGACTCTCCTTTTCATTTCCCAAATCATTATCAAACAATGAAAACCAAAGGACATATATAAATCCATACATCCCCTGGCAACTTGAATCTTGTTAAGAGTTCTGTTGATGAGGAACACTACCCATAACCGTAATTCTATGTTCCAAAATTCCTAACACCACACTGTCCCGAATGTTCCCCAAATAACAGGACCCAAATATTTAACCTAAACCGCCGTTGATACCATTTTTTCACGACCCAAATTTGGTCTCCATCAAAACTGGAACCATTCCCATCCAATGACATGGTCGGAAGGGAGATCCCAGTCCCCATGGCATAGAACAAGTTCCTAGCTATCATAAAAATCAAATTGAGAACCATTTATCTAATTTTATAATCATAAAACAACAAATAAATTCAATACGACAAGTCTTGATTTTTCATAACAAACCATATTTTACAAAAAACTAGAATTAAATTACATTGTTTTAAATTATAATAAATGACTAAGACAACTATATAAATGCACAATGAATTTCCCAAGATCCATACTCAATGTAAGTGGCACCTTTCTCAAGCCATCTCCACAAGACAGTACCACAGAGGACCTGATAAAAATGTACCCAAACCCGTGACAAAAATAACTAACTCTACTTACACCAAAATGTATATGTGTGGTGTGAGCCAAATCCCAGTAGGATACCACCACTAAGAGATTCTATGTGATAAAAATTTATATATGAAAGGAAAGTATGTTTTCAAAAACATTAAATACTAGTTAAAATTTATAAAAGATGCACTATAAAATAAAAAAAACATTTCAAGAGGGATATTTTAAAGAATTAAACACTTTTATAAATAATTTAAATTCAACAGAAATTTACAGATAGATATTCTATATAGAGATAGTTAGAGTAAAGAATCTAATGAGAAAAAGAAAGGGGAAAATAGCCCATTGGAACTAGATCATTGTGGGTCCTTGGTAACTAGTATCTCGGAGAGAGAAACCATCACAATATCCATTCTCGTGCATGAGACCCAAACAGGGAACACACCCATAACATAGTTTTCCCCAATTATTATCACCATCATAGAGTATTTACTGTTGCGAGTTTCAATCATGCTATGTGGAAGTGAGGTCATACCCCAGGGTATCACTAGAATACTAGTACATGTCCACACACCTAGATACCTGGGTTTCCCTCTTGTGCTCAAACCAGCTCAAAAAGCCAGGAAATATAATTTCACCATGAAAATACCACTTCCACATTAAAAAACATTCAAATAGAATACATGTACATCACATAAGCACATCATCCATCTTTTAATTCAAATTCCATTTAAAATCTAACAAACACCAAAATGGATCACAACACATTTTAAATATCTTTGGATTTTAATACATCATTTAACAATATTTATATAATATTTCCCAAGATGATAACCATAACATCACATATCACTCACATTTTACATAATACCTTTTTCACATCCAAAATCCATTTTTCACATAACACTCACCCAAAACATCCCATATCACTTTCAGATCTCTTTCACATTTCAGTAAGTCTTTTATACATTTTTATAAACATTTTTATGATGTTACTCATCACATGTCAAACCATATCACATTTAAAATGGAAAATTTCATAATATACACAATCCAAACCAGTTTTATAATATGGTCTCAAGTCCTTCATAAATCATTAAACCATTGAAATATTTCAAAAAAAAAATTTAAGGAGTATACCTACGATTTTCAGATAAAACCCATTTCAAACCCATATTTCAAGGAAAAAATCACACCAATCCCAATTCAAAATAGAATTAGAAACCCTAGAATGATTTAATAAACCATTCTCAAGTTTTATAAATAAAGATGAATAATAAAAAGAAGATTCACATAAAAACACACACATTTTCATAAAACACTTTAAAGTGGCATAACATGGTTTTACACATAAAACCCATTCAAAAACCATATTTCAAACCCAGTGGCACACCAAGACCCTACAAAATCCTAATTGGAATCCGAAACATGATTTAGTAAACCAATTTCATAGGTTATAAAATAAACCCAAATAATACCCCAAGAGTTACACAAGAAAAAAACATAATTTCTTTCTAAAATGCAACTATAGAATTAATCACTTGACCAAATCAATCATAAATTGTTTTCATACAACACACAACATATGTGGAATTTAAAAATGAGTAAATAGAACAAGATAACTCATAAATAATTGTATATAGATAGAACCATCTATCTTTTGAGTCAAAACCCTTAAATCATGGTGTAAAACCTGAACAACACCTCCGCTACCCCACAAGGGAGATAAAATTAACCTAAAAACTCAATATTTCACCCAAAGGACATGATGATAACCCTAGGTACGAACCCTAGTTGCTGGAAAATTTAGATATCAAGAAAGTGTGTACGAAACCCTAAGAAAAGGGATGAAATAAAAGAGAGGAGGACTTAATTTCAGGATTTGGATGTTTCCCCCATAAAAACCCAAAATGGTTAGGTTGCATAGAGTTTAAGAGAGATTGGGGGCCTCCCATGGTTGCTGGTATCGAATGGGGGAAGAATGGAGTAATTAGGCTTATTTCTGGGAGGGAAAAATTGAATTTTAAACTTATTTTTAATGACTTGGACACACCTGCATGGTTTCCCTACATAGTTTGGAACAATGCGGGTAAATTGTGTGGCATATCCTGGCCACCCAAGAAGTTTTACTTTTTCTCCAATTATACGAGTGTCTAATAAAGAAAACAAGTGGTAATTATAAGCCAAGGAAATGGGAGAAATTTTCCCAAAAAAATCACTCTTTACATCCCAATACACATCCAACACAAGGGTAAAAAATTTCTAATAAATAAACCCAATAAGTGGTGCTACTAGGAGTCTCATTAAAACAACTCCAAATAACCACAACCAATTATAAAATTCTTGAAATAAGTGGAGGCCAAGTACCATTAAATCCCCCTATGAATAGTATCAATGATCAAGAACACAAGAGAAACCAAAATTTCAAACTCAGAACACCAAAAAACTAAGACAAATCATAAAAACGAATGATGATTTGAACTAAATAATAGAATGTAAAATATAGGTGTTGCATGCGATAGTCAGTTTAGAATGCATTACAGAGAACACTGAGTTTATTTTTCATTTCACACAACAACTAGATTAATAGAAATCTGAAATGAAATTAAAAAATCTATTATTATAAACTAGATATTAAATCTGAGGTTTTGAATAGTACTAAAAATTTTATAAATAATATTGTTATCTTATAATGGGTCAAAATATAAGAATCATTTCAATTAAAAAATGTTTTATTAAGAAATATATTTTTTCTAAAATATGGATTAAACAAGTTTAGAACTAAAATTAATTTAATCAAAATTTATAAATTAATATAAAAAATTATATCAGTATATCAAAATTATCATAGAATATTGATTGGATTTTTATTGAGGTTTTTTTTATAAATATAGAATAATATTGGAATTTAATTGAAAATTTAATTTTCATTTTAATAATTTATAAGGTAATTTTATATTTTGAATTATTTTTCATGTAAAATATGTTCTGTTTTATATCAATAAATTGAATTTAGGTCATTGTAATACTTTTCATATATAAATTATATAAAATCTATTTGTAATATTATGAATAATTTTACGTTAAGAACATTATTTCTTATCTTGTCTATAACATTAATTTTAAATTAAACATTTTAAATTATGTGAAGTGAATTTGAAAAAAAATTATTCAATATTTGTAATAATAATAATCTATAAGGACTAATAAAGCCAACTAATTTTTTTACCAAAATGAATATTAAATGCTATAAAGATTAAGTACTATAGTTATGTGAAAAATTTGATTTATAGGGGACTAAACTAAATAGATAAGTGTAAAAATAAACTATAAAATTTTCTAAAAACAATTATATGACCATATTTATACCATTATACCTCTAAAGATCAGTAATGACCCATTTTGGACCCTTTTGTCATTTAATAAACGTGTTAACAGTAAATTAATTTGAAAAATACCATGGGTGTCCTCTACCCCACTTTTAAAAGGCCACCCATTTTACTCTCTTAGTCACACCTTAAGACATATTTGGTTCATAAAATACACTACTAAATCACATACAAACATCCCTAATATTATCCATGAAGCCATCATTTTTTTAAAAACAAATCCTAATAATTCCTTCTTTAAAAACTAATGAGGAAACCCATAGAAGATGTAGGATTCTTAAATGAGAATAGTTAATATAATTTATTATCCACAATTTTTTGTTTTCCTAAATATTTATTTTATAATATCGTATGATTATTTCATATACAATTATGTTTCTATAAAAATTTAACAAACTAAACCCATCTCCACTTCAATCAAATGCGTTACTAAATCATCATCCATGTGTGTGGAGGACAACCACTTTGTGAACTGATGTCCATCATTTTTCCATTTTAACCTTTTATGTTTAGGTATAATGTGGTATTAAATGTATATATATGATAATTATTAAATTATTAAATTTAAAGATTCACTATACCATATATTTCTTTTTCCCTTACATATCGTATGAGATGTGATAACATCGGTCGTGTGTACGGTGGACTATAACCTCCCAAAGAAATTTTATTCATATCTCACTAACAATTAATAATGAAGGATATAATTATAATGATTCTATGTGATATACCGAAAATATTTATTAAATTAATTAAATATATATCATTATATAAATGTGGTATATGACATATTCATTCATTCTTTTTTCACTCATGTAGAGATAATAACATTGTTCATGTATGTGTTGACCACTGCCTTCTTGAAGTGATGTGACTCTTTTTCCTTCACCATACCACATGGATGACTTATTTACGTATATAATATTTTATATATCATATCATGGTCATTTTGGAAGGTAAATTATTAATTAACTCATTTTTTATATGATCATTCAAAAATAGAGACGTTATTCAGGTGTACGTACAACCTACGGTTTCCAAGATTGTAACATGAAAAATCATTCATAAACATAATGAATTATTGGTTTTAAAGTGAAATTGTTATAAAAATGTGATAAATTTATCATTATTATAATTCTATTGATGACATTACTATATAATATTTTCAAAAATTGGATCATTTGTGAAGAAACATGCACGAGTAAACTAGGCAATTAACTTCCAAAATAATGAAAATACAGAATGTTTATCAACGAACATGATATAAGATGTCATAAAAGGATCCAGAGTGATATTATTAATATTATTATGGTTATTTAATAAATTAATATCATGTTTAAAACAACTATATAGTTTTTTATGTCTTGTTCTTACAAAATGGAGTGTATGGTAATGGATTTCACCTCAATTAAATTTTATTGTGGCATATTGTAATGTTATACACCTAATTTCATTAATATATTTTATATACCAAACATTTCACATGAAATATCATGAATAATTAGTTATTAATCTTATTTTCTATTTCAATTCTAATCATTTAATAATTGGCTATTTTTATTACAATCCACAATTTGGTATGGTAATTCTTTACACAATTATTATTCATTAGGTTAATCATCTACTTCATTGATTATGTCATTATATGATTTTGAGCATAATGAAATTTTATTATTTTATATATTTTAAATTGATTAATAAATAATTTCATCTGAAACCAATTAATAAGTGATTTATTTATTATCATATAAACATTATAATCATTGTAATGGTTTATATCACATTCTCATTATAATCAATATTATTTACTATTGAATTTAAATTAAAGGAAAATATATGACTATTTCATAATAAACCAATTTGGTTTCATTACCCACTTTTTATTAATTTTATTTTCACATAATATTAACTTTTTTAAAATCTTTGGTACTCAAAAAAATTGATCAAATATTTTAATCAAAATATTAATTCATTTATCTCACTAATCTATAATATTTTTTATTTCAAAAATGATAATTCTAACAAATCATCTAATAATGTTTTAACTTTTTGAAAATGTTCTACTAAATTTTGTTTCCAATATTTACCTTTTAAAAAATTTAATGAAATAAAATTTCGTTTTCAAAATAATTTTTATTTGACATTTATTAAATATAATAAATGGTTATTATTGTCAATTTTTGAATAACACAACCTCCTAATAACTTTTATATTGAAAATAGAATGTAATTTTTATTTCATTAAAATATGTGCGATTTCACACCATCATGAAAAAAATTTAATTATTTCATTATTTTCACGTTTATGAGGATAATTTTAAATAAATTGACTTTCAAAAGTTGTTTTTTAATTGAAATTTATTTTCAAAAAATATATCATTTTCTTCAACAATGATTTTAAATATATTTTCATATTATTTTTATTCATCATTTAAATTAACCCATTTAATTTTTCTCCAATGTTTATATGTTAATTCCCTCGTAGTTCTTACTCTGAATGGTGTATGATTAATATTTCCAAGGATAGTATTAAAATTCACATCATTGTTTCATTTTGTACTCATCAATATCCCCTTTAAATTATCACTTTCAAATGATCAGTATATATTATATTTCCCTTATACTTAAATATTATTTATAATGGATATACTAATTAGCTAAACAATGTTCCATTTATCGATATTGTTTTATCTATTTAATAGATTTTTTTTATCTTTGGAAATATTGAATAATTTTTATTCTTTAATTCATAATGATATTTAATGATAACAAACATCTCAAATTATTATGATATATTATTTGATATATTAAGAATTATTTTGGCATGTAGTGATGGGTGGGAAAATTTATATTATTTTCCCTCGAGGAATTAGTAGGTTTCATGAGAAAATCATGATAAACTAGCATGAAAATTGTCATACTTGTTCTTTTTAACCTTCTTGTTCATGTTCTGGATAGTATAGGTACCATGTTACCAATGAAAATTCTTAAAAATAATTACATGTTGACATCATTAATAAATTATTAATAATTATCCATGATATTTTCATAATGACACTGCTTCTGGATTGATTTATTTAACATTTTATTATTTAAATAGAATGAGTTTTATGTTAATTATATTTCCATATTGATTATGCCTTATCTAGTTCATCAAATAGAATGTGTTCTAATATTTTTAGCTCTCTATATTATTTACCCCTTATCCAATTATCTAATTCGATTTTTTATTATTTATTATCGTTTCCATTTAGAACATGCTTATTAATTCTTTATAGCTTCTATTGTACTAAACCCTTACTAATAATTTCATCTCTCCATTATTTCATTTCCTTTCATAAAATATATAATGTGTACTTTGTTTTGATATGATTTAATATTTTATATGTAATAATGTTATTCTAGAAAAATATTTCTTAATTTTTGGAATTCAACTATAATATATGAATCATTTTTTTTCCTAGTTCACATAGTCTACTAAACAATTATGTTTATTGGAATGTGATTCCTTGTATATTAGGCCAATGTAATAATTCACGACACCAAATTCAATATACATGGGTAAGGACAACATCATTAATAATACGTTTAAAACCTATATATATGATTTTAATTAATGATCATCTAAAAGGATGTGTGAGTAGGGATATTTCATCCAAAATTACATTCAATTAATAATTATTCATTTTTATGCACAAATTCACTTTGATGTAGGGTATATAGTGCTCCATTGACTTGTAAATAGAGCATTCATTCGTAATTCATTGTATTTTAATTTTCACTTTGAATAGATTCATCAAAGTGGATTTTTATTGAGAATTTAGAAGTGGTAAAAGTTATTCTACAATCTAATTATATTTTTTAATTTTTTACTTTCTCTTTAAACAATTACTTTCTTTTTATAATTTTCTCCTATACATTACAATTATATTAAATTTACATATTAAAGTATAATGTATATGATTATTTCCAAAATTTTATACCATTTTTACATATGTTGTTTACTATTACTAAAATTTGAGTAACTATGGAAATATTAATAAATATATATCTTTTACTCAACAATGATATTTGAGGATAGGTAATATTGATTCATGAAATAAATTCATTATTTTATAATTTATGAATTCTTTAGACCTATGGTGACGGGTGGTGCATGGAATATTATATCCCATTGATCCAACTATTGTTCTCAGGAGGAAAATATTATTGGATAAATTTAACTCCTGTTTACATATTGTTTAAACATTATTTTGAAAGGTCTTGATGGTAGAGCTATCATGTTTCTGGAATATAACCAGCAGCATTAAACTAGTTTATTCATAAAGAGTTTAATTTTTAATTATAATAAAATTTTTAGAATGATATTATCCATGGGATCATTTATTTTTTATTTTATTGATTAAATTCCATGTGTTTTCAGTTATTTAACATTCCATAGTTATTATTATATATCAATTCATGTAGTCTAGTTATTTAAATGGTATTCATGTTCAGTTATATACGTTTATATTTTTAATATTCATAATTTATTCATGATATATTCCCTTATTATTAAACCTCACTATGTATTTGATCATATATTGTTTTCATACCCCACATTATGATGATTATTCCATTAAATGAAGTTTCAATGATGTTGAATAATTTTATTTGTACATAGTTTTATTTTCAGTAGAAGATTTTAAATGAGAGTCATGTCTCTGTATGGTTCTGTTAAAATGATAAATTAATTGACCCATTTATATTTCATCATTGTATCAATCCCAATTTAATGAAGTAATACATGAGTTATAGGTTTCTATGCTCAAGGTTGTCACAATCTATGAAGCGTGTATTTTTATTTAATGTTTTAAATTAGGAAAATAAAATTTTGGGGTTCTAAATTAAAATTATATAGTTTTCTAATTTTAAAATTAATAATTGTAAAAGAAAGTGATTTATTATCAACCTTAGGATTTATATTTAGCATAAATGAATTTTTCAATAAATATATGAATTTATTCTCACTATATTTCTAAATTTTATATATAAATCAATCATTAGATATTATTATGTATATATATTTGATGTCAGATATATCAATAATATGACAAAGATGTTTTTTATGGAAACTCATGAATTATGATTTTTCTATAAATATAATCTTTCGACAAATAAATGTGTAGGATAGTGATTGAGTAGAAATTAAGAGAATATAATATCAATGATGAGAATGAGAAATCCAAATTGAACATTTTAATTAACAATACACATGGTTATTAAAAAAATATTCAAACATCATTCATTTTCCCAAAAACAACTTATCATTTTATATTTAAAATGGTTTCGAATGATCAACATGATGATTATTAAACAAAAATATTTTCAAATGTATTGAAATGAAAATATAAGAGAGAAAAATATTGGTGAATAAATATTTTTGTTATTTGGAATGAGTACAGATGTTTCAAAAATCTCAATGCAAAAGATCCTTATTATATATAAATCGCTTAAAACAAATATCATTATGACACCCTTACATTTTAGATGTTACCTCATCTTGGATATAGTATATAAAATGCACTATCAATATTATAAGATAATGTATCAAACATTTAAGTTGATATATATTTCGTTTGAGATAAATTAAGTGAATTTAATAGATTTTGATCCATGTAAATCATTATTTAACAAAAACATTACACTGTATATAAATATTATTAATTTAAAAATGACTATTTTATCATAGGATTTATGATTTATTTTATGATTACGAATATTTTTTTTTAAATTATGTGGTTTAAACTTGTAAAAAAAATATTAAAATTTAACAATTTTTTATAAATAAAATAATTATCAATTATATATATATATATATATATTCTAAAAAGTAGTATTTTTATAAAAGGTGGTATCATGAGTCATTTTGAACATAATATAATATGAATAATATATATTTCAATATGATTTATTTGAAAAAATTAATATCATTTTTATCACACTATATATAAAAATTCACAGAGGGTGATTTTCTGAGAATTTTGTAACTACATTATTTTCTGATAAATAATGAAAATATTGTGTATTATAGAAAAATGAATTCTCATTGAACTTATTTATAAGTATAGATTATATGTTAAATATAATAAAACTTATAATTACTAAATTTTTATTTAATTTTGAATAATATAGATCTTTTAAATAAATTACATGTTGAATTTTGAAAAAAAAAATCATTTTAACTATTCGATTGTTTTTCTTTTGAAATAATATGTCTTCATATTGTATATTGGTTTAATATTAAAAGGATTTTCTCTAATTTTGTGAGTTTAATTTGATGAAAAGGATCCCATATTTGGAATATTAATAAAAAATATAATTTAATTAAGTTATATTAACTTTTATTCATAGTAATTACAAAAAAGGGTTATAAATTAAATAATGTGGCTAATGTTAAACAATGATTTTCATGTTCCATGATATTTCATTGAAATTAATTTTCCACACACATTTAATTTTATTTGATAAATTATTGTTAATACATAGAATAATTGGGTAAAAATTATGTAATAATGATCATTTAATTTTAATATTAATGGGTAAATTACTGTGGGTAAAATTATAGTTACCATATTGAAATATAAAATAATATAATTAAGTAATCTAGAATGATAAGTAATAACAAGTTAAAAAAATTATGGTGATGGTTTATCATGACCATATAATATAAAAAATCGATTATTTAACTATTTTGAGTCACCTGAGGTGAGTGTGACATCCATATAATGAATATATATGAGTACTTACAAAGATTACAATCCTCCTAAATTATAAATGGGAACTCACTCCCCCTAATTGTTTTCAATTATGATGAAATTTTTCATTTCCAAATCATAAAAAATCAGAACATAAAAATTATTATATTTATTATATATCATAATTTATCTTAAATTTCCAACTCTATGGTCATTAAGAAGAGATCCAATGATGGTTTATTTATGTTAATGTAATTGTATTCTTTAAGATCGTTTTTTTATTTATTCTTTTACAACAGTTAATTATTTTTTACCACATCCAATATAATTAAAATATAATATCTCATATACTATGATATTATTATGTTTATACAATAACATTCATCAACCTCCATTCCCATAAAATTAAAAATAAAAGTGTCATCCATGGGTCCAGTGGGAAACCGCCCCAAATCTATTGTAACTCATCTTCCAAAAACACCACTCCTGGATAGATATAATGATATATTTAATTTATAAATATGTATATTATATTTATGATAAAATTATAATTAATGGAAGAAGTTCTTATATATTCCTTCTACCTTTCCATTGAATTTAATATATTATAATGTATTTTAAATTTTTGTTGGATTGCCTCCTCGTGAAATAATTTGATTCAATATTCACTAATGTTTTTACATGAAAATATAAAATATAAAATTTTATGAATATATATATATAGTGATATAAATTCTGTAAAATTAATATTTCATACACTTCATCATCCATTAACACTTTAACAGATGATATAGTCTATCGTATTTAAATACGTCCTAACAATTCCACAAATTGATGCAATTAATTTTCTATTAATTATTTTAAAGGCATGGATAAAAGGATTTATCTTATGAGTTTTTGTAAAAAAAATTATATATATTTTGAAATGATGGTGCAATATCATATTTACAATAATTAGAACTATCACAAAAAAACATGTATGTGACAATGAGGCAATTAACACCGGAAACAATGAGAATAATGTCTTGTTATTAACTAATATGTGATTAAATTTTAGTAGTAAATTATATATAGGTAGATTCATATGATTATGGTTCAATAATAAATTTAAAATAATCCAATATTTATTATATATATTTTTTCATCAAATTTGACGGATGTCGAACACGAGATTAGGGACATCATCTCTATTTAAATTTCATTGATTTATATATATTAATATTCTCATATTTAAATATAGGTGGTTCATATACTATATAATTTACATATTTATCATAAAAAACATTTTACTCCAAATTTTATGATAAAAAAATATATCTTTGATAAACCAATGGTCACCTCGAAATTCATATTTAATTTTCTAATTTTTAACTATCTTTTGAGAAATCAACTTTATTGTGATATTCTCTCATCAGACATGGAATTTTTCATAACTATACATTTAATTTTTTATAATTAATATGATTATAACATAATACCTTTAAAATTTTTAAATGTGGTCTTTATATTTATTTTTTTTATTTAGTTGGGAAATAATGAGAATTTAATATTCATTACTCAATGCTAATATTTGATGATAGAGAATATTATTCAAAATTTACTATATTATTTGATATTTGTGGAATGGGTGGAATTGTAGTAACTATAACACCATAAGATAATTTGGTATAATTTATCATATAAATTAAATAAAATCAATTTTTATGTCACCCACAATTCTAAGTTTGGATTGGGTTATACACAATACTATGTTTATATTGCATTATATCAAACTCTATGTTTAAATAAAATGGGAAATATTACTAAAATATTATTATTTAATATAACAGTCAGCACCTTACTTTGGGAATGGAAATTATTATTACAAATAAGTAAATTAGGCAAATTAGGGCTATTTATTTATTATAAATAAAATAAGAATCATTTAAACAAGAAAGATATGTTTTCAAAAAATTTACTTTCCTTATGATATGTTTTCGTCTTGCTTTGGGAACATAATATAAATTTAAATACTAATAAAATTATGAAATATAATTTGAAATATAAAAAGACATTATCAAATCAAAATTTAAAAATGATAATAGGGAGATTTGTTGGGAATTTTATTAAATTTTTTTTATGAATTGGGAAATAATAAAAAAGATTAATTTAAAACTACCAACATTATTAATTTCTTTGTAAATGATTATTATATAATATTTATGTTTTAATGTATGTTTTTCTAAATTATTCATCAGTTTATCCAATCATGGAAATTGGAATAAATTTCAAATTGGGTTTTTATATAATTACAATGCAATCATTTTTATATTTTATCTACAAATACTCATTTAATCATCAGCTCTAAGTGATTGACATTATGAGAAAATTTTCTAATTATTTGAATGGAATTTAGAATACTTTATTAAAAAAATTTATATTAATAATTTTTTTATCCAATTTGGTAACATTATTTTTTAAACAAAATAAATAATACATGTAATAAAAAATAATTTTTTTGTGGTTAAGGTATAAATTGGTTTAATGGAGGGTTAACTGAATCAGTAATGTTCAAAATTACATATAAAATTTTTTATACTATATTATATTATAATATTGACACATTATTCTATTTTAGGTTCTAATTATACCCATTTTCAACCACTGTTTACTTTGAAAAATGATGGTATAGATTTTAGTTTATAAAAATGAAAAATGTTCCACCCATCTCACTTATAAAAGGAACCCCCTTTCAACTATTCCTCACACCATAAAATGAATTTTTTTTCTTAAAATACTGCACCAAATGACTTCCCCCAATCCATACAATTATTCTAAAGTCATTATTTTTCATGTACACAAAACATTTTATCCATTTTGTTGAAAACCATAGGAGGATACCTGAAGAAGGGGCTACGTTTGTCAGGAAGAATTTTTATTTTATTTATTTCTCCTCCTACCTCAATAATTATTATAAAAATATTATATAATTTTTGTAATTAATTAATTATATTTATATTATATTGTTTTAATGGAATTACCTCCCACCATATCCACTTATGTCAAATGGTTTAAGACATCCTCACTCATTTGTATGACAGACTTCTACATTGTGAACTAATATAATTATTTTTTCCATTACAACCTATCATGGTGGGAGAGAATGATATATTTATTTTTAATATATTATATTAATTTTATTATTATTCCACATTAATTATTATTTCACATATATCTTTATACATTCCATTTTTTGGAGTACGATAACATCACTCAAGTGTACGTCAGACTACCACTTAATGAAGGAATGTGATTCGTTCACATATAAAATTCAAGTTAATAAGGGTATTTTAACCATAAAATGTTATATATATGATATCAATGTTATTTTATAATAATAATATGTCATTTTTAGATATTTAATTCAATATTATAATAGTATTTATATAACATTCATGTGTGTGTATGGCCTACTGTATCCCTTAATGATGTATTTCATTTTTTACTAATTTATTTATTAATATAACTATATATATAAAGAATAAATTATATATTTATATAATTTTTAAAATTATAAAGGTTATTAAAAAAATGATAAAATGAAGTTCACCAAATATAAAAATTTGAAACATACATAGAAATCAAATAAGTAATTACACGAAATTCATCTTTAACAGAAATTGATAATAAACATTTAATAATGGGACATATGTAAATTGTATATGGTATGATATATATTTATATATATATGGTTATGTAAAATATTTATTATAAACATGTATGTTTTATATAGTAGTTCTGAATGTGTACGAAAAAAGGAAATACTAATGGATATATATTTCCTTCTAAAATTTATTTTCTATAAGAAAAATTCCATCTTCACCACATATATATTTTATATGCGGTAAATAATTCTGTTGAATAAATTTTATGGTGAATATACATAAAATTATATGTAAATACATATACACTATATTAAATATCTTTCATGGGGTTTATGGTTTAATAGTTACAAAAACGGTAAGGTAATTGTGTCTCAATTTTTAATCTTTGAGACATATAATTATGTTTTACACCTATCTTATTTTATGATATCTATATAAATACCCTTTTAAATGATATATACTAAATTTATTTATCCCAATTCAATTTATGGTTAATTTAAAAAAATTTATTCATGAGTATTATATTTCAATGTTACTAAAATTATAATGATTTTATGTCACAATATCATCATTTATTGAGATTATTTATAATTAATATTATACTAAAAATATATTATTGAAAATATCATAATAAAAGGATGAATATTACTCTAATATTTTAATTTCCGATGTTTTGATTTAATAGATCAGTTTACCATTTTTTACATAAAAAAATTTATAAAATTATTTTAGGAAAAGGAATCATTACTTACCTTTTCAGATAAAAACACATTAATATTGAAAACAATGTTTAGAAAAACAGAATCAAAAAGTTTTTAACTTAATAAAATGATTTATTATTCATTTATTTTCTCATTATTTAATTTCTACAAATACATTTTTAATAGTTTTAGAATGTCATTTTGAAAAAAAACATTAGGTTTTTACCGAAAATTTTAATAGAATATTTTTTTCCTAACATTAACATCATGGAAAATATTTACACTATCATAAAAGTCAAATTATCTTCATCTTCCCAAACTTTATATCAATGGTCCATGCCATGAAAATTAATTACATACAATTTATAAATTTTTTTAGTATAAATAAATTATTTCAATAAAAAAAATTATTCTGAAAACATTTTAATTTTATAAAAAGCGGATATGAGATTTTCCTCCTGAGATGTTTTAAAAAAAATTATTAATTCAATTATAAGTTTTCATGTTCATTGTCCGAGAAAATTATTTACAAAATTCATTATGATTTAAAATTTTATTTTAAAATAAAATATATTTTTCATTTAAGAAATGATCCATGTGATCATTAAAAATCAACATCCATGTAAGATGAAATCACATCAAGTAACCCATTAATTTAGGGGGATATTGTTAAATTATTACATCCTCATTCATTATCAGAAGGGTTTTTGTTTATGTTGAATAATTTTCTATGAAACAATTTTATCGTCCATGGGTTATACTAATACAGTATTTATATTAATGTTTCATCTTATTATATGGATTATGATATGATTAATAAATAAAATAATTATAATAATATAGACTTTATAGAGGTAATTAGATATATATTTGTGTCATAAACTCATTTAATTTCATGATTAATGACATGATGAATGTTTTATGATCATATGGCACACATGTGTATTATTTTTATTATTGTGTTTTGTGTGGTCTATATCTCATTCCAATGCATTTTGTAATGATAAAATGACTATGAAATTATATGGGACTTGGCCGATACATTTACAGTTTTGTTCCTCATTAAGCAAGTTTTTCTTTAAATCGATGTAATTCATTTAAATTTATTTCACTGAAATTTTGGGTCAAAAACTAATTCTAACATATTATAAATTAAAATTTATTCTTATTATAATTAAGTAATCAATTTCTTCAAATTTCAATCATATAAGAGTTATAAATTAATTTAAATTTAGTCTTATAGAAAGGAAGGGAAAGCAGGTTATTGATGTAAAAATGTTCAAATGATTTCTATGTTTTTATGTCTCTATTAAAAATAAAAACGATTCCAATGAACTATAATTAATTAATATATTTGAAAATTATACTAATTATAAAATTATATCAATTTTAAATATATTCACTAGTGATTATATAGAATAAAATATATTTTTAATTAAAATTTATCATTTTTCATTATTTCAAAAAAATAAATATTTTCATAAAAATTCCAAAATTTCCCCATAAAGAAAATTTTTTAAATTTATATTTTATAAATTAATATTAATTTTAAATGTAAAACATATAAATATTAAAAAATATATGATAGGTACGACACTAAAAGGTGGTTTATTTTCCATTTAAGAAAATATAGCTCTTATTTAAAAAATTTGATTTGTTCATACCATATGCATGTAAAATATATATGATGATTTTTAATAATTATTTATTGAATATATAATATAAATTTTAAAATATATAATTATATAATAGTAAATAATTTAATTTATTAATACAAAACTCATTTATAGGAAGAAAAATAGTTCATTATAAAAACATTTCCCATTCATATTATTGTATATTCATATGTATTTAATTGGTGGTCATATAAACTCAAAAATATAATGTTATAAATTGGTTTATCATATTAATAACCAATAATTTAATGAATATTTTACATATTATTATATTAAATAATAATATTTTTGTTTTGTAAAATATAATATTTTGTGTAATGCAGGATACTGGATAAAATAATTTTTCTGTATAAAGTATTATATCTCCGTATTGATTTCATTTATAGCTGTTGAATATAATGAATTAATTTATAATTTTAAATGTCTCATAAATTCTTGAGTGGTTGAAATCATTTCTATGCTTTGGGTTTTGTTTTATACGTGTAATTGAATAAATGTATTTATTTAAAAAATTCAGGGTGTTACATTCTCCACAATGAAAACAAATGGCATCCTCTAAATTTAAACTTCATATTGGTACTCCATGTACTAACATTTTAAAATTTCACTATTGAAAAATAAATTTCGTTACATGGGTAGTAAAATATCATCTTTTTAATATAGAATCAGATGATCAAAGTCACAAGTAATAACATATAATAATTTTTCAAAGTATGGGAAGATGAGTGGAATGAGATGAAACTGACATGGTGGATAAGATTAAATAGTTATAGAAACATATTGTGGTCTTTTATTAAAAAAATTGAATGATAAATTCAACATTTAAAGCCTAAAATCCATAAATCTATGTTGATATAAAAGGCCATTATTTCAAAAAATAATATGTTATTAAGAAAACATTTTATTTCAAGATCATTCTCCCAATGTTGAATAATTATATTAATACATAATAATATAATAAAATTTATTAACAGGATATATTTATACAATTTCATCCATTTTATCCTTAGATATATTTACAATTCATCCATTAGTTTGAGAAATATGTATCTAAAAATGAATCTTTTTAATGCGGGAACCAATAATAGTTTCATTAATCATGTCATATGTCCCATCAAATAGTGACAATAATATTCAGTTGTCTTAAAAACCCAATATGTCTAATACCTTAATCAATAAACTAAATTTATTTATACTTCTATTTCATCATCGAAATTGATTTTTTAAAATTACATTAACCTAAAACAATGACATATTAACTTGGAGACCATATAGGACAGTGGTTGGAATGAAACCCTTATTGTACACCAGTAATGGGTCCAAGCCCCACATCTGTTTTGGACATGATGTTTTGTCACCCTATATGAACATTATAATTTTTAATACCATATTAATATGATTTCAAAATGAAATTTTATATAAATCCATGGAATTTAATCATTAAATATTATTTTTAATGTTTTTAAATAATAGCCAATTTTTTCACAAAGTCTAATATTTTTATTTCACACATTATCTTATTATTTATGAATTCCATAAAAGCATTTAAATAAAATCTAAAGGAATTATTAATCAAATTAATTTTCTACTAGAATATATATATTTCATAAATTTCATAAATAATATACATGATTTTGGTAAAGTGTCATTACATAAAACATAAAAACTTATTTTTAAGATTTAGAATTTATTATCACCCTTAATCTTATAATATTGTGATGGTATCCAGAAATTATTTTTTAATGAATACATGTGTTATTATATGGAAATACTCATAGTATATCTATTGTATATGATCAAAAATTTGTGTTTTCATAAATATATTACCCAATGATGCTTATAAACTTGGTCTGATACCAACTATAAAGACCCAACCCCCATAATCCTATAGAATGTTTCACGGTACACCTAAATTTTCATATGATATAAGGAAATGAAATTCTAAAAAAATTAATATTTTAGTATTCTTATTAATATATATATATACATGACTCTTTCAGAAAAAATTAATACAATGATTAAAATATAGTATTTGTTTAAAAAATTACTTTATTCTATCAAGTGTGTCATTGCATTTCTTTCTTACTAAACATCCTGAAATCCAAGGAACGAAAAAAATAAGGATGAGAAAAATTATCAATATGGGTGAATTATAGAAGATACTATATTGATTTAATGTGCATAATGAATTTTCATGGTGTTGAGACCTCTGGAAGATTGTTGAATTCTTCCTATGATTAATGTTTTAATAATCACAAATCATTGTTACTTAATCCGGTTGGATTTCTCATATACATAATCACAATATTTTAGTGAATCTGTTTATATTGGTTGGATCATGTTTTTATCTCTTTGTTATTGAATTACAAGTATTCTGGAAGTCTTCTGGATCAAACAGACACTTTGTGTTCTGTTAAGTGAACGGTCGCACCGATCCATATCAAAAGACAACGGTTGCACCGATCAATATCAAAAGGCAATAGTCACGCCGATCCATATCAAAAGACAATGGTCGCACTGATCCATATCAAAACACAAAGGTCGCACCGATCCATATCAAAAGACAATGGTCACACCGATCCATATCAAAAGACAACGGTCACACCGCTCCAGATCATGACACACTGATGCAGATCATCTGAGTCACCGAAGATTTCTCACTGATGCTGATCAAATGAGTCACCGATCCCGACACACCGATGTTGATCATCTGAGTCACCGAAGATGTCTCACCGATGCTGATCAAATGAGTCACCGATCATGACACACCGATGCTGATAATCTGAGTCACCGAAGATGTCTCACCGATGTTGATCAAATGTGTCACCGATCATGACACACCGATGTTGATCAAATGAGTAACTGATCATGACACACCGATGATGATCAAATGAGTCACCGATCATCACACACCGATGCTGATCAAACGAGTCACCGATCATGACACGCTGATGCTGATCAAATGAGTCACCGATCATGACACACTGATGGTGATGAAATGAGTCACCGATCATAACACACTGATTCTGATCAAATGAGTCACCGATCATGACACACCGATGATGATTAAATGAGTCACCAATCATGACACACCAATGTTGATCATCTGAGTCACTGATCCGGACACACTGATGTCTAGCCACCGATGCTGATGATGATGAACTACCGATCACTTGACTCACCGATAGTCATAAAAAGCTGTTTGATTTTCTTTATCTTTATTTAATATAACCAATGGTCATCTTTGGTATATTTTAATGCTCTGTCATTTATTTAATGAAGGTTGTTGGATGTCAGGGAACCGTACCTCGTACCTGCAAAAATATATTATTTCTTTTGTTGGAGCTCATGCTATAAATACAAGAAGTCCCTATTGGTGAAAACACACTATGTGACAAAGACAAGACATATATGAGTGCAAAGAGTGGTGGATGAGATAACTGTGGAAGAAAAGAGAAGACCTCACAATAAGAAGACATAGAAGCTCATACACACTCAAGCTTACTCAAAAAAGAGTTCTGTACATTCACGAGTTCATTGAAGAACTTTATCAACTACATTTCTCACTATCTCTGAACTTGGATGCCCAGAAAAAGACACTCTGTTTTTAAGACAAAAACCAGATAAGGACTCAGAACCATTTCTGATCAAACTCAAGGAGTCCAAAGCTTCACTGCAATCACTAGAACCATTTCTAAACTCTAAATATTTGCTCTGTGATTCATTATTTTACATTTCGAGTAGTGTGTGTTATCTTCTGTATTTAGCACACACACTGTCTCCTATAATTTAATGGGAGGATCTATAAATCCTTAGCAAACTCATTACATCTTTCATTTCCCACAGTAATAGTGGTAGAGGTCATGTGTGACCTGGACAGCTAGTTGATGTTGTTTTGTTTCCCACGAATAACATTTGTAGAGGTCTTGGACCTGGACAGTTGTAAACTATTGTGAACCCTAATCCAGGGTGTGGATCAAATTTATAAATTGTTGAGAGAACTAAGTCTTGGCATGAGACTGAACCTCTTGGTTATATCTGATGTGTTATTTCTTTCAAAGTTTTCTTTATTCCGCTGCTAATTACTTTAAAACCAAAATTGTTTTTATATTCACTTTGATAATTAAACTCGTAAATGTTTATATTAGTTGTAAATCAGTAAGTTAGTTTCAAAAGTTAATCAACTCTTCTGTTTTGATTAACTGGGAAATAATCAATCCCTTGGGAACCCAACAGAACATTTACTTTGATATAAATTCACTAAATATTAATTCAGTATTTTATTCGGGGTTTTTAAGTCAAAGTTTTTAAAAAGAAATTTTAATTGGAACTCAATTCACCCCCCTCTTGAGTATCCACTCCGACCAACATTTGGTATCAGAGGGTTTAAATTATTTTTCTAAAGTAATCGGTTTTTTTAACTGTGATTTTAGTTGTATTTTAAAGTTCATAAAATTTCTGTTATTTCTAAATTTTTATCTCTTTAAAACCTTGCTTTAAGTAAGCTATCATGGATAATAGACTTGAAGGTGTTTCTACTAATATACCACCATTTTTCAATGGCACTCACTATGCTCAGTGGAAAATGAAGATAAAAATTCATTTAGATAGCATGGGATTTGATATTTGGACTGCTATAGAATCAGAATATAAAATTCCTACTAC
Source organism: Viscum album (assembly GCA_963277665.1). Lineage (NCBI taxonomy): Eukaryota > Viridiplantae > Streptophyta > Magnoliopsida > Santalales > Viscaceae > Viscum > Viscum album. Next base: position 2,080,448,593 of record OY728137.1, on the reverse strand, counting down.
TGTTAGATCTACGTGGAATGAAGCTACTAAGGCTGCCTACAATAATAATTGCAAAGCTATGAATGCCTTGTACTGTTCATTAGGAGATGAGAAATTTAATAGAATATCTGCCTGTAAAACTTCTTATGAAATTTGGGATACCTTAGTTGTTTCTCATGAAGGAACAAATAATGTTAAGGAAATGAGATTGAATACTTATACTATTAAGTATGATAATTTTATGATGAGGCCTGATGAACCCATTTCTGACATGTATCTCAGGTTTAATGAAATTTTCAACACAATGACTTCTCTAGGAAAGGATGATCCATCAAAGGAACAAATTATGAGAATTATGAGATGTCTACCTGAAAGATGGAGAGGAACATCTGTCTCAATTGGAGAATCATGTGATATTGGTGAACTGCCAGTCAAGGAACTAATTGGTAAGTTGATGATGTATGAAGAGGAACTCAACGTTAAAGAAGAAGAAGAAGATGAACCTAGATGGAAGTCTGTTGCTTTCAAGACTTCAACTTCAAAGAACAAGGATAAGGAGAAGCTCCAAGCTATAAATGAATGTTCAAGTTGTGATGACAGTGAAAGTGCTTCTGATAGTGATGCTAAGATGGCTCACATTGCGAGAAGGTTTAGGAAGTTTCATAGGAAGAATAAGTTTTTCAAAAAATCAAATTATAAAGGTAAGTATGATAACAAGGGACATTGGAAAAAGGATTGGAAGAAATCTGACAAATTAGTTGAAGTTGTCTGCTATGAGTGCAAAAGAAAGGGACACATAAAAGTAGACTGTCCAAAGTTTAAATACAAGAAGAAGTATGAATAAAAGGGAAATAATTTTAAGAAATCCATTAAGGATACTTGAAGTGCTTCTGAGGATAGCTCCACTAAATCTGAAGTTTCTGAAACTGAACACAGAAATAAGGCAAACATGTGTTTTATGAAAAACACTTGTGAGGTAACAGCTGAAACTCATTCGTTAAATTCTTATTGTTCTGAAGATGATACTGACACGGATAACATGTCAAAATATGAACTATTTGAATATTGTGATATGTTCAAAGAAATATGTAATGAGCTGAAAGACAAATACAAAGGTTTAAAGAAACAGTATGCATTAACTGTTAAACATAAATTTGATCTTGATATTGAAATGGAAAAGAATTCTCAGTTGCTTAAAGAAAACACTGAGTTGAAATTATTTAATGAGCAACTCAAGAAATACTTAGAGAAATTTACCAATGGAAAAGATACTCTTACTCAGATTCTAGGTAAGCAAATAGAACCTAGATACATTACTGGTATAGGATACCAACCTAGACAAAGGAAGATTACCAAAACTAGATTCATTCCTAAATCTGGATAGAATGCAGCTAGTTCTGAAACTTCATATGCTTCAACTAGTTATATTCATAGTTGTGGATCTAATACGGTTTATCTTTCAAAATCTGTTGAGTCTAGAAATCTTATGAGACCCATTAGACAAATATGGGTACCTAATGTTTTATTCGATAACCTGTCTGGACCCAAGAAGATCTGGGTACCAAAATCATTTCCTATTAAATCTGTTTTGTTGGGAACCTGCTTAAAGATCTCCTGTAGAATGACTTGGTATTTGGACAGTGGATGTTCAAGACATATGTCAGGATACTTCTCATGCTTTAAAAGCTTATTCAGAGTTGATGGAGGGTTTGTCACTTTTGGTGATAACTCAAAAGGAAAAATCATCGGCTTAGGCCAGATTGGTAACACTAACTCAGTATTAATTTCTAAAGATTTATTTGTTGATGGACTTAAATACAATTTGTTATGTATTTATCAGTTATGTGATGATGGTTTTTATGTTAAATTTTAAAACAATTCTTTCCATGTTTTTAATTCTAAAAATGATTTAGTGTTTTCTGCTTTAAGAAATGAAAATGTTTATGGTGTTGATTTAAATTCTTTAGCTAAGTAGAATATTACTTGTTTAATTGTTTTTCATAAAGAGTCTTGGCTTTGTCATAGAAGATTAGGACACTGCAATGTGCATTCACTTCGAAAACTTTCTAGGAAGAACTAAGTTAGAGACCTACCCAAACATGAATTTTCAGCAGACAATGTTTGTAATCCCTGTCAAAAGGGAAAGCAACATAAAGATTCTTTTAAATCAAAGAATGAAGTTTCAAATTCTCAACCTCTCGAGTTGGCTCACATGGATTTATTTGGACCTTCTAGAGTTTCAGGTTTAAATGGGAAGCACTAAGTCTATGTTCTTGTAGATGACTTTTCTAGATATACTTGGGTATATTTTCTAGCTCATAAAAGTGAAGCTTTCTCTTGCGTTGTAAAATATTCCAAGTCTGTAGAGAACCATAGTGGACTTAAAATTAAAACATTGAGAAGTGATCATGGCCATGAGTTTGAAAATCATGAGTTTGATTCTTACTGCTCACACAGTGGCTATAGTCACAATTTCTCTGCACCTAGGACACCCCAACAGAATGGTTTAGTATTAAGAATGATTAAAACCCTGCAAGAAATTGATACGACTATGCTCAATGAGTATGACCTACCTATTTATTTTTGGGCTGAAGCTGTAAATACATCTTTTTATGTTATCAATAGAGTCTTGATCAGACCTGTTCTTAAGAAGACCCCTTATGAGTTATGGAACCATAGGAAACCTAAGGTTAACTACATCAGAGTTTTTGGCAACAAAGTCTTTATTCTAAATACTAAATACAATCTTGACAAATTTTCATCCAAGAGTGATGAAGGAATTTTCCTAGGTTACTCTATTTCTAGTAAAGCATATAGAGTTTTCAATAAGAGAACCAAATGTGTGGAAGAATTTGTTCACATCAAATTTGATGAAACTGATCCACATGAACCTTATACCTTTCTTGAAAATCCTAAAGATGACCTCTCTGTTGTGAACCTTAATGATAAAGACAGTGGACCAGTAATTAAAACATCAAGTTCTGGAAATTTTTTAGAACCTACTTCTGTTGATCCTCAACCAGTAGATGAATCTGAAATCTCTAGCCCTACCTTTTCTAGACCAACTAGAATTCTATAGAACCATCCTTTAGATGCTGTTGTAGGTAATCTAGATAGAGGAACAAAGACTAGATCATCTATAAGAAATCAAGTTGAACATCAAGCTTTTCATTCACAGCTAGAACCTAAAAATATCAATGATGCTATCAATGATGAATTCTGGGTAATGGATATGCAAGAAGAACTAAATCAATTTGAATGAAGAAAAGTCTGGAAATTAGTAGAAATACCTAAGGACATTATAACCATAGGCACAAAATGGGTGTTTAGAACCAAATTTGATGATTCCGGAAACATCATTAGAAACAAAGCTAGGCTAGTTGCACAAGGTTACAATCAAGAAGAAGGATTTGACTATGAGGGAACCTTTGCACCTGTAGCTAGATTAGAGGCTATTAGGATCTTACTTTCCTATGCATCATATCTGAATTTCAAGTTATATCAAATGTATGTGAAAAGTGATTTTTTAAATGGTTTTATTGTTGAAGATGTTTTTGTAGAACAACCACCTGGTTTCTCAAATCATCATTTTCAAAATCATGTTTTTAAACTTTCTAAAGCTTTATATGGTTTAAAACAAGATCCAAGAGCTTGGTATGAAGGACTCTCAAACATTATTATTTCAAAAGGATTTACAAAATGAATAGTTTTCCCACTGTTTTTATAAAAAGGATTTTAAAAGATGTTTTAATAGTATAAATCTATGTTGATGATATTATTTCTGGATCTTCTAAAAATTCATTATGTACTAAATTTTCTAAGGTTATGCAAAATGTGTTTGAAATTAGCTTAATGGGAGAGCTTAAGTATTTACTTGGATTTAAAAATTTCCAAACTAAAGATGGTATTATTCTAAATCAAAGTAAATATACTAATGATTTATTAAAACATTTTGGTTTGGATAGTATTAAGGAAAGTGATATACCTATGAGTACTACCTATAAATTGGATGTTGATGAAATGGGGAAACCAGTTGATCGAACCAACTACATAGGTATGATTGGGAGTTTACTTTATCTTACTGCTAGTCGACCAGATATTATGTTTAGTGTGTGTATGTGTGATAGATTTCAAGCTAATCCTAAAGAATCACACTTATTGGCTGTTAAAAGGATTTTTAAATATCTTCAGTATACTGTGAATTTAGGTTTGTTTTATCAAAAAGGACAATAATTTGACCTAACTAGTTATTCAGATGCTAACTTTGCTGGATGTAAGTTAGATAGGAAGAGCACATCTGGAACATGTCATTTACTTGGAAAGTCCCTAGTATCATGGTGTAGTAAGAAACAGAACTCAGTTGAATTGTCTACTGTTGAAGAAGAATATATAGCTGCTGGTAGTTTCTGTGCACAGATTATATGGATGAAACACACTTTATTGGACTATGGATTTGATTTTAAACATGTTTCAATTAACTATGACAACACTATTACAATCAATATATATAGGAACCCTGTGTCTCACTCTAGGACTAAGCACATGGATGTCAGACATCACTTTCTATGAGATCATTATCAGAAAGGTGATATTTCTCTAGAATTTATTAGTTATGAACATCAATTAGCTGATATTTTTAGAAAACCTTTATGCTCTGAAAGAATGAATTTTATTAAACAAGAATTGTGTATGATCGATATGTGAAACTGATCTGTGAAACCGATCAATGAAACAGATCTGTGAAACAGATCTGTGAAACCGATATGTGAAACCGATCTGTGAAACTGATCTGTGAAACTGATTTGTCAAACCAATCTTTCTTTCTATTACTTTTTATTATGTTGTAATTAATTAATTACTTTTATATTTATTATGGAAACCCTAAATGATGAAATAAATGATACGCGACTATTTATATTCCCCAAACCATCGACCTTTCATTTCCCACCAAGCCTTATATCATCTCTTCTCCTATACTTCGATCCTTCAAACTCCTGTATTCCCCAGAATCTTCAAATGGCTAGGTAGAAGAGACCAAGTAAAGGATCAAAAATTCCTGTACCATCAAAGCGTGCTCGAGGCGAGTCGACTAGTACCAATGACAGATCAGTAAATCCGAACCTGGAAACTCGGATTGTTGCTGTAGAAAAGGAAGTCAGTTCCTCCTAGCTTTTGACAAGTAAGTCGCTATTGTTACAAGTTTTAGAATCGCAAGGATGGAAAGCCTGGTTCTCAAATTACACTCATGTATACTACCCAAAGATAGTGGATGAGTTTTATATAAATCTGCAAGTTACTTTAGATGGTGTACAGGCTGCCAGAATGTCTTCTGTAGTGAAAGGAATGAAAATATCTTTTTCGTCTAAACAATGGGCTGAATGTTTAAATATACCCCATGAGGGTCGGCAGGAGGATTATGATGAAAAAATTCATCCAACCAATGAATACTTCTCTTATGAGTTAGCTTTACAGCTTTTTACTGGAAACAGAGAGTCAAGGAGAATCACAGCCTCGTAGTTGGATGGTGAATGTAGACTTCTCTTTAAGTTTATTCAGCACCAAATTTTCCCTAGGAAAGGAGATTTTGCTGCTATAAAATACCAGGATGTTTTTATATTTTTTTTTACTAAAGACCCATGAGAAGATCAATTTGTGTAGATATATAATGGTGCACATAGCTGTAATAGTGAAACCTTCTAAGAAAGTTGCTGCCCTATTCTATTCCAAAATGGTCTCTGCTATTGTAAAGAATCTGGAATGTGTTGATGAAGCTGATGAGATAGCTGAATCTGATAGTGCTTTTGTGTTAACAAATAAATTTATAAAATGATGAAAATAAACTGGAACCCATGGAAAAAAATGATGGGTTGATGATGAGGACATGTTTTATGAATCCTATAATCCCACTGATCATGGAAAAAGGCTGAAGGGTTTGAGAGACCCTAGTTTGAAATCAGTTGAGGAGCCAATTTATTCTGAAGATGAGGAAGAAGTAGATGTTGAAAAGAATAAGGACATTGAAGAGTCTGGTATACAAGGGACGAAAGAAGCTGAAATAGAAGAAGGAAGTATGTCACCTCCTGATGAAGGGAGTGATCCTGATACTGTGAGCCCTAAGAGAAGAGTGGACATTGGATCTGCCAGTCTACCTTTACCTTTATCTGAATTTAAACAAGTTCTTGGTGATGAAGAAGCTAGTGACACTGAAGTATATGACAGCGAAGTTTCTGTGAAGAATGGAAATGGTAATGGAGATGATGATGATGATGATGATGATGATAATGATGATGATGATGGGGATAACCGACTAGTGGATGGTCTTGTTGTTCCTCCAACAGAAACACATCAAACTGTACCAGAAACAAATACCAATGGAAAGAGAGATTCTATAGAAATAAGTGGAAAAGAACGTTATGATAAACTGAAATATAATCTGTGTTCTTCTATCTGGGTTGATTACACTGGTTTTGTTGTTTTGGGTATAGAGTATTCTGAAGAAGAAGAGGAAGAATCAGAATCTGTTGCGGTTGTGAAGGAAAGCCAACCAGTTGAGGCAAGGTCTTCTTATACTGTTGATGCTGCAGATGTTCATCTACCTAGTTCTACTGTCTCTCAGTCTGATTTTGATAAGTTCAAAAGTGAGTTGCTTGCTACTGTGAGAGATACAGTCAGAGAAGAAGTTTCAACTGCTCTTACTCAAGCTTCTCTGCAAGTTTATGAAGATTCTTGGGAAGCCTTTTCAACAAGAGTATCAAATGTTATTAGACCAGACCTGGCCAATACTGGTGAGTTTATTTCCAGGCACATAACCTCTCTAAATCAGACTCTGATGGATCTACAATCTAGCTTAGTTTCATTATAAACAAATTTAGATCAACCATCACTGGCATGATGGAAGTGTTGAGGAATCTGATTGAACATCTTAAGAAGTCTGATCTAAGGAAGTTGAAAGATGAGATAACTCAGATAGTTTCTCAAGCCAATGCAGCCAAAGTAACCAAGATCACTACTCATGAGCTAGAGGCTCTAAGGCAGATTGTGCATGATGAATTGGCCGCCATTAGACATGTTCTTGATTTGGACTCGTTGAGGAAGATGAAGGATCACAATGATCACATTCATAAGATGGTAAAAGTATATTTAGAAGATGCCAATAAAGCTCATAGAGATATCAAGGAAAAGGTTGATCATTACTTTTCAAAAATCTATACCAAGCATGAGATGACCGTGAATTTCAAAGTGTTGGTTGACAATCTGAGACTACCTCCAGTCACTCAAGCCTTCATGACTCAAGTTCGTTAGTTGCAAGATTTTACTCCTACTTTGGAACGGTTCATGGAGAATAAGGATGATTTTGAGAAAGCTATGAAGTATGGTGCAGATGTTATTCAAGATTTTATAAATCTTTTGAAGACTTATATGAATGAACAGGCCACCGCCAATGTGCTTCCTCCTGCTGAACCTCTCAGTGCCTCTGATGTTACTCCAAATCAGATCTCTGTTTCTCAAGCTCTATCTCAACTACGGCCAGTTCTTCATCAATCTTCTCAACTAGCTACTACTTCTCCACAAGAAATCTCTGTGGCATCCTCTCCTCCACCTTCTAGAGCCATATTACCACCTTTTCAAATTTTCCCAGTTCAACCTGCCTCCAAGCCTTCCAACATACCAACCATTGATCCTTTTGATAGAGGCAAAGCCCCGTTACATCCCAAGAAATAGTTGTGTCTTGATGTTGATAGGGTGAATAGTGTTCTGTTTGTACTCTGATGTACTTTACAAAACCGTTTTCTCTCTCTATTCTCTATGATGCCTTATTTTAATCTCTTCTTTATATGTTTTCCATCCTTTTTTATTATCCCAATGGGGGAGATTTATATCTATGGGGGAGAAACATACTATGGTAGGGGGAGAAATGTTTACATAAATATACAAAGGCATAAATTCAGGGGGATATTTATATCTCATTGTGTTTTTATTCTTATTATGCCTTGTCACTATTATTGATGATATATTATTTTTATTTATGACTAATATTTGTGATTATCAAAAAGGGGGAGATTGTTGAGCCCTCGAGATTATTGTTGAATTCTTCCTATGATTTCAGTTTTAATAATCCCAAATCATTGTTAATTAATCAGGTTGGATTTCTCATATACATAATCACAATCTTTTAGTGAATCTATTTATGTTAGTTGGATCATGTTTTTATCTCTTTGTTATTGATTTACAAGTATTCTGGAAGTCTTCTGGATCAGACAGACACTTTTTCTTCTGTTAGGTGAACAGTCACACAGATCCATATCAAAAGTCAAAGGTCGCACCGATCCATATCAAAAGACAAAGGTCGCACCGATCCATATCAAAAGACAACAGTCGCACCGATCCATATCAAAATACAACGTTCGCACTGATCCATATCAAAAGACAACGGTCGCACCGATCCATATCAAAAGACAACGGTCGCACCGATCAAGATCATGACACACCGATGCTGATCATCTGAGTCCCTGAAGATGTCTCACGGATGCTGATCAAATGAGTCACCGATCATGACACACCGATGGTGATCATCTGAGCCACCGAATATGTCTTACTGATGCTGATCAAATGAGTCACCGATCATGACACACCGATGCTGATCATCTGAGTCACCGAAGATGTCTCACCGATGCTAATCAAATGAGTCACCGATCATGAAACACCGATGCTGATCAAATGAGTCACCGATCATGACACACCGATGATGATCAAATGAGTCACTGATCATGACACACCGATGCTGATCAAATGAGTCACCGATCATGACACACCGATGCTGATCAAATGAGTCACCGATCATGACACACTGATGATGATCAAATGAGTCACCGATCATGACACACTGATGCTGATCAAATGAGTCACCGATCATTACACACTGATCATGATCAAATGAGTCACCAATCCTGACACACCAATGTTGATCATCTGAGACACCGATAAAGACACACAGATGACTAGCCACCAATGCTGATACTGATGACCTACCGATCACTTGACTCACTGATAGTCATAAACAGCTGTTTGAATTTCATTATCTTTATTTAATCTACCCAACGGTCATATTAGGTATATTTTAATGCTCTGTCATTTATTTAATGAAGGTTGTTGGATGTCAGGGAACCGTACCTCATACGTGCAAAAAGAAATCATTTCTTTTGCTGGAGCTCATGCTATAAATATATGAAGTCCATGTTGGTGCAAACACACCATGTGACAACGACAAGTCATATATGAGTGCAATGAGTGGTGGATGAGATAGTTGTGGAAGACAATAGAATACCTCACAAAAAGAAGGCACATAAGCTTATACACACTAAAGATTACTCAAAAAAGAGTTCTGTACATTCACGAGGACATTGAAGAACTTCATCGACTACATTTCTCACTATCTCTGAACCTGGATTCCAAGCAGACGACACTCTGTTTTTCAGAAAAAAAACCAGAAGAGAACTCAGAACCATTTCTGATCAAACTCAAGGAGCCCAAAGCTTCACTACAATCACTAGAGCCATTTCTAAACTCTACATCTCTTCTCTGTGATTCATTATTTTACATTTCAAGCAGTCTGTGTTATCTGTTGTATTTAACACACACACTGTCTCCTGTAATTTAACTATAGGATCTGTAAATCCTCAGCAATCTATTTACATCTTTCATTTCCCACAGTAATAGTGGTAGAGGTCGTGTGTGACCTGGACAGCTGGTTGCTGTTGTTTTGTTTCCAACGAATAACAGTGGTAGAGGTCTTGGACCTGTACAGTTGTAAACTGTTGTGAACCCCGATCCAGGGTGTGGATCAAATTTATAAATTGTTGAGAGGTCTAAGTCTCGGCATGAGACTGAACCACTTGGTTATATCTGATGTGCTATTTATTTCAATCTTTTCTTTATTCTGCTGCTAATTACTTTAAAACCATAACTGTTTTAAAGTCACTTTTATAATTAAACTCGCAAGTGTTTATATTAGTTGTAAATCAGTACGTTAGTTTCAAAAGTGAATCAACTCTTTTGTTTTGATTAACTGGGAAATAATCAATCCCTTGAGAACCCAACAGAACATTTACTTTGACATAAATTCAATATAGTTTAATTAAGTATTTTTTTTTTGGTTTTTTAAGTCAAAGGTTTTAAACAGAAATTTTAATTGGAACTCAATTCACCCCCCTCTTGAGTATCCACTCCGACCAACACATGGTAATAACTGAAACACACATTGCTTATATTTAATAACAGTTAAGGAATTGAGTAAAAAGTATGGAAAAATAAATAACTAAAAACAAATAAAATTATAATATTTGGATAAAGCATAATCATTATGGAATGATAAATTATTTAATGTCACATCTTTTATTTAATATACTGAGAATTTAATTAACCTATCAAATTCACTGTACTGAATATATAATGGATAATTATAACTGATCAAAAAAAGGAAATTGTTAGAAATTTAATGTCATGTTTCCCAATATTATGATACCTTAACTATTAAGATCAGACCCTAGGATAGTTTAAAACATATTGGGTGAAAACACAGTTGTAGAGGCCATCAAACTGATTCATTGCCTAACAATATCAATCCAGGGAGGTTCATGCATTAACTGGACCCCAACCCATGTCTTACATGTCCAAATCATTACTAATGTATGTAATAATAAATTTAGTTAGTAGAAAATATTCCTAATCAAATATCCATATTGATTAATCGATAACAAATATCAATATTTACACATTTAATAAAATAACATTAATATTAAACATCGTTTGTATAATGATATGCAATTTATAAAATTATAATATAAATGATAAAAAATGTGCAGTAAAGTAAAATGTTATCTTCAATGATCATTGGAAAGTGAATAAATTAATGGGAAATTAATTACATCATAAATTATTCATAAAAGTGAATTTCAATATTTCCCTTTTTCAAATTAATCATAACCTATCCAGAAGATGAATAATTATTGTATAATTTTGAAATATCTATTTTATGTATTAATAATTTTTAGGGGAACTGAAAGATAAAAACATTCTTGTGTAAAATATCAATGTTATTCGGAAAAAATTAAATTTATTTGATATTCAATTTTAAAAAAACATTATTTAGATATTGTTTCCTAAAATTGAATATGAAGCTTCATAGAGATGACACCATTTAATTTAAAACGATGTAAAATGAGCATGACTTTATCATAGTGAATGTTTATAAGAGTGACATGTTAACAAAGTGAAAAAAAATTACATTAAAAACATTTTTAAAATTTTAATGGGATAAAAATATCTTTATTTAATAATTTTTAAATGGTAAAAAGAAATTATTTTTTATAAAACGTTTTTTGAGATAAAATGGGTTTCCAAGAAAATAATGAAATACTGTTTGGTTTTCAAAATAACATTTTAGAAAACATTTATCTTCCAATGATTGAAAGATAGTACTATTATATAAAATTTTTAATTAATAACAAGAGGATAAGAAAGTTAAAATTTTTATTAAACAATGATAAAATAATTTCTCTTCATAGAAATTCCTGAAAAAACTATATTGATTAAAATTATATTGTCATATAAATGCATAAATGATCTAAATAGTGAAGTGAGAATTAATCATTGAAAAACTAATGTATATAAAATTTAAATTCATATAAAATAGTTTTAAAATCTTTAATACATAGTGAAATTCATTATACACACAATCACATAAAATAAACACCAATGAAGATGTAAAATAATCCACTGAAAATAATTGAGTTATGAAATTAATTACCACTTGGTAACACTTAATACTAATACCATTATATGAAGTAACATAAATTTAAAAATAAAAAACAATGATAAATTATTTATTACAGATATTACATGTAATGGATCGGTATATAAACCTTGTAAATGAGTTTAGGTGCATAATAATAAAATATTCCACAATGAAATGAATTTTAGATGAAAACCATTACCTTAAGATTATTTTTGGATTGATGATCTTTAATATAATTTATAATGGTTTTAAAAATGTTATTAACATACAATATAACCATATTAATGTATTAATTTCATATATGATCATTTTATGACATCTTTTCTCTCATTAGTTAATAATATTTCCTTATTTTCACTAATTCAGGTGTTATTTGTCATTTATTTCGTGTATATTTTAACATTCCATTTCTTGTCCCTATTATATAGATCATGATTTTATCACCTCCATATTGTAAACAATTATTTAAATATCATATATATTCATTGTATATGTATTTATTATAATCCATTAAATTCGTAGCTATGAATTGAAATACAAGTGTTCAAAGAGATAGTAGGTTGTACGTACGCATAAACATTCATTCAATTATATCATATTAAAAGAATTAAAAGTAAATTATTTATATTTTTAATATAATTAATGAATAATTTTAATTAAATAAAAATTTTATTTTTTATTAATGACGTTTTTTATATATTTCAAGTAACTTGAGAGGGAGTGGAGTTTCTTTGAGTATGTTGTATTCCGTACATCCGCAAATGATTTTATTGATTTCCCAAAAAATTGTTAATCATGAAGATATGTGTTATATAAATATTTTATAATCATTAATAAATTTAAAATATCATACATATAATATATTAACTCTAAATAATTAATTATTCAAAATGTAACAGATTTTAATGGAATGACAAACAACTTTAGTTCTCATGGTTGGGCTTTTTCATATACATAAATAATGATTGTGTATCACATATTATGAATGTGAATAAAATATCAGGTCATAGAGATAATATTAAATAAGAATAGATTATTTAGGATACTAAGGTTATTATATAAAAAATATATAAGAATAATTAAAATGGTGAATAAAAAAACCAAAGTGCACGTTAATGAACATTACCTCTATTCAAGTAAATCCTTTTGATTTTTTCCATAATCCTATTTTAGAGGACATTTATTCAAAATTTATTCCACTAGGATGAGGAGAGGGATGTTTTGAGCTTAATTGGGTATGGTTTTAACAATACAATGTTCATGAGTTGTGTGAAGAAGTTTGGGGGTGTGTGTGCCTTTTTATAGTGGAGGAGAAGAAGAAATATTGTAAATTTAAAAATATAAATATTATAGATAGTTATAAATTAAATCCTCACTCTAACATTACCCAGTATTCCTCTAACTCATCTGGCAAGATCAGTTTTTTATAATACTGAAATAATTCTACCATATATGCTATAGGCGACCGACAAAAATATAGGGTGGAAATGAATAGTTTTGAGACTATACCTACTACAATGAAGTTTCATATAATAAGATAAAAATTATAATAGAATTAAAATTATAAAAGTAATTTAATATTTTATGAAATTAATGTAATACAAAAAATAATAATGAATAATGTAACGTTGTTGTGGAATTTAACTAAATTTAATGCTAGAAAATACAAGGAAAATACTTCTAGAAAAAGGAAAAATACTCAATGTCCTTAGTCCCAACCCCCTTATCAGTTTTATATCCAAAATATGTCCCCTCCTCAATCATGAAATCAATAACACAGTCCTTTTCCCCTATCCAAACATACATCCACATAATATTCTCATGTACTAAATGGAAGCTAGAATAGTGTGTGAGTATTACTCTATAGGTTGAAACAAATGACTCTAAACATAACAAGTATCATATAAAGTGTATGTACTAATGTGATAACCATTTCTATTAATTATCTCCAAAGATTTGTAATAATACAACAATTACCTTATTTGGTTCCATGTTTGAATATCTTTGAGCATGTCCTACCACTATTCCAACAACAAATGTATATCCATGATTTAAAAACAATCTTTGTGCCATGTAGGAGCGTCATCTAGAATGATTTACAACCATGACAGCCACAACCATATAACCATGGCATAGTAACACTTATTATGGTCACAGTGATATAATAATTACAACATCAAGGTCAAAACCCTATAAGAATTAGAAAATGGTACTAATCACAACCCACACTATAAAAGAATTTTGGCATGTGACTAGGTCAAACTCACTCAATATCCACATTCCATCATATAATGTGCATGTGGATGGTCGATCCAGATATAAAATAATTACTACATGGCACATAATCACTACCATTCGATATGGACATCACACTATCACATGATAATAATCAATGGTCATTTATGATAACTACCCTTCCAATTTCATATGATAATTAAATTTAATTATTAATCGATTAAAAATTATATAAATTAAAAATAACTTGAAATTTAGAGATTCTATAACAGTAAATTACCCTACATCACATTTCATTCTGAATATACATTAATTAATTATCCAGTTAAATTACCATAATATTTTTCTCACCCAATGGGTTGCCAGAAGAATGGATAGATGCCAAACGAAAAAAATTGACTTCAAATAATAATACCATTCATTGATTAATTAATATGGACACAAGATATGTTAGTGAAATAAAAATATTTCATAAACATTGAAATTATCATAGCAAAGGGTCATGATTTGGACACCATAAATTTAACCAATTATCAAAAAAACATACAAAAAAATGGACATTATAATGAAATTTAGGATTATTGAAAGGAGTATAAAATATAAATAATGGTCACGATCAAAATCAACAATGAATTCATTCATGGTATATCACCTTAATGGTTGGAGAAGATGGAAGAGAAGGAATATACATAACAGAGAAGATTAACCAGGGATTATTGACACAAATTTTATATCTCAAAGTGATTATGCAACCCCTAAATCGTATAGAGAAATCTGGAAGGTTGAGAGGATAAGAGATATAGATAAAATAAATGATAATTCAGTTGCACAACATTTTTAAAATAGTAGGTTTTGAAATTAAGTGCCGTTCAATGTGATTACATGTCGTGTAAATCATTTGAATGGATTATACCTAAGAACCCCTCTACTTATATTTATTTTACTAAAACCCTAGATTAATAACATAACATGTAATCCCTTTACACATTGTGTAAATGTTCTTTAGTAGATTTTTCATCCCATTTTCAATTTAGAAAACCCAAACCATATTAAATGATTCTCGTATCCCCAGTATCCCATGAAATGCTTAACCAATTTACACACATACTCTATAACTTAAAAAAAGCATACAAATCTGAACATTAGGAAATATTATCCAATGATGCACTCTTCATGGATACTCTCTGGTCTTTCTCAGCATTACTTTCACCCTAATACTATATTTATTCAAATGAAAGACTCTCACAATGAAAACACGCCCAAAATAAAATATTAATGAAATAAAATCAGAGAGATGTAGATAGAAAAGGATGATATCATACAACATCCCCCCCTTATAATAGATCGTACCCAAGTTTATCCAAAAATTTCTTTGTGGTATCCACAAACAAGTCTATAAAATGCGATCACATATCAGAATAACTACCCCATGTCTCCTTCTAAAATCCCTTATACTTCCACTACAACCGAAAAAATTGTAAATTCCAACCACAAATACATTTCCCATAATGATCTAGAAACTGTACTAGATGCCCTCAAAGGAGGAATCAACAAAAATCATAATGCCTACTACATCTATCTCTTCGAAAGGGTATATAGGATAAATTCATTATTGAAAAATGTGGATGTCATTAGAGATGGTACATTTTGTTTGATGATGGGATAAGCAATATTCCACTAGATAGACCCTTGACTCTATTTTATATGGCTTAGTGTGCTAGATTTCCCATTTTCATGACATGATGCCTACCAAATGTTGGTGACACATGAAAGAAAACATGATGAAAACCCATAAATTCCATCAGTCATCTATGAGGGAAATAATAAGATTTATTCATAGTCTTCCTGGTCAATAACCACAATCTAATCAACTGAGCATGTTTAGATGTATCCCATACGAGACTATAACTAACTAGTGATGACTATTACACCTTAAAATAAATAATTTAATGGAAATTAATTAAATATAAATCCAAAAATGGTTCCATTTGGATAGATTCCTAGAATCCATTATTATATTTAATATCAATGACTTTTATATGATACACACCTGAGTCACCCTATTCAAAGACACATGCTCATAACATATACTCTACAACCAAAATTGTTCGCTTAGATTAGCCACCAGTTTAAGGATAATAGAATGTAATTAACTTAACTCATTATCTCAATTTATTATTAATAAACTGCCAGAAAAATTTGATGAAATGAGGATCTATAATTAAAATTATACTCTTTGGAGCATCACAAAAATGAAACACCTCACACATATAATTATTTCAAAGATAATTTACATATATGGTTTCCAAATATGCAACAAGGTGGAAGAAATCGTCATTAAAGGTATAATGATTCATAAAAAAATATTTCTTTTGGGTCTTACATTGTAGTATTTTCTCAAAATCCATTGTGACACCATCGAATTTCCACTCAAGAATGGGTAATAACTTCAACATTTTAGCTAACCTCTGGTGCTCAGCTTTCACATACTGAAAACTGAATAATAATTCCATAAACAGTTCCCTATACTTCTTCATTACTGACCACCTATACTCTCTACAATAAACACGATATATCATAGTTAAACCAGGATTAACCACCCTTCAAAAATCATGACACTCCCTCATCAGATCCTCACACAAGCCACCAAGAACCCATACACTGCAACAACAAAAAAGATAATTTTCAAATATTAAATTTTATTCTGATTAAATCTATCCAGCATGTCATTTTTCTCATAGAAATGAACCTTCTTGATCAAACAACTTCTATAAATTAATTTTCTACCAAAAATGGGAATAATATATATTGAAGTCTAAGTTACGCACCCCTAGGAATCCTGAACATCCTGATACATGTCTGCAAAGAGGGACCTTATCCTACAATCATAACAAGACTGTTAAATTACCTATGATTATGACCTTCATCTCAAATCATCAATAATTATGTATCCCTTTCTGATTTTATAAGAAAATACAAATAATAAGGACTTCTTATACTCTACCCACCTCCTCAAAGAATGGGTTTTCTTTTGTTGAGAAAAGATATACCATATGATTTTTTGATCCGTGTAAAAAATCCTCCCAGACATGAAATAGTTGCTACAACATCTCAAGTGATTTACTACATCCTCTACCTCCAGTTCATGAGTATGGGAATTCCTATTAGGTGGTCTAAATTCTCTGTATCCATAAATAACCACATGATCCTCCTATATTAGAACTGTTGTGATTCCCACTCTATATTGTCATAGTACATGGTTTTTTCACTACATGAAAGAGGTAATGTGATGATAGGTTCTTATCTATATTGCCATCCAGAGCATAAAATATCTCTCGCAATAATTATACCAACCAAACTTCACCCATTTCTTCATCTTCATAGACATTGTTTCATCCAAATGGAATAAATCATGTATAATATGATAGTATTAACATTGTAAACCCATAATGCCCCAAATTTAAAAAAGGGTCTTGGAATATAACAAAGATATCACAGTTGTGACTTTATATATGTCAAATAACACTCATGCCTATCAGATGACATGGAACAAGAATTTCACTACATTAATTCATAAATTTTATTTAGGCATCTTACAGTAATGAAAATGATCTCTCAATGTAATGATGATGATTTCAAGATGTTTAGAACAATCGTCAAATTATTTAGAGTGCACTAAAATATCATTGATGAAGACTACAAATAAAACTAATCGATAAAATGATTAAATATCATATTAATTAATGACATGAATAATGTAGATACATTAGTCAACCCAAATGACATCACCACAAATTCATATAAGCCATGTCTAATCCTAAATGTAGTCCAAACCTTTTTTGGTGGAATCATCATTAATTGATGAAATATATTTATTATGTAACTATTGGATAAGATCTTATTAACTCGTAAATAATTGAAAAAATCATAAATTAGTGGAAGAGGATACTAGTTCTTGTTTTTTCAACCTCTGATAATATGTACATAAGATTAAAGAACCATCATCGTTTTTGGTGACAAAGAATATAGAAACATAAGGAGATGTACTCATCCACATGAAGCCATTATATTATATAAATTCCAATTTAACTTTCAACTCTAAAATAACATATTGTGACATTCAGAATTGAGGGATATAAAATAGATCTCCTCCCGACATCAACTCAATCCAGAACATGATCAATCACGTGGGAAATAATCCATTGAACTCACCACGGGAAATATCATGAAAATATCCTAAAACTAGAGGAAAATAATTATACTATATTTAACCACTATCTAGATAAACAAAGAAGATCTGAGCTTTGAGAAAATTCAATCAGTACTTGATTTATCTCACATTACCATCCTAAAGATCCCACTCACCCGGATCAGAATAGATTATTCAATATAAGGAATGGAATGTAACTCTAATAATGTAACATTCAATATGATCCTTGTATGTAACTAAACAATCCATTCAAAAAATCAAGTCGAATATTTTCATTTCCTATATGAATGATTAGAAAAAAATCATTAACCACAAATCTTTATGGAACAAATCTTGAAACATTTTTTAGAATATGAACTCACCCCCAATAGATTTTATATGGTAAAAATACCATCTAATAAATAAACATTCAGGTAAAAACTATTTCCAAAAAGTGACGATATATAAGAATGATATTCTCTTGAATGAAAAAGAAAACAAGTTAATGAATATTATATAATAATTGTACCTATTACTGTAGACCCTCATGCATCCATGATAACTGATTTATTCTAATAAACAATGAACTAGCTAGACCCTATTATTTGGGATATGGTCTGGCATCCATAATCTATTTCCCATTCATTGTAGTAATTTTTCAGAATTGGGGTACAACATCCCCTACTTCATCTAGAATAATATACAGAACTCAAGATATCAGACTTCAGATGTGTATCTAAGTCCCTTTGAGAATCAGATGCCAATCATAGTCCTATTCCATAGGTGTACTATAGACTATTATAGAAGAACCTATAAATATGTCCCAGTCTGCCCTAGTTATAAAACTAGAATGTGGGGTAAGGACAATATATGCGTTTATATACAAACATGGTGCACCGATATAACATCAACAGAACATGATCTTGAGAATCTTTTCTACATCCCTAACTAATATTCCCACCAGTACATTGGAAAAAATTATCATATTAGTTCTTCTTACCACTCATAAGATATCTCTCAGATCACCCAACAAAAATAGCATGAACACTTCTCGATGCCTCTCTAATATTCCCTTTTTCAATGAGTTTCTGATTCCTCACATATTCAATACTGATTAAATAAAAATTGTTTAACTTTGATAGGATATCACACTCAAGAATATCATATAAAATGAGTATCCCTAGAGATCTCAACAGCTTCTAAAGATGGAACAAAGTCTTTTATATCTATAAAATATTCATTATAGTGTAGTAGTGAAAACCCCTAATGCATCAAATTAATTAAACCATAATATATTTCAACCCTCATGGAATCTAGATATAATGGACCAAAAAAGTAATATCAATGTCCTTATAGGATTTCACATCATGCTACCTATAATTCTCCAAAATATTCCACTAATTCTTGATAGATCCATGAAGCATATATGCATCAATATAAACCCTCTAAAACACATGTATATTGGAATGAATAAATATTTTCTAGATTGACTGAATCCAAAAAATTATCCAGTCTTCTTTTTCTACGTAAACATAGTCATATGTTGTAGCAGAAACTCTCTTGTATTCTAAGACATAAACAGAAAGGTAGGAAAAATATATCATTCAATGGAATGCATGAACCTTTTCCTGAAGATGAATATCTCTCTTTTCCAAATAAAACAACAAAAGATAAGTTTCAAAAAAAATAAGGAGAAAAATAATATATATTATCATAATGATAAATATAAATATGACCAATATGCATTTTCTCTATAAGACAAGTGCACCCCCTATAAAACTGGCAATTAAAAATTTCATCATTAGGAGGTGACCATTACAGAGAACCCCTGACTCACAGTCTCTATAATCTTGGATTATATGTTTTTCAGTAGGATATGAAAAATAATTTCATTTATCCAGTGAAACATATATCTCATATAATAGTTCTACTAGAATGTATATATCACATAAAAAAGATATCTCCCTATCATGAATAATGCATATAAATATATCCTTATGTTTTTTATGATTAATTTATTCTCATATCAGGTCATACAAGACCATGAATACAAATCTTAAGAAATAGTGAGATCATAAAATAATAAACTCTTGAAACATATGAACCAACCAAGGTGAAGTAATGTCATTTGTAACAAGAACAAAACAAAAATACTTACCCAATACAAGGGAACATGGATTTTCATCCTTTCATAGGTTGGTTACACTTATTTAGAATCCCATTACCAAAACCCAACATATGATAGTATTGTTTCTCTCATTCCAAAAAAGTAAAGTAGAATTTACGAAAACATGACTCTCTATTTCCACTTTGTAGTGAATGTTAATATAGATCTCTATAATGTGGCTAGAAAGGGTTGGTTACGAGAGACCATGTTCACCTCTCAGTACTACAAAGGCATTTCACTAGCAACGGGGCTATGAAAAATATAGTGGGGAGATTATACCCCTGATATGAAGTGTAATAGTAATAGAAGAAAAATTATAATATAATGGAAATAATCAATGTAAATAATGAGTAGGGAGACAACATCCAAAGATAACTAAATAATTTAATTAATAATACAGAATAATTTTATGATGCAATGGAATGTATTAAAAGTAAAAAGATATAAAAACACAAGAAAAAAGAATAGATAATTGTATTAAAGACTCAATGTTCCTTGTTTCAAACCCCACATCGGTACCATATTCAAAATTTCGTTCACCTAAAAATAAGAAATCAATAGTAAGGTAATTTTCCATAGTCCAAATCTTGATCCACATAATCCTGTAGAGTTACAAACAATAGACCTATTAGGGTGATATTATAATTCAGTAGGACAACACACCCATGTATAAACAACATTGATCTAATAACAAGTGTATGAAATAAATAAATGAATATTTTTATTTAATAATGAACTTATTAATAAAGCTAAACAAAATAATCCTCCAAATCAATGTAAGAATATCTCTGAACAAGACTTATAACCACACCAACCACAACCCCATTACCACATTAAATTAACCTACGTCGTTGACATGCTGAAGTATCAATGATCTTCTTTTACAAACATGATATCCACAACCATATAACCAAGTTATTGTCATAACAATCTCAAAAATAATGAATTTTAAGAATTACAGCATCTGGATGAAATCTATTTAAGCATTAAAACATGGGACTAGGAATATCCATCTCTCTATAATAATAACAATGTGGTACTAAGATTAAAAGACTCAATATAATTGTTGGTCGGAGCATAGTACTCTAAAGGGGGGGGGGGTGAATTGAGTATCTATAAAAATATTAGTTCAAACAGAATTTATAAAATGTTTCCCTAATAAATTCAAATACAACCCAATTAATAAAATTTATATGGATATGAAAGTTTGATTGTTTAAATAACTTCATAGAAGATTGATTAATTCTCTGTGATTTTAATATCAGTTATTAATAAAACTTTTTTAGATATTCTAATAAGGAAATAAATTATAAATTCTTTTAATGAATAACTATCAATTTAAATTTAGTGATTTATAAATTAAACAGTAATATACCATAAACTAAAGAAAACAACACACGAGATATAAAACAAGTTGTTCAGACTCAAGTCGAGACATAATCCACTCTACTTTGTGATTACCGACCACCAATCACTTTATATAAATAATATTGATCCACACCTTGGATCAGGGTTTACAATAGTACAAAAGACAATCCAGTCCTCGTTACCTCTTCCACAGTCCTCTGTGGGTATGAACTAACAGGCCACACAGGGACCTCTTCCACACTTACCTATGGGAATACACAAGTGTTAGAAGATTTAAAATAAATGATATCATGTATCCTTTAATTTGATGTAGGAGACATATTGTGTTTAATACAGTCACCCACACACTTCTCAAAAGAAAAAAATTATAATACAGACGAGAGTAGAGACGATAAGATAAGGTTAGAAGATATCTATGTGTTAGTAAAATAATAACTACACTTCTAAGATGAAGCAGATGTAGAAATCAAGTCCTCTCGAGGAGAACATAGTATCGTAACTTAGCTCAATATGGCTCGAGTTCGTCATTGATATGATAATAAATAAATGTTCTCACCTCTAGGATTCAAGTATGCTTCATGTGTTTCACATTAGTGTCAGGTGGCATGAAAGCTAATGTTCCTTCATTATCACGCATACACTTGTTTCTCTATTACACTATTTTTACTACAGTCACCACGATCACACACTTTTCTTTTGGCCACATTATTCTTTTTTATTATTGGAAAGTTTGTGTTGGGGATGACCTGATGCATTAATTTTTCACCTTGTACCTCGTACTATAAGGTATCATTTCTAAAAAGAAACATTATTTATATTTTTTCATTTATAAACATCATATATGACCATTAGAAATTAAATTGAGAAATGATAAAATCATATTAACTAACGGTGTAACAATATTTTTGTAAATGGTGTCTCAATAAAACAGTATCTCCTGGAAATTGTATATCCTTATTTGTCTTTGAGCAGTGAGATAGCAATGATTGCATAGCTGTATAGAGATCATAAAATGGTAGCATAGATGCAGTGTTAGGATCATGGTGTTTGGTCACAGTTTCTAGATGGTCACGGTGTCCAGATGGTCATAGTGTTTGGATGGTAAGGGTGGACGGATGGTCACACCGTCTAGAAGGTTATGGTGTCTAGATGGTTATGGTGTCTAGATGGTTATAGTTTCTGGATGGTTATGATTTCTGGATGGTTACTCTGTATAGATGGTAATAGTGTCTGGATGGTTATGGTGTCCAGATGGTTACTGTGTCTCGATGGTTACTATGTCTGGATGATTACAGTGTATGGATGTTTACTATGTCTGGATGGTTATGGTGTTTGAATGTTTATATTGTCTGGATTGTTATAGTTTGTATATCCTTTTCTAGAAAAGCAGAACTTGTTGAAGGGTCATGGTATCTCAGACATAGTCAAATCTCTGTACACTTACTTAAAAAGTGATATTCATAGAATGAACTTAACTTAATCATTCATAAGATAATTGCATTAGAGACAAAATAGTTTACAATAATAATTTAAGGCATAAAGAAACTAATAATTTATACACTTTATACTAGATAGATTAAAGAGAATTAACAAGCATTACAGAACGTATATGATTTTTGATCATTAAGACATTATTAATACATGTGGAGTCCAACAATCTCCCCCATTTTGATGATCACAAATCATGTGAGTGATAGATTTAATTTTATGTAATGTGTCTCTTATTTAATGTGTATTTAGTGCATATAGAATATATATTTTCTTATATAATACATATTTCTCTCTCTTTTGGGATTGTCAAAAAGAGTAAAT
Source organism: Viscum album (assembly GCA_963277665.1). Taxonomy (NCBI): domain Eukaryota; kingdom Viridiplantae; phylum Streptophyta; class Magnoliopsida; order Santalales; family Viscaceae; genus Viscum; species Viscum album. Next base: position 2,080,425,049 of record OY728137.1, on the reverse strand, counting down.
AAGAAGTAGACAATAAAATTTCACAACATATTAGATTGATAAAATTTGGCACTATAAGCATTAATGAAAAATACTACATAAAACATCCCCATCAAAAGAGAGTACTAATTGTTCATTAGCACAAGCCTGACTTCTCTTTTCCCTTGACAGCAGAATCTGATGATGAAGCCATAGGAATTGATGTAGAAGTGGGAGAAGGGAGTGAACTAGTGGAAAAAGATGGTAAAGGGGGTCATTAAAAAATATAAGGGGCCATGGTAGGTGAAATAGAATACCGAGTAAACTGTAGATCAAGGATTATATGCCTGATCTGACTTAGATAATAAGAGACAGACATAGTGTGGAGGCTAGGGTAGAGGATGAGAAGTAGGAAATAGAGATCCCAGGGGTGCACATGCATGAGCAATAGTGGAAGTACTATGAACATGAAGATAAGTCCACAAATATTTTATGAATCCATCCAAGATCCCACCATCATACTACATAGATTTCTCAAAGCCATCCTTGTTCTACAAAAACATATCCAAATAAGTAGTGAAACAATTGATCTTTTGGACTTGAGTTTTTAAGGATTTAGTTATAGGATGGATCCTCATATTTTCCACAAGGTACTTGAAGTGGTTGGTCATGCAATTCTTAGATAAGATATGGTTGAAGTAGACTTACACCCTTTTAGAAATTTCATGCTAGGCATCATTCGTAATCTTGGAATGAATTATCACTAAGTAGATAAATATTTCAATGTTCTTGATAACGTTTGATAAATATTCCTTACCAAACCCACTAAGCACAGATTTAAGTTCATCATTGACTACTTTTTGAATAATATCACGGTCTAAAGAAGGTTGAGACGATTTTCAAGAAGTGAGAGAAGTAGTTACAGATGAGGTATTGGATTTCAGATGATTTGGAACATTATAGATACATCCCTTATACTCAATAGTTAACATGCTAATACTAATAAAAAGCTCAATCATCTCTTGAATATTCTTCTTGTTTCTTTAAACTACCTTTTAAGCTATAGATGTTTGATTAGGTTGAATCAGTAAGGCTACTTCCTATGGGTCTATCTAAAAATATCGTCAATAGAATAATAAATAGATTCTTGTCTAGGTGTTACCCCTCTCGCCATTTTTTCATCCATAGTTCTTAGAGTTTTTACATCATCACATAGTAGTTTAGTCTCAACTCTGACTTCATGAATTTCATGAAGCATCCTGCATTGGTCTGCGACATAAATTTTTACAACAATAATGAATCATATCATTCACTCGGATTGGTTATAGGAACATGTTGGGTATTCATTATTTTCTCTACTCCAGCTAAAAAGGTAGCTCAAAAAGCTTTTTGTAAGGACCCATCCTTAAAACAATATATAATATTTAATTAAATGAATTACTCACATTGAGGATCATTTCAGGATTATTGTTTTAGAGAATTAGGACATAACTGTTAGATCTCAATGGATGAAAAAGTAGACACTTCTACTTAGTATCCATTTTTTTCCACAAAATATAAACTCTTAATAAAATGTCATGTCTAGTTCCATGTTTCAGACAACATGATTATTCCATGATCCCATCCATGACAATATTCCACTTTATGTCCTGTGAAAAAAATTTAAAAAACATGGGATGAGCCCAAAAAATCTCATTAAGGGATACAAAAAGAAGGAAAACTGTTAGTTTTAAAAAACAACAACTAACCATGAATACATTCTCATAAGTAATAATTTTCACCATTATGAAGTAGTAATTACTCTTAAATTAATAAAAGATCATTTGTTACACTTTTGTAACAGAAATATTACAATAAAACCCATATAAAGATCACATAACATATAAAGGTAACTTGGAAAATAAACATACTTAAAATGGAATAACTATACTATCATCTTCCACATATATCACTAAATGAAATAGCCATATGGCCAACTTCCCTATACAATGTATTGGGGATTATAACATAACCACCCATCTTGGGTTATCATGGAACCAACCATAATTTGTTTTGTCACGTAACCACCCATCAAATAAAATCATAACACATAAAGTATTTCAAATATAAACATTTTACTAATAACATTTCAATTGAAATTACAAAAAATCATTTCAAGTCATTGAAATAATCAATTAATTTCAAAAACCATTTTCAATACCAAAATATGTAAATAATATTTGGTATTTATTTAGCTTTTAAAAACATTACAGATTCTCAAGGAATCCAATGAAAAAATAATACTCAAGGTGGTGAAAAGGTCATTGTCATCACCTACGTAAAAAAGAAACGTATTTTTTTCCATTTAGTAAAACACATCATAGAGAGAAGATTTATTTTGAATAAAATTTAAAAGGGTTTTTACAAAGTATAAAATAATTTCATGTATAAATTAAATAATGACATAAATAATAAAGATACGATCAACCCAAATAATGGGAATTGGGTTAAGAAGTTCCCTTTCCTTGTGTCTGACTTGACCCACTAATTCTTAAATTTCTTGAATAACAAACTAAAGTTAATTTATAATCGATTAAGAACATTTTAATGTTAATTATTACTTTTATATAACTTATTACCATCTTATAGCCATTATTTAATCATTTATGGTAATAACGGTCATTCTTTCAATATTTGGTACTTGAGTCAGAAATAGACTTCTTATAATTACATGTTGTTCATGTGGTCAAAAGATCATTATATCCAGAAGTATATTCATGATTTAGATATCATATATATCATATATATGTATTATATATCTATATTTATAATATTATGTTACATTTTGAGGTAAGGAATGAAATGCCCCATTCATGGAAACGGTAAACCGTAGATATGCGTGAATTGTACTTTCATTTCTATTTTATATTTTAATGGAATTAAAACATAATTATAAATATTTATATTATAATTATACTATATAATCATAAAAATATCATTTTCGCTTTCATTTATAGGCTCCACGCATTGTATGAACGAGTCACATCACTTTGAGGGGGCGATAGTCCACACTTCCTCAAACAAAATTATCGCATTTACCCAAAATTGAAACCAGAAAAGTATTCTATAAGTAGGAGATATAGAAGAATAATGGAAACATAAACATAATATATATCACATATAAACACATTTCCATCGTAATGCCCATAATGAGAGGCGGTAGGAGATAATTGAACAATCATCGTTTCGTGAGGCGTTAGTTTTCCATCAACAGAAACTTTATGTTCTTTACCCATTAGATGGATGTGTGTGTAATTGTAGTTCGAATCCATCTCATGACAACATCCTAGTATAATTATCATATGGGTTTTGTTACAAAATAATGGAATAAAAAGAGATTATTGGGTTGGATATGTAAAATAAAACAAAAGAACATTAGAAGAGACAGTACCTTTAAATTGAGTAAATACCCTTGTTTTGAACCAAATGGGTTTCTTCAGGTGATTTTTGACTAATGTATGGCTTATAAGATGATGAAAGGGATCTTTGATTCTTATTATAGAGGTGTTTGGACAATCCAAATTCTTGTGAATTGTGAGGAATGAGTTAGAAGTGAGGGATTTTTATAAGGGAGAGGTGGGGCTCTTTAAGAATGTTTGAAAAAATTGTTATATTATATATTCATATTCGGTTTCAAAAGGTAAAATATTCGTTAAAATAGAATTTAATATGAATCATGGTCGATATAAATTAATTCAATAATAATTGGATAGGTTTTGGATGTTTTTTTAATTTTTATAATCTTATTTATTTAAATCATTTATTAATGAGGTAAATATTGCATCATTATTGTGTCAGAAATACTTTAATTTATATGATGTCCAAAAATTATAAACCAAATACCATGATTTAAGAAATATTTTTATATTTATAAATAATATTTATAGTCAAAATCTAACTTATATAACCCCATGTAAAAATTTATTTACTAAAGGATATTTGTTTAGGTCATTTTTGTCTTTACATTAAATTAATCAATACAGAGTGTCATTATTAGTCTCATGTCACTCCATGGGGTCCCAAATTCAACCCAAAGATGACCATGGTCGGATAAGTATCAGAAAACAGGATTAAGACACTTGTTAGGATAATTTATTATTATTATAATATTTTATTATACCCTTAATTACAATATTTACCCATTAATCATGATAAATAAAATATTTACTAAAGTAATATTTAAACTGACTAAAAATAATGGTTACATATTTACACAATTTGGACTTAATGACTCCAAATATGGAATCCATTTTTCCAAATTCAAAAAATTGAAGTGTCATAAATAAATTTAAAATTATTTCCCGCTATTAAAACAAATGGGGTGTTTTTATGAAATAATAACTATCATAAGATTAATACTTTTTTATATCCAATTTCAAAATGAAATTACATCCAATGACCTATATTAGATTAAATGGTAAAAATATATTCCAATTACACTTTAAATACAATGAAAAAGGTAATATAACCATATAAATAAATTAGATTAAAAGGAACTTTTGAATTAAAATACAGTATTTTTCACTATTCATTGAAAAATTGAACATTGTCAAAAAAATACAAAAATTTCATCCAATGTAAATTTTGGTGTCCTGATTCTAAATAAGAATATTATTTTTTTCAAATAGGACATATCAAAGTGAAAAAAAACCTAGATTTATAGTGTTTTCACCATTAAAAGGTGGTAAATCGACTATTTAGTGCATATTAGAGTATTTATGATTAAAATCGAATTCTTTACTTATTTTAAGCCTCTAATTTTTTTTTGGATAAATGTAAAAATAGTCAAAAAACATGTATAATCATACTGTAGTAAGTTCTATTCATTCCCTCCAATACAAAGGTTATACCTTAACTACCATTTAAAATAATAATATGATATTATTAGTGTGTAATGTAAGATTTCAATGAAACAAATTATTACATATGAGGTATGCCATCGAACATAGCATCCCCTTTAATGTAGAATTAATATTTAATTAAAAATATTAAAAAAATATGAAAATTTTGATGTTCTTTATTTACCTGGGATGTTACATACTTCTCCTTTTTGGATATTTCATCCTCATAATTTATAAAACGGGGCTTGGAAACTTCATTAAATGTCCCACATAAGAAAAAAATCATTAAAACTATCACTTTAAAAGATTGAAAGAGAAGTATAAAGGTCACCCAAGATAACCCGTACTTGGATTCCTTGTAGGAAGACATGGATATGGATGAGAGAAAAAATGGTCATGTTCTGATGGAGAGTGGTAGAAAACATGAATAGGAGAATGTTAACCACTAGAAATTCACAAACCTATGATGTGATAAATAGTCTTTGACTGCCCAGTAGGAAATTTAAACCAACATAGATTTTGTTTTAAATTCCTTTTATAATTTTGAGAAATTCATTTACTACATAGAATATGAAAATAATAAAATATACTTACCTTCAAGTAGAGTTTCATAATTTAACAAGTATCTTCAGAAAAATAATATTTTCTCCAAACAATTAGCATTAAAAAACTCTTAGTCACAACAAAAGAACAACAATCATATTGTAGAAAATCACATAATCCACAAATTAAGAACTATATATTTCCCGTGACTTTAGTCATCAACTAAAACCAAAATTGTTATTATGTGATCATTTCATCCCCCCAAATGGATAATCCTTTATAAATAATTTTCTTCTAATAATATCCAAAATTCAACAAATGTTTCCAATGTTTAATAAATGCTAATCAATGCATAATTTTTCCTTAAAATTATTCAAAATAATCCAAACTAAGATTGAAACCCAAAACTCTTAAGGATTTAATCCCATAGTCTTCCACAGTAAATCTTAACATTTATCTCTAAATATCACCGACTACTCATAATGTCTCATACTGATATATAATTAATCTAAACGCATATTCTATATGATAGGTTAGTAATTTCCATAAATAACCATGATATCCATATTTACAATACAAAACATAAATTATTCCAAATATAATATTTCAAACATTACCACACAATTGATATCCCATAGTATTCCATTTTTTGTAGGTATATTGTTCCCCAAAAGAGAGAACGTCATTTAGAATCACTATTATCACCTAATCACCAAATCATTTTTTTATATTAAGGATATCCATTTGATAAAATATAAGATCCCAAATAAACCTGTTCTTGATAAATAAAATCATTTAACTAAAAAGAATAAGTCAAACTAACCAGGGACTTCATGTAGTCTTGTGTTAGGTGATAAATCCCAATCACACTTTGGTTGTGTTTTTGATTCCCGTATCTTGGTCTGACTTGATGGGTTGTCACACGGTCTGTGTGTTGTCCCTCAAAAATTACCCTAACATGATTAACCTCAATGGTTTTCATATACCTCTCATTTTCATCCCAAATCATTATGATCTCCACATTATAATTCTTGATGTAATATATATATATATATATTTTGTCATTGCTTTAATTTCATCACCATATGATAATATGAAATGATCACTAGAATAACGAATAGCATACCTTGATCATGGTGTCCAATTGGTTTCATCGTTATCTTATTCATGTAGGTAGAATCTCCATGAATTCCAACAATGATTTAGAGATCCTTCAATATAATTAGCTTCCTTAATTAGAATACACCTTTTACAACTTGGGTCATATGGGTGTTCACAGAAAAATATTTTTGGAAAATTATAATGTGTCACAAATAATTTCAAAACATCTGATAAAACAAGATTTCTATAAAATATTCGGACCAAATTTTAGTGGAAAAATTAAATTAACGGTCCTTTAGAAATACAATATGTATTTATTGAGAGACTATATTGTAAAATCAAATATAAATAGGTTACACAATGGCCTCCTTCTTCCGCACCTTTGTCAAAATCATAATATTCTTCAAATCCTTGTGATAAGGTAAAATATTTGAAAATTCCTTGAAAATATTTACCTTTCTTGAAAATAAGAGAATATTGTAAAAATAGTATTAAATTAAATATAACCCATGATCGACGATGATATCGGGGTATAGTGGAGGTCTTTGATATCTCAATAAATTGCTTTTAAGTGATTTGTATGTTAAAAAAAGTTTCCCAATCATTCGAACAATACTTTGTGATAATTATAGAAAGAAAGTCATCAAGAAGAGATAGTAATGTCATTTGATATCTTCCTCCTTCCATTTGTAACATACTTCCCTTGATCTGCAAAAAGTTATAAAACAATAATTTAACTAAAATAATAGACATAGGGATTAACCATGTGTTTAAAAAAAACTCCTAGCCCATAAAGTTGTATAAACTGACCTTTGATACCATCTGTAAGGACCCGTCCATAAAACAATACATAATATAGAATTAAATTAATAATTCACTTTGAGAATCTTTTCAGGTTTAGATTTTTAGACAATTAGGACATAACTGTTAGATCTCAAAAGATGAAAAAGAATACACTTTTCCTCAGTTTCCATTTTTTCCCACAAAATATAAAGTCTTTTAAAAAAAGAGTCATGTCTAGTTCCATGTTTCAGACAGTATGACTTTTCCATGATCCCATCCTTTACCCTAGTCCACTTTATTTCCTATGAAATACATTTTAAAAGCATGGGATGAGATCAAAAGTCTCGGTAATGGATACACAAATAATGAAAACTGTTAGTTTTTCAAAATAAGTAAACCATGAATACTTTATCATAAGTAATAATTTTAACCTTTATGATATACTAAATAATCTTCAATGAATAAAAGATAATTTCTTACCCTACTGTATCAAAAATATTACCATAAAACCCATAAAAAGAACACAAAACATATAAAGGTAACTTGTGACAAAAACATACTTAAATAGAGTAACCATGTCGTCATCTTGAACACATTCACTAAATGGAATAACCATAAGGCCAACTTCTATACACAATGAATTGGAGGTTAAAACATAACCAACCATCCTGGTTTACAACAACACCACCAATCATTTGGTTTATCACATAACCACCTCTCAAATAAAATCATAACACATAAAGTATTGCAAATACAAAAATTTCATTAATAACATTTCATTTGCAATCACAAGAAATCATTTCATGAAATTGAAATAATCAATCCATTTCAAAAACCATTTTAAATAAAAACATATGTAAATTAGTATCTGTTATTCATTTACCTTTTAAAAACATTATATCTTGTTAAGGAATCCAAAGATCAAATAATAAACGAGGTGGGGGAAAGGTCATTGTCATAGTAAATGTGAAAAAGATATGTATTTTTTTCATTTAGTAAAATAACTCATAGGGAAAAGATTCCTTTTGAATAAAAGTCAAAAGGTTATATACAACGTTTAAATGAATTTTTTTTATAAAATAATGAATGACATAAATAAGAAGGGTATGGTCAACCCAAATAATGGGAATTGGGTTACAAAGTTCCCTTACCCTGTCTCCGTCTTGACCCGTTCATTCTATAATATCTTGAATAATAAAATAATGATAATTTCTAGATGCTTAAGTTCCTTTTTCATGTAAATTATTCCTTTTATATCACTTATTACCATGTTATAAACATTTTTTAATCATTTAATTTAATAATAGTAGTTCTGTCAATATTTGGTACTTAAGTCAAAAATATACATCTTATAGTTACATGTTGTTCATGTGGTCAAAATTTCATTATATACAAGATGATATTCATGATTTATATATAATATCTATAATATATATCCAGTATATACAATTATTTATAATAGTACATAACATTTGGAGGTAAGAAATGAATTGCAGCGTTCATGGAAACGGTAAGCCATATGTACACATGAACACTACTTTCATTTCTATTTAATATTTTAATGGAATTAAAACATTATGATACATTGATATAATATAATTCAAGTATAGTATCATATATAATATCATTAACTCTATCTTTATACGTACTAAGTATGGTATGAACGAGTATTATCACTTTGAGGGGACGATAGTCCTCACTTCCTCAAATGAAATTATCACGTTTACCAATAATGGAAACCATAAAGGTATGATATAAATGGAAAATACAAGAGAATAAATGAAACATAAAAATAATATATATCATATATAAACATAGTTCCTTCTTAATGGACACCATTATAGGCGGTAGGAGATAATTGAACAATCATTGTTTCATGAGGCGTTAGTTTTCCATCTGCAGAAACAGAATGTTCTATACATATTAGATGGAAGTGTGTGTAAGTGTAGTTCGAATACATCTCAAAAAAACATCATATTATATTTACGATATTTTTTTTACAAAATAATATAATATAAAGTGTTTATGGGTTTGGAGAGTTAAAATAAAACAAAAGAACTAAAGAGGAGACGTTACCTTTAAATTGAGTAACTCCCATTGTTTTGAACCAAATGGGTTATTTGAGGTCATTTATGACTAAGGTAAGGCTTCTAGAATGAAGATAGCGATATTTGGAGCTTATTATTGCATAGTATTGATAAGCCAAAGGCCTGAGATGCGTGAGGAATGAGGTATAAGTGAGGGATTTTTATAAGGGAGAATAGAGGCTCTTTAGGAAAGATTGAAACAGTTATTTTATTATAACATCATCTTCGGTTTCAAAATGTCAAATATTAGTTAAAATCAAATTTATGATGAATCATGGTAGAAATAAAACAATCCAAAATTAATTGGATAGGTTTTGGATATTGTTTTAATATTTATAATCTTATTTATTTAAATCATTTATTAATGAAATAAATTCTGCATCATAATTGTGTCCTAAATAATTTAAACTATATGATGTGAAAAAATTAAAAACATTCCATTATGTAGGAAATATTTTTGGCATTACAAATTATTTTTATAGATGAAAATATAACTTATATAACCCCATGTAAAAAATAATTTACTAAAAGATATTTTTTTATGTCCTTTTTGTCATTATATTAAATTAATTAATATAAAGTGTCATTATTAATCTCATCTGGAAACATGGGGTCCCAAATGCAACCCAAGGATGCCCAACATTGTCTATGTATAATAAAATTGGATTCATCCACATGTTAGGCTAATTTAATATTTTTATAATATTATATTTTACCATTATTTACTATATTTAACCTTTAATCATGGTAAATAAAATATTTACTGTAGTAAATATTTAAAATGATTAAAAATAAAAGATACCTATTTTCAAAATTTGGATCTACTGATTCTAAATATGAAATATATTTTTTCAAATTCAAATTTCCGAAGTGGAAGAAATTAATTTAAAATTAATTTTCTCTTTTAAAACAAATAGCGTGTTTTTAAGAAATAATAACTATCAATAGATTGACACTTGTTTATGTCCAATTTCAAAATGGAATTACATCCAATGAAAAAAATTAGATTAAATGGTAAAAATATATTCTAATTACACATTAAAAACAATTAAAAATATAATATAACCATGTAAATAAATTATATTACATGGAATTTTTTAATTAAATTACGGTATTTTTCATTATTCATTAAAAAATGAACATTTTCAGAAAATTACCAAAATTTCATCCAAATTAAATTTTGGTGTCCTGATTCTAAATAAGAATTTAATTTTGTAAAATAGAATATATAGAAGTTAAAAAATCTTGATTTAATGAGGGTTCTCCATTAAAAGGTGTTAAATCGACCTTTTAGTGAATGTATGAGTATTTATGTTAAAAATCAAATTTTTTGCATATTTTATGCCTCTAACATTTTTTGGATAAATGTAAACATATTCAACAAACATGAATAATCATATTATAGTTAGTTCTATTCATTTTATCCAATATAATGGTAGCTACAATTTATAATAATATTATTATATTATTAGTGTGCAATGTAAGATTTAAATGAAACTCATTGTTGTGTATCAGGTACTCCATCGAACATAGCATCCCCATTAAAGTATAATGAATATTTAATTCACAAATATTAAAAAATATGAAAATTTTCATGTTCTTTATTTACCTTGGATGTTACACTTTTAGATCATCCTTATTCACCATGTTTGGAGATTCTTGTTAGTGTTCAGGAATAGAAGCTAAGATAGGATCAGGTTCCTTGGTAGAGATAGCTTCAGGTACATATGCCAGTTTCAAATAAAAATTAGTAGACATATCGATTCCATAAAACAGAGACTCCATAGGAATTAGTCACATCAACGTAATTATAGAATTTATAACATGTATCCACTGAGCATGGATCAATCGGAATAGGGACATCAATAGATTCCAGATTGGGGGGATCTTCCCCCTCAACATATGTATTTTCTCAGGACTGATAGATTTAGAGCATTGATCTATTTCTACAAATTCAACCCTAATTTCTTCATCCATTCTCTTTCTATCCAATTTAAAGGCTTCATACATTCTCTCTCCAGTAGAATAAATAACATCAGGAATAGATTGTTCCATTGGGTGTTCCTCAAAAGCAGTTTCCTGCACAATAGAAAGATCATCTTCTATATTCTCTTCTATAACATTGTTTCTACTATCCTTATCAATTGATTCTTCTTTTGATTCACATTGTTCTTCATGATCAACAAATTTTTCAGGAATAGAATATTGCTTTTAATTTAATACTTGAGGAGAAGATTTATTATCTTCCTCAACCAGAACAGTTTCTCTGAGAGGTACAACAACCTCTTCTTCTACATCCTCATCAGAATATTCAACAAGTTCATCTAGATCCAAAACAGGATCGTAAATATCCTTAGGTCTTTAAGGGTGTCCTCCAGATTGAACTTTTCTTAAACTTTATCTTTATCTTCCACCCATTGTTTCCTCCATGGATTATAATTGACTTTCATTCTCTTTATTGTAACATTTAGAGAAAGAACACGTAATACATTTTGAATTATTCATCTAGTAAAACCAATAATTTTTAATTAAACATTTCTGAGATAATCCTTGAACAAAATATTGAGGTTGACATGGAGGTTATTTTGATGAACTCACACATATTGTTTATAATATACTTGCACAGGTTGATCTTATGTCCATTTTTTCTGGGATGATAAAAAATACATCAAGTTACTTGACTACAACAACATTAACCTCTTGGGGATAATAAAATTCAGAGAAAACAAACACAACAGTATATACTCACTATCTTTCTCTTCAGCTATGGTTGTCCTCCGGGTTTCATTGCCAGTTAATATTCGCAAAGCTTCATTCAAAAAAATGAACTCTCTCAGAGGTGGAGGACCTCTCTGGTAGTCTTGACAAACACCCTCATGAGGTATCCAAAGGTCTTCATCCCATAACATCGAATAAAAGGTAAAAATCGTCCCATTGATTTAACTTCTCACAACATAACCATCTCCAGAATCAAAAGTGAATTGAACATACTATTAAAATTTGGCAACAATCTTCCAATAAATAGGCCAATCCTCCTTTATAAACCAATATAGTCAGACATGAACTGTAAGAACATTCAACACCAAATACTTACATAATATAATCCACTTATGTAATATCTCCTTTTAAGTTACCACTACTATGTTAACTATATTCTGATTCAGGGGGCCTTCAGGTGCTATATTTGGTGTGATTTTTATATTTTTCAATGAACTGCACTTCCCATTAGTTGACGAAGAAGGGAGTTTCATCCTAAGAATTCCCCAAAGTTTCGAGAGAGAGAGATGGTTTGAAAGAGGGTTTATGGTTTGATAGAAGTGGGATAGAGTGAAGAACGAGTGAAAATTATATTATTTTATCATTTAGGTATATCGGGCGTCGCGGGATAAAGATCACAGGAATGTAAAAAGAATAAAACAATGAATTACCATGATATGGGTTAAAATGTATAAATACAACAATAAATCTTCAATAAATTGAGATTGTAATCGAATTTCATGGTGGGACTGTATCAAGTATCAAGGTGAGACCGTAACAATGTGATTTTTAAACTGTGCAACTATATTGTTTGAGACAGTAAGATCCAGATAGTAACAATGAAATAGTGACTATGAGACTATAAATATGGAATAGTAACTCTTAGGACAGTAAATATATAGAACTGTTAGAGTTAAATAGTAATCTCAAGATAGTGACCAGTTGTAACACCTCAATCTTCCACGATACGCTTCTCTTTCAATAATGCTATAGCTTGCATTGTGCCCAAGTTCGAGATTTTAACACACTGCGACCAATCAAAGTAGCAGTTATGAATAGTTATACCCACCTTTTGAAATTATATAAATTTTGTATTTCAAAATGGACTTCATTTTTGTATTTGTTATATCGAAATTATCATATGCCAAATTTTTTGTAATTTTCTGAGAACTTCAAATTCTCTATGAATAGAGAAAATACTTAAAAACAACTTTTTTAATCAAAATAATTTATAGTGATAAATTATACTATTGATTGGTTTTAAAGTATAATTAGAATATATTTTTACAATTTTATCCAATGGTGTTCATTATAAATAATTTTACTTTGAAATTGGACATAAAAAATTGTGAATCTTTTGAAACATATTGTTTCTTAAAAACACGCTATTTGTTGTGACAGAGGGAATTAATTATTCAATAAATTAATTAACTTATATGTTTTTAATTTTTTTAAATAGACATCATTTTTTAATTTGTAATATCAAATATATCTTAGAGTAAATTTTTGGTATTTTTTTGAAAAACATCAATTTTTTATGAATAGTGAAACCACTAAGTGGTAGTTTAAAAAATAATTTTTCGTATAAATGAAAAATTTCCACTTCTGTGTATTGAATTTAAAAAATCCTACATACATGGTTGTCATTAGAAAGAAAAATGAGGTTCAATGAGATGAAAATAATTTTTGGTGAATAGAAAATTTTAAGTTTTATTAATTACGATTAAAGGTAATTAGTGAAAATTAAAGTAAAAATGATGTTATAATAATATGAAATTACTTTGAAACATGTCCTACCCTTATTGGATGATTCATGTCCGACCCATACGATCCATGGGTCATCTTGGGGACCCAATGGAGTCACGGGGGTAAGAAAATGACATTAATAACTTTTTATTTGAAGTATAAAATTAAATTATCACAAACATGTGTTGTTTTACTGAAACAATTATTACATGGTGTTATATAAGATATATTTTGGAATATAAATATTCATTGGAAAGATAAAGATATTTCCTACATCATGGTAATTTTTTTATAATTTTTATACATTAAATAAATTTAAATTTTTATGACACAATGATGATGCAGCGATTACCTCATTAGTTAACTATTTAAATAAAATGAAAATATAATGTCGAATATAAGCCTTACACATATCAAAAACCTATTGGGTGAGTATATTTCGAAAACTTATCACCTTATATTTGAAATATATAATTGTGGGAACTTTAAAATCTTAAAATCATTTCATAATAATGTAACATTTCATGACTTTCCAAGAGTGCCCCTCCTCTCCTCTTATAAAAGGCCCCCACTACTACCACCTTATTCACACCATCAATGCCATTTGGATCAAACAACCTCTGCCCAAATACTCTCCCAACTTCCCTCTCTTACTCCTAGAAGTCTCACATTGGGCATAATTCTTCCCAAGGAAGCCTTTGGCTCAAATCAAAAAGAGTAACCCGATTTTAATGTAAGGTTTTCTCTTATGTTATTTTGTTTTATTTAGCTTCTCCATCCACTTAAACACTTTTTATTCCATTATATTGTAACAACACCAGTATATTCAATATAATATGATGTTGTTATGAGATGTTTCTGATTTACACTTACAAACATCTTTGTTTAATGGTTAAAGAACAAACTGTTTCTATGGTTGACGAATTTCTGCCTCACGAAACGATGATTTTTCAATATTCTTTTAACACCTCTCATGGAGGCCATTAAGATGTAACTATATTTATATATGATATATGTTATGTTTATTTTTTCCTTATGCTTCTTTATTTCTCATTTATGGAATACCGTTATGATTTCCATTATGGGTAATGCGATAATTTTATTTTAGGAAGTGCGGACTACCGCCCCCTCAAAGTGATTTGAATCGTTAATGCCATATCTGGGATGTATAAAGGATGGAGTAAATGATATTATATATGATATTATACTGTAATTATAATATACCTTTATCTCATTATGATTTTATTCCATTAAATACTAAATAGAAATGAAAGTGGGCGTTCCTGCGTACGTACGACTTACCGTCTCCATGAACAGTGCATTTCATTTCATACCTCTAAATGTTATGTAATATTATAAATGGATATATATACTGGATATATATGATATATATGACATCTATATCATGAATATACTTCTGGATATAATGGATATTTTACCACATGAACAACTTGTAATTATAAGAAGATTATTTTTGACTCAAGTACCAAAGATCGACAAAATGACTGTTATTAACATAAATAATTACATAATTTTAATAACCTGGTAATAAGTGATATAAAATGAATAATTAACTTGAAAAAGATTCTTAATCAAGTAGAAATTAACTCTAGTTTATTATTCAGGAGGTTAAAGAACGATCGAGTCAAGTCGGACAAGAGGTAAGGGAACTTCTTAACCCAATTTCCGTTTTATGGGTCAATCTCCTACATTCAAATTATGTCATGATATTGTTATGTCCTATTTTTTATTTGTGCATTATTTATGTGTACTTATAGTGAATACACATAATATATCTATTTTATTTAAAAAAATTATCTTTTTAAGTGACTTCGTCTCAATCTCCTTTCATTGAAGTATATTTTATTTTATACACAACTTTCTTTTATACGGTGTATAAACCCCTTTGACTTTTACATTCATTCAAAATAAAATTTATTTATATGAATCATTTTACTAAATGACAACATGGAATGTTTTTTTGTCGTACGAATTCGGTGACAATGACTTCTCCACCGACGTGACCATTATTTGAGTTTCGGCTTCCTCTACATGCCGTAACTTTTTTTTAATGAAAATTTATTACAAAGTTTTTTTGTTTTGGTATTGAAAATGGTTTTGAAAGTGTTTTTTATATAAATGTGTTGTATTGATATCATGTGATTGAAATTTGTAAATGTTATGTTTCCTTTATGCATGTTTTAGGTTATACGATTATGTTATAGATTATGATATGTTTAAATCTGTTCATATGAGGAATTCACTGGACTTAAAAAGTGACGGGTGGAGCCCGCTATAGCTCCTCGATGCATCGGCAGGTCTCATGAGACAATCTAATGTCTTGGCATGAGGCCTTGACAAAATATAATTTTTAGTCTTGGCCCGATGCCTTGGTTACGTGGTTATGATAGTCTGGCATTATGCATTCCATCATTATGAAAGTGGTTATTGATATTGCATATGATTATTCGACTAGTAGAATATCCATGTGAATAAGTAAATGGAATTATTTCATTTAACGTTTTCCATATTGTGTTGAAGTTCAAGTTTAAAAGGCTTTTTTAGTTATACATTTCCTTAAATGTTTGTGTTTATTTATGAAACTTTCGGCTATATCATTATCCTTACTAAGAATCTAAGATCACCCCTTTCAATGTTTTAGTATTTTTTAGGATTTGAAGAAGTATTTTATGAATGACCTGCAGGGATAGTCAGTTGGGGATTTGACTGTGGACTATGAAGACAAGATGTTTTTGTATTTTTGTATTACATTATGATGTAATGTACAAGTTATGAATGTATCTATTGTTTTGAGGCTACTAAACTAATCAGTCTTTCGAGACTTGATCTTTGTGATCTTGCCAATTTACGCAATAACGCACCGACTCTCGGTAACTGGGGTCGGGGCATTACAGTTGGTATCAGAGGCAATTTAGTACTAACCTTGGAATCTAGATTTAGTTAAACTCTGATTAGAGCACATAGACCTAAGATAAAATTTGAGGATTAGTATAGAAGAACTTCTTAGAATTTTGCTATTATAGTGATTCTGTGAGTTTTTTTAGAAATACATCCCTGTCTAGATATGAGCAGGTAGAGGAGGCTCTAGAACAGATGTATCTAAGGGTAAAACCCTAAAACACGGCTTTGAGATAGACTCGAATGGGAACTGGTGAACGACAACGGGCCATGTTACACTCTTGGTTACGACACTCTCGGAGGATATGCTTAGGATAATTCTCATTTTTTTCAAACCACTATGAAGGGTTTCTGAGTATATACATCCTCAATAAAATCATTTTTTTGATTATGGATTACATCCATAAAACGTTCAATTTACGTGAAGTATTTTACAAGTTTTGAATTATTCATTGCAATTCATAAACTAACCTAGTTTATGACATTGTATAGAAATTGTGCCTTGTAGAAGGAATGTGAACTATAGTAATACGTATGATCCAAAGAGTAAGAAGGATCATATCTTTCATGGTATTAAGCCAATATTTAGAAGGGAAGTAATCTCCCATGTGTTCTCAACATATGAAGAAATAGTATCATGTGTTAATAAGATAAGTAAAGAATTTTCTGAGTCATATGGCTTTGAAGCAAAGCAAGAGAAGAAAAGGATGAATGTTATAATGATGGATAAAGGGACGAGGGGAAAGAAGAATTTTCCAATATGTGATAAGTGTGGGAAAAAACACCTTGGAAATTGCCTGAAGGGAATTGGAGTTTGTTATAAGTGTGGAGAAAAAGGACATCAAGTGCATCATAGAAAGTGTATGAAAAAGGATTCAAATGTACAATGCTTTATCTGCAAGGAGTGGGGACACTATGCAAACCAATGTCCAAATCATCAGAGTATTCCCCAAATGATGTTATTGGATAATAATATAGTTATGATACTACCACAGATGAGGATGAATGATTATAGTTCTTATGCTATTATTAAAGAATTATGTCATTTGAGTGTTGTATCAGTGATGTACTAGTTATAATAATTATGGAGTGTATAAGGATTGTGATGTAGTACTATTTCATCAAGCACTTGAGATTGTGTGGAACCAAGAAAAGTGACCCAATAGAAGGTTAAATTTTTGGAAAATATATGGTTGAGAGAATGATAAAACATAATATGGTTCTGATACTGAGATAGTGATTTTGGAATAATACAATTTTGATTTGGATAAATTATATTAGATATTCTTGACTTCCTTGAAACTGATTAATGATTTGCATACATTTTTGGATAGAAGGAGGATATCTAGTATTCTATAAGGAATAAGGGATCATGAACGTAATCAAAATGGATTTATGGCAATTCAGGATGTTTCAATGTTTTAAAAGAATACCTGATGAAGGTGTTCACATGTTATTATGCGGCAAAAAGGATCTTCATTATGTTTACACTTCTTATGAAATTTGGATTGTGAGTTGGGACAGAAGTATTTTGGATAACTATAAATGTTTGAATGGGTTAAGTTTAACTTTGGATAGTATTATTTAAGGATAAAACATTTCTGAAGCTTATTTTTGTAATATTATAATACAATAGTTTTAGGAAAAGGACAACCTGGAGGTTGGGGGACAACCCGTCGCGTCGGAAAAAGATGCAGGAATCGAACCCACAACCATAGTGCGACATGCCTTTATTACCTACCACTAGCCTACAAAAATTTCTTAGTTATTACAAAATAGTTTTCCAAATATTAATGGTATGTGTTAATATTTTTAACCTTGTACGATTAGGATAAATATAATAATTTTGAGTTATATAATATTTTTGAGGGAAAGATGAGTTTGTGGTAGAAATTAGTTGAAGGTTGAAACTCTACTTGTCAAGCATATATATATATACCTATCTCTTATTCTATGAATAAATTAATTCTTAAACTTTAGGAAAGGGGTATTAAAACGAAAAAATGTGTTATCCTAATACCTTATGTTTTGTTGAACTGATGATATTTTAAATCACTATAGATTGAAGGCTTTGAGGCCCTCAATTTTACACTTGTTTGTGATAGATGAACTGAATAACTCCCTAAAAATATTTACGCGATTCCTCCAATTATATGTCTCTAATTTTCACCAATGTTCTCCAAATAGAGATCTTAATTTGGTGGTGACTTTTTCTATTTCCCTTTCCCTCTTATTAAGGATAAATTTTATTAACCTTATTTCCGATTTGGGTTTTCCAAAAAGGTATTTTCTATTTTCAACCTTTTATTTTTGAAAAAAAATTTCAAATTGAAAAGACACAATTTATTGAAGGAGTGGAGAATGTAACACCCCATGCTTCTACCATACGCTTCTCATTCAATAATTCTATAGCTTGCATTGTACCCAAGTTCGAGATTCTAACACACCGTGACCATTCAAAGTAGCAGTTATGAATAGTAATACACACTTTTTAAAATTATATAAATTTTAAATTTCAAAATGGACTTCATTTTTGTATTCAGAATATCAAAATCATCATAAGTTGAATTTTTTGTAAATTTCTGAGAACTTCCAATTTTCTATGAATAGGGAAAATACATAAAAACAACTTTTTTTATCAAAATAATTTATAGTGATAAATTATAATATTGAGTGGTTTTTATGTATAATTAGAATTTATTTTTACCATTTTATCCAATGGTGCTAATTAGAATTAATTTCACTTTGAAATTGGACATAAATAATTGTCAATCTTTTGAAATATATTGTTTCTTAAAAACATGATATTTATTGTGACAGCGGGAATTAATTATTAAATTAATTAATTCAACTTATATGTTTTGAATATTTTAAAATAGACATCATTTTTAAATTTGGAATATCAAATATATCTTAGAGTGAATTTTTGGTATTTTTCTGAAAAACATTAATTGTTGATGAATAGTGAAACCACTAAGTGGTAGTATAAAAAATAATTTTTCGTATAAATGAAAAATTACCACTTCTGTGTATTGAATTTCAAAAATATGACATACATGATTGTCATTAGAAAGAAAAATTTGGTTCAATGAGATGAAAATAATTTTTGGTGAATAGTAACTTATAAGTTTTTTTAATCACGATTAAAGGTAATTAGGGAAATTTTATGTAAAAATGATGGTATAATAATATAAAATTACCATAACACATGTCCTACCATTATTTAATGAGTCATGTCCGACCAAAAAAATCAATGGGTCAACTTGGGGACCCCATGGTGCCACTTGGGTAAGAAAATGACGTTAATAACTTTTTATTTAAAGTAAAAATAAAATTGTCAAAAACATGTGTTGTTTTACTAAAACAATTATTAAATGGGGTTATAGAAGTTAAATTTTATACTATAAATATTAATTGGAAATATAAAAATATTTCCTACATCATGGTAATTTTTTTATAATTTTTAGACATTATATAAATTGAATTTTTTATGACAGAATGATGAGGCCACGATTACCTCATTAGGTAACGATTTAAATAAAATGAAAATAAAATGTAGAATCTAAGACTTACACTTGTCAAAAACCTATAGGGTGAGTATATTTCGATCCCTTATCACCTTATCTTATAAATATATAATTTTGGGACCTTTAAAATCTGAAAAGCATTTCATAATAATGTACCATTTTATGACTTACCAAGAGTGCCCCTCCTCTCCTCTTATAAAAGTCCCCCACCACTACCACCTTATTCACACCATCAAAGCCATTTGGCTTGGCCAAACTATGCCCAAATAATCTCTAAGAGTCCCTCTCTTACTCCTAGAAGAATCACATTGGGCATAATGCTTCCCAAGGAAGCCTTTCACTCAAATCAATAAGAGTTACCCGATTTTAAGGTAATGTTTTCTCTTATGTTATTTTGTTTTATTTTTCTTCTCCAACCCCTTAAACTATCTTTATTCCTTTCTTTTGTAACAACAACAGTATATTAAATATACTAGGATGTGGTTATGATAAGGATTTTATTTACATTTACACACACCTTCGTCTAATGGTTAAAGAACATATTGTTTCTGTGGTTGGTGAATTTCTGCCTCACGAAACAATGATTGTTCAATATTCTTTTAACACCTCTCATAGTAGCCATTAAGATGTCAATATATTTATATATGATATATATTATGTTTATGAATTCCTTATTCTTCTTTATTTTTCAATTATGGCATACCTTTATGATTTACATTATGGGTAAATGCGATAATTTCATTTTAGGAAGTGCGGACTACGGCCCCCTCAAAGTGATTGGAATCCTTAATGCCATATGTGGGATGTATAAAAGATGGAGTAAATGATATTATATAGGATATTATACTGGAATTATAATATACCTTTATATCATTATTATTTCATTCCATTAAATACGAAATAGAAATGAAAGTAGCGTTCATGCGTACGTACGCCTTACCGTCTCCATGAACGGTGCATTTCATTTCATACCTCTAAATGTTATGTAATATTATAATTGCATATATATATATACTAGATAAATATGATATATATGATATCTAAATCATGAATATAATTCTGGATATAATATATATTTTACCACATTAACAACTTGTAATTATAAGAAGTTTATTTTTAACTCAAGTACCAATGATCGACAAAGGGACTGTTATAGAGACCCAACGCTTAACGTACATGGACATTACATTACTTTTGCGGAATACTTAGTACATAAAAAAAACACACACACAAGGACCGTAATAGTTTAGTGTCTTTGGAAACTCAGAATATAATCTTCTAATCATGGTGAATGATCTTCAACATCTCCCATAAAGATCTTCCCCTTTTTTTACCTAAAATCTTTCTTTATATCCTGGGGAAAAGAAAACATAAAAGGGTGAGATCAAATTCTCAGTAAGGGTAAACAAAAGAAATACCAATCACATCATAATCATAAGAACATAACATTTTCGAAATATTAACCTGCAAAAGAGATCATGATATCATAACATGGGATAAATCATAGTAGTGAAATATAATCCCAATAATCATAACATAAAACATGAAACTTTGTGTCATACACATATAATCATAGAGAATAATTTCATATTAGTCAAGACTCATTTCAAAGACTATCTTAGTGGACAAAGTCCATTTCTGAACCGAGTTTGCTCCTCGTTTCAGTCCTGTTTCACTAAACCGGTTTAACCTACTGTTCCAGCAATGTCTATCTCATGAGATATAAAATCTTTACCCAATGAATTGGAGGGAGATATAGGTCCCACCCATCTCATAATGATACCATTCTTATTTGTGCCAAAAAATCATAAACCATACATCATAGTATAACCCATGTATTAAAAATGGGAATCTTAAACATCATGACATCATAAAACAATTCATATAAGATAGAGGAATTCATAAAAATATTTCCATCACAACATAATCAAATCCATGTAATAATAGGGATAGAAATTGAACCCTATATTATCTTAGATGGAAAATAATTTTTATAAAACTCTTGAACTCCATTCTTGAGGAAACTATCCTTTCTACTTCAAAAACATTTTTTCCTTTCTTAACATGTCATTCAATTTTAATATAAAAGAAGTTGCTTAAATATAAACATTGAAACTTGTAAAGGAAGCTTCTTGGAAATAATTTTTTTAAAAAATCCATTCATGCCGTATAAGTTAAAAAAACATTATTCTCGTACTTTTGTCGGAAAAGTCAAAAAGTACCTCGTACAAAAAAACGACAAAAGATTCCTTTCATATCACGTACTAAAAATTCACCGAAGGGTAAAATTGGATTTAAAAAATTGTAGGTGGATAGAAATAATATTACATATTGAGGAATCATGGATTTTGATGATAAAATACACCCTAATAAATACCAATGTATAAACAATCTCAGATAAAAATGAGATTGTGATATTTTCCTTACCATAGGTCTGATTTGCTTCGTAAGTGTCTGAACCTCCTGTATAATGATTTAAATAATGTTATTGACTTATTCCAGAATCATAATTATTTTTATGATATCATATATGGTTCACTTATGAATTTATTTTACCCGTTCTTTTGTAAATTCCATGTTAAAGAGCGTTTTGGGTAAAATCCTTTCATTTGTCGTCCGTGTTTTGACTTGTAATTATTCATATGATTACTTAGATTGTAACAGCCCGAGATTTTATGAAAAATATTTTTTTTAATTTTATTAATGTCTTGTGTTGTACGCTACACCAAAAGGAGCTTGCACAACATGCATCCTTGACTTTCCTTTCATTACACGCAATCACGACCTTCCTTGATAGCGTGTGTAGTACGCAATACCGAGTTTTACTAAACAACGATATGCTATTAAAATATTATTAAAACTAGCCGTTATGAATAGTAATAACCACTTATTGAAATTTTTTAAATTCTATTTTTCAAAATGGACTTCATTTTTGGATTCGGAATATCGAAATTAGCTTAGGGTGAAATTTTGGTACTTTTCGGATAACTTTCATATTCTGATGAATAGTGAAAATTACTAAATTTTAATTAAAAACAACTTTTTTAATAGAAATAATTAATACTGATAAATTATAAATTTGAGTGGTTTTAAAGTATATTTAGAATATATTTTTACAATTCAATACAATGTTGGTCATTGGATGTAATTTCACATTTAAACCAGTTATAAACTAGTGTCAATCTTTTGATAGTTATTATCTCTTAAAAACACGCTATTTGTTTTGACGACGAGAATTAATTTTTAAATTAGTTAATGCAACTGATATGTTTTGAATTTGGTAAAATAGAAATCATTTTTGAGTTCATAATATCAAATATAGCTTAGGCCTAATTTTTTGAATTTTTCTGAAAACTTTCAATTTTCGATGAATAGTGAAACCACTAAGTGGTAGTTAAAAAAACTGAATTGTTCATAAAACATAATTTTACCTCTTCTGTGAGTGGAATTTCGAAAATCCGAGAGACACGGTAAATATCAAGTACTAAAATGTGGTTCAATAGGATGAAAATAATTTTTGGTGAATAGTAACTTTTTACTTTTGTTTACGACGGTAAAAAGTAAATAAGGTAAGTAAGGGTAAAGATGATATTATTATTACCCTAACACATGTCCTAATTCTATTGGATAAGTGTAATTCGACCAAAAACAAACTTAGGAATAAAATATGACCATTTAGCCCCACTTGGATTAGATTAGGACATTTATTATTAATTTATTTAAAGAAGGGTTAAAATAGTTAAAATCAAAGTTTAATAAGTAAATAATTTTTAATATGGGGTTATACATAAGATAAATTCGACTATAAATATTCATTAGAAAGATAAACATATTTCCTACATAATTGTATTTTATTTGTAATTTTTAGACATTAAATAATTTAATTTATTTATGACACAATGATGATGCAATAATTATCTTATTAATGAAATATTGACATAATTGATGTTATGAACACCCAAATAAATGTAATTTGAGACTTTTTATGAATTCCACTAATTTTCTAGGTTACTATGATATATTAGTGATGATTTAATAAACTTGGTTCGAACATATAATTCTGTTATAACTTTCACAAAAATCATATATCAAATAGTGTAAAAATTGACACAAAATAGTTTTTAAATCAAATATTATATTATTAATTGTTATTTTATTCCTAAAAATCTATGGTTCGGCCAAATGACATAGATAAGGATATATATATTAATAATAAATAATTTGGGGTTCTTTTGGCATGTTATAGTAAGTTTATTAACCATATAGTGTAAGAAAAAAAAAGACACGGTAAAAGTTAAATTATTTAACTTAGAGTTAAATCTAATTGATAAGGTTAAAATAATAACCTAAACTTGTATAAATCATATTGGTTGATAGGATTTCGACCCATCCCCGCTTTAGCTTCGAAATAAGACCCTTTGGAACCATTATAAACCGATTTTGACTTTAATATAAAATAATATTTTGAGATATTCCTAAGGTCCCCCTCCCCTCCCTTATAAAAGGACACCTCCTCCCCCTCCTCCTCACACCAATTTGAGCACTCAATCTCGGCCAAACCCTGCCAAAATCCCTTCTCCACTTCCCTAGAATAATCCTAGAGGTCCTGGTATTCTTCAAAGACCAATCTTAGTTCCCTAAGTGGAGGATTCAAAGAGGCGTTTCAAAGAAGAGATAATATCCATTACGGATCTTTTCAATTTCTTTCTTCTTCAACATCTTCTTCTTTAGTTGTTTCATGATAAAGTAATAACATCAGTATTACTTACATACTGATATGTTATTATAAATATGAAACAACCCAAATTCACCTTCTATCCATCCTACGGAAAAATGAAATCACCGCGCGTGCGTACGTACGGAATACCGTCTCCACGCCGTGGTGTAATCTATTTTCCACCATCACCTTACAAGGATGGGTATAATGGTGTAATGAGTAACTATATATGATTATTATAAATTTATATTGATACTGAAATATTATACATACACTTCAACACAAGTTCACGATCATGAGAACGATATCATCACTCGTGCGTACGTACGGACTACCGTCTCCACGACGCGATGAGATTCATTCTCCACTTTAAACCATTCATGAATGATTATAAGGTATATATAATAAGTAATAATTAAATATATTACCTAAAAATGATACTGTATTTATGTGTATATATATGAATGTCATCTACATAATTCCGTTCAACTAAATAAGGAAACGAAAACAGCGTTCATGCGTACGTACGGACTATCGTCTCCATGAACGGTGTGTTTCATTTCATTTATCTATCTATTATATATATATATAAACTGAATATATATGATATATAAATCATGTTTTATATTCTGGAAGTAAGTAAATCATGATATAAGTAATAATAATGTCAAGAACAACAAGTCCAAACACCTACGATAAATGAAACGATTTTACCCAAAACACTTCTTTAACATGGAATTTTCAAATGAACGGGTAATATAAAGTCATAAGTGAACCATATATGATATAATAACAATGAATATGATTCTGTTATAAGTTAATGACATTATTTAAATCATTATACAGGAGGTTCGGACACTTACGAAGCAAATCGGGCTTAAGGTAAGGGAAATATCAGAATCTCATTTTTATCCGGGATTGTTTATACATTAGTATTTACTGGGGTGTATTTTATCATCCACATCCATGTTTCCTAAATATGTAATATTATTTCCATCCACCTACAATTATTTAAATACAATTTTACCCTTCGGTGAGTTTTTAGTAAAGTATATGAAAGGAATCTTTTTTCGTTTTTTCATACGAGGTACTTTTTGACTTTCCGAAAAAAGTACGAGAAGAATGTTTTTTTTAACTTATACGGCATGAACGGATTTTTACGGTTTTATAAAGCATTATTTTCATGAACCTTCCTCAAAAATATTTCATGACTATTTTCTATAAAATCTCTTTCTTTTAAAATTGCATGATGTTTTGTGAAAAGAAATTGATTTTGAAGAAGAAAGGATATTTTCCTCAAGAATTTAATTCAAGTGTTTTATCAAAATTATTTTCCATATAAGATAATAAAGGGTTCTGTTTCTATCCATATTTTTACATTTATTTGACTATGTTGTTATGGAATTATGTTTATGAATTCATTTATCTTATATGAATGGTTTTATGATGTCATGTTGTTTAAGAATCCCATTTTTATTACATGGGTTATGCAATGATGTATGATTTATGATTTTGTGGCACACATAATAATGGTATCATTATGAGATGGGTGGGACCTATATCTCCCTCCAATGCATTGGGTAAAGATTTTATGTCTCATGAGATAGACATGGCTGGAATGGTAGGTTATACCGGTTCAGTGAAACAGGACTGAAACGAGGGTTACTCGATTAAGAAAGGGACTTTGTCCACCAAGATAGTCTTGGCAATGAGTCTTGACTAACAAGAAATGATTCTCTTTGATTATGTGTGAATGCCAAAAAGTTTCATGTTTTAAGTTATTATTATTGTGATTACATTTCACTGCCATGATTTACCCCATGTTATGAAATTATGATCTCTTTTGCAGGTTAAGATTTCCAAAAGTTATGTGCTTATGTATATGATGTGATTGATATTTCTTTTGTTTACCCTTACTGAGCATTTGAGCTCACCCTTTTATTTTTTATTTTCCCCAGGATATAAAGAAAGGTTTTAGGTAAAAAAAGGAAGATCTTTATGGGAGATGTTGAAGATCTTTCACCAGGATTAGAAGATTATATTCCGAGTTTCCAAAGACATTAAACTATTACGATCCTTGCGACTGTGTTTCTGTTATGTACAAAGTATTCCTCAAATGTAATGAAATGCCAATGTACGTCAAGATTCGGGTCTCTACAGTTGGTATCAGAGGAAAGGTTTAGTCAACCTTTGGAAACAAGGATGCGAGATCTTTAGTGAGATCCCTAGAGATATTTCTAAGGTGTTTCTAGGGTTGTCTCTAAGGTTAAGTATACATATAGGTTATAGTACTATAATTACTCTAACGATCATAGAATTAAACCTAAGATGTTAGATATTGAAGGTACTCCCCCTTTATTATTTTGTTTTCCCTAGCATGATTTTTGCCTCTCACACTATTCTTTTTGGGTTTTAGACGATGTCTAGAACCCGAAGGAACCGTGTTGATCAATGCAATGGACAATGCAATGATTGCCCTCTTGAACAAACAAATGTTATGGGAGATGGAGTGCAAAATCTTATTTCTATACTTACACAAGCTATGAATCATTCTGGACTTCCAAATGAGCAGAGAAGGGAACAATATTCTATTGAGTCCTTCATGAGGCAACGTCCACCTTCTTTTAGTGGGACTTCAGATCCACTTGTTGCTGAACAATGGATCAGTACCACTGAAAAGATATTTTAAGTTCTTCAATGTTCTGAATATGATAAAGTCATATTAGCAGTATATCGTTTGTAAAGTGAAGCTGATCAGTGGTGGAATCTTATCAAGAATATGAGGCCAAGAGATGAAATTGAGTCCATGGAATGGGAACAGTTCAAGAACTTGTTTTTCAGTAAGTACTTCCCTCATATTCTTCGAACAAATATGGAAAAGGAGTTTCTTGAGCTGAAGCAGAAGGATGATGAATTTTTTGGTATATACGAAGCGAATTTTACAAGACTTGCAAGGTATGCATCTGGCATTATCATCCAACCTGAAAGTAAAGTTGATCGATTTTTCAGTGGCTTAAAACCAAGTCTTCGAAGGGCATTAGGTATAAGAGACTTCAGTAGCTATGAAGTAATTGTGCGTTGTGCTATCAAGGTAGAAATGGAAGTTGGTGTTACATATCCATCTCATGGTTTTGACAAGAAATGAAAGATGGAGTTCAAGGAGAAATCTCAGAATAATGGTGAAAAGAAGATGAATGTTTACTTATGCTCAAAGTGTGGAAAGAAGCATGGTGGAGATTGTCTTAAAGGGACTAGAAAATGTTTTAAGTGTGGAAAAGAAGGTCATCGAGCAGATGAGTGTTGAGGTAATGGACAAAGGGTTTCTAATGATGTGAATAAAGCAAACACTACAGAGAACGCACCACCTACACTTCAATGCTTCAAGTGCAAGGAAATGGGGCATTATGCCAATAAATGCCCTAATCCAAGGGTTAGAGATGATCAACATGAGAAACCACTTAAGGCAAAGGACAAAGGGAAGTCACATGCGATCACTATTGGCGATGTTGAATATGACAACGATGTGGTGGAATGATTAAGTATTTATGTAATGGGATTCCAAAATAATGTTGAATCATGGAGTATTGGAATATTTATGTATTGGTCTAATGTGGTATTCAACGTGATTGAGATATTTTTGAAAATAAGACGATATGCGCATAATGAAGGGAAAATGAGAAAATGAATTGTTTAACAGTATTCATGAGCTCATGATTGATATAAGGACTAAGTGATATCATGGTTTGATAATAATGAATTTTGAGGATTTTGGTATGTGGAAAGTGTTAACGTTTAACTGCATTCATGTTTTCACTAAGGTTCAATGGGTACTCAAGAGAATATATGATTAAGGACTTTGAATGTTTAGAATGTGACCAACAAGACATATCTTATGATATATGGGGATCAACGATGGTATTAAATATCTGGTAATTGTTTTCACTATATTATGAGAGTGGACTGCAGTATTATGGGTAAGCCTAAAGATTGGAATTGATTATGTTGGACATAAGTTATTATTTTTTAAGGATAGAAGTTATTTTTCGATATTATTGATGGGATGTTATAGTAATATAGTTTTAGAAAAAGGACAACCTGCAGGACGGGCGACAGCCCATCGCGTCGGACAAGGCTGTGGGAATCGAACCCACAACCTAAATGCGACTGGCTTTTATCGCCTACCACTGGCCTACAGGAAGTCCCTGTTTAGTAGAAACTAGTTTTATTTTATTAAGCGGTATAATATATGAAGTATAAGTTCATTTTTGGAACCATATACGATTAATCTAACCATAAGATGAACTTATAACTTTTCAAACCTTTTGTTTGAGATAGATGGAATGACCCATCATTCTATTACATGATCTGCTAACACATCACGAATGACAAATTCAACTTCATTTCATTAAGAGATGAAGTGGAAATTGTCCAAAGAATGACCAACAGTGAGACTATACCGAAATCACGAAAGTATTTCTTCTAATTCCAATTTCATCAACTTTAGGGAAACGATCTTGAAAACCAAAAATGTCATCCTAGTTCTCTTATATCTGATTAATCAGATGATACCTTAGATCGTCACAAATTTATGGATTTGTGATTGTTGGATTTTCCATAGCCATGTTCTCTACCACTCTCCATCAGAACATGATGGTTAGATTTTTCTTCCATATCCATATTTTCACCTATGTGGAAACCTAGTGATTATTTTATTTGGGGTAACCATTACGTTTCATACCATTGTTTTTAAAGATTGGTTTTGGTATTCCTTTTTACGATGTGGGTTTCTATTAAATAAACTTTCGAATAGTAAACCATTTATAACCCAAACGAATTTCGATGGCGAAATTCATTTTAAGGGGGGTAGAATGTAACAGCTCGAGATTTTATGAAAAATATTTTTTTTATTTTATTAATGTCTTGTGTTGTACGCTACACCAAAAGGAGCTTGCAAAACACGCATCCTTGACTTGCCTTTCATTACACGCAATCGCGACCTTCCTTGATAGCGTGTGTAGTATGCAATACCGAGTTTTACTAAACAACGATATACTATTAAAATATTATTAAAACTAGCCGTTATGAATAGTAATAACCACTTTTTGAAATTTTGTAAATTCTATTTTTCAAAATGGACTTCATTTTTGGATTCGGAATATCGAAATTAGCTTAGGGTGAAATTTTGGTACTTTTCGGATAACTTTCATATTCTGATGAATAGTGAAAATTACTAAATTTTAATTAAAAACAACTTTTTTAATAAAAATAATTAATAGTGATAAATTATTAATTTGAGAGGTTTTAAAGTATATTTAGAATATATTTTTACAATTTAATACAATGTTGGTCATTGGATGTAATTTCACAATTAAACCAGTTATAAACTAGTGTCAATCTTTTGATAGTTATTATCTTTTAAAAACACGCTATTTGTTTTGACGACGAGAATTAATTTTTAAATTAGTTAATGAAACTGATATGTTTTGAATTTGGTAAAATAGACATCATTTTTGAGTTCATAATATCAAATATAGCTTAGGCCTAATTTTTGGAATTTTTCTGAAAACTTTCAATTTTTTATGATTAATGAAACCACCAAGTAGTAGTTAAAAAACTGAATTGTTCCTAAAACTTAATTTTACCGCTTCTGTGAGTGGAATTTCTAAAATCCGAGAGACACGGTAAATATCAAGTACTAAAATGTGGTTCAATGAGATGAAAATAATTTTTGGTGAATAGTAACTTTTTACTTTTTTTTACCGCGGTAAAAAGTAAATAGGGTAAGTAAGGGTGAAGATGATATTATTATTACCCTAACACATGTCCTAATTCTATTGGATAAGTTTAATTCGACCAAAAACAAACTTAGGAATAAAATATGACCATTTAGCCCCACTTGGATTAGATTAGGACATTTATTATTAATTTATTTAAAGAAGGGTTAAAATAGTTAAAATCAACGTTTAATAAGTAAATAATTTTTAATATGGGGTTATACATAAGATAAATTCGACTATAAATATTCATTAGAAATCTAAAAAGATTTCCTACATAATGTTATTTTATTTTTAATTTTTAGACATTATATAATTTATTTTATTTATGACACAATGGTGATGCAGTAATTATCTTATTAATGAAATATTGACATAATTGATGTTATAAACACCCAAATAAATGTAATTTGAGACTTTTTATGAATTCCACTAATTTTCTAGGTTACTATGATATATTATTGTTGATTTAATAAACTTGGTTCGAACATATAATTCTTTTATGACTTTCACAAAAATCATATATCAAATAGTGTCAAAATTAACACAAAATAGTTTTTAAATCAAATATTATATTATTAATTGTTATTTTATTCCTAAAAATCTAAGGTTCGGACAAATGACTTAGCTAAGGATATATATATTAATAATAAATAATTTGGGGTTCGTTTGGCATGTTATAGTAAGTTTATTAACCATATAGTGTAAGAAAACAAAAAGACACGGTAAAAGTTAAATTATTTAACTTAGAGTTAAATCTAATTGATAAGGTTAAAATAATAACCTAAACTTGTCTAAATCCTATTGGTTGATAGGATGCCGACCCATCCCCACTTTAGCTTCTAAATAAGACCCTTTAGAACCATTATAAACCGATTTTGACTTTAATATAAAATAATATTTTGAGATATTCCTAAGGTGCCCCTCCCCTCCCTTATAAAAGGACAACTCCTCCCCCTCCTCCTCACACCAATTTGAGCACTCAAGCTCGGCCAACCCCTGCCAAAATCCCTTCTCCACTTCCCTAGAATAATCCTAGAGGTCCTGGTCTTCTTCAAAGACCAATCTTAGTTCCCTAAGCGGAGGATTCAAAGAGGCGTTTCAAAGAAGAGGTAATATCCATTATCGATCTTTTCAATTTCTTTCTTCTTCAACTTCTTCTTCTTTAGTTGTTTCATGATAAAGTAATAACATCATTATTACTTAAATAATGATATGTTAATATAAATATGAAACAACCCTAATTCACATTCTATCCATCCTACGGAAAAATGAAATCACCGCGCGTGCGTACGTACGGAATACCGTCTCCATGCCGTGGTGTAATCTATTTTCCACCATCACCTTACAAGGATGGGTATAATGGTGTAATGAGTAACTATATATGATTATTATAAATTGATATTGATACTGAAATATTATACATACACTTCAACACAAGTTCACGATCATGAGAATGATATCATCACTCGTGTGTACGTATGGACTACCGTCTCCACGACGCGATGAGATTCATTCTCCACTTTAAACCATTCATGAATGATTATAAAGTATATATAATAAGTATTAATTAAATATATTACATAACAATGATACTGGATTTATGTGTATATATATGAATGTCATCTACTTAATTTCGTTCAACTCAATAAGGAAACGAAAACAGCGTTCATGCGTACGTACGGACTACCGTCTCCATGAACGGTGTGTTTCATTTCATTTATCTATCTATTTTATATATATATATTTAATATATATGATATATAAATAATGTTTTATATTCTGGAAGTAAGTAAATCATGATATAAGTAATAATAATGTCAAGAACAACAAGTCCAAACACCTACGATAAATGAAACGATTTTACCCAAAACACTTCTTTAACATGGAATTTACAAAAGAACGGGTAATATAAAGTCATAAGTGAACCATATATGATATAATAACAATGAATATTATTCTGTAATAAGTTAATGACATTATTTAAATCATTATACAGGAGGTTCGGACACTTACGGAGCAAATCAGACTTAAGGTAAGGGAAATATCACAATCTCATTTTTATCCGAGATTGTTTATACATTAGTATTTACTGGGGTTTATTTTATCATCCACATCCATGTTACCTCAATATGTAATATTATTTCCATCCACCTACAATTTTTTAAATACAATTTTACCCTTCTGCGAGTTTTTAGTAAAGGATATGAAAGGAATCTTTTTTCGTTTTTTTCATACGAGGTACTTTTTGACTTTCCGACAAAAGTACGAGAAGAATGTTTTTTTTAACTTATACGGCACGAACGGATTTTTACGGTTTTATAATGCTTTATTTTCATGAACCTTCCTCCAAAATATTTCATGACTATTTTCAATAAAATCTCTTTCTTTTAAAATTGCATGATGTTTTGTGAAAAGAAATTGATTTTGAAGAAGAAAGGATATTTTCCTCAAGAATTCAATTCAAGTGTTTTATCAAAATTATTTTCCATCTAAGATAATAAAGGGTTCTGTTTGTATCCATATTTTTACATTGATTTTTCTATGTTGTGATGGAATTATGTTTATGAATTCCTTTATCTTATATGAATGGTTTTATGATGTCATGTTGTTTAAGAATCCCATTTTTATTACATGGGTTATGCAATGATGTATGATTTATGATTTTGTGGCACACATAAGAATGGTATCATTATGAGATGGGTGGGACCTATATCTCCCTCCAATGCATTGGGTAAAGATTTTATATCTCATGAGATAGACATGGCTGGAATGGTAGGTTATACCGGTTCAGTGAAACAGGACTGAAACGAGGGTTACTCGATTCAGAAAGGGACTTTGTCCACTAAGATAGTCTTGGCAATGAGTTTTGACTAACAAGAAATGATTCTCTATGATTATGTGTGAATTCCACAAAGTTTCATGTTTTAAGTTATTATTATTGTGATTACATTTCACTGCCATGATTTACCCCATGTTATGAAATTATGATCTCTTTTGCAGGTTAAGATTTCCAAAAGTTATGTTCTTATGTATATGATGTGATTGATATTTCTTTTGTTTACCCTTACTGAGCATTTGAGCTCACCCTTTTATTTTTTCTTTTCCCTAGGATATAAAGAAATGTTTTAGGTAAAAAAAGGAAGATCTATATGGGAGATGTTGAAGATATTTCACCAGGAATAGAAGATTATATTCTGAGTTTCCGAAGACACTAAACTATTACGATCCTTGCGAGTGTGTTTTTGTTATGTACTAAGTATTCCGCAAATGTAATGTAATGTCAATGTACGTCAAGCTTCGGGTCTCTACATAGATCATGATCACTTAATTACATAATATAAAACATTATTTATATATAATAAATATTCAGAATATTCATATATATAATAGATCAGTAAATGTAAATAAATACACCGTTCATGGAGATGGTAGGCCGTACGTACGAATGAACGCTATCTTAGTTTCCTTATTGAGTTGAATGGAATGAAGTAGATGACATACATATATATACACATAAATCCAGTATCATTATTATGTCATATATTCCATTATTACTTATTATATATACTTTATAATCATTAATGAATGGTTAACGTGGAGAATGAATCTCATCGCGTCGTGGAGACGGTAGTCCGTACGTACGCACGAGTGATGATATCATTCTCATGATCGTGGAATGGTATTGGAGTGTATGTATACTATTTCAGAATCAATATCACTTTAAAATAATCATATATAGTTATTATGTACACCAATATTCCCATCCAAGTAAGGTGGTGGTGGAAAATAGATTACACCATGGCGTGGAGACGGTATTCCGTACGTACGCACACATGGTGATTTCGTTTTCCGTAGGATTGATAGATGGTGAAATAGGGTTTTTTAATACTTATAATAACATATCAGTGTATATGTGATACTGATGTTATTACTTCATAATGAAACAACCTAAGAAGAAGAAGTGGAAGAAGAAATAAAGTTGAAAGAATCGGTAACAGACATTACCTCTTCTTTGAAGTGCCTCTTTGAGTCCTCCACTTAGGGCACTAAAATTGGTCTTTGAAGAAGCCCAGGACCTCTAGAATGTTTCTAGGGAAGTGGAGAAGAGAATTTGGTAGGGGTTGGCCGAGCTGGAAGGCTCAATGTGGTGTGAGGAAGAGAGGGAGGAGGTTCCCTTTTATAAGGGATGAGAGGGGCACCTTTGGAATAACTAAACATATTATGTTATTATAAAGCCAAATTCGTTTTTAAATAGATCCAAATTGATTTATTTCTAAGCTAAGGTGGGGATGGGTAGAACTCCTCTCATCCAATATAATTTAGACAAGTTTAGGTTCCTATTTTAACCTTATAATTTAGATTTATCATTAAGTTAAATAATTTTACATTTATCGTGTCTTCTTGTGTTCTTATACTATAAGGTTAATAAACTTACTATAAGCAGCCAAAAGAACCCCATGTTGTTTATTATTAATATATATAACCTTATCTAAGTCATTTGGTAGAAAGACAGATTTTTAGGAATAAAATAACAATTAATAATATAATATTTGTTTTAAAAACTATTTTATGTCAATTTTGACACTCTTAAGAAATTGATTTTTGTGAAAATCATAACAGAATGATTAGTTCTAAAAAAGTTAATTAAATCAATACTAACATGTCATATTAAACTATAAAATTTTTTTAATTCATAAAAAGTTTTAAATTACATTTATTTGGGTATTTTTAACATCAATTATATCAATATTTCATTAATAATAAAATTACTGCATCATCTTTGTGTCATGAATAAATTATATTATTTAATGTCAAAAAATTACAAATAAAATTCCATTATGTAGGAAATCCTATTATCTTTCTATTTAATATTTATAGTTGAATTTATCGTATGTATAACCCTATATTAAAAATGATTTTCTTATTAAACATTGATTTTAACTATTTTCACCCTTCTTTAAATAAATTAATAATAAATGTCCTAATATAATACATGTGGGCCTAAATTGTTATATATTATTCCTATGGTTGTTTTTGTTCGAATTACACTTATCCAATAGAATTAGGAGATGTTTTAGGGTAATAATAATAACATTTTTATGATTAATTACCCTATTTACTTTTAAACGGGGTAAAAAAACGTAAAAAGTTACTATTCACCAAAAATTATTTTCATCTCATTGAACAACATTTTACTTACTGAAATCAACCGTGTCTCTTGGATTTTTGAAATTCCAATCACCTAAGTGGTAAAATTAAGTATTATGAAAAATTCCTTTTTTTTAACTACCACTTAGTGGTTTGACTATTCATCAAAAAATGAAAGTTTCCAAAAAAATACCAAAAATTAGGCGTAAGCTATATTTGATATTATGAACTAAAAAATGATGTCTATTTTACCAAATTCAAAATATATCAGTTGCATTACTTAATTTAAAAATTAATTCCCGTCGTCAAAACAAATATCGTGTTTTTAAAAGATAATAACTATCAAAAGATTGACACTTGTTTATGTCTGGTTTAAATGTAAAATTACATCCAATGACAAAAATTGTATTAAATTGTAAAAATATATTATAAATATTCTTTAAAACCACTCAAATTAATAATTTATCACTATTAATTATTTCGATTAAGAAGGTTGTTTTTAATTAAAATTTAGTAATTTTCACTATTCATCAAAAAATGAAAGTTATCCGAAAAGTACCAAACTTTCACCCTAAGATAATTTTGATATTCTGAATCCAAAAATGAAGTCCATTTTGAAAAATAAAATTTAAAAAATTTCAAAAAGTGGTTATTACTATTCATAACTGTTATTTTAATAAATTTTTAATAGCATATTATTGTTTAGTGAAACTCGTTATTGTGTACTACACACGCTATCGAGGAAGGTCGCGATTGCGTGTAATGTAAGTCAAGTCAAGGATGTGTGTTGTGCAAGATCCTTTTGGTGTAGCTTACAACACAAGACATTAATGAAATTAAAAACAATATTTTTCATAAAATCTCGGGGTGTTACATTCTACACCCCTTAAAATTAATTTCTCCCTCAAAATTCGTTGGGGTTATAAATGGTTTACTAATTGAAAGTTTCTTTAATAGAAACCCACATCATAAAAAGTAATACCAAAATGGTTACCCAAATAAAATAATCACTGGGTTTCTACATAGGTGAAAATATGGATATGGAAGAGAAATCTAACCATCATGTTCTGATGGAGAGTGCTAGAGAACATGGCTATGGAAAAGCCACCAATCACAAAGCCATTAATTTGTGATGATCTAAGGTACCATCTGATTCATCAGATATAAGAGCACTAGGATTACATTTATGGTTTTCAAGATCATTGCCCTAAAGTTGATGAAATTGGAATTAGAAGAAATACTTTCGTGATTTTGGTATAGTCTCACTGTTGGTCGTTCTTTGGACAATTTCCACTTCATCTCTTTATGAAATGAAGTTGAATTTGTCATTCATGATGTGTTATCAGATCATGTGATAGAATGATGGGCCATTCCATCTGTCTCAAACAAAAGGTTAGAAAATTTATCAAAACTTACATAAGTCTATCTATAGAGAGATTAATCCTATATGGTTCCTAAAATGGACTTATACTTCATATATCATACTGCTTAATATAATAAAACTTGTTTCTACTAAACAGGGACTTCCTGTAGGCCAGTGGTAGGCGATAAAGGCCAGTCGCACTTCGGTTGTGGGTTCGATTCCCACAGCCTTGTCCGATGTGATGGGATGTCGCCCGTCCTGTAGGTTGTCCTTTTTCTAAAACTACATTACTATAACATCACATAGATAATATCAAAAAAAAAGTTCAATCATTAAACAATACTAACTTATCTCCAACATAATCCATTCCAATCTTTAGGTTTATCTAAAATACTTCGGCCCAAGATCATAGTATAAAGAAAATGATTACTTGAAATGTCATCAACCAAGCACGTGAATTGCATCATTTATCCCACATATATCTTTTTGTTCACATTCCAGTCATGTGAGTACCTTAATCATGTATTCTCTTGAAAAATGAATACCCATTAAAACTTAGTGAAAACATGAATGCTGTCAAAAGTTAACTCTTTCCACATACAAAAATCCAAAAATTCTATATACTCAATCCATGATATAACCTTCTCCTTATATCAGTAATGAGCTCATGAATACTATCAAATATTTAATTTTATCCTTATCCATTCATTATGTTCATATAATCTATATTCCAAAAATATCTGAATAACCTTTAATGGATACTGGTACCATTAATCATACACTTTCAAAACTCAAGGAAAGACAACCGTGTAACAATCCTTATATGTCTCTTTATTCCATAGTGCCTTGAGATTACTTATACAACATTACACTTGATAAACATGTAATCATTCCACTACCTTCTTAAACTATTGACCGAGCTTCAACAATTCTTTCAACTCACATATCATTTGTAGTCTCTTCATCATCATCAACATAAATACTACCCATACGACCATACTGATTCTCTTCATGAGACTTTCCCTTAGGACATTGGTTTTCATAATGCCCGTACATTCCACATTTAAAACATTTAATCATTGTTGATGTCGTAGAAATACCATTATCCTCATCCATGGTGTTAACTGAACCTTTTCCTTTGCACTTACTCGATTTGTGTCCTTATCTTCTGTAACGACCCAAAGTATTTCAATATAAAATTCCATTCTTATATCTATGTCATAAAAACACAAAATAAAGAACTACTAAGTGATAATTGAACTTTAAACATAATTTGGTCACCCCTATGTTTGGAATTTTGAAAATCCGACATACACGGTTGTGCTCAAGATAGTTTTTGGTGTCTAATGAAACAAAAATAATTTTTGGTGAATAGTAACCTACCCTTATGAATAGTAACCTACCCTTATGAATAGTAATATGGCCCTTATGAATAGTAAATAAGATTAACATTACCTATGAGTAATAAAATAAAATTTAGACATCATAGAAAGTGATAATTTTACCTTAGTAAACGTTTTTTGTATTTTATATGTCATAAATAATTAATTATAATTAATTAATTAATTTAAAAGAATATTTATTCCCATGGAATGTATTCATAATGTATTTAATCAATGTCTAATAGTTTTTAGAAAATTTTATAAGACCCTACATAATTTTTGAAAGAACTATAAAATCAGTTTTAATCTTAAAAACTGTTTTTTTAGTAAATTATGATTTTATTTAAATATTAAATCAATAATATTTAGAAAATTATTTTTGAAAAATGGACTTCATTTTTGGTTTCTACACGTTGAAAAATGGTTTGGGTAAATATTTGTGATTTTTCTGAGATAATTGAATTTTTGTTGAAAAGTGGAATCCGATAATTCACAATAAATGCTAATTAATATATTAATTGAGTCATCGATGATGTTCTGCTAATGTAATCCCACTTGGTTCGGGATTACATTATAAAATTACTATTATTGGTCATCCAAGACTCACTATTCCTTGTCTTTGGTGAAATGAATAAACTAATCAATTTTATATCAAGGAAACCCCTCTTCCCTCCACTATAAAAGCCACCCTTCACTCCCTCTTTTCCTCACACCTCTCAAGCTCCAAGACTTCACTAAACTCTTACCAAACACATTCCCTAGCTCATACCCCACGTCCAAAAGCTGCTGGTCTCATAAAAAATACCAATCCTAGCTTCCTTAAAGAGGATCTCAAGAGAAGGATTCTAAAGATAATTTCTCTCTCTCTTCTCCTTTAATTTCCAATCAAGTTCAAGTTCCATTCTTGATCTCTCCTACCTATCATCATCCAAATTGTTCTGTAAATCCAGTATTATATATATAATGTAATATTATGATTCTAATGTAATATTATATCACCCCACACTCATTCCCTCTTCCTTTTATTTTATTAAAAAGAACGTTGTTCATGTGGTGATAATTTATCACCTTCAAAAACAGCATGCTCTCTTCTTCCATTTCTACCTTCAATCTGGTTATAAAACCATTTTTATGGTTGAACCATAATATTTTATATGTATTAATTTCTATTTTACGTTATGGAAATAACCTATGGCCTTATTACTATGTTAAATGTTAAAACAAGATCGTTGTGATCCAAAAACCGCCTAAATTAACCCAAATAACCATCATTAAATTTTTATCTAATGATTCATCCACTTGGGTATATTATAATTATTAAATATACTATAATATCATTAATAAAATGTAATATTAGTTCTGGATTTTTACCCATGATCTACACAAACATCAATTTAAGAATACAAGTGGACTGCTCAAGAAAACCATAAAAACGAACATCCCTGATCAATGTTTTTAAACTCTATAAGTCATCAAAAGGAACATAATATGAAATAATGAAACCAGAATGAACCCTATTAATGTATAAAAGGTTCTGTAATTTCTAATTAATGGATATAATGTCATTATATAGGGCATTAAAGAGAAGCAGGCAT
This sequence comes from Viscum album, assembly GCA_963277665.1. NCBI lineage: Eukaryota > Viridiplantae > Streptophyta > Magnoliopsida > Santalales > Viscaceae > Viscum > Viscum album. Next base: position 2,080,384,766 of record OY728137.1, on the reverse strand, counting down.
TCGAGTACAAGGTAAGGGGAAATCTCAAACCCAATTTTCTTCCTTCGGGTTCTCCCTCTTTCACTCCATTTTTTATATGGTTACTACTCAAAGATCATTTGATCATCATTTCCTATACGTTTCTGAGACATACATGTTTTTCACTGGTTTTTATGTCCATAAAAATGTTTTCCAAAAGAACTCTTCTTTCAAGATCTCACCTTTTACCTCTCATTCAAGGTTGATGGTTCTTATATCAAGTATGTTGTTCCATCTTTATTTTGGGAACACAAAGCATTAGAATGTGTTATTATGAGATGAAACTCATTCCTTTCCATGGGTTATTTATGTAAATGATTGATATGTGTTCTATATGGAAATCATTATAATGATAATTTTATGATGTGACGGGTGCGCCTGGAATTATATAGCGCAATATGAATGTTTAAATGTGACGGGTGCGCCCGGAATTATATAGCGCTCCAATGCATTGGGTAAAGTGAGGAATCTCATGAGTAAATGTGAATCGATGTGTGAAATTGATGCTAGCTTTGATCACAAGTATTTTTGGTTGTTAACCACTAAGACATGATGTTTCATTTTTATGCATTTCCACATTTCAAGTCTATTATTTATGATCCTCTCATGATCATGATCTTTTGCCTATGTTATGATTATGCTCACCCCATGAATGATTATTCTTATCTATCCTCTTACTGGGATTTTAGCTCACCCCTTTTTATGTATATCCTCAGGTGGCTACATGTACTAAGGAGAGGACAAGTGCCACTAAGAAGCTAGTGAAGAAGGAATTAAATAAATTTTAATGCTTGATGTTGTATTTGTTATGTATTGTCATATTTTTTCCAAGACACTAAACCTCTGGATCTTCCATGTGTAATACTATTATATTGTTTATCTTTGAAATGATGTAATAGTAAAGTAAGAAAATGCTAGGTCACTATATTTGGTATCAGAGGAAAGGTTTAGTTAATTTGGGAATTAGGATTAGTGAACCCTAAAGAAAACCTCTAGCATGAGACTAAGTACAAATATGAACACAAGTCTATTTACCTAGGGAACCCATATGTTATGTTTTTTGTACAATTTTTTAAATGGATAAGTTATTCATGACTTGTTTACTTATGTTTTGTTCTAACCTTTTCTATTTTATATAATGGTGGGAACCAGGAGAAATCAGGCTAACAACTCTTGCGAGGTCCAATTCAACGATTGACTGAACAACATCCCCAATTATTTGGGAGGTGGAGTTCAAAACTTCACGGCGATGCTTACCCAATTTTCTCGGTTTATGAATAATAACCATAATGATGGGGAACGTCCTCCTTCACCAAAGAGGGAGCAACTAGCTATCGAATGTTTTATGCGACAACCACCACCGACGTTTTGTGGATCTTTCAATCCACTAGTTGCAGAACAGTGGGTCAAATCCATGGACAAGATATTTTATGTTCTTCATTGTTCCGAGACGGAGAAGGTGACTCTATCCGTTTATCGTCTAGATGGAGAAGCTGATCAATGGTGGTCTTTGAATAAGAACACCAAGCCAAGGGAGTAAATTGAAAAGATGGAATGAGAAGACTTTAAGATATTGTTTCTTAATAAGTACTTCCCACGAACTCTTCGCACGAAGATGGAGAGAGAATTCATAGAGCTCAAGAAAAAAGAAGGAGAATCTGTCACAACCTATGAGGAAAATATCAAAAGGCTCGCAAGGTATGCTTCAGGTTTTTTATCAACAATGATAGCAAAAATAATAGATTTTTAGTGGATTAAAACCACATCTTCTAAAGGATCTTGCAATTCGAGACTTTGGGAGTTATGAAAAAGTTGATCGGTGTTCTCTCAAAGTGGAGATGGAGTTTGGAGAATGGTCCCATGGCTATGGTGATAAGAAACGAAAGATGGAGCTTCAAGCTGGTGGATATAGTGATAAAGATGGGAAGAAAACACAACGACCCACATGCCAAAAATGTGGGAAGCTACACCATGGGAACTGCCGCAAAGGTACGGCGAAATGCTTTAAGTGTTGGAAGGAAGGACACCAAGCTCACGAGTGTCGAAAAGACATGAAAAGGAAGGATAATGTAGCCGATGAAAGGAGAGAACCACTCTAGGTTCAATGCTACAACTGTAGGGAGCTTGGGAACTATTCAAACCAGTGCACTAAACCTCGAGCTCTCGAGGGTAATCAGCACCAACAACCACCAAAGCTAAAGGAACAAGGGAAGGCTTATGCCATCACTACTGCGGAGGTGGAACATGATAATGAAGTCGTACAAGGTACACTTACTATTAACTCAGGAATGGAAAATGTCTTATTTGATTCTGGTTCTATACATTCCTTTATATCTTGCAAGTTTTCTAGAACTATAGAATCGAAGCCCCGAAACCTTGAAGTAGAGATATCTATAAAAACACCAAGTGGTGCCATCATTGCAACCCAAGTGTTTGATTCTTCTCCTATTGACGTATGTGGGGAGATTCTTCTGGAAAATCTCGTAATACTTCCCTTTGTGTAATTCGATGCAATAATGGGAATGGATTGGCTCTCGTTATATAGAGCACATATCAACTGTCAGGAAAAGGAAATATATTTTCATATTCTGAACCAACCAATTATCCTCTAAAAATTCAAGGAAGATCATGAATATCCTTTGAAAAATCCTTCAATGGGGTGGGCGATGATTCCCTATGAAGAAGCATACCTCACCCAAATGGTTGAGTCGAAGGAAAGTGCCAACCTTGAGGAAACTCCCATCGTAAGGGAATACTGTGATGTATTTCTTGAAGAGTTACTTGGAATTCCCCCAGATCGTGAGGTAGAGTTCTCAATTGAACTCATACACGTAGCTACTCCTATCTCGAAGTGCCCCTATAGGATGGATCCTATCAAACTGGAGGAGTTAAAGAAGCAGTTGCAAGAGCATCTGGGCAAAGGGTTCATATGGCCTAGTGCATCACCTTGGGGTGCGCCAGTGCTCTTTGTGAAGAAGAAGGATAGAACCATGCGGCTATGTATCGATTATCGGGAACTCAACAAGATCACCATAAAGAACAAGTATCCTCTCCCAAGGATTGATGACTTGTTCAATCAGTTAAGAGGAGCTCAATACTTTTCAAAGGTGGATATTTGTTCTGGATATCATCAAGTAAAGTTGAAGAAGGAAGATATTCAGAAGACTACCTTCCATTCAAGGTATGGGCACTATGAGTTTTTGGCGATGCCCTTCAGACTTACTAATTCCCCTGCAATCATCATGGATTTGATGAATAGAGTCTTTATACATTACCTCGACAAATTTGTGGTAGTGTTTATCGATGATATTCTCATATACTCCAAGAGCAAGGAGGAACATGAAGAACATCTAAGACTTGTGTTGGCGACATTGAGAAAGGAGAAGTTGTACGCCAAGTTCAGCAAGTGTGACTTTTGGATGAATCAAGTCACGTTCTTGGGACATGTGATCACAAGAGAGGGAATTTCTGTGGACCCTTCAAAGACAAAAGCGATTGAGGAATGGACCAGGCACTCTAGTGTCACAGAAATCCGTAGTTTTCTTGGATTAGATGGGTACTATCGACGTTTTGTGAGAAACTTCTCACGATTATCAAGCCCACTAACTATGTTAACAAGGAAAGGGGTAAAGTATGTATGGACGGAAGAATGTGAGGGAAGCTTCAAGGAGCTAAAGAGAGGGCTGATCACTGCACCTGTACACACACTACCAAAAATTGGAGAAGGTTCTGTGATATACAGTGATGCTTCAAAGAAAGGCTTGAGTTGTGTACTCATGCAAAATGATAATGTGATAGCCTACGCCTCACGACAGATGAAGATCCATGAGCAGAACTACGTGACGCATGATCTAGAGCTGGCAGTTGTGATTTTTGCCTTGAAAATATGATGGCACTACCTTTATGGCGAGAAGTGTGACATATACACCGACCACAAGATCCTAAAGTATATATTCACACAAAAGGAGCCCAACATGCATCAAATGAAATGGTTAGAGCTAATCAAGGATTACGATTGCTCTATTCACTATCATCCTGGGAAGGCGAACAACGTAGCTGATGCTCTAAGCAGGAAAGAACCTGGTACTCTATCCATGTTGAAGATTGAGAAAGACCCTATCTTCTTGGATATGCAAAGGATTGATTTGGGAATCATAAGGGAAGGGGATACATCCTACCTTTCCCAAATGATTACGCAACCATCCATCCAACAGAATATTAAGGAAGCACAAAGGGATGATGTGGAGATACAAAAGAGGGTGAATGTAGTAAAGGAAGGGAAGCTGCAAGTGTTCCATATCGATGATGATGGTGTGATTCGGTTTGGAACGTGGATTTGTGTGCCTTCATCACCCGAAATAAAGAAGGAGCTATTGGATAATGCACATAGCTCAACTTTCGTTATTCATCCTGGAAGTACCACGATTTATCGTGATCTCCGAGAACACTTCTGGTGGGATAACATGAAGAAGGAGATTGCGGAATATATATCAAGGTGCTTGGTATGTCAGCAAGTTAAAGCTGAGCGGAAAAATCCAAAGGTATGATGCAGCCATTACCTATACCCATGTGGAAATTGGAAAATATTACTATGGAATTTGTCATGGGTCTCCCGAAAACGTCAAGAGAAAATAATGTGATATTGGTTGTGGTTGATCGACTCACCAAGACTGTCCATTTTATTGCTATTCGGGAAGACCACTCACATGAACAGCTTGCAAGGATATATGTGAAGGAAGTGGTGAGACTGCATGGTGTTCCACTCTCGATTGTCTCTGACCGCGATCCAAGGTTCACATCTAAATTCTGGAGGAGCATTCAACATTCTTTGGGTACTGAATTAAATTTCAGCACGGCCTATCACCCCCAAAATGATGGCCAGTATGAAGGGACTATTCAGATGCTTGAAGATATGCTAAGAGCCTGCTCTCTTGAATTCCAAGGTGGTTGGGATCAGCATCTCCCATTGGTTTAATTCTCATACAAAAATAGGTTCCACTCGAGTATTCAGATGGCTCCGTATGAAGCTCTTTATGGAAAGCGATGTAGAACTCCAACCAGTTGGGATGAAGTTCTAGAACGAAAGCTACTTGGTCCTGATCTTGTTCAAGATATGACAGAGAAGGTTCAAGTCATCCAGAAACATATCAAAGCTGCTCAAAGTCGGCAAAAGAGCTATGCTGACAATCGTCGAAGGGACTTGGAGTTCGACGTTGGAGATAAAGTCTTCCTTCAAATATCTCCATGGATGAGAGTCATGAGATTTGGGAAGAAAGTGATGTTAAGCCCAAGGTACATTGGCCCCTTTGAGATCCTTGATCGTATAGGAGCCATGGCCTATCGTCTGGCACTTCCACTGAATATGGCTCAAGTTCATGATGTGTTTCAAGTATCACTACTGAGGAAGTACATACCAGACCCCTCACTAGTACTAAACTCAGAGGTGGTACAGCTGGAGGATGATCTCTCCTATGAGGAGAAGCCGGTAAAATTTTTGGATCGAAGTGATAAGGTTCTACGAAACAAGACAACCCGCCTTGTCAAAGTGTTGTGGAGGAACCAAAAGGTTGAGGAAGCAACTTGGGAACCGGAAGAGGCAATGAAGGAGAAGTACCCTCACCTGTTTGTGTAATGTAAAATTTAGGGGGTGGAATTTCTTAAGGGGGGAAGAATGTAACGACCCAAAGTATTTCAATAGAAAATTCCCTTCTTATATCTATGTCATAAAAACACAAAATAATGAACTACCAAGTGATAAGTGACCTTTAAACATAATTTTGTCACCCCTATGTTTGGAATTTTAAAAATCTGACATACACAGCTGTGCTCAAGATAGTTTTTGGTGTCTAATGAAACAAAAATAATTTTTGGTGAATAGTAACCTACCCTTATGAATAGTAACCTACCCTTATGAATAGTAATATGACCCTTATGAATAGTAAATAAGAGTAACATTACCTATTAATAATAAAATAAAATTTACACATCATAGAAAGTGATAATTTGACCTTAGTAAACGTTTTTGGTATTTTATAAGTCATAAATAATTAATTATAATTAATTAATTAATTTAAAAGAATATTTATTCCCCTGTAATGTATTCATAATGTATTGAATCAATGTCTAATAGTTTTTTTGATAATTTTATAAGACCCTACATAATTTTTTAAAGAACTATAAAATCTCTTTTAATCTTAAAAACTGTTTTTTTAGTAAATTAAAATTTTATTTAAATATTAAATTAATAACATTTAGAAAATTATTTTTGAAAAATGGACTTCATTTTTGGTTTCTACAGGTTGAAAAATGGTTAGGGTAAATTTTTGGGATTTTTCAGAGATACTTGAATTTTTTATAAAAAGCTGAATCCGATAATTCACAATAAATGCTAATTAATGTATCAATTGAGTCATTGATGATGTTCTTCTGATGTAATCCCACTTGGTTCGGGATTAAATTATAAAATTACTATTACTGGTCATCCAATACTCACTACTCCTTGTCTTTGGTGAAATTAATAAACTAATCAATTTTATATTAAGGAAACCCTCTCCCCTCCACTATAAAAGCCACCCTTCACTCCCTCTTTTCCTCACACCTCTAAAGCTCCAATCCTTCTCTAAACTCTGCCCAAACACCTTCCCTAGAACATCCCACACGTCCAAAATCTTCTGGTATCATCAAAATACCTAGCCTAGCTTCCTTAATGAGGATCTCAAGAGAAGGATTCTAAAGGTAATTTCTCTCTCTCTTCTCCTTTAATTTCCTTTCAAGTTCAAGTTCCTTTCTTGATCTCTCCATACCTATCATCATCCAAATTGTTCTGTAAATATAGTATTATATATATAATGTAATATTATGATTCTAATGTTATATTATATCACCCCACACCCTTTCCCTCTTCCTTTTATTTTATTAAAGAGAACGTTGTTCATGTGGTGATAATTTATCACCTTCAAAAACAACATGCTCTCTTCTTCCATTTCTACCTTCAATCTGTAAATGAAACCATTTTTATGGTTGAACCAGAATATTTTACATGTATTATGTTCTCTTTTATGTTCTGTAAATAACCTAAGGCTTTATTACTAAGTTAAATGATAAACAAGATCGTTGTGATCCAAAAACCGCCCAAATTAACCCAAATAACCATCATTAAATTTTTATCTAATGATTCATCCACTTGGGTCTAATATAATTATTAAAGATACTATTAGATAATTAATAACATGTAATATCAGTTCTGGATGTTTACCCCTGATCTACCCAAACATCAATTTAAGAATACAAGAGGACCGCTCAAGAAAACCATAAAAACGAACATCCCCAAACAATGCTTTTAAACTCTATAAGTCATCCGAAGGTACATAATATGAAATAATGAAACCAGAATGAAGCCTATTAATGTATAAAAGGTTCTTTAATTTATAATTAATGAATATAATGTCATTATACTGGACAGTAAAGAGAAGGAGGCATTCGAGTACAAGGTAAGGGGAAATCTCGAACCCAATTTTCTTCCTTCGGGTTCTCCCTCTTTCACTCCATTTTTGATATGGTTACTCCTAAAAGATCATATATTCATCATTTCCTTTACTTTTCTGGGATATACATGTTTTTCAATGGTTTTTATGTGTATCAAAATGTTTTCCAAAAGAACTCTTCTTTCAAGATCTCACCTTTTACCTCTCATTCAAGGTTGATGGTTCTTATATCAAGTATGTTGTTCCCTCTTTCTTTTGGGAACCCAAAGCATAAGAATGTGTTATTATGAGATTAAAACCATTATTTTACATGGGTAATTTATGTAAATGTTTGATATGTGTTCTATGTGGCAATCATGATAATGATAATGTTATGATGTGATGGGTGCGCCCGGAATTATATAGCGCAATATGAATGTTTAAATGTGACGGGTGCGCCCGGAATTATATAGCGCTCCAATGCATTGGGTAAAGTGATGAATCTCATGAGTAAATGTGAAATGATGTTTGAACATGATGCTATCTTTGTTCACAAGAATGTGTGGTAGTTAACCACTAAGACAAGATGTTTCATTTTTATGCATTGCCACATTTCAAGTCTATTATTTATGCTCCTCTCATGATCATGATCTTTTGCCTATGTAATTATTATGCTCACGCCATGATGTATTATTCTTATCTATCCTCTTATTGGGCTTTTAGCTCACCCCTTTTTATGTATATCCTCAGGTGGCTACATGTACTAAGGAGAGGACAAGTGCCACTAAAAAGCTAGTGATGAAAAAATTAAATAAATGTTTATGTTTGATGTTGTATTTGTTATGCATTGTCCTAGTTTTCCCAAGACACTAAACCTCTGGATCCTCCATGTGTAATACTATTATGTTGTTTATATTTGAAATGATGTAATAGTAAATTAAGAAAAGGCTGGGTCGCTATAGTTGTTATCAGAGAAAAGGTTTAGTTAATTTGGGAATTAGGATTAGTGAACCCTAAAGAAAACCTCTAGCATGAGACTAAGTACAAATATGCACACAAGGATATTTACCTAGCGATCCCATATGTTATGTTTTTGGAATAATTGTTTAAATGGATAAGTTATTCATGACTTGTTTACTTATGTTTTGTTCTAACCTTTTCTAGTTTAGAAAATGGTGGGAACCAGGAGAAATCAGGCCAACAACTCTTGCGAGGGCCAATGCAACAATTTCCCGAACAACATCCCCAATGATTTGGGAGGTGGAGTTCAAAACATCATGTTGATGATTACCCAATTATCTCAGGTTATGAATAATAAAAATAATAATGGGGAACGTCCTCCTTCACCAAAGATGGAGCAACTATCTATTGAATGTTTTATGCGACAATGACCACCGATGTTTTGTGGATCTTCTGATCCACTAGTTGCACAATGGTGGGTCAACTCCATGGAGATGATATTTTCTATTCTTCACTATTCCGAGATGGAGAAGGTGACTCTAGCCGTTTATCGTCTAGATGGAGAAGCTGATCAATGGTGTGCTTTGATTATGAACACCAAGCCAAGGGATGAAATTGAAGAGATGGAATGGGAAGACTTTAAGAAAATTTTTCTTAATAAGTACTTCCCACGAACTCTTCGCACAAAGATGGAGTGAGAATTCATAGAGATCAAGAAAAAAGAAAGAGAATCTATCACAACCTATGAACAAAATTTACAAGGCTCGCAAGGTATGCTTCAGGTTTTGTTATCAACAATGATAGAAAAATTGATAGATTCTTTAGTGGATTAAAACCACATCTTCTAAAGGCTCTTGCAATTAGAGACTTTGAGAGTTATGAAGAAGTTGTTCGGTGTGCTCTCAAAGTGGAGACGGAGTTTGGAGACCGGTCCCATGGCTATGGTGATAAGAAAAGAAAGATGGAGTTTCAAGCTGGTGGATCTAGTGATAAAGATGGGAAGAAAACACAACGACGCGCATGCCATAAATGTGGGAAGTTGCACCATTGGAACTACCTCAAAGGTACGACGAAATTCTTTAAGTGTGGGAAGGAAGGAAACCAAGCTCACGAGTGTCGAAAAGACATGAATAGGATGGATAATGTAGCCGATTAAAGGAGAAAACCACTCATGGTTCAATGCTACAATTGTAGGGAGCTAGGGCACTATTCAAACCAGTGCACTAGACCTCGAGCTCTCGAGGGTAATCAGTGCCAACAACCACCAAAGCAACAGGAACAATGGAAGGCTTATTCCATCACTACTGCGGAGATGGAACATGATAATGAAGTCATACAAGGTACACTTACTATTAACTCAAGAATGGAAAAAGTCTTATTTGATTCTGGTTCTACACATTCCTTTATATCTTGCACGTTTTCTAGAACTATAGAATCAAAGCCCCGAAACCTTGAAGTAGAGATATCTGTAAAAACACCAAGTGGTGCAATCATTGCAACCCAAGTGGTTGATTCTTCTCCCGTTGACATATGTGGGGAGATTAATCCAGCAAATCTCATAATACTTCCATTGGTGGAATTCGACGCTATAATGGGAATGGATTGGCTCTCGTTATATAGAGCACATATCAACTGTCGGGAAAAGGAAATATATTTTTATATCCCGAACCATCCCATGCTCCTATAAAAATGAAAGGAAGATCATGAATATCCTTTGAAACATCCTTCAATGGTGTGGGTGATGATTCCCTAGGAAGAAGCATACCTCGCCCTATTGGTTGAGTCGAAGGAAAGTGCCAACCTTGAGGAAATACCCATCGTAAGGGAATACGGTGATGTATTTCCTGAAGAGTTACCCGGAATTCCCCCGGATCGTGAGGTAGAGTTCTCAATTGAACTCATACCCGGAGCTACTCCTATCTCGATGTGCCCCTATAGGATGGATCCTATCGAACTAGAGGAGTTAAAGAAGCAGCTGCAAGAGCATCTGGACAAAGGGTTCATATGCCCTAGTGCATCACCTTGGGGTGCGCCAGTGCTCTTTGTGAAGAAGAAGGATAGAACCATGCGGCTGTGTATCGATTATCGGGAACTCAACAAGATCACCATAAAGAACATGTATCCTCTCCCAAGGATTGGTGAATTGTTCGATCAGTTAAGAGGAGCTCAATACTTCTCAAAGGTGGATCTTCGTTCTGGATATCATCAAGTAAAGGTGAAGAAGGAAGATATTCAGAAGACTGCCTTCCGTACAAGGTATGGGCACTATGATTTTTTGGTGATGCCCTTCGGACTTACTAATGCCCCTTCAATATTCATGGATTTGATGAATAGAGTCTATAGCCATTACCTCGACAAATTTGTGGTTGTGTTTATCGATGATATTCTCATCTACTACAAGAGCAAGGAGGAACATGAAGAATATCTAAGACTTGTGTTGGAGACATTGAGAAAGGATAAGTTGTACGCCAAGTTCAGCAAGTGTGACTTTTGGATGAATCAAGTCACGTTATTGGGACATGTGATCACAAGAGAGAGAATTTCTGTGGACCGGTCAAAGAAAAAGGCGATTGAGGAATGGCCCAGGCCCTCTAGTGTCACATAAATCTGTAGTTTTCTTGGATTAGCTGGTTACTATCGACGTTTTGTGAGAAAATTCTCACGATTATCAAGCCCACTAACTAAGTTAACAAGGAAAGGGGTAAAGTATGTATGGACAGAAGAATGTGAGGGAAGATTGAAGGAGCTAATGAGAAGGCTGATCATTGCACCTGTACTCACACTACCGAAAAGTGCAGAATGTTTTTTGATATACAGCGATGCTTCAGCGAAAGGCTTGGGTTGTGTACTCACGCAAAATGATAATGTGATATCCTACGCCACATGACAGTAGAAGATCCATGAGCAGAACTACCCGACGCATGATCTAGAGCTGGTAGTTGTGAATTTTGCCTTGAAAATCTAGCGGCACTACCTTTATGGCGAGAAGTGTGACATATACACCGACCACAAGAGCCTAAAGTATATATCCACACAAAAGGATATCAACATGCGTCAAAGGAGATGGTTAGAGCTAATCAAGGATTACGATGGCTCTATTCACTATCATCCTAGGAAGGAGAACAAGGTAGCTGATGCTCTAAGAAGGAACGAACCTGCTACTCTATCCATGTTGAAGATTGAGAAAGACCCTATCTTCTTGGAAATGCAATGGATGGATTTGGGAATCGTAATGGCAGGGGATACATCCTACCTTTCCCAAATTATTGTGCAACCATCCATCCAACAGATGATTAAGGAAGCACAAAGGGATGATGTGGAGATACAAAAGAGGGTTAATGTAGTAAAGGAAGGGAAGCTGCCAGAGTTCCATATCGACGATGATGGTGTGATTCGGTTTGGAACGCAGCTTTGTGTGCCTTCATCACCTGGAATAAAGAAATAGCTATTGGATAATGCACATAGCACAAATTTCTCCATTCATCCTGGAAGTACCATGATGTATCGTGATATCCAAGAACACTTCTGGTGGGATAACATGAAGACGGAGATTGTGGAATATATATCACAGTGCTTGGTATGTCAGCAAGTTAAAGTTGAGCGGAAAAAGTCCAAAGGTATGATGCATCCATTGCCTATACCCATGTGAAAATGGGAAATTGTTACTATGGACTTTGTCATGGGTCTCCCGAAAACGTCAAGAGGAAATAATGTAATATGGGTTGTGGTTGATCGACTCACCAAGACTGCCCATTTTATCGCTATTCGGGAAGACCTCTCACTTGAACAACTTGCTAGGATATATGTGAAGGAAGTGGTGAGACTGCATGGTGTTCCATTCTCGATTGTCTCTGACCATGATCCAAGGTTCGCATCTAAATTCTGGAGGATCCTTTAATATGATTTGAGTACTGAATTAAATTTCAACATGGCCTATCACCCCAAAATTGATGGCTAGTCTGAAAGGACTATTCAGATGCTTGAAGATATGCTAAGAGCCTGCTCTCTTGAATTCAAAGATGGTTGGGATCAGCATCTCCCATTGGTTGAATTCTCATACAATAATAGCTTCCACTCGAGTATTCAGATGGATCCGTATGAAGCACTTTATGGGAAGCGATGTAGAACTCCAACCTGTTGGGATGAAGTTGGAGAACGAAAGATACTTGGTCCCGATCTTGTTCAAGAGATGATAGAGAAGGTTCAAGTCCTCCAGAAACACATCAAAGCTGCTCAAAGTCGGCAAAAGAGCTATGCTGACAATTGTCGAAGGGACTTGGAGATCGATGTTGGATATAAAGTCTTCCTTCGAATATCTCCATTAAAGATAGTCATGATATTTGGGAATAAAGGGAAGTTAAGCCCAAGGTACATTGGCCCCTTTGAGATCCTTGATCGTATAGGAGTCGTGGCCTATCGTCTGGCACTTCCACCAAATATGGCTCAAGTTCATGATGTGTTTCACGTATCACTACTGAGGAAGTACATACCAGACCCCTCACATGTACTAAACTCAGAGGTGGTACAGCTGGAGGATGATCTCTCCTATGAGAAGCAGTCTGTAAAAATTTTGGATCAATGTGATAAGGTTCTGCATAGCAAGACAACCCGCCTTGTAAAATTGTTGTGGAGGAATCAAAAGTTTGAGGAAGCAACTTGGGAACCGGAAGAGGCAATGAAGGAGAAGTACCCTCACCTGTTTGTGTAAAGTAAAATTTCGGGGGAGAAATTTATTAAGGGGGGAATAATGTAATGACCCAAAGTATTTCAATAGAAAATTCCCTTTTATATCTATGTCATAAAAACACAAAATAATGAACTACTAAGTGATAAGTTACCTTTAAACATAATTTTGTCACCCCTATGTTTGGAATTTTAAAAATCCGACATACACAGTTGTGCTCAAGATAGTTTTTGGTGTCTAATGAAGAAAATATAATTTTTGGTGAATAGTAACCTTCCCTTATGAATAGTAACCTACCCTTAGGAATAGTAATATAACCCTTATGAATAGTAAATAAAAGTAGAATTACCTATGAATAATAAAATAAAATTTAGACATCATAGAAAGTGATAATTTGACCTTAGTAAACGTATTTTGTATTTTATAAGTCATAAATAATTAAATATATTTAATTAATTAATTTAAAAGAATATTTATTCCCTTGGAATGTATTAAAAATGTATTGAATCAATGTCTAATAGTTTTTAGATAATTTTATAAGACCCTACATAATTTTTGAAAGAACTATAAAATCAGTTTTAATCTTAAAAACTGTTTTTTTAGTAAATTATGATTTAATTTAAATATTAAATTAATAATATATAGAAAAATATTTTTAAAAAATTGACTTTATTTTTGGTTTCGACATGTCGAAAAATGGTTGGGGTAAATTTTTGGGATTTTTCTGAGATACTTGATTTTTTTATGAATAGTGGAATCTGATAATTCACAATAAATACTAATTAATGTATTAATTGAGTCATCGATGATGTTCTGCTGATGTAAGCCCACTTGGTTCGGGATTACATTATAAAATTACTATTATTGTTCATCCAAGACTCACTATTCCTTGTCTTTGGTGAAATTAATAAACTAATCAATTTTATATTAAGGAAACCCCTCTCCCCTCCACTATAAAAGCCACCCTTCACTCCCTCTTTTTCTCACACCTCTCAAGCTCCAAGCCTTCTCTAAACTCTGCCCAAACACCTTCCCTTGCTCATCCCAAACGTCCAAAAGCTGCTGGTCTCATCAAAAGACCTAGCCTAACTTCCTTAAAAAGGATCTCCAGAGAATGATTCTAAAGGTAATTTCACACCCTCTTCTCCTTTAATTTCCTTTCAAGTTCAAGTTCTTTCTTGATATCTCCCTACCTATCTTCATCCAAATTGTCCTTTAAATCTGTTATTATATATATACTGTAATATTATGATTCTAATGTAATATTATATCACCTCACACCCTTTGCCTCTTCCTTTTATTTTATTAAAGAGAACGTTGTTCATGTGGTGATAATTTATCACCTTCAAAAACAACATGCTCTCTTCTTCCATTTCTACCTTCAATCTGGTCATGAAACCATTTTTATGGTTGAACTAGAATATTTTATATGTATTATGTTCTATTTTAAGTTCTGGAAATATCCTATGGCCTTATTACTAAGTTAAATGTTAAAACAAGATCATTGTGATCAAAAAACCGCCCAAATTAACCCAAATAACCATCATTAAATTTTTATCTAATGATTCATCCACTTGGGACTAATATAATTTTTAAAGCTACTGTAATTTCATTAATAACATGTAATATCAGTTCTGTATGTTTACCCATGATCTACCCATACATCAATTTAAGAATACAAGTGGACCGCTCAAGAAAACCATAAAAACGAACATCCCCGAACAATGTTTTTAAACTCTATAAGTCATCCAAAGTAACATAATATGAAATAATGTAACCAGAATGAACCCTATTAATGTATATATGGTTCTGGAATTTCTAATTAATGAATATAATGTCATTATACTGGACATTAAATATAATGAGGCATTCGAGTACAAGGTAAGGGGAAATCTCGAACCCAATTTTGTTTCCTTCGGGTTCTCCCTCTTTCACTCCATTTTTGATATGATTACTCCTCAAAGATCATTTGTTCATCATTTCCTTTACTTTTCTGGGATATAAATGTTTTTCACTGGTTTTTATGTCCATTAAAATGTTTTTTAAAAGAACTCTTCTTTCAAGATCTCACCTTTTACCTCTCATTCAAGGTTGATGGTTCTTATATCAAGTATGTTGTTCCCTCTTTCTTTTAGAAACCCAAAGAATAAGAATGTGTTATTATGAGATGAAACTAATTCCTTTCCATGGGTTATTTATGTACATGTTTGATATGTGTTCTATGTGTAAATCATGATAATGATAATGTTATGATGTGATGGGTGCGCCCAGAATTATATAGCCCAATATGAATGTTTAAATGTGACGGGTGCGCCCGGAATTATATAGCGCTACAATGCATTGGGTAAAGTGATGAATATCATGAGTAAATGTGAAATGATGTGTGAACATGATTCTAGCTTTTTTCACAATTATGTGTGGTAGTTAACCACTAGGACATGATGTTTCATTTTTATGCATTGCCACATTTCAAGTCTATTATTTATGCTCCTCTCATGATCATGATCTTTTGCCTATGTTATGATTATGCTCACCCCATGATGTATTATTCTTATATATCCTCTTAATAGGCTTTTAACTAACCCCTTTTGATGTATATCCTCATGTGGCTACATGTACTAAGGAGAGGACATGTTCCACTAAGAAGATAGTGAAGAAGAAATTAAAAAAATGTTTATGCTTGATGTTGTATTTGTTATGTATTGTCCTAGTTTTCCCAAGACACTAAACCTCTTGATCCTCTATGTGTAATACTATTATGTTGTTTATCTTTGAAATGATGTAATATTAATTTAAGAAAAGGTCGGGTCGCTATATTTTCCACACCCAAAGCATCTTCCAGTTCCCTTGAAACAATCTCCTCGATACCTCTTCCGACATGATTTACATGAGGGAAATTGAACTTTTTTCCTCTATTATCATCATGAAACTCCATCTTTCTCTTATCATCCGAGTCATGAAACTTAACAAAGTTGAGATTTTTGATCATATTATGAGATTTCTGATTAGGTATAATAACGATGTTTGGACTTCCAAATCCCGTTTCATTTGGTTTCTCATGAAGAATATCATTCCATTGTCCGTCATATCCTCCATTATCATGAATCTTCTTGTTTCCAGCCATTTTCCAAAACCCAAAAAGAATAGTGTGAGATGAAAAAATCATGCTAGGGAAAAAACATAGTAAAGGGGGAGCACCCTCAATATCTAACATCTTAGGTTAAATTATATGATCGTTACCGTAGTTCTAGGACTATATCCTATATGTATACTTATACTTAGGGACATCCCTAGACATACCTTAGAAATATCTCTAGGGACTTCACTATCATTTTCGCATCCTAGTTTCCAAAGGTTGACTAAAACTTTCCTCTGATACCAACTGTAGAGACCCGAAGCTTAACGTACATGGACATTACATTACTTTTTCGGAATAATTAGTACATAACAAAAACACAGACACAAGGACCATAATAGTTTAGTGTCTTTGGAAACTCGGAATATAATCTTCTAATCATGGTGAAAGAGCTTTAACATCTCCCATAATGATCTTCCCCTTTTTTAACCTAAAATCATTCTTTATATCTTGGGGAAAAGAGAACATAAAAAGGTGAGCTCAAATGCTCAGTAAGGGTAAACAAAAGAAATATCAATCACATCATAATCATAATAACATAACATTTTGGAAATCTTAACCTGCAAAAGAGATCATGATATCATAACATAGGATAAATCATATTATTGAAATGTAATCCCAATAATCATAACATAAAACATGAAACTTTGTGGCATACACACATAATCATAGAGAATCATTTCTTATTAGTCAATAATCATTTCCAAGACTATCTTAGTAGACAAAGTCTATTTTTGAACCGAGTTCACTCCTCGTTTCAGTCCTATTTCACTGAACCGGTTTAACCTGCCGTTCCAGCCATGTCTATCTCATGAGATATAAAATCTTTACCCAATGAATTGGAGGTAGATATAGGTGCCACCCATCTCATAATGATTTCATTCTTATGTGTGCCACAAAATCATAAACCATACATCATAGCATAACCCATGTAATAAAAATGGGAATCATAAACATCGTGAGATCTTAAAACAATTCATTTAAGATAAAAGAAGTCATAAAAATATTTCCATCACAACATAATCAAATCCATGTAATAATTGGGATAGAAACTGAACCCTATATTATCATATATGAAAAATAATTTTGATAAAACTCTTGAACTCCATTCTTTAGGAAAATATCCTTTCTACTTCAAAAACATTTTTCCATTCTTTACATGTCATACAATTTTAAACTAAAAGAAGTTGATTAAAAATAAACTTGGAAACATGTAAACGAAGCTTCATGGAAATAATTTTTTAAAAAATCCATTCATGCCGTATAAGTTAAAAAAAATTCTTCTCGTACTTATGTCGGAAAAGTCAAAAAGTACCACGTACGAAAAATGACAAAATATTCCTTTAATATCATTTACTAAAAATTCACCGAAGGGTAAAATTGGATTTAAACAATTGTAGGTGGATAGAAATTATATTACATATTGAGGAAACATGGATGTGGATGATAAAATACACCCCAGTAAATACCAAAGTATAAACAATCTCGGAAAAAATGAGATTGTGATATTTCCCTTACTTTAGGTCTGATTTTCTTCGTAAGTGTATGAACCTCCTATATAATGATTCAAATAATGTTATTGACTTATTTCATAATCATACATATTTTTATGATATCATATATGGTTCACTTATGACTTTATTTTACCCCTTCTTTTGTAAATTCCATGTTAAAGAGCGTTTTGGGTAAAATCGTTTCATTTGTCGTCCGTGTTTTGACTTGTAATTATTCATATGATTACATAGATCTTGATTACTGAATTCCATAATTTTAAACATGATTTATATATAATATATATTCAGAATATACATATATATAATAGATCAGTAAATGGAATGAAATACACCGTTCATGGAGACGGTAAGCCGTACGTACGCATGGACGCTGTTTTTGTTTACTTATTGAGTTGAATGGAATGAAGTAGATGACATAAATATATATACACATAATTACAGAATCATTATTATGTCATATATTTCATGATTACTTATTATATATACATTATAATCATTCATGAATGGTTAACGTGGAGAATGAATCTCATCGCGTCGTGGAGACGGTAGTTCATACGTACCCACGAGCGATGATATCGTTCTCATGATCGTGGAATTGTAATGGAGTGTATGTATACTATTTAAGAATCTATATCAATTTAAAATAATCATATATATTTATTATTTACACCATTATATCCATCCAAGTAAGGTGGTGGTGGAAAATAGATTACACCATGGCGTGGAGACGGTATTCCGTACGTACGCACACGTGGTGATTTCATTTTCCGTAGGATGGATAGATGGTGAAATAGGGTTGTTTCATACTTATAATAATACATCAGTATATAAGTGACACTGAATTTATTACTTCATAATGAAACAACCCAAGAAGAAGAAGTGGAAAAAGAAATAAAGTTGAAAGAATCAGTAACGGACATTACCTCTTCTTTGAAGCGCCTCTTTGAGTCCTTCTCTTAGGGCACTAAAATTGGTCATTGAAGAAGACCATGACCACTAGGATGTTTCTAAGGAACTGGATAGGAGAATTAGGCATGGGTTGGCTGAGCTGGAAGGCTCAAAGTGGTGTGAGCAAGAGAGGGATGAGGTGCCCTTTTAAAAGGGAGGAGAGGGGCACCTTTGGAATAACTAAAAATATTATTTTATTATATAGCCAAATTCTGTTTTAAATAGCTCCAAATTTATTTATTTCAAAGCTAAGGTGGGGATGGGTTGAAATACTCTCATCCAACAGAATTTAGACATGTTTAGGTTCCTATTTTAACCTTATCATTTAGATTTAACATTATGTTAAATAATATTTCTTTTACCGTGTCTTCTTGTGTTCTTATACTATAAGGTTAATAAACTTACTATAAGAAGCCAAACGAACCCCAAGTAATTTATTATTAATATATAAAACATTATCTAAGTCATTTGTCCGAAACAAAGATTTTTAGAAATAAAATAACAATTAATAATATAATATTTGTTTTAAAAAGTATTTTATGTCAATTTTGACACTATTTAGTAATTGATTTTTGTGAAAATCATAACAGATTGATTAGTTTTAAAAATGTTAGTTAAATCAATACTAACATGTAATATTAACCTAGAAATTTAGTGGAATTCATAAAAGGTCTCAAATTACATTTATTTGGGTATTTATAACATCAATTATGTCAAAATTTCATTATTAAGATAATTACTGTATCATCTTTGTGTAATAAATAAATTAAATTATATAATGTCTAAAAATTACAAATAAAATACCATTATGTATTAAATATTTTTATCTTTATATTGAATATCGATAGTAGAATTTATCTTATGTATAACCCTATATTAAAAATAATTTTCTTATTAAACTTTGTTTTAACTATTTTAACCCTTCTTTAAATAAATTAATAATAAATGTCCTTATTTAATAAAAGTGGGCCTAAATGGTCATATTTTATTCCAAAGGTTTTTTTTGGTCGAATTACACTTATCCAATAGAATTAAAACATGTTTTAGGATAATAATAATAACATTTTTACCCTTAATTACCCTATTTACTTTTAACCGTGGTAAAAAAAAGTAAAATGTTACTATTCACCAAAAATTATTTTCATCTCATTGAACAAAATTTTACTTACTGAAATCAACCGTGTCTCTCGGATTTTTTAAATTCCACTCACAGAAGCGGAAAAATTATGTTTTATGAAAAATTCATTATTTTAACTACCACTTAGTGGTTTCACTATTCATCAAAAAATGAAAGTTTCCAGAAAAATACCAAAAATTCGGCCTAAGATATATTTGATATTATGAACTCAAAAATGATGTGTATTTTACCAAATTCAAAACATATCAGTTTCATTACTTAATTTAAAAATTAATTCCCGTCGTCAAAACAAATAACGTGTTCTTAAGAGATAATAACTATCAAAATATTGACACTTGTTTATGTCTGGTTTAAATGTGAAATTACATCCAATGACCAAAATTGTATTAAATTGTAAAAATATATTCTAAATATACTTTAATACCACTAAAATTAATAATTTATCACTATTAATTATTTCGATTAAAAAGGTTGTTTTTAATTAAAATTTAGTAATTTTCACTATTCATCCGAAAATGAAAGTTATCCGAAAAGTACAAAAATTTCACCCTAAGCTAATTTTGATATTCTGAATCCAAAAATGAAGTCAATTTTGATAAATAAAATTTAAAAAAATTCAAAAAGTGGTTATTACTATTCATAACGGCTAGTTTTAATAATATTTTAATAGCATATTGTGGTTTAGTGAAACTCATTATTGCGTACTACACACGCTATCGAGGAAGGTCACGATTGCATGTATTGAAAGGCAAGTCAATGATGCGTGTTGTCCAAGCTCCTTTTGGTGTAGCGTACAACACAAGACATTAATGAAATTAAAAAAGAATATTTTTCATAAAATCTTGGGGTGTTACAACTGTTATTAACTTAAATAATTACATAATGTTCATAACATGGTAATAAGTGATATAAAAGGAATAATTAACTTGAAAATGGATCTTAAGAAAGTAGAAATTAACTCTAGTTTATTATTCGGGAGGCTAAAGAACGATCGAGTCAAGTCAGACAATAGGTAAGGGAACTTCTTAACCCAATTTCCGTTCTTTGGGTTAATCTCCTGCATTCAAATTATGTCATGATATTATTATGTACTATATTGTATTTGTACTTTCTTTATGTGTACCTATAGTGAATATAAATTATAGATATATTTTAATTAAAAAAAATATTTTTGTAAGGGACTTAGTCTCAATCTCCTTTTATTAAGGCATATTTTGTTTTATAGACAACTTTCTTTTATACGGTGTATAAACCCCTTTTAATTTTACGTTTATTCAAAACGAATATTGTTTATATGAAGCATTTTACTAAACGACAAAAGGGAATGTTTTTTTTCGTATGTATGCGGCGACAATGACTTCTCAACCGCCGTGACCATTATTTGAGTTTTGGCTTCCTCTACAAGCAGTAATTTTTTTTAAATGAAAAATAATTACAAATTTTCTTTATTTTGTTATTGAAAATGGTTTTGAAAGTGTTTTTTATATCAATGTTTTGTATTGATTTCTTGTGATTGAAATGTGGAAATGTTTTGTTTCATTTATGCATGTTTTATTTGATACGATTATTTATGGATTATGATATGTTTAAACTAGTTCATATGAGGAATGCATTGGACTTAAAAAGTGACAGGTGGAGCTCACTATTGCTCTTCGATGCATCAGCAGGTCTCGTGGGACAAGCTAGTGTCTTGGCACGAGGCCTTGACAAAATCTTATTTGTAGTCTTGGCATGAGGCCTTGGATACATGGTTATGATAGTCTGGAATTATGCATTCCATCATTATGAAAGTGGTTATTGATATTGCATTTGATTATTTGACTAGTAGAATATCCATGTGAATATGTAAATGGAATTATTTCATTGTACTTTTTCCATGGTATGCTGAAGTTCACATTTAAAAGGGTTTTGTTTTAGTTATACATTGTCTTAAATGTTTATGTTTATTTATGAAAGATTATGCTATATTGTTATCCTTACTGAGCATCTGAGCTCACCCCTTTCAATGTTTTAATATTTTCTAGGATGTTAATAAGTATTTGATGAATGACCTACAGGGATAGTTAGAAGGGGATATGAGTGAGGACTATGAAGACAAGATATTGTTGTAGTTTTTTATTACTTTATGATGTAATGTAAAACTTATAAATATATCTGATGTTTTCAGTCTACTAAACTAATTGGTCTTTCGAGACATGATCTTTGTGATCATGCCAATGTTACGCAATAACGCACCGACTCTGGGTAACTGGGGTCGGGGAGTTACACCAGTGAAACTGTAAATTTTGAAAGAGTATAATTTCTACTTAAGATTTATCATTCCCAATTCATCTATGATGTAATCTATTATTTCAGAATTTAGTGGTTTAGAGATGATATCAACAATTTCATATTTATTTCCAATTAATTACAATGTGATGCACCTTTTTGATAATGATCTCTCAGAAAGGTTAATTTATACATCAATATGTTTTGTCCTAGAGTGTCAAACTAGATTTTTTGAGATTTTAATAGATCTTTTATTATCAATGTTTATAGGTACATTCCTCAATTGATATCTATAATCTTGTAATGTGTGTTTCATCCACAAAATTTGTGCACAACAACAGCTAGTAGCTATGTATTCAGCTTATGTATTAGATAATGCAATACAGTGTTGTATCTTACTACACCATGATACTAGATAGTTTCCAAAAAAATTACATGTTCTAGAGTAGATTTTTCTCTATATCTTACAACCACTAAAGTCGGCATCAGAATACCTGACAAACTGAAATGATTGTCCTCTGGGATAGAACAGTCCTAGATTGGGTATAATATTGAGGTATTTGAAAATTATCATAGAAAAATTTAAATGAGATTATTTACAATTTTTTTGAGACCTAGCACACTTAGACACCCTAAAAGTAATGTCAGGTCAGCTAGAAATTAAGTAGAATATGCTTCCAATTAAATATTTTGTGTGTGGTTTGATCAACAGATTTTCCATCTTCATCAAGATATAACATACAAGTAGTACTCATTGAAGTCCAACTACATTTATTGATATCTATTTCAAAATGTTTTAGAAGATATTTAGTATATATTATTTGATATAAAATAATACCATCATTATTTTTGAATGATTTTCAATCCAATAAAGAAATTGAGTTCACCCATTAAACTCATTTCAAATTTGTTTTTCATGATTTTTGAAAATTCTGTACATAAATATTTTTTTGAAGATCAAAAGATTATTTCATACACATATATTTGAACTACTAAAAAAATCATTTGAAATTCATCTATAAAAATTGTAGGATCATCTATTCATTTTGTAAAACCTTTGGAAATATGAAAAGTACTTAATCTATCATACCAAGATCTTGGATCATTTTTTAAAAAGTATAAATCATTTGATAATTAAAAATATGGTCTGTAAAAAGTGGATTGTTAAAACTAGGGGGTTGTCAACAATGACATCATAAACTATATACCAATTTAATAATTCAATTTTCATATCCATTATATATATATAGAAATTCACATGTGTTTCGTAAGCATGCATAATTATAATGGATTCATGTCTATATATTGGTGAAATGGATTCTTTATAGTCTTTTTTTCTTGACTATAGCCTTGTGAAAGCAATCTAGCCTTGTTTTTAACTATATTAATAGCTTAATCCACATTATTTTGAAACACCCATTTAGTTTTTATGGTTATTGTGTCTTTGGGTCTTTCAAAAAGTTTCCAAACTTTGTTCCTTTGAAAATGATTATGGTCTTATTGAATATCCTTCCCCCAAAATTCATAATTTATGGAATAATTACTATTTTTAGGTTCATATTGTTACATGATGTCTTTATGTTTAACAGGGTTTCTAAGAGAAGCTTTATTTTGAGTTCCTTTATCTATGTCTCCTATAACAGCATCCAAATGATGGTTTTTAAGTGTTCTAACAACTCAAGAAAAGTTAGGACTGGTGATATCAGTTTTGTTCAATGGGATCTGGTTCATTGTGACCAGAATTTGGATAATTTCTAGAACTGGAAGTTTTCAAAAATTCCTTTACATGATGGTTAGGGTATTCTGGATTAATTTCACTATTAGATACATCATACACGAGGTTCTCTAGAGTGGTTTTATGCTCATGTGGATCTATTTCATCAAATTCGTCATCGACAGATTATTCAACACATTTAGTTATTTTATTAAAAACTCTATAGGCTTTACAAGAAATCGAATACACAAAAAATATTCCTTCATCACTCATGGATGAAAACTTGTCACTATTATCCTTGTTTTTTAGGATATTAAATTTTCAACCAAAAATTTGATGTAGCTAACAATGGTTTTTCTATTTTTCCACAACACATATGGAGTTGGATTATGAATTGGTTGAATCAATACACTATTGTTAATATAGCATGTTTTCTTTATATCCTCATCCCAAAAATAAATAGGTATGTTCTATTCACTAATCATGGTCTTAGGAATCTCTTATAGGGTTCTATTTTTTCATTCTACAACTCCATTTTGTTGACGTGTTCTAGGGGAAGATAAATAATGACTATTTCCATTTTTTTAGAAGATGGATTCAACCTCTTGATTTTCAAACTCATAGAAATGATCACTTCTTAAGGATTTAATTTTATGTCAAATATTATTTTCTACTATTTTGGAATATTTGATAAAATGAGGGCAAGCTTCACTTTTATGATCCAAAAAGAATGTCCATGTATATCTATAAAATTAATCTACAAGAACATAAACATAGAGCATCCCATTTAAACTAGAAACTCTTCATGGTCCAATCAAATCCATGTTAACCAATTTGATAGGTTTAGAATATGGTTCTTCACTATATGTTTTGAATTAAATTATTGTTTCTTTCCCTTATGAAAAGGATTGCACAGTTTATCATTTGGAAAACCATGTTTTAGTTGGTCTTTGACTATTCTTATTCTAGTTAACATTCTAAGGATGTGAGTGTTATAGTGTCCTAGTCTTCTATGCCAACGCAAAGACACTTTTTTAAACAACCTTAAACATGAATCATTTTGATAAGCTAAAGTGTGTAAGTTAATAGAATATACATTTTCATTTTTTAATGGCGAAAATACTAATACATTTTTAGAATTAAAAACACAGGAGGTATCATTTCCAAATTTGACATGAAATATATCATCACATAATTATGAAATAACAAGAAAATTATATTTCAATCCATCAACAAAATGAACTTTGGAATTAAAAACTGAGATAGAGTTACTGATTTTTCCAAGGCCAATAATGTTTCCTTTGGAATTTTCACCAATGGTGACATGTCCTCCATTAATTGTTTTTATGTTCCTCAATCATGAATTGTCTCGTATAATTTTCTTAAACACAAATTATCCATGTTACATATAATTTTACTGGAACACATTATACAAATTTCCTACAAAATATTATAATAAAAAGAGTGTTTGGTATCCATACTTGTTTGGGTCTTGTAATATTAGTGACTAGTGCCTTAGGATCCCATATCTACCACATAAGTTTCCTATAAGAATTATATAAAGTATTTAAAAAATAAACTCTATTTTGTCTATAAAAGAACGAAATAGTAGATAATTTTTCATAACATGATCTAGTAGAATGTTTTCCAGAAATATGAGTAATTTTCTATGTCTTAGATTTAGAAACAAAATTTTTTCTTCCAAAAGTTATTTTACAAGGTTGAAAGAAATTTTCAGAAGTATATTTATGAGAAATATATTTAACTAGAATTAGTAACAATGTATCTTTATCATTTGTAATCCATTAAAGACCTTGTTTTAATTACTCATTAGATAATTTTTGTTCATTGTTCTCTTTGAGTAATTGATCATTTTTCTCCCTTTCGAAAGTGATATTAGTTTTAAAATTTGAGGTAATAGTGTGCTATTTCTTCAAAGACTTGTATTTATTTTTTAGTTCACTTCATGTCTCCTCAAGCATATTACATAATCATTCATTTCTTCCTTAGAAAAATTTTCAGAGTCACACTCATATCTAGAATATTAGGAATTGTGTACAAGAGATTCTAGTGTTACATAGGATTTTTTTGTCATAAAACTCATATTGGCTTTGTTATCATGTTCATCATGTAAAGATTATGAGTCATATAAACTATCCATAAAATCACTCCATCATTCATTCATTTCCTTTTTATACATACTAACAGTGTCTTAATATTTCTTTTTGTACTTGTGCTTCAGACAATCAGCCTTGATATGTCCCTCTCACATACATTTAGTGTAGGTAATCTCATCAAACTTGTAAATTCTTTTCCAATCATTCTCAAAACGTCCTTTTTGATCATATCTTCCTTTGATGATATGATATCTGAAAAAGATTTTATTTTAGTAAAATCTATTAAACCTTATGGATAGTTGAGCCATCACCTCATCACAGTCAGGTGATGATTATTAACTACTATAAATTTCTACAAAATTTTCCAATTTCCCCTTCTAAATGTGTTTAGAGGTAGTGGTCTTTAATGCAATCGATTTTCTTTTGGGTTTATCCTCCTCTTCCTTGTTGGCATTCATATACTCTTCATATATCCTCAGTTTTCTAATGTTTTCTTTTACAGGTATCTGGTTGATGTTGCATGACTCACTAATAGAGACTGAGGTTCCTCTCTATATGTTAGGTAGACATCTGACAATCCTCATGATTTTATCTTTGGAAATGACTTATCTTCGAAGAGAAATTATGGTAATGAAAATTTCATTGAACATGAGATACATGTCAAAAATATTCCAATCAGGTTTCATTTTAATGTTATCATATTTAACATTATAATTATTAAGTCTTATTTATTTCACAATAGAAGTTCATTCATGTGAAACAGAAAGGTATCCGACATTTCATGGGTAGTTTTACATGCAGAGATTCTATTAAATTTCTCATATCATATAGATAATTATAATGAATTCATAGCTTTGAAATTGTGATTATATGACGTTTTGGTAGGTTTATCCGATGTGATACAAAAAAAATGTGTTATCCAAATACCTTATGTTTTGTTAAACAGATGATATTTCAAATCACTATAGATTGAAGGCTTTGAGGCCCTAAATTTTACACTTGTTTATGATTGATGAACTCAATCACTCCCTATAAATATTTACATTTTTCCTCTAATTATATTTCTCTAATTTCCACCAATGTTCTCCTAATCGAGATCATAATTTGATGGTTACTTATTCCATTTCCCTTTCCCTCTTATTGAGGATAAATTTTATTAACCTTATTTCCGATGTGGGTTTTCCACAAAGGTATTTTCTATTTTCAACCTTTAATTTTCGAAGAACATATTAAAATTGCGAGGGAGAAATTTATTGAAGGATTGGAGAATGTAACACCCCATGATTCCACGATATGCTTCTCTTTCAGTAATGCTATAACTTGCATTGTACCCAAGTTCGAGGTTCTAACACACCGCAACCAATCAAAGTAGCAGTTATGAATAGTAATACCCACTTTTTAAAATTATATAAATTATATATTTCAAACTGGACTTCATTTTTGTATTCCGAATATTGAAATCATCCAGAGTTGAATTTTTTGTAATTTTCTGAGAACATCCAATTTTCTATGAATAGAGAAAATAATTAAAAACAAATTTTTTAATAAAAATAATTTATAGTGATAAATTATACTATTTAGTGGTTTTAAAGTATAAATATAATATATTTTTACCATTTTATCCAATGGTGGTTATTATAATTAATTTCACTTTGAAATTGGACATAAACAATTGTCAATCTTTTGAAACCTATTGTTTCTTTAAAAAAATCTATTTGTTGTGATAGCGGGAATTAATTATTATATTAATTAATTCAACTTATATGTTTTGAATTTTGTAAAATAGACATCATTTTTTAATTTGGAATAACAAATATAGCTTAGAATAAATTTTTGGTATTTTTCTAAAAAACTTCAATTTTTGATAAATAGTGAAACCATTAAGTGGTAGTATAAAAACTAATTTTTCATATAAATGAAAAATTACCACTTCTGCGTATTGAATTTCAACAATCCGACATACATGGTAGTCATTAGGAAGAAAAATTGGGTTCAATGAGATGGAAATAATTTTTGGTGAATAGTAACTTTTAAGTTTTATTAATCACGATTAAAGGTAATTAGTGAAATTTAAGGTAAAAATAATGTTATAATAATATGAAATTACCTTGAAACATGTCCTATCATTATTTTATGAGTCATGTATGACCATGAATATCTATGGGTCAACTTTGGGACCCCATGGATCCACTTGGGTAAGAAAATGACATTAATAAATTTATTTGAAAGTAAAAATAAAATTGTCACAAACATGTGTTGTTTTAATAAACCAATTATTACATGGGGTTATATAAGTTATATTTAAGACTATAAATATTAATTGGAAATCTAAAAATATTTCCTACATCATGGTAATTTTTTTATAATTTCTAGACGTTAAATAAATTAAATTTTTTTATGACACAATGATGACGCAGCGATTACCTCATTAGTTAACGATTGAAATGAAATGAAAATATAATGTAGAATCTAAGAATTACACTTGTAAAAAACCTATTGGGTGAGTAGATTTATAACCCTTGTCACCTTATCTTCTAAATATATAATTTCGGGACCTTTAAAATCTGAAAATAATTTCATAATAATGTAACATTTTATCACTTTCCAAGAGTGCCCCTCCTCTCCTCTTATAAATGGCCCCCACCACTACCACCTTATTCACACCATCAAATCCATTTGGATTGGAAAAAATCTTCCAAAATACTCTCTAAAATTCCCTCTCTTACTCCTAGAAGCCTCACTTTGGGCATAATTCTTCCCAAGGAAGCCTTTGGCTCAAATCAAAAAGAGTTACCCGATTTTAAGGTAATGTTTTCTCTTATGTTATTTTGTTTTATTTCGCTTATCCAACCCCTTAAACTCCTTTTATTACATTATTTTGTAACAACACCAGTATCTTCAAAATACTAGGATGTGTTTATGAGATGGATTTGATTAAAACTTACAAAAACCTTCGTCTAATGGTTAAAGAACATAATGTTTCTGTGGTTGGCGAATTTCTACCTCCGGAAACGATTATTGTTCAATATTCTTTTAACACCTCTCATGGTGGCCATTAAGATGTCAATATATTTATATATGATATATATTATGTTTATGTTTTCCTTATTCTTCCGTATTTCTCATTTATGGCATACCTTTATGATTGACATTATGGGTAAACGCAATAATTTCATTTTAGGAAGTGCAGACTACCGCCCCCTCAAAGTGATTGGAATCATTAATTCCATATGTGGGATGTATAAAGGATTAAGTAAATGATATTATATATGATATTATACTGGAATTATAAAATAACTTTATATAATTATGATTTCATTCCATTAAATATGAAATAGAAATGAAAGTAGCGTTCATGCGTACGTACGGCTTACCGTCTCCATGAACAGTGCATTTTATTTCATACCTCTAAATGTTATGTAATATTATAAATTCATATATATAATGGATAAATATGATATATATGATATATAAATCATGAATATAAGTCTGTATATAATGGATAATTTACCACATGAACAACTTGTAATTATAAGAAGTTTATTTTTGACTCAAGTACCAAAGATCGACAAAATGACATTTATTAACCTAAATAATTACATAATGTTCATAAGATAGTAATAAGTGATATAAAAGGAATAATGAACTTGAAAAAGTCTCTTAAGAAACTAGAAATTAACTCTAGTTTATTATTCAGGAGGTTAAAGAATGATCGAGTCAAGTCGGACAAGAGGTAAGGGAACTTCTTAACCCAATTTCTGTTCTTTGGGTTAATCTCCTACTTTTAAATTATTTCATGATATTATTATTTCCTATCTTGTATTTGTACATTATTTATGTGTACTTATAGTGAATACACATAATTGATCTATTTTATTTAAAAAATGTATCTTTGTAAGGGACTTCGTCTCAATCTCCATTCATTGAGGCATATTTTGTTTTATACACAACTTTCTTTTATACGGTGTATAAACCCCTTTTACTTTTACATTTATTCAAAATGAATCTTTTTTATACGAAGAATTTTACTAAAGGAAGAAATGGAATTTTTTAGTACGTATGCGGCGATAATGACTTCTTCGTCATCGTGACCATTATTTAAGTTTCGGCTTCCTCTACAAGCCGTAACTTTTTTTGAAATGAAAAATAATTACAATATTTTTTTATTTTGGTATTGAAAATGGTTTTGAATGTTTTTTTATATCAATGTGTTGTATTGATATATTTTGATTGAAATGTGAAAATGTTTTGTTTCCTTTTATGCATGTTTTATGTGATACGATTATGTTATGGATTATGATATGTTTAAACTTGTTCATATAATGAATTTATTGGACTTAAAAAGTGACGGGTGGATCCCGCTATAGCTCCTCGATGCATCGGTAGGACTCATGAAACAAATAGTTTCTTGGCATGAGGCCTTAACAAAATCATATTTGTAGTCTTGGAACGAGGCCTTGGATACATTGTTATGATAGTCTAGCAGTATGCATTCCATCATTATGAAAGTGGTTATTGGTATTGCATTTGATTATTCGACTAGTAGAATATCCATGTAAATAAGTAAATGGAATTATTTCATTTTACTTTTTCCATGTTATGCTAAATTTCTGGTTTAAAAGGCTTTTGATTTAGTTATACATTTCCTTAAATGTTTATGTTTATTTATGAAAGCTTCATCTATATTTTTATCCTTACTGAGCATCTGATCTCACCCCTTTCAATGTTTTAATATTTTCTAGGATGTGAAGAAGTATTTTATGAATGACCTGTAGGGTTAGTCAGAAGGGGATATGAGTGTGGACTATGAAGACAAGATGTTGTTGTAGGTTTGTATTAATTTATGATGTAATGTAAAACTTATGAATGTATCTAGTGTTTCAAGGCTACTAAACTAATTGGTCTTTCGAGACTTGATCTTTGTGATCATGCCAATGTTACACAATAACGCAATTGTAACACCCGAGACTTTTATGAGAAATATTTTGTTTTTATGTTATATAAATCATCAAAGGAATCTTTCAACACACACAACACTTGCTTGGCTTTCTTTACACGCAATCACGACCTTCCTCGATAGCTTGCGTCATACGCAATACCGAGTTTCACTAAACAACGATATGCTATTAAAATATTATTGAAACTAGCCGTTATGAATAGTAACAACCACTTTTTGAAATTTTATAAATTTTATTTCTCAAAATGGACTTCATTTTTGGATTCAGAATATCGAAATTATCCTAGGGTAGAATTTTGGTATTTTTCTGAAAACATTCAATTTTTGATGAATAGTGAAACCACTAACTGGTACATAAAAAAACTGAATTTTTCATTAAACATAATTTTATCGCTTCTGTGAGTGGAATTTCAAAAATCTGAGAAACACGTTTGATGTCAGTAAGTAAAATGTGGTTCAATGAGATGAAAATATTTTTTGGTGAATAGTAACTTTTTACTTTTATTTACCACGGTTAAATGTAAATAGGGTAATTAAGGGTAAAAATGATATTATTATTGCACTAACACATGTCCTAATTCTATTGGATAAGTGTAATTCGACCAAAAAACAAACTTAGGAATAAAATATGACCATTTAGGCCCACTTGGATTAGATTAGGACATTTATTATTAATTTATTTAAAGAAGGGTTAAAATAGTTAAAATCCATGTTTGATAAGTATATCAATTTTAATATAGGCTTACACATAAGATAAATTCGACTATAAATATTCCTTAGAAATATGAAAAAAGTTCTTACATAATGATATTTTATTTGTAATTTTGAGACTTTAAATAAGTTAATTTATTTAAGACACAAAGATAATGCAGTATTTATCTTATTAATGAAATATTGACATAATTGATGTTATAAATACCCAAATAAATATAATTTGAGACTTTTTATGAATTACACTAATTTAATAGGTTAATATGACATGTTAGTATTGATTTAAATAACGTTTTTCGAACTAATAATTCTGTTATGATTTTCACAAAAATCAATTACTAAATAGTGCCAAAATTGACATAAAATAGTTTTTAAAACAAATACCATATTATTAATTGTTATTTTATTCATAAAAATCTATGGTTCGGCCAAATGACTTATATAAGGTTATATATATTAATAACAAACAACTTGGGGTTCTTTTGGCTTTTTATAGTAAGTTTATTAACCTTATAGTGTAAGAACAAAAAAAAGACACGGTAAAAGTAAAATTATTTAACTTAATGTTAAATCTAAATGAGAGTGTTAAAATAGGAACCAAAACTTGTATAAATTCTATTTTATGGGAGGATTTCGACCCATCCCCACCTTAGCTTGAAAATAAATCAATTTGGATCTATTTAAAACCGAATTTGGCTTTATAATAAAATAATATTTTTAGTTTTTCCAAAGGAGCCCCTCTCCTCTCTTATAAAAGGGCATCTTTTACCCGTCTTCCTCACACCACATTGAGCCTTCAAGCTCTGCCAACCCCTGCAAATTTCTTCTCTCCACTTCCCTAGAGACATCCTATAGGTCATGGTCTTTTTTAATGACCACTTTTAGTGCCCTAAAAGGAGGTCTCAATGAAGCGCTTTAAAGAAGAGGTAATGTTCGTTACCGATTCTTCCAACTTTATTTCGTCTTACACTTCTTCTTCATTAGTTGTTTCATTATGAAGTAATAAAATCAGTATCACTCATATACTGATATGTTATTATAACTATGAAAAAAAACCTATTTCACCATCTATCCATCCTACGGAAAATGAAATCACCGCGCGTGCGTACGTACGGAATACCGTCTCCACGCCGTGGTATAATCTATTTTCCACCACCACCTTACATGGATGTGTATAATGGTGAAAATAAGAAACTGTATATGATTATTGTAAAGTGTTATTGATTCTTAAATAGTATGAATATGCTCCAATACAATTACATGATCATGGGAATGATATCATCGCTCGTGCGTACGTATGGAATACCGTCTCCACGATGTGATGCAACTCATTCTAAATGATCTTCGTTGAATAATGATTATATAAATGAATTGAGTGAATAAATATGGTATATAGTACACTAATACCATTCTAGAAATGATGTATCTATAACCTAAAGAGATGAATAAGAATTTATTCGACAAAACATGAATAAGAACAAAAAGTAATAAACACTCGAATAACATGTAGCAATGAAATATTATTAATAAGAGGCTAAGAGTATTGAAATATATGATATTATAACAAAGAGTATGATTCTGGAATAAGTCAATGAAATTATTTAAATCATTATACAGGAGGTTCAGACACATACGAAGCAAATCCGACCTAAGGTAAGGGAAAATATCACAGTCTCATTTTTATCTGAGATTGTTTATACTTTGGTATTTACTGGGGTGTATTTTATCATCCACATCCATGTTTCCTCAATATGTAATATTATTTCCATCCACCTAAAATTTTTTAAATCACATTTTACACTTCAGTGAGTTTTTAGTAAAAGATATGAAAGGAATCATTTGTCGTTTTTCGTACGAGGTACTTTTTTGACTTTTCCGACAAAAGTACGAGAAGAATGTTTTTTTAAACTTATACAACATGAATGGATTTTTAAAACATTATTTCCACGAATCCTCCTTTACATGTTTTCAAGTTTATTTTTAATTAACTTCTATTATTTTAAAATTCTATGACATGTTAAGAATTGAAAAATGTTTTTGAAGTAGAAAAGATATTTTCCTCAAGAATGGAGTTCAAGTGTTTTGTCAAAATTATTTTCCATCTAAGATAATATAGGGTTCTGTTTCTATCCCTATTATTACATTTATTTGATTATATTGTGATGGAATTATTTTTATGAATTATTTTATCTTATATGAATTGTGTTATGATGTCACGATGTTTAAGAAGCCCCTTTTTAATACATGGGTTATGCTATGATGTATGGTTTATGATTTTGTGGCAAAAATAGGAATGGTATCATTATGAGATGGGTGGGACCTATATCTCCCTCCAATGCATTGGGTTATGATTATATATCTCATGAGATAGACATGGCTGGAACGGCAGGTTAAACCGGTTCAGTGAAACAGGATTGAAAAGAGGAGTGAACTCAGATCAAAAATGGACTTTGTCCACTAAGATAGTATTGGAAATGATTCATGACTAATAAGAAATGATTCTCTATGATTATGTGTGTATGACACAATGTTTCATGTTCTATGCTATGGTTATTGGGATTACATTTCATTACTATGATTTATCCCATGTTATTATGATCACTTTTGCAGGATAAGATTTCCAAAATGCTATGTTCTATGAATATGATTTGATTGATATTTCTTTTGTTTACCCTTATTGAGCATTTGAGCTCACCCATTTTTATGTTTTATATCCACGGGTCAGGAAGAAGGTTATTAAGTAGGATATGCCAAAAAGGGACTCTAGATATGATGAAATAAATGGGAGGCAAAGTAGATGCTTTATGAACCAGTTGTTTATGATTCCTAGTTTCTAAAGACTCTATACCTATACGGTCCTTTCCTGGTTTTGTTATATGTTGTAATAAGCGTGCTTCAATTCTGAAGTAATAACAATGTATGTAAAGTATGGGTTATTATAGTTGGTATTAGAGGAACGGTATAGTCAACTTTTGGAAACTCGGATGTGAAATCCCTAGTAAGAACCCTAAGGATAAGTCTAAGAATAGAACACAATCATAGTGTTTTAGAAATGGCCATGAATAACCTAGGATAAGACCTTAAGTGTGAAATTTAATTCTTGATTATGTGGTTTTCCTATTATAATTAGTGTTTCTCACACTATTCTTCTTGGTTTATTCAATGGATGGAACCCGAAGGAACCATGTTAATTCGGAATGCGACGGGCAATGCAATGATTGTCCCCCTGAGCAACCAAACGTTATGGGAGCTGGAATGCAAAATCTTGTAGCCATGCTCACACAACTTTCTCATGCAATGAATCATGTAGGACTTCCAAACGAGCAAAGGAAGGAGAAACATTCTGTTGAATCCTTCATGAGGTAGCGTCCACCTTCATTCAGTGGGTCTACTGATCCATTAGTTGTTGAACAATGGATTAGTAGTACTGAAATGATATTTTTAGTTCTTCAATGTTCTGAACATGATAAAGTCATCTTAGCAGTGTATCATTTGGAAGGTGATGCTGATCAATGGTGGAATCTTATTAAGAATATGAGGCAAAGGGATGAAATTGAGTCCATGGAATGGGACGAGTTCAAGAACTTATTTTTTAATAAGTACTTCCCTCGTATTCTCCGAACATAGACGGAGAAAGAGATTCTTGAACTGAAGCAAAAGGATGATAAATCTGTTGGTACCTATGAATCAAATTTTACAAGACCTGCAAGGTACGCTTCTGGTATTATTATCCAACCTGAGAGTAAGATTGATCGATTCATTTGTGGCTTAAAACCAAGTCTTCAAAGGGCGTTAGCCATAAGGGACTTCAATAGATACGAGGAAATTGTTCGATGTGCTCTCAAAGTCGAGATGGAGATTGGAGTAACCCATCAGTCATATGAGTTTGATAAGAAGAGGAAAATGGAATTCAAAGGAAAATCTAATGAGCACACTGAAAAGAAGATGGGCTTTCCCTTATGCTCAAAGTTTGAAAAGAAACATGGAGGTAATTTTCTTAAAGGGACAAGTAAATGTTTCAAATGTGGAAAGAAAGGTCATCAGGCATTTGAATGCTGCAATGATGGGGAGAAGATGTCTAATGATGCAAACAATGGAATGGATACACAAAATGAACCTATTACACTTCAATGTTTCAAGTGCAATGAGATGGGGCATTATGACAATCAATGCCCAAATCCAAGGGTTGATGATGATGGTCGACGTCAACAAACTCATAAGACTACAGACAAAGGAAAGTCACATGCAATTTCTATCTGCGATGTGGAGTACGATTACAATGTTGTGAAAGGTACACTTACCATCCACTCTAAAGTAGAAAATGTTTTATTTGATTCTGGATCCACCCACTCATTTATTTTTGAAGAATTTTTTAAGGATATCATCGTATTACCTCAACAATTAGATGTTGAGTTAGCTGTGACAACCCCTAATGGCACAACAGTCGCATCAAAAGTTTATAATTCTTCTCCGATTGAAGTTTGTGGGAAAGTGCTTCCTGCAAATCTTGTGATCCTTCCTATAGTGGAATTTGATGTGATTCTTGGCATGTATTGGCTTTCTTTATATGGAGCTCATATCAATTGCCAAATTAGGGAAGTCACATTTCATATTCCAGATCAATCTATGATCGTCTATCGATGCAAGGATGAACATAACCTTCCAGTGGAAATTTCTTTCATCTTATGGGTCTTGATTCTACTAAATTAAGGTTTTTTATATCAAATGGTTGGTGAGAAACTCATGATTAAGAATATGCCCATTGTACGGGAGTTTGACGATGACTTTCCGGAGGAATTTCCAGGTCTTCTACCAAATCGTGAAGTTGAGATTTCAATAGAACTCGTATCAGGTGCTTTACCTATTTCAAATACACCTTATAGAATGGCTCCAATTGAGTTGCAGGAATTGAAGAAGAAACTCCAAGAGAATCATGATAAGGGATTCATACGCCCTAGTGTGTCACCTTGGGGAGAACCTGTTCTGTTTCATAAGAAGAAAGATGGATCAATGAGACTCTGCATTGATTATCGAGAACTTAACAAGATCACTATCAAGAACAAATATCCTCTCCCAGACATTGATAGCTTATTTGACCAACTACGCGGAGCTCAATACTTTTCGAAGATTGATCTTTGTTCAGGTCATCATCAATTAAGATTCAAAAGAGAGGATATACCAAAGACCGCTTTCTGTACGAGGTATGGACACTATGAATTTATAGTGATACCATTTGGTCTTACTAATGCCCCTACTATCTTCATGGATCTGATGAATAGAGTCTTTAGAGACTATCTTGATCAGTTTGTGGTAGTCTTTATAGACGATATTCTTGTCTATTCAAAGAGAAAGGAAGAACATGAAGATCACTAGAGAATTATATTGAAGACCCTAAGAAAAGAGAAGCTTTATGCCAAATTTTCCAAGTGTGAATTTTGGCTTCAAAAAGTTTCATTTTTGGGTCACATAATCTCAAAAGAGGGGATATCTGTGGATCCAGCAAAAACAGAGGTTATCGAAAGATGGTCGAGACCAAAAACAGTAACAGAGATCTGAAGTTTTCTTGGTTTGGCTTGATATTATCGACGTTTTGTGAAATATTTTTCACGATTATCTAATCCACTCACCAAGTTGACTCGGAAAGGTGTTAAGTTTGTTTGGATGAAGGAATGTGAAGAGAATTTCAAGGAGTTGAAAAGAAGGTTATCCAGTGCACCTGTGCTCACACTGCCTTGTAGTGTGGAGAATGGTTTGTGATCTACAGTGATGCATCCAAGAGGGGATTGGGGTGTGTTCTTATGAAAAATGATATGTTGATATCTTATGCCTCATGACAATTGAAAATACATGACCAAAATTACCCAACTCATGATTTGGAGTTAGCTGCGGTAATATTTACATTAAAGATTTGGAGGCATTATCTTTATGGTAAAAGGTGTGATATTTATACTAATAATAAGAATTTAAAGTATATTTTCACACAAAAGGAGCTGAATATGTGCCAAAGAAGATGGTTGGAGCTGATTAAGGATTACGACTGCTCAATCCATTGCCACCCTGGGAAAGAAAACATGGTGGAAGATGCATTAAGTCGACAAGACCATGCCAGTTTATCCACGATGAGTATCACAAAAGATCCAATATTTATGGATTTACAAAGGATGGATCTTGGAATTATAATGAAAGGGAAAAAATCATATCTTTCTCAAATGAATGTTCAACCATCTATACATGTGACGATTAAAGAGGCACAGAAAGAAGATGTTGAGTTAAAAAAGATGGTGAGAAATATTCCTGAATTCAACCTTTATTGTGATGGGATAATAATGTTTAGGAATCAGGTTTGTGTTCCTCCCATCCCCGAATTAAAGAAGGATCTACTGGATGATGATCATAGTTCATCATTCTCTATTCATCCTGGAAGCACGAAGATGTATAAAGACCTAAAAGATTACTTTTGGTGGGATGGCATGAAAAGATATGTTGCTTAATATGTCTCTTGATGCTTGGTTTGTCAGCAAGTTAAAGCTGAGAGATAGAAGTCTATGGGGATGTTACAAATATTTCCCATACCCGAATCGAAATGGAAAAACATCACTATGGACTTTGTCAACGGACTTCCTAAAACATCCAAAGGCAATAATGCTATCTGGGTCATAGTTGATCGTCTTACAAAGTATGCACACTTCATCGCTATTAGAGAGGATTTCTCTCTGGATCAGCTTGCGATGATATATGTGAAGGAAGTGGTAAGATTTCATGGAGTACCACTTTCTATTATATCTGATCGGGATCTGAGTTTTACCTCAAAGTTCTGGTGAAGTCTTCAGCATACTCTGGATACAGAGTTGAGTTTCAGCACTACTTATCATCCTCAGACAGACGGTCAGTCTGAGAGAACAATTCAAACTCTAGAAGATATGTTGAGAGCTTGCTCTATGGATTTCAAAGGTGTTTGGGATCAACTCCTAACTTTGGTGGAATTTTCTTATAATAATAACTTTCACTCCAGTATTCAGATGGCTCCTTATGAAGCTCTCTACGGAAAGAAGTGTAGGACTCCAACTTGCTGGGATGAAGTTGGGGAAAGAAAGCTATTAGGACCAGATCTCATTGATGAAATGGCAGAAAAGGTCAGATCTATTCAACAACACATAAGAGCAGCTCAGAGTCGACATAAAAGTTATGCCGACAAACGAAGAAAAGACATAGAGTTTGATGTGGGTTATAAGGTGTTCTTATAAATATCTCCCTAGAGGAGGGTCATGAGATTTGGAAAGAAGGGGATGTTGAGCCCAAGATATATCAGTCCTTCCGAAATACTGGATCGTGTTGGGAAGGTAGCTTACCGATGGTGCTTCCACCGAATCTCTCTCATGTTCACGATGTGTTCCATGTATCTCTCCTGAGAATGTACATCCCTGATCCTTTAAATGTAGTCAGTTCAGAAGTTGTACCGCTGGAGCAAGATCTTTTATATGAAGAACAGATGATAGAGATTCTGGATCGTAGCGAAAAAGTCATACGAAACAAGACCACTCGATTGGTGAAAGTTTTATGGAGGAACAACCAATTAGAAGAAGCTACGTGGGAGCTTGAGGATATGATGAGGGAGTGGTATCCTCATCTGTTTGAAACAAAGTGACGAATTTCGAGGGTGAAATTCATTTTAAGGGGGGTAGAATGTAACACCCGAGACTTTTATGGGAAATATTTTGTTTTTATGTTATATAAATCCTCAAAAGAATATTTCACTACACACAACACTTGCGCTGATTTCTTTACACGCAATCGCGACCTTCCTCGATAGCTTGCATCGTACGCAATACTGAGTTTCACTAAACAACGATATGCTATTAAAATATTATTGAAACTAGCGGTTATGAATAGTAATAACTAATTTTTCAAATTTTATAAATTTTATTTTTCAAAATGGACTTTATTTTTGGATTTAGAATATCGAAATTAGCCTAAGGTGAAATTTTGGTATTTTTCTGAAATCATTCAATTTTTGATGAATAGTGAAACTACTAAGTGGTAGTTAAAAAAACTGAATTATTCATAAAACATAATTTTACCGCTTCTGTGAGTGGAATTTCAAAAATCCGACAGTCACGGTTGATGTAAGTAAGTAAAATGTGGTTCAATGAGATGAAAATAATTTTTGGTGAATATTAACTTTTTACTTTTATTTACCATAGTTAAAAGTAAATAGGGTAATTAAGGGTAAAAATGATATTATTATTACCCTAACACATGTCCTAATTCTATTGGATAAGTGTAATTCGTCCAAAAACAACCTTAGGAATTAAATATGACCATTTAGGAAAACATGGATTAGATTAGGACATTTATTATTAATTTATTTACTGAAGGGTTAAAATAGTTAAAATCAAAGTTTAATAAGTATATCATTTTTAATATAGGGTTATACATAAGATAAATTAGACTATAAATATTCATTAGAAAGCTAAAAAGAATTCCTACATAATTATATTTTATTGTAATTTTTAGACTTTATATAAGTTAATTTATTTAGGACACAAAGATGATGCAGTAATTATCTTATTAATGAAATATTTACATAGTTGATGTTATAAATACCCAAATAAATGTAATTTGAGACTTTTTATGAATTACACTAATTTTATAGGTTAATATGACATGTTAGTATTGATTTAATTAACGTTTCTAGAACTAATCATTCTGTTATGATTTTCACAAAAATAAATTACTAAATAGTGTCAAAATTTACATAAAATAGTTTTTAAAACAAATACTATATTATTAATTGTTATTTTATTCGTAAATATCTAAGGTTCGGCCAGCTGACTTATATAACGTTATATATATTAATAAAAAAATAAGGGTTCGTTTGGCTTGTTATAGTATGTTTATTAACCTTATATTGTAAGAAAAAAAAGACACGGTAAAAGTTAAATTATTTAACTTAATGTTAAATCTAAATGATAAGGTTAAAATAGGAACCTAAACTTGTGTAAATTCTATTGGACGAGAGTATTACGACCCATACCCACCTTAGCTTCTAAATAAATCAATTTGGAGCTATTTAAAACCGAAGTTGTCTTTATAATAAAATAATATTTTTAGTTTTTCCAAGGAAGCCCCTCTCCTCCCTTATAAAAGGGCACCTCCTCCCCCTCTTCCTCACACCACTTTGAGCTTTAAATCTTGGCCAAACCCTAAAAATTTCTTCTCTACACTTCCCTAGAGAACTCCTAGAGGTTTTGGTATTCTTCAAAGACAAATTTTCGTGCCCTAAAAGGAGGTCTCAAATAAGATTTTTAAAGAAGAGGTAATGTCCGTTACCGATTCTTCCAACTTTATTTCTTCTTCAACTTTTTCTTCTGTATTTGTTTCATTATGAAGTAATAACATTAGTATCACTCATATACTGATATGTTATTATAAGTATGAAACAACCCTATTTAACCATCTATCCATCCTACGGAAAACGAAATCAACGCGTGTGCGTACGTACAGAATACCGTCTCCACGCCGTGGTGTAATCTATTTTCCACCACCACCTTACATGGATGGGTATAATGGTGTAAATAAACAAATATATATGATTATTTTAAAATTGTATTGATTCTGAAATAGTATTCCAACACTCCAGTTAAATTACACGATCATGTGAACGATATCATCGCTCGTGCGTACGTACGGAATACCGTCTCCACGATGTGATGCGACACGTTCTACATGATCATCATTGCATAATGATTATATAAATGAATTTAGTGAATAAATATGATATATAGTACACTAATACCATTCTGGAAATGAGGTATCTATAACCTAAATAGAAGAATAAGAATTTATTCGACAAAACACGCATAAGAACAAAAAGTAATAAACACCCGAATAACATGTAGAAATGAAATATTACTAATAAGAGGCTAAGAGTATGGACATATATGATATTATAAAAAATATTATGATTCTGGAATAAGTCAATTACATTATTTAAATCATTATACAGGAGGTTCGGACACTTACGTAGCAAATCTGACCTAATGTAAGGGAAAATATCACAGTCTCATTTTTGTCCGAGATTGTTTATACTTTGGTTTTTACTAGGGTGTATTTTATAATCCACATCCATGTTTCCTAAATATGTAATATTATTTCCATCCACCTACAATTATTTAAATCCCATTTTACCCTTCGGTGAGTTTTTAGTAAAATATATGAAATGAATCTTTTGTTGTTTTTTGTATGAGGTACTTTTTTGACTTTTCCGACAAAAGTACGAGTAGAATGTTTTTTTAACTTATACGGAATGAATGGATTTTTATAAAATTATTTCCAAGAAGCTTCCTTTACAATTTTTCAAGTTTATTTTTAATCAATTTCTTTTATCTTATAATTTTATGACATGTTAAGAAAGGAAAAATGTTTTTGATGTAGAAAGGATATATTCCTCAAGAATGGAGTTCAAGTGGTTTGTCAAAATTATTTTCCATCTAAGATAATATAGGGTTCTGTTTATATCCCTATTATTACATTGATTTGATTATGTTGTGATGGAATTATTTTTATGATTTCTTTTATCTTATATGAATTGTTTTATGATGTCACGATGTTTAAGAATCCCATTTTTTTTACATGGGTTATGCTATGATGTATAGTTTATGATTTTGTGGCACACATAAGAATGGTATCATTATGAGATGGATGGGATCTATATCTCCCTCCAATGAATTGGGTAAACATTTTATATCTCATGAGATAGACATGGCTGGAACGGCAGGTTAAACCGGTTCAGTGAATCAAGATTGAAACGAGGAGTGAACTCGGTTCAGAAATTGACTTTGTCCACTAAGATAGTCTTGGAAATGAGTCTTGACTAATAAGAAATGATTGTCTATGATTATGTGTGTATGCCACAAAGTTTCATGTTTTATGTTATGATTATTGGGATTAAATTTCACTACTATGATTTATCCCATGTTATGATGATCTCTTTTGAAGGATAAGATTTCCAAAATGATATGTTCCTATGAATATGATGTGATTGATATTTCTTTTGATTACCCTTACTAAGCATTTGAGATCACCCTTTTGTATTTTTTAATTCCCCAGGTTAGGAAGAAGGTTATTAA
Organism: Viscum album; assembly: GCA_963277665.1. Classification (NCBI taxonomy): domain Eukaryota; kingdom Viridiplantae; phylum Streptophyta; class Magnoliopsida; order Santalales; family Viscaceae; genus Viscum; species Viscum album. The sequence goes on along the minus strand of OY728137.1, from coordinate 2,080,342,009 downwards.
GTAGCATATGCCAAAAAGGGACTCTAGATATGATGAAATAAATTGGAGGAAAAGTAGATTCTTTATGAACTAGTTGTTTATGTATCCCAGTTTCTAAAGACTCTATACCTATACGGTTCTTTCCTGTTTTTTTATGTTGTAATAAGTGTGCTTCAATTCTGAATTAATAACAATGTATGTAAATTATGGGTCGTTATACACCGACGCTGGGTAACTGGGGTCCGGGCGTGACACCAGTAAACTGTAAATTTTGAAAGAGTATAATTTCTACTTAAGATTTATCATTCCCAATTCATATATGATGTAATCTATTATTAGAGAATTTAGTGGTTTGGAGATGATATCAACTAGTTGATATTTAGTTCCAATTAATTCCAATGTGATGCACCTTTTTGATAATTATCTCTTAGAAAAGTGATGTTTTACATCAATATGTTTTGTCCTAGAGTGTGAAATTTTATTTTTTGAGATATTAATAGAACTTTTATTGTCGAAGTTTATAAGTACATTCCTGAATTGATATCCATAATCTTGTAATGTGTGTTTCATCCACCAAATTTGTGCACAACAACTGCTAGTAGAAATGTATTCAGCTTATGTAGTAGATAATGCAATATAGTGTCTTATCTTACTACACCATGATACTAGTTAGTTTCCTAAAAAGTGACATGTTCTAGAGGAGATTTTCCTATATATCTTACAACCACTGAAGTCAGCATCAGAATACCTGACATACTGAAATGAATTTCCTCTGGGATAGAATAGTCCTAGATTGGTTGTACGATTGAGGTATTTAAAAATTCTCTTAGAAACATTTAAATGAGATTATTTACAATTTTTTTGAAACCTAGAACACTTAGACACACTAAAAATAATGTCAGGTCAGCTAGAAATTAAGTATATTATTCTTCCAATTAAATCTTCTCTGTGTGGTTTGATCAACTGATTTTCCATCTTCATCAAGATACAACATACAAGTAGTACTCATTGAAGTCTCACTGTATTTATTGATATCTATTTCAAAATGTTTTTGAAAATATTTAGTATATATTATTTGATATAATATAATATAATCATTATTTTTGTATAATTTTAAATCCAATAAATAAATTGTGTTCACCCATTAAACTCATTTCAAATTCATTTTTCATTATTTTTGAAAATGAAATACATAAATATTTTTTGGAGATCAAAAGATTATTTCATACACATATATTTGAACTACTAGAAAATAATTTCAAATTCATTTTATAAAAATGGTAGGATCATCTATTATTTTTGTAAAACCTTTAGAAATATTAAATGTACTTAATATATCATACCAAGATCTTGGAGAATTTTTTAAAAAGTATAAATCATTTGATAATTAAAAATATGGTTTGTAAAAAGTGGATTGTAAAAACTATGGGGTTTTCAACAATGAAATCCTCAACTATATACCCATTTAATAATTCAATTTTGATATCCATTTGATATATATTGAAATTCACATGTGTTGCATAATCATGCATAATTTTGATGGCATCATGTATATATACTGGTGAAAAGGTTCCTTTATAGTCAATTTTTTTCTTGACTATAGCCTTGTGAAAGAAATCTAGCCTTGTTTCTAACTATATTAACAGCTTCATCCACATTATTTCAAAACACCATTTTAGTTCGTATGGTTATTGTGTCTTTGGGTATTTCAAAAAGTTTCCACACTTTGTTCCTTTGAAAATGATTAAGTTCTTCTTGAATATCCTTCACCAAAAATTCACCATTTATGGAATAATTACTATTTTTAGGTTCATGTTGTGACATGAAGACTTGATGTTTAACAGGGTTTCTAAGAGAAACACTATTTTCAGTTCCTTTATCTTTGTCTCCTATAACAGCATCCAAATTATGGTTTTTAAGGGTTCTAACAACTCAAGAAAAATTAGGACTAGTGATATCAGTTTTGTTCAATGGGATCTGGTTCATTGTGACAAGATTCTAGATAATTTCTAGAACTGTAAGTTTTCACAAATTTCTTTACATGATGGTTAGGGGATTTTGAATTAATTTCAATATTTGATACATCATACACGAGGTTCTCTAGAGTGGTTTTATGCTCATGTGGATCTATTTCATCAAATTCGACATGGACAGATTATTCCACACATTTAGTTATTTTATTAAAAACTCTATTGGATTTACACAAAATTGAATACACAAAAATGATTCCTTCATCACTCATGGATGAAAACTTGTCTCTATTATCCTTCTTTTTTAGGATATAAAATTTTCGACCAAAAATTTGAAACAATGGGTTTTCTATTTCTCCACAAGACATATGGAGTTATTTTAAGGATTGGTTGAATCAATACACTATTTTTAATAGAACATATTGTCTTTACATCCTCATATCAAAAATAAATAGTTATGATCTATTCACTATGTATGGACAAAGAAATCTCTTACAGGGTTCTATTTTTTCATTCAACAACTCCATTTTGTTGACATGTTCTAGGGGAAGATAAATAATGACTATTTCCATTTTTTGAGAAGATGGATTCAACCTATTTATTTTCAAACTCATGGATATGATCACTTCATATGGATTTAATTTTATGTCAACTATGATTTTCTACTATTATAGAATATTTGATAAAATGAGGGCAAGCATTACTTTTATTATCCAAAAAGAAAGTCCATATATATCTATAAAATTCATCTACATGAACATAAACATATAGCATCACATTTAAACTAGAAACACTTCATGTTCCAAACAAATCCATGTGAACCAATTCGATAGGTTGAGAATATGGTTCTTCGTTATTTGGTTTGAAGTAAATTCTTGTTTCTTTCCCTTATGAAAAGGATTTCACACTTTATCATTTGAATAATCAAGTTTTAGTATGTCTTTGACTATGCTTATTCTAGTTACCATTATAAGGGTGTGAGTGTTATACTGTCCTAGTATTCTATGAAAATGCAAAGACACTTTTTGAAACAAACATAAACATGAATCATTTTGATAAACTGATGTGTGTAAGTTAATAGAATATAAATTTTCATTTTTAAATGGCGAAAATACAAATACATTTTTAGAATTAAAAACACTACAGGTATCATTTCCAAATTTGACATGAAATATATCATCACATAATTGTGAAATAATAAGCAAATTATATTTCAATCCATCAACAAAATGAACTTTGAAAATAAAAACTGAGATAGAGTTACTGATTTGTCCAAGGCCAATAATTTTTTCCTTTGGCATTTTCACCAATGGTGACATGTCCTCCATAAATTTTTTTATATTATTCAATAATGAATAGTCTCATTTAATTTGTCTTAAACACAAACTATCCAAGTTCCATATACTTTTTCCGTAACACATTATACAACTTTCCTACAAAATATTCAAATAAAAATAGATTTTGGTATCCATACTTGTTTGGGTCCTGTAATCGTAGTGACTAGTGCCTTAGGATCCCATATCTACCACATAGGTTTCCTATAAGAATTATATAAACTATTTAAAAAATAAACTATATTTGGTGCATAAAAGCATGAAACAATAGTGAATTTGTCGTAACATGATCTGGTAGAATTTTTTCCATAACTATGAGTAATGTTGTATGTCCAAGATTTAGAAAACAAAATTTTTTCTTCCAAACATTATTTTACCATGTTGAAAGAAATTTTCAGAAGTATATTTATGAGCAATATATTTAACTAGAATTGGTACCATGGTATCTTTACCATTTCTAATCCATTAAAGACCATGTTTCAATTTCTCATTAGATAGTTTTAGTTCATTGTTCTCTTTGAGTAATTGAGGATTTTCTCCATTTCTAAAGTGATTATAGTTTTAAAATTTGTGGTAAGAGGGTGATATTTCTTTAAATAATTGTATTTATTTTTTAGTTCATTTCATGTATCCTCAAGAATATTACATAATCATTCATTTCATCCTTAGAAAAATATTCAGAGTCACACTCATATCTAGAATATTGGGAATTGTGTACAAGAGATTCCAGTGTTACTTCAGATTTATTTTTCATAAAACTCATATTGGCTTTATTATCATGTTCATCATGTAAATATTATGAGTCATATAAACTATCCATAAAATCACTCCATATTTCATTCATTTCCTTTTTATATATACTAACACTGTCTTCATATTTCTTTTTGTACTTTTGCTTCAGACAGTTAGCCTTGATATGTCCCTATCACATACATTCAGAGTAGATAATCTCATCAGACTTGTAAATTCTTTTCCAATCATTCTTAAATCTTCCTTTTTCCTTATATCTTCCATTTATGTTAGGATTTGTGAAAAAGATACTATTTTAGTAAAATCTATTAATTCTTATGGATAGTTGAGCCATCACCTCATCACTGTCAGGTGATGATTATTCACTACTAGAAATTTCTACAAAATTTTACAATTTCCCCTTCTAAATGTGTTTAGAGGTGGTGGTCTTGAATGCAACCGATTTTCTTATGGGTTCATCCTCCTCTTCCTTATTGGTATTCATATCCTCTTCATATATCCTCATTTTTCCAATGTTTTCTTTACAGGTATCTTATTGATGTTGTATGACTCACTAATAGAGACCGAGGTTCCTCTCCATATGTTAGGTAGACATATTGACAATCCTCATGATATTATCATTGGAAATGACTTATCTTCTAAGAGAAATTATGGTGATGAAAATTTCGTTGAACAAGAGATAAATGTCAAAAATATTCCAATCAGGTTTCATTTTAATGTTATCATATTTAACAGTATAATTATTACGTCTTATTTATTTCCAAATAGAAGTTCATTCATGTGAAACAGACAAGGTATCCTACATTTCAGGGGCAGTTTTACATGCAAAGATTCTATTCAATTCTTTATATACTATAGATCATTATAAAGAATTCATAGCTTTGAAATTTTTATTATATGCAATTTTGGTAGTTTCATCCCAAGTGATACAATCCGTATAGGGAATCTTATATAACTCTATAATTGAAGACCATATTTTAAAAGCTCGTACATTCAAAATAAATTTTAGTTTTAATTTTCCATTGAACATAATTGATTCATTTAAATAACGGTGGTATGTTAGTTGTATAACATTCCAATCTATTATACATAATATAGAAATAATTTAAAAGAGATATAAATTTATAAATAACTGAAATTTAGAGTTCATTACTAGATAACTATAATCATAGTTGAATAGGGTAAAAACATAGTTTTAAAAAACATACTTCGATACCAAATGTTGGTCTGACTAGAGTACTCAAGAATTGGGAGGGGGGTTAATTGAGTATCTATGAATTTTTGAAAAAAAAATTATTCTTAAAACGGTTCCCCGATAAATTTAAATATAGCCTAATTAATCATGGTTATGTGGTTATAAAGTTTTAAATTTGTAAATATTTTATTATAAGATTTATTAATTCTCAGTAATTTAAATATATGTTATTAAAATTAATTTTGAAGCTATTATAATAATAAAAACAATTATAACTTCTTTCCAATAATAACTGTCAATGTATATTTAGTGATTTTTGAATTAAACTGTAAATGAGAGAAAACTAAAGTAGATAGTACAGCTCATATAAAACAAGTGTTTTAGTCTCAAGCTGAGACCTTATCCACTCCACATGGTGATCACCAGCCACCATGAAATTTATAAAAATAATATTTATCCACACCCTCGATCAAGGTTAACAATTATACACAAGACTGTCAAGGTCACGTGTCCTCTACATCAGGTCTTCGTGGATATGAACTAATAGGTTACACCAGGACCTCTTCCACCATTATCTGTGAGAATACACAAGTGTAAAAGGATGTAAGAGAAAGGATATCATCATTCCTTTAGTATGATTTATGAGGTAGTGTATGTTTAATATAAGAAACACACAAACTGCTTGATTGAAAAAAATATAATACACAATAGAGCAGAGATAATGAGATAAGGATAGAACTTATCTGAGGGTTAGTCTATGCATCTCTGGACTTCTGGGATAAAGCAGATGCAGAAATTGACTCCTCTCACAGAAAACATAGAATCGTTTGTTAGCTTTCTCAGGCTCGTGTTCTTAATGGATTTGATAATTAGGAAATTTTATTCACTCTAGGATTAGATTAAGCTTCTTGTGTTCCTTAGTACTATCGGGTTTCATGAAATCTCATTATTCATTGTTATCACACATACACTTGTTGTTTTGTTATATTGTTGTCACTATAGTCCCCATAATCACTCACTTTTATTCTAACTACATTTTTCTTATTATTCATTGAATAAAAGTGTTTAGGATGACCAGATGCATGTATTCTACTCCTCGTACCTCGTACAGTTAAGTTACATGACTTGAAAAAACATTAATTATGTCCGTTCATTTAAAAACATCAAATATAACCATTAGAATCTAAATTGAGAAATAAAAAAATACATTAAGAAATTGTGTCACAGTCTATCTGTAAATTATGTATCCATGAAATGGTGTATCCTTGAAACGGTGTCTCGTTCATTATATTTGAGTACTGATACATATATAATTGCATGGTTGTATAGGGATCTGGAACCAGTAGCATAGGTAAGGTGTTAGGATCACGATGTCTGGTCACATTGTTTGGAAGGTCACAATTTTTGAATTGCAACAATGTCTGGATGGTCACTGTGTCTAGATGGTCACTATGTCTGTATAGTTAAGGTGTCTAGATGGTTACGGTTTCTAGATGGTGACAGTGTCTTGATGGTTACAATTTATGGATGGTTACAGAGTCTGGACGGTTACAATGTCTGGATGGTTAAGTTGTCTAGATGGTTATAGTGTCTGGATGGTTACTGTGTATGGATGGTTATAGTGTTTGGATATTTATAATGACTGGATGGTTATGATGTTTGGATGGTTACCGTATCAGCATGGTTAAGGTGTATAGATTCTTTTCTAGAAAAAAACAACCAGTGGAAGACTCCTAGCTTCTCAGATGTATTCAAATCCTTGTATAATGGCATAAACATTGATATTTATAGAATAAATTAAACATAATCATTCATAAGATAATTTCATAAGAAAATAAATTGTTCAAAATAATTATTTAAGTCAAAAATATAAAAATCATCTATTCATATGATTCTAGATAGATTAAATAGGATTAACAAGACTTACAGAATCTATATTATTTGTGATCATTAAAACGTGATTAATACACTAGGATTCCAACAATAATCATTGCAACATATAAGTGTTCATATTTTAGAGTTGAGCCTGATATATTCCCATTACATATGAAAGAAAATTAATTTTACACAACATGGATATGAAAATATAACATCATGATTCCCACTGGTAAATTAAACAAATTAATAATGGTGATTCATATATCAAATTTGATTTTTTTTTCAAAATTTATTTAAAATTATATCAATAATCTATAAGAAAAAAATGAATTTATTATATAACATGAAATCAATTGGAGTCACATGTCATGGTTAAAATGATTTAAATAATTTTCCAATGCAATAATAATCATGGCTCACTCCCCCCATGCATAGACATAAGCAATGCCAAAAGAAACATTGAAATAATGGACTCCAAATAATAATTACATTTTTATTTAGATCATTTGAGAACATTTAGCATTGCTATAATCACAATATTTCTTACGATTGTAAAATTTCAAACCATAGAGTTATAATTTACACACCCAACCTTTAACTAATGATTCATCAATTCATCCAATGGAAAAAACATGATGAATAAGGGACAGATGAATTTAAAGAGGATCCTAGATAAAAATATTTCAATATAAAACCAAAAAAAATCATTTGGACATGGGATATCGCTACAATGGCTCGTGAAGAAGGATGGTAAGTAAAAAACCTAACTGAAAAGACATACTAGGATTATCTCATGCAGAAAGGACATCTAGAAGTAAAGGTAGAAAACACAATCACATGGAGAAAGCCCTACTATTGATAGAAAAAGATAATTACCTTAAGAAAATCCAAATTCAGCTGCACAACATTTTTAACGTATTATTTCAAGAAATTAAATGGTGTGTAATGTTATTACACATTATATAATTTTTTAATGGAATATGATGAAAAAATTATCAACTCAAATTTATTTTATTAAAACCATTAAACAATCACATGATTTGAAATTCCATTACATGATGTGGAAATGTATATAGTTACTTTTTCTGACCATTCTTATTTTATATAAACACAATCACCATTTACTGTTTCTCATCTCACTAATAACCCATGAAACTCCTAACCCAATTATACATAGAATCCATTAATATCAACAATAATTTATTCAAAAAAATTAAATCAATTTCTCCAACAAATATCTTCTCATCGATAATCCCTTATTATTATTAAGCTTCATTGCAGCATAATTATGTGTTTATCCAAACGAAAAACTCTTGTGACAATAACACAACTGAATAAAATGTTTAATGATAAACTCAGAGAGTGATGTACATGGAAAAAGATGGGATCCTAAAATTGGATTCAAGTAATGAAACAAAATAGATAAAAGGTATTATGTTGTAAAAATATTTCATTCCAATGTATTTTGGACTATTTCTATTTCATTCTAGATATCAATTTTATGGTTTATCCATTTTAAGCAATTTTTTCTCATAATCGATGCAATTAAATTTTATAAATCTCATTAATATTTTTAATCAAAAACATAGTTGACCTCAAAAGGCATCCTAATTTATGATGATCCCAAATTCTGATCAAATATTTCAAAATTCCAATAATAGAACTGGTTGAAATTAATGTAAAATTAATTCCATTAATAGGATGGGAATATAGGTTTTTAATGTTAAAATGCTCAAATGGTCAACATATTTTTATTTTTTAATTAAAAATAAAAATTGTTATAATAAACAAAATTTTATTAATATATGTTAAATCGAAATAATTTTTCATTAAAACCACTTTTAAATATAATTTACATAATAAAATATATGGGCAAAAAATATTTTTCAATTAAAATTTTGTATTTTTCACAATTCATTAAAAAATTTCAATTCTTATAAAAATACCAAAAAATTAGCCTATTATAATTTTAAGGTTCCAATTTAAAAAATGGTGTTTATTTTGAAAAAAAAATTAATAAAAATTCCAAGACATTATTTGAAAATAGGCTCCCCATTAAAATGTGATAAAATTTACTTTTATAAAAATATAGCATTTATACATAGTATTTGAATTATTTTTCTTATCTTATGCCTAATAAATATATTGGTTAATTGAAAATATATTTTACAGAATATATTATATATATCATTAATATATTTCAATAATAGTAATTAATTTCATTTTTAAGAGAAGAAACCTTTGGATGCATAAAAATGTTCCTTAAAAACATTTCCTAAAAATAGGTTTTTATAGTCATTTATATTTAATTAGAAATAAATTGAGTTAAAAAAATGTTTTAGTAATTTAGTTATTACTATCGATAATATCCAATTGAACAGCTATTTGATATCTCATTAAATTAAATAATTATACTTTAATATATTACTATTTTTTAAAACATGATATTTCTTGTAACACAAGGTATAGGGAAAACATGTTATTGCATGCAACACAATATAAATCAATATTTTGTAAACTGAATTTTCTAGAATTGATTTAATTGATTTCAAATTCAAAACATACCATAATGTCTTAAGTGGTTTTATTCTTTTTTATTCTTAGTGCTCTATATGTTACATGATATTGTAGAAAATTTATTCTTTAGGACATATCAAGCTATAATATAGTGCACATTATTTAATATTAATTTTTACCACAACTAAACTATTATTAGAAAATATACAGTTCATTTCATTATATTTATAATTAAAAATTTTAGGGTGAATTTTCAATTTTTATTAAAAATTTCCATTTTTTTGAGTAATTAAAAAATCCAAGATTTTATTAGAAAATGAATTTTGATTTAATTTATTTATTAAATTATATTATATTATTTGTTTTTTTAATTTAAAATTATTTCAATAATAAACAAATTAATCATATTTAGGTCGATGAAAAAATAATATTGAATATTGAAAGAAACCATTGAAAACATTAGAAAATTTCTCCATAAAAACCCACTTTCTCATCGCATCTGTGAGACCAAAATTAAATTTAATTTTGTAACATCAATTAATTGTTTTTTTCAAAAAAAGATTCCATTTTAATTATAATAATAGTTAATATTACATAGAAATTTCCAAATATTTTTTTTCCAAAATGAATAACTAAATCCTTAAAATTATTTATTATTATTAAGTTAAAAATTGGTTTACTAGTTGATAAATTAAATGGAAAAGGTTCAAATTTTATATTTTATTCCATTATTTTACTCATTTGGAATATGAATAATGTGGGTTCACATTTTCTATTCAGAAAAGAACAGCTGTGCCACTCAGCACACTATTAAAAGTCCAAATACTCTCATCTCATATTCAAACCATAAAACCATTTTTTCTATCCAATACCTACCAAATTAACCCTATAAAATCCCTATTATCTATCTATAATAAATATATTTGATATAAATCCATACTTAGATGGATTTTGATAAAATAATTATGATGATTCCCAAAGAAGAAGTAAGGTTCATCAAAGAGCATTTTTTCTTTATTTCTTCATCCATATCAACAATATATTATTATTACTTGATGGTATAATAGAAATTATATTATACAATAACTAATTTTTTTTATGTTATGAGTCTGTCAGACAACAATCTCTTAACCCATCATATGGGTTACCGAATTATGGTTTATGTGTACATAAAACTATAGCCTCACTAATGGAAGTAATTCTTTTTAAAAATTAATACCTTTCCCAGATAGACATAATTATGGATTTATTATTTATATATTATATGAATGATATTAAAATTATTCTAGAATTATTATATCACACATTCCATCATGTTTTAATTTGTTTCGGATTGGATATTGTCGCTCGTGTGTACAGGGGACTAACGCCTAGAGTGATGTGAATCATTAATGATTTACATGGAAAGAAATAAGGATGGTTTTAATAAAATAAGTTATATATAATAAATGAAATTTATTTCTGAATTATATTATATCTTTTTTTGTTCCTTTCATTCAACATTAAAATAAAAGGTAAATAATGATTATACATATGTACGATGCACCATCTCTATGAACATTGTATTTTATTTTTTATCAATAAATTTTATAAATTAATATAAATAAATAAATAAATACATAAATATATAAAATATTATATTTATATAATTTTTTAAATTATTCATATTTCAAACCATGATCAATCTAAGAGGACCAAAAAATATAAAATAAAGCCTATATGGGAAACGAAAGTATTTTTCCCAAAACGTGACATTAACATGTGATTATTAATAAAAGGCTAATAAAAGGTAAAAAATAAATATAATATGGTATTATATATATATATTCACTTATAATATATTTCTAATAAACTTATATTTATTAAAAAATTGTTACTAACATGTATAAAGAAATTCAAGACTAAAGGTAAATGATTTTCATGTCACTTTTTCATTCTATGAGATAAATACCTAGTTAAACAAATGTTTATTTTATGTGTTCTATATATATATATCATGAATGTATTTAATTATTTATATTATTATTATTATTTTGATATACATATCAAATTGAAAATATTTCGTTCATGGGGTTTAAGATTCAGTATTTACAAAAATTGTAAGGGATATTTGTGTTAATTTTCGTTCATTGAGACATATGAATATGTTATGAACCTATATTATTTTATAAGGCGTATCAAATTAAAATTATATATTTAATATCATTAATTAATTTATCCTCATGAAATTATATTATTCATGTAATGATATTCCTTAAAGGGGATTTTGTCTCAATATAGCTAAACTGGAAAGCATTTCATATTACAATCTCATCATTTATTGGGATTGTTATTTAATATGATTTAGATGATAAAATATTATGAAGTATCTAAGAAGAAAATATTTAATTTTCTTATCCTATGGTACCATTTTACCACTCTATATATATAAAATAATTGAGAAATTTATTTTAATAAAAAAAATTAACGAATATATTTTTGGAAAAAAATACATAATTTTCCAAAAACCTTGTTTCTGATAATATGTATTAAAAACTATTTATAACATTCTTAAAAATAATTATTAAATAATTAATTACCCAGGTTTTTCGTTTTACAATAAATATTTTAATAGAATCATCATTTTGTCTACTAAAAAATATTCGTGTGGATTTTATCAAAAATATGAAATGAATATTTGTTTTCATAACATGTGTGGAATGAACATTATATCATTATATCATGACAACATAATAATATCATTATTCAATTACATGTTTTCAATTTTCATTTAAAATATATTTTTCTTTACAATTTGAAAAATGTTGAGATTTTAAATAAATTATTACAATTTAAAAAGGGATATTTAAAGGGGTTAAAAAAAATTCCAATGGGGAAATGATATTTTCCACAACCATTGATTTAATTAGTTTTATATATTTCTTCTTAATATTCATGTTTATTTTTAAGTAAACCATTTTCAATAATGTTTCATAAAAAATTGTATTAAATAAAATTTTATATTTCCATAGAGAGACGTTCCATCTGACCATTCCAAATAATTTTCCATATAAGATGACATCTTCGATGTAATATATTCATTACTATGTATATTTACTAGGGAAACCATTATAATAATTTCTTTAAATATTTTTTATGATAATGTTTGGGTTATGAATCTAGTTTATCTTCCATGGGTTATATCTAGATAAAATTGTTATGAGAAACACATCATTTTCCATGTTTTATGCTATGATGAAATAATAAAATTAATATAAATCAAGTATCTTTTAAAATGGTTATGATATGATAAATATTTTTTGAATACAATGTTATATCATGGGATATGATATGATAACTTTTTTATGATATTTGGGTACACATGTGTATGATATTAATTTTGTGATGGGTGTGACATATATATCCACCTAATGCATCGGTTAATTATAAATTTTCTATGAGATTGGTGGGTAAGAGGTTGTTAATCTCAATCCCTAAAATTAGGTTCATGGGTGGTTAGACCAAGAATTCAAATAGAGTACATTGATGGCTAGCCAAAACCTGATGCATGTACAGAGGTGGATATCACAAGCCTAACAAAATATTAATGTCATTGTGGGTATCTTGAAATAATATTTTAAATAATTTTGTGTATTCAACAAATATATCCAGTATTCTACGTTTTATTGGCATAGATAATTTTTAATTGATTCCATAAAGTTATTATCATTGATATGAATGTAAATTAACATTATTTATTTCATGAGTAAAAAATTAGAACATTGATATGAATTGTATGGTTTTGAAATATTATTCTCATGTTATCATACACCCATTCTCAGGTTTTTCTTTTGTATCAACCTTATTAACCCTAATTGATTCCCGATCTCATCATTTCATATGTTTCTATCCTAAGGTTATGATGAAATTGTTAGGTAGGGTATGTCTAATATTAGTACTTTGCAAGGAGGACATTAGTTAGATGTTGAATATCATTTAATAATTGAGTGAACATTTTACATATACTTTAAATATACAAAACTATTATAATCATAAAGAATTTATTAGTGTAATGTATTATATATAAAACCATAAATATTTTATATCCTCTTATAGAAAAAATGGGTCACAATAATGATATATGGGGCCTGAAATTATACAACCCCTCAATGCATCGTTAATATCATGATGTGAATATGTATGCTAGATTAAATGGGGGGGTTCCCTTAGTTTTAAACAATATTGTGAATGGACCCGATGGTATTGGATTCATGATGAATGAGATCATTTCATCCAATAATTAATAATTTCATACATCCAGAGTTTAGTTGTAATTATTATCCTTGATTTTATCAGATTGATTTTACCTATAGATGAATTTCATTCTCAGTTAAATGGTTTGGGTTTTAGTAATTTACATTTACAAAATGATTATGATTTTTTTATTTATATATTCCCCATTACTCATAGCCTTACTGGCATTTGAGATCACCCATTTCATATTTTTATTTCCCTAGGATTACAAGATTAGTATAATGACTTCTATTTAAGGATATTATTAGGGAAATAATGATACACTTGATGAAAATATTTTTTGTTCACTTTATGTTTTCATTTGTAGAATGAGATTCAATTATGTATATTGTTTACCAAGAATGAAAAAATATTTGTTCCTTCAAGATGTGATACATTGTTTCAAGTAAAAATATAATAAATTAACACTGAGTCTCGGCTATATTAATTGGGGTCTCTATAGTTGTAAAGAAAATATTTTTAGTAGAAAACACAAGAACTGGAATTAAGAAAAACAATATTAAGTGACCTAATACTATTATTTAAAATGATGATAAGAATACAAGAACATAGTAGTATTTTTTAAAGGCTTAGGTTGTTTAATTTACACAGTAATTTATCCATTTCTATATACTAAATTTTAACATGGATCTTTCATAGGTGTACCTAGGGGTAATAAATATGAAAAACGTGTGATGGTCTTGACTCGGCTATTACACAGTATATAACAATAGACCTAATCATACAACTGGTTTTACAATTTTAGAGGATATGGTTTTCAAATTAAAATTTTATTTAAAAAACATTACGATATATTAGAATAAATTTTTTTATTTGGAAACATTTATAATGAATCATTGTTATTTTTTATGATATTATCCATGTATAAATATTTCTATTTTTGTTAATAACCCACTAGTCATTGTATTATACATTATGATAAAAATACCATGACCTATCAATGTGTATGAGATTTTCTAAATGTGTATACTAGAATATAGAATTGGAATTGTATCACTTTATATAATATTAAGAGTAATAATAATCATTTCCTCGATGGGGTTATGCCAAAAATTTTAGGCAAACTACTCTCCCAATCATTCTTATTAAACAATGACTTAGTGACATGTGAAATAAATAAAATTAAATAATATTATATCTATTATGGGTTTTAAGGGATGAAATAGAAGAATATTATGATATATAAAAACATAGATAAAGGTATGAATGTAATGATGGATTCCCCTCAATGCGAAAATTATGGAATAAAATACATTGAAATTTTCAAGAAGGGAAAGTGTGTATACTAAATGTATGTAGATAAATGAAAACGTCATGATGTTTTCAAGGGAAAGAAAATAATCCAATATAATATGCATCAGTTGTATAGAGATGGGGAACTATAATAATTAATTCCCCATGTATCATGGAAATACACTTAAATATAAGATAGGGGTAAAGTTTTAGATTATTCTATTATTATTGATGAAGTGGGAAGATTAATATTTGTTTGTATGTATTCATGAAATATGTTATAGGATAATGTTTTTCAATGCTATACTCAGAATTCATACATATTATACGATACTGTTGTTTCAATATTGATTTGGAGATACATGTTTCATTATACCGTGAAATGTGATTCAATGGGATGTTGATATTATTTTGAAATTTTGTTATTGATGTAAGAAAACAGATAAAATATTATATATTTTGAGATAATATTGATAATTATATTTTTATGGGATAGTATTCATGACCATGTGATTTTTTAGTTATTTTATGGTTTACATAATTTTTTATGGGTGTTTGTGTATGTTTAGATCTGTGTAATATATTCAACATCATGATATTTTTTTTTTGGAATATATTGTTTTTCATTAAGAAATTATTTTTACCATAGGATGAAAATATTTTACTATTCTATTACATGAATATTTTTGTTTTCAGGGGAATATAATGTTATGTTGATTCGTGACATACCATTAAAATTGTTGGAATTTGAATTTTCCAAGACATGTTTTTGATAGGATTTATGGAAAAATATTTATAGAATGTATAAAGAAGTCATTTGGGTATTTTTGGATTACTCATAAAATACATTTTGGGGTTTCATAAATATCATAGGAAATACCTGTAACTCTTTTATGTATTTCAAAATCCCATAAAATTTAACGTTGTTTTATCAGGAATAAAAAAAATATTTTTCAAATATTCATTTTATGGTGTAAGAGAAAATGTGGAAATTGATAAATATAAATCCATTTGATGAAAATTCTCTTATGAGATATAGATATATAAGGTAAGTATATTTATATGTATTCTTATATAAAATAATTCCTCAACTATAATAAATGTATCATGAAACAAAAAATCCATCATATTATCTATAAATATGATGAATAAATTGGTTATATATATTACAAAATGTTTTTGGTTTTATGATCCTTATCATTAATTTTATCATTTAATTTATTATCATTAATGATCATAATCACTCCAATTATATATTTAGACTATTATTCAGTGTTCATATCATTACACACAATAAATATTATACTATATAAAACAAATTTATTTGTTATTATAGAATACATTTGTACATAATCTTTTCTTCTATTATAAGGATGACTTATTAATCTTTATTTACGTTTTTTGTATCCAATAAAAATATTTTCAAATTTGAATCCATAAGTTTATGATATCAAGATTAAATTGTAAGGATGGAAGATATTTATGGTGGTGGAAAGTGATTCCAATATATTTTTAAAGGAAAAATAAACTTATAAAATATATATGAGACATAAAACCAATCGAATAAATTAATTTTTCATATAGATAAATTATAATATTTTTTTTCAAATAAATTAAATCTCATTAATAAATTTTTATGGACATGACACTATTTTTAAGAATATAATATTATTAAAATAATTCTATTTAAAAGATTCAATTATATCTTTACTTATAATTTGGTGGGTTTTAATTGAAAAAATAATTTCTCAATATTAAAAAATTTACACATTTATAAAATATATTTAAATTTTTTCAATTGGTTATAATATAAATAAAAATCACTTGATATAAAAATATAAATTTGTTAAAGAGTATTTTTCTAAAATTATTATTCACCCGACATTGGAAACATAATTTAAAATTAATTTTTAATATTTATATTAAATTTATGTGAAAAAATAATCCCAATTATTGAAATTATCATATCAAAATTAACAGAGTGTGAATTTTTATAATTTTCTGAAAATATTCTTTTCTCAGCAAATAATAAAACACACCCGTTGTTTTATAAAACTAAATATTATTAAAAAATTTAAAAGATAAATTTATTTTAATTTTTTCTTGAAAAAATAACATCAATTATATAACAGTTTAAATAATATTTTCAATTTTAATCAATTTAGTTTTAAATTTTTATATGAATTATTCATAAAAATTTGAATGGTTTTATTTTTAAAACTCATTTTTCCCCATGTGGGACAGTTTAATTTCAAATTAAACTTTGGCACATATCTATGTTCAATATGAGATAAAATATAACATATTTTTAATACTTATAATAATAATTATCCAATAAAGGGTACATAATATTTATTCGTACTAATTAGTTATAAATAATAACAAATTAATTAATGGAGTTAACGTTAAAATGAGGTTTTTCACAATACATGTTCATGTGATACAATTAATCTTACACTTGAATATAGTTTTATTGATAAATATGAGTTAATATTTATTATAATTGTGTCAAACAATTATTTTAAGTATCATCTTTTAATAATAGTGAATAAAATACATGGGTAAAAAAAACTAGCCACTATAGTGAAAACTAAAATGGTAACATTAAATTAAGTTAATAGATATTGAAATACATGTCAGAAAATAATTATTATAGAGGTTTGGATCAAAAATATCATAAATACACTCCATTATTTATAAAATATATAAAAAAATCAGGTTAAGATAGACTTCCAGTTATTGAAATTATTTGGATATTTCAAATAATGACACTCCTCCTCACATATAAAAATGGAACTCACTACAAAAATTCATTAAAAATATCGAGTACTTTGGATAAATAAACGAGAAAATCTGTACAAAATTTTTTAATAAAAATTATCTATTAGATGGTATTTCAAAAAATACGAACTGTTGGGTCCTTAATAAGAAATCCAAATAAGGTTTTTCTAAGATAACATATGAGTTGTTACTAAGCGTATTCTTTTTCATCCATATTTTTCAAAAATAAATTATGTATCAAAACATAGAATATAATAACACCATTATATCCCACAAAATTTTATTTATTTATTTTGGTTTCATAATTTTTATCAACCTCCAAAAATATGAAATGGGAAATTAAATCTTCAATCATGTGTATGGAAGAATAAACCGTTGTGATCCGATGCAACTCATATTCCATCAACACTCATCATAGTTGAAAATAATTATTTATTATCTATATATAAATAATATTTATTATATAATTATACTTCTTAAAATATAATATTATGTTTGAAAATTTATCTTTTAATTTTTTTAAAAATATGTTAAATTTTCTCTTGTGTACTGATGACTACGTCCTAACGAAGTTATGTGATATTTTTTTTCACGTATACATTATGTGGAATGTAATAAAGATAAATTTAATGAATAGTTGTGAGATATATTTCATTATATAAATAATTTAAAATTATTATATCATGAACATCTTTAGAAATTTGACTTTTAAGGTAATCATATTGTCACTACTCTTTATATAAGACATACTCACTCTATAAAGAGAAGTGAATTTTTTTTCTATTTCAAATTTCCATGGATTCTTAAAAAAAATTTAAAATGAGAAAAATTATATTTGTAATGTAAATATAATTTTTGATATTATTCCACAATATCCAATATACATGAATCATAGAGTTATTATTATAATAATGATGAGAGATTATGGTAATTAGAACCCCAAACAATGATCAAAATGAAATATTATTGACAAACAACGAGAGAATTTCCTAATTTAATCATATTTGGTATTTTATATTTTATTATTATTTTTATAGGTATATAATAAATGAATATTTATTAAATACGAGATTAATTCACATATGAAGGAATTCAATCATGGGGTAAGGTATATCGTCTCAATTTCTAATTCCTTAAGACTAATATGTTAATATGTACATATTAAATTATTTTTGGTTTATATAAATACAATTTTATGTATTTAAAATCAATAAATTTTAATTCATGATTATTTTGAGAAAATATATATTCCTGAGAAACCTATTGTCACCACTTATTTCATGTTTACTTTTATGGTTTCGAAATATCTCATATTAAAACAACATTCTTGTGATTATTTTTCATTGTATATTACATATATATAAAATAACATCATTATTTGTGTCATGGATATTATTATTACATAAAAATATAGCATTTTTATGATAGGTGTTTACATTTAAATTATATTTGAATAACATGAAAATTAATGATAAATCTACACTCAAAAATCAAAAAATATATTTGATAATATAAAATATTATTGATTAATTAAAAATATTAATATATATAAGGAATGATTTGGACATGTAGTGATGTGTTAGACTCATGATTATAAAACCTTCTTCTACATTGTTAGTCTCTTTAGGGGAATAATTATTCTAATATAAAATGTGTTTAATACTATAGTTTTAAACTATCTTTTGAAAGGACTTTATAGTAGTGTTTTCAAGATGTATGAGATCATGACATCCAAAAATTATCAATCAATATTATCATGAGTATAGTTGTTAATTTTAGTATTCATGAGTTTATAGAATTATTCTTATACACTGATGGATTTCTTTTTCAATTAAATGGAATTTTTTTTGGTATTTACATTCTCAAATTGATTAGGATTTATTTATTCCTATATTAACCTATATTAATACCGTTACTATACATTAGATATCACCCATTTTATTTGATTAACTCCTAATCAATCAGAGATGATCATTATGATCGATATGTATAATTTCACTAGAGGAAATACTAATGAACTTCCTAAAAATAATTTTTTTTCTACCTTATGTTTTAATTTGTAAAATGATATTAAATTGTGTAACTCTTTTTGTGATACTGCTTAATTATTTATTACTTCAAGATGTGATACCATGTATCTGGCACAACATTAATAAAGTTACTATTTATTCTGTATTACTAGGGTTTTGTTCTTAAAATAATATTATATCATTCTAATACGAATAAATATTATGAAATATTATGGTAATTTGGGAGCGATTATATGATCGAACAGTTGTAACCACCCAATATTTTATATAACTTATTCCTTTATGAAAATATATTTTCACTTTTTTTGGAAAAATGAATTTGAAAAACACATCAAATCAATAATAATATATAACAGATACAATGTTGTCATATATTTGGTGGGCAAGAATAGATGTTTCTGAATTAAATATATTATGTGTAAATAGAAAACATTTCAACCACAATACTATGGAAATGAAAATATAAATTACTATAGATAAATGAATAATATGTCTAACTTATTAATTAATTATGTTAAAAAAGACACTTGATTTCTATAAAAATAATTTTAAGAATATACCTAAAATATTTTATATGTTTAATGTCTATAGAAATATTGTTTTAACCAAAATATAATGTATAATATATAGTAAATAAGATTAAGAATAAATGAAATGTGAAAAAAAATCCAATTAAAAAATTTTAAATGTATTTATATGTTAATGATAACATATAAAAATATAAAATATTTGTTTGAAGGAAGTATCATCGATTTTTTTTATAATAACATTATTTTATATTGATATATATTTTGTGTCCTTATGATGTACATTACTTTAATTTTAACATTGAAAAATTTAAAAAAAAATCAAAAATTTCAATTTTATGAAACTGTTATTTTAAAATATAGTTTTAATAATTTTTAAAATCAGTTTATATATATATATATAATATTTATTTGGAATTATGATTTATTATTTAGAATTAATATTATGTATTTATAAAAACAATGTTTGAATTTTTATGAAATAAATAATATTTAAAAAAACAAATTTCATCATTTATATTTAAATTTTTTAATCTTTTATATATATTAGAACAAAAATATGAATTTCACATTTTAGATCATCATGATCATATTTTTTTATAAGTTCATTTTAATATTTTCTCTTCATTTAATATTAATGTGACTATTATTAATGACTATGACAATCTATAAAACATTTATTTTTAAAGAATTGTTTTATTAACCTTATTTAATTTTAATTTAATCAAAAATAATAATTACTTGTGAAAATATACATTAATATTATTTGTAATTAAATATTAATATAAATTAACAATCATTAAATTACTTATGGATAGTAAATAATATCAAAAAAATAGTGAATATAATATTATTTATATATAATATTTTTGTAAATTAAAATACAATTGTATATTAATTATAAATTCTATGAGAATATAAAATAATTATAGTTTTATAATGAAAATTTATATTTGGTAATAGTGGGTATTTTATATATTTAGTAAAATATTTGATACTTTGGAAAGATATACTAACCCTTTAAAAATGTAAAATTAAAAAATATAATTGAAAATGGAATCTTACATGTTAAAACATGTGTATAAATACATGGTTCAGGATTCATAGCCCAATTATCTACCCACAATACCTAATTTCTCATTTTTTAATAATTTACATTTGAATATGTCATTTTACTATTTAAAAATAATTATCATTCCAATGATTTCTGTTTTCTTCACATATAAAAATGGAAACATTATCCCTTTTATTTAGACTAAACTATATTTAGTTTATTATTTTATATCATTAACTTTATCACATACCCCTCTTGTAAAAATTTGTACCCCTCTTAGGAAATCAATGATCTAAGGGGAATAGTGACTTCATATGTGTCTGCAATAGTAGGACAGTAGCTGGCGATTCCCACTGAGGGTGTGATAAAAATTCATATGGGAGACATTACCCTATAAGAGTACATGCATAAGATAGAGATAGTAAGAATACACAAATGAAAAACAAATCAGACACACACACACACACATATAATGAACTACCATTTCTAACACAAAATAAAATAAGGTTTTATAACAACTAAAGTTACCAAAAAGAGAAAGACGGTACAAACCATGAAAACCAAATTTCTCATGTATGACCATGAGATGGTACTATCCAGATTGATATCTATCCTAATCTATGTAACCAAGATAATATTCATATATATATTGGGTTATCATAATAATATACATAATATGTTCCTCCTCAAATCTGCTCCTAAAAAATATGGATAAATCATGCTAAAGAAAGAGGACAACAATAAAACCGATACATTATTTAATATATATATTTAATTCTCGTCTTTAATATTGATAACTCTATAAAAGTGTCACATATAAGAGAAAACATAATGTATTTACGAAACATTAATGGTACCCCACTCCCGTTTCCCAACATGTTTTATGCTCAATCCCAACATCACACAACTTGAGACATACCTCTCCAAAATATGTTATCCGAAAGACACTTGGGAAAGGAATCACAATGACCACCTCATGTATCAAATTATAAAATCATATCATATATAGTATCCATGTAGATTATATAATCCTCCACACCCCATAATTCAGGTATCACACTTCATGTATTATAATTCAAGAAATTATATCCTAGACACTGTGTAGGTACATCAAAACATTTATGCCTATACACATCATACCAATAATAATACTTTGTATACTATATCAGAAGTAAATATATTCATGTAAACACATGATATGATTCCCATATACTAAAATATAGGGGGAAAATAATAGTTTCACTTAAAATAATGATTAAATACCAATATAAGAGAGAATGGCCAATGGGCGTAGTCAGGCATCCATCCTCTAACCATGATGTTGGTGAAAACAAACTCTCATAGTTCATTGTTAGTGAGTCACCATAACTAACACGTGTGTGGAAGGTTATGGACCTCAAAAATGTTAATAATATAATATAAATCACGGCCACATGGTGACCATATTCTAGTTTTAGGCTCATTTTTATCTAAGGTCGCTCAAAATCCCTACTAGCACTGCTAAGACTAGTTTCCATATAAGTACACAATAAATTAAAAGATATAAATTGGTTACCTATTCCATTTTTTTAATTTTCTTCTATTAATAAAAATTTTTCCATTAAAAAATCATTAACATTATCTAGATATTTATTCATTAAACAAAATAATGAATTACCATCCCTACATACATAATATAAACTTAGTAAATTATTATAAGGAATAAATACATTTCAAGATTTTTCTCCCTCAAGAAAAACATTTCATGTTAATAATTACTTAGTCATTATTAGAATCATTTCGTAATCAAGATACTCTTTTTAAACAACCCAAATCTACTAGAATAATATAAAATTAATCAAAACATACCAGAAACCTCAAGAATGGGAAAATGTAATACAGGTAAAACAAGAAACGATGTAATCATTCATTTAATAGATTCATAAGCAAGCATACCATATCACAAAATCAAATTAATGGGTAATACTAGATTCAACTGATTCCATCATCTATATTTCCTTACCGAACACATATATACAAATACCACTGTATCTCACCATCATATACATTAATTACTACCACATAATTCTAACCTCCCACTCCCATCATGTCAGTCATCCCAAGGTCATATCACATCTTAGCCTTTGTTCCTTATATCCCATGACATTGTGATGATCACATCTGAAGAACATCACAAAATAATTCGGAAACAGCTAAGAATATCCAACTGGGAAATCTATTACCTAAAATAATAAATACATACATCAAATGAAAAAAAGAAATTGTGGATTCAATCACAAGGAACTCCGCCTTCTTATACTGGTCGGAAACAGCAGACCTAACAATCTTCATTATCACACAGCTGGTTCTTATTACACCTATAATTTATTGACACGTTATTCATATGTTATAACTATGATAAATTTAATATATCAACCTATAAAAATATAACAAAAATTATACTTGATCAAAACATTAAAATTGGTTTCATAATACTTAGATAATCACCACTTTCATTAACACGTGTTTTCATTATTACCAAAATCCTTAGTAATTATCATCATACTCCATTTTATTTATTAAATAAATTATCATGGAATAATATAGTTAATTATAAATTTTAATTTTATAATTTTTATTTACAATCAAATTATAAAAATCAATGGTTTCAATATGACATTCACATTCTTTATTTATTAAGATAACTAATTAATTAATTTCATCATTGTATTCATTAACATTTTCCATAAATAAATTAATTTTAATAAATAACTTCAAAATACAACATATAATGCATAATAAATATTGAACGGAATCTAAAAAATCAAGTGAAAATATTTTATCATAATTGAAATAACAACATATGATATCTATAATCAATTCATTATTAGTTAAGCCCACATCTTTTGAGGTTAATTCAATTTGCATTAAAATCGCTAAACCCATAAAACTATACTATTTCAAATAAATAAGAATGAGAAGTGACTAATCCCATTTCTATAATAGATTATTGTTCACTAGATAAGAACATACCAACATTGGAGATACTAATCACCCATGAAGAAAAAGAATTGACCCTCCAAGAATGTCACAACATAACCAAAACAATCAGAAACCCATGAAAAATACATTATTTCAATGGTGAGAATCCACTACACAATTGTATGAATGTGTGGTGGGATCTAGATCAATGAACCAATATAAAAGTTATAAAACATACCTCTGAAAGCCAGGTATCAATGATTAAAATCCATGAATCAATCTTCATTGAAGGGATTCCAAGAATCCTCAATAGAGATCCACGGGTTTCCTGTGGTTTGAGAGAAAATCGATAGGGTTTGAGAAAACCAAACTTACAGTATGTTATAACAACATGATGAAATATGGGGTTTTACGAAATGAAACCCTTTCATGTCATGAACGAATTGCATGTCAAGTATCACGAAAATACATGTCACACAGAACCATTTAACCCAAATATTATTAATGTCATGTAGCACCCCATGAACCTGCCAACTGTTAGACATGAATTTCACATTCACAATGTGAAACTCTCACATGTTTGGAATTCTCCCTTCTTCATGATTTTAGCATCCAAATTCCATTAGAATAAATTGAGTCCTTATTTGAGCCCCATGAGATTTATAAGCATGCAATGGTTAAGACTACACATATTTGATCCCCAATAATATATAAATGTCCAAAAAATATCGTCATTGAGAATCCATTACCACTCCTATAGAAAAAAAATGGGATCTTATGAAAATCCACCAAAAATATTATTTTCAAACATATAACCATCACAATTAAATAAAACCACATTAGATGAACAAAAAAATATTAAAAAGAAAAAAGTATCTCCTAAATTCTATCTCAAAAGAGACACATCCCAAATGAGATTAAATCCATACAAATTAACAAGATAACACCTTTGATAAACCAGATATGTCAAGATCTACCAAATGATCAGTGACCAAAGATAACGCTAAACATCAGACAACATGACTTATGTGTTAGTATTTGATTCAGATATATATTATCACTCATTCAGGTCATCATGTCTCTATAAAGACATGGAATAAGGTAATATAACCCCCATGTAATGCCTACTCCTGAACATCATATATATCTATAGGCATATCCACAGTTTTCAGATCATCATTAAAATCGATCGCATCCCAATCTATGACATGAGGTTATTTATGAAGGTAATGAATAATCTATGTAATGTGGAAAACATCTTTTATCTTGGTTATATGAGTAGAAGTGTGATCAGATTCACTATGTAACCAATGTGATGAAACACCTCAAAATGCACACTAAAATTTGGAGAGATCTAATTCAGATGACCCATCCTCTACTGTCCAAGAAAAATAGTTACCTATAGAAACACAAGATACCAATAAAATAACACCCTAAACTTCATCCTCTAATATGAGTAGGTATAATGACAATCATTTTTTTAATAACACATCATGAATTACATATAATATCAATATCATATATTGAGCGAGTTCTAACTTGATTATTGAAGCATCTCTATCCCTGGTCCAGCACAATGGTCACTGAAATGTTCATTCACACAATGATTAATATTTTATTATACTAATAGTAGATTGGATAATATTTTTTTATGAATAATTTTCCCAAGGATGTTTCCTCATCCACAATTTTACAAAATCCATGAAACTATACAACAAAATGTCTTCATGGGTCTGGATGGTCTACCTTGTATGACTATCATTTGGTAGAATAAAAGTAGTTCTATAAAATTAATGAGAGAGAAATGAATACTTGAGACATATACACATTGTAGAGTTAAAATAATGATCCATATCATACATGGTATTCCTCCATTCATTGTAGAGTGACCCTACCTTCTCTAGATACATCTTCAAAAAAACTCTATCAAGATAAAATTAATGATCATTATAATGTTGGATGATTTAATCAAATAGTCCACTATTATCCATGTGGCATTATTGAATCCCAATCAATGATGAAATCCAAAAAAAAATTCCATCTATATTTCCATCCACATCTAATGGGATACATATCAATGCTAGGGAAAACAACTAGGAAAACAATTTTATTCCCACACCTTCTAGAATACCAATCATCAGAAAAAAATAAATAATGTCATGTTTCAACCCAGTCAAATAAAACTAACCTCTAAATGATTAGTACAATATTTTCATGTCAGGATGTACCACTGATGAGTAACAATGGATCTCACAGAGAACCATGTAACACATTTCTAAATAATGTAAATCCATCCCTAGAACAACACCTAGTGTTATTCACCCTCAGACCAACCATTATTTGAACCTCAAAAGGAAACATTCTCTCCACAAACATCAATATTATAAACCCATATCTTGGAATTCTCTGCATAATACACCAATTATGACTGGATAGAAAAGGAAAACTCTTTCTAAAACCTCTCCCATAACATATTGCATCATTGAATGATTTTCATCACTCTTTATGAATCCCTAGATTCATGAACAACATCACTTCATTCTCATTGAATTTGGTTAAAAAAATTTATTTTCATTATAAAAACACACATATTTTTAATCCTATGAAAATTATTTCTATCAATGCTGATTCTAGTGTATTACGTGACAGAAAAATATTATTATGATGATCCTATAGCCATTAAAAACCTAAAAAATTCTTTGATGAAGTAATGTTTCCACCACCTCAAAGAAAACATTACTACCACAAAATCAATATCTGTGGTAGAAAAGAAATGAGAATCGAGATGTAACTACCAACGACCATAAGAAACAAACAATATTTTTATAATACAAAAAAATAACAATCAAATATATGAACAATCATAGAAAACCTTATTTTTTTCTTTTATACTCAAAAACAATGTGCTAGAGCACTTACAAACATCTCCTTCAATTAGTGAAAAGAACTGAGAGAATTTCTCATCTATAATCATTCATGATACTTTCCGGAAAAGGCTCTAAAACTATTTACTACATAAAGTAAATAAGATATTAAACTATTATAATTTCATGAGATCCCACTGTAAATCTACACTTCTAACAATATCTCAATACATTCCCCTGAAAAAACCTCCACTATTATTGATGGAT
Source organism: Viscum album (assembly GCA_963277665.1). Lineage (NCBI taxonomy): Eukaryota > Viridiplantae > Streptophyta > Magnoliopsida > Santalales > Viscaceae > Viscum > Viscum album. The sequence continues at coordinate 2,080,314,376 of OY728137.1, read as the reverse complement.
CCAAAAATGTTTCATTATGGGACAAGACATTCCCCAAAATTTGAAATTCACGATCACAAAAACCAGATGTTGACAAAATGACTCTGAAGATTTAATTCATCAACCCGACGAACATGTCAGGATAATTCATCCCAAAGAAAAAATAACAAAAAAAATCTCAATTACCATAATGAAAATGAAACTTATTCGATTCAATATTTTTATCCATCAGCCAGATCTGCTGTTATTCTTCCCAAAAATAAATTTCCATCAACTAACAGTCTCCCTTTATCTAATCATATAAATCATAAACATGTTGAAAAGGATAATAGTTATTTACTGTTACATAATTCATGTAAAAAAATCTATATAATTCTACAAACCACCACCATCCTTCATCATGGAAAAACTAGTTCACCCTTAGGTGTCATAATCATCTAAACCAAAAAACACTAAATCATATCATAGATAAATAATTGTAGCTATAAAACTCAGATTATTCCATTGAATAAAAAGAAATCGAGATAAGAGGTTCACATGAATGTAGCTCAAAAAAACTCAATATCTCATTGCAGTTGTAGTTCTACAAAATCTATCATAAATACATATTGGTACTCTTATATAAATCTAGAAAACACTAACCTATGATCCTTTGATGATGTCGTCTTATACTATTCCATTGAATATGGCAAGTTTGAAACATTATATTCACACATTAGACGGTCCTGGATGCCAACAAATATTCCTATATCTCTATTAGTCTCATAAAACATAACATTTCTTCTAAAATAATCCACAATAGCATGCATCGAATATAATAAATCTCTCATGTTGAAGATGTAATATAGTTGTTTCCATAATCAATAGATGTATCCACAAGATCAATATTTACCAATCACAATCTCATAGTCACTACATGATTCATATATGTCATCTCAACCTCAAACTTGTATAGTTAAAACCAAGGGAACTAATATACTCGTTACCAATATTCCAAAATAATGGATTAAGGTAGTTGTTATAATTGATTCTTTTGCTGGTGTGTCATACAATGATTAACCCCATGTAAAAAGTAATAAAATAGTACCTAAAATTGTTGATATCATTCATTGTGCTATAAATTATAAATGATAGACCTAACCATAACATAAATTATGTCCTCTATCTCTCTACTAGTTTACACCTCCACGGACACCCAATCCCCACGAAGTATGAGGATCATCTAATAAATATACATTTCCAGCACCATATCATATTTTTTTATTGCAATCATGAATTCAATTATACAACATTTTTTAAAGAAACTTCCTCAATAGCGGAAATTAAAGTAGAATACCTGGCACACACAATAATCTTGTCATAGTCGAGCACTCTCTATGAATATGACATTATCATCCATATGAAAAACATGCATTTGGTAAATATTATTACATCTGAGAGACACTGCCCCTAGATAAATATGATTGTGAGGGTAGGGACATACCCCTAGACGAATTATGAAAATTATGTACAAGAAACTAGGAAACTCAGAGAATACATTTACATCATCATTAATATTGATGAATCCCCTCTCATGATGATCCTATTTGGGCTTGTGTCATCCCAATAACCTCCTATTTTTCCGAGACAAAATTAAATCTTTTTCATAAATGCGGTGACCTGGTTCAAGATCTCTAGATTCAAATAGTAATAAAAATTCATCATCTTTCCCGCCTCATGAGGAACAAGAATTATATGTGTATCCCATAAGGGTCATAAATTGGATAATCAACACTAACACTCTAGAACTACCCCATAGAATGGTAATAAGATCTTTTGGACTTCCTATTAGACCACAACCATAATCATTACATAATATTTATTTTTGAACAATAATTTAAATTCTTTCACATTGAGGATAATTTTAGGATTATAGTTTTAGAGAATTATTCAATTACTATTTTATCTCACATATTAAAATTAAGACACATAAACTTTATCCATATTTTCAAAATAATAAAACACCTTAATTAATAATAAAATTATTTACTTTATATAAATCTTATCGATTTATTCATTTCACTTACCCTCCAATATACCATGTGAATAACATTTCAAAAAGCTGGGATGAGCATAAAAATCTCATTAATGGATATAAAATAAGGAAAGATAACATTAGTATATGAATAATTATAAATTAATTAAATCATACATTTCAATCCTAAAACATAATTTATTTAAAGTACCCCATGAAATTAAATAATTTATGAATATCTCAAATAAATCATAAATCATAAAGGTATCTTGTGGAATCCATAACTTAATTACATTGTATGTTTCACAGCTACATAGGAAGTAAACATCATAGTCACATTGGGAATAACCATCAGAGTATATTACCTAAATATCTTAGGATAAACCTTAACGTCTTTCTATTTCATGTTACCCAATGTATTGGAGAGGTACAACTGGCACATCCTCCCTCAGTTTATCACGAAACTTCCCGTATACATAAAAAATTCCCACGTACCATAACCTAATCATTTCATATAAAACAAGTATAAATTAAATATAACATTTACAAATTGCAATAAAAAGATATCAATTCAATATATTGAAATAATAAATCCATTCTGAAACCCATTTTCAAAAAAAGTGTAACCTAAAAAGGAATATTTTTTTTTTGAAAACATTAATTCTTGTAGAAGAAGACAAGTAAATAATAATTTTCTTGGCAGTGGTAAGGTCGTTGTCTCTGTGTATGTTAAAAAGAAACATTCTTTTTGTTATTTAGAAAAATTATTCATAAAGAAAATTCCCCATTTTAAAATTATTTAATGAAATTAAAATAAATATGGTATAATTTTATGCCATATAAAAGAAGTTATATATTAACAAAAATATTTTTCAGTGAAAGTAGATTGTGATGAAGTCCCATATCTCGAGTCTTACATGTCTTGTTAATTATATATTTACCTGAATAATAATAATAAGTTAATTTATAATTTCTTCATAATATTTTTCATGATTATTATTCCATTTTAATAACTTACGACCATGTTATAATAATTAGTTAATTATTTGAGTTCATGTCAGATGTTTTGTCGATATTCTGTACTTCAGTCAAAAAAGGGGCTTGTTTCGATGTAAATTGTCCATGTATTGAAAATTCTATCTTGTCTGTAATTATATATAATGATATAAATATTATATAAATCTTGAATATATGTATTTATAGTAGTCCATAACATTTGAATATAAGAAATGATATGTATTGTTCATGGAGATGGTAAGGCATGAACGCTACATTCATTTCATTATCATATATAATGGAACTAAAATTAATTGATAAATATATATATTATAATTAATTATAATCACTGTGTTATATATTTTAAATAATTTAATTATTTAAATACTTTATACATTCCATGTATGTATTGAATGAGACTTATCACTTTGAGGGGGCGGTTGTCTACACTTCTTCAAATGAAATAATGGTATACTACACATTATGGAAAGCATAAAGGTATGATTTAAATAAAAAATACTGAATAATAGAGACAATATAAATATAACATATATCATATATAGTTATAGTTCCATCATAATGGCCACCATGAGAGTTGGTAGGGGAAAATTGAATAACCATTGTTTCGTTAGGCAGTAGTTCACCATACATAGAAATAATATGTATGTATACATTCGATAGAGTTTTGTATAAGTCTTGTTAGAATCGTTATAACAAAAACATCATAGTATATTGGGGATATTTTTTTATGTATGAAATTAATATTAATATAATATGGAGTGGAGAAGGAAAATAATGGAATGGAACTTGACAGAAGACGTAACCTCTAAACGGTGTAGCTTCTTTTTATTTCATCCAAAAGGATTTCATTAATTTCTTTCTACCCATGGTACGGATTCTATGAATAAGTGATGGATATTGGGAGATTATTTTAGTAGAATTTGTAATAGACAAGGGGCTGGAGAGGTGTGAGTTAGTGTGTAGGGTCGGTGTCCATTTATAAGAAGGAGGAGGGGAAATTTAGAAAAGTCTTGAAATATTATAGTATTATAATATTATTTTTGAATTATAATATTTCCAATGTTATATATTTCTAGGATAAGATGATAATAGATTGAAACCCTCTCAGAAAATAGGTTTTATACATGTTTAGGTCACAAAATTAACCTTGTACATTACTTTTAACCCTTAGATCAAAACATTTTCTCTTACCACGTCGTCTTGTATTTTCATAATATATTATTACTAAATACCTATAAAATTACAAAATGATTAAAATTGTTTTATTAATGACATATTTAATATTATATAAGTATGTTGGAAGAATGATACTTTTTTAGGACTATTATATCATTTATTAAAATATTATTTGTTTTAAAAACTCATTTAGGTCAAATTTGACACTATTTAGTAATTGTTTTTTTATAAAGTCATAACAACAAGATTTATTTGAAAAAAAGTAATTAAATAATATATAAAATACTAATATCCTCCATAAAAATCATTTATGGAATTAAAATATTCAAATTACATTTTTTAATATTTATATTATCATTTATCTGAATCCTTTATTAATGATGTAATAACTTCATCATTATTGTGTCATAAATAAATTTGTTTATATAATCTATAAAAATTGGATTTAAAAATTCATTATATAAGAAATCATTTTATATATCTATTGATTATTTATAGACAATGTGAATAGTTATATAACCCTATATTAAAATTATTTTCTAGAAAGATTCAATTTTCCTTTTTATTTTTATTTCTTAACATATATTCATATAACATGTCATTATCAAACCAAAGTGGATAAATGGGTACTAAAATGGACCTATTGATGGTCATGGTTGGACATATACCATTAAAAATGACTAGGACATGTGTTAGGTAATTTTTAAAATATTATATTATAATATTATACCATTATTTACCATATGTACCATTTCACTATGGTAAATAAAAAAAAATAGTGTTGTTAATATTCATACCGTTCAAAAATAAAAGGTACTAATTTAAACAATTTGGAGATTTTTATTCTAAATATTGAATAAATTTTTACAAATTCAAAACACATAATTTTCACCAATTATTTTAATATTAATTCCCCCTATAATCACCAAAAAGTGTGTTTCTAATAAATATAATCTATCAAAATATTGACATGTGTTTATGTCCAATTTCAATGTAAATTTACATAAAATGACAAAAATTGTATTAAATGTGAATTATATAATACAATTATACTTTGGAAAAATTTATAATAACAATCTAACTATATAAATAAATTAGATAAAATGACAGTTTTGAATTAAAAAGCAGTATTTTTCACAATTAATTAAAAAATGATATTTTGTCTAAAAATTACTAAAAAAATATCAAAATTAATTTTTGATCTAATTATTATTTATAAGAAGTTGATTTTTTCAATATTTAACGTATAAATTAGACAAAAACTATATTTTTAATTGGTTCTCCATAAAAACGTGTTAAACTGGACTTTTAAAAATAATAGTGTATTTTATGATTAAAATTAGATTCATTCTCATTTTAGGAAAATATAATTTATTGGATAAAAGTAAGAAAAATTAAAAAACCATGTAAAATCATATTTTAGTTTGTTTTATTTATTCCCTCCAATACAACAGCTGGGCATTAAGTAATATTTAAAATATTATTATTATTATTTTATTTTCCATATAACTCAAAGTTGTGTGAAACCTATGATTTTGGAGAAACCCATTGTTCCATGTTGAGTATGATATTTGAAAAATTATCATATTCAATGTAAAATTAATAACATGTTCCTAATTATTAATAGAGATGAGAATTTATTTTTTTATAAATACAGGGGATACTATATCATTCCCCCCTTTTGGAAATTATGTCCCCACAATTTTATTTACATATTAAATAAATGGGGGTATTTATCCCTCATAGAATTTTTAGATTCCCACATTTCCTCTTCAACCATAAGGGTTTTTGACATAAACCCTTATCTAATGAATTATCATATTCCACAACACTTTCTCCCTACAGTCATTAATCTAGACTAGTTGTTCCTCATAAGAAATTTTCTCTCCTAGTTGAACTACATCTGGAATCAAAATATGATATGGATCCTCCATATACTGTCTCAAACTTGAAACATGGAAAACATTATCTACTTGGGATAAACATGGTTATAATGCCACTCTATAGGAAACTGATCCAATTTTCACTATGATTTCATACAGTCTGATTAACTTTGGACCCAGATTTCCCTTATTACAAAAACACATCAAATATTATCATGGAATTACATTGAGAAATACATGCTCATGTAACTAGAAATAAATATTATTCCTCCAGTTATCTACATAAATTATCTACCAGATCTAATTTTTTTTCATGTACTTTTAAATCAATAGTTCTTTTTCTTTCATCACTTCTACCGATTATGGTCCCATCAAATTCCTTCCACTTACTTCATCCCAAGAAGATGGAGTTCGACACATCTTAACATTTAATTCATAAAATAGAGCCTTTTTTATACTGTAATAAAACCATTATTATAAAAATACCCAGCCAAATAAAGAAGTTGGTCACAAAATACTTGATGATCCATTGAACAAGAACATTACATATCTTCCATAGTCTAAATTTTTAATTTTGACTACCCATCTGATTGAGGATAGTAACCTACAATAAAATTTAATTCTGTATTAAAAGACTTCCAAATGTCCATCCAATAGTTAGAAGTGAACCACATATCATGAGAAAATACAACGGAGATGGAGACTCTATGTAACCTGACTCTCTTTTTCATATAAAATAAAAAATATTGATATATAGGAATAATATCTCAAATTGAATGAAAATTTGATGAATTAGTTAATCGATCAACAATAACCAAAATTGAATTATTACCTTGGGAACTCATTGGTAATCCCACTACAAAATAGATGGACATATTTTTCCAATTTCCACTCTAGTACTAGAAACTGCTAAATCATTCCATTTAGTAACTTCCCCTCTACTTTAACTTGTTGACAAATCAAAAATCTCAGTGTATAGTCAGCATTGTCTCTTTTCATTCCATCCCACTAGTAATACTCTCTATAATAATTGTACATATTATTACTACGAGGATTAACTAGAAATAGAACTATGAGCTTCCCAAAATAACTCATTCATTAAATATGAATCCAAAGGCAGAAATAATATATATCCAAACCTCAAAACACAATCATTATGAATTTTAAATTCATGAAAATTACCCCTCTATACCAATTATACATTTCTATGCATCCCATTGGATTATTTCTATGAATTCTATATTTTGTATGATATAGAGGAATTCACTTCCACCAGAAACAAAATAAAGGAATTCCCAGATCCAAAAACATCCCATAAAAAATTCATCAAATAAAAAATCAGAGGATATCATTCTAAACATAGAATGGTTAATATATAATTACTCTTTCAACTCGTTGCATCATCCACTTTATTTTTCTTCCCATGATGGTAATGAATTGTTTAATCATTATCCTTGATTAATTCCAGTCATCTTATCTATCTCATTTTCAATTATTTATGGGTGTATATATACTTCAATATTTTTTGATCAGTATATATTTCACACTTTATGCCATAAAAATTATTCCTCGATACTTATAAAGACAAAAATATCATTAGTTAATTCCAAATTATGTGTAGGGTAATCTAAATAAATAGTTTTCAATTGACATGTATCATAAGAAAATACCTAATCATTATGAATTATGACACAACCAATTCTTTTCAATGAAGCATCAATATAGATAACAAATTAAACCTTTCATAAAGAAAATTCCAAAACGGGACCATTAATCAATCCTTTTTCAATTCCTAAATATAATCATCACATTCTTTTGTCCATATAAACATTACACATTTTCGAGTTAAATCATTAAGTGGGCTACATGATCGTGAAAATTTTTCATCAAACCTCTTATAAAAACCGGATAAACTAAGAAATCTAATAATCTTAGTTATATTTGTGGGTATTTTCCATTCATCAACATCTTTTTTTTACCATGTTCAAAATTTATCATGTCTATAGAAGTAATGGCACCAAGGAATAAAAATGTTTGTAACCAAATACCACACTTTATGAATTTCCCATACAGTTTCTTTTCTTGTATGGTTTGTAATATAACCCTTAATTGTATTTCATGAAACTATTTACTTTTTGAATATACAAAAATATCATCAATAAATACAACCATAATCATTCCATGAAATCGTGAAAAAATCTATTCATAAAATCCATGAATATAGGAGGAGCATTGGTCAACCAAAATGAATGACTAAAAATTCATACTGTTCATAACTAGTATAAAACATGGTCTTTGAAGGGTATTCATCCATTAAATTCAACTGATGATATCCTTACCACAAGTCAATCTTCGAAAAATAATGAGCTCCCTAGAGCTGATCCATAAAATCATTGTTATAAGGAAAATGATACTAGTTCTTAATAGTGATGTTATTCAAGGCTCTATAATCAATGTGAAGTCTCATTGAATAATAATTATTTTTAACACACAAGATAAGATCACCCCATGGTTATGTGAATGGTTGAATGATACCATTATGTAATAACTCTTGAAATTTCTTCTTTAAATCTTAATGTTAAATTTGAGCTATTTGAGAAAGGTGTTTTGAAAGTTTCTTTTCATTAGGAACTAAGTCAATAGAAAATTAAACTTTCCGATAAGGTATTATACCATAAAACATATCATAAAAAACATCACAATACTCATTGAACACTAAAACATCAATAATTTAAATAGTTCATTTTTTCAACAATATGTTCAAGGTAAAATTCATTTACATCATTTAATAGTTTCGTATATTTCTGATATGTTATCAAAAGTATGAGATCATTCTTGTACACAAACTAAAATTCATTCTAAAAAGACACCACTTCATCATTGTATTCCATATTAGTATGATAATCTGAAAGCCAATCGATACCCAAAATAACATCAAACACTACTAGAGGATAAAAAATATGGTTTGAAGGTATATTTTTTCCGTAGACATGGACATGAAGGTTCTTATAATTTCTTTTTATTGCAACATTTTTTTGGGTGTATTTACCAGATGTTCAGGATTCATATCATGAGATGGAATTCCATATTACTAGATAAATTTTATGAAATGAAAGAATATGTAGACCCCGAATCGAACAAGATATTAACATATTCTGAATAAATTAAAAATGTACTAGATACTACTTAATTTTAAGGCCCAAAATCTACTAAAGGAGTTTCAAATGATTTCACCTCCCCTTTCTTCTTCTAGTCTTTCTGATTTCCATATGTTGAGTTCTTCGTCAGTATCCCATTTTCATAATGACCATTTCATTACACCTAAAACTTTTTATGGAATGTAAATACCATTTAATAAACCACCATAGTAATCTTATTTAGGGAAATTAGATGCCTTATGTACCATTTTACCATATCATAAGCATATACCAGAATTCAACATGCATTACCCAGTGTGTTTTTTACAACAATTTTCACAAATATTAAACTATAGTTTCTTACCATTAATTTTTTTTGAAGATTTCTCCCTTTTCAACTTCCACCTTGACCAATTATTCTATTTTTCTTTCAAATAACACATAATCATCATCAAACTCCATTCCCATCTTCTTCGCACATCAAACAAGATTTTTATAACTTTTGAACTAATGGGAAGCTAATTCACTTTGATACAATGGATTTAATCCTGTGTAAAAATGTTTGATTTTAATATCAAGATCCTATATAAAATTTGTATCATACCTTGCCGGTCGAGTGATTTTTACATCATAAGAATCCACTGAGTCATCCACGTGACTCAATTTCAATAATTGTATTCTCATCCTATGCTGAACCACCTTAAGAGAGTATTTCTCAATAAAAATACATTTGAATGAATCATAGTAAATATTATAAATATACTCACTATCATTGATATTTTTAACCATTGAACACCAGTGACCTATTTCACCTTCAATATGGTAAATAGAGATACTACAATTTTGATTTTCTGAATACCTCATGATATCAAAATAATTTCCAGTTCTTTAATACACTGATCTACTCGAACAGGTTAAAATGATCATCTAAATGACAGGGGATATTGAATCAATATGTGCTTCACTACCAACATGTTCATTTGTGGTTGATTTGGATGATCTCTTGCTTAGATACAACCACCATTTAAAGCCTAATTCAACTTTTCTCTAACTGAAAAAAAACTGTTGAATTCCGATTCTGACTATTTCTGGTTACTAATTTGGAAGGTTGTTTCCCTATTGATATCATCGCATCATTATTGTCATGTTTCCACTATTGATAACCATTATAAACTCATACATATCTTAGATGTAGCAATATGGTAATCATCAAATGCTATATCATTTTAATCGAACCATATCTTAAAAAATTATGGATCTTCACATAACTATATCCAAACTTCCAATGTCATCTAAACAGACCTCTAACACATAATATAATTCCCCGTCATTAAATATTACATAATTTTGATTTTTAATCTAGAATATTCTTTCTTCCACATTGGGGATATTTTTAGGATTAGTGTTTTAGAGAATTTGGCCATAACTATTACATTCCAAATATTACAATGTAGTCACTTCAACTCTATCCAATTTATTCAAAATAATTAAAATCCATAAATATAACTAGAATTATTTTTTGAAACAAATATTCTTGACTTCTTCCTTTCTATAACCCATCCTTATACCCTATGAATTTAATTTTAAAAACATGGTAGGAGTATAAAAACATCATTAAGGGATATAAAATATGGTAACAAAACATTAGTCTATGAATAAATACAAGTAAATGAAATCACACATTTCACTCATAAAACATAATATATTTAACATTCCTCATGAAATAATAATATTTATGAATATGTAATAGAAATAATAAATCATAAAAGTAATATTTGGAATCCTTAACATAGTTACATTGTATCATTTATAGCTACACAATGTGTAATCGTCATTGTTATATTTGGAATACCCACCACAGTATACTCTATAAATCATTTTTAAGAAACTACAACATTTACCTCCATTAGTTCACCCAATTAATTAGAGAGATATCATGGGATCAACCTCCATCGGTTTATCATAGAACCACTAGTATATGCAAACAATTCTCAATAACCATAACATAATAATATCACATAAAATTAGAATAATGGAATGATAACCCTTCCACGTTACAATCACATTCTAACAGTTCACGATATTGACATATTCCATGAATTATCAAAACCATTTTCTATAAAAAAACACCCTAAAATGGAATAAGGTATTTAGTTTTATTTTTAAAAATTTTATGGATTGTAGAGGAATCAAAATACCCAATAATCTTCATGGGGGGGGGAAGGTTATTGTCGCCACGTATAGTAAAAAAATACTTTTGTTATTTATTAAAATGATTCATAAAGAAAATATTTATTTTTATTAAAATATAAAAAAATTAAAAGAAAAATGGTATATATTTATATAGTATAAAATAATGTTGTGTATAATCAAAAAATATGCATTAATGAATAGAGATTGAGACGAAGTCAAGTACATTGAGTCCAAAATGTCATGTTCGTTATTTATCACATTGAATAATAAAATTAAGTTGACTTATACTTTAATTAGAGACTTTTTCATGTTTATTATTTCCATTACATCTCTTATGAACATTTAATAATAATTACCAAATTATTTGAGTTTATTTTGTACATTTTTTCAATATTCGATTCTTGAGTCCATAAATGAACAAGTTTAGACTAAAAATGTCCACGTAGTCAAATGTATATTGTCTCCATAATGATATTCATGCTATAAATATAATATATATAATGTGTATACGTATTTTTAATAGTCCATAACATTTGGGGATAAGTAATTAAATGCACAGTTCATGGAGATGGAGAGTCGTAAGTATGCATCAATGCTACTTTCATTTTATTCTCATATTTAATGGAACAAAAACTAAATGATATATATGTATGATATAATTACAGTATAATATCTATGTAATATATCTTACAAAAGTTAATTAACTCCTTCCATTATACATTAAATGTATTTCATGAACAAGTCATATCACATTGAGTGGGCGGTAGTATGTTCTTCCTCAAATGAAATTATGGTATTTTACACCTTATTAAATGATTAAAGGAATGAGTAAATGAAAACAAAAAAACATAGAGACAATATAAATATAATAAATATCATACAAATATATATTTCCATCATAATGGACACCATTAGAGGTGGTAGGAGAATATTAGATAGTCATCATTTCGTGAGTAAGAAGTTCATCGTTCAAAGAATCATTATGTTCAAACCCATTAGATGAAGTTGTGACAATGTGTAGGTAGAATACATCTCAAAATAATATCATAGTATATTAGGTATACTATTTTTTGATTTAATCAAAAAATAATAATAGCATAGGCAGTGGATAATGAATATAAAGGAAAGGATCTTGATAGAATACGTTACCTCTAAACCGAGTAACATCTTTTTATTTGAGCCAAAAGTAGTTCATTAATTGTATTCTTCCCAATGTAATGATTCTAGGAAAAATTGAGGGATGTTAGGAGATTATATTAGTCTAATTTGGAAGATAAGAGGGTCCTAAGAGGGGCGAGTATGTGGGTAGTAGCGGTGGCCTTTTATAAGAGGGAGGAGGGGAACATTAGTAAGGTCTTGAAATATATTTTCATTATAAAATTATATTGTAACTATAATAGTAAAAAGTGATATATTTCTAGGGTAAGATGATAATGGATACAAATCCTCTCAAAATATTGTTTTTAGACACATATATGTCACTAAATTAACCTTATCTATTAGATTTACCCTTTAGTTAAAAACATTAACTCTTACCATGTATTCTTCTATATTCATAATAAATTATCAATAATTTTACAATAAAATGATAGGATAATAAAAAGAGGATAATAAATGTAATTTTTGACATTATATAAGTATATTTTCCTTATATTATATTTTTAGGACAATTATATCATTTAATAAAATATTTTTTGTTTTAAAAACTCATTTATGTCAATTTTGTCACTATTTAGTAATTGAATTTTGTAAAAGACATAACAAATTGATTACATAGTTCAAAAAGAATTAACTCAAATATCAAATTTAAATATAATCCATAAATGTATTTTATATAATCAAAATATTAAATTAAATTTATTTTTATATATATATTATTTTTTAATTGAATCATTTATTAATGAATCAATCACTGCATCATCATTGTGTTATAATTAAATTTATTTATATAATCTCACAATGTTATAAATAAAATAGTATGATGTGTGAAAACTTTTCATTTTACTAATTAATATTTATATTAAAATATAATTATTTTAAAACCCTATACTAATGAAGTTTTAGTAAAAGATACATGCTTATGTTTTATTTCTATTTATATTAAATAAATTATTATAACATGTCATTATCACACCAAAGTGGCTCTATGGGGTCACGAAGTAGATTCATATTTGACCTTTTTCTTACATATCATATTCAATAGGATTAATACATGTTTTAGGTTATTTTTAAATTATTATAATTTTATTTTTTACCCTTATTTACCGTATTTATCCTTTAACAATGGTAAATAAAAATAATTTCTGATGATACTGTTCTTAATATACATAAAATAACAGGTACATTTTAAAACAATTTATTCCTTCTGATTCAAAATATTTAATCCATTTTTTCAATATTCATAACACCTAATTTTCCGAAATTAATTTAAAATTATTTCCCCTTTTCAAAACCAGAAGGTGTGTTATTAAGAAGTAAAAAATGTTAACAGATTAACATGTTTTTATGCCCAATTTCAATGTAAAATTACTCAAAATGACAAAAAATGGATTAAATGATAAAAAATAATCCAATTATAAATTAAAAAACATTAATATGAAAAACTTTATATATAAATAATATATATGAAAATGAGGTTTGGAATTAAAATGCAGGATTTTCACTATTCATTAAAAATGAACTTTATCATAGAATTATCAAAAAATCATTCAATTTAAATTTTTATTTTCCAATTCCCAATAAAATGTTTATATTGTCAAATATAACATATAAATGTGGAAAAAATATATTTAATATGGGTTCGCCATCAATAGGTGGTAAACCGGCCTTTTAAAAATATTAGTGTTTTTATGCTTAAAATTGTATTCATTCTCATTTTAAGCCTCTATAATATATTGGATAAATAAAAAAATACTTTACAATCATGTATAATAATATTTTTTTTATATCAATTTATTCTCTTTACTACAGTGTTTAGGAATTAAATAACATTTAAAATAACAATATTATTATATTATATTACAATATAATCAGTGTTGCGTGAAACGTTATATTTTAGAGAATCCCATTGTTTCTTGTCGAGTGCGCTATTCGAAAAAAAATCCTCTGTAATATAAAATTAATATGTAATTCAAAAATATAAATACATATGAAAAGGCATTGTTTTATAAATACTTGTGATCTTACACTTCCTTCTACCGATGTCTTAGAATGAAAATCTTTATAGAACTAGTTTTGTAACTTCTCCCTGGAGATTTTCATCCCCTCAAAACACAGAATGAGGATGTCCCACCACTACCTCAATTCTCCTAAAATCATCATCACAACCCATGAAACTCAATTATTTTTCTGAATATATAATGAACTCATAGATATCTCCAACTCCTATGACAATCCTTCTATGACTAAACATAAAATGGATACCCCATACATCTTCAAAGTATGGTTATAAAAAATTTGAGTTTCATAATCAGAATGATCTAATATATAGTGATCTTCTGGAATAACCTAATTAACATAGTCTTCATGAACAAGATGATTACATTGACCTATAGCGATAACAATCAATGAGTAATCACATAGAGCTCAAAAACAATTTATGTGGAATTTCTAGAATTATTTATTCATTTATATTTTATCACAATACTATTTTAACTAATTAAAATATATACCCATTCAATCATTGACCCAAAGAGGAATTGATCATTATATTTCCAATATAGCTACCCAAAAACCATATCACATCGCTTATCTGAATCAATAAACCTAATGATTTGGTCATAAGATCAGAGGGGCCCCTAAATAACCATGTCTCTACAAGTATATCATGTCTACAACACAAAATGAACAAAACTAAAACCATTATCTAACCAACCCATGAATCTCACTGAAGATTAACTTCAATCACTATAGTTTCCCATATATTTGTCATCTAATTCCACTATGTAATGAGCCCCTAACCCAAAGCATACCACTACTAGGATGAAAATTAGTGATGGAAGATATTGACTATTAGAGTCCCACATATAGTAGGCCTCAATTTAGATACTAGAACATAGTGTATAATAAACATAAAAATGGGATTTATTTCAATCAATGATAACATATAAAATAGATAAATAACATGTAGATAACAATAAACACATTCTTATACATAAGTATAACGAAGTCCAAATTTTGACATTATATTACATACATTATTATAATTTGTATAATCAAAACTACTATTACCACAATGTGAATGCGGGTAGTGACCATAAATCCCACAAATCTATTACAAAACCATGACATAGTAATATCTTGGTCGATCTCCAACACGAAGTGACTGACCTAAAAATGAGATTATTTATATTCATGTTGATTATAATAGTATATTTTGTAAAATCCTACATGATGTGTAGTGACCCTAGAAATTTATATATATTATAACATTTTTTTATGAATAATTGTCAATTAAATACAAAACATCGATAAAAATGTCTATTGTATTTAGAAGAATACATACATATTATGAAAAAATAAAACAATAAAAATAAATATTTTATTAATATCAATAATTATATTATAACTTATTTTGAGATAATAAAACTAAATAGGTTGACTGGTATAATAAATAAACAAATAATCAGGAGATAAAAATCCTAGTTGGTGAATAATCATTCAAATCAAGTATAGCACTTGAGTTAGAAGAAATATCCTAATTACGTAAAGCAAAAAACATGAAAAAAATATTTTGAGGAATATCATGATGAACCAGGTATCATATGATCATGGAAATATAGGAATGTGGAAGTGACATACAAAGTGATAGAAACATTTGTATATAATAACTCCCACAATTGTATCACAAGGAGTAAGGATTATTATAAAAGATTAGGTTTACTCCCTCATCCTTTAAATAATATATCATGTGGAAAAACTACCTAATTCATTAGAGTACCATATAGGTGCAAACATCATAACCTTTACATGAATATGTGTTCCACATATATAAATCAAAAAATAAAAATAATCATAAGGATAACCATGGAATGAAATGGGTTTTGTTAGTATATCATAAGTAATAAAAAATGGTTTATAAATATTGTATCAATAAAAGAGTAGGTTATATCGTTTTTGGAAAATTGTAATGAAAAATTAATAATAGATCATGAATAATTTTTTAAAATATAATTTATCAAATGAAAAATATTTGTTATGAATATTTAGAAATGAGATTCTTTCGTGTTGTTTAAGGTAAAGTATTAAAAATTCATTAAAGATGAAAAGTGAAGAAAAAATTAAAAAAATTAAATAAAATAGTTTTATGTTAGAAAAAATTTATTTTCCTAAAATTTTGAATTCTTGAAATAGTTCATAAATTATACATAAAATTAGGTATTAAACAGAGATGTTCGATTTCTTTGGTCTGCATTATCGAGAGGTATTGAAAAGATAACTCTTTAAAACATGAATTTCTATATAAAAAAATGAATTGAGATATTTAATAATATTTTGATCATATACCATGAATTTATGATAATTATATATTAATAATGTATAAATACATAGGGGTAAAGAGATATAATGTGTAACCTAAAAATGGATGTTCATAGAGATCCGTTAACATATGTATGAATGCATTCTACATTTTCTCCAATTTTCCTCAAAAGTAAATTAGATGAATTAATCGCATAATTATTAATGACTTTCACATATATTTTATTTATTATTATTATATAAATTTCATTAATTTTAGTTTTTATTAGTAATAATGATTAATCGAATCATTCAAGTAGCATTGATTTAATGGGTTTCTATTGGATTTAATTATGTATATTTATGGATGTTTTTTGTTAAAAATATGAATTATAATTAGGAAGTGAAATTTTATTATATTTATATTGTTCCATTGTATTAAATGGTCCCATATATCATTATTAGTTTTGGTACAATTATAATTCTTTTGATAGAACTCTACTGATAAATTTTTAGTTTTTATGGGAAGTACTTCTAACCATTACAAATTAGTTTCGTTTTATTTAATATTATGTCTATATATTTTTTAAAGAACATGAAATTAGATTTAATATGTATATTTAAATATTATTTAACATTAATAATGGTTTTTACCATCCATGATCGAGGTAATAGAAAATTTAAAATCACCGACCATGAAGGTAATGGATCGACATATGACAGACTATGTGTTTGTTTCTACAAACACTAGAAGAGAAATTATTAGATCATGGATATTCCATTAACAAAAAAAAATTAATGTATATATATGACACTGAATTTATAGTGTCACTTTTATTAGAGGTTATGATATGGTATAACAAACAAATAATTTAAAAGAGATTCACATATCATTTTACATCTTGAATTGTTTCTCCATGAGAACTTTCTTAAGTCACTTAGGATTTGTATTTTAGTATTAATGTAATCATTAGGAAAAGGGGAAGTGGATCAAGAATTGGATTTTGAATAATATTGTTTACCTTCATAGATTATATGTCTTCATGAGAATGGTTGGTGAGGGGGGATATTTATAAGCGGTGGAGATGGGGTTTTGGATTACTATATTCAACAATTTTGCAATTTGAGTCAAGACTATCAATAAAATTGAAAATTATAAAAATATAATTGAACTATTGTATTTGGAATATATAAAAGTGAATATTACATCATAAATGATTAAAAAATTAATATATGTTTCTTATTATCCTATAATACATAAAATTATAATATTCAACATATCACAAAAAAATAAATAACTTATAAAAATCATAAAAATTCTCCCCAATCGTTATTTTTATGTGTAGATTAAAAATATGGAATCCATTTTTTGAAATCATTTATAAAATGTGATAAAATTTATTTTAAAATAAAATCATCAATTATTTAAAAAAACATATATTTATATTATAATTGATTTTATATCCCTGGGAAATTTAATTATGGTATCATAAAAGTATCTTATTGTTACGATAATAATTAATATTAATTTCGGAATTGATTTTATGAAAATAAATGATAATTTGAATCATTATATTGATCATAAAATAAATATTAAAACATTTATGTTTGAAAAATATACATACACTTAATTTATTTTCTTTGAATCATTTATTTAAATACATCATGATAAAAATAAATCATATTTTCTAGATAACTATATATTATTTTACATCTTTTCACATAAATGTATTTTAAATATGGATATATTACTATTCCCAACAATCATATTAATATTCCAACGATTAGGTTACTATTCCAATGATTAATTTTCTATTCCAACAGCTTTTTATAATGGTAAAATGGGAGTATAACTTCTTATAATTACATCATATTTCATTCATTGTTCATTTAATTACATATTGTCTCATGGTTATTTATACATTAATTTAATGTTGAATTTACTATTTTTAAAATAATTTTTTATTTCTATAAATTTTTTCATCGGTGAAGTAATTCTTCAAGATCGAGAAGATATACATTATATTATCCTTATTCATTTATTTTCCATTCATTGTCCTGTTATAATATTCGAAAATAATTTTGGTTTATTTACAGAATATTGTGTCATTATTAATTTATTATAATAATTATTTTGTTTATATTATATATGTACTTATTCTAATTGTCTTAATTATAAGTAGTGAAATTACATTAATAAAATTTTGGGTCATCACATTCATCCACGATTATGAAATTTGACCCTCAAAATTTCATTTTAAAAAATTAGATGAAAATAGGTGATGATACATAGGATATACAAATTATCCGGTTCCTATATCATATTTTCATATTTTTGGTTCCTCCATAGTACATTGACTATGTGAGTAGTATCATTGAGTATAACTTCAAATCCATATTCGGTGATCTTCATCATACTATCCTCCTAGAAGATATAATTTTCCATTTGTACCACAACAATATACTATTAATGTGAGGGACATGGTATTTACATTATAAAAAGGGATACACATAATTAATAATGTACATGAGGAATATTAATTGAATATTCTATTCAATAGTCCAATGCCCTGATTTAGACAAATATATCAATGGGGACAATGTTATTGGGACATAGGTTTACCATATTCCGAGTTCTAATTAATTTTCATCATTCAGATATACATAGGAATAACATGTCTCCACCGATAATATCTATGTCCTGTCTTGGACTATCTTCATAAACCATCATCAGAATTTGAACTTCCGAGATGTGTAGCGGAATGGTTTCCAAATTTTCTACCATTTTGTCAACAAATTCATGTTCCATTATTATACATTCACTAATATCATCCAAGGATAAAAGTATTCTAAATATATTACTATAAATGACTTCATATGTATCCTTTGGGACATTTGATTGCAAACTATAGTTATAATAGAACTCCACTAGAGGTATTTGTTGGTCACATTTTCTTTTTATGTACATAGATATTACTCTCAAAATGTCTTCTAGTTTATAAACAGTCCTCTAATAATGGTAATTATATTGGGGATGATAAGTCATATTAAATTTCATATTATTGTTTAAATAATGTTTTATACTATTCTAGGACATGGATATACATCATGGAACTCGATTACATAAAATCAGTAATGTTACTACATCCTTCCTCATAGCTTATCTAATCTATATATTTTTAATTTGATCAATTTATAAGTCCTGTCAAATTTAAATAAATTTCATAGAATTTTTCATATGATCCATAATAACTCGTATAACATTATTTACTATAGATTTCTTCAAATGACTTGTGACAAATTCCATGGTTATGTTTTCCAAATTCCAATGTAGGTATGGTAATGTATGTATCCTATACTTATACATTCTCATTCCAACCATTACATTCCAACATATCAGGCATATTGAATATAATGGAAACAAAATTTCAATGCAAAGATCACATCATCAAACTCCAAATCATGTATGGGATAGTTTTCTCACGAACTTTTATCTTCCTTGAGGTTTAAGATATAAATTTTTAATTTTTCATCAGAAAATAGAGTAATAGCTTATTTGAAGCATCATTGTATACTACTAAGAGTTCCCCATATATGGGTATTATGTATATTAGATTAGAGATAATCCTAATTTTCAACTACTTGAAGAATTATTATCATCTATTAGTCCAAGAAAACATTAATTACATCCAATCAATCTTGGTTCATGGGTTTTCCAATTATGATAACTTCTTAAAAAAATTAGTAATACTCAGCAAGACCAAGATAACTCTGGATCACCTTTACAAATGTTTTCTTATACCACTCCTATATTTCCCTTATTTTAGATGATTATGTTGATATCCCTTTATTCGTGATAACATGCCTTTAAAAAGATACATTATCAATCCTGAAGTAAAATTTATCATATTTTTCATATATTGTATATATTTCCAATGTCTTTATAAAACTATTATATACTCTTCATGCTCCTTTATCGTGGATTTTGTTAGAATATCACTTCTAAAGACTAACAAATAACTCTAAGAAAATCTATAAACACACTATTCATTATGTCCAATAAAATTTGAAGGGAATAATCGATTCCTATGTAAATTATTATAAATAAATAGTGTTCATATCATATTCAAAATGAGGACTAGGTAATATCATCCTTCATCCCTATTAAATAGTAATCTCTAAACTGAAGGTTCAAATAAGAGATATAGTTGGAAATATAGTTATTCAAATAATCCATCTATTCGTGGATGTGGATAATTTTTATCTTTCATGATGTTTTCGAGATCATGATAATCATTGGATAGGGTCATTAATCTATTTATCCTGTTGATAATGTGAAATAGTGTACCCAACGGTGAAGCAATCAGGCATATAATACCCTTTACCATATCCTCTTGAATTTTAATTTTCATTTATTATAACTCAATAGAGGGAAAACTATAAATATTATTCACTATGGGAAATTGTCTACCTATATCTTTCGTTAAAAAATAAACCAATCGGCCTGTATAAAGAATATGTAGTTCATTAGGGATCAAATCAATGTTTCCCATCATAATGGGAATTTATTCAAGCATGGTCATAAACTTTGTCTCAATAATTTGAAAATTACATTCTTTATGAAATTTAAATAATATACACAATTATTATAATGAATCGGATGAATATTTATCCTCTTCCATATGCTTTTATAGAATTTGGGGATGCCTTGGGATGTGAAAAGTTTTCTCCCTTTCCCGACAGTTGATTATTGATTTATATAAAAATGGTCAATCCATTACCAATATAGATTAATACGTTACTAAAGGAAGTAATATTTTCTTTTTATGATATTTTTATTCTATAAATTATAACCATGGATGATTTATATAATGTGGATGCAATAATTTAACCATTCACTATTCTAATATAGGAATCAATCTCCAAATTTTAGGTGTTTTTTAAATTTTTCGAATAATCTTTTATGATATGATTGAATTTTTAAAACTATAAAAAAATTATTAATTTTTAAATGAATAACCATTGTACCATTAATTGCATCATTTTTACCATCCACATTAGAATTAGTGATAACATATGCACATCAATGCTACATTGAGGCTTTGCTCACAGATTTTCCCTAACAACCCTTGGCATACTGTATTGGCTCAAATAATGTATATGTTTCTTGTAATTGAAATATTGTACTTTAGTTGGGGAATTAATTTGAATTTTTCATGTTACATCATCATTTTTTTTGATTCTTTAAAAAAATTTGGAATTGATTATCCAGATTACCCAATTTTTAACATTCAAATAATTTCATAGTTCCCATTATATTTATTATTAGATTCTTCTTCCACACATTCAAAACATGGGCTGCCTTCATTTCAAAACTCTATGGGATTTATTTATAGACCCTCTCATATTAAAACCCATTTTTTCCTTTTTATTACTAATCCCTAAGACTATTGAGAGACTAAAATGTTAATCACAACCATAAAGGAAAAATATAAAATCTAATTATATTGTTCAAATTATCGAATAAACATGGAATTTGTAGACATGGAATTAATCCTCTAAACAAACAATCCACCTTTCCTTTAGTTTTAATAAAAAAAACTAGAGTTCTATCATTAAATCCTTAAGAATATATACTTATTTGTCCCAATAAACCCATCATCATTTTTATTTAGTATGAGGAACTCACTTTCTCAATCATAGATCATGATTTTTGGGGAAAATATTTATTAAAAAATATATTCTGGTATAATTACAATTACATAAAATCAATTTAATATTTACAATTTGGTTTTTTATCAGTTTCCACAACATCTCAATTTCTCCATCAAAATGACAAAAAACTAGCAGAACGTTAACATCTTCGGATTACTAAAGGATAGAGAATATTTTCTCAATATTGTTAACCCATTTATCAATGATGAGGGGATCCTAATATCCAAAAATGATAGGAGATATTTGTTAAATAAAATATTTGAACAAAACATCTTATTTATTAGGAGAAAGGAGGAGTTCAAAATGATTCTAGTTTTTATTCCTAACTAGTTCCAGTTGATCTAGTATTGTCATGAAGTTTTCATGTCCCATTCCAATATTGTTTGGAATCACATTAGGGTAATAGTATATTAAAAATCACATTAGTTATTTTCATGGGATCTATGATTAACATAAATTAACTATAAGAATATGGGGGAATTAATATTTAGTTAATGGGTATATGAAAATGATACTATGAACATATAATGATAAACATATAAAAGAATAATTTTTCCTAAATTATAAATACCAATATTCCAATATTGGTTATACACAGTGAATGGTTTATCTGATGGTTTTATACTAATTTTTTATTTTCATAAACCCCAAAAATAAATAGAACTTTCTTTGATTCCAATTTTATTGGCCGAATATTTATTAACCTATTATTACATGATTTTATGAATAATTATTCATTAAATAAAAATAAAGTATTAAAACACTTTTGTATTTAGAATAATAGCTACATAATTAGAAACCTAAAACCAGAATAAAACATATTTTATTAATATCCATAACGGGATACTAACTTCATTTTGGATCTTGTAACTTTGTTGGATAACATGGGTAATATAAAGATACAAGTGGATACTCAAAAAATACCAATAATAGAATAATCCTGGAAAATATGTACACCAGATGAGTAAGAATAAATAAAATAATAACAAAAAAAAGAAGGATCATAAAAAAACATGGTGAGTAATTTCATTAAAAACATTTAACCATATGATCATCTATATACTGAAGAGTGGAAGAGACATATAATATGACCCAAAAATTAGACAAGAATACTTTCTATGATGGAATCACATTGTGTATTGAGTCCCATAATGAATTATTTTTCCACCGTAATCTCATCGACAACGTATCATGTGAAAATTATTACCCACCGAATTAGAGTGATATCTAAATGAACAATTCATAAAATGTACATTCATATATATACAACATAAAAAATAAGGAATAATTGTAAGGGTTACCCACAAAATAAAATTAGTTTCATAATCATTTAGCATGAACAAATGGTGTATCAAAATGGTGTCCATGAAATAATGTAATAAATAATTTTTATAAAATGATGAATAAAAATAAAAGTATATCACGAACAATTATATTCAACATAAGTGAGTACGTGATAAAATATTGTTTCTGAAACATTAGAAGTTAACCCCTTTAGTTTGGTTTAAGGAAAAATATTAAAGACTCTTTAAAACTAGAAATAAAGAAAAATTATTATTATAAATGCCATAAAATATTTATATATATTCATTAAAAAGTATTGTATTTATAAAACTATTAGATTATTAAAATTGTTTATGGAGTGTATTTGATAACAGGTATAAAACATAGAACTTCTCTTTAATAATTCTCTTTTAATAGGAGGAATTGAGAAGGGATCCTTTTAATAAATTATTTCCCCATAAAATAAATACATTTTGTGAAATATACACATGTAATGAACATATAAATAGAATTTTTGAAACTTGTATTACAATAATGAAAATATATATTGGAAAAAAATAGATATAGTAACCCAACAGAAAAAATGATGCTTTAGAGTGATCTCATAACAAATATCTGAATGCATTCTGAAATTCCACTTCATGCCAAGAATAGTTAAATTATATTTGTTAATTAATTTACTGAGAATAACAACCACATATATTTTATTTATTATAATATTATAAAGTTCATATATTTCCATTTTTTTAATGTATAATGAATAATTTTGTCATTATAAGAGTACTTATTTTGTTTTTTCATGGTCACTTCACTTGTTTATATTTGTGGAAGTTCTATTCATGTGGAAATAAAACTATAGACATGAAACTATATTGTTTTTGTAAAACTCTATATGTTTAAAACATATATATCATTTTTCATTCAGTTATTAGGATGCTTCTTCTGAAAAAATGTAGATTATAAATGTTTAGTTTGCTTTGATAGTTTTCAGTCCATCAGATATTAAATA
Source organism: Viscum album (assembly GCA_963277665.1). Lineage (NCBI taxonomy): Eukaryota > Viridiplantae > Streptophyta > Magnoliopsida > Santalales > Viscaceae > Viscum > Viscum album. The sequence goes on along the minus strand of OY728137.1, from coordinate 2,080,289,512 downwards.
CATTTTTTTAATATTATGTCCATAAATTAGTTACAAAACATGAAAAAATTATCAATATGAAAATTAAAATATCATTTGGAAAAAATAATTTTTTATGACTATCTTGTAAGTTTATAATGTTAACCAAAAAGTCATTATCGATGATGTCTGTGAATCGACATATTATGACCGATGATTTCATATAAAAAATGATAGAAGATATTTGATGATGAATACTACATTTACACTATTAATATCAATTATATATATTTGATATTTTTTTTATCATCCATCTTTTTATTGGGGATGGAGATAATGTATAATAAGGATTGAAATTAAAAGACAATGATGAAGATTTTACCTCTTGATTTTAGTCTACTTGACAACTTCCTTAATGCACATTGAATTGGTATTTTGGTGAGAAAAAAAAACAACGACATGGGGAAGAGGTGTGGAAAGTGAATTGGGAAGACTAATGTTAGGATCCAAATCATAAACTATTTATGATAAATGGTGGTAATGGTTGGTATTTATAATGTGAGGAGAGGGGTGTTTTTATTATTATATTCAATAGTTTATTATTTTTACTCTAGAATAACAATAGTAATAATTTTATAATCTATATATTGTAATTATTGAATTTAAATTATAATGTGTGGTTCCTTAAATCATACATGACACAATAATATAAGTATTCAGCTTATAATGCTAAATACCACAAATTACCAAATTTCACTATTCACCAAAAATTCATATATTCTAGAAAAATAATTAAAATCCAACACAACAATTTTTTGGGTTTTTTATTTAATATAAGGTTCAAAATTGATTAAATTAATTTTATATGAATGATAGAAAATATTTTATACAAAACCAATATTTTTTTTGAAAATTATTGATTTTTATATTATAATAGATTTTATCACCCTTTAAAGACTGAACTAAGGTCTCGTAAAATACTATTAAAATTAAAATAAATAATAATATCAATTTAGGAACCAATTTTATCAAAATAAAATTTTTTATATAATTATATTTATTATAAATGATTCATTAAATAATTATTGTTTGAAAAAAATACAAACACATATTGTATTGTTTTTAATAATTTATTTATGTTATCATGAACTAAATATATCATATTTATAAGTAACCTAAATATTATTTTAATTTTTCTTATATATTTTTAATATTATAAAACTCAAAATAATATTCCAGGTGGTTAATTTAGTATTCCAATGGGCAGGTTACTATTCCAATTTAATATTTATAACAGTCAAATGGTTATACTACTTATTATATATACCACTTATCAAATTAATTCCTCATTAACTTCTATATTCTTTACAGATTATTTATCATTTCATCATCAAAATAATTTTTATTATTATTATTATATTGTTTTTTAATATAAGATTTTTGGTTACTATAGTGAATCAGGTAAATCAGAGGGATCCTTGTTATTTTAGACTTTTTAATTTAATTTTTAGTTATTATCCATCTATAAAATATTTACATTCATATTATATATATTATAAAATAACTTATAGTTACTGGATTATTTAAATTTATTTCTATATTTTATGTATGTAATTATACAGTATGCCATAATTATTAGAAGGAAAATCCATTGATAAAATTCTGAGTCATACATTAATCAAACCCCCATATTAAATTTTTCCCTTTATATTTACCTTCAACATAACAAGGTTAAACTATATTTGGGTACTTATCCTTCATCACTACCTCTAGTTTCAATGTCACCTCATTACATATATGGTCTATCCATAGTACATTGACCAGGTGATTGGTCTTCTTCCATAGAACATTATCTCTATAATCCAGGTACATAATTGTTGTATCCTCATAATATATAACATTGTCTAGTTATACCACATTTTATTTATATAATGTGATGGATCTGGATTTTACTTTATCAAGAAGAATACGTGGAATACATTTTGTACTTGAGACAGGTTTTCTTGTTGTTTCAAGAAGATAGGACACCACTATAATGAGACGAAGAATCAAAAAGGGATAGATGTATGTAGGGCTTAGTTATCCTTTATTCTTAAATATCATGCATTTCATCCATGTGGATATGGGGAGTAATGCCATGTATCCAGTAATAAACTCTAATTCTCATCACTGATAATATAAATAACTATTTGGTTGGCTCTTGGATTCCTTATTGTGCTCCTAAATGGGTTTCACCTTTTCCACTATTTATTTGACCATTTCAAATTTCATCAACTAAAATTAACTGAATTCATCTCCTCATATAGGTGATCAACATCAATTCCCATAAATAAATTCTAATTGAACCACATTGATGTTTGAGTGTAACCAATTTTTGTATGAGAACTAACCCTAGGGTAAATATTGGTTCTACCAACCATTGATGACCATAGAGTATTCTATCAACATGTATTCTTGTTTCTGAATGTTATGGTATTAATGGCCATCATTTTGAGGATTATAATAGATACTAAATATCATATCAATGTTTATAATGTGTTGGATACTCATCCAAAAAAGGAGGTCAATCATGGATCTCTATCAGATACAATCTCTAATGGTACCCCTATAACCCCACCATTTCTATGATGTATATATGTTCAAGATGATCTAGTTAGAACTACCCTCAAATTGGACTTATCTAAATTGACTTGGTAAGATGGTCCACAACATAAAATAAAAGATTATTTCATCTACAGGTATTTATAATTCCATGATGATTATTTCCATATTCTATGTAGTTATCGTTTATGGTTTCAACATCCCCTTATAGTATATTTATTCATAGTCTACATCCTATCATTCATGGATCACTGATGTATATTAAGTTATTTATATGATCATATTGTCCCATAAATAGTTTTCATTGATATCTTTTACATCTTTGAGATCCCATGGTAGATGGAGAGGGTATATATATGTGCATATATCAAAATATTTTTATTTATCATGTGATTTTATTGAACACATATTCAGGATACGAATCATTTGAAACCTTCCTTGTCAATTCTGATGTCTACAGATTCCCCATTTTTTATATATTATATTTTCTAATGAATTTTCACATCATTTCATTGCACATCCTTTTTCATCTCGAGAAGGATTCATTGAGAAATAATTTGGGAATGAACATATATGTTACCTCTCTTATTTTTCATATGTCTATCCGTCATAAGACTAAGAAGATTGGATCCATATAAATTATCTACATTGAAAATGTTCCATGATCCTTTCTACAAAAATAAATTGACGAATTATTTTATTTTCCATGCTGGTAGGGGATTGATAAATCATAATCCTTTACTAGCTATATCCATCATCAGAAGTTCATATTATGATCATTTTCTGTGAATATATATTCCAGGATCTTATAAATGAAATATATCTAACAGTCACCACTTGGAGATAATTCCTCTGTATTTACAATGCACAGATCATAGCTTCCAACTCCATATCATTCATGGGACACTTTTGATCACATAATTTCATAATCCTTGAAGAGTAGGATATCACTTATCATTTTTCATCAGCAAAAAACCTAATCCCTCCTTTGTAACATCAATGTATACCATGATTTGTTCCCCATTAGTGTGTAGTGTAAGTAATGGAGAAGTGCTAAACTTTTTTTTTAAATCATTGAAGTGGTATACACATTCAATGGTAAATAAAAAAATTACAATATTTCGAGTCATATTTGTCTTTTTGATTGAAGTACATGAGTTTTGTTTCACAAATATTTGGTAATAGTAATCTATACCATAGAAACTATGAATATCTTATACATATGTAAGTCTTTAATACTCATTGATTTACTTTATTTTATATGAGTTAAGTGATTTCCTTTTACTTGTGAAAATATAAACATATATAGATATTTCATTTATCCAAAACGAAAATCCATAATACATTAAAAATATTTATTCCCATCAAAATTTCTTTATCACAATAGTAAATTTCTCATCATGCTCCTCTTTTCCCATGAAATATATCATAATATCATCTATAAGGGCTACAAAAAAATATTTGATGTAATATATAAAAACACCATTCATTATTTGCATGAAAATTGATGTATAATTACAAATTATGAAGGGATTTACTATTAAATAAACATTTTGTTCCTCGTTCATAGGGAACCATTGAGAATTTCTACATTTTTCACCATTAATTGGTGATATCTAGATAGAATGGTTGCCATAGAAAAATACCATTCCAGAAGTTTTTGATTAAATAAGTAATATATATAGGGAAGGAGATACAATTTATTTATCATTATTTTTCATAGGCCATACTAATAAATGTAGAGGAACATTTATCTATGCTTCTTAATGATGATGAAAATTGGTGCACACCACGGTAAATCACTAAATAATATTAAACCCCTTTTTATATTATCATGTAACTATTTATTCAGTGATACTATATCAATGGTGGAAATATATTAAGGGTTATTTGACATGGGTAGATATCTTGGTATAAGTTAAATTGGAACTCCATCTATCTGTTATAAAGAATACTATGTCATTTTTATGGGAATACATTAGTGTAGTCCATCTTAAGGGAAATGTCATTAATAATGATCCTATTATTTTTATCAATAATTTTAGATACATATGATATCATAGAAGAAAATATTATCCATTACTGAGGTAATGATTGTGAAGGAGTTACATCATTCTCCCTATAGTAGTACGAAATTGTAATATCATGACCACAAATAGAAATTATTTCCATAGCCACAGTTTTCTCAAAGAACATATATATTGATAGAGGCTTGTAGACATGGTTTTTCAAAAACAGTGGATATGGGTATTTATTTAATGGATATAACCATTGTTATGAAAAACTATGGCTATATAGTTTTCATATTGAAACTATTTCTTAAAATTGTGGAAATATATGCCTTTCCCTTGCATGAGGAAAAAAGTAAGCTGTGAAAAATAGTGGGAAGAGATATACCCATGGTTTTTATTTAAATATATATATATATATATATATATATCCATAGTGTAGTGTTTTGGTAGATGAATTAGATATATGATATTCAGATATTGAATTCCATCTAGAACATAATATTTTTTGGCTATAAACACGGTTTACCATAGAAACACACCTATATACAAGGTTTAAAATGTGGCAACCATTATACTACCACTTGGGAAACACTTGAATATATTCCATTTCGTATGTGGAAAAATGTGTCAATATCCCAAGGAACTATGGGTATTTATTTTAGCTATATCCACACCAATATGTGACATCTATAGAAGGAATCATGGTTATAGCTTATCGCCATAGTTTTTACCCCACTATCAATGGTATTGGTCTATAGATATAGCCAATTTTTTCACATGGGTGCCTCATGATGTGACAAGTTATATTTGTATCTTGATATTTGATGATGGATTTAAAAAATATCTATATAATTTATTTTTAAAATATAATCAAACTCCATTAAAGGTAGTATGATTTGTTTATTTTGAGTTTTATTCAACAAATAATTCAATTGGGAGGTGTTATATACATTGTATGCAATAATATCTACATTAGGGGTTCTAATAAATAACTCGAAAACAATATTTTGAAGTTATTTTTGAATAGTTCTTCCAAAAATGTGAGAGATGAACACATGTGTATATCTAGAATCAAAACGTTTTTTCAAAACACATGAATAGATAACTAGCATACATGTCATCGTATAATTATCAAGATCCACATCAATAGTAGTGATAACATATTACCTAAATTTACTTATATGGATTTTTTTTCATTTATTTTCTCTAGTATCTCTTATATTAGTGTATTGGCTCACATATTGTCTTTTTTAATAGCATCTGAAACACTATACTATCAAATTATAATTGATCTAAACCTATTTTTCTTATTTCACATTTATAAGATTATATATATAACATCAGATATGATTAGAAAGATTCCCTTATATTCATCATTTTAATCATTATCTAGTTCACTTTATATAGTTTACAAGATGATTCTTCCAAAAAAATTATATTTGGGGTGTTGGGTTTTCATTCCTCCATGCAATTTCTCTGTAGATGCTAGTATATTAAAATCCATTTTCTAATTTTTATCATCGATTACATAAGACCACTAGGAATATCAAATCTCTAATTAAAATTTATGGGAAAAATGAACAATATCCTCATATATTCGAAAGTCTCAAATCACTAATGATTTTTATATAATTGGATTTAATCCACTAAATAAGATATTCACCATGATTTCCCTATGCATAACAAAATCATTGGTGTATCGTGAAATTCTTATTAGGTTTTCATCATATGACCCAATAGAATCATGTTATTAATTCTCGTTCCGAAATAAATCCCACTCCATATTAAGATTAAGTGATTGAGGTAAATATTTATTGATAAAAATTATAACGAATCATTCCATTTCTATGAAATCAATTTATTCTTCTGTATATCTGTTCATTATTTGTGTACAACACTCATAATACACCCCATAAAAAACAAAAGACTCTACGTTCAATTTCCCATATTTAGAGAACTGGAGGAGACATATTATCTCCTTGATTGATTTTTTAAAATTTCATTGATGAGGGATCAAATGATCCACTTATATGAAGAGGCCTTTAATGCATAAAATAATTGATTACAACTTTCACCTTCATAGTATAAGGAGATAATTAAACATGATTAATGTTTTTAGTCATAAATAGAGGTAGTTGATATAGTTCTATTATGATTTTTCTAATATTCCATTTTCATTTTGTTTGAAATGTCATTATGAAAATCGTCACATTGACTATCATATTGGGGTTTTCAGGATATCACTTATATATACAATTAAATATATAAATTTTTTGGTTCATGAATTATTGCAAAATGAGCATATAAATATACTAATATGAACATATTAGGATAAACAAATAAATGAAAAGTATACCCTAACATAAAATTTCATTAATAAAAATCTTGGTTAAAAATTGTTAAAGAATTGTCCATTGGGGTTTTAATAATTTTGTCTTGTCTAAATCTTTAAAAATATATAGAAGATTCTCAAATTACAACTATAAAAACCCATAAATCCAATCAGCATGCCCAATTATTTAAAAATAATTTCCACCATGAAAAGTGGTTACAGTTTGATGGTTTGAATGAAGAATCTTCTTCTGAATCTTAGTCCTCTATATCTAAGGAAATAGAATTGGTAGAGGATTATATTTCCATTTCTTATAAGATGTTTAGGAATACTATTATGGATGTTCATTTGTTTATCCATTATGTGTTAAAGCCACATACATGGAAAAATTACTCCAATTTACATAGCCCTTTGGTTACAAAAGCATCAAGTAAAGGTTAACCCTCTAGAAAAGGGCTGACTACTGCAGAGATGGAACCCTCCCCTTGTGAGAAGACTATTGAATATCATAATTAGGAATCTATTATAATTGACCTACTGAATTCTGATATGGAGTATGTGGAGGTCTTCATGAAATTTAATTAATAAATTGTCGAAGAGGTTGCCTTGATCAACAACTCAGAGGAGGAAGTCCATTGAATTTATGAATGAAAAATGTAGGTTGATATGAGTGAAAAACAAGTCTCTTAGATTGATAAATATAATTGGATTATTATCTATCAATTCAATGAGGGTAAAACCAGTCTGGATGAACATGTGAAAACATGTGATAAGCTGTCTCTATGCTTTGAAGATTTCAATATGAACAACTAAGACATGATGGTCACCTCCATTGAATATAATTTTCTCATGAAAAAAACTCTAACTTCCTAAAATTTATTTGGAAAGGAGTGATGATTTCATATGAGGTTTTATTCTTTTTTATCTAGAACATTGATGGTTTTCAGCATTTATGTAAACGTTCTTTGAAATAAAAAATAATGAGTCAGTAAGACTAGGTAATTAATTGAAAAAATTGAAATTAGAATAAAACTACTTCTATTTTCCTCTCTAATGGCCACATAACATCTTTTGATCTCCGACAACATCAAAGGATAACATAGGTAATACATTGACCAATTTGGATGAGAAAAAAACTAGTAGGAGAATAATCAGGGAATAGAAAAATTGAACATGAGTTAGAAAGCATAAAATAATATTATAAAAGGTGAGAAACATGAATAAAAATTTCGGGACATATTATTCAGAATAGGGAATCATGTGATCAAGGAAATATATAAATTTTAAAGGAAGGTATAAGAATAAATAAAAACGAGTCAACAAAAAATCCAAGATGTAATAACATGATAGAAATTGTGCCATAATTCATTATGTTTAGTTGATAATCACATAAACAATATCTCTGGAGATAAAACAATACCCAATTAATTGGATATATATCTCATATCACCCATCATAACATGTTCATGCATATGTGTGGTACCCAACGAAATCAAACCTTAGGAAAAATTATAAGGGTTACCCATGTATAGAAATGGGGTTTGTAATCATATCATAAGGCATAAACAAAGGGAGAATCATAATAATATCCATGAAATGAGGGATTATATCATTTGTAACAATTAATACATAAAAAATAACAATATATCATGATTATTGATGTCCATATATTGTGATTAAATGAAACAACATTTTAGTAATCTTTGTAAATGAGTTACGTTAGTGAGGTTTAAGGGAAGTATTAAAGAGAATTTTTGTATTCTAAATCCTTAATAATTTCTAGTTGTGGCATGGATACAAACTATAGACACCCATGACAATTAAAAATATTATTTTAGGATTTAAATCATTATGATGTTTTCATTTTTTCAAAAAATGGTAGAGAGAATGGATATGATGGACATTCAATAAAAATTTAAAAATAAGGTATATATGTGATATTGTAGTTATAATGTGACATTGTATAAGTGTGATGATAAGGTAGATGAAAGAGTGAATCTAAAGTAGAATGATAGTGTATTTTACCTATTTAATGTGGTCTCCTTTAAAACCTCTTCAAGAATCATGGAATTAATATTTTGGTGAGGATAGAAATAATATGATTTGAGAGAGATGATTGGTAATGGAAATGGTCATGATATGTTAATGATAAAAATATTATATGTTTTGAGGATAAATAGAGGTGAGGGTGGTGTTTATAAGGGAATTATAGGGGTGTTTTTATTTATTATATTCAATAATTATATAGTTTGGCTCAAAAATAACAATTCTATTGATTCTCATGACTAAAAATAGTGACTAGTGAATGCTATTTCTAACTAATATGCTTTAATATAATCTATGATTCATAAAATTTTATATTTTTATTATAATGTTAAATACTTTAATGTACTCTATTTCACTATTTACAAAAAAATGAGAGTATTTTAGAAAACCCAAAAAATCCTCCCCTACCATTTTTCAGTACATTGATTTCAAAAATGTAATCCATTTATTGAAAATAATTGTCAATATATGAGAAACATTATTTTCAATTTGAAACACCACATATTTGAATAATTTTTATTTATATATTATAAATGATTTCATGACTCATAAAATATTTCCTTATGGTCTCACAAAATTATATTTTCATTATAATAAACATAATCTTAATTTATAAATGAATTTTATGTAAATAAAATTTATTTTAGATGAAGATATTTTCTATAAATGTTGGATAAAAACATTGACATTTTATAAAAATACACCAAGATAATTTTTTTTATAATAATTATTTACTTGTATCATGATATAAATATATCATATTTATAGGATATCTAAATATTTTTATAAATAATTTCATGTGAGGTAACTCTTATAACTGTCACATTAGCATTAATAACAGGAAGATTACTATTCCAACGGTTGGGTTATTATTTCAACTTTCAGTCTAATACTCCAATGGTAGATTTTATAATCATCATATGAGTTTAAAACTTCCTATAAATATCACATATCCCATTATTTTTTCATTCCCTTCTATGTTAACTTAATGTTATTTATAATTTAGTCTTCAAAATTAGTTTTTTTATTATAATTGTGTTTTATTTTCATAGCATTAACTATTAGTACTGTCATTCTAGTGGATAAAGTATATTAAAATTATTCTCTACTTATTTTCATATTATCTATTTATTATCCAATTGTAATATTTGGAATTATTATTAGTTTATTTTATGAATAATATATTATTCTTCATTTATAAGAATAATGTTTTATGGGTTTCTAAATTTGATGAATATGATTGTAGAAAATTTTACAATTATAAGTAGGGAAAATCATTTGATAAAATTTTAGTTTGTAAGATGAATCATCACATGCAATCAATAATGAAATAATTCTAAATCATTGTGAATAAATGACACTAAAACATCACCTAAAATTGTATAATAAGTTCCTTGCCACACCAATGACAAATCTCACCAAGTAATTCATATAATAGGACATAAAATAATGTAATGAAACATAAATTTTATTATGATCCTACATCCCCACTACTTTCCCCTACACTACAATGTATATTATCCCTAGATATCTCTCTCAAAAACAATACATCTAGAATACACTTGGTATTTGTATAAAAACATGAATCTCATGCATTACATCATAAAATCATCTCATATAAATTAACTATGAGTCTTCCTGGAGTTATACCATATCATATGATGTGTATCATAAGTCATTTTTTATAATTCCAGACATCAGGGCCCTAACACCGAGTATGTTCCTGAATCCATCAAAAGGTATACATTGTATACCAATAATAATCTTTTGGATACTATGTTAGTGGATACGTGTATGTGAATAACCAAAAGTCATCACATCCATCTATACATATATTTGAGAAGACTAATCATTGTGAATACTATAACATGTAACATCCTAGAGAAGAAAATTGGGGAAGAAGAGGTAGTTATCCATTAATCCTCCCACTGGTATATTGGGGAAAATGCCATCCATGTGTTCACTGGGTATTATTAAACCTTATTGAATTTGGTGGTGTGGAATACTAAAACAATTAATATACTGGATATAATATTTCTCACAACCACAATATAGGAATAACCTAGACCTGAAATTCTCTACAATTAACATCACATGGACTCCCAACATCCAATTCTACGGCCATATATCCATTAAAAATGAATAAATTTAAAATATATATGTTAATTAATTATTTACTTTTTATAATTCCCTTCCATTAAAAATTTTATTACCCATTCCTTCCACTATTAATAATATATCTATATTTATTCATTACCCACCATTGTGAAGTACATTTTCTCCAGGTCATATCAAAAAAATAGTCCATGGTTTATCAATAATATCAAATTTTCAACAATTTAGCTCGATAAAAACCATCCCCATGGGTTACAAATTATTTACACATTATTATAACCATTACATAGTTAGGGAACCTTCGTAATTCTATAATAAGATATCACTAATAGGAAACATGCAACCACACAGACCCAACTACCTCGTAGAATGTGGAATGGAATGGTGATAAAAAATAATCCAAACTATCATCCATTAAATATGTTCATAAGCTCTAATCCTATATTTAAGAATAACATCAACAAGTAATACAATATATTTCTCATCCCATATTATCTGATGTTATCTGCTACAAAAACATTCATATATTGATGTATTTATATAACACATGCATCAACTACTTCCACACCATCCATGCCACTCTTCCCACATCATAGTAGTTATCAAGGGCTCAACCATCCTATCACCATATCCCATCCATGCCTCCATGCATCATACAACATTGCATTGTAATGAACACACCAAGATGAAATCAAAAAATTTGATGTAAAAAACAATCATATCCATTAGGTAAAACAATCCCCTAAAATAAGTCCTCAATCCATCACATAAAAATGGGATATTATAATTCAATATTGAAAGAACTCTGTCACTTTAGGAAGAAAGAAAACACATAACCTAGATATTATCATTATGAAAAAACTGGTTATTATTCTATATTTATTTTAGTGATTCATTATTCACAGTCTCAAACTATTGGACACATAAGGAAACAAGATATAACAAGTTATAAATATTTAAACATAACGTTTGAATTAAATAATGTTTCAACAAACATGGTGGAGTACCATTTTCATTAACAAGACTTTTCGTTATTATAAAATATATCAACAATTTTATCATGATTAACATCTTTTATCAATTAAATTATCATGGAATGATAAATTTTATTAAAAATTTGGATTACATCCATTTGACTTAATATCAAATTTCCAATAGTATTATATTATTTACAAAATTCATCTTTATTTTTTCATATGCTGATTAATTATTTAATTTATGATTTACATTCCATGAAATTTTCCATTAAAATAAATATGATAATCCATATGATCATATTTCATAATGACATGCAAATCATATATATCACACTATATGAAAAATCCGTAGGAAAACCCTTATAATGGAAGAATGAAAAAATATTTGGTTAGCAAAATCCATTATTTATCAATATGATCAATAAATATATATTTTAAAATGTTACCATCTAAAGAGATAAATCAGGATAGCCTTTTATTGAAGAAAAATAAATTGGAGTATAATTATATACCCTACAATGAATCTATCAATGTACTTTGCATAATAGTGCACCAACATCACAGATCCTGATTACCAATCCCATAATATCTATATTTAACCAAAGACACCACACTAGAAGAATAAAATAAAAAAAATACAAAATCATTATATAAAGGGTAATAAACCACAATATCATGGAAATAATATGTGGTAGGATCAATATCAAAGAACCAAGATGGATGTGGTAAAATTTACAAGAGATACCCACATATCAAAAATAGAATGAAAATATTTAATCTCTTTCGAGGATATTCAGAAATTCATAATTATAGAGTCATTGGAAACATTAGTTTTTGGAGATAATACATATATTTTAAGAATACCCAATGTGTTTTAATTTATAAATTCCTGTTATACTAAGGATTATCATGGCATGAAACCTACTCACATCCTTTATTATTCATTTTTTAATTCTTAATAAAAAAATTCTCATTGAAATTTTTTACATTGAATTAATTCACATTATAGAGAACCCCCTCGACCATCCTTCTAGGAGTATTAAACTGCCCCTTCATAATGTGAAACCCTTAAAAATCATAAATTCTCCTCCTTACATCTTATAGTATGCATAAACCTCTAGTCCCAATCAAAGCCCTCTTTGAGCACCTTGGGATTCAAAAAAATATAATGCATTCAAATACATGGATCTAATCCACTACACATTTTCCCCTCTTATAATCATATATCTATAACATCCCATTTAAATAATGAAATATTAAAATTTCATTTTTATTAATATTTTTAAATTAAATAGTAATTTTCCTTTAAAGGGGTCTCTAAGTTCAATGGCGTACCTGATACGCAACAATAGTTTTCAGTGAAATCTTACATTGTAAAATAATAATATAATATTATTATTTTAAATGGTAATTAATGCCTAGTCATTGAATTAGTGGGAATGATATTCACTAACTACATTATGATTATACTTTTTTGTTATATTTTTTTACATTTATCCAATAAAATTTATAGGCTTAAAATATTAATGAATCTAATTTTAAGAAAATGTACTTTAAAAGGTTGATTTACTGCTTTGTAATGAAGAACACTTTTTAAATATATTATTGGTCACTTTTATATGTTTTATTTGACCAAACAAAATTCTTCTTATGAATTGGGACATCAATATTGACATATGAAGAAATTTTGGTATTTTCCTGATAAAATTCATTTTTAATGAATACTTAAAAAATATTGTATTTTAATTCAAAACTGTCGTTTAATATAATTTATATATAAGGATATATTACCTTAATAATTTGTTTTAAATTGAAATTATATTAGTTTTTTACTATTTAATCCAATATCATCATTTGATGAAATTTCACTATGAAATTGGATATAAATAAGTGTCAATATTTTGATAGTTAATTTTTCTTAAAAACATTCCTTTTATTTTGACTTTGGGAATTAATTTTAAATTAATTTCTACCACTTATGTGATTTGAATTTGGAAAAATGGATTCCATATTTGGAATTAGGAAGACCAAATTCTATAAATAGGTATCATTAATTTTTAGTGATTATGAATATTTATATCAGTAAATATCTTATTTATCATGGTTAAAGGGTAAATCTTGTATATAAAGGTAAAAAAATAATACTATAATAATATAAAATTTCCCCTACATGTGTCTTAATCATATTTGTTGATACACATAAGACCATGAGAATCCTTGGGATGAATTAGGGACCTATAGGGCCACATGGGAGTGATAATGACACTTAATTTTAATTAACATAAAGTAAATGAAAAAATGTCATAAAAAATATTTTTTAAAATTAATTTTTACATGGGGTCATATAAGTCATATTTTAAGCAATAAATATTTATTAAAAATAAAAAAATATTAACTATATCGAGGTATTTTTATATAATTTATAGACATTAAATAAATTAAAATATTTATCACACAAAAATTTTGCAGTATTTACCACATTAATAAATGATTTAAATTAATAATATTATAAATATTAAAACAATATAAAAAACCTATACAATTCTAATTGGATGATTTTATTCCTACCATTAGTCATCTTATCTTATACATTAATTAGTTTTTTTCTTTAGAAACTGAATATCATTATATAATAAAATAATATTTTTACACTTTCCTAAGGAGCCCCTCATCCCCCTTATAAAAAGCCCTCACATCTAACTCATTCCAGACACCTCTCAAGCATTTTGGTTTGTCCAAAACCTACTCAAATAATATCCAAAGATCCCTCTATTCAACCTAGAAGCCTTTCCTTAGGTAGAAGTCAATTCATGAAGTCCTTTTGGTACAAACCAAAGGGAGCTACCCAAATTAAACGTAACAGTTTCTCTTAACATATTTAATTTTATTTTATATCACCAAACCCAAAATTCTTTTTATTACAAACCTTTATAAATAAATGTATCCTCAATATACCGGGATGTTTTATGAGAAGGATTCTATCTACACTTACACACACCTCCATCTAAAGTGAGAAAAACATAATGTTTCTGTGTATGGTAAACTAACGCCCCATAAAATGATGATTGTTCGATTTTATGCTACCGCCTCTCATGGATTCCATTAAGATGAAAACGTTTTTATATATGTTAAATATATTATAATTATTTTTTCTTTATTATTCTTTGTTTTACATTTATAGCCTACCTTTATGGTTTCCATAATAGGTAAACGCGATAATTTGATTTGAGAATGTGCGGACTACCGCCTCATCAAAGTGAAATGACTCATTAATTCCATATGTTACACATATAAAGGATGGAGTTAATGATATTATATATGATATTATACTGTAATTATAATATACCTATGTATTATTATGTTTTCATTCCCTTAAAATATGAAATAGAAATGGAAGTAGCATTTATGCGAACATACGACTTACCGTCTCCATGAACGGTGCATTTTAGTTCTTATCTATAAATGATATATACTATTATAAATACATTTATGTACTATATATGTATGATATATATGATATCTAAATAATATATATTTTTATTGAGATAATGGAATATTGACCACATCGACAACTTGTAAATATATGTTGTTCATTTTTGACTCAAGTACCAAATGTCAAAAAAATGACTGTTATTAACTTAAATGATTGAATAATGTTTATAAAATCATAATGACGAATATTAAAGGAATAAAAAACTTGAAAAAGGTTCTCAATCAAGTGTAAATTAACTTTACTTTATTTTTCAAGAGATTAAAGGAAAAACATGTGAAGTAGAACGCGAGGTGAGGGACTTCGTCTTAATCTCCTTTCATTGAAGAATATTTAGTTTTTTACACAACATTATATTATATGATGTATACACACCATTGAATTCTCATTTAATTAAAATAGAATATTTTTCTACATGGCGTTTTATTAAATTACAAAAAATAATGATTCTTTTTAATTTAAGCGGTGACAATGACCTTTCCACTACTGTGAGTATTATTTGATATTTGGATTCCATAAGAATCATTAATTTTATTAAAATGAAACTAAATACCACATACAATTTTACGTATTTTGGTATTGATAATGGTATTGAAAATGGGTTTGTTTTGTTAATATATTTAAATGATATGTTGTGATTAAAATGTGGAAATGTTATGTTCCCTTTATGTTTGTCTCATATGTTATCAATATGTTATGGTTATTGGGGATTTTTTACGTATACAGGTGGTTCTGTGATAAAACTAGGGTTGGTGAGCTTGATATTGCTCCCTAATTCATTGGGTAATGTGATGGAGATAAACATGAATGTTTCTCCTAATATATTTAAGGAATATACTATGATTGGTATTCCAAACATGACTACCTACGTAGCTATGAAAGGTACAACGTAAGTATGTTATGGATTCTACAAGTTACCATTATGATTTCTGGCTACTATGTTGTATTCATAAATCTTATGTTTATTAGGCATGAAAAATATTTTATGTTTTGTATGTATTGATGGAGTAATGATTTCCTTCTTCATTTTATAACCCTTACTGATATTTTTATGCACATGCCATGTTTTGAGATGTTTTTCACAGGACTTAAAGATAAATAGGGTCAACGTTTTGTTCATGGAAGATGTTTGTTGTTTAAAATTTGGAACTAGACATGAATTGTTTTTCAAATATTTTTTATATTTAGATAAAAAATAAAAAAATGGGTAGAAGTGTCTGCATTGTATTTTTGAGATGTAAGTTAATAGTTATGGCCTAATCCACTAAAACTCTAATTCTGAAAATATCCTCAATGTAAATTATTCATTTAATTTAATACTATGTAATGTTTATGGTCGGAACCTTATAATTGGTATCAGATGACAGTTTAGTCATATTTAGGAGTTAGATTATCGTAAAATTAATATCTATAAATTTTTTTTAGTTTAATATATTATTGAAATGGTATAGCAATTATAGATTACAATGTTCCTTTGACAAAGATATTTCTGTGTTCAGAATGGATTTTCATTGAGGAATAGAGAAGATATATTGGGAAGGCATAATAAGGGAAATAGCCTTTTAAAATCAGTATCCAGATATGGTTAAAATTAGAATTGAACTGTTTATTGTAGTGATAGATCTGTTGAATCATTTGATAAATGGAGAGAGTTTTTATTGATATTATTGTCATTTATTCTAAAATTAAAGAGAAGCGTGAAAGGCATTTAAGGGTTGTCTAGCAAACCATAAATAAAAAAACATTATGGGAAATTCAGAAAGTGTGAGTTTTGGTTACAACAAATTTCATTCCTTGGTCACATCATATAAAAAAGTGGCATAACATTTTATCCTGGTCAAGAAAAATTTGTAGAAGAATGGCCATGACCCACAAATATAACTTAGATCCATAGTTTTCTTGGTTTGGAAGGTTATTTCTAGAGGTTTGTTGAGAAGTTTTCACTTTTATCAAGAACAATGACAAAGTTAACTCGAAAATTTGTTATGTTCATTTGAAAAAAAGAACGTGATGATTGTTTTCAATAATGGAATTGAAGATTGGTGAATGCTATAGTTTTTCCATTGCCTTCCAGAAATGGTGATTTTGTTATCTTAAGTGATGATTCATTAAAAGGACATGGTTGTGTCCATATGCAGAATGACCAGGTAATTACTTATTATTCACGTCAGTTGAAACCTCATGAGTTAAATTAACCTACACATGATTCGGAATTACCTGATATTGTTTTTTCTTTAAAAATTTGGAGGCATCATTTGTATAAAGTAAAATGGAAAATATATACTGACCACAAAAGTTTAAAGTATATATTCACTCAATAATAATTGATCATGACATAGAGGAGATGGTTGGAATTAATCAAAGATTATGACTGCATGATCCTTTACCATCCAAGAAAAGAAAATAGAGTGTTTTATGCTTTTAGTTGGAAAAATTAATGCTTCATTAACCATGTTACGTTTGGAAATAGATCCTTATGTTTTTGATTTGGTGATCTTTTTCATAGAAGTTGTTGGTGCAAGAAATTCCCCTATTTTGTTTCATGTGTTAGTGGGATCATCTATATTTGATAGAATTAAGAATGCATAGAATGAAGATAGTGAGTTACAAAAAATGGTAGAGATCTTTCAGAAGGGTAGGCTGAATGATTTTAATGTTGATAATGATTGTGTATTGTGGTTTGGGAAAAGATTATGTGTGCATTGTGATTCACAGATGAAGAATGAGTTGTTATGTGAAGCTGATAGTTCCCCGTTTTCTGTTCATCCCGGAAGTACTATGATGTACGATGATCTTCGTGAGTATTACATATGGGATGCAATGAAAAGAGATGTTGGTGATTTTATGGTGAAGTATTTGACTTGTCAGCAGGTTAAAGAAGAGAAACAGATACCAAAATGGATTCTTCAGTCATTACCAGTGGTGGAGTTGAAATGGAAAAATATATCCATGGACATCATTGTGGGATTACCAAAGATATCATAAGGTCATAATGGAATCTGGGTTATTGTTTATTGATAGACTAAATCTGCTCATTTACTTCTTATTTGAGATACTTTGTCTCTCGATCCACTTTCTCAGTTGTATGTTAAAGAGATAGTAAAGTTCCATGGATTTCTCCTGTGCATTGTATCTAATCGTGATCCCAGGATTACATCTTACTTTTGTAGTGGCCTTTAGAAGCTGTTGGGTAATGAAATAAATTTTAATATATATTTTCATCCTCAATCGGATCATCATATAAAACAAAAAATTCGGAAATTAGAGCATATATTAATTGCTTTTTCAGAGAATTACCAAAGATGTTGGGACCAATATCATTCTCTGGTTGAATTTTCATATAATAACAGTTTTCATTCTAGTATACAGATGGATCCATTTGAGGAATTATTGGAAAAGTGTTGTCGAATTCAATATTTTTGGGATAATGTAGGTGAAAGGATGCTGATGGGACCAGAATTGGTAGAAGAGATGGCAGAAAAAGTTCAGTTGATTCAGAAGAACATGAGAACAACTTATAGTTGGCAGAAATGTTATGAAGATAACTAAAGGAAGGATCTCTCTTTTGAGGTAGGAGATCATGTCTTTCTTAATGTTTTTCCATGGAAAATTGTGATGTGTTTTTCTAAGAAGGGAAAGTTGAGTCCGATGTACATTTTTTTTAATGGAATCTTGGAGAAAATTGGATTAGTTGTGTACATAGTGGCTTTACATCCATGTATATCCCAGGTACACAAATTTTTTTAACGTTTCTAAGTTGAGAAATTATATTCAAGATCCATCTATTTTTTTCAGCCCAGAGGTTGTTCGGATGGATGATAGTCTCTCTAATGAGGAACAACCACTCTAGATTCTTGACCATAAAGAGCATGTGTTCCCGAATAATGTAATTCACCAGGTAAAGGTTTTGTCAAAAAACTATATGGTTGAAGAGGTGACATGGAAATTTGATAATGAAATGAGGGATAAAAACCACCATTTATTTGATGAGTGAATAAAATTGTGAGGAAACAATTTCCAAAAGGGTGGATGGATGTAACATCCCAGGTTAATAATGAAATAATACATTTTTATTTTTATAAATATTTTTAAATTAATTATTAATTTTACTATAAAGGGGTTGCTATGTTCGATGGCATACCTGATACGCCAAAATGAGTATCTTTGAAATCTTTTGTAGCACAATAATAATATAATATTATTATTTTAAATTTTAGTTAACACATAACAGTTGTATTGGCGGGAATGAACTGAACTAAATACAATAATATTACACATGTTTGTTAAATGTTTTTACATTTATCCAATAAAATTTAGATTCTTAAAATGTAAATGAATCTAATTTTAAGAAAAATTTACATTAAAAGGATGATTTAAAACCTTTTAATGGAGAAACCTCTTTAAATTTATTTTTGGTCACTTTTATATGGTCTATTTGACAAAATAACATTATTTTTTAAATTCAGGACATCAAATTTTTTGTTGGATTAAATTTTGGTATTTTTTGATAAAATTAATTTTTAATTAATAATGAGAAAATACATAATTTTATTTCAAAAGATTATTTTATTCTAATTTATTTATAAGAATAGATTATATTTTTAATTGGGTTTAAATTTTAATTAGATTATATTTTTACTATTTAATCCAATTTTGGTTGTTGCAAGTAATTTCACTATGAAATTGGAAATAAATAAGTGTCAATATTATTATAGTTAATATTTTTTAAAAACACACCTTTAATTATGACAGCAGGAATTAATTTTAATTTAATTTCAACCAATTCAGTTATTTGAATATGGGAAAATGGATTCCATATTTGAAATCATTAGATCCAAATTGTGTAAATAGGTAACTATATGTTTTATACATTATGAATATTTACTTCTGTAAATATTGTATTTACCATGGTTAATGGTTAAATCCTGTAAATAAGGGTAAAAAATATTACTATAATAATATAAAATTAGCCTAACAGGTGTCCTAATCCTATTTGATGATACAAATCTGACCATAAGCATCATTGTGTAGATTTTTTGACCCCATGGGGAAACATGGGAGTGATAATGACACTTTATTTTAATTAATATAATGTATAGGAAAAATGACATAAACCAATATATTTTTTGTAAATTAATTTATACATGGGGTTATATAAGTCATATTTTGGAATATAGACATTAATTTGAAAGATAAAACTATTTCCTATATCATGGTATTTTTAATAATTTTTAGACATCATGTAAATTATATTATCTCAGACACAATAATGATGCAATCACTACTGGAAAGTGGTATTTTCCCAACACTTGTATACCAACGGTTCAAAGAACTGTTGGTATATGTTGTCTTTCCCAATGGTTTATTTAAACCGTTGGCAAAGTCCTTGAACAATTTTCTTTTACCAAGGGTTTTATGAAACCGTTGGGAAAAGTGGGGAAAAAATAGTTTTCCCAACAGTTTTTAAAAATCGTTGGGAAAAAACCCCAAATTCTCCAAATGTAGACAGCGGCCTCCCCACGATTCCAGAAGCCTTTCGCTCGTCTCCAGAAGTGATTCCTAGGGTAGAAGCACTTCTGAATCCCCACATCTTCCATCGGATCAGCAGCTACTAGGATAGACTCCTTCTATATTTTATCAAGGATATAGTTCCACCTCTTATAAAGCATATCCTTCTATTCTCAATGATTTCGTTATTCCCAATTTTTAGGGTTTTTGTAAAATTTTATGATTCTTCAATGAATTGTGTACTCAAATCCCTATATCGGTGTATGTCCAATTAATGTTTTCATTACACATATACATTTATAAGGGCATGGTGTCTCTTTATTGTGTTCTAATTTTGATGATTCATAGTTTTTTTTAATATGCTTCAAATATTATAGATTCATGTATATGAACTAATAAGAAATTGTTTGTAATATTTATTGATATTATTTCATGAAAATAACTCCTTTCGTTATGATCATTCCAAACATGAAGATCTTGTTTAGGTTAATTTTTGTACACTATGTGTGTTATATAACACGTATGTATCATGTTTTTATCAAAATATATATATATATATATATAATAACACATTATTCACTTATCCTTTGCACAATAGAACATATGGAGTATCTTCTTGAACTTTTCCAAATAGTATGTGGTTCCTAATTAGTACTTCTTCCTTCTTCATGAAACTAATTCACAGAATATCAAATTCAAAATATTTTTGAATATTAGTTTTTCTAATATAACCATTAATCATTCTGCCTTTGACATCATACATGTGTTATTCAATCACCTTTTTAAAACACAATGACCATTTTCATAGATTTGGGGTTCCTCAAAATGCTTGGGAAAATCAGAAAAAGGCATGTATTGAATTGTGTTTCTCATATGGTTTCATGGATACATGTTCATCTCGAAAATCATGAATGTGTGGTTCAAATATCATAAGGACCATGAGATTATTATTCTTCACACAAATGATGTTTTTTTCTATAACTATGTGTTTTATTTTCACTATTGATTTGGCTGAAATGGGAGCTTTGTGGTCATTAATCATGGTTGTTGGTGGTCATTTAGGATGTAGGATAGTATGACTTCATTTTACTTGAAATATCCAATATTATTATTGATTTATGTTCAATTTTATTATCTTTTACAACTGGGATTATTTAATAAGTTGTTATTAATGGTTATAATAATGGATAAATGGTATAAGGGTTCATATAGTGTGTATAAGGGTTCACATGGTGTGTATAACAGTTGACATGGTATCGGTGAACTGAAGTCATTAATTTAAGCCTTCATTCTCACTAGCATGTAAGAAATTGAATGATGTAAACCCATCATCACATGATTTCTAACCTTAGATAGTGTCCAACATATGGAATATGAGATTTTGAATTCATCAGTTAAACAGGATCATATATTCCATTTCCCCCAAGACGACTGTACTAATATAAATTTTGGGTCAACTAAATATGGTACTCACTGTAAGTTGTATATTATGTATCCTTCTTGTCCAATACTCACTTTTATGAGGGTGGGGTTCTTTTCACTACCCATTCTGGCATGTGTAGACAGCCCTAAAAATGTGAGATAAGTCACAAGTTTAATTCAGTAATGTTGTTATCATTGACATAGTTTATTAAGAATTTCAAATTTAAAAATAAATGTTTTTTCTATAAATAATGAAATTAAATTTTTTTACAGGTCATGAACAACCTATTATTATAGAAGCCAAATATTTATTCACCCATGGGGTGCGCTTGACTTGGGGAAGTAATTGGGTAATGAAAGGTATGGCCAGGTGTCAATAATGAGTTATTGAACATGAGTGAATGATTTTGGATGCTTATAACACATGATGGGACTTAAGGCATGTGCCTCTTATAGACCTAATGAAAACGAATATAAATAAATTTTAATTTAATTTATGAGTACGTGTTCTTTATTTATTTTAATAGTTCACTACATCGACTAGAAACTTCTTCCTTTATCGTTTACTTAAATGTATTTTCTATTAAAGTTCAATGCTATTGAAATTTTTATGACAAAATGACTTATATAAATTCTTTTTACAGAATGGATAGAAGTTGGATGTATGAAACTGATCGGATCTCAAGTGATTTTCAAAACAATTTGGAGAGTTTTAGAGATTTTTCATTTCAAAATTCTTCAGATATTGGTCTCATACACTTCCCATGTTCCAATTGTGTTGGTAGACCTTGGTTGACCCGTGAAGAAGTGAGCTACCACATAACCAAAAATGGTTTTCAAGCAAACTACCTTATGTGGTATCACAATGGGGAGAAAATGAAATCTCAAATTGGTGATGATCGAAATGAAAGGACTGGAATGGAGATTTTTTTAGATGATCGGTTTCCGTTTATTCGTCATCATGAAAAAGAAAGGATTTCGACTCAAGAAGTCTTCGATATGAGGACAGCTGATGCATCTAGTGAAATTGATGATATTGATAGGGTGAAAAAATTGAATGATGCTTCCACGACTCTAGTATATCGACAATGCGGTAAAATGAAAAAGATGGAATTTTTAATCCAATTGTTTCATGGGAAAACTATGTATGGGATTTCTAATACAGCAATCTATTACATTCTTACCCTCTTGAAGGATTTACTTCCAGATGATGCAGATATTACCTCAAACCACTATATGGCATGTAAGTTAGTTGAGGAACATGGATTTTAAAGAAACAAAATTCATGCTTTCCCGAAAGATTGCAGTTTATTCTAGGAGGAAACCACTGAACGAAATGATTGAATAAAATGTGGCACATCCCGCTAGAAGTCAAAATCTGATGGAACACCATCCCGCGTTCCACAAAAAGTAATGTGGGACTTTCCATTGATCCCCAGACTCTAGAATCTTTTTATGTCTGATCAAATATCAATAAAAATGATATCTCATGATACTGAGAGAAAGAAGACTAATGACGAGTTGGTTCATCCTGCAGATGGATTTTCATGGCAGAAATTTGATGCTCAACATCCTGATTTTGCAGCTGACGTGCGTAATGTGAGGCTGGGTCTTTCATGAAACAGTTTTAATCCTTTTGGGAAGATTCTTACTTCACACAACACATGGCCAGTTTTTATACACATTTATAATCTTCCCCCATGGTGGTGTATGAAAAAAACATTCACTTTCATGAGTATACTCATATATTTTCCTTCGGATCCCGGCATTGATATTGATGTATACATGCAACCTTTAATTAATGAGTTGAAACTTCTTTGGAATGTGGGTGTTCTCACATACGATGCATGTTCAAAAGAAATATTTCAGATGCGTGTTGCGCTTATGTGGACGATCAATGATTTTCCGGCTTTTGAAATGATGTATGGATGGAGAATGAAGGGAAAATCGTCATGTCCAGTTTTTATGAAGAATACACAATCTAGAAGACTTAAACATCACTGTAGTTTCAGTTTTATGGTACATCGACGATTCTTTCCAAAGGATAATCCATATAGAATGAATCGTCGAAGATTTGATAATACCATAGAGACCAATGATCCACCTCAGCGTATGTCTAGAACTAACATGCTTAATGAATTGAAATATCTCAGTTTTTCATTCGGGAATGGTCAAACGAAATATGGAAAGAGGAAGAATGTTTCCACTGAAACCTATTACAATAGGAGGAAGATGAGTATCTTTTTTGATTTTCCTTATTTTTCAACCAATTTGTTACGTAATTTCTTATAATTAATGCATATTGAAAATAATATATGTGAAATGTTGCTTTCGGTTCTTCTAAATGTCAAGGGGATGACAAAAGATGCTTTACGATCTCAGTGTGACTTGGTGGATTGGGGAACCATACTAGAATTTGATCCTGTGTGTATCAGTGAAAATAAATGGAAACTTTCATGTGCTTCTTATGTGATGAAACCTACACAAACAAACAATTTTTTGAAGTATTAGATACTGTTAGAGTTCCTGATGTCTATTCAAGAAACATATATAAATGGGTCAATAGAAGAGAGTTGAAGCTAAAATCTTTGAAGACTCATGATTATCACGTTCTATTGCATGATTTGCTTCCAATATTAATCCTTCATCTTTTTTCCAATAATGTAAGGGTGGTTGTTATTCGGTTATGCCATTTGTTTAGAGATCTTTGTGCTAAGAAGTTGTCCAAGTCTTTCTTGCAAAAAATGTTGACAGATGTCCCATTAATTTTGTGTGAGTTGGATAAAATATTTCCTCCATCATTCTTCATTTGCATGCTGCATCTGACTATCCATATTCCCACTGAAATACTTCTCGGAGGACCTGTTTCATTTCGTTAGATATATCCAACTAAATGAAATATGTTCACATTAAAGTCTTATGTCCAAAACAGAAATCATCCCGAAGGTTCTATCGTGAATAGTTACTTGGCTCAAGAATGTATGGATTTCTACTCGATGTATTTGTCTGATCTTACTACAAGATTGAACAGACCAATAAAAAAAGAAGAACAGTATGAGAAAATTCAACCCAGTTTTCCATCACTTCCTCAAACATGATGAAATCCTGGATCATAGACATTGAAGACATTAATCCATGAAGATCGGGAGATGGTACATCACACAGTTTTGTTCAACTGTGATTTGTTCGATGACTATATCAGGTAACTAAATTGATTATGTATATCATACATATATATCTGTTAAACTATTCATATTTTTTTATCTATAGGGAACATAAAACAATGATAAATAGGAAGCATCGTTCTTTATCTTTGAGAAGGAGAGATACTTTGCATAGCAAAGAGTTTTCTCCTTGGTTAAAATTTAATGTATAAAAAATTAATGTTTAAAAAAATTATATCAATATTTAATTATGTTTAATAGTCATTTATATTCCAGGTATTGAGTTTTTCTGGTGACTCTTTCTCTGAGGGAATAAGAGCTTTGGCTCTTGGTCCTAATACTGTGGTTCGTGACTATAAATCAATTGTTATTAATGGGTATAAATTTATTGTCACTGAATGTGAAAAGAACATGAGAACATAACATGATGGTGTTATGGTTACTACCACAACAGATTGTCATGAAAGTGCATCATATAGTAGACCGCGATTTTAAAATGTGGGTTATTAAGGAGTTGTTGAGAAAATAATAATATTGGATTATTACTCTCATGGACGAGTCACAATGATGAAATGCCGTTGGTTTTATTAAATGACGAGACCTGGCACATTTTTGATGATTTTGGATTTCTAGTAATTAATATGACTCACACTCTTGCTACCGAAGAACCATATGTGTTGGCATCAATGGCAAAAAAAGTTTTTTATGTCGAAGGCCAACTTCGACCTAAATTTGTTGTCATAGTTGAAGTAATTCCAAGACATATTTTTGACGATGGTGATGATGGAATTGACACTGTCCCTAGTGCCATTGGAACCAATCCATTTATTTCTTTTGAGGACTCAAATAGCTCAATTGTCAGAGTTGATTGTGAACCTAAAGTTGTGGTTTAAAATATATAGAATCATTCATCCATGTTCTCAATTATTTTGGTATACTTCGAGTTGGGTTGTTAAGGTTGGTAATATTCAAATTGATTTAGTATTGATCACAAATATGTTTTAGCTCACTTAACCATTATGTGAATTTTTAATGTTTATTGGTTTCAGTTTTATTTTAATTGCATATTCTAATTTGGAATTGAACTGTATTCAAACATAGTCAAACAATATTTCTATCTTGGTGAACATTACAACTTGTATGATTTTTTTAAATCCATTCAAGCTCTTCTAAAACAATTGATAGATGAATTGACCATTACGTGAATTTTCAATGTTTATTGGTTGTAGTTTTATTTGAATTGCATTTTATAATTTGGAATTGAACTGTATTCAATCATAGTCAAACATTATTTCTAACTTGGTGAACATTACAACTTGTATGATTTATTAAATCCATTCAAGCTCTTCTAAAACATTTGATAGCTGACTTGACCGTTATGTGTTTTTTCAATGTTTATTGGTTGTAGTTTTATTTGAATTGCATTTTCTAATTAGGAATTGAACTTTATTCAAACATAGTCAAACAATATTTCTAACTTGGTGAACATTACAACTTGTATGATTTATTAAATCCATTCAAGCTCTTCTAAAACAATTGACAGCTAAATTACCAATGAATCCCTCTATTCCCTCATATATATAATTTTTTTGGGTTACACATTAGTTTTCATTTTCTAATTAATTACATATTTGTTTTCAAAAGCAAGAAATGAAGCCAATTGAAGAGAGGCAAAGGAAAAAAAATATGGAGAACAATCGTCAAATGACGGAGTTGGGAGTTCCATCATTAGTGCTTGTAGTGAGTACTTTATTTCAAATTGATATATTTAACAAATATATAAAGTCATGTGATTAATTTTTTTGTAATCATTTTTGTAGGATCCACATATACGTCGAAAGTTATTCGACGAGGAGCCTAGTACTAGTCCAAGTACTCAGGCCAGTGGTACGAGGAGGGTTCGTACCAGAGGTCGACGAGCAGCTGCGCATACCGAACTAGACCATGCCCCTCCCACTGACATGTCATCCTTCCCACATTCTGATCCCGGTGTGTCATTAGGGAAACACGGGATATTTCGGCCTCCCATGTATTCGCTACCTTCTGCATCTTCTGGCCCATCATTTTCACATCCCATGATGATTCCCACTCCCCAGTCAGCATCCGGTCAGACAGCTGTCCCATCTTCATTTCCTTATTCTTTTGTCTCTCTGAGCTTCTATATTCCATCGTCTTAGACTCCTGTTCCACCACATGGTGCTCCATCTGTTTCTGTGGATCCAGCGGCGCTCAGCGATAGGACCGGCACATGTATATTTATAGAACCCTAACAAATTTTTATGGCAATATTTATTTTCATTGTAACATGTTTTGATAACATATTTTTTTTCTTTCATGACAGATACATTTACTGATAGGAGGAATTGGCGGGGGCATACACGCATACGTTCGGTGTGGAACCACCGCACACAGGTTATGGTGGATTATAATGATGACAACTAAATGGTTGAGAAAATAGGGCAGCAATGTCGGTGTTTTTTGGCGATGCTTGCCAAATACTCCGACATCATTCCCGTCAGCCCGCTATCATGGAGACAATTGCCACATGAGCTCAAGGATAGATCTTGGGCAGAGATATGGGTAAAAAAATGTGTTCTATTTAATTCCATGAATTGTTTTAGTATTTATATGAATTAATATTTTGATTTCAATTTCGATTTAATTTTCCTGATGGTGAGGGTGCACGACCGGAACGTCTAAAGGATTTAGGTGAGCTTTGGAGAGCCTACAAGCATGAGTTGTATATTGGATGGGTTACTAGATTTGGAACTAAGTTAGAGGCGGTACTAGTGGTGGATGATTATCCTATAGAGCAGTATCGTCAGATGATTACTCGTTGGACGAGTACCCAGTTTAAGGTATTAATAACATTTGAGGTATTTAAATAATAAATTTCATGTTTTTATTAATACTATATGTTGAATTTTCTAATTTTATTTAGGAATCATTAGTAAAAAATAAAAAGACCATTGATGCAAAAAAATACATCCACACACTGGGATGCGCTACGATGCATGATCATGAGAGGAAGCAGGTATGACAATTGTTTACTAGTTTTCTTTA
Source organism: Viscum album (assembly GCA_963277665.1). Lineage (NCBI taxonomy): Eukaryota > Viridiplantae > Streptophyta > Magnoliopsida > Santalales > Viscaceae > Viscum > Viscum album. The sequence continues at coordinate 2,080,260,824 of OY728137.1, read as the reverse complement.
AGACATACACATTATTTTGTTTCCTAAATTATTTAATATTTTGCTAAAGTTTTCATATAACTTTAGTTTATAATGTCATTATAGAGGAGAATACAAAATATTTAAGGACATGTGCCTCGAGCAAAACTGTTTTGCTCGAGTAGATAGAAAAAGGATGGAAGTGTCATCAACGAAGCGACTCAGCAGCGGATTGTAAGTTTTAATCTGTTGAATTTATATTTTAATATTTATTTTGTCACTTAATGATATATTTATATTTGTAATAGGCTTCTTTAGAGGCCCTCGATACCCAAGAACCAGACAATTTTGGGCCAACAGATCACTTACATCAGGTGTTGGGAGAGGAGCATTCTGGCAGAGTATGCTACCGACCTAGGATAGCCCCGACGAGGTATTGGCCCTCCTCAGGTACAATCTGTAGTGCCACCTAGCTGCAGCAAGTTAGGGCATAGGTAGAACAGGCTAAGAAAAGGGCCACAGAGATGGAAGAATAGTCTACGAGGGAAAACATTGTATTTATGAAATTTATTGATGTTCTACGTCCTACACTTCCAGTAGAGGCCAGCCCAACTTTTCATTAGTACATGTCGTCGATACGTTCTATATATGGTGCGCCTGGTGGAAGTTCTAGTGGTGGTTAGAATGATTTCCAGCTTGACGATGATGATGGTAAGGAGTCTGATGCGCAAGAGGAGGGAGAAGAGGAGGGAGAGGCGCGTGGCGAGGGTGAGGATGAGGGAGAGGACGAGGAGGAGGGAGAGGGCGAGGAGGGTGAGGATGTAATGCCCCGACCCCAGTTGCCCAGAGTTAGTGCATTATTGCGTAACATTGGCATGATCACAAAAGATCATGTCTCAAAAGAACAATTAGTTTAGTATCCTTGTAATCACTAGATACATTCATAAATGTTACATTACTTCATAAAGTGAAAAACTACAATAAAAAAGTCTCCATAGACCACACTAATATCCTCTTCTGACAATCCCGGCAGGTCATTCATAAAATACTTCTTCACATCCTGGAAAATATTAAAACATTGAAAGAGGTGAGCTCAGATGCTCATTAAGGAAACGAATATTGCGGAAGCTTTCGTAATTAAACATTAACATTTAAGGCAATGTATAACTAAAACAAAATCCTTTTTAAACTTGAAGTTCAGCATAATATGGCAAAAATAAAATTAAATAATGCCATTTACTTACTCACATGGATATTCTACTAGTTGAATAATCACATGCAATATCAATAACCACTTTCATAATGATGGAATGCATAATGCCAGACTATCATTACCACGTAGCCAAGGCCTCGTGCCAAGACCACAAATAAGATTTTGTCAAGGCCTCGTGCCAAGGCACTAGTTTATCTCATGAGACCTACCGATGCATCGAGGAGCTATAGCGGGCTCCACCCTTCACTTATTAAGTCCAATGCATTAGTCATATGAATAGGTTTAAACATATTATAAGCCATAACTTAATCGTATCACATAAAATATGCATAAAGAAAACATAACATTTCCACATTTCAATCACAAGATATCAATACAACACATTGATATAATAAGAACACTTTCAAAACCATTATCAATACCAAAATAAAATAAAGTTAAAACTTTGTATTTATTTTTCATTAAAAAAATTTATGGCTTGTAGAGGAAGCCGAAACTCAAATAATGGTCACGACGGTGGAGAAGTCGTTGTCACCACATATGTACGGAAAAAAAATTCCTTTTTTTCATTTAGTAAAATACTTCGTATAAAAAATATTCCTTTTGAATAAACGTAAAATGTCAAAGGGGTTTATACACCATATAAAAGAGAGTTGTGTATAAAACCAAATATGCCTCAATGAAAAGAGATTGAGACGAAGTCTTTACAAAGACCATTTTTAAAATAAAATAGATATATTATGATTATTTACTATAAGTACACATAATGAAAGTACAAATACAAGATAGGACATAATAATATCATGACATAATTTGAATGTATGATATTAACCCAAAGATTGGAAATTGGGTTAAGAAATTCCATTACCTCGTGTCCGAATTCACTCGACCATTCTTTGATCTCCTGAATAATAAACTAGAGTTAATTTCTACTTTCTTAAGGACCTTTTTCAAGTTCATTATTCCTTTTATATCACTTATTACCATGTCATGAACATTATGTAATTATTTAAGTTTATAACGGTCATTTTGTCCATCATAGGTACTTGAGTCAAAAATAAACTTCTTATAATTACAAGTTGGTCATGTGATGAAATTTCCATTATATCCAGAATTATATTCGTTATTTTAATATCATATATCTCATATATATCCAATATATACGTTCATTTATAATATTCCATAACGTTTAGAGGTAAGAAATGAAATGCACCGTTCATGGAGACGGTAAGCCATACGTACGCATGAACACTACATTCATTTCTATTTCGTATTTAATGAAATAATTATGATATAAAGATATATTATAATTCCAGTATAATATCATATATAATATCATTTACTCCATCCCTTATACATCCCACATATGGAATTAATGATTCAAATCACTTTGAGGGGGCGGTAGTCCACACTTCCTAAAATGAAAATATCGCGTTTACCCATAATGGAACAAATAAAGGTATGCCATAAATGAAAAATACATAACCTTAAGTAAAACATAAACAAATTATATATCATATATAAATATATTTACATCTTAATGGCCACCTTTTAAGGTTTTATATGAGTGTTGAACAATCATCGTTTCGTGAGGCAGAAATTCGCCATCCACAGAAATAGTATGTTCTTTAACCATTAGATGTAGGTGTTTGTAAGTGTAGCTAGAATACATCTAATAAGAACATCCTAATATATTGAGGATACTTGTTTTGTTACAAAAGAAACGAATAAAAATATTTTACGGGGTTGGATAAGCAAAATAAATCAAAATAACATAAGAGAAGACATTACCTTAAAATCAGGTAACTCTTTTGATTTGAGCCAAAGGCTTCATTGCGAAGAATTATGCCCAAAGTGAGGCTTCTAGGAGTAAGGGAGGGATTTTGGGAGAATATTTGGGTAGAGGTTAGCTGAGCCAAAAGGCTTTGAATGTGTGAGTAAAGTGGTAGTCGTGGGGGCCTTTTATAAGTGGAGAGGAGGGGCACTCTTGGAAAGTAATAAAATGTTACTTTATTATACAATGCTTTTTCGGATTCTAAAGGTTCAAACTTATATAATTCTAGGATAAGGTGATAAGGGTTCGAAATATTCTCATCCAATAGGCTTTGGACATGTGTAATGCTTAGATTTTACATTATCCTTCCATTTTATTAAAATTGTTAATTAATGAGGTAATTGATGCATCATCTTGGTGTCATAAATAATTTAATTTATTTAATGTCTAAAAATTATAAAAAAATATCATTATGTATGAAATCTTTTTATCTTTATAATGAATATTTATAGTAAAAAATATGACTTGTATAACCCAATTTAAAAATTGTTTTATTAAAACAACTCTCGTTTGTGACATTTTTATTTTAACATTAAATAAAAAGTTATTTATGTCATTTTCCTACCAAAGTGGCTCCATGGGGTCCCCAAGTTGACCAATGGATTGTCTTTGTCGGCCATGACGCATCCAATAGGGCTAGGACAAGTGTAAAGGTAATTTCATATTTTTATAAAACCATTTTTACCTTAAATTTCACTAATTACCTTTAATTGTGATTAATTAAACGTAAAAGTTACTATTCACCAAAAAATTATTTTCATCCCATTGAACCACATTTTACTTCCTAATGACAACCATGTATGTCAGATTTTTGATAATCAAATCACAGAAGTAGTAATATTTCATTTAAATGAAAAATCTGTTATTTAACTACCACTTAGTGGTTTCACTATTCATCAAAAATTGAAGTTTTTCAGAACAATGCCAAAATTCCACCCAAAGCTATAATTGATATTCCGAATTCAAAAATGATTCCTATTTTAAAAAATTCCAAACATATAAGTTGCATTAATTAATTTTATAATTAATTCCAGCTGTTACAACAAATAGCATGTTTTTAAGAAATAATATATATCAAATGATTGACAATTGTTTTTGTCTAATTTCAAAGTGAAATTAATTATAATTAACACCATTTAATAAAATGGTTAAAATATATTCTAATTATACATTAAAACCACTCAATAGTATAATTTATCACTATAAATTATTTTGATAAAAATAGTTGTTTATAAGTATTTTTCATTATTCATAAAAAATTGGATGTTCTTGGAAAATTACAAAAATTTCAACTTATGATAACTCTGATATTCTGAATACTAAAATGAAGTCCATTTGGGAAGCTAAAATTTTCAAAATTTCAAAAAACAGGTATTACTATTCATAACTGATACTTTGATTGGTCGCGGTGTGTTAGAATCTCGAACTTGCGTACAATGCAAGCTATTGCATTTTTTTAAGAGAAACGTATCATGGAAGCTCGGGGTGTTACATTCTTCTCTCCATCAACAAATTGCATCCTCGCAATTTGACATTTTTCATTGAAAATAAATGGTTGAAAATAGAAAATACCTTTGTGGAAAACCCACATCGGAAATAGGGTTAATAAAAATATAACTTTAAAATATAGAAGGATAATTACAAAGGTCACCCGAGATAGCCCATACTAGGATTCTATGAAAATATGGATATGGAAGGAAAAAAAACCATCAAGGTCTGATGGAGAGTCATAGAAAACTGGATTAGGATAATGTTAACCATAAGAAAATCACAAACTTGTGATTGGTTAAATAGTCATTGAATCCCTAGTTGGAAAAGTTAACCGGCAATGTTTTTGTTTTAAGTAACCTTTTATAATGTTGAGGAATTTATTTAGGAGATTTACTAAGAACGTAAGGGAATATACATACTTGTCATGTAGACTTTCATTCTTAAATAAATTTTTACCAAAAACCCATCTTTCACTCTAAAAGGTAATAGAACTCAAAAATATTCTATTTATCCTAATTGTATAAGCTTCCAAATATTAACACATACCATTTAGATTAGTAAAACTATTTTGTAATAACCAGGGACTTCATGTAGGCTAGTGGTAGGTAATAAAGGCATGTCGCACTATGGTTGTGGGATCGATTCCTGTAGCTTTGTCCGACGCGACGGGTTATGCCCCACCCTGCAGGTTGTCCTTTTCCTAAAACTATAGTATTTTAATATTCCAAAAATAATCTTTAGAAATTTTTTAACCTTAAACAATACTATCCATGGTTCAACTTAATCCATTCCAACCTTAATAGTTATCCAAAATACCTCTGTCCAGACTTTCTCTAAAAGGTCTCTAAATTCCAAAATCAATTGTAACATTAGATTCCCCAAACAAATTAAAGTTTCTCTTTTTGTCACATACTAAAAATATTATTACCTTCATCATATTAAAACCTTAATGAAAAAAACAAGTACTGCAGTACAGTCCATATATATATATCACATTATTCTTATAACCAGAATATAATCCTTGAGTCTGAAAGCACCAATACATTAATTATTCCACTTCAATTGTAGTAACAGCATAAGATTGTACTTGATCCCTTGGCCTTTTCTGAGGTAATTTTTTCTGAAGCTTAGGATATTCATTTTCATAATGCCCCATTTCCCTACAATTGTAGCATTCAACATTGATAGCCTCTTTCTTTCCCTTGCAATCACGAGCCTGATGACCTTTTTCTCCACATTTATAACAAACCCTCATTCCTTTTAGGCAAGCAGCGGGGTGATTCTTCCCCCAATTATCACATAATGGAAGATCCTTCTTTCCCCTTTTCCCTTTTCCGTCTCTTGTACCACCGTTCTCTTCTTCTCTTGCTTTACTTTGTTGTCATAAGAGTTAGAGAATTCCTTTTCTGTCTTGATAGCACATTAGAAAATATCTTCGTACGATGAGAAGGATTGTGATACTAAAGAATTCCTTTTCTGTCTTGATAGCACATTAGAGAATTCCTTTTCTGTCGTGACAATGACTTCTTCGTCGCCGTGACCATTATTTGAGTTTTGTGACATTCTCATCCTCCAAAAAAGAAAAACATTCCTTTTTTTCGTTTAGTAAAACTCTTCATATAAAAAATATTCCTTTTGAATAAACGTAAAAAGTAAATGGGGTTTATACACCGTATAAAAGAAGGTTGTGTATGAAACCAAATATGCCTCAATGAAAGGAGATTAAGATGAAGTCCTTTCAAAGATCATTTTTAAAATAAAATAGATATATTATGAGTATTTACTATAATTACACATAAATAAAGTAAAAATACAAGATAGGACATAATAATATCATGACATAATTTGAAAGTAGGAGATTAACCCAAAGATTGGAAATTGGGTTAAGAAATTCCCTTACCTCGTGTCCGAATTCACTCGACCATTCTTTGATCTCTTGAATTATAAACTAGAGTTAATATTTAACTTTTTAAGAAACTTTTTCAATTTCATTATTCCTTTTATATCACTTATTACCATGTCATGAACATTATGTAATTATTTATGTTTATAACGGTTGTTTTGTCGATCTTAGGTACTTGAGTCAAAAATAAACTTCTTATAATTACAAGCTGGTCATGTGGTGAAATATCCATTATATCCAGAATTATATTCATGATTTAGATATCATATATCTCATATATATATACAGTATATACATGCATTTATAATATTCTATTATGTTTAGAGGTAAGAAATGAAATGCACTGTTCATGGAGACGGTAAGCCGTATGTGCGCATGAACGCTACTTTCATTTCTATATCGTGTTTAATGAAATCATAATGATATAAAGGTATATTATAATTCCAGTATAATATAATATATAATATCATTTACTCCATCCTTTATACATCCCACATATGGCATTAACGATTCAAATCACTTTGAGGGGGCGGTAGTCCGCACTTCCTAAAATGAAAATATCGCGTTTACCCATAATGGAAACAATAAAGGTATGCCATAAATGAAAAATACATAACCTTAATTGAATCATAAACATATTATATATCATATATAAATATAGTGACATCTTAATGGCCACCTTTTAATGTGTTATATGAGTGTTGAACAATCATCGTTTCGTGAGGCAGAAATTCACCATCCACAGAAACAGTATGTTTTTAACCATTAGATGTAGGTGTGTGTATTTTTATCTCGAATACATCTTATAACAACATCGTATTATATTTAGGATACTTGTTTTGTTACAAAATATATGAATAAAAAGAGTTTAGTGAGTTGGATAAGAAAAATAAAACAAAATAACATAAGAGAAGACATTACCTTAAAATCGGGTAACTCTTTTGATTTGAACCAAAGGGTTACTTGGGAAGAATTCTTCCCAAATTGAGGCTTCTAGGAGTAAGGGAGGGAAGTTGGGAGAGTATTTTGGCAGAGGTTGGCCAAGCCAAAAGGCTTTGAAAGTGTGATTAAGGTGGTAGTCGTGGGGGCCTTTTATAAGTGGAGAGGAGGGGCACTCTTGGAAAGTAATAAAATGTTTCTTTATTATACAATGATTTTAGGATTCTAAAGGTCCCAAACTTATATAATTATAGGATAAGGTGATAAGGGTTAGAAATATTCTCATCCAATAGGCTTTGGAAAAGTGTAATGCTTATATTATACATTATCCTTCCATTTTATTAAAATTGTTAATTAATGAGGTAATCGCTGCATCATCATGGTGTCATAAATAATTTAATTTATTTAATGTATAAAAATTATAAAATAAATATCCTTATGTAAGAAATCTTTTTAGCTATATAATGAATAATTTTAGTCAAAAATATTACTTGTATAACCTCATTTAAGAATTGTTTTAGTAAGAAAACTCTTGTTTGTGACATTTTTATTTTAACATTAAATAAAAAGTTATTTATGTCATTTTCCTACGAAAGTGGCTCCATGGGGTCCCCAAGTTGACCCATGAATTTTCTTGGTCGTCCATGACACATCCAATAGAGGTAGTACAAGTGTAAAGGTCATTTCATATTTTTATAATACCATTTTTTCCTTAAATTTCACAAATTACCTTTAATCACGATTAATTAAACTTAAAAGTTAATATTCACCAAACAATTATTTTCATCCCATTGAACAAAATTTTACTTACTAATGACAACCATGTATGTCGGATTTTTTAGAATAAAATCACAGAAGTGGTAATATATCATTTAAATGAAAAATTAGTTATTTAACTACCACTTAGTGGTTTCACTATTCATCAAAAATTGATGTTTTTCAGAACAATGCCAAAATTTCAACCTAAGCTATAATTGATATTCCAAATACAAAAATGATGTATATTTTACAAAATTCCATACATATAAGTTTCATTAATTAATTTTATAATTAATTCCCGATTTCACGACAAATAGTGTGTTTTTAAGAAACAATATATATCAAAAGATTGATAATTGTTTATGTCTAATTTCATAGTCAAATTAATTATAATTAACACCATTGGATAAAATGGTAAAAATATATTCTAATTATACATTAAAACCAATCAATAGTATAATTTATCACTATAAATAATTTTGATTAAAAATGTTTTTTTAAGTATTTTTCACTATTCAAAAAAAATTGGATGTTCTTAGAAAATTACAAAAATTTCAACTTAGGATAACTCTGAATTTCCGAATACTAAAACAATGTCCATTTGAGAAGATAAAATTTATAAAATTTCAAAAAGTAGGTATTACTATTCATAACTACTATTTTGATTGGTCGCGGTGTGTTAGAATGTCGAACTTGCGTACAATGCAAGCTATTGCATTTTTTAAAAAGAAACGTATCATGGAAGCTTGGGGTGTTAGAGAGGACGATGATGGGGACAAGGACGAGGGTGATGATGATGATGGTGATGATGGTGATGGTGATGTGGTACAATTTGATCCATTAAATTTTTTACTGATATTACTGAGATTTGATATTTAATCTATTCTAGTTGTTGGTTTTATCTAGACTCGTAGAATAGTATTGGAGTTGAGTTATTTTTATACATTATCTATTTTTATGGATGTTGTTGTCTTTTAATGGTTGTGTGTTTGGGAACCCCCCTCCATCCTGGACCCTGGACAACCCCCCACCCTTCTCCCTAGACCCCGAACATCCCTGTCTGACAGCCCCCCATACAGCCCCCCAGACAGCCCCCCGAACAGCACCCCCCACCCTCCTCCATTCACCCTTGGACTGCCCCCCATACAGCCCCCCGGACAGCCCCCACCCTCTTCCTTGGACCCCAGACAACACCCCCCCCCCCCCCCCCGAACACCCCCAGACAGCCCCTGAATAGCCCCCCAGATAGCCCCCCCTCCTCCCTGGACCCCGGACAATCCCCTGGACGGGCCCCCAGACAGCCCCCCGGACAGCCACCCACCCTCTTCCTTGGAACCCGGACAACCCCCCCCCCCCCGAACAGCCCCATACAGCCCCCCGAACAGCCCCCCCCCCCCCCCACACCCTCCTCCCTAGACCCAAGACAGACCCCCCCCACCCTCCTCATTGGACTCGAGACAACCCCCCGAACACCCCCCGGACCCCCCCCCCACACCCTCCTCCCTGGACCCAAGACAGCCCCCCCCCCACCCTCCTCCTTGGATCCAGACAACCCCGCGAACACCCCCCAAACACCCCCACCCCCCCCCCCCCCCCCCGCACAGCCCCCCCCCCCCCACCCTCCTCCATGGACCCCGGACAGCCCCCCAGACACCCCCCTACCCTCTTCTTTGGACCCCGGACAACCCCCCACATAGCCCCCCCCCCCACCCTTCTCCATGGTCCCCAGACAGCCCCACATACACCCACCAGACAGCCCCCCGAATAGCCCCTCCGGACAGCCCCCCCCCCACCCTTCTTGATTTCATTTAATACTAGAAAATCTATAATATATATTTTATTTATTTTCAACATGATAATCACTGTAATTCACATTTACACATCTAATCAATATCATATATTCTTGGTATGTTATAAAAGAGATGTATTCATTGGGCATGACATTGTGAGCTCCAAAATGTTTCATAGAATGATAAACTAAAATCTAATCCATACTAAGAATGATATAAAAATATTTTATATAAATATCCACATGATTTTAAGTAAATACCATTCCACTAATAGATACATGAGGATTCTCATAAAATGGAAGACATTTTATGTACAAACGGAAAACCGACCAACAGAATTTGGTTTCCAATGAAACTTTAGGAGAACAATCCATGGGTCATTTGTGACGTGTACGAATCAAACCCGCTTCAATATGAGGCACGGTGTGGCCGCCACTACTCAAACTGTCTGCCTTTTGTTTCAAAAGGATGTCAATTTTAATTGAATAACATCAACTGGAATACGGAAAACTAACCTAAAGCATTCAGATTGTGTCGATACATTAGCACAATGATCCATGGGTCATATGTGACGTGTACGAGTCAACCCCGCCTCAATCTGAGGTGCGGTGTGGCCGTCACCACTCAAAGTGTCTGCCTTTTGTTTCAAAAGGACGCCATTTTAATTGAAAAACATCAACTGGCATACGGAAAACCGACCAAAAAAATTTGGATTTGTGTCGATACATTAGCACAACGATCCATGGGTCATATGTGATGTGTACGAGTCAACCTCGCTTCAATCCGAGGTGTGGTGTGGCCGCCACCACTCAAAGTGTCTGCCTTTTGTTTCAAAAGGACGTCATTTTAATTGAAAAACATCAACATGCATACGGAAAAGCAACCAAACATAGTCATATTGTGTCGATACTTTAGCACAATGATCCATGGGTCATATGTGATGTGTACGAGTCAACATCGCCTCAATCCGAGGTGCGGTGTGGCTGCCACCACTCAAAGTGTCTATCTTTTGTTTCAAAAGGACGTCATTTGAAGTGAACAACATCAACTGGCATATGGAAAACCAGCCAAACGCATTAGGATTGTGTTGATACTTTATCACAATGATCCATTGGTCATATGTGACATGTATGAGTCAACCCCACTTCAGTCCGAGGCGCGGTGTGGCCGGCACCACTCAAAGAGTCTGTCTTTTGTTTCAAAATGACGTCATTTTAAGTGAAAAATATGAACTGGCATATGGAGAAGCGACCAAACGAATTCGGATAGTGTTTATAGTTTAGCCCAACGATCCATGGGTCATATGTGACGTTTATGATTCATCCCCACCTTAATATAAGGCACAGTGTGGCCGGAATCACTCTAAGTGGATCTCTTTTTCTTAAAATGGACAACAATTTTAGTACATAAGGAAAACTGACCAAACGCATTTGGTTTCCGTTGAAAACATTAGGAGAACGATTCATTGGTCATATGTGACATGTACAAATCAACCCCGCCTCAATCTGAGATGCGGTGTGGCCGGCACCAATCAAAGGTTCTGCGTTTTGTTTCAAAAGGACGCCATTTTAATTGAAAAACATCAACTAGCATACGAAAACCGACCAAACGCATTAGGATTGTGTCAATACATTAGAAAAACGATTCATGGGTCATATGTGACATGTAAGAGTCAACCATGCGTCAATCTGAGGCGTGGTGTGGCCGCCACTACTCAAAGTGTATGTCTTTTGTTTCAAAAGGACGTCATTTGAAGTGAAGAACATCAACTGGCATATAGAAAACCGACCAAACACATTTGGATTGTGTCGATACTTTAGAAAAATGATCCATGGGTCATATGTGACGTGTACAAGTCAACCCCACCTTAATATGAGGCACGGTGTGGCTGGAATCACTCTAATTGTCTATCATTTGCTTAAAATGGACAACATTTTATGTACATATGAAAAACTGATCAAACGCATTCGGATTGTGTCAATACATTAGCACAACGATCCATGGGTCATATATGATGTGTACGAGTTAACCCTGCCTCAATATGAGGCGCGGTGTGGCTGGAACCACTCAAAGTGTCTATCTTTTGTTTCAAAAGGACATCATTTTAATTGAAAAACATCAACTGACATACGGAAAACCGACAAATGCATTCGGATTGTGTCGATACTTTAGCACAACAATCCATGGTTCATATGTGACATGTACGAGTCAACCCCGCCTTAATCTGAGGAACGGTGTGGCCTCCACCACTCAAAGTATCTGTCTTTTGTTTCAAAAGGACGCCATTTTAAGTGAAAAAGATCAACTGGCATATGGAAAAATTACCAAACACATTCGGATTGTGTTGATACTTTAGCACAACGATCCATGGGTCATATGTGACGTGTACGAGTCAACCGCACCATAATCTGAGGCATGGTGTTTCCGGAATCACTCTAAGTGGATCTCTTTTGTTTAAAATGGTCAAAATTTTAAGTACATACGGAAAACCGACCAAACGCATTCGGTTTCCATTAAAACTTTTGAAGAATGATCCATTGGTACTATGTAACGTGTATGAGTCAACCCCATCTCAATATAAGGCACGATGTGGCCGGAACCACTCAATGTGTTTGCCTTTTGTTTCAAAAGAAGGTCATTTTAATTGAAAAACATCAACTGGCATACGAAAAACCGACAAACGCTTTCGGATTGTTTCGATACTTTAGAACAATGATCCCTGGGTTATATGTGACGTGTACGAGTCAACCCCGCATCAATCTGTGACACGGTGTGGCCGGAACCACTCAAAGTGTTTGTCTTTTGTTTCAAAAGGACGTCATTTTATTTGAAAAACATCAACTGGCATACAAAAAAGCGACCAAACGCATTCGGATTGTGTTGAAGCATTAGCACAATGATCCATGGGTCATATGTGATGTGTACGAGTCAAGCCTTCCTCAATCAGTGGCGCGGTGTGGCCGCTACAACTCAATGTGTCTGTCTTTTGTTTCAAAAGGATGTCATTTGATGTGAAAAACATCAACTGGCATACGGAAAACTGACCAAACGCATTTGGATTGTGTCGATACTTTATCACAACGATCTATGGGTCATATTTAATTTGTACGAGTCAACCCCGCCTTAATCTGAGGCACAGTGTGGCCGGAATCACTCTAAGTGGCTGTTTTTTGCTTAAAATGGACAACAATTTAAGTACATACGGAAACCCAACCAAACGCATTTAGCTTCCCTTGAAACATTAGGAGAACGATCCATGGGTCATATGTGATGTGTACGAGTAAACTCTACCACAATACGAGGCGCAGTGTGGCTGGAACCACTCAAAGTGTCTGCCTTTTGTATCAAAAGGACGTCATTTTAATTGAAAAACATCAACTGACATATGGATTACCGACCAAATGCATTCGGATTGTGTCGATACATTATAAAAACGATCCATGGGTCATATGTGATGTGTACGAGTCAACCCCGCCTCAATCCAAGGCGCGGTGTGGCCGCCACCATTCAAAGTGTCCGCCTTTCGTTTCAAAAGGACGTCATTTTAACTGAAAAACATCAACTGGCATACGGAAAACTGACAAACGCATTCATATTGTGTCGATAAATTAGGAAAACAATCCATGGGTCATATGTGATGTGTACGAGTCAACCCCGCCTCAATCCGAGGTGCGGTGTGTCCGGCACCACTCAAAGTGTATGTTTTTTGTTTGAAAAGGATGTTATTTTAATTGAAAAACATCAAATAGCATACGAAAAAGCAACCAAACGCATTCAGATTGTGCCGATACATTACTAAAACTATCCATGGGTCATATGTGATGTGTACGAGGCAACCCCGCCTCAATCTGAGGCATGACGTGGCCGCAACAACTCAAAGTGTCTGTCTTTTGTTTCAAAAGAACGTCATTTGAAGTGAAAAACATCAACTGGCATACATAAAATCAACCAAACACATTCGTATTGTGTCAATACATTATCACAATGATTCATGGTTCGTATGTGACGCGTACGAGTCAGCATAACCTTAATCTGAGGCACGACGTGGCCGGAATCACTCTAAGTGGCTCTCTTTTTCTTACAATGGACAACAATTTAAGTACATACGGAAAACTAACCAAACACATTCGGTATTCCTTGAAACATTAGGAGAATGATCCATGGGTCATATTTGACGCGTACGAGTCAACGCCTCCTCAATCCGAGGTGCGGTGTGACCAGCACCACTCAAAGAGTCTTCCTTTTGTCTCAAAAGGACGTCATTTTAAGTGAAAAACCTCAACTGGCATATAGAAATCTGACCCAAAGAATTTGGATTGTGTTGATACATTAGCACAACGATCCATGGGTAATATGTGACATGTATGAGTCAACCTTGCCTCAATCCAAGTCGTGGTGTGGCCACCACCACTCAAAGTGTCTGCCTTTTGTTTCAAAAGGACGTCATTTTAATTAAAAAAATCAACTGGCATACGGAAAACCAACAAACGCATTCAGATTGTGTTGATACATTATCACAATGATCCACGGGTAATATGTGATTTGTACGAGTCAACCCTACCTCAATCCGAGGCATGGTGTGGCCGGCACCACATCAAAGTGTCTTTCTTTTATTTCAAAAAGGCGTCATTTTAAGTGAAAATTTCAACTCGCATAAGGAAAAGCAACCAAATGCATTCGGATTGTGTCGATACATTATCACAATGATCCATGGGTCATATGTGTCATGTACGAGTCAAACCCGCCTTAATTTGAGGCACAGTGTGGCCGGAATCACTCTAAGTGTCTCTCCTTTGTTTAAAATGTACAACATTTTAAGTACATAGGGAAAACTGAACAAACGCATTCGGTTTCCATTGAAAAATTAAGAGAACGATCCATGGGTCATTTGTGATGTGTACGAGTCAACTCTTCCTAAATCCGAGTCATGGGGTGGCCGACACCACTACAAGTGTCTACCTTTTGTTTCCAAAGGACATCATTTTAATTGAAAAACATCAACTGGCATACGGAAAACTGACTAAATGCATTTGGATTTTGTCGATACATTAGCACAACAATACATGGGTCATATGTGATTTGTACGAGTCAACCACGCCTCAATCTGAGGTGCGGGATGGCATCCACCACTCAATGTGTCTGTCTTTTGTTTCAAAAGGACGTCATTTGATGTGAAAAACATCAACTAGCATTCGGAAAACCGACCAAACGCTTTGAGATTGTGTCGATACATAATCACAATGATCCATGGGTCGTATGTGACATGTACGACTCAACCCCGCCTTAATTGGAGGCACGGTGTGACCAGAATCACTCTAAGTGGCTCTCTTTTTTTTTTAAAATGGACAACATTTTAAGTGCATATGGAAAACCGAAAAAACGCATTCGGTTTCCATTGAAACTTTAGGAGAACGATCCATGGGTCATATGTGACGTGTATGAATAATCCCCTCCTCAATATGAGATGTGGTGTGGCCGGAACCACTAAAAGTTTCTACCTTTTGTTTCAAAAAGACGTCATTTTAATTGAAAAACATCAACTAGCATATGGAGAACCGACCAAACGCATTCAGAATGTGTCTATACTTTAGCATAACGATCCATGGGTCATATGTGACGTGTACGAGTCAAACCCTCCTTAATCTGAAGCGCAGTGTGGACGGTAGCACTCCAGGTGTATTTATTTTGTTTAAAATGGACATCATTTCACGTAAAAATATATGGTATACAAAAAACCGATCAAATTATGAATTGAATTCCGGATTCGGCATATAATTGTCATATAAATTTTAAATTGAATTCTAAATGAATTATGTATGTTTATAATTCTGTTATGAATTCTAATTTAATTATGTATGTGTCTAGTTCCAGCATTATATGTTAAATGTGTATGAATTTTTTCTCTATATGTAAGTGTTAGTTTGTTATTTTAGGTACAATAATTGTATATGTATGTGTTAGTTTATTGCAGGTACAATAATTGGATTGAAAATGGGAGGTCTGGTGGGAAAATTAGAGAGTTGGTGGGAAAATTGGAGAGGTGTTGTGCAAATTGCAGAACTTCTGGGAAATTTTCCCAAGCAGAGGCTATGCCAACGGTTTGATACCATTGGCATAGAATGTCTGGGTTTTGTTTTACCAACGGTTCATAGAACCATTGGTAAAACACTTTTCCAAACGGTTTCTAAACCTCTGGGAAAGAGGATATTTTGGGTTTTTCCCAACGGTTTTGGTAAACCGTTGGTAAAAACATGGTAATTTTCAACACTCTATCCCAATGGTTGTAAACCGTTGGGAAAAAGCTTTCCCAACAGTTCTATAGAACCGTTGGGATACGGTAATTTTTCTCCACCCTATCCCAACAGTTCACTATAAACCATTGGGAAAATCTTTCCCAATCGGCTTATATCCCTATGTTTTGCAGAACCGTTGGTATAACATATACCAATGGTTCTGAATCGTTTCTCAACTGTTCTAAACCGTTGGGAAATGATGCATTTCCAGTAGTGACTATTTACATCATTAATAAATGATTTAAATAAATAAGATTATAAATATTAAAAAAACATCCAAAACCAATCCTATTATTATTGGATGATTTTATTTAGACCATTAGTCATATTATCTTCTACTTTAATCAGTTTTGAACCTTTAGAAACCGAACATCTTTATACAATAATGTTATATTTTCACACATTCCTAAAGAGCCCCTCCACCCCCATATAAAAAGTCCTCACTTCTAACTCATTACACACACCATTCAAGACCATTGGCTCGTCCAACCACTACACAAATAATTCCAAAATATCCCTATCTTCAACCTATAATCAGTACCTTAGGCATAAGTCACTTAAATGAAGTCTTTTTGGTTCAAACCAAAGAGAGTTACCCAAATTAAAGGTAACAATTTCTCATAACATATTTTCATTTATTTTACTTCTTCAACCTATGAACTATTTTTATTTTATTATTTTATAACAGTAACAATATCCTAAAAATACTATTATGTTTTTAGGAGATTTATTAGAACTACAAATAAACACACCACTACTAAATGTGTGAAAACATACTGCTTCTGCGGATTGTAATCTAACGCCTCAAGAAACGATGATTATTCGATTTCCTCCTACCGCCTCTGTTGGTAACCATTAAAATAAAAATAAATTTATATATGATATATATATAGTATGTTTATGTTAAATTTATTCTTCTGTGTTTTACATTTATATACTACCTTTATGGTTTTCGTAATGGGTAAACGTGATAATATCTTTTGAGGAAGTGCAGACTACCACCCCCTAAAATTTATATGACTCGTTAATTCCATATGTGAGGATAATAAGGTATGGATTTAATGATATTTTACATGATATTATACTATAATTATAATATACCTATGTATCATTATGCATTCATTCCATTAAAATACAAAATAGAAATGAAAGTTGTGTTTATGCTTACATACTGCTTAATATCTCCAAAAATGTTGCATTTCAGTTCATATCATCAAATGATTTGTACTATTATAAATAAATATATATACTAGATATATATGACATGTATTATATCAAAATAATAAATATAATTATATAGAAAATGGACTATTGACCACATAGACAACTTATAAATATAAGTTGTTCATTTTTCACTCCAGTACCAAATATCAACAAAATGACCGATCTTAACATAAATGATTGAATAATATTTATAACATGGTAAGAAGTGATATAAATGGAATAATAAACATGCAAAAGGTTCTTATTCTAGTATAAATTAACTTTACCTAATTATTCAGCAGATTAAAGGATAAACAGGTTAAGTCGGACACGAGGAAAGGGACTTCGTCTCAGTATTCTTTCATTGAGGAATATTTTGTTTTATATATGACATTCTTTTATATGGGGTATAAACACCTTTGAATTTTTATCTCATTCAAATTGGATATTTTTCTACGAGGTGTTTTACCAAATGACAACAATATAATGTTTCTTTTTAATGTAAGCGGTGATAACGACCCTTCCACCGCCGTGAGTATTATTTGATCTTTGGATTCCTTAACATGTCGTAATGAATTTAAAAGTAAAATAAATACAAAATGCTCTTTTATGTATATTGGTATTGAAAATGGTATTGATAATGGTTTTTATGAGAATATATTTCAATTATTTATTGTTATTGAATGGTGGAAATTTTTTCGTTCCATTATGTTTGTCTCATATATTTTGAATAGGTTATGGTTCTTGGGAATTGTTTACATATATAGGTGGTTCCAGGATAAAACTAGAGAGGGTGAGCCCAAGATATCTCTCAAATGCATTATGTGACATAACATTGGTAAATGTGAATGTTTCCCCTAAGATATTTAGGGAATATTCAATGATGGGTATTCCCAATGTGACTCCCTACATAGTTATGAAAGCTAAAAACTAAGTATGTTATGGATACCACATGTTACCTCTATGATTTGTGATTACTATGTGTTATTCATAAATATTTTTTTCATAATGCATGTGAAATAGTTTATTTTTTATGTATTGATAGACTAATAATTTTTTTCTTTATTTTATGACCCTTATTGAAATTTTTAGGCTAATTCCATGTTTTGAAATTTTGTACAAAATACTTAAATATTAATATGTTCAAGGATTTGATCAAGGAAAAATCACGCAGTCTAAAATATGGAACATGATATGACACTTTTTTTAAAGGGTTTTTATTTTTTGAAAAAATAAAAACTGAGTAGAAGTGTCTACTTAGTATTTTTGAGATGTAACGTAATAGTTATGGCCTAATTCTCTAAAACTCTAAACCAGAAAAGATCCTCAAAGTGAATTATTAATTTAATTAAATATTATTTAATGATTTTGGCTGGGTCCTTATAGTATCAAATTCATAATCATATGTTCATAATTACTTATTATAGATTCTTCATTTTCATGTAGTTGTTCCAGTGACTTTTTATGGACTTAGGTTAGTTATTACTTAAAAATTAACCATTTATTCTAAACCATTCCAATCATGAACCAAAAAATAGATTAATAAATTGAATTTTATTTTAAATATTATATATATTTTACGTCATGTTAAAAGTAAGACATTATTTATACCTTCATATCTACTTTAAAAATGAATGATAGTTGATTATGCATTGTGAGGACAACCATGTCAATGAAAGGACATCATCTATTTTCCACAACTGCCACTAATTAATTATTATATCCTTCCAACTAAAGAATAATGGGGACACATATAATTTATTTATTATTACATATAGAAAAATTATAATCTTCCTCTATTTCCTCTCAATCATGAAGAAATTAATATGTTTTCTATGTTTTGTTTGGACTACTACCTCTATAAGGAATCATATCTCATTTTTAATCTATTTTAATATCTATTTGGTACAAAGAAATATAATTTTATTCACCACTAAAAATATATGTTTAAAAAATTATAATTATATAAAAATGGTATTATCCCAATAAAAAAGAACATTAATTGTCATAATCATCCATTATTTTTCTTATGTGTATATTGGGGTCTGTCCATCAATATACATGAACCATGTGATAAAATAATATCACATATTAATATGTAAACATAATTACAAACAATATATTATATAAGTAATAATTTAATTAACTGATTCGAGATATAATTAACAAAAACGTCATTATTAATATGAAACTAATTTTTTGATAAAAAGAAAAAAAATAATTTTCGCAAATATTATTTACAATAACCAAAACCAATGTGGCGATACAGTGAAATATTAAAATTAAAAATATTTATCAATAATCAGATATAGGGAGTTTAATTGTTATATATTGATAATATTTCAGATAAAAATTGACTAAAATATGTATATTATGAAACTATTTGAAATTAATCAATATTTTACACTGTCGATATTGAAAATAGGTAATAACTAACTAATATAAATATAAATAAGAATTACCATTACATTTTATAAATTGTTGTTGATATTTTTGTCTAAATTTTATATAGAAAATACTATTATTTTAGGCTCATGTACCCTATTGGTATAGGCTCCTACTAGGAATCCAAAAGATCCAAGATCAAATTTGGGCAGGGGTGAATTTCCGGGGGTACTGTAACAGGGAACTATAGCAGTACTATAGCAGCGACGAACTATAGCAGTGGAGGAACTTTAGCAGCGATGAAACTGTAGTGGTGGAGGGACTGCAGCGGGTACTGTAGCGGTGGATGAACTATAGCAGTGCCGGTACTGTAGCAGTACTATACACCGAGGGGTCATTTAAGCCAAAAAATGGGCATTCAACCCTTGTATTCAGGGCACTTGGCCTTGGGCCTTTGGGCTATATAATGGGTCTCCCTATACCTAGTCTAAAGAGGTCATTAATTTAAATATTAAATTGAGGCTTCGACCCCACCCTTTAAATATACTATTATTTTATAGATGAATTATCTTCCACAAGATCAGAATATCATTTACGAATTCATGATAAAATAAAACATGGAAATAATTGGTATAATCATTATTTTATCATCATATTAACTAACAATAAAATGAGGTATTATTTATCGTATAATTATATTATATATTAAGTAAGAAAAATAATGAAATTATGTTTTTATAGGTTAAAATACCATTTATAGTTCATTATAATATTTTAGGAGAAAAATACATTATTCATTTCGTAATAACATATTTAAGATCCTAAACATTTAGAAACACTAAATTAATTTTTTCGAAGAAAATCATCAATAAGGGTAATTAAGGGATCAGTATAATTATTATTCGTGATGGATTGGAAATTCATCCATGTTTCAAATACTTAAACTATAACCCCTTTCACATTTTTGGTAAAAAGACAAAAGCCCCACGTTTATAGAACAAAAACAAGGTTTTGTTCACATTTTTTATAAAAATTTATAAATGGGTATAAATACCTTTATAAAATATTTTTTTAAATTCAAATAATAAATTGAAACAATTCTAAATAAAATATTCATATAGATGGAAATGATTCTTGAGAAAATTGATGAACATTTTTTGTTTTCATCGTAAGAATTATATCACACTTTTTAGTACATAGATTGGTGGATGTAAAATTAGACCTTAACATCATCTAAAATAACCATATAAAAAGACAATTAATAAGATATTTCGTATATTGGATGTATAATTTCATCACTGTGAATTTAGTTAATAAAAGGTTATTAAAAATGATATTTTAAAATAAAACCCTTACATACATGGTAACATTCGATCTATAATTCATAGTAATGGAATAAAATAAAATGAAACATTAAATTACATGAAAATATGGATATTAATGATAAACATATTAATGATTAAGTATATACACCTCATAAATGATGATAGGTATTTGACATAACATGTATTCCAATGAATGAAATTTGATACTATAAATGCTAAACACATTGTCCAAATTTAAATAAAATTCAATTGGATAAAATAATATAAATACTGAATTTATAAAATCTAATCAATAAAAACGAATTATCTAACATTTAAAATGATTAATATATACACATCATAAGATGAAATCATTCATAACATAAAAAATTTTAATATGAATTAAAATTGATATGTATGACCCTTACAATATACAAAAACTTACTCATAAAATTTTTATCCGCGTTGATAATAAATTTTTATATACTAAATTCCATTATATAAAATTTAAAAAACAAAAAAATATCATATATTATCAACATATAACTTTTTATCAGTAAATTTTACGAAATACTTTATTAAAATCTACATTTATGAGTGAAAGTTGTTATAATTTCCATTTATGTTTTTGTTTTTCCAATGAGTTCCTTACATATTGAGCATTGTTGGATTAAATATTAAATTTATATTTTGATAAAAATATATAACAAATTATTTATGAATAATCATTCATATAAATCAGTGATAAAATATTAGTTAAATTACCTTATGGTGAGGATAATGTGTATGTACAGGAATGTGATGGTTCACTATTTGTATTGGTTGAATGATAGAATGTTAAATGATAAATCACCTCTTCAAAATAAATATTATATCATAAATTTCATAAATTTTTATTAAATATAGCCTTATTAACATAAATGTAACTAAAAATTAGGAATTAGTCATATATTTTCATGGAGTGGCAACCCACATGTATAGAAAAATAATTTTTCTTCTTTAAACAAACTAGATGATAATAATGTATGCATTAGTGAATAGTTTAAAAATTAATTATATCATAAATATAAAATATTTTCATTAAACCCATTATAAAAACCATCTATTAAAATTGTTAATTGAAAGTTAATTTTATAACAATGTGAAAGAGTTATTCTAAAATAACTGATGAGTGATAGAATCATTTCTCATTTGATAGAGATGTAGTGGGAAATGTTTCTATCATTATAATAATATTTTCTAATTATAATGATGATACCATATTAATAATTTTTTAATAAAAAAATATTTATTTAGAAGGGATAAGTATAAATATTTCTAAAATTCCAGGAATATATTTTTATCACTTCATTGAGAGACATTATTTGGTGGACACTTTTAACATGGAGTATTTGATCATGAAAGAAGTCCAAAATCTGTAGTGTAACATAACATCCCATATTATTGTCGTAGGTAGGTTCAATGGTTTTAGTAACCATAGTTAACATACCAAGTCCACAATAGGGTAAATATAAATTATAGGGTATTATTAAAATAATGGGCGATGATTTTACTAGGAGAAAAAACAAAACATAACTACTTAGGGACAAAAAACCTAACCAAATACAAGATTTATGGTTTTTTCAAATTCATGTAAAATTAAAAATAATAAAATTTAAATAGTAACATTAACACAAATACCATTAGAGTAGATTAAAAAGGTAAAAACAAGATAATATGAACAAGAGTATTTTTCAGCAATGTTACACCCATGTGGCATCTGCTTAATGACATTGAAAGAAAAAATCTAAACTAAAATCCCTTGTAAAGGAACTAACATAGATACAATCATCTAGAAAATTTTATTACAATTAACATTCCTATGACACAGTAAAAATTGTAAATTCACTAATTTTCCCCTGCAAGGGTGAGTAATAAAAGATTTAGATAATCCCTTGAAACATCCCAAAACATTCATCCATCAAAAGAAAAGGTAATCAAATTTTATATAAAGTATGATAGAAAATGGAAAATTGTTTTACAATAACCCATAATTGAATTTAATTCAAATAAAATAATATTAAAAAAATATTAACATGTATTACGATGTGAAATAACCATCCCATGTTCTTAAACACATAGAAAGACCTACATGAAATATACCTCCATATACTTTCCTATGGTGATT
Organism: Viscum album; assembly: GCA_963277665.1. Taxonomy (NCBI): domain Eukaryota; kingdom Viridiplantae; phylum Streptophyta; class Magnoliopsida; order Santalales; family Viscaceae; genus Viscum; species Viscum album. The sequence goes on along the minus strand of OY728137.1, from coordinate 2,080,237,585 downwards.
AATCATATTAGTATTTCATTTCACTGTGTCAAATATTGTTGGTCTTATTTCCTGAAAATGATTTACTTAATATCCATTGTAGAACAAAACACCCATATTTTCCCACAATGGATACATTACATGAATATATTCACATGTATCAGATAAAACTACACTAAAAATATTCTATATTAATCATTTTAGAAAAAAAATTATGTTCTCCATTTAAAATAATTTTTAATTTTCCATTAATATTTTTAAAGAATTTGTTCTCTATGATCTATTCATATATTTAGGTCCAATAATTATAAAACAATAATGGATCCATTATAAAATAATACAACATTCCAGATAAAAATTGCAAAAAAATAAAATAAACTACAAGCATCAATTTCAACAATATGAAGTGTTAGAGGGAATAAGAATATCTATAAATGGGTAAAAAAATTAATTGAGTAACTATTAAACATCATAATTCAACCTCAAAAAATCTCCCCTTTAATATATAAAACCAAGATATCTTCAATGAAACTCATGGATAATAGGACTATCAATAAAATATTAGATCTAACATTTTGTGTGAGAGAATATGAGTATATCTAAATATGGATTTTGAAATGGAGACATAACTTTTATTCTAGATGATAAATGGAAATACATTATTTCAAACTAGCTATTGGAGGAAAATTAATCACCATGTAAACTGAATATATGATATGAATTCAAGATCATGATAGAAGAGAATAAAAATCAGGTATTCTTAGTAACAAACCAAGGTAGAATATAATTATCTGAATAACAAATCTATAATTATGGGTTATGTTTCATGGTTTGGGAAAACATGTTCTAACCTTGTAAATAAAAAATCCTCCAAACCAACCCCTCATATGGTTGTATCTCACTGTTTGAGGAAAAATAACCAGCAATGGTTCCTTTACAACCCCCAACCCCACCCCCTCACAACTTTAATTATTTGACTTATATCCTATAGTATTTTTAAATCTCATGTGACTATATAGTCACTCCAAGAATATATTATATATTTTCTTGGGAATGTACAATATTTACACAAACTATTCTTATTATATTTCCCCATAAAAACAATTCAAAAACATTACAATTCAATTTTTTTATCCATGGAATGATGGGTATTTATAGTAATTTGGAATTTATTAGGTCATCTAATCTGCATAAATTATGTCTATTCTAATTTATTTTCCAAATTATAACCATGATTTTATACAATGCATTTGAATTGTAAAATCATTCCATATAACATTGTCTTAATTTCATCAACAATAATTATCGATACATTTAAAAATTTAGAGTCTACTGAATGATAAATTTCATCCAACAAAATAACAAGGTTAAGATGAGTTTTTAAAATAATCAATTATAGATACATGAAATATATTTTTTATGGACATGAATCTTAGTTTTAATTCCAAATGATAATCCACATCAGCCATCATTTCCAGTATTTTAATACAACCAATGAACATAGATGGCACATTTATTTATTTTCCCAACATTAAATTCCTTAACCACAGAGAGACAATCAATAAATCATAAAATCCCACATTAAATGCTATTTTTGGAAGATAATTCATCATATATAGTTAATGATAATTATGATTTCTCATCATTGTTTTCATGATCATCAGAGTTTTCCCATTCAACTCTCAAATAATTCTTTTTCCAAAAAATGATGTTTCTCAAATATCTACACCTTAAAAGGAGACTGAAATGAATAGGAATACGTTAAAGAAAATGATATATATATATATATATGGGAATGATTAATGTTATTTTTGGATAACCCTACTAATTTTATATGATCATCTAATGAGACTCTACATTTCCTTATACAATCACATATCATGGATTTTTCCATTTAGATTTTCCATTCTGATTTTCCATCCACATGAGGATAACAGGACGTTATCGTGGATAACTATGTACTGGAATAATTCAATATGTATGAATATATCAGATAGGTAATGCATTTATCTCAACTAAAAACATTCAAAACAAGTAGGTCGTTGGCTCATTGTCGGGGCCTATTTACAATTGAGGATCCACATGGGATACTCTTCATCTATCATATTTCACACATCCTAAATGAAATGATTTATTATTTCTTTATATGTAGATTTAATTCCAGGATAAATAAAAATTTATGGTGTTGACATGAAAAAATGAATTTCCCTTAAAAAATGCATAGTGAAAATATGTTGACCAAAATGAGTAGATGGTTTTTCATCTTATGTAAATAAAAAAATATATTCCATGCTATTAATTATTAATATTATGACATGCTAATATGGATTGTATTATAATCATTGATTTACTAATCAAACATAGCAATAAAATTCCTCAGATATAAGATTGTAACTTATTTATCTTCAATAAAACCCTTTTGAAAATGTTCTATTATAACCATCAATTTCCATTGGTCAAAACCTTATATGTACAATTCATAATATCATTTTCTATTCAATGAATTGGCCATAAAATTTTATTATATTTATGTCTAAAAAAATTAAACATCTATCATCTGATGGTATTTGATCCATTTCCATTGTGTTAAGTTAAAATATTATTGTGATAAGATGTTTTGAAATTATATAAGAACTTTGAACCTAGTTAATTACCCATAAATGTGTTAATGGTTCCACATAATCGACACATAGACCACCATTTATAAAACTAAAATCTAGTTTAAATAATTCTATAAATTAATTTATATATATTATGTTCCATAAAATACCCCTTGATATACATGTGTAATGTACAAACAATGTCTTAATAATTATTTCATAATAATCTAAATTTTCATTCCCATGTTTTGGAAATACAATAATAAATTCCAAATTGAGAGTGATTCTCTACCCCAAAAAATAATTTTTATAGTCTTAACTCCAATGGAATGTATTTCAATTTCACCTGATTACAATAATTTGATATGAGAGTTGGGAGAAGTTGGAAGAAAATATAATTTATTATTATACTGACCCCAATAATCTATTATTCATAGTTAATGTTTTTGTTGGTTACCAAGAGAAAATATCTTCTCACTATAAATTCTATAATTTTCATTTTCAGAAATTACCACTACATGGATGGATATTTTATGTTCCCAAAAATAATATTTATAAATTTAATAATATAACTAATTCTATCACTGAATACATATAATAATATATAAATACTTTTTATATTTTTCTTATGTTTAATAAAACACCAAAGTATCGTCCAAAAATACAACAATGAAATAGACCAGGTTATACTAAAATACATGATTTATTAGTATCATGAAAACTACTAGTCCATTTTTGGACCAAATTACCTAACCTAATCATTATAATGATAATATATGGTCTTTAATACTTTCATTTTTTATCAATTTTTATAAACTATAGTTGGGGATACACTATTTGTAGATCAACTTATGAAACCATGAGGATCCATTAAATTGATCAAAAAGTACATCATTGTACTATATAGTATATATATATTTAACTTCACCAAATTTAGCATGTGATAATAAATATGAGGATATAATGGACCATCCAACTCCATAACCAGAATTACTGTTGCTTCCCAACATCACATACTTGGTATTATAAACCCTTTAAATTTTAAATATAACAATTGAATTGCAGACTCTATTTATTCCCCTTCTGAAAATCAAAAATATTGAAGTGAAATAAGATTTCTCTATGAATGGAAATTAATTAAAAATCACACATTAATTTTCTATTGACAAATAGTAATTTTTTTTTGTAATCATGTTTAGATATTGATTTGAAATGATTTTAAAATTTCAAACCTCAATAATTTCGTTAGTCATAAAGGTGTTTACTTCTAGTCAAGAATAACTTTTTCCAAAAAATTGTAATAAAATACCAAATTTTTTATCCTTCACATAAAATTATTTTTTATTGATGTAAATTTCTCAATATGGTAATTAAATATTACACACGATACATAATAATCGATTATTCCCATGAATGATACTAACAAAACCATATCCAAGATCTAGTCATTGAATTCCTAGTGCAAAATCAGAATGTTTGAATAAAACTACATACCCTAGATTATTATAAAACATGTTTCACATTTAACTAATGATAATAATATGTTATATTAATTTTTTTTATTCAATTCATAGAGTCTGGTAAATGTTTACACTATGATAATGTGATATATAACTTATTTTTGTGGAAAATTGTCACACAAATTGAAATGGATGTGATTCTGAAAATGTGACACTATTTTAGTTAATTTACATTATGAAATAATAGTTCATGATGTTGACTACTGGTGATGAAACATTGGAAATATAGATACCATAGTAGTGAATATTGTAGAATTTGTCAATTCCTGTGATAAAATTACTAAAGAAATAAAATTTATCCACAATTTGAATCTATTATAATATATCATTATTCACCAATCAATGATTCCATGATTATTGAATAAACATAATTCATGTCATTAATTTTAGTAGATATAAAATTTCTTTTAATTGTAAATATCTATTCATGATATAAAATCAATATTTGTGAAGTAAAATTCTTGGGAAGAAAGACATCTTTTCAACACAATATGTTGGGGCCTTTCCCATCATGACATGATTATATATATTTATCTATTTGGATCTTATAACATGAAATTAAATTATATAATAATTATTTAAATTTTTTCTATTTTTTCATCATTTTTATACTCCCCTAAAAATGAGAATTTTCACCATTTGTTGTTGTTCTAAATCATTTTTTTCTTATAAATAATATTTATGTGTTGTGTGTTTTTTATTAATTACAGTATTAAACATTATTTAAATTGTTTTATTTAAATATTTTCATGATTATATAAATATATTAGATATTTTACAACTTTATATAATTTATTCATCATTTACTATGTGTGCACAATCTTCCTAAAGATATGAATAAGGAGTAGGGGTAGCAGTAGTAGTAAAAGTTAATCCATAAATAGACATGTGAAAGTAGTTAGATAGAAATTTGATTAATAATTAAATCATATTATAGTCATTTTCAGGATCTTGGCACGGGGTATTGAAAATGGAGGACACTAACATATTTTCAATAAATCATGTTAAGGCCAATATTTTTTATTTGGTTTGTTCTATTAATTAGTTTGTATAATACAAATAAGTTGCAAAAATGCCGCATTACTGATAAAAACATTCTAATATTGATAGTTATAATTGTTTGACCAAATGGATTTGGTGACAGTGACAACCTTCATTGTCTAAATTGTAATACATTCCCATGAATGATTTAGTTATATCTTTTATATAATATAACCAATATTAATCCCAATCACAATGATAATCACACACATGTTAATACAATTTTTTATGTAATAAAACATAAAAAAAATATGGCTGATTAATGAAATAATTGTTCTAATCCCCTTGTTACACATGTTCTAAGTTCATTTCATTGAGTTTAACCCAACACATCCATTATTCAATATTATATCCAAATATTTTAGATTGGGATTAAATATAAAATTCTAATTTGATCAAATCATGTTTAGTTAAAGACAACATAAAGTATCATAAAATATTCATTCTGTATCTAAGGAATAAGATTAGTTATTTGGGAGAATTGAATTTTATCCCTGTATTAGGTCAAATTTCTCCGCTTTTCATTTTCTTTTTAGGACCCCTAGAAATTATTAATTTATTCATTAATGATAACCTATTTATTCATGATAACCACCCACATTTCCCATTCAATGATCCTAGTAACAAAAAAATAATTTAAACATGAAATGGAATGACACATTTTCGCATGAAATCACTTAGTCATGGATGACCATCAGAATCATAATCCCCAAATCCCACAAATCAGCAATTCATGTATATAGAAGAGTATATATTAAATAAATTGATTCATAATCACACTATTATGTATTTTTTTCATACATTCCATTATTGTTTCATTAACTATCATTATCCACCCTACTTTATAGAAATATACAATTTCAATAAAACATGCCTTGATCCACATGATCCACAATATGAGTTATCAAAATTTTAAAATGAATATCCACTTGAAAAATTACGTTAATTCCTCAAAGTATTTAAATCCATTATAAAATAATGTATATTTTTATATTTCATTCATCATGGAATCTTCAATTTGTTAGAATGCGAGAGAGCCATTGATTCCTTAAATAGTGAGTCCAAAAATTCAATATCCACATTATATGACATCATTGAAAAAATAATTTATAAGTACATTCATTCAATAAACGCATGAATGCTATGAAATGATATATAGAATTATGATCAGGTAATGTGTGAGTTATACTTGGTGGCATGGTACCGATTCAAAGTGTTTACATTAATGTTCCCACACTATCAACTCAAAATCTTCATGTAACATAAAACTCTTTACCCTGTCCCACATCAACATATTGATCTTCAGTAGACAATACCACTAATATTGGACTCTATTTTTTAACACTAGATATTAGAAAATCATTATAAGGAAAATATCCCACAACACTATCCTATGGATAAAAATGGTGACCTCTATAGTGAGGACTCCACCAAGTTGAAGAAACCACCTACATTACTTCCTAGGTCATATATCATACCAATGAATACATGAAAATTTAGATAACGAAAATTAAAACAACACAACATGATCCTATTATATAAATACTTTAACATGTAATTTATGGATGTCCACACCCATATCGTGCATGTTAAAAAAGAATGAATGAAATCTAATTTCAAGACTCTAACTATGTGAATTTTATCCAACTAACACAATAATATATTCCACCATAAAACCATCATTGTATATTTAAATTTCTATAATAAGATGCTTTTGTGTACAAAAAATAAATTAGTTTTAAGTCATAAATATAAATTAAAGACCACCTAGATTGTAACAGCCCAAGATTTTATAAAAAAATATTCTTTTTAATTTTATTAATGTCTTGTGTTGTACGCTACACCAAAAGGAGCTTGCACAACACACATCCTTGACTTGCCTTGCATTACACGCAATCGCGACCTTCCTCGATAGCGTGTGTAATACGCAATACCGAGTTTTACTAAACAACGATATGCTATTAAAATATTATTAAAACTAGCCGTTATGAATAGTAATAACAACTTTTTGAAATTATGTAAATCTTATTTTTCAAAGTGAACTTCATTTTTGGATTCGGAGTATCGAATTTAGCATAAGGTGAAATTTTGGTACATTTCGGATAACATTCATATTCTGATGAATAGTGAAAATTACTAAATTTTAGTTAAAAACAACTTTTTCAATCGAAATAATTAATAGTGATAAATTATTAATTTGAGTGGTTTTAAAGTATATTTAGAATATATTTTTACAATTTAATACAATGTTGGTCATTGGATGTAATTTCACATTTAAACCAGACATAAACAAGTGTCAATCTTTTGATAGATATTGTTTCTTAAAAACACGCTATTTGTTTTAACAGTGGGATTTAATTATAAAATTAATTAATGCAACTTCTATGTTATGAATTTGGTAAAATAGACTTCATTTTTGAATTCAGAATATGAAATATAGCTTAGGATGAAATTTTGGCATTTTTCTGAAAACCTTCAATTTTTGATGAATAGTGAAACCACTAAGTGGTTGGTTAAAAACTGAATTTTGCATAAAACTTAATTTTACCGCTTATGTGAATGGAATTTCGAAAATCCGAGAGACACGGTTAATATCAAGGACTAAAATGTGGTTCAATGAGATGAAAATAATTTTTTGGTGAATAGTAACTTTTTATTTTTTTTACCGCGGTTAAGAGTAAATAGGGTAACTAAGGGTAAATATGATATTACTATTACCCTAACACATGTCCTAATTCCATTGGACAAGTGTAATTCGACCAAAAACAAACTTAGGAATAAAATATGACCATTTAGGCCCACTTGGATTAGATTAGGACATTTATTATTAATTGATTTAAAGAAGGGTTAAAATGGTTAAAATCAAAGTTTAATAAGTAAATCATTTTTAATATGGGGTTATGCATAAGATAAATTCGACTATAAATATTTATTGGAAAGATAAAAAGATTTCCTACATAATGGTATTTTATTTATAATTTTTAGACATTAAATAATTTAATTTATTTATGACACAACGATGATGCAGTAATTATCTTATTAATGAAATATTGACATAATTGATGTTATAAACACCAAAATAAATGTAATTTGGGATTTTTTATGAATTCCACTAATTTTCTAGGTTACTATGATATATTAATGTTGATTTAATCAACTTGGTTAGAACATTTAATTCTGTTATGACTTTCACAAAAATCATATATCAAATAGTGTCAAAATTGACACAAAATAGTTTTTAAATCAAATATTATATTACTAATTGTTATTTTATTCCTAAAAATCTAATGTTCGGCCAAATGACTTAGATAAGGATATATATATTAATAATAAACAATTTGGGGTTCGTTTGGCATGTTATAGTAAGTGTATTAACCATATAGTGAAAGAAAACAAAAAGACACGGTAAAAGTTAAATTATTTAACTTAGAGTTAAATTTAATTGATAAGGTTTAAAATAAGATCCAAACATGTCTAAATTTGATTTGTTGATGAGATTACAACCCTATCTCATCTAAGCTTCGAATATGAGTCATTTTTGGAGGTTTTTAAGTGGGGTTAGATTTATTATAAATTAATATTTTTAAGAATTCCTAAGGTGCCCCTCTCCTCCCCTATAAAAGGACACCTCCTCCCCCTCCTCCTCACACCAATTTGAGCTCTCAAGCTCGGCCAACCCCTGCCAAAATCTCTTCTCCACTTCCCTAGAAACATCCTAGAGGTTCTGGTCTTACTCAAAGACCAATTTTAGTGCCCTAAGAGGAGGTCTCAAAGAGGCGCTTCAAAGAAGAGGTAATTACCGTTACCAATTCTTTCATCTTTATTTCTTCTTCCACTTCTTCTTCTTAGGTTGTTTCATTATGAAGTAATAACATCAGTATCACTAATATACTGATATGTTATTATAAGTATGAAACAACCCTATTTCACCATCTATCCATCCTACGGAAAAAGAAATCACCGCGCATGCGTACGTACGGAATACCGTCTCCACGCCGTGGTGTAATCTATTTTCCACCACCACCTTACATGGATGGGTATAATGGTGTAAAGAATAACTATACATAGTTATTACAACATAATATTGATTCTGATATATTTTATAATCCACTCCAATTCAATCCAATATTTATAGAAATGATATCATCGCTCGTGCGTACGTACGGACTACCGTCTCCACGACGCGATGAGATTCATTCTCCATGTTAACCATTTAAGAATGATTATAAAGTATATATAAGAAATAATAATTAAATATATGACATTATAAAGCTACTGGATTTATTTATATATATACATATGTATGTCATCTACTTACTTCCATTTCAAGACAACAAGGAAAGGAAAACAGCGTTCATGCGTACGTACGGACTACCGTCTCCATGAACGGTGTTTTTCATTTTATTTATCTACCTATTATATATATATATATATACTGAATATATATGATATATAAATCATATTTTATATTCTGGAAGTAAGTAAATCATGATATAAGTAATAATTATGTCAAGAACAACAAGTCAAAACACCTACGATAAATGAAACGATTTTACCCAAAACGCTTCTTTAACATGGAATTTACAAAAGAACGGGTAATATAATGTCATAAGTGAACCATATATGATATCATAACAATGAATATGATTCTGTAATAAGTCAATAACATGATTTAAATCATTATACAGGAGGTTCGGACACTTACAAATCAAGTCGGACCTAAGGTAAGGGAAATATCACAATCTCATTTTTATCCGAGATTGTTTATTCGTAAGTATTTACTGGGGTGTATTTTATCATCCACATCCATGTTCCCTCAATATGAAATATTGTTTCCATCCACTTTCAATAGTTTAAATCCAATTTTACCCTTAGGTGAGTTTTTAGTAAAGAATATGAAAGGAATCTTTTGTCGTTTTTCCGTACGAGGTACTTTTTGATTTTTCCGACAAAAGTACGAAGAATGTTTTTTTTAACTTATACGGCATGAATGGATTTTTAAAACATTATTTCCAAGAAGCTTCCTTTACAAGTTTTCAAGTTTATTTTTAATCAACTTCTTTTATTTTAAAGTTATATGACATGTTATGAAAGGAAAAATGTTTTTGAAGAAGAAAGGATATTTTCCTCAAGAATGGAGTTCAAGTGTTTTATCAAAATTATTTTCCATCTAAGATAATAAAGGGTTCTGTTTTTATCCCTATTATTACATTGATTTGATCATTTTGTGATGGAATTATTTTTATGAATTCCTTTATCTTATATTAATTGATTTATGATGTCATGATGTTTCAAGAATCCCATTTTTGTTACATGTGTTATGCGATGATGTATGTTTTATGATTATGTGGCACACATAAGAAAGGATTCATTATAAGATGGGTGGGACCTATATCTCCCTCCAATGCATTGGGTAAAGATTTTATATCTCATGAGATAGACATGGCTGGAATGGTAGGTTATACCGGTTCAGTGAAACAGGACTGAAACGAGGGTTACTCGATTCAGAAAGGGACTTTGTCCACTAAGATAGTCTTGGCAATGAGTCATGACTAACAAGAAATGATTTTCCATGATTATGTGTGCATGCCACAAAGTTTCAAGTTTCAAGTTATGATTATGGTGATTTCATTTTCACTTCTATGATTTATCCCATGATATGATATTATGAGCTCTTTTGCAGGTCAAGATTTCCAAAAGCTATGTTCTTATGTATATGATGTGATTGATATTTCTTTTGTTTACCCTTACTGAGCATTTGAGCTCACCCTTTTATGTTTTCTTTTCCCCAGGATATAAAGAAAGGTTTTAGGTAAAAAAAGGGAAGATCTTTATGGGAGATATTGAAGATCTTTCACCACGATTAGAAGATTACGTTCCGAGTTTCCAAAGACACTAAACTATTACGATCCTTGTGTGTGCATTTTTATTATGTGCTAAGTATTCCGCAAATGTAATGTAATGTCCATGTACGTCAGGATACGGGTCTCTACAGTTGGTATCAGAGCAAAGGTTTATTCATCCTTTGGAAACTAGGATGCGAAAACGTTACTGAGATCCCTAGAGATATTTATAAGGTATGTCTAGGGATGCCCCTAAGGATAAGTATACGTATAGGATATAGTCCTAGAACTATGGTAACGATATTAGATTAAACCAAAGATGTTAGATATTTAAGTTACTCCCCCTTTATTATGATTTTTGCCTCTCACACTATTCTTTTTGGGTTTTAGAAAATGGCTGGAAACAAGGTGATTCACGATAATGGAGGAAATGATTGACAATGGAATGATATTATTCATGAGCAACCAAATGAAATGGGATTTGGATGTCCAAACATCATTATTATGCCGAATCAGCAATCTCATAATATGATCAATAAAGTGAAATTTGGTAAGTTTCCTGACTCGACTAATAAGAGAAAGATGGAGATCCATGATGATCATAGAGGAAAGAAAGTTCAATTTCCCCTATGTAAATCATGTGGGAAGAGGCATCAAGGAGAATGTTTCAAGGGAACTGGAAGATGCTTTGGGTGTGGAAAAGAAGGACACAAAGCAAGTAAGTGCAAAGGAAAAGGTTCAGTTAACATCATGGATGAGGATAATGGTATTGCTACGACATCAACAATGGTTAAATGTTTTAAATGTGGAATGTATGGGCATTATGCAAACCAATGCCCTAAGGGAAAGTCTCATGAAGATAATCAGTATGGTCGTATGGGAAGTATTTATGTTGATGACGATGAAGAGACTACAAATGATATGTGAGAGGAAAGAATTGTTGAAGCTCGGTCAATGGTTTAAGAATGTAGTGGAATGATTACATGTTTATCATGTGTAATGTTGTATAAGTAATCTCATGGTACTATGGAATAAAGAGACATGTAAGGATTGTTACATTGTTGTCTGATTAATGTTACCAGTAACAATGAAAGGTTATTCAGATACTTTTGGAAAGTAGAAAGGATAAGAAGATAATGAGATGTTTGATTGTATTCATGAGCTCATGATTGATATAAGGACTAAGTGATATCATGGTTTGAGTATATAGAATTTTGAGGATTTTGGTATGTGGAAAGTGTTAACTTTTAACTGCATTCAAGTTTTCACTAAGGTTCAAAGGGTATTCAAGAGAGTACAAGATTAAGGCCTTTGAATGTTTGGAATGTGTCCAACAAGATATATCTTATGATATATGGGGATCAACGATGGTATTAAATCTCTGGTAATCGTTTTCACTATGTTATGAGAATGGACTGCAGTATTATGGATAGGACTAAAGATTGGAATGGATTATGTTGGACATAAGTTAGTATTGTTTAAGGATAGAAGTTTTTTTCGATACTATGGGATGTTATAGTAATATAGTTTTAAAAAAAAGGAAAACCTGCAGGACGGGCGACAACCCATCGCTTCGGACAAGGCTGTGGGAATCGAACCCACAACCGAAGTGCGACTGGCCTTTATCGCCTACCACTGGCCTACATGAAGTCCCTGTTAAGTAAAAACTAGTTTTATTATATTAAGCAGTATGATATATGAAGTATAAGTCCATTTTAGGAACCATATATGATTAATCTCACTATAGATCGATTTATGCATATAATTTTTGCTAACCTTTTGTTTGAGACAGATGGAATGACCCGTCATTCTATCACATGATCTGCTAACACTTCACGAATAACAAATTCAACTTCATTTATTTAAGAGATGAAGTGGAAATTGTTCAAGGCACGAACAACAGTGAGATTGTACCAAAATAAAGTAAGTATTTATTAAAATTCAAATTTTCAACTTTAGGGGAAATGATCTTGAAAACCAAAAATGTTGTCCTAGTGATCTTATACCTGATGAATCAGATGGTACCTTATATCATCACAAATCTATGGATTTGTGATTACTGGCTTTTCCATAGCCATGTTCTCTACCACTCTCCATCAGAACATGATGGTTAGATTTCTCTTCCATATCCATATTTTCACCTATGTGGAAACCCAGCGATTAGTTTATTTGGGTAACCGTTACGTTTCATACTTTTGTTTTTAAAGATTGGTTTTGATATTCCTTTTTACGATGTGGGTTTCTAATAATGAATCTTTCGAATAGTAAACCATTTATAACCCCGACGAATTTCGAGGGCGAAATTCATTTTAAGGGGGGTAGAATGTAACAGCCCATGATTTTATAAAAAAATATTCTTTTTAATTTTATTAATGTCTTGTGTTGTACGCTACACCAAAAGGAGCTTGCACAACACACATCCTTGACTTTCCTTGCATTACACGCAATCACGACCTTCCTCGATAGCGTGTGTAATACGCAATACCGAGTTTCACTAAACAACGATATGCTATTAAAATATTATTAAAACTAGCCGTTATGAATAGTAATAACAACTTTTTGAAATTATGTAAATCTTATTTTTCAAATTGAACTTCATTTTTGGATTCGGAGTATCGAATTTAGCCTAAGGTGAAATTTTGGTACATTTCGGATAACTTTCATATTCTGATGAATAGTGAAAATTACTAAATTTTGGTTAAAAACAACTTTTTCAATCGAAATAATTAATAGTGATAAATTATTAATTTGAGTGGTTTTAAAGTATATTTAGAATATATTTTTACAATTTAATACAATGTTGGTCATTGGATGTAATTTCACATTTAAACCAGACATAAACAAGTGTCAATCTTTTGATAGATATTATTTCTTAAAAACACGCTATTTGTTTTAACAGTGGGATTTAATTATAAAATTAATTAATGCAACTTCTATGTTATGAATTTGGTAAAATAGACTTCATTTTTGAATTCAGAATATGAAATATAGCTTAGGATGAAATTTTGGCATTTTTCTGAAAACCTTCAATTTTTGATGAATAGTGAAACCACTAAGTGGTAGGTTAAAAACTGAATTTTGCATAAAACTTAATTTTACCGCTTCTGTTAATGGAATTTCGAAAATCCGAGAGACACGGTTAATATCAAGGACTAAAATGTGGTTCAATGAGATGAAAATAATTTTTTGGTGAATAGTAACTTTTTATTTTTTTTACCGCGGTTAATAGTAAATAGGGTAACTAACGGTAAATATGATATTACTATTACCCTAACACATGTCCTAATTCCATTGGACAAGTGTAATTCGACCAAAAACAAACTTAGGAATAAAATATGACCATTTAGGCCCACTTGGATTAGATTAGGACATTTATTATTAATTGATTTAAAGAAGGGTTAAAATGGTTAAAATCAATGTTTAATAAGTAAATCATTTTTAATATGGGGTTATACATAAGATAAATTCGACTATAAATATTCATTGGAAAGATAAAAAGATTTCCTACATAATGGTATTTTATTTATAATTTTTAGACATTAAATAATTTAATTTAGTTATGACACAACGATGATGCAGTAATTATCTTATTAATGAAATATTGACATAATTGATGTTATAAACACCAAAATAAATATAATTTGGGATTTTTTATGAATTACACTAATTTTCTAGGTTACTATGATATATTAATGTTGATTTAATCAACTTGGTTCGAACATTTAATTCTGTTATGACTTTCACAAAAATCATATATCAAATAGTGTCAAAATTGACACAAAATAGTTTTTAAATCAAATATTATATTACTAATTGTTATTTTATTCCTAAAAATCTAATGTTCGGCCAAATGACTTATATAAGGATATATATATTAATAATAAACAATTTGGGGTTCGTTTGGCATGTTATAGTAAGTGTATTAACCATATAGTGAAAGAAAACAAAAAGACACGGTAAAAGTAAAATTATTTAACTTAGAGTTAAATTTAATTGATAAGGTTTAAAATAAGGTCCAAACATGTCTAAATTTGATTGGTTGATGATATTACAATCCTATCTCATCTAAGCTTCGAATATGAGTCATTTTTGGTGGTTTTTAAGTGGGGTTAGATTTATTATAAATTAATATTTTTAAGAATTCCTAAGGTGCTCCTCTCCTCCCCTATAAAAGGACACCTCCTCCCCCTCCTCCTAACACCAATTTGAGCTCTCAAGCTCGGCCAACCCCTGCCAAAATCTCTTCTCCACTTCCCTAGAAACATCCTAGAGGTTCTGGTCTTACTCAAAGACCAATTTTAGTGCCCTAAGAGGAGGTCTCAAAGAGGCGCTTCAAAGAAGAGGTAATTACCGTTACCAATTCTTTCATCTTTATTTCTTCTTCCACTTCTTCTTCTTAGGTTGTTTCATTATGAAGTAATAACATCAGTATCACTCATATACTGATATGTTATTATAAGTATGAAACAACCCTATTTCACCATCTATCCATCCTACGGAAAAAGAAATCACCGCGCGTGCGTACGTACGGAATACCGTCTCCACGCCGTGGTGTAATCTATTTTCCACCACCACCTTACATGGATGGGTATAATGGTGTAAAGAATAACTATACATAGTTATTACAACATAATATTGATTCTGATATATTTTATAATCCACTCCAATTCAATCCAATATTTATAGAAATGATATCATCGCTCGTGCGTGCGTACGGACTACCGTCTCCACGACGCGATGAGATTCATTCTCCATGTTAACCATTTAAGAATGATTATAAAGTATATATAAGAAATAATAATGAAATATATGACATTATAAATCTACTGGATTTATGTATATATATACATATGTATGTCATCTACTTACTTCCATTTCAAGACAACAAGGAAAGGAAAACAGCGTTCATGCGTACGTACGGACTACCGTCTCCATGAACGGTGTTTTTCATTTTATTTATCTACCTATTATATATATATATATATACTGAATATATATTATATATAAATCATATTTTATATTCTGGAAGTAAGTAAATCATGATATAAGTAATAATTATGTCAAGAACAACAAGTCAAAACACCTACGATAAATGAAACGATTTTACCCAAAACGCTTCTTTAACATGGAATTTACAAAAGAACGGGTAATATAATGTCATAAGTGAACCATATATGATATCATAACAATGAATATGATTCTGTAATAAGTCAATAACATGATTTAAATCATTATACAGGAGGTTCGGACACTTACAAAGCAAGTCGGACCTAATGTAAGGGAAATATCACAATCTCATTTTTATCCGAGATTGTTTATTCGTAAGTATTTACTGGGGTGTATTTTATCATCCACATCCATGTTCCTTCAATATGAAATATTGTTTCCATCCACTTGCAATAGTTTAAATCCAATTTTACCCTTAGGTGAGTTTTTAGTAAAGAATATGAAAGGAATCTTTTGTCGTTTTTCCGTACGAGGTACTTTTTGATTTTTCCGACAAAAGTACGAAGAATGTTTTTTTTAACTTATACGGCATGAATGGATTTTTAAAACATTATTTCCAAGAAGCTTCCTTTACAAGTTTTCAAGTTTATTTTTAATCAACTTATTTTATTTTAAAGTTATATGACATGTTATGAAAAGAAAAATGTTTTTGAAGAAGAAAGGATATTTTCCTCAAGAATGGAGTTCAAGTGTTTTATCAAAATTATTTTCCATCTAAGATAATAAAGGGTTCTGTTTTTATCCCTATTATTACATTGATTTGATCATGTTGTGATGGAATTATTTTTATGAATTCCTTTATCTTATATTAATTGATTTATGATGTTATGATGTTTCAAGAATCCCATTTGTGTTACATGTGTTATGCGATGATGTATGTTTTATGATTATGTGGCACACATAAGAAAGGAATCATTATAAGATGGGTGGGACCTATATCTCCCTCCAATGCATTGGGTAAAGATTTTATATCTCATGAGATAGACATGGCTGGAATGGTAGGTTATACCGGTTCAGTGAAACAGGACTGAAACGAGGGTTACTCGATTCAGAAAGGGACTTTGTCCACTAAGATAGTCTTGGCAATGAGTCATGACTAACAAGAAATGATTTTCCATGATTATGTGTGCATGCCACAAAGTTTCAAGTTTCAAGTTATGATTATTGTGATCTCATTTTCACTTCTATGATTTATCCCATGATATGATATTATGAGCTCTTTTGCAGGTTAAGATTTCCAAAAGCTATGTTCTTATGTATATGATGTGATTGATATTTCTTTTGTTTACCCTTACTGAGCATTTGAGCTCACCCTTTTATGTTTTCTTTTCCCCAGGATATAAAGAAAGGTTTTAGGTAAAAAAAAGGGAAGATCTTTATGAGAGATACTGAAGATCTTTCACCACGATTAGAAGATTACGTTCCGAGTTTCCAAAGACACTAAACTATTACGATCCTTGTGTGTGTATTTTTATTATGTGCTAAGTATTCCGCAAATGTAATGTAATGTCCATGTACGTCAGGATACGGGTCTCTACATAGATACCAACTGCAGAATAGATCTCCTTTCCCAACCCATCAATTTCAATAAAAAAATATCCATTTTGTTTAGCTAATCAATTCCAACAACACTGACACATTAATCCCTAAGATACTCATAAATACCCAAAAATAAACAACCCCTCAATAATATAATATATAAAATCTACTCACTAGTTATTTTTAATTTAATGTAGATAAACTAATGAACTCAGAAGATAATGAATGTTAAAAAAGGAAACCATCGAGTTTCTTCAATATCTTATCTTAAAAATTTGATGAAATATATCTGATTTACTACAGATTATGATTTAATCTAATAAAAATATGTATCATGTCATGACCCACCTTCACCAAAAGGAGGGAAGGGTCAGTATATTTCCATTCCCTTCCTTATTTAAGTTGAAGGAGAGATAATGACCACTGAAACCAGCCTTCAATTGGTCCCGGAGTGGCGACCAGCACCAAGGGTATAAATTCAGACACTAAATGGAAGGCATTTCCCTTTTGTTTTAATGGGATCAGGAGATAAGATAGTAAACCCCACAACATCAAAACGGAAAGTGAAAATACGGCTGAAAATAAACCATTCCCATACGAATGTTCAAAGTTAAAAGATAAAAGTCAAAAAACTCCCAAGGTAAAAATATACCAAGAAATGGGAAACAACAACAGAAAATTCCCCAAAGGTCCAAGCTAGTACGGTCCCTCATGATCCCTGATGTCCTCCTGGAAATCTGAAAGATGTTTTATATACGTAGGGTTAGCATAAAAGTATACTCAGTAGGGAAAATCCAAAGATTGTAATGCACAAGTGGGGAGACATATTAATGCCCTGTAAAAAGAGATAACCAAGACCCTAGAAAGGAAACTATCCAGCCAAGCCTCACCAAGGAACACTCCCAAAATAATGCAAGTAAAGTAAATATAGTAATAGCAGATCGATGTTTGGGTACCCTGCACCACTTTCCCATTGGTTATTGAAGACATCCTACGCATCAGACCAATCCCACCATTCTCATCACAGTCCCACTGCCACAACCCTCCCGCACACACCTAGGCCACAACCACACATCCTTCCCGCAAACACCTGGGCCACAACCACTAACCCACCCATAGAAACCTGGGCCACAATTGTCACATGTAACCATTCTTTCAAACACCTAGTCCAGAACAACCGCTGCTACGCCCGAAGACACCTAGGCCTCATCCCGAAGATACTTGGTAAACCACCTTCCCGCACACACCTGGGCCAACCACCATACTACCCTACCCAAAGATTCTTGGGCTAATAATGGACAATAGTCCTTCACAGCCTGCCCGTAGAGTCTTGGGCTATTCGGGAAAGGGATCAGAAAAGGAGCTAATAACCAGCCACTCATAGGAGTGTTGGAAAAAACACCCTCCCCCATGAAGTGGGGTTGTTAGGAACTAAGTGATCAACTTTGGTGTGGTGCGAATAAGATACAGAAAAACTATAAGTATATGTATAGGTAACAAGCACTCACCCAATATAGGTTTTTCTTCAGCCAGCCTAAAGAACACTATCCTTACTATTAATTCATAAGAGAGGAGAATAATATCCATTCCCAAGTCACAACTCACATCAAACCAAACCCCCATTTGTTCCATACTTGTTTTCATGTTTAGTAATAATGTTTTAAAAAGTTTATGCACCTACTTGGGCAACTAGAAAGCATAAGAACAAGCCAAGGAAAGAGTACACCCAGTAACAGTTTAAACATTCACAACCGGTTCTCTTGTAAAAATACATCAAATGAGACCCATCCAAGTATTTTAACCAAAGCAGGTCAAGGTGAGATACATACCCAAGTTTCCAGAACTATGAATAAGAAGGTTTTATAATAGAAGAGGATCCCACCCCAATTCTGGATACAAACACAGGATCCCACCCTCACCCACATCACCCCAGCAATATAAGCCCATATCCAACCGTGGAGGAAACAACCAAAAAATACTACCAAAACAATGACCAATCAACAGATATTTTCAGATTTAATAGATTTTACACACTCCATTATTTCTATTCCACTAGGCATAAACTGGGGTTATCATTGAAAAGGAATTAATCCTAGTGCTTCCAATTTATTTAGCCGAATATACCTAATTAACCAATTTCCTTTATATACCAAAAGGTTAAAAAAAATACAAGACACTTAAACATCACAAAGGGTAAGGGTTTATTAGTGCACAATGAAAGACCCCCAACAACCATGATTTTAATTAGCCGTAATCTGGCCCAATTCAGAAATCATTAAGCATAAAATAGGAGAAAACAGAGCAGCATCATCGATCACCCCCCCCCCCTCTTCTTTTTTTAGAATCGGTTTATTATCTTCATGAATGTTTGGTTCATCCAATTATACAGAAGCAGTATCCTAACCACCCCACAAGATACACAGAAAGGAGAGATGAAGGTGAAACCCCTACCTAACAGATCAAGGATCGACATTAAGACCTCGCGTGGAAACTAGAAAACAGGAGAAACAGGGGTACAACTCGTCAGAATGAAGGGTACTCTGATAAGGATGATTTTTGAAAAAAAACCTAGGGATAAACATTTATGTTATAAAGGATGATAAGGGCTAAGATACAGCACGTCGGGGGTAGTTACAATATGGAGAGAAAAACTCAAAACTGCGTAAGGACCAAGATCATGGGTTGACCACGTGGCTGGGACACCCCACCTGCCATTAAAGTTCCCTGCCGTTCGGGGAGGTTTAAACCGACACACAACTCATGGTTTTTCATTCAAGGGGTACCACAAAAATCATTTGATTTCAGTGGGAATTAATGGTCTTTTCAACAGATTAAAGGGGTCAAAACATGATTTAAAAAACAATTAGCCTAAAATTGAGGTGCTACTGGGAAACTCGTGGGGTTAGGTGAGAGCTACTGGTAGCTGAGAGATATCGGTTGGCAAGAGCTACCGGTAGCCTAGAGCTACCGGTTGGCGACAGAAACCGGTAGAAGAGAGATACTGGTAAGAGACAGCAAACGATTGCCTAGTGCTACCGTTATGCGACATCTACTGGTAGCCTAGAGATACCGGTTGGAAATAGCTACCAGTAGCTTAGAGCCACCGGTTGGCGACATCTATCGATATCCTATAGCTACCAGTTGGCGGAGCTACGGGTTGCCGACAACTACAGGTAGCTTAGAGAAACCAATAGCTGAGAGATACTAGTAGCCGAGAGAGACCGATAGCCAAGAGATACTGGTTGCCATGAGACAGCGGTAGCCGAGAGGTACCGGTGGCCGAGAGCCATCGGTGGCTGAGAGCCACCAGTGGCCGAGGGCCACCAGTACCCCAAGGTCACCGGTAGGCTAGGTCTACCGGTAGGCCGAGGCTACCTCTAGGAGTCAAGGATAAGCTGGGATGGCCTTCCAGACCACCCAGAACACCTCAACATCATATTTTTACCAAGTAATGGACCCCAAAAACACTGGCCATTACATCAGATACTTCTCAAACTATTCTCTCCCCCAAGAATATAAGAACAACCCAAAAAAGAGAAAAGTGGCGTCCAAACAAACTCTCCCTTAAGATACTTCTTAGGGGAAACCCCAGAGCTGTTCCAAAGTTATACCAGAACCCTCCCCCTATATCCAATAATAATCCCCCAAGAGCCACAAAAATTCACAAGAAGCACAAGGATCACACTGTCCAACACATGAGTTAGGGAGTCCCCTCTGACATGTCAAGATATTATCCGCTTTGGGTGGCACTGACTCGCCCACACAGCATTAATAGCATCCACATTTATGCGTCCTGATTAGTAGTCATGTTTTCCCATCATCTCACATTCGTACACACACGTAGAGAACAAGGAATGGATCATCTAATAGATAAGAAAAATAATCATTTCATATATTAAATCACAAGGTACAATTTCTAAAGGATCAGAACAAAAAAACAAGGATGTAAATATAGCTCTGGGTACTGAATGCGTAACTGGGCCTCTTGCCGCCATGTGCTCTCATCTAGGCCACCATGCCACCACAACACACGAACCAAGGGGATGGTTAGTCCATGAAGCACATTCTCCTTACGATCCTCAATCTTGATTGGTTGTTATATGAAGGTTGCCTCGTATTCGACATCTAACTCTCCCCAATCGATGACGTGGGAGTCGTTGTGTAGATATCGTCAAAGCTGAGACACATGGAATACATCGTGTATCCTCAGTAGCGGTGGTGGTAGCGCTAGCTGATAAGCCACGTCACGAACATGCCACAACACTTCGAAGGGTCCGATTAACCTGGGATAACGCATACTTCCCCTGTCAAACCTCATCTGTCCACACTGAGGGGAGACCATCAAGAACACATGGTCCCCGACCTCGAACTCCAAGGGTCTCCTCCTATCATCGGCATATGAATTTTTCTGATCCTAGGATGCCTTCATCCTTTCTCTTATAAGCTGAAACTTCTTTTTTTTGATCTGCACCACCTCCGGGCCAAGACCACCTACTTCCCCAAACTCAGTCTAGTACACAGGTGAGAAACACAGCCTTCCATATAGGGATTCAAATGGAGCCATTCTAATGGTAGAGTTATGACTATTATTGTAGGCGAACTCTACCAGAGTCAGGTGTCACACCCATGATCCCCTAACATCCAGAATACATGCCCGCAGCTTATCCTCCAATGTCTGGATGGTGCGCTCTGTCGGCCCATCTATCTGGGGGTGGAAAGCAGTGCTAAGGCACAGCTGGGTGCCAAAATCATGCTGCAAACCCCTCCAGACATGTGAGGTAAACCGTGCATCCCTGTCCGAGACTATGCAAGTTGGAACTCCATGAATCTTTACCACCTCGTCGACATACTTCCGTGCGAGATCATCCACTGCACTCAAATCCTTAATCTCCAGAAAGTGAGATGACTTTGTCAAGCGGTCCACTACTACCCAGATGGAATCGTAGCCCCCTTGCTACTTTGGTAGTCTGGTGACGAAATCCATCGACATGTTGCCCCACTTCCACTTGGGGACATCTAAAGGTTGAAACAACCCACCTAGAACACTATGTTTAGCCTTTACCTACTGACACACTATGAACTTGGCCTCAAACTCTGCCAGCCCTCGCTTTACCCCAGGCCACCAAAGCTATCTCCTCAGACCCTGGTACATCTTAGAAAATTTTGGGTGTACCTCTAGGGGAGAGTTGGGGAACTCACTGAGAACCTTGACACATATCGCCTCTGGAACAAACATCTTCCCCCAGAAGAGCATATTATTTTGACCATCTTCTGTCCACCCTTCCAGAGCAACGCCCTAGTCAACTTGGTCACGCATCACTTCGCACTCTGGGTATCCCCACTTAGACTCCTACACTTAGGGCAACAGAGAAGACTGCACTATCATCTGATATAGGAAACCTCTACCATTATCCATCCTCACATCCAGGTGCAAGGCATCCAACTCCTCCATCACCTTCCAAGCGTTTTTTGACTCTCGGACCGCATCCTTCTGCGAACTTCTTCTCAAAGCATCAGCCACTACATTCCCTTTTCCTAATGTGTAGGATATCTCGAAGTCCTAATCTTAGAGGAACTCCATCAACCGTCACTGCTGTAAGTTTATGTCCCATTGGGAGAAGATATACCTCGTTCTTTTGTGATATGTGAAGACCACAAAGCGTTCCCTGATGAGGTAGGTCCGCAACAAATTTAGTGAGAAAATGACCGCTGAAAGCTCCCGGTCGTGGGTGGCATAATTATGCTCATGAGGGAATAGCTGCCTAGACCCATTAGAGTTCAAACCTTGTCACTACATTAACACACATCTGAGGCCTTGCCCTGAAGCATCACAAAACACCTCATATGTTGCCCCTTCTTCTGGTAGTCTTATCACTGGGGCACTAACCAACTTCTCCTTCAGATAGCCGAAGGCTGCCTCACACTACTCACTCCACACGAAAACCTGGCCCTTCTTGGTCAAGGATGTCAAAGGTTCCACAACTTGAGAGAAGTTGGGCACGAAACTCTGGTAGTAACCTTCCAACCCGAGGAAACTACGAACCTCTACCACGTTCTTGGATGCTTCCCAAGAAACAACTGCCTCAACCTTTGATGGGTCTACCGCTACCCCTTGTTCAGACACTACGTTCACATGGAAGTGATATTCTCGCGTCCAGAACATTCACTTCGGCAACTTACCATAGAGCTAGTGCTGTCGGAGGACATCCAAAACCATCCTCAGGTGCTCTATGTAGTCCTCCTCTGATCTTGAATAGTTCCGGATGTCGTCGATGAACACGACTACAAACCAATCCAGATATTCCCAGAAGACAGAGTTCATAAGCCCCATGAACACAGCCAGAGCGTCTGTAATGCCGAATGTCATTACTACAACCTCGAAGTTCCCATATTTTCACCTAAAGGCCTTCTTTGAGATGTCACCCTCCTTTCCCCTCAACTAGTGATACCATGATCACAGGACGATCTTTGATAACCATCCCGCCCCTTTCAGCTAGTCGAAAAGATCATCTATCCTCGGAATAGGGTAGCGATTCCTGACCGTTACCTGATTCAGCCTCTTGTAATCTATGAAAAGCCCTAGACCGCCATTTGCCTTCATTAAAAACAACACAGAAGAACCCCAGGGTGACGCACTCGGTCGAACAAAAACCTTCTTCACCAGATCATCGATCTGAATCTGCAATTCCCATAGTTCCGAAGGCGCCATCCGGTATGGATCCATCGAAATCGGATGAGCACCAGGATGCATGGCTATCCCAAACTTGATATCACGTCGAGGGGGTAGAGTCGTCACCTCCTCAGGGAAGACATCCATAAACTCACTGACGATCCCTGGCATTTCCAGCATCCTAGTATCCACTGACTCTACTGACAGATCGGCTAATAAGGAGAGGAGGGGTTCCTCTCGCCTACTGCCCTTCTAGCCACTCTGATCACTGGTGAAAGTAACACATCAGCCACCCATGTCTATGAACACAACCCTTCCTCAGAAGTAGTCAATGATGGAACACATAGAAAACAGACAATTGATGCCTAGGATGAAATCATATGGTTGTATCTGTAATAGTAGTATATCCTTGAACAACTGATGTGGCCCTATAATCATTCTACATCCTCTACAAACATATAACAAGTCAGTCTGAACTCCGAATTGTGTGCTCAGCACCAGGGGCACTAGAAGTCTCTCGGCATCATTACCCAGAGCACGGGCCAGACCGGGTGCAACAAAGGCGTGCGAATCTCTAGTATCAAACAAGGCGTATGAAAGGGTACTGAACCAATTGATCATACCTTGAACAACCTCAGGTCCCACTAGAACTGTTGCCTCTGTGGTGTGCAACTGTCCATGCCCAGACCCTCTACCCCACGGCTGTCGGCCGCCTCCCCGACCACACCCTGGTCGAGGTCCTTGAGGAGCACCCTGAGGTCGACATCCCTCTGCAACATCTTCCCTCGGAGGAGCAGGAGCTTGCTGCCGCTGCTACTCCTGCTGAAAGGGCCTAGCTAGAAGCTGCTGCTGAGGAGGGTGAAGGACCTATCAGCCACTGCCATACTGTAATCAGTCGGGGCACTGATTCTAGAGATGTCCATGGATCCTAAAGACAAAGCACCTCAGTCCAAGGCAAGAAGGGAATGGGCGAGGACCGGGGGACCGAAACTGGAACTGTCGCGGCCTGCTCCCTGCTGGTCAAAACCTAGAGGGTCCCGATTCTAGAGGACTGGTCCTGACGGCCTTTCCCTTTGATGGGCCTAGCTGAATCCCCTCTCATTACACACCACCCAGCGTGTGCATCCTCTTTACCACCTCTTCCTTCTTCTTGACCTCCAAGTATGTCGGCAAGGAAAAGGGGGTAACAATGTATTAGAGGGAAGGTCGGAGCGCCTCCTCTAAATGTCTCGCACAAGACTCATCATCCGGAAAGAGGTGCAGATCAAAGTAGAGGAGATCCTTGAACATGATACCCAACTCCCTTACCAATATACTGTCCTTTTGGAGGGAGAGTATCTCCTGCCTATTCTATACCTTCATCGAAGAAAATATGAATTCCGCCCTTAACCCCTTCTCGAAATCAGCCCATGCCACCTTAGCCTCTCTCCACTCCCCCAGGTAGAGCGTCCACCACTGACGCGCTGCTCCCCGCATCTGGATGACAACTAGAGGAACCCAGTACTCGGTCAGAGACCGGATCAAGCTGAAGGCAATCACCATCTCTTCTAGTCAGCCCTCCGTCTTAATGTGAGAGGTGCTTCCCTCGTACTTATTTAGGGTTTATTTCTAAAATGATCGAAGAGTCTTCTTCCACTGGTCAACCTCCTCCTCTCGATCAGCCCTATGCTGATTGGCCAAGTCAACCTCCTGGGCCTCAATCGCCCATATAGCTCTTGGTCGTCTCTCGGGTGCCATAGCTGCAAGGTAAACAAGGAATGACAAAGCCCAAGTAGTGAAGAATATTGTTCGTAAAATTTATTAAACTTTTTATTTATTTCAAATTCTCAAAACACCACAGAAACACGAGAACACAAGTCATTATGATGAATGTACCTTTTCTAGGGTATCAACCCTGCAATCAGCGTGGCCTCACTTGGTCGTTTGGTAGGTCCAGAGTCCTTTCATCGGATCACGGGGGGCCCCAAAATCTCGTGTCCAAGTTGGTATTCCCTGGCCCAATTCAGGCACCAAGTTCACCCAACATCATTTCCCTACCATCCCATGCAATCCTCACTATTCCTAACTTCAGACTCCATCCTATCACTCAACCTCCCTTTGATACCATTCTGTCACGACCCACCTTCACCAAAAGGAGGGAAGGGTCACCAGATTTCCAGCCCCTTCCTTATTTAAGTTGAAGGAGAGATAATGACCCTTGAAACCCACCTTCAATCAGTCACGGAGTGGAGACCATCACCAAGGGTATAAAATAGGACACTAAATGGCAGGAATTACCCTTTTTGTTTTAATAGTATCGGGAGATAAGATAGTAAATCCCACAACACCAAAACTGAAAGTGCAAATACGGCTGAAAATAAACCATTCCCATATGGATGTTCAATGTTAAAAGGTACAAGACAAAAAATCAAAGGTAAAAAGATACCAAGAAAAGGGAAACAGAAACTGCAACTTCCCTAATGGTCCAAGCTAGTACGGTCCCGTACGATCCCTAAATTCCTCCTGGAAACCTGAAAGCAGTTTTATATACGTAGGGTGGGCATACTGGTATACTCAGTAGGGAAAAACCAAAGACTCTCATGCACAAGTGGGGAGGCATAATAATGCCATGTAAAAAGACATAACCAAGCACCTAGAATGGAAACTACCCAGCCAAGCCTCACCAAGCCACACTCCAAAAATAATGAAAGTCATGTAAATTATAATAATAGCACATCGATGATTGGGTACCCCCCACCATTTTCCCACTGGTTATTGAAGACATCCCATGCATCGGACCAATCCCGCTATTCTCATCATAGTCCCACTGCCATACCCCTCCCGCATACACCTGGGACACAACCACACATCCCGCCCGCAAACACCTGGGCCACAACCACTAACCCGCCCGCAGACACCTGGGCCACAACTGTCACACGTAACCACGCCTGAAAACACATAGGCCAGAACAACCGCTGCCACGCCCGAAGACACCTGGGCCTCATCCCGATGATCCTTGGGAAACCACCTACCCACACTCACCTGGGCCAACCACCATACTACCATGCCCGAAGATTTTTGGGCTAAAAATGGACTTCAGGCCATCATATCCTGCCTGTAGAGTCATGGGATATTTGAAAAAGGGAGAAGAAAAGGATCTAATAACCAACAACTCATAGGAGTGTTGGAAAAAACACCCCGTCCATGAAGTGGGTGTGTTCGATACTAAGTTCTCAACTTGGGTGGGGCGAGAATAAGAAACACAAAAACTACAAGTATTTGTATAGGTAACAAGAACTCACCCAATCTTGGTTTTTCTTCAGCAAACCTAAAGAACACTATCCTTACTATTCATTCATAAGAGAAGAGAACAACATCCATGCCCAAGTCACTACTCACATCAAACCAAACCCCCAATTGTCCCATCCTTGTATTCATGTTCAGTAATAATTTTTTAATAAGATTATGCACCTACTTGGGCCACTAGAAAGAATAAGAACAATCCAAGGAAAGAGTACACCCAACAGCAATTTAGACATTCACACCCGGTTCTCTTGTAAAAAAAATCAACAGAGACCACTCCATGTATTGGAACCAAAGAAGGTCAATGTGAGATACAGTCCCAAATTCCCAGAACTATGAATAAGAAGGATTCAAAATAGAATAGGTTCCCACCCCAATTCGTGATACAAATAGAGGATCACATCCTCACCCACATCACCCCAACAATCTAAGACCTTATCCAACCATGGAGGAAACAAACAAACTAATACTACCAACACAATTAAGACTCAACATGTATTTTCTGGTTTAAAAGATTTAACACACTCCTTGATTTCAATTACACTTGGCTTAAACCAAGATTATGATAGAAAAGGAGTTGATTCTGGTGCTTCTAATTTATTTAGCCGAATATATGTAATTAACCAATTTCCTTTACACAGCATAAGGTTCACAACTAAAATACAAGCCATTTAAACGTCACAAGAGGTAAGGGATTATTAGTGAATAGAGAAAGACCACCAAAGGCCATGATTTTCAGTAGTTTTAAGCCTGCACAATTCAGAAATCATTAATCATGAAAGAGGAGAAAACATACCAGCAACATCGGTCAAACCCCACCCCCACCTTCATTCTTTTGAATCCGTTTATTATCATAATTAATGTTTGGTTCATCCTATTCTATAGAAGAAGTAGTGTACCCACCCCGCACGATACACGGAAAGGAGCGACGAAGGTGAAACCCCTACCTGACGCATCAAGGATCGACATTAAGTCCTCGCGTGGAAACTGGAAAAAAGGAGCAATAGGGGTACGACTCATCGATAGGAAGGGTACTCCGAGAAGGATGATTGAGAAAATAAACCTGTAGGTTATAAAGGTTGATAAGGGATAAGATACAGCACATGGGTGGTGATTAAGATACGGAGAGAAAAAATAGAAACCGCGTAAGGACCGGAATCGTGGGTTGACCACACAGATGGGACACCCCAAACGCCATTAAAGCCCCCCCCCCCCATTCGGGGCAGTTTAAACCGACACAAACCTCATGGGTTTTCATTTAATGTGTACCTCACCAATCATTTAATTGAAACGGGTATTAATGAGATTTAAAATAGCTTAAAGGGGTCAAATCATGGTTTAAAAACCAATTAGTGCAAAAAGGATGAGCTACTTGAAAAACTATGGGGGTAGGCAAGAGCTACCGGTAGCTGAGAGATACCGGTTGGCGAAAGCTACTGGTAGATGAGAGCTGACAGTTGGCGAGAGCTTCCAGTAGCCTAGAGCTACCGGTTGGCGATAGCTATGGGTAGATGAGAGCTACTTATTTGCGACAGCTACCGAAATCCTAGAGCTACCGGTTGGCATCAGCTACCTGTAGCTTAGAGCTACCTGTTAGAGGCAACTACCGGTACCCTAAAGCTACTGGTTGGAGCCAGCTACATGTAGCATAGAGCTACTGGTTGGAGACAACTACCGGTAACCTTGAGCTACTGGTTGGAGACAGCTACCGGTAGCCTAGAGATACCAGTTGGCAACAGCTACCAGAAGCCTAGAGATACCAGTTGGCGAAAGCTACCGGTAGCATAAAGCTACCGGTAGCTGATAGCTACCTGTAGCCGAGATGTAATGCCCCGACTTCAGTTACCCAGAGTCGGTGCATTATTACGTAACATTGGCATGATCACAAAAAATCAAGTATCGAAAGAACGATTAGTTTAGTAGCCTTGGGAACACAAGATACATTCATAAATGTTACATTAAATCATAAGGTGAAAAACTACAATAACATAATCTCGATTTTCCACACTCATATCCCCTTTAGACTATCCCTGCAGGTCATTCCTAAAATACTTGTTCACATCCAGGAAAAAATAAAACATTGAAAGGGGTGACCTCAGTTTCTCAGTAAGGATAAAAATATAGCGGAAGCATTCATAAATAAACATAAACATTTAAGGCAATGTTTAACTAAAAAAAGCCTTTTAAACATGAACTTCATCATAATATGGAAAAAGTAAAATGAAATAATGTCATTTACTTATTCAGATGGATATTCTACTGGTCAAATAATCACATGAAATATCAATAACCACTTTCATAATTATGGAATGAATAATGCCAGACTATCCTAACCACGTAGCCAAGGCCTCATGCCAAGACTAAAAATAATATTTTGTCAAGGCCTCATGCCAAGACACTAGTTTGTCTCATGAGACCTACTGATGCATCGAGGAGCTATAGCGGGCTCCACCCGTCACTTATTAAGTCCAATTCATTCCTTATATGAATAGGTTTAGACATATAATAAACCATAACATAATCGTATCACATAAAACATGCATAAAGGAAACATAAAATTTCCACATTTCATTCATAAGATATCAATACAACACATTGATATAATAAAAAACACTTTTAAAACCATTTTCAAAACCAAAATAAATGACAATTAAATCTTTGTATTTATTTTTCATTTAAAAAAAAGTTATGGCTTATAGAGGAAGCCGAAACTCAAATAATAGTCATGGCGGAGGAGAATTCGTTGCACCGCATACGTAAGAAAAAACATTCCTTTTTTCATTTGGTAAAATGCTTCATTTAAAAATATTCATTTTGAATAAATGTAAAAGTCAAAGGGGTTTATACACCTTATAAAAGAAATTTGTGTATAAAACAAAATATGCCTCAATGAATGGAGATTGAGACAAAGTACCTTACCAAGATCATTTTTTAAATAAAATAGATCTATTATGTGTATTCACTATAAGTACACATAATGAAATTAAAAATACAAGATAGGATATAATAATATCATGACATAATTTGAAAGTAGGAGATTAACCCATCGAACGGAAATTGGGTTAAGAAGTTCCCTTACCTTGTGTCTGACTTGACTCGACCGCTCTTTAAACTCTTGAATAATAAACTAGAGTTAATCTCTACTTTCTTAAGAACCTTTTTCAAGTTCATTATCCCTTTTATATCACTTATTACAATGTTACGAAAATTGTGTAGTCATTTAAGTTAATAACGGTCGTTTTGTCGATCTTTGGTACTTGAGTCAACAATAAACTTCTTATAATTACAAGTTGTTTATGTGGTAGAATATCCATTATCTCCAGAATTATATTCATAATGTATATATCATATATATCCTATAGATCCAGTATATACATACATTTATAATATTTCAGAACATTTAGTGGTAAGAAATGAAATGCACCATTCATGGAGATAGTAAGCCGTACGTACGCATGAACGTTACTTTCATTTCTATTTCGTATTTAATGGAATGAAGTTATAATTATATAAAGTTATAATATAATTCCAGTATAATATAATGTATAATACCATTTACTCCATCCTTTATACATCCCACATATGGCATTAACGATTCAAATCACTTTGAGGGGGCGGTAGTCCGCACTTCCTAAAACGAAATTAGCGCGTTTACTCATATTGGAAATCGTAAAGGTATGCCATAAATAAAAAATACCGAATCATAAGGAAAACAAAAACATAATATATATCATATATAAAAATAGTTTCATCATAATGGTGACCATGAGAGGTGTTAAAAGAAGATTGAACAATCATAGTTTCGTGAGGCAGAAATTTGCCAACCATAGAAACAATATGTTCTTTAACCATTAGACGAAGGTGTGTGTAAGTGTAAATAAAATCCTTCTCATAACAACATCCTATTATATTTAAGATATTTTTTTGTTACAATAGAAAGGAATAAAAAGAGTTTAAGGGTTTGAAAACCAAAATAAAACAAAATAACAAAAGAGAAGACATTACCTTAAAATCGGGTAACTCTTTTTTGATTTGAGCCAAAGGCTTCCTTGGGAAGAATTCAGACCAAAGTTAGGCTTATAGGAGTAATAGAGGTAAGTTGAGAGAGTATTTGGGTAGAGGTTGGCTGAGAAAAAAGGCTTTGATGCTATGAGTAAAGTGGTAGTGGTGGGGGCCTTTTATAAGAGGAGAGGAGGGGCACTCTTGGAAAGTCATGAAATGATACTTTATTATATAATGAGTTTCGAATTTTAAAGGTCCCACACATATATATTTCGAGGATAAGGTGATAAGGGTTAGAAATATACTCATCCAATATGTTTTTGACATGTTTAAGTCTTAGAGTTTAAATTATCTTTTTATTTTATTTAAATCATTAACTAATGAGGTAATCGTTGCATCATCATGGTGTCATAAATAATTTAATTTATTTAATGTCTAAAAATTATAAAAAAATTATCACGATGTATGAAATCTTTATAGATTTCTAATGATTATTTATATTAAAAAATATTACTTGTATAACCCCATTTAAAAATTGTTTTAGTAAAACAACTCATTTCCGTTTCATTTTTATTTTATCATTAAATAAAATGTTTTTAATGTCATTTTCCTACCAATGTGGTTCCATGGGGTACCCAAGTTGATGCATGGATTGTCTCGGTCGGCCATGAATCATAAAATATGGGTAGGACAAGTGTAAAGGTATTTTAATATTTTTATAATATCATTTTTACCTTAAATTTAACTAATTTCCTTTAATCGCGATTAATTAAACTTAAAAGTTACTATTCACCAAAAAATTATTTTAATCCCATTGAACCAAATTTTCCATCATAATGACAACCATTTATGTTGGATTTTTGAAAATAAAATCATAGAAGTGGTAATGTATCATATAAACGAAAAATCAGTTTTTTAACTACCACTTAGTGGTTTCACTATTCATCAAAAATTGAAGTTTTTCAGACAAATGCCGAAATATCACCCTAAGCTATAATTGATATTCTGAATTCAAATTTTTTTTCTATTTTACAAAATTCCAAACATATATGTTTCATTAATTAATTTTATAATTAATTCCCGCTATCAGAACAAATAGCGTGTTTTTAAAAAAACAATATATATCAAAAGATTGACAATTGTTTTTGTCCAATTTCAAAGTGAAATTAATTCTAATGACCACTATTGGATAAAATGGTAAAAATATATTCTAATTACACTTTTAAACCACTCAATAGTATAATTTATCACTATAAATTATTTTTATTAAAAAAGTTGTTTTTTTAGTATTTTTCACTATTCATAAAAAATTGGAAGTTCTCAGAAAAATACCAAAAAATTCAACTTAGGATAATTAAATATTCCGAATACAAAAATGAAGTCCATTTTGAAATATAAAATTTATATAATTTCAAAAAGTGGGTATTACTATTCATAATGGCTATTTTGATTGGTTGTGGTGTGTTAGATTTTCGAACTTGCGTACAATGCAAGCTATTGCATTATTGAATGAGAAGAGTATTGTGAATTCTAGGGGTGTTACATTCTCCCCTCCTTCAATAAATTGCGTCCTCGCAATTTGAAAATTTTCTTTGAAAAAAAAAGGTTGAAAATAGAAAATACCTTTGTAGAAAACCCACATTAGAAATATAACATTAAAAGAAAGAAAGATAAGTACAAAGGTCACCCGAGATAGCCCATACTAGGATTCTATGAAAATATGGATATGGAGGAAAAACAACCCATCAAGGTCTAATGGAGAGTTGTAGAAAATAAGATTAGGAGAATGTTAACCACAAGAAAATCACAAACTTGTGATTGGTTAAACAGTCATTGAATCTCTAGTTGATAAAGTTAACCAACAACATTTTTGTTTTAAGTTACCTTTCGTAAAGTTGAGGAATTTATTTAAGAGATTTACTAAGAACGTAAGAAAATATAATAAATTGTCATGTTGACTTTCATTCTTTAATAAATTTTTACCACTAACCCATCTTTCACTCCCAATGGTAACCGAACTCAAAAATATTCAATTTATCATAATTGTATATGGTTACAATTACTAACACATATCATTTAGATTAGGAAATCTATTTTGTAATAACCAGGGACTTCTTGTAGGCTAGTGGTAGGTAATAAAGGCATGTCGCACTATGGTTGTGGGTTCGATTCCTGCAGCTTTGTCCGACGCGACGGGTTATCCCCCGACCAGTAGGTTTTCCTTTTCCTAAAACTATAGTATTATAATATTCCAAAAATAACCTTCATAAATGTTTTAACCTTAAACAATACAAACCAATGTTCAACTTAATCCATTCCAACCTCTATAGTTATCCAAAATACCTCTGTCCATACTTTCTCTAAAAGGTATTTAAATTCCAAAATCAATTGTAACATCAGATTCCCCAAACAAAGTAAATTTTCTCTAATTGTCACATACTAAAAATATGATTACCTTCATCATATTAAAACCTTAATGAAAATTACAAGTACTGCAGTACAATACTTATATATATCACATTATTCTTATAACCCGAATATAATCCTTGAGTACAAAAGCACTAATACATTAATAATTCCACTTCAACTGTAGTAACAGCATATGATTGTCCATGATCCCTTGGCCTTTTCTAAGGTAATTTTCCCTGACTCTTAGGAAATTCATTTGAATAATTCCCCATTTCCCTACAATTGTAGCACTCAACATTGATAGCCTCTTTCATTCCCTTGCAATCACGAGCCTGGTGACCTTTTTCTCCACATTTATAACAAACTACCATTCCTTTTAGGCAAGTACAGGGGTGATTCATCCCACAATTATCACATTATGGAAAATCCTTCATTCCCTTTTCCCCTTTATCTATCTCTTGTTCCACCATTCTCTTCTTCTCTTGCATTACTTTGTTGTCATAAGACTTAGAGAATTCATTTTCTGTCTTGATATCACATGAGACAATATCTTCATATGATAAGAACGATTGTGATACTAAATCTCGACAGAGAAATGGTTTTAACCCATCAAAGAAATTATCAATATTACTTCTTGGGTTACGTATATAATATGCAGCATACCTCGCTATCCTTGTAAAGTTGGCCTCATACATTGCGACATTCTCATCCTCTTTTGGTCTCAGACTTAGAAATTTCATTCCATATCTACTCGATGGTCATGAGGAATGTATTTTTCTATGAAAATCTCTTTGAACACTCTCCATTCAATACTTGATACTTCTCCATCTTCCTTTTTATTTTCAATCAGTGACCACCATTGATCAGCATCTCCAGTGAGGCGGTAAGCTGCCATGACTACTTTTTCGCTTTGTCTACCCCCTAAAGCCTGAAATATTTTCTCTAGGGAATTTATCCATTGTTCAGCTACTAATTCATTTTACCCTAATTAAATGTTGGCAGTTGTTGCCTCATGAAGGGGTCTAACATTGATCCTCCATGTTGCAGATCAGGGTGCTCCATACGAGTAAGGTTATTATTCATAACCTGAGTGAGTGGTCCCAGTATGGTGATAAGTTGATCAGCAACAGTTGTATCTCCTGCTCCGCAATAATTTTATTGAGCAGGAGAGAAATCCCTACATGGAGTGCGTGCATTGATACGGTTTCCATTCCTCCCACCAGGCTCCATTTATTAAGAATGGCATAAACTAGTTTAGTTTATGAATTGCAATGAATAATTCCAAACTTGTAAAGTACTTAATGTAAATTGAACGGTTTATGGATATAATCCATAATAATAATAAAAATGTTTTCGTTGAGGAAGTATATACTCATAAACCCTTCATAATGGTTTGTAAAAAAAATGAGAATTATCATAAGCATATCCCCTGAGAGTGTCCTAACCAAGAGTGCAGCAAGGCCCGTTGTCGTGCACCAGTTCCCATTCGAGTCTAGATTAAAGCGGTGTTTTCGGGTTTTAACTCTAGGTACATCTGTGCCAGAGCCGCCTCTAACTGCTCATATCCAGACATGGATGTATTGCTGAGAATACTCATAAAATCTCTACATTACAATAATTATAGGAAGTTCTTCTATACTAATCCTCAAAGTCCATCTTAGGGCTATGTGCTCTAATCAATGTTTATCTAAATCTAGCTTCCATGGTTAGTACAAAACTGCCTCTGATACCAAATGCAATGCCCCGACCCTAGTTACCCACAGTCGGTGCATTAATGTGTAACATTGGCATGATCACAAAAGATCATTTCTCTAAAGCCCGATTAGTTTAGTAGCCTTGGAAACACTAGATACATTCATAAATGTTACATTACATTATAAAGTGAAAAACTGCAATAATATAGTCTCCATTGTCCACACTCATATCCCCTTCATACTATATCTACAGGTCATTCCTAAAATACTTCTTCACATCCTAGAAAAAATTAAAACATTGAAAGGGGTGAGCTCAGATGCTCAGTAAGGATAACAATATAGTGGAAGCTTTCATAAATAAACATAAACATTTAAGGCAATGTATAACTAAAAAAATCCTTTTAAACATGAACTTCAATACAATATGGAAAAAGTAAAATGAAATAATTCCATTTACTTATTCACATGGGTATTCTACTAGTCGAATAATCACATGAAATATCAATAACCACTTTTATAATGATGGAATGCATAATGCCAGACAATCATAACCACATAGCCAAGGCCTCGTGCCAAGAATACAAATAAGATTTTGTTAAGGCCTCATGCCAAGACCCTATTTTGTCTCATAAGACCTGCCGATGCATCGAGGAGCTATATCGGGCTCCACCCGTCACTTATTAAGTCCAATTCATTCCTTATATGAAAAGGTTTAAACATATCATAAACCATAACATAATCGTATCACATAAAACATGCATAAAGGAAACATAACATTTCCACATTTCAATCATAAGATATCAATACAACACATTGATATAATAAAAAACACTTTCAATACCATTTTCAATACCAAAATAAATGAAAATTAAATATTTGTATTTATTTTTCATTTAAAAAAAGTTATGGCTTATAGAGGAATCCGAAACTCAAATAATAGTCACAGCGGTGGAGAAGTAGTTGTCGCAGCATACGTAAGAAAAAAAATTCCTTTTGTCGTTTGGTAAAATGATTCATATAAAAAGATTCCTTTTTAATAAACGTAAAATTCAAAGGAGTTTATACACCGTATAAAAGAAATTTGTGTATAAAACAAAATATGCCTCAATGAATGGAGATTGAGACAAAGTACCATACAAAGATCATTTTTTAAATAAAATAAATCTATTATGTGTATTCACTATAATTACACATAATTAAATTAAAAATTCAAGATAGGATATAATAATATCATGACATAATTTGAAAGTAGGAGATTAACCCAAAGAACAAAAATTTGGTTAAGAAGTTCCCTTACCTTGTGTCTGACTTGACTCTACCATTATTTAACCACCTGAATAATAAACTAGAGTTAATCTGTACTTTATTAATAACCTTTTTCAAGTTCATTATCCCTTTTATATCACTTATTACAATGTTACGAAAATTATGTAGTCATTTAAGTTAATAACGGTCGTTTTGTCGATCTTTGGTACTTGAGTCAACAATAAACTTCTTATAATTACAAGTTGATTATGTGATAGATTATCCATTATCTCCATAATTATATTCATGATATAGATATCATATATATCCTATATATCCAGTATATACATGCATTTATAATATTACATAACATTTAGAGGTAAGAAATGAAATGCACCGTTCATGGAGACGGTAAGCCGTACGTACGCATGAATGCTACTTTCATTTCTATTTTGTATTTAATGGAATGAAGTTATAATTATTTAAAGGTATAATATAATTCCAGTATACTATAATGTTTAATACCATTTAATCCATCCTTTATACATCCCACATATGGCATTAACGATTCAAATCACTTTGAGGGGGCGGTAGTCCGCACTTCCTAAAATGAAATTATCGCGTTTACCCATATTGGAAATCGTAAAGGTATGCCATAAATGAAAAATAAATAATCATTAGGAAAACAAAAACATAATATATATCATATATAAAAATAATTTCA
Source organism: Viscum album (assembly GCA_963277665.1). Classification (NCBI taxonomy): domain Eukaryota; kingdom Viridiplantae; phylum Streptophyta; class Magnoliopsida; order Santalales; family Viscaceae; genus Viscum; species Viscum album. Next base: position 2,080,200,030 of record OY728137.1, on the reverse strand, counting down.
TCATAATGGCCACCATGAGAGTTGTTAAAAGAAGATTGAACAATCATCGTTTCGTGAGGCATAAATTTTCCAACCACATAAACAGTATGTTCTTTAACCATTAGATGAAGGTTTGTGTAAGTTTAAATCAAATCATTCTCATAAAAACTACCTAGTATATTGAAGATACTGTTTTGTTACAAAAGAAAGTAATAAAACGAGTTTAAGGGGTTGGAGAAACAAAATAAAACAAAATAACATAAGAGAACACATTACCTTAAAATCGGGTAACTCTTTTTTGATTTGAGCCAAAGGCTTCCTTGGGAAGAATTATGCCCAATGTGAGGCTTCTAGGAGTAATAGAGGGATGTTGAGAGAGTATTTTGGCAGAGGTTGGCCGAGCCAAAAGTATTTTAAGGTGTGATTAAGGTGGTAGTGGTGGGGACCTTTTATAAGAGGAGAGGAGGGGCACTCTTGGAAAGTCATGAAATGTTACTTTATTATATAATGAGTTTCGGATTTTAAAGGTCCCACACTTATATATTACGAGTATACGGTGATAAGGGTTATAAATATACTCTTCCAATAGGTTTTTGACAATTTTATGTCTTATATTTTACATTATATTTTTATTTTATTTAAATCATTAATTAATGATGTAATCGCTGCATCATTATGGTGTCATAAATAATTTAATTTAAATAATGTCTAAAAATTATAAAAAATTATCATGATGTAGGAAATATTATTATATTTCTAATTAATATTTATAGTCAAAAATATTACTTGTATAACCCCATTTAAAAATTGTTTTAGTAAAACAACTCATGTTTGTGACATTTTTATTTTAACATTATATAAAAAGTTTTTATTGTCATTTTCGTACCAAAGTGGATCCATGGGGTCCCCAAGTGGAACCATGGATTTTCATGGTCGGCCATGACTCATCCAATATGGGTAGGACAAGTTTAAAGGTATTTTAATATTTTTATAATATCATTTTTACCTTAAATTTCACTAATTACCTTTAATCACGATTAATTAAAAATAAAAGTTACTATTCAGCAAAAAATTATTTTAATCCCATTGAACCACACATTACTTCCTAATGAAAACCATGTATGCCAGATTTTTAAAAATCAAATCACATAATTGTTAATGTTTCATTTAAATGAAAAATCAGTTTTTTAACTACCACTTAGTGGTTTCACAATTCATCAAAAAATGATGTTTTTCAGAACAATGCCAAAATTTCACGCTAAGCTATAATTGATATTCCGAATTAAAAAATGATTACTATTTTACAAAATTCCAAACATATAAGTTGTATTAATTAATTTTATAATTAATTCCCGCTATCACAACAAATAGCGTGTTTTTAAGAAACAATATATATCAAAAGATTGACAATTGTTTATGTCCAATTTCAAAGTGAAATTAATTATAATGACCACCATTGGATAAAATGGTAAAAATAAATTCTAATTACACTATAAAACCACTCAATAGTATATTTATCACTATAAATTATTTTGATTAAAAAAGTTGTTTTTAAATATTTTTCACTATTCATAAAAAATTGGAAGTTCTCAGAAAAATACCAAAAAATTCAACTTAGGATAATTTCCATATTCCGAATCCAAAAATGAAGTCCATTTTGAAATATAAAATTTATATAACTTCAAAAAGATGGTATTACTATTCATAATGGATATTTTGATTGGTCGCAGTGTGTTAGAATTTCGAACTTGCATACATTGCAAGCTATTGCATTATTGAAAGAGAAGCATATCGGGAAACATGAGGTGTTACACGAGAGCTACCGGTAGCTGAGAATGACCAGTCAATGAGAGCGACGGGTATCCAAGAGCAACCAGTTTCTGAGTGCTACCCGTATCCGAGGGCCACCGGTACCCCAAGGTCACAGGTAGGATAGGTCTATCGTAAAGCCGAGGCTACCGCTAGGAGTCACCAAGAAGCTGGGATGGCCTTCCAGACCAGCTAGAACACCTCAACATCATATTTTTAACAAGTAATGGACCCTAAAACCAGGGCCATTACATCAGATACTTCTCAAACTATTCTCACCCCTAAGAATATAAGAACCATGCAGAAACTAGAAAAGTGGGGTCCAAACAACCTGCCCCCTAAAGATACCTCTCTGGGGAAAACCCCGGAGTTGTTCCAATGTTGGAATAGAACCCTCCACCTACATCTAGGAATAATCCCCCAAGATCCAAAAAAAATTCACAACAAACACAAGGATCACACTGTCCAAAACATTAGTTAAGGGAGTTCCCTCCTACATGTCAGGATATTATTGTCTTTGGGCGGAAATGACTCACCTGCACTGGTTTAATCGCATCCACATTAATGCGTCTTGATTTACAGTCAGGTTTTCCCATCATCACACATTTGTACAGAATTTAAGAGAACATGGAATAGATCAACTAATAACTATAAAAAATCATTTCATATATTAAAGAACAAGGTACAATATCTCAAGGATCAGAACAAAACAACAAGGAAGTCAATATAGCTCTGGGTTCTGAACGCGTAACTGGGCCTCCCTCTCCCATGTGCTCTCCTCCAGGCCACCATGCCTCCATAACACACGAACCGAGGGGATGGATCATCCAAGAAGCACTTTCTCCTTACGATCCTCCATCTTGATTGGTCGTTATATGAAGGTCGCATCGTCTTCGACATCTAACTCTCCCCAATCGATGTCGTGGGAGTCATCGTGTAGATATCGAAGAAGCTGGGACACATGGAATATATCGTGTATCCTCAGTAGCGGCGGTGGTAGTCCTAGATGATAAGCCACTCCACCGACCTGCCGCAACACTTCGGAGGGTCTGATGAACTGGGGAGAGAGCTTACATCCCATGCCGAACCTCTGCTATCCACACTGGGGGGATACCTTCAAGAACATGTGGTCCTCGAACTCAAACTCCAAGGGTCTCCTCCTATCATCGACATATTACATCTGCCAGTCCTAATCCACCTTCATCCTTTCTCGTATAAGCTGATCCTTCTCTGTCGTGCTCTGCACCACCTCCGGGCGAAGAACAACTGCTTCCCCAACCTCAGTCCAGCACACTGGTGAGTGACATGACCATCCATATAGGGCTTCTAATGGAGCCACACCAATGGTAGAGTGATGTCTATTATTTTAGGCAATCTCTACCAGAGGCAAGTGTCACACCCATGATCCCCCAAAGTCCAAAATACATGCCCGCAACATATCCTCCAATGTCTGGATGGTGCGCTCTGTCTTCCCTTTTGTCTGTGTGTGGAAAGCAGTGCTAAGGTCAGTTGGGTTCCAAAAGCATGCTGCAAACTCCTCCAGACTCGTGAGGTATAACGTGCATCCCTGTCTAAGACTATGGTACATGGAACTCTATGCAGCCGTACCACTTCGTCCACATACTTCTGTGATATATCATCCACTGCACTCGACTCCTTAATCGCCAGAAAGTGAGCCGACGTCGTCAAGCGGTCCACTACTACCCATATGGCATCTCATCCCCCTTGTACTTTGGGTAGTCCCATGACGAAATCCATCGATATGTCATCCCACATCCACTCGGGGACATATAAAGGTTGCAACAACCTGCCTGGAACGTGGTGTTCAACCTTTACCTGCTGACAAACTAGGCACTTGGCCATAAACTCTGCCACTAATCACTTTACCCTGGGCTTACAAAGCTATCTCCTCAGACCCTGGTACAACTTGGATACTCCTAGAGATACCGCTAGGGGCATGTTGTGGTACTCACTTAGACCCTTGACACACATCGCCTTTGGAAAAAACATCTTCCCCTGGAAGAGCATCCGATTTTGACCATCTTCCATCCACCCTTCAGAGCATCGCCCTAGTCAACTCAGTCATGCATCACTTCGCACTCTGGGTCTCCCCCATTGCCTTCCAAGCTATTGCTGACTCTCGGACTGCATCCTTCTGTGGCCTCCTTCTCAAAGCATCGGCCACTACATTCCTTTTTTCTGAAGTGTAGGATATCTCCATGTTGTAATCTTGGATGAACTCTATCAACCTTCACTGTAGTAAGTTTAGGTCCCACTGGGAGAAGATATACCTCATGCTTTTGTGATTTGTGAAGACCAAAAAGCGTTCTATGATGAGGTAGTTCCGCTAAATATTTAGCGAGAAAACAACCGCTGCAAGCTCCAGGTCGTGGGTGGAATAATTATACTCATGAGGGCGTAGCTTCCTTGACCTATAAGAGATCAACCCTTGTCGCTGAATTAACACACATTTGAGGCCTTTCCCTGAAGCATCACAAACACCTCATACGCTGCCCCTTCTTCTAGTAATCTCAGCACTGGGGAAATAACCAACTTCTCCTTCAGATATCTGAAGGGTGCCTCGCACTGCTCACTCCACACGAAAACCTGGTCCTCCTTGGTCAAGGCTATCAAAGGCGCCGCAACTTGAGAGAAGTTGGGAACGAACCTCCGGTAGTAACCTGCCAACCCGAGGAATCTACGAACCTCTGCCACGTTCTTGGGTTCTGCCCAAGAAACAACCTCCTCAACCTTTGATGGGTCTACCGCTAACCCTTCCTCGGACACTACATGCCCATGGAAGTGCACTTCTCGCATCCTAAACTTGCACTTCGATAACTTCCCATAGATATGGTGATGTCAGAGGACATCAAAAACCATCCTCAGGTGCTCCGAGTGGTCCTCATCAAATCTTGAATAGATCAGGATGTCATCGATGAACACGACTACGAACCAATCTAGATATTTCCTGAAGACGGAGTCCATAAGCACTATAAACACAGCTAGAGCGTTTGTAACGCCGAAAGGCATGACTACAAACTCTAAGTACCCATATGTGCACCTGAAGGCCGTCATCGAGATGTCGCCCTTCTTTACATTCAACTAGTGATACCCAGAACGCAGGTCGATCTTTGAGAACCATCCCTCCCCTTTCAGCTGGTTGAAAAGATCGTCTATCCTCAGAAGAGGGTAGTGATTCCCTATCTTTACCTGATTCAACCTCCTGTAGGCTATGTACGACCTTAGACCGACATCCGCACTCTTCGTAAACAACATAGGAGAACCCCATGGTGACGCACTCGGTTGAAAAATACCCTTCATCATCAGATCGTCGATCTAAATTTGCAACTCCTGTAGATCCAAAGGTGACATCTGGTAGGGATCCTTATAAATTAGATGAGAAACATGCTGCAAGTCTATCCCAAACTCGATATCATGTTGAGGGGGTAGAGTCATCACCTCCACAGGGAAGACGTCCATAAACTCACTGACGATCCCTAGCACTTCCACTATCTCATCATCCACTGAATCTACTGACAGCTCGGCTAACAAGGAGAGGAGGGGTTCGTCTCGCCTGCTACCCTTCTGGGCACTCCGCTCGCCAGTGAAAGTAACACATTTGCCACCCAAGTCTGAGAATACAACCCTTCCTCGGAAGCATTCAATGTTGGAACACACAGAGAACAGCCATTCGATGCATAGGATGACATAATATGGTTATATCTATAGCAGCAGTAGATCATTGATAGACTGATGTGGCCCTATCATCAGTCTTCATCCTCTACAAACATATAACAAGTCGGTTTGACCTCCTACTGGTGTAATTATAACCAAGGGAACTGGAATTCTCTTGACATATAGACCTAGAGCACGGGCCAGACCGGGTGCAACAAAGGAGTGTGAAGCTCCGGTATCGAAGGAGTAAGAAAAAGTACTGAATGAACTGATTGTACCTTGAAAAACCTCTGGTCCATCTAGAACTGCTGTCTCCGTAGTGTCCAACTGTCCATGCCTAGCTCCGGTGCCCCTCAGCTTTCGACCACCTAACTGACCATATCCTGGTCGAGGTCCCAGAGGAGCGCCCTGAGGTCAGCCTCCCCCTGCAATGGCTGTCCTCGGAGTAGCGGGAGCTCGCTGCCCCTGCTACTGCTACTGAAAGGTCCTAGCTGGAAGCTGATCCTAAGGCAGGTGTTGGGCCTTTCCACCACTACCATATTGTACTCGGTCCGGACACTGATTCCGGAGATGTCCATGGCTCCCACAGACGAAGCACCTCGGTCCTAGGCCCGAAGGGAAAGGGAGAGGACCGGGGGACCATAACTAGAAGTGTTGCGACCTGCTCCCTATTGGTCAGAACCTAGAGGGTCCCGATGATGGACATATGGTGCTGATGGACTTTTCCTTTGACGAGCCTATCTTAATCCCCTCTCGTGACACACTTCCCAGCATGTGCATCCTCCCCACCACCTCTGCCTTCTTCTGGACCTCCATGTATGTCGGCAAGGTGAAGGGGGTAACAGTGTAATGGAGGGATGTTCAGAGCGCCTCCTCAAAACGTCTCGCCCGAGACTCCTCATCCAGAAAGGGGTCCAGAGCAAAGCGGAGGAGATCCTTGAACATGATCCCCATCTCCCTTAGCGACATAATTACCTACTGGAGGGAGAGTAGCTCCAGCCTCTTCTCTACCATCATCGTAGAAGACATGAATTCCACCCGGAACTCCCTCTTGAAATCAGCCCATGCCACCTCAGCCTCTCTCCTCTCCCCCAGGTAAACCATCCACCACTGTTGTGCTTCTCCCCGAATCTGGATGAAGGATAGAGGAACCCAGTACTTGGTCGGAGCCCGGATCAAGCTGAAGGCTATCACCAGCTCCTCTAGACAGCCCTCCATCTTAATGTTAGGGGTGTTGCCCTCGTACTTCCCGAGGGTCAATCACTGGAAAGCTCAAAGGGTCTTCTGCCGCTATTCATCCTCCTCCTGTCGATCATCCCTCTGTTGATCAGCCAAGTCAACCTCCTGGGTCTCGATCGCCCTTACAGCTCGTGGTCATCTACTAGGTTCTATAGCTGCAAGGTAAACAAGGAATGCCTAAGCCCAAGTAGTGCAGAATAATGTTCTTAAAATTTCATAAACATCTTATTTATTTCAAATTCACAAAACCCCCCAGAAACACAAGAACACAAGTCATTATGATGCATGTACCATTCCTAGGGTCTCTACCCTGCAATCAGCATGGCCTCACTTGGTCGTTTGATAGGTCCAGAGTCCTTGCATTGGATCACAGGGGGCCCTAAAATTTGGTGTCCTAGCCTGTCTTCTCTGGCCCAATTCACGCACCAAGGTCACCCAACACTGTTTCCCAAACATCCCATGCAATCCTCACTATGCCTAACTCTAGACTCCATCCTATCTCTCAACCTCCCTCTGATACCATTCTATCACGACCCGCCTTCAACAAAAGGAGGGAAGGGTCAGCAGATTGCCAGGCGCTTCCATCTTTATGTTGAAGGAGAGATAATGTCCCCCAAAGCCCGCCTTAAATAGGTCCCGGAGTGGCGACCTGCACCAATGATATAAAATCAGACACTAAATGGAAGGCATTACACTTTTTGTTTTAATAGGATCGAGAGATAAGATAGTAAATCCCACAACACCAAAACTAAAAGTGAAAATATGGATAAAAATAAATCATTCCCATATGCATGTTCAAAGGTTAAAGATACAAGTCACAAAAATCCAAAGGTAAAAAGATACCAAGAAATGGGAAACAACAATAGAAACTGCCCCAAAGTTCCAGGCTAGTACGCTCCCCCATGATCCCTGAAGACCTCATGGAAAAATGAAGTAGTTTTATATACGTAAGGTGAGCATACAAGTATAATCAGTAGGGAAAACCAAAGACTCTGGTGCACAAGTGGGGAGGCATACTAATGCCCTGAAAAAATAGATAACCAAGCACCTAGAAAGGAAACAAACCACCCAAGCCTCACAAAGGTACACTACCCAAATAACGCAAGTCAAGTAATGTATAGTAATAGCACATCTATATTTGGGTACCCCGCGCCACTTTCCCACTTGTTATTCAAGACATCCTATGCATTGGACCAATCCCACCATTCTCATCGCAGTCCCACTACAATACCCCGCCCGCAAACACCTAGGCCACAACCACACATCCCACCTGAAAACACCTTGTCCACAACCAATAACCTGCCCACAGACACCTGGGCCACAACTGTCACACGTAACCACACCTACAAACACCTAGGCCAGAACAATCGCTGCCACGCCCAAAGACACCTTTGCGTCATCCCAAAGATACTTGGGAAACCACATGCCCGCACACACCTGAGCCAAACACCATACTACCCTGCCCGAAGATTTTTGGGAAAATAATGGATTCATGACATCACAGCCTGCCCATAGAGACTTTGTCTATTCGGGAAAGGGAGTAGAAAAGGATCTAACAACCAGCCACTCAAAAGAGTGTTGGAAAAAACACCCTCCCCCATGAAGTGGGGGTATTCGTCACTAAGTGATCAACTTGGTTGTGGCACAAATAAGAAACACAAAAACAACAATTATATTTATAGGTAACAAGAATTCACCCAATCTAGGTTTTTCTTCAGCCATCCTAAAGAATACTATCCTTACTATTCATTCAAAAGAGAAGAGAACAACATCCATGTCCATGTCAAAACTCACATCAAACCAAACCCCCATTTTTCCCATCCTTGTTTTCATGTTCAGTAATAATGTTTTAATAAGATTCTGATCCTACTTGGGCAACTAGAAATTATAAGCACAAGCCAATGAAAGAGTACACCCAACTCAAATTTAAACATTCACACCCGGTTCTCTTATAAAAACACATCAAGTGAGACCCCTACAAGTATTGGAACCAAAGCAGGTCAAGGTGAGATATAGTCCCAAGTTCCCAGAACAATGAATAAGAATGTTTCACAATAGAAGTGGATCCCACCCCAATTCGTGACAAAAACATAGGATCCCATCCTCACCCACATCACCCTAGAAATCTAAGCCCATATCAAACCGTGGAGGAAACAACCAAACAATACTACCAACACAAGGTAGACTCAGTAGGTAGTTTTGGATTTAAATGATTTTACACATTCCATGATTTCAATTCCACTGGGCTTAAACCAGGGTTATCATAGAAAAGGAGTTGATCCTGGTGATCCCAATTTATTTGACCAAATATACGTAATTAACCAATTTCCTTTACACAAAAAAAGGTTCCCAACCAAAATTAAAGCCATTTAAAGGTCACAAGGCATAAGGGTTTATTAGTGCATTGAGAAAGACCACCAACAGACATGATTTTCAGTAGCCGTAAGCCCATACAATTCAGAAATCATTAATAATTAAAGATCAGAAAATAGAGCAGCATCATCGACCACACCCCCTTTCAATCATTAGAATCAGTTTATTATATTCATTAAAGTTTGGTTCATCCAATTATATAGAAGTAGTAGCCTACCCAACCCGCAAGATACAAAGCAAGGGGAGATGAAGGTGAAACCCCTACCTGAAAGATCAATGATTGATGTTATGACCTCACGTGGAAACAAGAAACATGAGTAATAGGGGTACAACTCGTCTGGAGGAAGGGTACTCTGATTATAATGATCGAGAAATGAATCCAAGGGATAAAAATTTAGGTTATAAAATCTGATAAGGGTTGAGATACTGCACGGGGGGGGGGTATGATACGGAGAGAAAAACACAAAACCGCATAAGGAGCGGGATCATGGGTTGACCACGAGGCTGGGACACCCCACACACCATTAAAGGTCCCGACCATTCAGGGCGGTTTAAACCAATGCACACCTCATGGTTTTTTATTTAAGTGGTACCTCAACAATCATTTAATTTAAACGGGCATTAATGGGATTTAAAACATCTTAATGGGGTAAAAACATGGTTTAAAACCAATTAGCGCAAAAAGGAGGAACTACTGGAAAACCCGTGGGGGTAGGTGAGAGCTACCAGTCGCTGAGAGCTACCGGTTGGTGAAATCTACCAGTAGTTGAGAGATACCCGTTGGAAATAGCTACCGGTAGCCTAGATCTACCGGTTGGCGACATCTACCGGTAGCATAGAGCTACCGGTTGGCGACATCTACTGGTACCCTAGAGCTACCTATTGTCAACAACTATCGGATGCCTAGATCCACTGGTTGGCAGAGCTACCACTAGCCGAGGGCCACCAGTAACCCGAGGTCACCAGTAGGCTTAGTCTACCGGTAGGCCGGGGATACCGTTAGGAGTCACTGAGAAGCTGAGATGGCCTTCTAGACCACCCAGAACACCTCAACATTAGATTTTTACAAAGTAATAGACCCCAAAAACCCGGGCCATTAAATATCAATAATAAGATTTTAATTATATGATCCATTAATGTGAAAGATAAATAAATGTACAACATTATAATGGACAAATTAAAAGGAGGAAAAATTAACCCAAACCAAATTTCCGAAGATTTGAATAAAAGAGAAAAAATAACCATGTCATAAAAAAGAAAAAGGATCAAAAAATAAAATACCATAATATATTTCAGTGTAAGATACATATTTTGAACTACCACCATAACTACCCCTACGATATTTCCATTTTGGATGAGAGAAGGGGTGATGGAGGAATAATATAATAAATTTTTTGATATGTAAAAATAACATCACATGACTATCATTTTTACTAATTTCATTTACAAGATGAAATTTTAATAAAATTATTTAATGTATTCACTCCCCATTATAAGAAAATAATTAGGGGGGTTATCTAATGGAATAATATCGTATTTGAAGTGTTTCAATAATGAGTCTCATCAATGAAAATGGACCCTATATGTTTGTGTATCCCATGATCGATAAGCTATTTAAAATTTTATAAATATTTATGTAGTTCTATTATGATCATCATTCTCATTTCAATATGTATTTTTGAGATCTATGGCCAGAGGGCCTCAATCCAACATGGCTAGATATTTGTCTTGGTCAGTGATAATCTATGTATTCTTATGGACTTAATGAGATTTTTTTGAGGTTGGTACATTCATTTTTCCAACTAAAATTTCACATCAATGAAATGGAGGAATATGGATTTATCCATACCATCCTCTGATATCCATTTTTTATGATTGTTTTTGAATTTTTTTCATGTATATCATGGTATAATTATCTTCCAGATTAGTGATGAGAAAATATTATTTGATCTGGTAAATGTTTGAAAGAGAATTAAATATTTACATGAGTGTCAACACGTAATAATTTCAAAATATATAGATGGAATTAAGGTGCATGATAATGAGAGGGACCCCCAGTCCCCAAATGGATAAGATAATAGTGAAAGTGAGGAGATAAAATAGGTTGAATCTATAAAAAGATACTCCTTCCCTAAATTCATCTCATTAATAAAAAATAAACCTATATTGGAACCAAATAATCTTCCAGTAAAACATATATAGTAAGTCATGGATATTATAATAAATCTTATGATTACCATCAGATCTAAACTAACTAAAGAACAATAATACCAACTATTAAATACTAAAAAGATGCATAAAGACAAAACGTATAAGAGTGTGGATGATATTAAGGGAATAAACAAGATATTTTTCCTTCATTAGATATTACTAGAATAATAATTCAAACTAATAGGGAAAACATAGAGGCAAATAGACCCACAAATTAAATATGAGGCCAATAAACATATAATGATATATTCAAACAATATCAATATTATATTTATTTATATAATTTAATGGGCAATTGTTATATATGTTTTATTATAAATGATAGCCTTAATAATATCTATGAATAATGAGGATTATTTAATTTCTAATTTGAACATTATTGGAATCAGACTATGTGATTATTATAAAGAACATAATACGCCAACCTGAAAGGAAAATTTTCCTCTCCCATTTTTGGACAATGTTTTAGAAACATTAATCAATATTTATTACCATTTCTTCATGGATAGATATTCAGGAAAAAATCATATCAAAATCAACTCAACTGATCAGTCATTTATAATTACTACATGAACCAAAACAACCATCTCCAATTGATGAATTTATTTCATAATGTGTATCTTTTTAAAGGAATTCAAATAGAACATGACAAAAATCATCCATGATATATCTAATTTGGTTCTATAAAGTTTTATAAATGATTTATCTATTTATAAATGAACTTTTTAGATTTTATTAATTATCAATGAGAAAGTTCATCAATGTTGTGAATAAAAAATGGCATGTGCTAAAAGAAAAAAATAGGATGATGTTGTTATAGGGGGGTATATTAATCCAACAAAAGATCTCAAAGAATGTAATTAGGTTTACTGGAAAATAATATCAATCTCTATAATGAACAATGAGATCCTACTATTGTAAAATGAATCATACGTATTTAAGTCCTTATAAGGTTATTTATATGTTTTTAAAAGGCTTTTATCAAATAGTCTTTCCCTAGTCACACTTTACAAAAAATGATTTCCCATTTGACATTAGTGAAGAATGTCAAACAGTCCTTGATACCTTGAGAATAAACCAAGTGAAAACACCTATTATTTTTTCTATCTTTAAAAGGTAATGTACATCGAGTCATTGTGAAACATTGGTAACTTTATTATTGGTATTATCCTATGACATTATGATTGACATATTTTACAGCCCATCTACTATGACATTCATACCCTAAATAGTTCTAAATTTTTTATGAAACTAAATAGAGTTATTATAGTGGTTTTTTTTATTTAGATAAATTAATATCATACATTGTATTCTATAGATTTTTCATCATCATGGGTTATTAAACAATAAAATATCTTCTGAATAAAAATCGTGTCAAATCATTGATGATATAATTGATCCTTATTCTATAATAATTTGTTATTTTCATCATAGATACTAAATTTATTGAAACTTTTATTATTTATAACCACTCTACACGTTAGTATTCTAATGTTGAAGATGAAAAAGGTCCTAAAATTTTGGTTGAGTTAATTGATAAAACACTCTTCTATATTGATTTTCAAGTATGAACATGGATTACATACATAGGAAACTAATTACCCATAGGAAAAATATACCCACACATATAATATCAATAATGGAACAATATAATATCTTTCTTCAAAATTTTGATCTGATATCCCACTTTTATTTATGAATTCTGCTAACTAATTGAGTTGCCGATACATCATATAAGATGATATTCAAATGGAACTAAAATGTTTTTCATTCCTTACCAAATAGACATTTCCATGCTTCTAATCATATTATTCCTAAAATTATTCAATAAATATTTTTCTATCCAATAATTCATTTTTACATGAGGGGACTCATTCAATGTTATGATCAGTATAAGTGAATGATAATAATTGAAAATTTTCATTTAATACCACAGAACCTCATCCATTAAGATGATATAATTGATTTATGGGGGAATATTCATGTAGTAACTTTAAAAAAATGTTTTAATATATATATATATTTCCTAGATTCTGTGATATTTTTAATGATGTTGTTGAACATGAAGCTACTAATCTAATCACAATCAATGTCTTAATGATATTTATAAAAGAACATTTCCCCTTCATATGGAATTCCTTAATTACTTATCAGTGATCTGGGATCTGACATTAACAATAATATAATAGTACTTATCCATTATATTTATGGAATTCGATAAAATAAAGGAACCCCTTAACTGAAACACACTAATGAGTATGTAGGACAGTCTAATTGATAAATCAATAAAATTCATCTGATCACAATATATGAGAGTAAAATGATTTCCACTATGAAACATGATAGGGTAAACTATTAATATCAAACTTCATACAAAAACCCATTATCATAACTTCTTTACAACTTTTATATGATAATACATATTTTATTATTATTTTATTAGATCATATGTCATTCATGGAGATAATAATGATAAACTTGTATTCTTATAATGTTGGGAGTAAATGGTTTCTTCAACTATATGGCCTTGAATAAATATAGTGAATCACAAATAAAAATGAAAAAAATTATAAATAAAAAATTATCCATTGGATAGACAGGAACATTAGTTGAAGAATATTAGAATCATTATATATGGTTATTTTATTCTATTTACATTAAATGTTATTCCCAATAAAATGCATGTCCTGTGGGTTGGGAGAAGTTGATATAATTTACATATTTTTGTGTAGAAAAATATAAATTTAATGATTGGGTGGGAACATAGTTCATTGATAGGGGCAATGCTTGATAATTATCTAATAGGCACTCTAGGATAGGATTGTCCTATCATTAAAATTAATATCATAACCAGGTAAATTTATAATTCTTTAATTAAAAAGAATCACTAAATAAGAGGATATATCTGTTTTTCATCTGAGGTTATAGTCGAATTGACGATGTTATGATGAATATTTATTGTTGGCTGACTACTGATGACCCTTTCTGAAAGTGTTTCTATTGCTCCTAATTATATTCATGAATTATATATTCACAATGTGAGTTATTTGAGATTTAATTGATCCAATTATTATTATTTATATTATGAATTCCAAATTCATGAAGTGAATTATTTATCTCCCCTATTTTAACCCGTGAACCTAGTGTTATTAATGATACATCACTATACCCTCTATTGTATATTATTTTCCCTTACATCACCTTTATAATTAAACATATATTTTCTAACAGAGACATCTGATCACCACCTGTAGCTACTTCTCATTCTATCCAAAAAAATCTCTGTTTATCTCCTTTGACATAGTCATCATTCTCACAATAGGACCTGATATGTTCAGGACAAATTGTAATGCTTAAGAGAAGGATCCTCCCATGATTGAGAATATGAACCATTTTCCTTTTCAACAAACAAGTACAGGTACATCCAAATAATCATTATGATTTCATTCTTCTTCCCATTATATGTAGGATGATTCATATCCTAAAAAATTTCCCTAATTCATATTTTTCTCTAAGACGTTGAGTCTGGTTTGATAATAACAATTTGAGTAAACCACGATGTAGATAAATAAAACATTAGAATGTTAAATGCATGTATGAGAAAATAGTATGGATTCCCTTGGTCAGATGGACCATTCTCATATTTTTGAGGAATGTGAGGATGTATACAGAGATCATTTTTCATGTTCCTAGAAATAATATGCATAAAACTTTTCATATCCCCATTTAATTTGGAGGAATATATTGGGAGACCACTCTAAGAATATTTTTTAGAGAGCATTGTTTTTTAATCATAAAATTTTATACTTCTCCATCTTAGGAAAAATTACAGATGAAAAAAACAAAAAAACCCATAAAGTACATGGAGATGATTGAAAAGGACTCTGTGAGCTTCCATGATCCCTGCATAGAAAAGGCCACCACACTATGGTGTGACACATTATGGATTATTAAACATGCCATTTTATTTTCATGGATTGTACTATGATATTATCATAGTGTTTTCATATGGATAAAGGATCTCATCCTTCCCATAGGCATGGGAACCCTATGGTGAACATTGGTTGATGGTTCTCTATTTACTCGGAGGCCAGTGTGACAACGAACCATTGCAATCATATGGGAGGGATAATCATCACACACCTAAACATACATTTTTAGAGTACTTGACTCTAAAAATCCCCAATCATTTTTTCAACATGTTCAATCCATACCTACCTTTATCCTCACAATTTGGTACAACTCTAGATGGTGGGATGAAATTAATATAGGTCACCTATCCTTGAAGAGTAAAATAAATATGCTTTTTTCACTGGTACATCATAATCCAGTTCATCCCACCCACCCTAGACAAGGAAAGAGGTATCCCCCTATATGACTAGGGATCTCCAACTCCCCTAAAAGAGCTATATGTTTTACCCATAAATATTGGTTGATAAATTTTGTGTTGGGGGATCTCTATTTCCTTCTAGAGAACAATATTTATATATGTTATTAATATGATACTACCTCTATCAGGACCCAAGAGCTTCATTTATCAACCCTATAACAATTTAATGCTCTAACATCCACCAATACACCCACAAAAAAATTACCCACTTATATCCAGACAAACTGCTGGCCACATTCCCTATCCATCCAACCTAGTAACCATATAACACATAGTCAATATTTCTCTATAGAATACAATCCCACAATCTCAGAGTTAATTTTATAGATTTCACAAACTATAGTAAGAGAGTCCTTTTATAGAGGCTCCATTAGTGGATCCTTTTAATTATCATTTTTATTAACAAACCTCATCCTTGATATGCCACTCACATAGACCAGTATCTGAAACAATCCATCCAATTATCATATAATCAATAGGTATCTATACATCAGCCATTATAGACCTCAATTCACCAAACTCTTCCATTATTTCTGACATATACATGGTGAGATAGCCACAACCTCCAAAAACTAGAGACACTACAACAAATGATAACCGTCGAGATACTTTATTCATTTCATAGATTCATCCCCATTATACCAATTATTTTCCTCAAAAATTAGTTTTTTTTAATGTACACCACACCACTAATTTGTACCATTTACTATACTAAATATAAGGGATACACATATAGTTTTGTGATCATATTCATTTTCAATCCTATTGCATAAATTTCGATACTGTTTTCATTTGATGTATATTCATTCACAATTTAACTATCTACTAGGATTTTTATTGGGATCCCTCGTTATTTAATTATTATTTTTCTAAATTTAGGGACCACTATAATATATCCATTCGTTAGCTATACATAATCTATATTTTCTACATGAGGGGTTTGGTCCACCCATTTCTATGGAACCAAATCTTATGATTATTTCCATTAACATGAAATACACACTATATGTTAACAAATGTTGTTTGTGGATCACTGAGCTTGTGGATCATTGTGATTTATCTTTTTTAATACAATTGGATATAAATCTCATCGTTTTCACTTTATCAAATCCATCCCATAGTCATGTATTTAACATCAGAGTTATTTATATTTAGGACACTTGTATTTAGATATTATTTCTTCTATGTAGTTCATTTAAAAAAAAATTCACTCCCATAGAGACCCACGTTTAGATGATGAAATTATTCTGTACACTATGTCTTCCTCCATTATTTAAAATTTATATATTTGATATTTGTTGTAGATTCAGAAATATTCCAGAAGAAGTTTAAATTTCCTTAATCATTTTTTGGTGGATCAAATTTATAGAATCCTCCAACATATTATCGTGGAATTGTATTCAATTCAGTGATATCATGATTATCAATAACATTACCAATATTTTAATTACATATTTCTCTATTTTTATTTTCATCTCACCGATGTGTATTCTAAAAACATTGTAGAAGATTTTTTCTTTTATGTTTCTTTCTATATTCTTAGGCTTTATTTAGTTTTCACTTGAATACTTTCCTATTCAAATTATTCTAGGATATGTTTTCCCTTTTGTATAGGATTTTACAAGAAATAAAATTTCACCTATTTAAAAAAAGTACATTTTTAGAAATAAATTTTCAAAATCTATTATTTGTGACTATTTATAATTTTTGAAATATTACAATTTTTTGACTTAAAAAGTACATTCAAAATGAAAAAAATATTTATTGGCTTATTAAATGTATTATTGAACAGATTTTTCTGCTTCTTATTTTTATCACCATTCAAATAACTATTATAAGCGTAATTTTTCTAGTTCCATTCTACGAAAATTTCAGGAGATACTCTTTCGTGATGTAAAACCATAAGAACATTAATTTCGATATTAATAAAGTTATGACTGGATAAATTGTTATTAAATATAATCCATTCATTTTTATTTTTAGAGTTTTTCTAAAATGGAAACATGTAGTTTAAAAGTACAAACATTCTATATTCCATGCACAAATATTTAAATATTGGTGATATTTGATACCCATTTTATCACATTATACACTAATCTTTTTTATACCAACTTATTTTCACATTATTAAATGTGTGAGGATTTTTTTATTTAAAATGACATGGAATTACAAATAATAATGATATATAAATAAGTATTTTAGCCAGATTTATGGGGAATGGGTTGTTATTACAGATGATGTACTTTAATGATTAATATGATTTCACCAAAAAATAATTCTGAATTTGTAGATAAAAAATATACATTACTTGATTAATGACACTCATGAAAGTTTATATTGGATTAGTTAGTTGATATGAGATATATATTATATAGGACGTCTGAACAAAAAACTATAATGAAATATGGTTCCATTATTATGCTATCATGACACACTCGTAGGCCTTCTTTGAGAATTTTTCAGGGTAGAGGTATTATTATTTGGGGCTCATCATTATGATTTTCATTATTGGCATTCATAAATAATTTTTACTGACTCAACCATATTACCATAGATCTAGTATCCAATTTGTTAAATTAGAATAAGATACAAGGAATTGAATCTTAAAGGAGAAAATAGTTTAATATTCTTGCTAAACTAGACATATATATGATTCCCATATCATATTTAAAAATATAAATTAATACATAGTGTTTGAAAAAAATAAAAATATTACCACTGTTATATACTTTTATATTATTTATAGTATACATCCTATATTCCTAGGAAAAGACAAAAAAATATTGGTGAGATAATATTCTCAATAAAGAATAAGTAAAACATAATCTATCATGAATAAATAAAAACAAATGACTCGTATTGGTAAGTAAATGAACACACATGTCAATTTAATAATTTTACTATCATGATTAGATAAACAATAATCGATATGGAAATGTAAAATAAGAGAAAAAATTTTATATTAAATTTGTAACTTCACTATCATAAATTGATGTGGAATAATCAATATAGAAAAATATATACCTGATCTAATATTTCATTTAGCTTGAAAAGAAAAAAAATATATACATCTCGGTAAAATATCACTGTATAAATATCATGAATAAATTTAAATAAATACTAAATGATTTAAATTATAAATTATCGAATATAAAAATATCAATATTCAGTTTTCCTATATAAGAAAAATCATTCATCATGGTAGTATAAAAGTGATTTTTATTTATACACCAAAATGCTTTTTAACTTGGGAAATCCAATAGGTTCATCTCATGATACTACAGATTCATTGAATAAATATTTATAACCAGACCCCATGCATATATTCCTGTCCAAATAATTCATCACATATCAAATAAATAATAATTCATGAACAATATACCATACTATTAAATATTTTTTTTTAATAAGGAATATGGATGATAAATTTTTTCCCAATCAATCAAATAAAATTCAATGTAAAACCCAATAAATAGAAATATGATACACTTTACTAAAAAAATATCCTTGATAAATATTTTTTTATTTTGGGGAAATATAATTTCTAAATATTAAAGGAATTTAAATATTTCTTTAGAAAGATAATCATTAAACAATATATTAAATAAAGTGAATTTAAAAAAATATATGATCAAAATGATCATGAATGATCAATATAATAAATAATGATAAAATGAACCCAACAATTTTTAATTTTCTTAAAAAAAATGGCAGTTGTCTTCGACAAAGAAAAATTGAAAAAAATTATATTTAAATACAAATCATGAGGAAATTATACATTTAATTTCTTAAATTATATTATAATACAAAAGTTCACCAAAATGATTGAAAATAATTTTCATTGAAAATTATATTTTTTAATTTATAAAGGAAGCTTTATAAAATTTATTTTTCATGATGGTTAGAATGTTCATATAAAATGAGTGCAATAAAATAGTGATTTTATTCAGGTTTTTCAGTAATAGAAAAATGAGATATTTTTATATTAAATAAAAAATACTCAAATATACTTTCTAAAAATTTAAAAAAAATTAAAAAAAATTTAAATATTTTTGAAAATATTTTTAAAAATTAATTAAATTTTAGAAAACAAGGTTTCAGTGGAAAATGAATTTCGGACGATAAGATAAATTAAATCTGAATTTTTTTTAAAAATTCAATAATTATAATTACTAGAGAGTTGAAAAAAATTAATATTACTCCAAATTATTAATGAATAAATAAGAAATATGAATATTAATGGTTTTGTTAAAAAAATTCAAATAATTTTCATCAATCTAAATTTCTGTATAAATTATCCTTATTAATATGAGATTGTGAAATAATGCGTTGAAAACATTATAACGACAAAGTGAGAATTAATGTTTGATTATATTATGTGTGTAAAATTAAAATATGAGTTATAAAATTTTATATTCGACCTATGAAAATCAAAATTCATTACGCACATAATCCTTGAATATCAATGATAATGAAGAAGTAATATAACCTAATGAAAAAATCTGAGTTACGAAATTCACTACCACTTGGTAGTATATAATTTTAATACACTTAGGTGAATTAATTAATCTTTAATCCTAGAATAGCGACAAATATTTATTAATTAGTATATTACATGTAAAAGTGGTATATATACACCATATATACAAAATTAGGAGAATAACATTACAATATTCTATAATGAACAGAAATTGGGTCAATGTCCCTTAAATGATTGTTCATTTTGGTTTAATGTGACTTGAACTATTATATTGTGGCCTTATGAATTTTCATAAATTATTCTAGAACTATATTAATATTTATTATATCATATATTATCCTTTTATAACAAATTATCACATGTTAAACAATAATATTTCATTATTTTCAATGTTTCGTGTGCTAGTTGCCCTATTTTCTCGTTCACGTGATGCCATGATATTTTTGGTTCATGAGAATATTATATAGTTCTACTATATCCATAATAGTATCCTAGGGAAATTTATCATATTTCGACGTCTATATTACTTTTAATACTAATCACTAAGGTTTTTTGTTTTGAAATGATATATGTTGTGATGACGGAGATGGCATGTCATATTTATGCATTAGTAACATTTCATTTTTCCATTATTATGATGGAAAAGTGGAAAGTAATATTTTCTATTAAAATAGTTCTTAAAATTTCATAGAATACGTATCACTAATTTGAATATAAATATATTTATTATACATATACTCTAGTGATGAAAATAGGGTCGCATTGCTTCGTGAAGGTAATATTCCACACATAAAAGAATGATGTTATAATTTTTATGTGAGTTAAAAAATAAAAATAAAATGATACATTATATTTTAATAATAATAAACATTTCATGAATATAATAATAATTTTTTCTATTTCAGATATATTAATTGACGTTATCCATATTAAAATCCTTATACATAATTAATGAGAAAACAAATAACATCGCTTCGGGGTGCGGATGTCGGGCGTAAAAAATATATTTTATTGTATCGCCTATGAAATGTAAATTGAAATATAATATATTATATATTTAATGAATTATGATAATTATGTTTCAGTTATAATATATATGATTTATATCCATAATCATACAAAACCATGAGAGGTCGTAATAGAAAAACCAATGACATCAGTTTGTGAGGTTGTAGTTCATAGTACACACTAATGAGAATTTTGTAACACGTTTGATGTGAGTGGATTCAGAATTATATTATTCTATTAACATAAATAACTCCCCTAGCATGACACATAATGATGTTATTATATCATAATTTTCCTATAACAATTTAATTAATTCATGAAAAAAATATAATAAAAATACTCATTAAATAACGTTACCATTTTTTTGGGTAACCTCCTTTAATTTGCACAAAAATCCTTACATGGTTGTATTTATGAACAAACTATGCAAAGAAAGTAGGAATTCCTTACAATAATGTTACATAATTTTTGTGGAATATATCACAGATAACACACAAAAAATCCATAATACCATATTAGTTTAGTTACTTTGGAAACATAAAACACTACTTTTTGGTTACTAAAAGATATTAGTCATGTGTTGTATATAACCCTGATTTATTATTCCTACCATAAACCTTTCTATATATCATTGTTAAAAGAAACATAAGAAAGGGTTACATGAGATGATTTTTAAGGGTAAACAAGAGAGATACATAAGCATTACATGGACCTAAGGGTATAAAAACATAAAGATATCATCTGAAGATCATACCATGAATTCCAATAGTCAAATACACGAGTCATGGAATAATTATTGGTAGTTCATAAGATATGAATTTAATGTAAATCAAGGAGCATAATCCATGAGATCATAATATTTACATTATACATGAAATTTTAGAATATAAATAATCTTGTAACATTATGAAAATGTATAAATATTAATCGGTTTGCTGAATAAATTAAGTAAATCAAATTAGTCCCTGTAATAAACATATCAACATAAAACCCATGTCCATGACAAAATTATAGACATGTAAAATTGGTCTGCACAATGATTTTTGAACATGAAATAAAAATCATGAATAACAAATGTACCTCATGAGTTAACCATATTTAATGATCTAATTGTAGTAAGATTTAACTCCCACCCATCACATAATTAAAACCACACATATTTAATCAAAATTATAATAAATCAATCATCATATCAGAACCCATAATATGTGATAGATTTCATAAATATCATTTAACCATAAAATAACCCATGGGAGAGGAATGGGTTTAATAACTGTCATTACACCATAACCAGAAATAAAAAATAGTAAGTATAGGGATAGTATTACAAAATAAATATCCATATAATAGTTAATGTAGTATAAATATATGGAATCATATATTTAAAAAAATAAATAGGAAAATATCCTTCTATCATTGAAAAAGTTTTGATTTCATAACATTCAAAACAATTTTAAATGAAAGAAATTTAATCATAAAATAATATTAGTAGTATTATTAGGTAATAAATATGTAAATAAGTCTTCATAAATGGAAAAAAATACATTCATTTCATATGTGTTAAAAAATTTCATGTATACATTTTTCCAGAAAATTCCCAAAGTACCTCATTTGGAGAAAAAAAATATTCTATTCAAATAATTTTGTAAAAATTAA
This sequence comes from Viscum album, assembly GCA_963277665.1. NCBI lineage: Eukaryota > Viridiplantae > Streptophyta > Magnoliopsida > Santalales > Viscaceae > Viscum > Viscum album. Next base: position 2,080,177,210 of record OY728137.1, on the reverse strand, counting down.
AATAAAATAAAAATAATATGAAATATTCATAGGATAATACAATAAAACTTTGTAATCATATTTCTAGAGAAAATTTAAACGGAAGTTAAATATTACCTAGTCGATATTTAAAATGAAATAATCAAAAATATTTATGAGACTGTGTAATAAATACTTCTCACTCAATAATTAGTAGAGTCCTATGAAAATGAAATAATAAAATTATATGGATATCAAAATACCATAATCATAAAACTTATACATATAATATTTATTTTTGTGAGGTATATACATCACACAAATGAAATAAGTTGTCTATAAGGAATGTGTCCCACAGAAATAAACTAAGACAATGATCCCTTACTACTACAGTAATATTTAAATCGTGAGTGAAATGAAATAATAACATCAATTTAAATGTTTAATACTATTAAATAAATGATATTAATTATATATCATGTCATATTTCAGTATATACAGAACACAATAAGAATTATTGGTGAATATATCATATATCTCATACATATAAAAGTAAAATAAGAAAACCATTACGTTATGTACTGACTAACTTCATACTCATTAAAACCTCTTTTATAATAAATATAAATTTATTATACATATATTAAGGATTCATATATAATTTTCATAATTCCATATATGATTTACATATGACCTTTTATGAACTATATATTAAAATTTTCATGTTAGCGTTATGTTTTTCATCATAGCTGCTTTTCCTTTCGCATGTGTTTTGATTTTTCGTATTCATGGTCATCATAATTATTTCATAATTTCATAATATCTATAATGATAAAAAATATATAAATTTAAATAATTTTCATAATTTATACTACTCGCTAAAATATGTAAATATAAAATTGAATACCTCATTGATAGAGATGGTAGGCCGTACGTTGGCAGGAACACTGTTTCCATTTTCTTATCATATTGAAAGAAGGTATGTAAATGACACACACATGAAAATATATATATATATATACATATTTAATATCATTCCATCCCAATAATTAGGTTCTATATATCATATAAATTCAATAAAATCTGTCCTAATACATTCCATGTGAAGTGTGAATGCATCACATCTCATTGAGGAGGTGGTAGTCCACACAACCAAAAATGAAATTATCATTTTTATAAAATATTAAAATCATGATTGTATGTGTAATATAATAGTTAAAGAAAAATAACTTCATAATAAAAAATATATATCATATGAAATCTGAATTTCCCTAATTATTCCCAACCATTAATGGTGGAAATTGAAGAATGAACGAAATTGGTTTGCGAGGTGGTAGTCCTCAACACACATTAATGATGATTTTGTATCCCATCTAATGGAACTATCTATGAGTGTATGTTTCACCCTTTATATTACCAAATTTATGTATATTATGTAATATCATGTAATTATATAAATGTTAAATAAAAATAATAGAATAGTTTTAAGGAATAAATAAATCAAAAACGTTCATTGATGAATATTACCTCTTCTTTGGGTATATACTATTTTTTCCCAAATGGAATCTTTGGGTCGGATTTTTATCCATGGTATGGCTTATAGGATGATGGAAGGTATGTTGGGAGGTTCCATGGATATAGGTTTTCTGAACCAAATAAGTCGTGAAAATTAATATCCTAATATATTTTGGTATGTCAGTTTTAAAAATTAGCATCACTGATAAATTTTTCATCATGTAACACCAAGTTTAAATACATATTATTCTATTAAAATATACCATTAGAATAGTAATTTGACCATTACGAATTGTAATATGACCAATATAGTAGTAACAACACAAATGAAATTATATATAAAATTTATGTATATAATAAATGATCATAAAGAATATCTATATCATGGAATTAGTATATAATTTTTTAAAAAATTAATAAATAAGTGATAGTATTTCTTATGACATAAATATTGAGTTATAATTTTAGAATTAAAATAACGATGTCATATAATATATATTTTCATGAAATAGAATCTTTAATTAATTATATATTTTCTTATGATTATATGTTCATTTCATGATACACTAATTAATTTTTTATAGTGTCATATTCCTAGTTACAAATTGGAAAACTATATTTCTCAAATAAGGGATGATTTTTTTAAAAAAATTTGATATTTAGAAAATTGTTTTCAAAAAATAGAGTTTATTTTTTTTCTACACAAAAAAAATATTGAGGGGGTTGTTTTTTAATTGTTATGAAATAGTTGAATATTTTTTAAATATTGAAATATTGTATCTTAGGTAAAATATAAATTATAAGATAAATATTTTATTCCATGAGTTATGAATGATGTAAGAATAATAATCTAGAAAATCAACTAATTATTTAATATATTTGTTGATAATAACCAAAATATTCAAAGTCCTGATCCAAAATATTAAACTAATGATAAAAAAAATAAAAAAAACACCCCTCGCCTCCACTATTAATAAAATTTATAACCCCCTCTTATTCTCACACATCCAAATCCTTGAATTACTATTATGATCTGAAATTTACCTCAACCAAACCACCCCCATGTTGTGGTATTTTTGGTCTCACTAAAAAACCAATTTATGTTTCATTAAATTGGTTCTCAAGGAAAATAACATATGGGGTAAACCATTCAATCATTCTCTCTCAACATTTTAAATTTGTTTTATTCATATTTTATTCTTACCACTTCTATAAAAAAATTGGTTAACTAATTATCTATTATATTCTATAGTTTTTTTATGTAAATGTATTATCCATCAACAAACCCCTTCCCCTACCCACTCTTTTCCTAAAAATGAAAACTTTTTCTATGATGTGTCGATTTAACACCATCTTAGATGATACGACTTCATTTTACATTACCAACTTCAAGAATGTTTTTAAAACAATATTTATAGTCAAATTTTTTTTATATATGTTATAATTTATTTATTGATTTTTAACCATTATATATAAATGATATTAATTAATACGACAAAACTAGTTCGTGATGATCAAAAAGCCACCAAAATAATCGAATGATTATCCTTAAAGATAAATTTAATAATTCTTCCTCGTATATGGATAAATAATAATATATAAGTTCATTAATCGCTATTTATTTTCATTAATAGCATATAATTTCAATTCTATGGAATTGTTTCCATTTTAAAATCTCTTAGAAACATGTATACAAGGGAATCAGTCCTGGAAATCCAGGAAATGAACACTCCTGAATATACTAATTGAATATTATATCTAATAAAAAATGCCATAAATGAACTTAATAAAATTAGAAAAAATCAAAAATATAGGTTCTAAGTTAAATTAATAATGAAACTAATTTCTTTATCTAGAACATTATGTACAAGTGATGAACACTTTCAGAAATTAGGTAAGGGATTCTTTTCGAACATCGATTTCCCATTTACGTGATGCTTTCTCTAACTTTAACCCAATATAATTCTTTATTACTATTATATAATTATTATATATACTTTATATATTATCTTTTATCATGTATATATATAATTTAATCTTTCTTTGATGGTGAAATTCATGTTTTACAATATTCATTTGAAAATTACTCATGATAAGTAAATCCCGCCAAGGGGAAAATCCCTATTTCATACCCATTTTCAAGAACACTCCATAATCTGTTATAAGGTACCAATATTTTTTTAAAACTTAAATTTATCTAATGAGTAATATTCGTAGAAAATTTCTGGTTTTTTGTAAATAATTATGCAATTTACAAATTAATGAATTTTTTATATTTTCTCCCAAGCTACACTACAATGGCCCGTTTATAATGTTCTTTCAAACACCTTTTAACATTTTTTCACATTTTTGGGTCATAATATATAACTAAAACATTTTTTTTCTATTATAATTTTCCTTTATGAGATAGACATGTATAAAATATGAATGTATGGAAAATGGAAATTATATTTCCAAAATAATTCTTCTTTGGAAAGTAAAAATGTGTACTGCCCTCAATAATTACTGAAAGATACTATTACTGTATATTCATCTATTTGAATATCTTCTGTTGAAAAATATTCATAATTGGTATTTATAATTTATGTTATCGTCCCAAATATTTTATGAAAAGTTTTATAATGATTTCAAATGTGGATGTTCTATCTTAATGTAATTCAACAAATTACTCAGAAAGGTTAGTGATTATGCTTTATATTTTTGGGATGTTTTTTAAATTCTATATGTATGGGATTTTATTTTTTCACCCTGTTAATATGATAAATTCATTGAAATTAGTATGTGATTTTTTAGTACTAATATATCCCTGGGATACATCAGTAGGTCTCCTAATACAAATAAAATGTGTATTTTAACAAGGCCTTATGAATTTATTTTCAGATGTCTTGTCCAATCCATTGAATGTATGTTTATGATGTTCGTAAATTGGCATCAAATAATTTTGATATTTGTAATTGATAATCCATGTTATTATTCTACTTGTATAATTTCCTTGTTTATGTTTCATTCTCATCTTGTTATTTATATGAAATTATTTATATATTGTAATGTCTCATAAATTCTAAGTAAACATATTTTTTATTATATGGAATTATTTTGAGGCCAAACACTATGACGTAATGGGATTCTGAGGCCCGGTGATCCTGGAATAGATTTAGGAACATTTTTAAATGTACGTTAAGTAAACGTGCGGATGAGTTTTTCTATCTTTTAAACATGTGCTCAGATCAAAAATTTGAAGGTACAATTGTACTAGGATCGTTGATATTCTCTTACAAATGTCTTAAATGTGTCTATAAAGGGTTGAGAGGAAAATTCATTTTTTGATATTTTCGAGAAAAATAATAAAAGAATTTCAATGAAATATTTTATTTCTTTTCTCAATGATGGGTGGAGGACAGAGAAGCTGTGATGCAGGGACCAGGTGGTGATGTGGCGCTTTAATGAAGATCATTAATGGCATGTATCTAGTAGCATAATGATTTAATAATGTAATATAAATAGCGGTGTTGTTTCATAAAATATGCAGCGTAATGATGAAATGTCACAGCATAACGAAAATTCTATGATGTGACTATTTTATTAAAAAGACATGTTAGAGAATGGGGAAGAAAACTGTGGGGATTATCTCTCAAACCCCTGATAGTTTACCTCTCCATCGAAGAACGAAAAATGCTGACAAGACATCCTCCTCTTCGACGTGCCTTGAAAAATAGTTATGGAAATGATGTCAACATATTGAAAACTCAAGGATGAACACTTCAGCATCAAAAGTCAACAAAGGAAAGGGTAGTATAAATTTGATGTTCTTTCCTATTCATTTCTAGAAATGACCAACAGAGATTAACATATGAATATATTGATCCTAAATTATTTTTTTTATTCGGGAGGGTAACTATATTTGGGGTCTTCTATATCTAGGTTTCAACATTATATGATATGGTTTAACTTCTCCCCTGAGCCTCCCCATATTTAAAACATCTAACCTGGATGGCATAGGTTGACACAAACAGAGACATGGACCCATCTACATGTGCAGTATTTGGGAGAAAATTCACCAATGTTGCGGAAAGATGATTTCGGAACATTCTCAGTAAAGAGTAATTTTCTCAAATTATGTTAGCACGGGAGGTGTGAAGAACAGACCACCAAAGAATGTATAGTGGTCCACTGAGGAATATGCTGGTGCACTCATTGATGCACAATAGAGACAGGTGTTTTGGCGTCACATAGGCACCACACGGAGGGACAACCCATGTCTGGGCCATCCAGGAAAGAAGGTGTGACATGGTACATTGACCGAAGATAGAGTAGGACCCACATTTGTGGGGCCAGTGGCGAAGTCAGACGTGCCGTGGCTGCCATGTTCCGACTGGAATGTTCCACACCGGCCGCACCACACATCTAATCTTCACCAAGCTGGCCACTCCCCTGTCAGCAGGCCTCGCCAGACCTGTACCAATGGTCCTTACCCACTCCCAGTGGGCTGGAACTATGCTAGCAGGCCAGACCCATGCCCTTCGAGCTGGGATAGATGAGACGGAGTCACCAAACGACAAGGCGGTCTGGACCCTTTGCCAACCAGGACCAGGTCCAACAAGACCCATTAGGCCTAGCACACTTGCAAGGCTAGACCATACTGAACATGACCCAAACTAGCTTCAGTCAAGTGTCTCTTATTAAACTAGGGGATATGTGACCCCTGGGATGAGTTGGTCGGGTTAGACTAGTCTTAGATGCAACATGAACCTCTTTACTAAAACATATCTATCTCTCAGACTCAGTATCCGATTGACGTGCCCTCAGTGGCGTTGGGACCCTTAAGACGGAGCATTCCATTTGATATACTAAAACTGGGTTTTGAAGGATGATGGAGTATGACCGGGTTAGATTTGACTCGAATCAAACTGGGCCCTTTTTAATAAAGAACCTATAACTTACAAACAGAGCGTCTGAATGATGAACTGTTATTTACGATGAGACCCTTATGATGAGATGTTATTTTGGGTTAGTCTATGTGGGACTTCCGGGCAGTTCATTTAGCGAACTGTCATTTTCATACATTAGTATTAAATCATATTAATGATAAACAACTTAATATTATTACACATAGAGGATCTAATTTATTAGTGTCTTCGGAAAACTAATACAATACATAACAACTACAACATCATCCATAAACATTTATTTAATTTCTTATTCTCTATCTTCTTATTGGCACTTGACCTCTTTTTATTACATGTAGTCACATAAAGATAAACATCAAAAGGGGAAATCTAAAATCCTAGTAAAAGGATATATTATAACAATATATCATGGGTGGAGAATAAAGATAACATGGGCAAAATATCATAAACATGAGAGGATTCATTAATCAAAGTCTTGAAATATAGCAACGCAAAAAAATGAAACATCACTTCTTAGTGGTTAACTACCATAAAAACATGTAAAAAAATATAGAATCTTTTTCACACATCATTTTACTTAAACACATGAGATTCATCACATTACCCAATGCATTGGAGCACTATATAATTCCGCGAACAACTGTCACATTGAATCATTCATAATAATGCTATATAATTCTGGGCGCACCCATCACATCATAACATTATCATCATCATGCATGCCACAAAGGAAATATATAAAAAAATGTCCATAAATAACCTATGGAATGGAATAGGTTTCATCCCAAATGAACACATTCATAAACCATAGGTTACAAAAATTAAGTCGGAATAACGTACTTTATACGATAACCACCAGCATTGAGTGAGAAGTAAAAGTTATGTATTTGAAATAATTTTTCTTTTGGAAAACATTTTTTTGACATAAAAATCATTAGAAAAAATTTATATCCCTTAAAAGGTAAGATAATTATGAAGAAATAAATTTTATGGATTGACCATACAAAAAATAGAGTGAAATATGGAGAACCCGATGAAAGAAAGTTGGGCTCGAGATTTTCCCCTTACATTTTATCCTAACGCTTTCCTCTCATTAATGTCATGTATATTCACTTTAGATTCATTAATTGAAAATTAAAAACCCTTTTTTACTTGAATACATTTCATTATGGTTATCTTTAAGTTATTTTATTGGACTTTGGATGAGTTATAGAATTTAAAAACATTGTTCTAGAATGTTCATTTTTAATGTTTTATTGAGTGGTTCACATGTATTCATAAATGGTAGTTCATATTAAACATGGATAAACCTACATAACTGATATTTCATTTTATTAATGATATTATATATTTTTAAATGATCTTATAATTAATTATATTAGATACCATGTGGATGAATCATTCGACAAGAATTAAATAATGATTATTTGGGATAATTTGAGCCATTTTTTCTCCACAATGAACATGTTTTGTTTAATCATTTAGTAATATGTACCTAAGATTGTTCCAGAATATGAAATAAGATATAATAAATATAATATAATCTGGTTAAACCATAAAAAAAATTTCATGACCATATTATAATTCATTAATGGAAATTGAATACATGTCATTCTTGAAGTTGATAAATTAACACATCACGAACAACGTTCTCTTTCATAAAATAAAAAGATGATGATATGGGGGATGGATGATATAATATACCATTAATATAAAAAATATAAATTATATTTATAATAATGGAGTAACCATACCATGTGGATGATGATTGGTCGTGATAGATTATAAAATGAACATGAAATTAAAATAAACTTAAATGAAAAAAGAGAGAAATAGGAATTACATCTTGAATCTTCATCTTGGGATCCTCCTTAAAGAAGTTGTAATTATTCTTTTGATAATACCATAAGATCTTGGATGTGGGGAAGGGGATAGAAAATATTATTGTGCTGAATTTAGAGATGTCTTGAAGCTTGAGAGGTGTGAGGAAATAAGTGTGTGAAGGGTGGTATTTTTAGTGGATGGGAGAGGGGATTTCAAAATATAAAATTCATTAGTTTGTTATTTCCCAAAAAGAAAAGGAATAGTCATTCTTATATGACCAAGAATAGTAATTTTTTCTTTTCAACCCGAACCAATTGGTCTTGCATCTGCAGAACATCATGCATCACTCTATAATTAGATTATTTTGTAAATTATTGTATTTTTCTATTCACTAAAAGTTCATGTATTTTAGAAAAATCCTAAAACTTCAAACAAAATATTTTATAACATGTAAAATCTTAAAATGATGACTATTTTTCAAAAAAAAATTAAATATGAATAATTTAATTTTTAATTAAAATTATAATTTATATGAAAAATATAGCTTTTAAATTTAAATATGATTTTATAATGCTTTCATTAATTATTTAAGGTCTTATAAAATTATCATAAAACTATAAGAAATATATTTTTTAGTTTTGGAATAAATTTTATTAACAAAAAAATTTATTTTATATTAATTAATTAATTATAATTAATTATTTTTGAATTAAAAAAACCAGAACATTAACTATGGTCAAATTGTCATTATAGGATGCCTATATTTTATTTAATAATGCATGGGTAACATTACTCTAATTTTGGATGATTTAATATTCATAATTATCATATTACCATTTATAAGCTAGGGTACTATTCATACTGGTAGGTTACTATTCAGTAAAAAAATTTGTTTTTTAATTAGACTCCAAACATCATATTGATCATAACAATTTATATCATATTTTCGAAATTCAAAGCACAGAAGTGGAAAAATTATGTTTAATGATCACATAGTATTTAGTATCATAATATTTCATCGTGCTACCTAATGGGATTGTACTATTAGGAATAGTTATAAGAAGGTAATTCCATTGATAAAACTTTCGTTCATTACATTATTCCCCCTTATGATATTTCACCCGCAAAATTTTAATTTACAGAAACTGGTGATGGTGTTTCTCCTTAATCGACACTTCCAGTACCAAGTTGCTTCTTCAAACTTATAGTTCCTACAATACAATTATACCGCGTTTGTTTCCATTTTGCATAGAACCATATCTCATATGGTCCAGAATATCTACTCGTTACTCCTCATAGGAGAGATTATCTTCAAGTTCTTATGCCTCTGATTTTAGTACATATGTGGGATCTAGTATGTATTTCCTCAAGAGTGAAATGTGAAACACATAATGATCTTGATCCATATTTGGAGGATGTGCCTGCTGATAAGCCACGACTCCTAGGCTGTCAAGGTTCACAAAGGAGCCAATGTACCTTGGGCATAGCTTCCCTTTCATTTAAAACTGCATGTCTCTCTTCCATGGTGATATTTTAAAGAAGATTTTATCACTAAAATCGAACTCCAATTCCCCTTGATGGTTGTTAGCATAGCTCTTTTCCCAACAATGAGAGGCATTGATGTATTTTTGGATTACTTGACCCTTCTCTGTCATTACATGCACAACATCAGGTCCAAGTATCTTTATTTCTCCAACTTCATCCCAACAGTTTGGAGTTCTTTATCGATTTCCTTTCAATTCATCATATGGAGCCATATAAATACTATAGTGGAAGATATTTTTGAATAATAACTCAACCGATGGGATATTTTGACCTCATCATCCTTATAGATTAACATAGCAAGGTTTTATCATCTCTTCATGTGTCTTAATTGTCATTTCAGACTGCCCATTAGTTTGGGGGTGATAGGATGTGGTGAAATTTAATTCAGTTAACAAATAATGTTGAAGGCTCCTCTAGAATTTAGATTATAACCTATGATCATTATCTGATACAATCAATAGTGGAACTCCATGTTGTCTCACCACTTTCATCACATATATATTTTCATGTTTTTCAAGCGAGACGTCTCCACAAATAAAGATAAAATGGAAAGTCTTTGTGAGTCTGTCAACCACAACTTATATAGCATTATTTCCCTTCAACATCTTTGGGATACCCATGAAAATTTCCATAAAAACATTCTCCCATTTTCACATGGGTATAGGAAATGGATGCATCAACCCTTTCAACTTTTGTTGCTCTTATTTAACATGATGACATACCAAGCACATTGAGATATATTTTTCAATCACAATTTTCATTTTATCCCACCAGAAGTATTCTCAGATATCACAGTACATCTTAGTACTTACATGATGGACATATAATGTTGATCTATGTGCATTTTCCAATAGATCCTTCTTTATCCCAGGTGATGAAGGCACACAAACCCACATTCCAAACCTAATCACACCCTCATTGTCGATATAGAACTCTTGTATCTTCCCTTAACTACATTCACCCTCTTTTATATATCCACATCATCCATTTGTGCTTCCTTATTATTCTCTTGGATGGATGGCTTCATAATCATTTGGGAAAGGTAGGGTGTATCCCCTACCATTTTGATTTCTAAATCCATCCTTTTTATATCTAATAAGATAGGATCTTTCTCAATCCATAACATGGATAGAGTATCTGGTTCCTTTCTTCATAGAGCGCCAGCTACCTTGTTCGCATTTCTAGGATGATAGTGAATATAGAAATAGTAATCATTGATTATCTCTAACTATATCATTTGACACATGTTGAGCTCCATTTGTGTGAAAATATACTTTAGGATCTTGTGGTCCGTTTATATGTCACACTTCTCACCATAAATGTAGTGCTGCCAGATTTTTAAAGAAAAAGTAACTGATTCAAGATCAAGATTATCTGTTGGGTAGTTTTCTCATGGATCTTCAACTGTCGTGAGGTGTAGGATATCACATTATCATTTTTCAGGAGTATGCAACCCAATACATTCTATGAAGAATTACTATATATCACAAAACATTCACCGCTATTTTGTAATGTTAGTATAGGTGAAGTGACCAGACTTATCATTAGATCCTTGAATCTTCCCCCACCTTTTTCTATCTAGACATACTTTAATTCATTCCTTATTAACTTATTTAGCGGGCATTACCATCATGAGAAATTTTTTACAACACGTTGGTAGTATCTAGCTAATCCATGAAAACTACAGATTTCAGTGTGAATCAAGGGCCTGGGCCAATCCCCAATCACCTTTGTTTTTGAAGAGTCTAGAGAAGTTCTCCCACTTGTGATCACATGTCCCAATAATGTGACTTTCTTCATCCAAAAGTCTCACTTTCTGAACATGGCATGCAACTTCTACTTTCTCAATATTTCCATCACAAGTCTTAGATGTTCATCATGTTCCTTCTTGAAATTGGTGTAGATCAGAATATTAGAAATAAACAATACCAAAAAACATGTTGAGGAAATATAAATACTCTATTCATCAAATCCATGATGATATTAGGGGAACTAGTAAGTCCTAAGGGAATAACCAGAAACCCATAGTTCACATACCTTGTGTAACGACCCACGAATTCATTAATGGAAATTACACTTGATCTAATTAAATGTATTATCCTGGTTATATAAAATATGAACATCATTGGTTTATGTTTCTGGATTTTAAAATACTATTATGAATTTTTACCATTTCTAATATAGTCATTGAACAGTTATCGCATTATTAGTATAAATATAGGGCTTTAACCAATACAATTTATTCAGAAAAAGGAAGTGATTGCCTCATCTAGTAGACTTGCACCATACGAATCCCATTTTGTCAAAGATTACAGAAGAGGTGGTTTCATTGGGCTTCACACATTACCAAACCCATTCCGAGCATGAACAAGTTATTCTTGAGCAGAACCGACCATGGGAGAATTAGAAGTTAATAGATTTTACCACCTGAGCGATTTTATCCGAGCCACCCCAGGAGTTTTTCACCATCTCACACATTACCCTTTAGTCTATGCCGGTGTTATAAGGGGTAATGTAACAAGACCAAGAACTCTGACAATATAGATTATTTTTTATAAAGAATGTGCATTCATTCTATTATTGTTACATTGTAAATTTTTTAAGTACAAATAGTTTTATTAGTTAATATTCATCTAAGAAAACTATTTTGATGAATTAATGATTTTTTGGACTAATTAATATTTTAATAATATAATATTATTATGATTATTAAATTAATTTTCATTAAATATAAATTATTATTTAATTTTATGAATGCAATTGTTATATTAATTATGGTTTGAATGCTGGTTTTGTCAAAACCCATGATTTTTTTAAATATCAGTTCTTATTTTAAAAGTAAAAAATTTACCTATTTATAAAATTAATTAGAGATAATGAATATTATTTTTTTAATCAGGATTTCGAAATTATCCAATGGGGAATTTTTCATAATTTTCTGAGAGAGTCAAATTTTTGGGTAAAAATTAAATACCATTTAAATATATAATCTATTTTATGACATCATAATAACCCAATAGTGATGTAATAAAATACTATAAACATTATTTTTGGAAAATATATGTCGTTACATTAAAATAATGTGATTTTGGGTTTTTTATTAATATTACAAAGCATTAGAGGAATGTTCAAGACTTATAAATCCTTTTGCCTTTTTATATTGTTTTCCTTGAGAATGTGACTCACCTCCACAAAAAATCCCTATTATTTTAAGAAGTCAGGCCTTTTTCCTTATAAAATATATTTTTCCACCCCCCTTTGGAAAAAAATATGGCTAGAAACCATGGTGTGGTTTGTGGTATTGATTAGTTTAATGTGTGGTGACCCAAACCTAAATAATAAAGAATTCCCTCTCATTTCCTATATAAACCCACCAAAACTCACACTTCCTCTTCATTAAAAGCCATTGGAGTCTGACCAACCCACGATCTACAGTGTCCAGAATCCCTAAATTGTTCCCCAATCTCTCAAAAAGTGTCTCTCAAAGCCTCTCCCAAGATTTTGTGATCACACTTCCACGTAAGGGATTCCTACCTTTCTCTTTTTTTCCAAGTTTCTAAATACTGTTATGTCCTTTTATTTTCAATAAAAAGTGATGGGGTATGATTTATCACCTCCCAAATACTTCCCTATTTATTTTCGGATAATGGGAGACCCCTTTATCTCTCATTAATGCCTCTCATGTACACCAGTTACCATGCCAAAATTCCGTTAGTGATTTCTCTCTCCTCTTTTACATCCAAGTACTTCTTTTGTATTATGCATCAAAATTCAATTATTTTTGTTGGGAAATGTATATATATGACCCCCTTATTGTTCACTTCTTATAAATATGATGAGTCACCCCTTTCTCTCTCATCAACCATTTTTATGAGTTCTTATTTAATGTCGTTATGCTGCCGAAATTACACTACTATTTTCCAAAACAATGTCATTGTGTAGTGAATACCATGCACATTACTCTATAAAGGGTACTCACCTTTATGAACATTTAATTATTAATTATAAAGGTTCATTTATTTATTCTACATCGTTTTATCATGGAATAATTTAGGATAATTGATTCCATTGTGTATGATCAATGTGGCTTACTTATGAATGAAATGAAATATTTAAGAAGGGTGTGCCCTGATAGCACTCCAATGCATTGGGTAAAGTGTATTATAATGATATTTCATGTGAAATGAGTGTTTACTCATGATTATTCTAGTGCAACATGGTTTTAATCATTCTTTAGGAGCAATGAGGGTTTACTCACACTCCATGTGCAATGAGCCTTGCCTCATGTTAATTCCATGTTAAGGGATTTTGCCACATTTCCATGTTATGATTATCATACATTATCACGAATTTATGTTCATTTTTATCTTGTTATCCATTGATATTCCAATTTTATAACATGTAATTTATTCTTCATGTTATTCCATTTTTATTCCCTTACTGGGATTTATAGATCACCCATTTCTTATGCATGTCCTCAGGTTATCCCATGAAATGATAGGTATGAGGGAATGTAGTGTTCATGTAAAGGAAGTTTTCAATAAGGATGTTTCATTTCATGTTTTATGTTGTCATTTAACGATCCTATTCCCCAAAGACACTAGACCTATAAATATTCAATTTTGTATCAAGTTAAGTGTTTATGTAATAAATAATGCTTAAGATTGTAATAAAATAAGAGTTGTTATATTTGGTTTCTAATGATAGGTTTAGTAATTTTTTAGATTTGTATTATAAAACCCTAGTGACGAATTAGAGACAAGAATAAGTATAATAAAAACATCCCTAGTTATTGGTTTGGATTGATTATGTTGTTTATCAAGCAAATACATCTTTTTCAGGATGCGAGATGGAAGAGGTGGCTCTAGCACAGATGTTTCCTAGCGGTAAAACCCGAAAGCACTGCATTGAGCTAAACTCGAATGAGAAATGGTGAAAGATAATGGTCCCTGCTGCACTCTTAGTTATGACACATATGGGGGACATGCATGGGTAAATTCACAAGCTTAGTATGAACCATTATTATATAAATTAAAAAAATTCCATTAATAATATATGTTGTAGAACATATATTGATGCCTATAGATTCATATGTTAATGAAATAAAAGTTATTTATATGTCCTCATTTTTTTCCGTGGAATACCCTTTATGTGCTACCCCTAAATTTTCATTTCATCCACCCAATTGTCGATAATTGGTGGACTCGGGCTAACAAACAATGTGAAGTTCAATGTGATGATTGTATTAATGATATTCCCAATCCGATGGGAGCATGAATCACAAAATCTTTCATGATTCTATCATAGTTAACTCAATATTTAAATTGAAACATGGGTCATGATGAACATTCAACCCCCCTTCCCCCCAAGAAATAACTAGTCGCTATTGAGAGCATCTTGAGACAAAGACCGTCAACTATTAATGGATAATCAAATCCCTCAATCACCAAACATAGGATCAACACCATTCAAAAGTTCATCTCCATTTTTTCAATGTTATGAACAAAAGAAGGGTATCTTGGATGCTTATCGTATGGCGGGTGATGCCGATCAATGTTGGACGTTGATAAAAAATATGATTCTTGAGGAGGAGATCGAGGCGTTTTAAAGGGAGGAATTTCAGAAGATGTTTTTTGATAAATATTTTCCTTACACCATCCAACATAAGATGTAATGTGTCTTCCATTCTATCTAGAAAAAAATATGAAGAATCTATCGGAGAATACGAGGAAAACTTCACAAGGATTTCACGATATGCCTCCAGCATTGTCCTCTCCCCAGAATTCGAGGTTGACCACTTCTTTGGTGGGTTGAAACCTAGCATACGGAAAGTGATGGTGATCCGTGAAATCGACAAATATGATAAATTTTTCTAATGTGCCCTCAAGGTCAAAACGGAGATCGGAGAATCTTAGGGGTATCATGGGGATAAAAAGCATAAGATGGACTTAAATGATGGTAGTTCGATGGATAAATACAATGGTGCTAGTAACATCCAACACCCCACATGATAATGGTGAAGAAAGAAGCACCCTAGAAATTTCGTGAAGGGGATGAGGAAATGCTTTATATGTGGAAGAGAAGGGAACCTAGCTGTTAACTACCAAAAAGAAAATCCCCCGACTACAACAGAGGAGAGGAACCCTCTATTCCAACCTCAACGCATTGTTCATTGCTACAAATGAAAAGTATTAGGGAATCTTGAAAATAAGTGCCCTAAGACAAGGGTTTTTGGAGGCAACCAACAACCTCCAAATCAACAAGGGAGAGATTTTTCCATCACTAATACCAATGTGAACCCTGACAACAAAGTGGTGAACGGTATGCTAGTTTTTCATTAATTAATAGAGAATATTTGTTTTTAGTATGGTTATGTGATTTCTTTTATATCCCAAAATATTATTAGAACAATCACAGCACCACCACATATCATGGAAGTAAATATGTCTGTGAGTACGGAAAGGGGAGATATCATTTCATCCCAATAATATAACTCCCCTCTATCATAATATGTGGATTTAATTATTGGGTGAACCTCATCATACTCCCTATGGTGTAATTTGTTGCAATTCATGGCATGTATAGGCTTTCCATATACATAGCCACCATAAACAGCCGTGAGAGGGAAATAACTCTCCATGTGGAGAATCAACCCATGATTCTATAAAAGTGCAAGGAGGAAGATAAATCATGTTTATCTCCATCATATCAAGAGTGGATATTTCTTCCATATTAGCATGCATATCTGGATAAGATGATTGATTCTATGGAGGCAACCATCCTTGAAAAAATGCTAAATCTGGGGGAATTTTCTAAAATTTTTCTAGAGAAATTGCTTGGTCTTCCTCCTAAGAGATATGTTGAATTCTAAATAGATCTTATACCTATGGAATTGCCAATATACAAGACTCTGTATAGAATGTATTTTTTGGATCTTGAGGAGATAAAAAACAACTACAAGATAATTTCGATAAAGGCTTTACACGTCAAAGTGCTTCACCATGGGGTGCACCAGTCCTCTTCATCAAGAAGAAGGGTCAGTCAATGAACATTTTCATCGATTATCCCGAGATTAAGAAAATCATGATAAAGAACAAGTATCCTCTAACACAAATTGATGACTTTTTTGATTTGTTTCATTGTGAAAAATAATTTTACAAGGTAGATATGCGGTCAGGATATTTTTATGTAAGGGAGAAGAAGGAAGATATTCTAAAGACTACTTTTCGTACAAGATACTGGAACTATTAATTCATATTAATTCCTTTCAGAATCACTAATTATCTAGAAATATTCATCGACATGATGAATAGAGTCTTTAGGGATTAACTCGACAAATTTGTTGTACTCTTGATAGATGATATTCTGGTTTACTACCAAACCAAGTGGGATCATGAGGAGCATCTGAGAACCATACTAGAGACATTGTGTAAGTAGAATCTCCATGCAATGTATAAAAAGTGTGAGTATTGGATGAATTAGGTATCATTCGTGGACTATATCATCACAATCAATGGGATATATATGGATACCTCTAAAAAAGATGCAACTGAGGGATGGCCAAGGACAACATCAGTAATGGATATCCATAGATTCCTGGGGTTAGCTAGATATTTGGAAAAATTATATGTGTTCCATCAATTATGGAGTTGAAGAAGGAACATTTTGATGAAGATCACAGTTCAAATTTCTCTAATCACCTAGGAAACACAAAGTTGTATCGAGAACACCGATAGAATTAATGTTGGGATAAAATAAAGAAGGATATCGATGAGAATACATCAAAGTGACTGGTGTGTTAGTGAGTGAAAACAGCGAGGCATAAGTCTAAGGTGATGATGTAACCATTTCTCATACAAATATGGAAAATGGATAACATCACCATGGAATTTCTCACCAGAATTCAAAAGAGATCCAAAGGAAACAATGCAATCTAGGTTGTTGTGGATCATCTTACAAAGTATGCACACTTCATTGTAATTATGGAGGATTTTTCATTGGATTAACTTGAACAGATATATATCAGGGAAGTAGTAAGGCATCATGGAGTACCACTATCTATAGTATCTGATTGAGATCGAAATATCGCCTCTATATTTTATACAAGTCTTCAACATGCTCTAGATTACAAGATAAACTTATGTACAGGTTATCATCCTCAAACAGATGTCCAATACGAGCGAACTATCCAAACACATGATGACATGTTGAGAGCATGCTCAATAGACTTCAATGGAGGATGGGATCATCATCTACCTCTTGTTTAGTACTCTGACAAAAACAATTTCTACTCGAGTATCCAAATGACACAATATGATTACATGTTCAGGATGAGTTGAAAAACACCGGAATGTTGTGACGAAGTCAAGGGGAATAAGCTGCTAGGACTAGAAATGGTCGAAGAAATGGTGGAGAAGGTGAAATCCATTCCGTAGCATTTCAAGGCAGCCTAGAGTCAACAATAGCATTATGTAGATAACAGTTGATGAAACATTGAGTTTAAAGTTGGAGACATGATATTTCTATGCATATTCTCATGGAACAAAGCCATGAGGTTTGGAATGAAAGGGAAGTTATGTCCTATATACAAGAGCCCCTATGAGATTCCTGATTGTGTTAGTGTTGTGGCCTATCGACTAGCACTTTAACCTACCATGTCCAATATACATGATGTCTTTCATGTGTTCCTCTTATCAAAGTACATACGAAACTCTTCACTTGTACTCTCTTTAGAGGTAGTACAACTAGATGATGGTCTTTCTTATGAGGAGAAACCAGTGAATTTATTAGTGAATGTTCCGGGCCAAGCGGAAGCTCATGGGTGGAAGTTCCCACTTGGATTTTTTCATTAACAATGATCAATCCAAGATCAATACAATGATAAACACCAATCTCCCCAGATTGAATCAAAAAAATAGAAAAATAAAGGGATAGTCTCGAAACCACAAAGTAGGATCCTTACAAATTGATTATAATTAATTTAATCAATTGAACAGAATTACGTTTTTGGTGTTCTATCTTCATTGATGTTCTTGATCATGTTCTGATGTGATTCATCATTGCGTCGTAGAATCTATGTGTAGACTTCCTCTAGTGGTGATCCACACATGCACCTTGAATCTCTGGATGTCACCAAAGGAGTCTCTTGGAGCTAGTGTGGAGAAACCTTTGCTTGTGTTGTCCAATGTAGATCATCTTGATCCGATGGAAGAAGATCTCTCTTGGTCTTGAGAGTGTTCATGGAGGAAGAGGTTCTTTCGGCCTTGAAATTTTTTTCCAAAATTTTTTGCTCAATGATTCTCTTGTGTAGGAAAAGAGTTGGGGTTGTGAGGATATTTTTAATCAGGTTTGAGGATGTAGAGTTATGACAATAAATAAACGTGTTACACATTTTATTTATTTCATTGACTCTTATTGAAACCCCATGATGAATAATTAATTCATTGACATGCACCCACAATGATTATAATAAATATTATTTAATAAACCAATATTATATCGTCAAAATCCCAAATTAAAAACTACATGGCTCGTAATCATTAATACACGGTGTGTAATTGTTTTCCATTTCCTTTCCAAAATAAAAACTACACGGCATGTAATCATTAATACATGACGTGTACTTGTTTTCCATGAAAAACTACACTGTGAGTAATCATTAATACACGACATGTATATCTTGTTTTTCATTTCCTTCTTCCTCTATCATTAAAATGATTTAGGATTCCTTGAATAATTATTAAACCACGTATGGGAATAATCATTATTCTACTTGAGATACTTGGATAAAGATAGTGTGTGACCCTCTTGGCCTCCTTCCTGTTGGCATTGGGCGGGCTTGACTAAAGTCCAAGATTGCTGTCTTGCAATGGGTCAAGGCACCCAAGAGAAAGAAGTTGACACCACATTGACGTATCAACTCATACAAACACTTAATGTATAATTTAATCCATTTGTCTCAATATCTCATCAAGTAGGTTTAATGGCAGTTTCATACACCTATATACATGATCTTTCATTCGTTGAGTTCCAGAAATAAACTCATCATGTCACCATGTCCATGGAATTTGTTCGACAGTTCTATCTCAATCAAAGGGTCCGAGATATCTACATCTCTAAATATGTATGGGACAAATCCTTCCTCGACTTATCCATTAACAACATGCCATTCATGACGCACCCAATGTACCCTACTTCCTGCCAACTGTCTTCATGACAGTTTTCCTCAGCAAATCTAAATGCATGAGTCATGACCTGAGTTAAGGATAATTTTCCAGTCAAAGGACCATTACACATGCTCACAGATAGCAGTATCTGATGAAACCAAAATATAAGGAATTACTACTGGCAGGTCTATTCTCATAATCTCCCATCTTGGATATTACCAAGTGCGAACTCCATGAGAGAGAGTCTCGTCTTCTTACGAGTACTCACACATGACGGTCTGTATACTGTGTGTCCTATCATAGTATTTCATCCATCCACAAAACATTATATAATAATATCTGTTATAGAATTGATAAGTTATCATCATAGTAGGAATCTTCCATGACCTTATTAATGCAACAAATATACTAGGACCTTTTTATAATATATTCATGAAGAAAAAATGAACAATATATAATAAATGAACATTCATGTAGTCAAAGTATAAAACAGTTGGTGCTTGGGCCACTAACCCTAACAAACTCCCACTTGGACTAGATCCAACTGCCTAATACTTTTAGTCCATTAGACCTCACATGATGATCATGTTTCTACAGAGTCAAGGCTTTAGTCAAGGGGTCCACCATGTTGTCTTCCATGGAAATACTGCTCACTGCAACTTCACCTCTCTGAGAAAAATCCATCAAGGGATGATACATCCGAAGTATGTGCTTTTTCCGCTGATGTGACCTTGGCTCTATTTCAAGTTCCACCGCTGGAGTATTATCACGGTAGAGTGTGATAGGATCTTTATGGCTAGGTACTACATTCATCTCTTGGACTATGATTCGCATCGATACGACTTCTTTAGATACCCCAGAATATGTGATATACTCAGACTCTACTGTAGAATACGCGTCCACGCCATGCTTTGTGCTCTTCCAGTTCACTGTACCTCCATTCAAACTGAATATGTATCCATTCTGCAACTTCATGTCATCTTGATCAGTCTGTAAACTAGCATCTACATGTCCTCTAATGATTAGTTCCCCATCTCTTCCATAAACCAGGAAAATATCCTTAGTACGCTTCAGATACTTAAGGATAGTATTGACTGTCATCCAATTGCAGTCTCTTGGATCAGGTTGATCTATGCCTACCACCCTTAATGAGTAAGCAACATCTAGCCTTGTACATAGCATAACATTCATTACTAAGCCAATCACAGATGCATAAGGGATCCTTGCCATTTTCTCTCTTTCCTCATGTGTCTGAGGACACATTTTCTTGGAAAGATGAATGCAATGTGACACTGGAAACAATCCCCTCTTGGATTGTTCCATACTGAATCTATTCAATATCATGTCAATGTTTGTACTTTGACTCAGACCCATCATTCTCTTGGATCTAACAAGATGGATCTTTATCCCAATAATATATCCTACGATGCCCAAGTATTTCTTAGAGATGAATTTATCCAACCATGCCTTAACTGACTGTAAAATAGGTAATTCATTTCCAATTAGTAATATGTCATCAACATATACTGTTAGGAAAACAATTTCACTTCTACTAAACATTTTTTAAACACTAGGCTAAAATTTGTTCTTAACAAAACCAAATTCTATTTTGGCTTCATCAAAATGAATGCTCCATGACCTTGATGCTTGCTTTAATCCATAAATGGATTTTTGCAACTTGCTTACCTTCTTGGTATCCTTTGGAGTCACAAACCCTTTAGGTTGTTTCATGTAGACATCTTCCAGGAGGTTCCCGTTATGGAATGCTTTTTTGACATCCATTTTCTAAATTTCATAGTCATGGTAAGTGGAAATGGCCAATATAATTTTCATAGATTTCTGTATCACATCCGGTGAAATAGTTTCATCATAGTCAATTCCTTGACGATGTCTAAAACCTTTTGAAACCAGTAGTCCCTTATAGGTTCTGACTTTTCCCCCCATGTCCAGCTTCTTCTTCAATACCCATTTATTACCAAAAATATTTACATCAACATAAGGATCTAGAAAAATCCAGACATGGTTTTTGTACATGGAATCCATTTCAGAATTCATGGCTTCTTTCCACTTGGCAGCGTCTGTGCCTTCAACTACTTACCTATAGTTAATAGGATCATCATTTTCAACCAATAATGAGTCACCATCCTCAGTGAAAAAAAACATATCGCTCTGGTTCTCTCACCTCTCTCATTCTCTTACGCAGTTCTTGTGTCTCTAAAACAGATTGTTCATCCATGGGGCTTTGTGGAATCTGTTCTTGTACCAAATCTTGTGTATCGTGAGCCTCGACTTCATCGAAGTATATCTCTCTCCCACTATCTCTTTTGTAGATGTCCTCCCTCTCAAGGAATATGGCATTTCTTGCCACTGTTACCTTTATATCTGAGGGGTTGTATAGGTAATATCCCGTGGTTTCCTTAGGATATCCTATAAAGATACACATTGTTCCTAGGGGTGCAATTTTGTTTCCTAAAGAGGCCTTAACAAATTCTTCGCTACCCCACACATGTAAATTTGATAAAATTGATTTGTGTCCACTCCACAACTCATATGGAATAACATTTATCGATGTAGTTGGTACTTGTTTTAGTATGTGTGTTGTTGTTTGTATTGAATATCCCAAAATTGATAATGGAAGACTCACATGACTCAACATTGATCTCACCATGTCCAATAGAATGTGGTTACCCCTTTCACTTATACCATTCCACTGAGGTGTATAACGGGGAGTGAGTTGAGATAGAATCCCAAACTCCTGTAATAAATTAATGAATTCCTGATTAAGATATTCTCCTCCTATGTGAGAGTGAAGTTTCTTAATCTTCTTACCAAGATAGTTCTCAACTTCATTCTTGTATTCTTTGATCCGATCAAAAGAATCTGACTTATTCCTCATTAATTAAATATAACCATATCTACTAAAATCATCAGTAAAAGTTATGAAGTATGAGAACCCATCCATTTCTTCAACTAGAAAAGGTCAACACATCTGTGTGAACTAATTATGGAAGCCCTTTATCCCTTTCACCTTTCCCACTAAATGGGGCTTTTGTCATTTTTCCTTATAGACACACATGACATACACTAAGTGGTCTTAGTTTGAAAGAATCTAAATGCCCATATTTATGTGATTTTTTCAAACGTTTCTCATTGACCTGACCTATCCAGTGATGCCAATGTTGTGTGTTGTATGAGTCATGTGAATTTACTTTTTCATCGATTTCCGTTACTTGGTTTGTGTAGTCTAACACATAAAGGCCGTTATATAAATGTGCCATACCAAAAAAAATGCTATCTTTATAAAAGTAGCAACATCCACTTCCAAACTAGAAGATCAATCCATTAGTATCTAATCTAGATACTAAAATAATTTTTTTGGTTACAAGGGGTACATAATAACCTCCTTTAAAAACCAAGGAGATCCCAGTTGGCAAAGTGAGGTGGTAGTCACCGACAGTTATAGCAGCGAGTCTGGCTCCATTGGCTACACGTAGATCTACCTCACCTCGGTCAATCATTCTTAATCTACTTGGTTCATATATTTGGATATAAATGTGAGCACCAAAAGAAGTATCTAATACCCAATTGGTAGAAATAGATATATTACATTCAATGGCAACTGCAGCTGAAGCTTCCCCTTTCTTCCTTGGCTGGGTGTAGTGTTTCTTCTAGTGGCCCTTCTTTCCACATGCGAAACAAACAACCTATTGTTCTCTTGCCTCCCATTTGATCATCTTTTTTATGGAAGGCCTTAATGAAGCTTTGTCCATAATGCTATTTTCCTTCCCTTTCCATTTATTCACCATGAGGACAAAAGGCTTTTTGGGATTCATGTCATTGTCCACATGGTGAATGAGGATAAGAAGTTCAGACATAGACTTCTTAATGTTTTTCATGGTGAAGTTCACAAAAATGTTTGAGAATCTCTACGGGAGTGATGAAAAAATGAGATCATTACCCTGTTTTTTAGGGAGTTTAAACCTTAGAACCTTCAAGAAATCAATGTGGCCAATGATCGTGACTAAATGAGGCCCAGCTGGGGAACCCTATCCATGATTTCACTGGAATAGAGCCTTGGAGATCTCAATCCTTTCCTATCTTGCGCTCTCCTAGTATAGGCCACAGTGGTGCTCGAGCATGCTATAGGCATCCATGTCTTCATGAGACTTCATGAGCTCACTAGACATTTCTGATAGCATCCAGCATTGAACGTCGAGTGAATCATTCAAATGTTGATCATAAACCTAGAATTCTTCATCACTCGACCCTTGGGCAGGAGAATCAGGACGTGAGTACTCTAGTATGTAATACTATAGTTCATGACGCAGGATAACCCGAAGGCGCCTAAACCATTTCTGAAAGTTACTGCTAGTGAGTGTATTGTCATTATCCAGAATTTATCATAGAGAAAAGGTGGTTGACGAGTATGTCATATTTGTTTCTACAATTTAAAAGATCAGTTTTATCAGATATTTTCTATTACATTTTAGGAGAAATAATAAATTTTATTAATTCTCCCACTATTTTATCATGTCCCAATGGCCCTCACCATTGAACTCGAAATTTCTAGTTGCTTTGACATTCTAGTGTCAATGATCCATATTCACCTTCACATAACCCCAAAAAGGGTTAGTAAAGCTATTTGAAGGTATTTAGGTAGGATGGTCTTTGCAAACTATGAGCTTACAGTTCCTTGATCCATTGAGTGGACTCTAAAATCCTGAAATCATGAGTTAGATTTCTTCAACACCTCCCTCCAATATTACACCAATTCTAGCAAGGGATACTTCTCTTGATGCAATATGGTTAAGTCAACCTGAAACTTTTCACTAGGGAATCCTTTATAAAATTAAGTGTCCTAACAAGGGTTGGTCAAACACATAGTTTTATTGAGTCTTTCCCTTAATCAAGTAATGGAAGTCTTGGTCTGACTTAATATGGTATTGAGGTATTTTGATCCTTTATGCATAGTTTCGCATTATCACATGTTGGTTAATATTATGTGATGATTTCTTAATTTATTAACCATGATCCGATAATGTTTACGCATACTCTAATTTTTATTTTATTCCATCTTTTCATTCTTGTTCATTTTATTAACTATGTGATCATTACAACACATACATAACAAATAAACCATGCAATCAGACAGAAATAAAATAACATGGCATGATCATGAGCTTTTATTGGTTATATTATCTAGCGGTTTGATCATCTAACCATGACATAGAGAAAAACACCTTGAACCAATGGATCCTCTTTTGTAGCTCCCACCTGTCCACCTTTGCATCTTCTTGGGTTGGTTTTGCCTCAACTTTAGATTTTGAACCATCTCCTCTGGCTTTGGAGATCCTCCATTTCATGGGGTTTATATTAAAGAAACCATGGGCACATAGGCCCTACATTTTATTAGAAGAAGGCTCACAGGAAAATGAATTCAAATTAACCTAATTTAAATAAAAAACAAACATACAAAGGGTATTTTTTCAAGATCATTATCATCCATATCATGCAATGACATTTACACATATTTAGAATTAAAATTCATTAAATCGTTCTGTTATTTAGGATAATTCATGCTTGAATTTAATTAATTATAGTCTTATAATTAATCAATTATTTATCTTAAATTCCATTCGGAATTTCCTTGAGATTCTTCTCATCCATATCCCTTGTACAGGTCTTTGTACATTTGGAGGAAACCTGGTGAAAATCCATTTCTGGATATTACGTGGTGTGTAGTTTATATTTACACGACATGTATTTCTTTTCACCCTTTATCCAAAGTACATGTCGGGGGATTTGGAGTTTTTTCTATTACTATGGAAATTTTGGAGTACACGGTGTGAAGATTTATCTAACACAGTGTGTATTTCCTTGTTACGTGGTTACCAGCCAGAAAATCCCAAGTACGCGGAACGCGACTTCTCCTTATACATGGTTTCACCTAGACCGGATCGGATTACAAGGCATGTTGATTCAGCATACACGCCATGAATTCCTATTCCCATGAACCATTCATTTCTGGTCAACAAGGAATAATAAATACATAGGTATAACCAATTCACATGGTGTGGTTTGGTGGACCAGTACCAGTTCGTTGAATCTAAGTACACGGCGTGTAGATTTAATGACATGTCATGTATTCCTATGTTGTACAAACAGAAAGAGAGGCTCCTCCAGATGAGTTCCTCATTTTTATTTTAATCAAAATTAAAATTAAAAGGTTGTTTATGTGATGTGAATTGAGAAATGATTGAGGAAGAACAGTTCTTAATAATTCAGTTTAATAGAATGATTTATCATGAATTGAATCTAATATAAATTCATAAATTGTCAACAAAAATTAAATAACTATAATCAACATTGTAACCTCCCTCTGATACCAATTTAAGGTTCCAGGCGTAATGTAAGATCATGGGTGGATGTTCCCACATGGATTTTTCTCATTAACAATGGTCAATCCAGGATGAATATGACGATATATGCCAGTCTCAACGGATTGAATCACAAAAATAGAAAATTAAAGGGAAAGTCCCAGAACCACAAAGTAGGATTGATACAGGTTGATTATAATTAATTTAATCAAATGAAAATAATTACCTTTTGGGTGTTCTATCTTCATTGATGTTCTTGATCACGTTCTGATGTGATTCTTCATTGCGTCGTAGAATCCAAGTGTGGAATTCCTCTAGTGGTGATCCACACATACACCTCGTATCTCTGGATGTTGCCAAAGGAGTCTCCAGGTTCTAGAGTGGAGAAACCTTTGCTTAAGTTGTCCACCTTTGATCGTCTTGATCTGATGGAAAAAGATCTCTCTCAGTCTTGATAGCGTTCTTGGAAGAAGAGGTTCTTTCGTCCTTGAAAGAATTCTCCCGAATTGTTGTGCACAACGATTCTCTGATATAGGAAAAGAGTTCAAGTTGTGAGGATATTTATAATAAGATTTGAGGATGTAGATTTATGATAATAAATAAATGCATTATGTGTTTTATTTCTTTCATTGGCTCTTATTGAAACCCCATGTTGAATAATTAATTCCTTGACATGCACCCACGCTGTTTATAATAAATATTCGTTAATAAAACAATATTATATCCTCAAAAACCCGGCCGAAAAACTACACGTCATGTAATCATTAATACTTGGTGTGAACTTGTTTTCCATTTCCTCTCCAAAATATAAACTACACGACACATAATAATTAATACACGGTGTGTACTTTTTTTCCATGAAAAACTATACAGCGTGTAATCATTAATACACAACGTGTATATCTTTTTTTTCATTTCCTTCTTCCTCTATCATTAAAATGATATAGTCTTCCTCGAATAATTATTAAACCATGTACATGAATAATCTTTATTCTACTTGAGAAACTTGGATACACTTAGTGTGTGACCCTCTAGGCCTCTTTCTCATTGACATTAGGCGGGCTTGCCTAAAGACACAGATTATTGTCTAGCAACGGGTCAAGGCACCCAAGAGAGAGAAGTTGATTCCACATCTATGTATCACCTCATATAAACGCTTACTGGGTACTTTAATCACTTTGTCTCAATATATCATCTAGCAGGTTTCATGGTAGTGTCATAAACCTATATGCTTGATTTTTCATTCTTTGAGTTCCAAAAATAAGCTTGTCATCTCACCATGGCCATGGAATTTGTTCGACAATTCTATTTCAATCAAAGGGCCCGAGATATCTACATCCATAAATATGTAAGGGAAAATCCTTCCTCAACTAATCAATTAACAACATGCCATTCGTGACACACCCAAGGTACCCTACTTCCAGCCAACTGTCTTCATGACGGTCATTGTCAGAAAATCTAACTGCGCGTGTTATGACATGAGTTAATGATAATCTTCTAGTATAAGGAACATTACACATGATCTCAGATAGAAATATATGATGACACCAAAACATGCGGAATTAATATTGGGGGGTATGTTATCATAATCTCCAATCATGGAGTTTACCAAGTGCGAAATCCATGACAGAGAGTCTCGTCTTCTTACGAGTACTCACACATGACAGTCTATATCATATGTGTCCCATCATAGTATGTCATCCAACCTTAGAACATTATTTAAGCATATTTTTTATAGCATTTCAAGGTTCTCATCATATAGGGGATCTTCCATGACCTTATTATTAAATGAAATATTCTAGAACATTATTATATTAGAATCATTCAGAAAAAATGAACAATATATAATAAATGAACATTCATGTAATCAAAGTACAAAACAGTTGGTTCTCCAAACACCAACCCAAACACTAATATTGTAGAGAAAAAGTTCTATGAAATAAGATAACGACCCTCTTAAAGGTGTTGTAGAAAAACCACTTGTTTCAAGAAGTGATGTGGGAATCATAGGAAGTGATGAAGTAGAGTTACCATATTTTGTTTTAGTGTGGGAAAATGAAATTTTGAGGGTGAAATTTCTTAAGGGGGAATATATTAACGACCCAAACATTCATCAATAGAAATTCCACTTTATCTAATTAAATGTATTATTATGGTTATATAAAATGTTAACTTCATTGATTTTATATTTTTGGATTTTAAATTACCATTATGAATTGTGACCGTTTATAAAATAGTTTTTGTATAGTGATCACTTGATTAGTATAAATACAGTGCTTTAACATATCCAATATACCTAGACAAAGGAAGCGATGGCCTCATCCAGTAGACTTGCCCCATATGAAGCCCATTTGGCGAAACTCGGAAAATAGGTGGCATAATTGGGCTTCTATCTTGACCAAGACCAAGCCTATGTTGAACATGTTAATCTTGAGCGGAACCGATTACTGGATAAGTTGATGTGAATTGAGATTAGCACACGAGCGATGTTGTCTGAGAAACCCCGAGAGTGAGTCACCACACCACATCTTACCCTTCAATATTATGTTTTTGTTATAAGGGTTTATTTAACAAGCCCCTAGCACTATGACTATGCACATTATTGTTTTATAAAGAATGTGCATTCATTTTATTATTGTTACTTTGTAAATTGTTTTTAATGCAAAAATAGTTTTTTAGTTAATATTCAACTAAGAAATCTATTTTGATGAATTAATGGATTTTTGAATTAAATAATATTTCAATAAAATATTATTATTATCATTATTAAATTATTTTTTATTAAATATAAATTATCGTATTATTTTATGAATGCAATTTGAATTTTTATTAAGGTTTGAAACCTGTTTTTTTGTCAAAACCCATGAATTATCGATAAATGATGGTTTTTATTTTAAAAGTAAAAATTCACATGTTTAGAAATTTATTTAGATAAAATAAATACTGTATTTTGAATCAGTATGTTGAAATTATCCAACGATGATTTTTTATTAATTTATTTAGACACTCGAATATTTGGGTAAAAATTAATTACCATTTAAATATATAATGTGATTTATGAAATCATAATGACCCAATAGTGATGTAATAAAATACTATCAACATTATGATCGGCCAATATAAATTTTACCATTAAAATAATGTGATTTTGGGTGTGTTTGATTTATTTTAAAATGCATTAGTGGACCTTTCAAGGCTTATAAATTTTTTTTTTCTATTTA
Organism: Viscum album; assembly: GCA_963277665.1. Lineage (NCBI taxonomy): Eukaryota > Viridiplantae > Streptophyta > Magnoliopsida > Santalales > Viscaceae > Viscum > Viscum album. Next base: position 2,080,147,697 of record OY728137.1, on the reverse strand, counting down.
AATTGTTTTCCATGAGAGTGTGACTCGCATCCACATATGCATCCCAATTATTTTATGAAGATCAGGCATTGTCCTTATAAAATATTTTTTCCACTTCCCTTTGAAAATACAATGGGGAAAACGATGCGCTGGTTTTTTGTATTGATTAGTTTATTGTCTGATGAACCGAACGTAAATAATAAAGAATTCACAATCCTTTCCTATATAAACCCAACCCTGCTCCCACATCCTCTTCACGAAAAGAATTTGGACTTCAACTTACTCCTGACCTCCTATCTCTAGAATCCTCCCAAGGTGCCTTGAGCTCCAAATAAGACTCTCTCAAAGCCTCTCCCAATATTTTTGATTCGCACTTCGAAGTAAGCGATTCCAACCTTTCTCTTTTTATCCAAGTTTTATAATATTGATATGGTCTTTTATTTTTCAATTAAAACGGTGGGGTATAATTTCTCACCTCTCCCATACTTCCCACTTTATTTTTGGATAATGGGAGACCCCTTTCCCTATTTTTAATTCCTCCCATGTACACCTGTTACCATGACAAAATTCTATGAGGGATTTCTCTCTAATATTTTACATCCAAGTAATTCTATTATATTATGCATCTAAATTCAAATAATTTATTGGGACATGTAACTATATGACAGAAAATAGTGTCCATTAAATGTAAATATGATCAGACTCCCCATTCCCTCTCATCAACCATATTTTATGAGTTCTTATTTCACGTCGTTATGCTGCAGAAATTACACTATGATTTTCCCAGCCAATAACAAATTGTAGTGAATACCATGCATTTTTATCAATCAAGGGTATTAGCCTTTATGAACATTTACATACTGATTATAAAGCTTCATGTATGTATTCCACACCCCCTTATCTTGTTATAAATTATGATGACTTATTCCAGTTTGTATGATCAAAGTGGCACACTTATGCATGAAATGATATGTTTAAGAAGGGTGCGCCCGGGGAGAGCTCGAATGCATTGGGTAATGTATAGTGTCATGATAAGTCATGTGTAATGGGTGTTGACTCATGCTAATCCATGTTCAATGATTTTTTACTCGTGATTAATTTTCAATTAGGGTTTACACATGCTCCATGTGTAATGAGAATTAGATCATTCTAATTACATGTTATGTGTTGTTGACACATTTCTATGTTATGATTATAATTCTTTATAATGCATTTATGTTCATGTTTCTCTTTTTATCCATTGATATTCCTTTTTTATAACATGTATTGAATTATTCATGTTATTCCATGTTTATTCCCTTACTCAGCTTTATAGCTCACCCTTTTATTATGGATTTACCTAGGTTATTCAATGATTTGTACAAGGGAATGAAGTGGTTATGTAAAGGATGTTTTCAATAATAATGTTGTATTTAATTTTTTAAGCTATTGTGTAATGATCCTAAGCCCCAATGACAGTATAACTCTCGATCTACCATGTTGTATCAAGTGAATAGTTTATGTAATAAATCTTGTTTATGTTTTTAATAAAAGGAGGGTTGTTATACATTATACGGAAGGTAGTCTTTTGAATATCATCCTTCATCAGATTTATTTGATGATATCCCAAATAAAGATCCACCATTGAGAGTTATTGATCTCTTCATTACCGATCTAACATGCTTTAAATCCTTAGAATAGGATATTTGTTCTTTATGGTGATCTTTTTGACATCCAGATTATCGATACACAACCGCATTTTTCCATCCTTCTTCTTCATAAAGAGAATAGGTGCACTACAAGGTGATACAATAAGAAGTATGCACACTTTATTTAGATTCTCTTGTAGATACTTCATTAACTTCTCTTGTTAAATAGGAGACACCCTATTGGGACACTTTGAGATAGGAGTATATCTGGGTATGTGTTCTATTGAGAAATCTACCTCACAATCTGGTGGAATTCTGAGTAACTATTCAGGAGAAATATCATCATATTCACTCATGATGGGAATTCCTGCAAGGTTGGTACTATCCTTCGACTCAACCATTTGGGAGTGGTATGGTTCTTCATAGGGAATCAACGCCCACACCATTTAAAGATTTTTTCAAGGAGATTAATGATCTTCCTTGAATATTTTTGAGGGCCATGGGATGGTTTGGAATATTAGAAGATATTTCCTTTTCAAGATAGTTGATATGTGCTTTATATAATGACAGACAATCCATTACCATTATAGAATATAATTACACCAAGGGATGTATTATGAGAATTTTTGGAAGAATCATCCCACACACACCAACAAGAGAAGAGTCAAGCACTTGGGTTACAATGAATACCCCACGAAGTGTTTTTTAAAAAATCTATACTTCTGGGTTTTGGGGATTCTGTTATATAGGTATAGAAATATTGAAATATATAAAGGAATGTGTGAAACCATAGTCAAGTTATAATTTTTCCATTCTTTAGTGAATATGATTTGTATTTTTTCTAACTACATTATGTTTCTCCACTTCCTCTGTGGTGATGGTATAAGCCATCCCTTGTTCATTTAGATTTGGTGAGTGATGACGCTGATTACCCCCATGAATGTGAGGTTTAGTGCACTATATTTCACTTTTCCCTAGCTCCATAATTTTGTATCATTTAATGATGGGTGGTTTTCTCCTTCCATATACTACATTCTCCTTCCTCCTCATGCATTTTTGACACTCATGAGCATGGTTTCCTTCTTTGAAACACTTGAAGGACTTCCCCATCCCTTTGAGGAATTTCCCATGGTGAAACATTCCACTTTTTTGGCATGTGGGTCATTGAATTTTCTTCCCACCTTTTTCATTAGATCCACCAGCTTGAAACCCCATCTTTATTGTCGTATCACAACAGCCATGGGAACATTTTGAAACTCCATCTCCACATTGAGATCACATCGATCAAATTATTCATAAATCCGAAAGTCTCGAATTTCATGATATTTTTGAAGGTGTGATTTTAATCCACTAACGAATATATTAATTTTTCTATCAATGTTGATAAAAAAACCCAAATCCTACTATGAAAGCCTTATGAAATTTACATTGTATGATGTGATAGATTCTCTTTCATTTTGCATGAGCTCTATTAATTATCTATCCATATTAGTGTGAAGATTTCTTGGTAAATACTTATTTAGAAAAATTATCATAAATTATTCATATTCCATCTCTTCAATTTCCTTACATGGAATGGTGTTATTAATCAAATCCCACCATTGATCGACCACTTCTTCTAGATGAAAAATGGAAAGTGTTGCCTTCTTTTTCATACAACATTGAAGAAAATTATAGATATTCTCCATGGAGATTACACATAGCTCCGAAACTAGTGGATCAGAAGATACACTAATCACATGTGATTGTTTCCTCGTAAAACACTCGATAGCTTGTTGCACCATATTTGGTGTAGTATGAAGTTCTCTATTATTATGGTTATTTTTCCTAACATGAGATAATTGGGTAGGAATCGCAATGAATTTTTGAACTCCACCTCCCAAATAATGGGTAATTTCATTTAGGCAATTGTTGCATTGGCCCTCACATGAGTTGTTGGCCTAGTCTCACCTAGTTCCCCCAATTTTCATTATTAGAAAAAGTTAGAAGAAAACATAAGTCATCAATTAATGAATTATTTATTAATTATTACGATTAGTGGAAAAATTATAACATATTATATCCCTTTGAAAGCTTCTTATTTGCTTATTTGTACTTAGTCTCATGTTAGAGGTTTTCTCTAGGGTTCACTAATCCTAATTCCCAAATTTACTGAACCGTGCATCTAATACCTGTAATAGAGACCCATCCTTTTCTTACATTACTATTAAATTATTTTTCTAATAAAAAAAATATTAGTACTACACATAGAGATCCAATGTATTAGTTTCATGGAAAAAATATGACCATACATAACAATTACAACATCACGTATAAACATTTATTTAATTACTTTTCTCTAGCTTCATATTGGAAGATGACCTCTCCTTTGTACATGTAGTCACGTGAGGATATACATCAAAAGAGGTGAGATACAATCCCATTAATAGGATAGATATGAAAAATATATCATTGGGTTATCATAATCATAACACATGAATAAGATCATGATCCTGAGAGGAATCATTAATAAATGGATTTGAATGTGTAAATTCAAAAAAAATGAAACATCATGTCTTAGTAGTTATGTACCACACATACATGTGAAAATATATATAATATTTTCACATATAATAACACAAAATCTATTTTGATTCAACACTTTACATAGTGCATTGGAGTACTATATAATTGTGGGCACACCCATCACATTGAAACATTCATATTGCATTATATAATCCAGGTGCACCCATCACATCATAACATTAACATTATCCTGAAATCTAGAATTAAGATATATAAATAATTAACATAACTAAACCATGTAAAGGAATTAGTTTCATTTCATAAGAAAACATTCATAATCTTTGGGTTCCCAAAAAAATGTTTTAATTACATACTTGATACGATAACCACCGACCTTGAGTGAGAAGTAAAACATATGTATTTGAAAGGCATTTTATTTAAGAAAAACATTTATTGACAAAAACACTAGTATGAAACATTTATATCCCATAAAAGGTAATATAATGATGAAAATATGATTTTTATGGAGTCACCATATAAAAAAAGCAGTAAAATAATGAGAACCCGATGAAAGAACGTCGGGTTCGAGATTTTACCCTTACATTGTATCTGAACGCTTTCTTAACATTAATTTCTTGTATCACCACATTACATTAAATAATTAACAACTAAATAGCCTAATTTAATTTAATATTTTTTATTATGGTTTCATTAAGTAATTTTTTTTGGCGTTTTGTGTGAGTTATAATGTTTAAAATCATTTTTCAGGAATGTTCATTTTTATGGTTTTCTTGAGCGGTTCACATGTATTCCTAAATGGAAGTTTGTGTAGAACATGGGTAAGCATAAATAACTGATATTTCATGTTATTAGTGGTATTATATATGTTTAAATTATCTAATAATAAATTATATTATATACCAAGTGGATGAATCATTAGACAAGAATTAAATGATGATTGTTTGGGTTAATTGGGGCGGTTTTTTTAGAACAAGGAACTTGTTTGGTTTAGTCATTCTGTAATATGTACCTAAGTTAGTTTCATAACATGAAATATGATATAATACATATCATATAATCTATTTCAACAAAAAAAATGGTTTCATGACCAGATATTAAACATTAAAGTTAATTAAAAACATGTCATTCCTGAAGGTGAAAACTTAACACATCTAGAGAAACGCTTTCTTTTATAAAATAAAAAAGTAAGATATGGGGGTGGATGATATAATATCCTATTATTATTATAAAATTATTTTTTATGTATATTAATGGAGTTAACATACCATTTTTATGTATATATTTGGGGATAGATTAAGAAATTAACATGAAATTGAAAGGAATTTAAAAGAAAATGAGGGGGAATGTAATTACCTCTTGAATCATCCTCTTCAGATCCTCCATAAAGAAGCTAGGCATGGCCTTTGCATGAGACCATAGGCACTAGGATGTGGGTTTGGTTTAGGAAAGATTATTTCTTAGAGTTTAGGAAATGATTGAAGCTTGAGAGGTGTAAGGAAATGAAGGTTTGAAGGGTGGAATTTATAGTGGAGGTGAAAGGGGATTTCTCAATATAAAATTATTTAATTTATTATTTCCCCAAAATTAAATGAATTGGGAGTCTTCTATGACCACAAAAAGTAATTTTATCATGTGAAACCGAACCACTTGGGCTCACATATGTAGAACGTCATGCATGATTCTATAATTATCTTATTTAGCTTATTTTGTAAATTATGATAATTAACTATTCAAAAAAATTCATGTATTTTAGAAATATCCATAAAATTCACCCAAACCATTTAATGACGTTTAGAATATAAAATTTAAGTACATTTTTAAATAATAAGTTTCTATATATGATTATTTTAATACATATTTAAAATAGTAATTTGCATGAATGATGATGTTTTTAAAATTAAAATTGATTTCATAATGCTTTGAAAAATAACGTAAGGTCTTATAAAATTATATTAAAACAATAAGACAATGATTTGTTAATTTATTAACATATTTTAGTAAAATATATTTTATTTTTAATTAATTAAATAATTTTAATTAACTATTTATGAGTAACTAAAATACCAATACTTTTACTATTGTCAAATTAGCACTTATAAGATGCCTAAAATTTATTTAATTATTCATGTGTAAGGTTAATATTATTTTATTCTATTTACTATTCATAAGAGTTATTTTATTATTCATAAGGGTATGATACTATTCATAAGGGTAGGTTATTATTCACTAGAAAAATGTTTTCCATATCTGACTCCAATCATATTACTAATCACTACCGTGTAAGTTAGATATTTGAAATTAAAAACATAGAATTGAAAAAATTATTTTTAAAGATCACATATTATTTAGTATCATAATATGTCATTGTTTTTCCTAATGGGATTATACTACCAGGCATAATTATATGAAGGGAATTCCATTGATAAAACATTGGGTCGTTACATTTGATGTACGACAGATGGATTGAAGAGTGGACCCTACTAAAATCAAGCGTGATAAGTGTGAGAATCCAGTGTCTACATGTGACATGAAGAAACAATATAGATCTTACGTCGGTCAGCACCAAGCGATCGTCGGTGGGTCAACACCTTGTGATCTTGTGTGGGTCATCGACTATCAATCCTCTCTAGGTCTACACCTTGGGATCCTCTGTGGGTCTGCAATAATTTATCCTTTGTGGGCCATCAACTAATGACCCTATGCAGGTAATAAGTAGAGCCTCTCGACGAAATACAATTATCTTGCATTATTACTAATCATCATTACTTCTTTACTTTAGTTAAACCTGGTGTGTTCTACGTCATTTACATTGTGTTATGTGTTTGATATCATACCATATGAGGTTACATATATGATATCTTCCTTTGTGGTGTTTTCCATAGTGGATTAATGAGAGTCCTTCAATTGTATCAAGGTCCCTATTGAGTGTTGTTATACTCACCACTGCACTGGCTTTGCACACATATATTGTGTCTTGTACAGAAGACGGACAATCTTGACTGGGACTTTGGAGATCCAAGACAAGATGGTGCTTGGTGGTGCATCGATAGACATGGTGTGCTGTAATTACATCCGACAAAGATCTATACCTACCTATAAGGTAGAATTCTAGCAGGGGACCTCAAGATTTTGTAATACAATTTCTGTACTTTTCGTTCAGTTGGACTTGTATTCTTGCCCCTAACATTCAATTTAAACACTTTATTCTCAATAGAAATTCTTTGTGGTGGTTGTATTACTTTCTTTCAATTGTGGTTTTCATTGTGTGGTGTGCCCTGTTTATGTGTGTACATGTTTAAAGAAAATTCAATCCAATTTTGAGTTATTTATTTCAGGTTCTAGTCACTATCCCCAGGACTATAGAAGGCATGCGTTGGATAGTCAAAGCATGGGCCCCAGGGTATGGGTCGGTCCAGAGTTGTATCAGAAGGAAATCATTTCTAATTTAGTAACTAACAGTTTGTGTTTTTTATGAGGCAATAATTTTAATTGTTTTAGTCTGGATTTCAAGATATGGAGTTGGATTTTTTGGAGGCAAATGATGTATCCAAACACCGGGACCATAAATTCTATTTTCTGACTACATTCAACAAAACATATGTTTCATGTGTTTTGGAAATATTTTTCTCTTGATCTCTTTTGAGTCAGATGACATGGTCTAACTTATTTACCATGGAACATCAGTTTCTCTATAGGAATAGTCCATGAAGACATCCATTAAGGATTATACTGAGAGATCACAATGATGATCCATCCTGTGACGAGGTGTCTGTGCATGGACCGCTGACAGTGCTAGAACCATTAGGCTGTGTACCAGCACAACCACCACCCAGAGAGCAACAGTTGCTACCATCACCACCAGTGGATAGTGCACACTGACTAATCTCACTGCATGAGTTTCAGAGAAAGAGGAATTTTATTTTTTGATGTGAGATGGATCCTCGGGCAGCTGAGTATTGGATAGAGGTAACTAATCTAGTTTTTTACCTTTTAGAGTCACCGACATACCAGATGGTAGTTCTAGCCACTAGCCATTTTTTGGGCACTATAGGGAGGTGGTGCATCTTGAATTTCCAGACACAAGAGGTGAAAACCCATGACTGTAAGGACCTCTATATCCTCTTCAGGGTGGTGTTCATACTAGTGAAACTACGCTTAGGGTGTATTTAGCAGTTATTGCACATGCAGTCGGGCAGGATGTTTGTTGCCCATTACTCAACGAGGTTTCCCGAACACTCCCACTACTCTACCAACATGGTACCTAGCCTTTTATTCAGGGCCCAGACCTTTGATAAGTGACTCTGGTAGAATATTAGGGTGTCTATTATTTTTCTCAACATCTCGACACAGTCTATAGTGCTAGAATGATCCCTACTGGTGGAGGGAATCCTAACTGTGAAGGCACCGATGGTTAGAGCCACCACCGGACGATTGGTGGCCAAGTCGTCTATAGTAGGTTTTAGGAAGATGATAGATAAGACCAAATAGGCCATTACATCTGGAGGATGACCACATGATCTAGGGTCAAGGGTTTGGATATCGTCATGTTGAGTAGGTCATATGAGGACTGGAGTTTGTTACTCTTGCGGCAGATAGGGTAACATGGCCCGTGACTGTCGGACTCTCGAACAGATGACCACCATGTGGTTGATGGAATATTGAGACAGTGAATGTGGTTCTAGTGAGGAGGTTTATGGGGAATCAAATATGTAAGTGGATCAGGATGAGTGGAATGTGTAGAATTATGAAACAAAGTACTACCACAATCAACCCCAGGAGGACAACCCCGAGCTCTAGGAGCTGGTGGACAGGGGTGGGGCCAGATTCAAGAGATAGAGGACTATAAACACGGAACTCCAGATATGATTGAAGGTATGATCAGTGTCTTATCCACCAAAACTATAGTTTTTATAGACACAAGTTCTAGTTATTTTGTTATTTTCTTGACTCTTGTTTGGAGATCACAGATTCGGGTGGTGCCGTTGGCTCGATCCTTATCATTAGAGACTCCTAAAGTAGAGGATTTTATGATTACACACTGTTTTCGGTAGTGTGAGATTACACTAGGAGGTGAGAGCTTCGTCTACGATATTCTAGTAGTAGTGATTAGGTCTTACGATGTCATCTTCAATTTGGACTGGTTATCCTCATTCTATGACCACATTGACGGTTTTTGGTGAAATGTGTGGTGTTTCCATGAAAATGAGACCATGTTTTCTTTCACCGGTGAAAAGGGAACCTTTTCAAAACAGGATGGAAATTATTAATGGAGGTAGTTTCCAATCATTCACCAGTTGGTTAGCCTCACAATCGGTTTGGTGGAAGAGCGGAGTCCAATCCTTCATGAAGTGGTGAATTAATATGAGGATAACTTTTCAGAAGATGTCCCATTCCTACCTCCTTATAGATTAGTCGACATCATTATTTTCATGTACCTAGGGACGAAAATGATATATACACAATCATATTGGTTGGCTCCTAAAGATCTTCATGAGTTGGGGGTACCACTAGAAGCCTTGATGAAGAAGGGGTTTGGAAGGCCTAGTGTTTCTCAATTGGCAGCCCTTGTGTTGTTTTCCCAGAAGGCAGACAGGAGCATGAGTCTATGCATAGACATTTGGTGACTAAAATATATTACCGTTAAGAAAAGGTAACCACAACTGAGGATTTATGACCTCTTCAATTAGATGAAGGGAGTGAGGTGGTTCTCGACGATAGACCTTAGATCGGGCTATCAAGAGCTTCATGTACTATATGAGGATGTAACAATGACATCCTTCAGGTGATATTGCAACCACTAAGAGTTCCTGGTGATGCCTTCATGATTACCAATTCCCCCTCAGTGATCATGGGACTCATCAATAGGATCCTCCATCCTTACCTTGATCATTTCATGGTAGTCATTATTGATGACATCTTGGTGTACTCGACATCGGAGGAGGACCATGTTACACACCTACTAATAGTCCCAGATGCACTCTGATAGCATTAAAATTATGGTAAGCTCTCAATGTACCATTTCAGCATTTGAGATGTCCATTTTCTGGGAAAGGTCATCTCATAGGATGGAGATGGAGTGGATCCAGGGATGATAGATGCAATTCATGTGTGGGATCCACACCAGAGTGTGACTAAGGTGCAGAGTATCCTAGGGTTGTCTTGGTACTACCAGAGATTCGTAACTGACTTTTCAAGAGTATAAAAACCCTTGTCAACATTGAAGAAATGGAAAACCCTTTGTATGGATGGACAAATGCTAGAATATTTTCTAATATATGTGTTATAGACTTACTAGTGCCCCCATCTTAAGACTACCAGAGGAGGTTGTTGGGTATGTAGTTTACTGCGATGAGTCAGGTACTGTACTGGGTTGCATCCTAATGCAGGAAGGAGAAGTGATCACCTATAGATCAAGATAAGTGTGGAAACAAGACCAGAACTACACAACCCATTCCCAAGAGTTTTATGTAGTGGTATCTTCCTTGAATATGTGGTGGAAAAACTTTATGGGTGAATGGTTTACTAACTACTCTGACCACAAGATCCTTAGGTATGTCTTCTCCAAAAAGGACATGAACATTATACAACAAAGATGGATGGAGTTCCTCCAGGACTATAACTTTGGGATAGACTATAATTCTTTGAAGGCCAATTTGGTGGTGGATGCCCTCTGCAGTCGGTCTTGTTTGCAGCAGCGGAGTGAGGAAACAGAGTATCTAGCCATGATGAAGATACCCTTTGTTAATAATGATGGGGCAACATACCTTTAGTTGGTGAATGTTACTCCCACACTCTTACAAAGAATTAGGGAGGTACAGCTGGTGGATGTGTACTACAAGTCCTGACGTGCCCAGTCATCCTTTGGATAGTATATTGATGGATTTTCAATAGGTGGGGAGCACGCCAACCTTTTTAGAGGATGCACCATAGTACCAGTGACATTGCAAGAGGAGGTGTTGATGGAGTTCTATACATCACCATTGGCGGTACATCCTATACTAAAAAAATGTACCATGACCTCTGACGACAATACTGGTGGCTTGGGATGATGAAAGTGGTGGCATAGTTCATTTATCAATACCTCACTTGTCATACTATGAAGGCCAAGTATTGGGTTATAGCTTGCCTGGCCAAGCCACTCGATGTACAAGAGTGGAAATGGGATGATATCTCTTTGGAATTTTTGATGGGGTTACCACGTACATCCATGTGGCATGATTCCATCTGGGTTATTATTGAACGACTAACCAAGTCAAGTGAAAATCTACCCATATGGGAGCATGGACTGGTAGAGGGCCTGGGATGCCTCTACATCCAAGAGGTAGTGCAGCTCCACCAGAAGCCTTCGAAGGTCTTCTCAGACCGTGATACATGATTTACATATCTATTGTGGAATGGGTTTCAAGAGTCATTTGTAAATTAGATACGTTTGAGCACATCTTCTCATCCCTAGATAGATGGTCTGATAGAGAGGACCATACAGATCTTAGAGGACATACTTTGTGTTTTATCCTAGATTTTGGTCATAGTCGGGAGGACCACCATCCACTGTTGAAGTTTGCATACAACAACATCTATCACTCCACTAATGACAAGGAATTGTTTGAGGCCTTATAAGGGTGAACGTGCAAATCACCCCTATGCTGGATAGATCTAGGCGAGTCAGCACTCATGGGTCCAGAGTTTGTGCAGGATACCAATGAGAAGGTGCAGATCATCCCGGAGAGAATGATGAATGCACATAAAAGACCGATGTCTTATACTGATAAGAGAAAGAGGTATAATGATTTTGAGGAGGGTGATAATGTTTTTTTCTTGATCTCAGTAATATGAGGTTTTCATAGATTTGGTAAGGGCAGAAAGCTATCTCCAAGGTTCATCTGACCTTTTCATATTCTTTATTGAGATGTAGATGTGGAGTCTCACCTAGATCTTCCCGCACAGATGCTCCGAGTGCATGATGTTTTCCACATGTCATGGCAGATGAGGTACATGTTTGATTCCTCACATGTCATTGACTGAGGCAAGCTAGACATCGTCGTTGGGGTGACTTATCCAGAATTCCCAGTGGAGATAGAGGATCGACAGGAGACGGACCTACAGGGGATGTCAATTACTATTTTGCACGTTCGATGGAAGCATGTGAATCTCTAGGAGAGAACATGGGAGCAGGAGACTTAGATTATTTTTTAGTACCCCCATCTATTTGATATGTATTATTATGGATTTTGGGGACGTAAATCCTTAATGCAGGGAGAATGTGCTGTCTCAAAAATTCAATGTAATTTTTTTAATTATATGGAATTTTTTTAGGCTGCAGAGTCGGACGACTTGTGATTCAGAGGACCGGTGATCCTGAAACATATTGCTGAACTTTTTTTAAGGTAAATTCAGTAAAAGTATGAACATGACTTTCTATCATTTAAATAGGCACTCAAATTAAATATTTGAGGGCACCGTTGAACTCGGAAAGCCAGTATTTTCCAAGATATGACTTTACGTCGGCCGGAATGGGCCATGCGTAAACGTTAATTTTCCGAATTTTTGAGAAAAATAATAAAATTATATAATTTTTGTTCTCGTCGATGGGTGGTGGACGTCAACGATGCGGTGCGAAGAACATGCAGCGACATGGTGCATTAAAAAATCTCATTAGTGGCATGTATCCTATAGTGTAATGATGCACTAATGTAAGAATAACAGCTACACTATTTCATAAATGAATCAACGTAACTACTCTACGTCGCAACGTAACAGAAATGTCGTGATGTGATTCTTTCTATTATAACAACATGTGGGAGAATGGGGAATTAAACTATCAGAATTCACTACTGGACAAAAACTATGGGAAAAAGGACTTTTTACGATGGACTTTTTTAGACTGGAATAAATCTCGTCGCAAAATGTCTATCCAAGAGGTTATTTACGATGGGGGTAATGACTCGTCGCAAATAACCAATTATTTGGCACATGATTTCATCTCCCGTCGCAAAAAGTTTCCCACGAGTAGCGCACCAAACCACTTGAAGGTTATTTATGACGAGTGGGATCACACCGTCCGAAAGAGTGAAGTATTTTTGCGACGGGGCCTATCACAAATACCAGATGGCGGTTAATATCTTTTTGTGATGGGATGTCGCCCCATCGCAAAAGGTGTGTCGGTAGGGACTATTTGCGATGGGACCCGTCGCAAATAACATTTTTTTAACCGACGACAGTAATTAATGTTGGTGTAGGTATTCTTCGACGGGTACCGTCGCAAAAGATACTATTTGCGATGGGATACCCGTCGTAAATAATCTAACCAATATATACACCCATCCATTTTTCCTCTCATTTCTCTCAATTCTTAGATCTTTTTTCTCTTTGAACATTGATTTTAGAAGGAAAATTTTTCTAAGTTAAATTTTTTGTTCACGAAGAAGTTGTGAAGCCGTCTACGTCAATAGAAAATCCAACTTAAAGGTATTTATGTTTTATTTAATTTATTATTTATTTCATTTTTTATGTTAATTTTTATGATTGTTTATTAGTTGTAATTAAATTAAAGATAATTTTTTTTTCATAAGTATTTATTTGTACTAATAAATTTAAATAGTTAGTACTAATTTTGAATAATTAGTAGTGATTAATAATCATTAACGTTAATTAGTAATGTATATAATTAATTTGTGTGCCCCAACGTTGGTGGTGGGTTGGTAAGGGCTTGGGGGTGATGGGCAGGTCGCGGGGTCATGTCCCTCGGCTTTCGATTTCCATGTAATTTTCTTCCTTGTGTGTGTGCTGCTTTCACAGTTGTACCCAAATTTTTATAATGAATTTGTAGCAATTAATATTAATTGGTAATAAATAATAATAAACACAAATAATTAGTAATAATTAGTAATAATTATTAATAAATAGTCGTAAATAGTAATAAAGAGTAATAAAAAGTAATAATTAGTAATAAATAGTAAAAATTAGTAATAAATAGTAATAATGAGTAATAGATAGTAATAATGAGTAATAAATAGTTATAATGAGTAATAAATAGTTATAAATTGTCATAAATTGTAATAAATTGTAATAATTAGTAATAAATTGTAATAATTAGTAATAAATAGTAATAAATAGTTAAAAATTGAAATAATTAGTAATAAATTGTAATAATTATTAATAAATTGTAATAAATTGTAATAAATAGTAATAAATAGTAATAAATAGTAATAAATTGTAATAATTAGTAATAAATTGTAATAATTAGTAATAAATTGTAATAATTAGTAATAAATTGTAATGATTAGTAATTAATTGAAATAATTAGTAATAAATTGTAATAATTAGTAATAAATTGTAATAATGTGTAATAAATTGTAATAATGATTAGTAAACTGTAATAATGATTAGTAAATAGTAAAATTGAGCAGTAAATAGTAATAATGAGTAGTAAATAGTAATAAACTATAGTAAATAGAAATAAATTCTAATAATTAGAAATAAATTTTAATAATTAGTAATAAATTGTTATAAATTGAATGAATTTGTAATAGTTAGTAATAAATTGTAATAATTATTAATAAATTGTAATAATTACAAATAATTAGAAATTAATTGTAATAATTAGTTATAAATTGTAATAATTAGTAACAAATTATAATAATTTGTAATAAAATGTAATAATTAGTAAATAACTTTTATAATTACTAATAAATTATAATAATTAGTAATAATTAATAATTTTTATTAATAAATAATAATAATTTGTAATAATTTGTAATAATTAGAAATAAATAGAGATAATTATTAATAATTTGTAATAATTAGTAATAATTAGTAATAACTTGTAATAATTTGTAATAATTAGTAATAATTATTAATAATTAGTAATAATTATTAATAATTAGTAATAAATTGTAATAATTAGTAATAGATACTAGTAATTATTAACAATTAGTAATAAATAAGAAGAATTAGTAATAATTATGAATAAATAGGAATAATTAAGAAAAATACAGATAATTAGTAATAAATACAAATGATCAGTATTAAGTACATATAATTAGTAATAATAAGTAATATTTTGTAATAATTAGTAATAATTAGTAATAATTAGTAACAATTAGTAATAATTAGTAATAATTAGTAATAATTAGTAATAATTTGCAATAATTATTAATAAAATGTAATAATTAGTAATAAATTGTAATAATTAGTTATAAATACATGTAATTAGTAATAATTAGTAATTTTTATTAATAAATACAAAAAATTAGAAATAATTTGTAATAATTAGTAATAAATAAAGATAATTTTTAATAATTAGTAATAATTAGTAATAAATAGTAATAATTAATAATAATTAGTAATAAATAGTAATAATTAGAATTAAATATGAAAAATTGGTAATAATTAGTAATAATTAGGAATAATTAATAACAATTAGTAATAAATTGTAATAATTAGTAATAAATTGTAATAAATTGTAATAATTCCAAATAAATTGTAATAATTAGTAATAAATACTAATAAATACTAAAAATTACTGATAAATACTAATAATAACTAATATATACTAATATATACTTATAATTACCAATAAATACTAATAATTAGAAATAATTAGCAATAATATGAAATAATTTGAAATAATTAGTAATAATTAACAATAATTAGGAATAATTAGCAATAATTGGCAATAATAAGTAATAAATAGAAATAATTATGAATAATTAGTAATAATTAGGAATAATTAGTAATAATTAGGAATAATTAGAAGCCTGAAATGTGCGATTTGGTCTTCTTACCGATAGTTTATATCCATTTGGTTCTTATGGTAGTCAGTATTCATGTTGGCCTGCCTTTATAACTCTGTACAATCAACCTCCATGGATGTTAATGAAGGATCCCTTTATCATTTTGACCTTATTTATCCCAGGAAATCCAAAAAATAATATTGATGATTATTTGAAACCATTTATTGGTTAGTTAAATGCATTTTGGTGTAATGGTGTTGTACATATTATATTTCTGCGTAACAAAATTTCACAATAAATGTTGCATTGATGTGGAAAATTAGTGACTTTATAGTATATGGAATATTATATGGCTAGAGTACACATGGTCCAAAATCATGTCCTTACTATATTCATGACAACAAAGCTTTTATTCTCATCAATGAAAAAGAACATTCTATTTGGACCGTCATCACTGATTTGTTCCAACCGCTCATCATTTTCGAAGAACAAATCTCATTTTAGAAAAGGCATAATTGAAAGTGATGAACCTCCAAAAATGATCTCAAGTACATAGTAACAATATATTTTATTTTCATTACCTCCCATCACATTTGGGACAACAATAAACCAACATAAAATTCATGGCTTGGGAAAGAACATAATTGGATAAAACAAAGAATTTTTTGGGATATCCCATTTTGGTATGATTTTTTGGTCCGCAACATGATGGATGTCATGCATATTGAGAAGAAATATTTTGATAATTTATTTCATACAGTTTAGGATACAAAAGTTAAGACCAATGATACTGTAAATGCACGATGAGATCCTACCCAAATTTGTAGGTGACCGGAATTGGAAATATTTGAAAATGTCAGATCAAAGAGGTTCATGAAGCCAAAAGAAGCTTATACACTCTCCAAAGAGAGTCACTTATTATTTTTTTAGTGGATTGCAGATTTGAGACTTTCAGATGGCTATGCATCCTATTTGGGTAGATGTGTTAAGAATGGTCATATTACCAGATTCAAAAGTCATGATTGTTATGTTATAATGGAAAGACTTATGCGAATTGGATTCATATGTTTTTGGAATTCTATTATTTGGGATTCGATAACTGACATATCATATTTTTTCGAGACATTTGGGAGCGAAAAACAGACTACGATGCGCTAAGAAAACTGAAAGAAGATGTTTTTGTAACTATATGTAAACGGGAAAAAATCATTCCACCTGATTTCTTTGACTCAATGGAACATCTGATATTACATTATCCATATGATGATAAATGTGGAGGTCCATTACAGTTTTTATGTTTGTTCCCATTGGATAGATGAATGAAACAATTGATGAAAAAATTACCTAACAAATCATCTATTGAAGGCTCAATTGTTGATGATTATTTGCAAGAGGAAATTCCTTTTTTCTCCTCTCACTATTTCAACATGAATATACCTCAAACCAAAACTTCATCAGATGGAATGAGTGAAATATTAATGATGAGATGTAAAATCTATTATCAGTTATTCATCAGCCAAATCATGGCTTCAGTGGAGTTCTTGGACGATGGCTTTTAGAAAATGAACATCACAGAGCTCATACATATGTTCTGCGCAACTGTGAAGAAATGAAAACATTTATACATTGAGTAATTCTCTCACTTATTATATAATTTCTATTAAGGTTTGTAAACTTATTTTATTTTTAGGTTAGATGATAATGATATCAATAAAAAACATCCACAAATTATAGTAGCTGCTCTTGAAGAACGCAGACCAAAAAAATTATCAATGGTTTCAAAAACTAGTAACATAAATTTTTGATAATTTAATATTAATATGGTTTACTATTTATTATATTGATAATTGTTTTAAAAACTTTCAACAGTCTCAACATGTTGATAAAATTGATAAGCGACTATGTATATTGAGTAACCCACCATCCATAAATGGTTAAATCTTATAATGCATATTTGTTGAATGGTTTTCAATTTCATAGACGTGCATATGGGGAATCAAAGAAAATAATGAACATGGTAGTTTTTTTGAGAGGATCACATCATAGAGAAACTGAAGTTGACTTTTTTGACATTCTCGATGAAATTATTGAACTATGTTATCTTGTACATAATTATATAATGTTGTTTAAATGTTAGTGGTTGGATACTTAGAGTGTCTTGTATGTTTATCTGACTCATGGAATCGTCGATATTAAATATATAAGTCTTCTTGCAGTAAATGAACTATTTTTACAGGCTCAACAGTCACATAAAATTTGTTATGCGAAGTATTTTGCTACTTCATGAGACCTGAGTGATTGGTGGAACAAAATAAAAACGATATCTCAGGAAAATAAATTTACTCAAACTGAATGTGGTTTCTCTGAAGTGGAAGGAATTGAAATTTTTTAATAGACTACTCATAATACATATTTTTCACAAAGAAACATGAATATTGATGATGGAACCCCACAATTAATGGTTGATGGTGATGAAGATGATAATGATGTAACAAATAAATTTGAAATTACAAGGGATGCTTAAAGTGAAACTCATATGGATATTGATGATGCCAAGGAGGAAGATGAATACATTGACATCGTCACATATGAAGATGATGATGACGGTGAACATTGACATAATTAAATACTGGTTATGATCATATCTAATATATATCTATATATAATAGATATTTTCAACTATCTACTAACAACAATCATTTTGTGTTTTAAGATGGACTCTGATATACATCATGAGTTAGGGGAGGCTGAGCTACCGTTGGATGAGGGGGATGTTGGATCATCTGACCCTCATCCTACTGGTGGTTCAGGAGGTACACGGAGGAGTTGCGGTCTTGTGTGAACAATGATTCCTGACCCTATCCCCGAGCGACGTCCACTTCTTGGCTTCGATCCACACACACGGAGATATGGAAACCTGTATATTTTAGTTATCATTCATTAATTTATTTATATATATAATAATTGTTTGATTATTTATTCTTTTTTCACAGTTTTGTGCATGTAGCTGTTGGACAACTGAATGCTATCTTGAGAAAAAAAAATTCTCAGCCATGGACCACATAAGAACAGATTCCCATTGATGTATAGCTCACTATTTACAATCATTTGCTGGTATGTAAATAGTTATATTAATTTTGAAATATATTTTATTATTAACTTGATATTATAAATTATTAGTAGGGTTTATGGTATCCCATCGATGATAGCATGCGTGACGATATCCATGTAGCTTGGGAGGTGTCTATGCACGAGCGTTTGCATCAGTTTTTGCACAATGTGAGAAATGAGACCATTAAGAAGTAGGAGCGATAGTGTTTGGTGAGTTTTGTAGAGCCCACCAACAATAGTAAATTTCATCTCAGTTTTGGGATGGATTATGTGCACACATGTTGGGTGGTGAATTTCAGAGGAGGTCTTCATTGGGTCGGTAGAACTGGGGATGATAGGAGGTGACACATCGAGCTGGTAGTCATACATTCAGTATGCATAGAGAGTATCTGGAATGTATTTTTTAAAATATTTTATATAACTTCAAATATAAACAGTTTATTTTATATTAATATATTCAGTCGATCATCCCGCTATTACAGTTTATGATGTTTATTGGAGGATGTACAGTGATCCAGCCACCGGAGAGATTATAGGTGATCGCCAGCATCAAATTGTTGTTAGTTTTATATTTTTTTCAGTTTGAAAATTAAATGAATATAATATTTTCCCAATTTTAATTTCAAATTGGAATTGAAGGAGTCATATGAGGCTGCGACCTCTCAGACACAGGTTGAGGGTCAGGACGAGGCGACTGATCAGACCAGTGACAACCATTTCAACGAGGTGGCATGGATGCATGTGACTTAGTAAGGCTTTGAGAAGGGCTGTGTAGTTGGTATCAGCTCTCTTGTGACTCTTGTTACATATTATAGTAATGATGCGATGTCGACGTCTAGCTAGAGTGGAGATCGTGGAGAGGCATCATCTTCTGCCTCAGTATCAGGAGAAGTTCCGAACTCAGAATAACCTTATAGATATTTTGCATAAGCACCAAGAAGAGATGCGACAATAGCAACAGCAGCAGAAGCAACAACATGAGCAAGAGATGCATTGATGGTAGCAGAAGCATCACGAGTAGATGGAGTACATGCTTCATCTAACTCATAAATTAGGGATTGTGTTTCCTCCATAATCTACTTCAGCTCCTCCACCTCCTTCAGAAGACAACATCCAGTGATTTTTTTATGGTAAAAACATTTGAATTTAACATTTATTGTAATATGAACTATTTATAGTTTTTTTATTTTATATCAGTGTGAATATTATATAATTTAATTTTTATATATATTATGATTTGTTTTTGTGAATATTGAGAATTTTACAAATTGATAATTTTTTATTATTTTAATATTTTTAATATTATTGTTTCATTAAATATAATTTTATTAAATATATTTTTTCATTGTTATATTTTTTAATGTCTTTTTATTTTACTAATAATAATAATTACAATAATCATAAAGTTTAATAATTTTTTTATATTTTTTTGTGAATATTGTGAATTTTAATTTTTTTAATTTTTTTACTTATTTTAATAATATTAAAATTAATTTTTCATTAATCATTATTTTATTAATTTTTTTTTAAAATTTATTTACTATTTGCGACAGGATCTGTTGCAA
Source organism: Viscum album (assembly GCA_963277665.1). Taxonomy (NCBI): domain Eukaryota; kingdom Viridiplantae; phylum Streptophyta; class Magnoliopsida; order Santalales; family Viscaceae; genus Viscum; species Viscum album. The sequence continues at coordinate 2,080,127,156 of OY728137.1, read as the reverse complement.
TGAGATCCCTTCGTAAAAAGCCGAAATATTTTTTTAAAAAGTATTTGCGACGGGATTACGAGCCTGTCGCAAAAAAGTATTTGTGACGGGCCCATCACAAATAGTCTAAATAAATATTTCAAAAAATGTATTTGGGATCGGAATACGGACCCGTCACAAAAAAGTATTTATATAAAAAGTATATAATCGAAGACTTATTTGCGACGGTGAAATTACCCGTCAAAAAAAATATTATTTACGATGGGCCTATCGGAAATAATATTTTTTGCGACGTCGTATTCTACAACATGCTATTTTTCTATGGGACCACATCACTAAATATTATTTTCAATGAGATCCTGATGTAAATAACCCTCAGAAATACCTAGAATTATAGTAGTGTACCAACAGTTTTTCACTTCAACAAAGAACGATGAATGCCGGTGAGACTTCTTCCTTTTCGACGTGCCTCAATGAAGAGAGCCTGAAGCGACGTCAAAATCTTGAAAACATGAAGAAGAACAATTCGACAATGAACCTCAATGTTGTATGGGTTGTTTAAATTTTATTTTTTCCAATTATTCTCTAGAAACGACGAACGTGTATCAACTCATGAATAAATAGATCCACGAATCAGGAATTTATGTGGGATGCTAACTATATTTAGGGACATCTCTATCTGGGTTTCAAAATTACATGATATGACTTGTCATCTCCATCGAGCCTCCCTAAATTTAAAAATTCTAATGTGGAGGGCGCAAACTGACAAGAACAAAAGCTCAGACCCCTCCTCAGGTGCGCACCTTGTGAACGGATTGTCCGATGTAGAAAAAACATTACTTCATGGCCTTTGTGGTGAAGATAAATTTTCTCGCAGGTTGTTGGGATAAAAGACGTAAAAAATGGATCACCAAAGCTCATTCAGTGGTCCTATGATAAATATTCCAGTGCATCGACACCAATGGAAGTGCCCACGGTGGCCGCCAACAAAGGGTGTCGGTGTGCCCGTCAACACACCACTGCGGAAAGAGGTGGTAGAATACCTATTGTAGTTGCAAGAGTTTATACATCAGGTGGGATACACAAGTATGAATGGCCCATGTTTGAAAATTTTCCTAGCCGTAGTATGTCGACAGTGGCTAGAGGAGACCCCGTTTATATGGGGATAGAGTGGGTGTTGGACACGGTGAATCTATCACATCCCGGTGAGACGGTGCCACCCTGGCTGCACCATGCGACCAGTCTTTGGCTGGCGGGTCGTGTCCCAGCCAGCAGGCCGGGTCAGACAAGCACCAGCAGATCAAACCTATGCCGGTAGGCCGGACCAATGCCAGTAGGCCCTACCCATGCCCTTCATGCTGGGCCGGATGAGAACAGGTTTGTCAGGAGACCCAGCAGACAAGACCCTCGTCCAATTTTGGCATGGTCCAGCAAGGACCATTGGGCCAATCCCACTGTCAATGCTAGACTAGACCGACTCAAAAAAGAACCGAGTAATGTAGATTCCATCTAATAAAACCGGGGTATGTGGGACCCCTGGTGGAATTGGTTGGGTCGGTCCACCGGGTCAGACCGAGGCAAGACGCAACCAGTCCCTATTTACTAAAGCGCTCGTATCTCTCATACTAGGCTCCCGATTTATGCACTGCCAGTGTTTTTGGGAACCTTGTGATGTAACAGTCCTTATGATATACTCTATTTGGGGTTTTTTAGCTTTTGGATTACTGCTGAGTTGAATCGGACTTCAATCATACTGGTAACATTTTACTAAAACACTAATAACGTAGAGACTGAGCGTCTGAATGATGTGTTGTCTATTAAAATGTAACCCTTAAAAAGAGATGGTATTTTGGGTTACTCTATATAGGACTTCATATAGGTTGAGGTACGACAGATTTCTTGAGGAAAGGACCCTTCAAAAATCAAGCATACTAAGTGCGAGAATCTAGTGGCTAGCTATGGCGTAAAGAATGAATAGTGATCCTGTGTGAGTCATCACCTCAAAATCCTGAGTGGGTCAGCACCTAGCGAACCATTATCGGTCAATAACCAGATATCCTCTAGGGTTCATCGCCTAGCTATCCTATTCTTTCATCAACTAGAGATCTTATGTGGGTCAGCACATTGAAATCCTCTATGGTTCAGCACCTAGAGACCCTGTGTAGGTTAGCATGAGAGTCTCTTAATAAAATAAGATGGTCAATCATTAATAATAACCATCATTACTTATGTACTTATGTTATACCTTGCATGAGGTGCATCTTTTACTTTGTGTTGTGTGTTTTAGATCATTCCTGGTGGTGTTTCCTTTGTGGTATATTTTATTGTGGTGTTTTCCTTCGCATATTACTGAGAGACCTTCGAGGTTCTTGGGGTCTGTATTGAGTATTGATATACACACACCTTCACAACCTTCATCGAAACCTCTTATGTATTTTTAGATTATAGAAAGACATGAACATGACTTTTGGGATCTAAGACTAGACAGTTCTCAGAGGTGGATCAATAGACGTGGTGTGATACAGTGACATCTGAAAGAGATTTGTACCTACCCTTCAGGTAGGATCCTTGGTGGACGACCTTCTGAGCCTGTAATTATTTTACTGTACTTTCCTATCAGTTGGGATTGTATTATTTTCCACTTACTTATTGTTTACAAACATTACTCTCCATAGAGATACTTTGTGGTGGTTGTACTAGTTTCTTTCTTTTCTGGTTTTCTTTTTGTGGTATGACGTGTTTTTTTGTGTACATGTTTAAAGGAAATTCCATAACATTTTGGGTTATGGAATTCTGGTGCTAGTCACCATCCACTGGCCTATGGAAGGAGGGAATGGGGTAGTCATGGTATGGGCCCCATGGGATGGTTCATGACATTTATATTTTATTCCTTCTATGTTATGGTAATGATAATGTTTTACTGGAAATTTATTTTAGTCATTCACCATGACATATTATTTATATTAGCGTCTAATGTATTACATACCCCTAATGAGCATCAAATCTAACTCCATTATTATGATTTATTTTTTATTTAGTGTGAGAAGATGTGTGTTTTGGTTGAATTACATGTATAATCTGGGTTGTTAGATGTTTTTCCAAAGTAATTTCAAAATTCTATTTCATTTCGTGATGTAATGTAAAACATAAGCTTTTATTTGGTTGACTAAAGATAGTAAATTATTTGGAAATACTGGATGCATATTCCTTTTTAGTTTTACCAATGTAATAATTTAAGGATGTTCTTTTTAGGGTATTGCGGTTAGGTCCATTACATGAATTGATAATAAAAGAGAATAATAGGTTCCCTTTTATAAGAGATGGGATGTGAACTTGTAATTTTTTTCTAAAAAGTACATTTTTATAAATTCAATACTAGGCCAAATTCCTCCAAATAGAGAAATATCCGAATCTATGATGTGGTAAGACATAAAATCATCAACCAATTTAGTTTAGACATGAATTGGTTATATTTAAAACCATAATATTTTTATTAACACATAGTTAAGAAGTTTTAATTTTAATATTGGAAACATATTTTTTAGTATTAAGAGGATGCAACTTTTATAAGTAAAAAATAATTTTGAATATAAATAGAAAATTGTTATTTTTTTAAAATATATCAACCATTTTCCCCATTTAATATATCGTTGTTTTTTAAATTAGTTAATAAATTATTATTTTCATAAAATATCATAATTGTCTATTTTATAACTATTCATTTCTTGCATTTAAAAAACAACAATTTAATATAACATCAGAAAAAACTATTTATTACACCACTAACATGTCATATTAATGTATACAATTCATAAAGATATTTTAATAAGACAAATTATATTCCTTAATTTTTTTTAATATTATCTAATTGATAGTTTCATTAATTGAATAATTATTACATCATCATTGTGTATTAATTTATGAAAATTATGTATTGACTAAAAATTAAAAATAAATTTCAATGAAGTATATAAACCATTTATATTTCATAATAATATATATTTTAGATAATATATTATATTTAAATAATATTAAAAATATTAAAAATATTAAATGTAATAGTGTGACATTTTTTCACTCTCTTTGATCTTAATAATATCTAATTAATTTTAATTGAAATGATTATAATAAAATTATCAAATAATAAAATTTTATGTTAAGGGTATTATTAAAATTATTAAATAAATAATCATGTTATAGGGTCATTTTATAATATTTATGGTAATATTTTTACCCTTAATTAATCATATAACTCTTAATCTTGGTATAAAAATTACAAATATTACTATTCATATTTTCCAAATATAAAAGGGATTTATTTACTAAATTTGGACCTTATAATTTAAAAATCAGAATATATTATATAAAATTCAAAATTAATAATTGGATGACATTGATTTTAACATAATTTCATTGATTAAATGGGAACACAACTATTTAATGTAATGATGTTAAAAAGATTGAATAGTTTTTTTTATCAAAATTCAATGATAAATTTTTTAATATTATACAAATTTAATTAAATGATATAAAATTGAACTAATTATACTTTAAAATCATTTCAAAACATAATTTAATATATATCTTAGTTATATGAATAATAATATCTGAATTATAAACTTGTTTTGTTACTATTCATTAAAACATGAATCTTCTAAGAAAAATAAAAACAGTTCATTAACACAAATATTTATGTCTTGATTTCAATGAAGATGTAATATATTTTAAAATTTATTATATAATTGTGTTAAAAACTATATTAAAAACAATTTCTCAATGAATAGGCAATAAAACGATGTTTTTTTGTAAAATACATATTTTATGCGTAAAATTGGATTTTTTTCTTATATCCTATATATAAAATAAATAAGATAAATGTTAAAAATTATATTTAATAATATATATATACATATTTCATTAAAATAATCCATAGAGATTGATTTCAGTATTTATTTGAATAAAAGTCGCTTTTGTATAGTTTTTCAGAATAACATTTCCTTTTATTTTAGAAATCTTTTTTTTTCATTCATTTATAATTTATTAGTGAAATAATATTTTAAATATTTATAAAGAATAATTTCATAAATAATTTACTCTTATTCATACCCACAATTATAATTCATAGATAATAATATTCATGTTTAAATAAATGAAATAATAATATAATTTTTCATAGAAACTCGGTGTTTCATGAAGCTTAAATTAAGTTGGTCTTGAGTGTATCTTTATATATAATTACATAAAATTATTTAAAATTAATCTCCTAAAAATATAGGTTTTTCATATTTTACCTCCAATATAATAAATATCCCACTTGAACTTCTTTAGGTCCATCATTTTTTTATACCTGAATGTTACATTCAGAAAAACCATCATTGAAAAAAGGAATATAAAAACATCATTTTATAAACGGAAAGATAGAAACATAACTGGTACCCAATGTAACTCGTATCTAGGCCTCCACATAGTAGAAACCATCATGGAGGTGAAATCATTGAAATGGAATAGAAATCTAACTGTCATCATTTGATGGAGAGTGATAAAAAATGTAGTTTTAAGAATGTTAACGATCAAACATATATCACCCAAGGATAATATAAAAATGTAATTTATATAACAAAAAATGATGATAACTGGATAATATTTTACATCAAGATCATTTTCCCTAAATTTGAATAATTTTAGCGAGAATATAAACTTATACGATTTCATGAAAATATCAAACTTTTGTGCTTGGATCACTTTTCACATCATCTCTTATTCCAATTAATAATGTTGAATTTATAATTCCTAAAACAATTGTAGATCACATGATCCATAATTGTAAAAATATGTCATTACATCTATTTTTTTAAACACAAAAACAAAAGCCTATGTTATCTAATATGCATAAATCCTCATATGGTGATATAAAAAGTTAATCTCTATAACATTATCTGATGTTTAAGAAAAATAATCCATAAATGTATTTCCATATAACTCTTCTAATGGATTAAATCCTAAATCATTATCAATAACTTAAATAAATATCTCAAAAAAATATAATACATTTATACAAATATATATCATAATGTATATATAGGTTCTTCACGTTCCAAAAATGTGAATACCTTCATCATGTATTCTTTTGAAACATGGTAATTACCATAAATACATATTGATATCATACATTATTTTGTTTTCCATATATTATTGTACACATTTCTTCTGTCCAAAAATTTCATTAAATACATTAATTGTAACATAAAATACCATTTAAAAAATCCCATAATCTATTATAAGGTAACCATTAAAATAAAATTTACTTATTTATATAAAATATATCTTTATCCAAACATCATTCCCTATAAATTTGGAATATATTAATGGTCATGTTCATCTTAGTCTTATGTTTCCCATGAATTTGACCTTTCCATTAAATCACCTATCTAACTCTTAAGCCACATTAAACATATCCTTTTCTATCCTTGATGAATATAATATACTAAATATACATATATATTTATTGATTTGAATAAAATATCCATTCAATTACACAACATATACACTACAATAATCTATATTTATTCTTAAACCATTGCTCATTCTATAACATCTTATTACTTCCTATTATATGAAATGTGAATAAATAATTAAGGTTCCTTGCCCTTAATGTAATCATGATTAATATTTTTAATTTACAAAACATTATTTGAATATCCCATGACATCTACATGCCATTTTGGTCATATTATACCTACATACGTAACCAATACTCATACCACGTTAGTTATTCTCTTAATGAGATTTCAAATTTGTACATAAATTTGAAAAATTCTCATATATTCAACATATAAAAAATTCAATTTTAACCATGTTATTTCTAGATCTTGGATTTGAGTGAGAATAGAAAAAATAGTGTTATAAACACTTATCATAATATAAAAATAAATAATAATGAAAAATTGATTATAGGATTCTGATATCCTGAGAATAGTTTTTTAATATATAAACCTTATTGGTTTATAAAGATATAGCTATAAATATCCTGTGAAAATTCCCTAGTCATATAAATTGTTCTCAACCTGGTTTTAAATGGTAAACAAATCATTTTCATTGATACCATCTATAACGACCAATGATTTTCATACCAGTATATTGCATATTGATTATAGAATATTTCATACCTAATACATACACACACTAACATCAATACTAATTTCGTTCCATTGGAAACATGGAAAAAAAATTATATTTTAGTGAAATATATTCAACATATACCTTAAAGATACTCCCATTTAGTAATCATATTTAATAAACCATTATTTATTAACTCGGGAAAAAAACCATACAAAGTGTCAGTTCAAATGCTTATAAATAGTAAAAATGGGGGGGATATGTAAGCAAAACAAGAACAAAAGTGTATGAGAACATGAAAATAATGTTTTTATACTAATGATTATATAAATGATTCCGGGTATAAATATTGGAATTTTTTAACACATGAAATATAATGGGAAATGAAAAACATAATCCATGAGAATATAACATCGACATAAGACATGAAATTATGTAATACACATAAATATTTAACATTATGAAATTTTTTAAATATTAACACATTCACTCATTAAATTAAGTACATGAAATCATTCCCTTTCATAAAAAATGTACATGAAAACCTTGTCCAGACATAAAATTATGGACATGAAAACTATGTGTCCGCATTGAATTGTGCCCACAAAATTAGGTTTACAAAAAACATATATAAGTCATGATTAATCCATATTTACCCAATGAATTAGAAGAATATAGGTCCCACCATTCACATAACGAAACAACACATATTTGTTTCAATATAAGGTAAATCATTAATTATAAAATAACCCATGGAATGGAATGGGTTTCATAAACATCATTCAATCATACCATAACCCGTTCAAAAGAAATGGGTTTCATAGACATTATTCCATCATAAACATTAATAAACCATAGAATGTATATGGATACTATATTTGAAAAAATATCTCCAATACTTCATTATTAATATAAATTAATGTTAATGTAATTTTAAGAATATTTCACAAGAAAACTATTCTACATATTTCAAAAATCATTATTTTATTAAAATTCGCTCAATTTTTAAAGAAAAAAATTTAAATTGAAAATATTATTTTAATCTTAGAAGTTAATATTAAATTCAATAAGGTTAAATAGAAAATAAAAATAAATTCATGCTATATAAGATTAAAAACATTCATTTCATACTATTTGAACAATGATTCACAAATTATCTCATCTGGAAAATGACAAAAAGATTTCATTCAAACAATTTATTAATTATTAAAACCTTGTATAAAATAAAATAAAAAATTTATTTCATAATATTAAAAATATTTTTGAAAACACTTTAAAAAATAATTGATGTGCTGGATAAATATTCTTCGAACGAGATTTAAAACAAAATATTCCAGAAAATCGATGAGATTTTTGAATAAATACATATCATATTATAATGATATAAACTTTTGAAAAATAAAAAGTTATATTGATAATAAAATACCATAACAATAAATATAATACTCATAAAATTATTTCATGTGTAGTATATACAACACAAATAAATGAAACAAGTAGGGTTTGAGAAACTTGTCCCACAGAAATAAAAGTGAGACAAAAATCACTTATAAGTAGAGTAACATTTTGGTTGTGAGACCCATTAAAGTGTAACATAAAATTAAAATTTAAATATTATTAAATTAATATAATAAAGTATATAAAATTTCAAAAGTAATTATATACAATAATAAAAGTCAATTGGAATAACCCCGGGTTAGGTCAATTTAATATTAACTATTATAACAAAATTTTCAATGCTAAAAAGGTGTATTTTTTACATATACACTGTATATTAGAAAATAAATGGAAAATTAAAGATATATTTGACCATAAATCGCACCATTGTCCTTTTTTATTTTTAAATAATTTAATAAAATATATGTTTCATAAAATATCACATGTGTCAATTTTTAGAGTATTTAGTAATAGACATTAATAAAAACAATAAAGAAACATAGCACTGGACCAACTCATTAAATACACCCTAACATGTCAAATACCCAAATATAATTATTTTAGAACAATAATTAAGAAAAATTATATTTCATTTAAATTACATATTTCATCCAATTTATTATTCTATTAATTTAATAATTACTAAATCAATATTCTTTAATTATTTATGAAAAATATTCCTTCACAAAAAATTAAAAATAAATTATCATTTCATTTATAAAACGTTTATATTTTATAATAATATATATAGTATATCATATCATACATTCAACCACATATTAAAAATATTATAATTATTAAAATTAAGAGTGTTACATTATTATATTCTGCTTGATGTCTACAATATCATAGTCATTTTCATATAATGGGTCCATTCAATTAATAATTTATAACCCAGTGATTTATGGTCGTAATTAAATTATTTAAATAAATTAAATTCAAGTTTAATATCATTTTAAAATTTTTATAACCTTATTTTTACCCATAATTATTCATTTCCCCTTTAAATGTGGTAATAAAAGTTACTAATGATTCCATTCACATTTTCCAAAAAAAACGGTTTAACAAAATATAACCTTATTAATCTTAATATGGAATTCATTTATCATGATAAAATACACATAAATGGATAAAATTAATTTAAAAAATATATCATTGATATAATGAAAAATGGATTTTTAATGTGAAAACCTTCAGAATATGGAAATGATTTTATATCCGAATTCAATGTTAAATTGATTAAAATTACCAAAATTATATTAATTGATATAAAATATATCTAATTATAATTTAATTCCAATTTTATATGTAATTTAAATATATAAATAAATTATTTGAAAAAATAGTTTTGAATTAAAATTCAATATTTTTTACTTTTCACTAAAATGGGAAACTACCCAAAAAAATATGAATAGTTCATTCAATGTAGATTTTGATATCCTGGATTCCAATAAGAAGTTTATTTTTTCAAATATAATCTCTCCAATTGTTAAATATATATATATATTTCATGTGTTCTATTAGAAGACGAGAAATCTACCTTTCTAGGAAAATGTTTAATTTATAAATAAAATGGGATTTGTTGTTATATCCTATCTATAAAACACATAATATGAATGTTAAAAATTTGATGTAGTATTATATACATATATATATTTGGTTAATATAATCCATCATGAATTATTTTTTATTTGCTTCTGTAATGCTCACTTCTGTATTTTTTTAGGAAAGCATTTCATTTTATTTTTAATGTTTTTTCATTCAATAATAATTAATTGGTGAATTATTTTTATATTCATTTGGAAAAAAGAATTAAGTAATATAGTTAACAATTATCAAACCTCCAATTATAATGGATAGGTTATAATTGTCATGTTTAAATAATAAAAATAATAAAATAATGTTTTGTAGAAACATAGTGTTTCGTGTAATGCAAACAAATCAGTTGTCATGTGTAGTGTCTGAAAACCAGAAATAATATTATATTAAAGATAAATATAATTAAAATATCAAGGTTTTATAATAAATCTTCCAGTTCTATAGTAGGTATGTTTTTTATTTATTTGATAAGTAATAGCAACACAAAAAAGGTCTGATAGAGTGAATAAGAAAATAGAGTGTGTGACATTTTATATGTGAGGTGTTTTGTAAAATTATGATATTTCAAAATAAAAATGACTAAAAACATTTAAAAAAATATAAAAAATGTCCAAAATTTATAATTAAAGATCCTTAACCATGGTAAGGTCATAATATGGAAAAAATTAATTTTCTTCCGCATTTTATGTCTATTTAGCCATTATATATTTTTTAAATCCCCCCTCATAATCCTTTTTAAAACTGAAGTGTACTAATTAATTTTTAACATTTTTACTAATAAATATGGTAAATAATTAAGTTGGAAATATTTGATAATATAAGTTATTATGATTCAAAATAATAAATATATTTCTATAAATTCCATTAATAAAAGTGGATGAATTTAGTTTAAGATTAATTGGACAGACACAATAAGAAATGGGGTTTTCAAATAGAATGTGTTCAAAAGATTATAACTTTTTATATCAAAATCCCTTGATAAAATGATACCAATTAATTTATTGGTTAAATTTATATAAAATTAAATAATTTTACGTTAAATATATTTTAACATATAACATAAATTTAACAATTATTTAATCTCAATGAATGTTTTCTAATTAAAATTCATTATTTTTACTATTCTTCAAAAAAAAAGAAACATTTCCAAAAAATATCAAAAATTGAAATTATGATTTCTTATATATAATTATTTAAAAAAATTGTGTAAATTAAATTGATTTAATTTTTTATGATTGTTATAAATAAATTCTGAAATATGTTCACAAAGAGAAACTACACATAATTTTATAAACAAATATACTATTTAGAAAATATTTCTTCATCATTTTAATGACTCATATTTTTAATCAAATAAATATATACCTATGATATTACTAATTTATGTTTTTCTAGTAATACCCTCGAATTTAACTATATGGTTATAATAGTATATGATTTTATGGTTTATTTCAATTAAGGGATTGTTTCCTATAAACTATTGAACATATTAAATATAATAAAATTTATTCCATTGGGTGTTTAAAAATTGTGTTAGAAGTCACATATTATATCAAATAACAATTATTAATTAAAATTTTAGGGTTTTACATTCTCCTTGACATTAATAAATAAATTCCATTTAATTTAAATATGAATTTAGTAATTTATTATTTCATATTTGAATTATTTTTTTGAAAACCCGCATCACTAAAAACAATTTATATGTCATCCTATTAATAAATAATAATGGTATGTAGAAATTTCACAAATCGTGGATTCTATGTAAAATAAAATTAGTGTAAATAGAATATATAAAGAAAGAATAAAATTTTATAATGATATAAAAAATGAATTATGACATTGATCATAAGAAATTGATGTATAAATGGAAAGTTAAGGACCTCAAAACCATAAGACATTTATAATTTAATAGACCTACATATTTATTAGAAATGAATTTAATAGGATAAAATTTTTCTTAATATCATATTCCTAATTTTGATGAAATAATTTGTCATCTAAATATATTCTGAAATATACTTACTTGATATTTTTCTATTTCAAAAGAATAATTTTATCAAAAGGTTTTCCTTCAATGAATATCTATTTCATCCCCTAATATGAGAAATTAACATCCAAAAAATATTTTTTATAAATGAATAAATAAAGATTATTTTTAATGTATTATAATTACTATAGTAGAGTGAAATGTACGTCAACCAATCTCTTACAATTCTACGAAACCTATATGGTTAGAACATATTTTCCGATATGATATAATAACATCAACACAAAAATAGTAACACCACTAGTTCATAGTTAATATTTATTAATCAAGTAGATTAAATAAAAAACAAGAAATACTAAATAAGACATCCCATGGGCCAATGTATGGTTCAAAAAAATAATCATCATTCGTTCAAGGTTTCAAGCCTCACAACCTTGTCAGATATGACTGGCTGACACTCGACATATGAGTTATCTTTTTTGGAAAACCAAATTATTATAACTTCACAAATGTTGAAAATAATATTAAACCATAATTATTATAAAATAAAATATATGATGAAATTTTATTGTTACTAATTCATTTCAAAAAAATATTTAAAAGGTAGTTTAATTATTTCAAAAATTATTTTTTTACTAATATATAAACATAATAAAAACATTGTATTCCAAAAAATGTTTTAAAAAAATATCATTAATCATTATAAACATTCATCACATATATAATAATAAATGGTGTTTAGTAAATAGATCTAAAGTTCAATATTTTACTCATAATACAATGATGTAATTTTTAACATTTATGTTAATAAAGACACATCTGAATCTGTCATTTATCATGGTCCTTTTATGTTTCGGTACTAATATAATTGAAATATGATGGGATAAATAGTTATAAAATTTCATTTAATAATAACAATACATAAATACATCATCCATATTATATCAATATAGTTACTTCAATGGTCTATGGTTTATCATTTTTAAATATTCATTGACACATATATGTTCCAGGATCCCCACATTTAAGAAGATAAACATTAAATATATCCCTAGAGTGATATTTATTTCTTTACATATAACTATTCATTTTTATTCAGATATTTTTTGCTTTATTCCATTGTTTTCCACACATAAATGGTTTTCTTCTTACATTGAGACAAATTTATAAGAATATCATTTTGAATTTCTTACATGATGAAAATTTATCCATATTTTCTCCATGGTCTCCACCAGTAAAGCCATTAGAAAACTCCTTCATTCTATAATTTGGCTAGTCTTGGATCTAGTTATGTAGTAAGATTATAATTATATATTGGGAAAATATAATAAGAATAATTGTGATATCATTCACTATTATAATCAATCCATTAATTTCACATAGTCACCACATTGTCCTCAATATTAAATGCTATCATTATCCCTTCGGGTTCCATCTACTGGCTAAAAAAACTATATCATGTTAAACAATATAAATAGTGGGAAAACCATATAACAATTTATATCATTTTTAAACAATAACACCTATTTTTAAATGTAACACACTATTTTTTTTACCTAGGAAATTAATTTCAACCATATATTTAAATCATAAATAATATTTAATAATTAAAATTAAAATTATCCTACAAATATCCCCTCGGAGTTCTTAACCAAGTGCACAGTACGACCCCTTTTTATTCACCAGATCTTGATCAGTTCAACACAAAATCACCTTTTACATAGTTTTTAACACTTAGTACAACAGTTCCATAACCATGCGCACTTTTAGTATCTATACAATGATGTATTTTTAGGAAAAACCACAAACTCATTACCTTATTAAATAATTATAAATTTTCTCTATACCCACCAATAATTTCAATCCTAAGGTCATATTCTATATTCTATATTTTTCTAAATATACTCCAAATAGTTTCTACTAAATTACATATGATACTAACCATAGAAAATATGACCACAGTAGGATATATGTTGTGTATTATTTATTAAATTTACATATATACAAGGTATTAAATCCCAATTAACCTTGTAGGTTAATTTTCTTCTTAAACCAGACATTTACCTGATTTGCATGTCCCATTTTATAGAAAAAATACAATATATTTTTTTACTGATAATATCAATATATCTTTACGAATTTCCATGAAAATATTCCATAGTATAATTCATAGATTCCTAGTAAAGAAACTAAATATGTTTGACGTGAATTTCATACTAATTGGAATGTACATTAGAATATATCATTTATAAATAATCATAAATTAATTGTAAAGGTAAGTAACTAAAAAATGGAATTCAATAATTTGAATATATTAACTAGATATCACATGATCAATATAGATAGGTAAATAACAAAAAAACAAAAAAACATTATTCAATAACAAGATTATCAATATAGTATGAGGCATAGTCAATGTGGAATAGAAAATAACATAGTATAAAACACATGAAATTTTAAAATTATACTATGAATGAATTTCATCAAGAGATAATATCATTATTAAAATATCATGTATTAAAATAAATCAATTTTTAATGAAATATATGATTAATTACTGGACATGAAGATCATAAGAATCATGATTCATATACTATCAAGACATGTCCTATATATAGTTTAAAACAAATGGGAATGTATATAGCAGAAACCTGTTTAACTGAGGAAATACAATAGAATCATATAATGAAACTAATGATATATATCAGGGATCTCTATAGCCAGGCCCCATCATATAAAAAGTTTCAATGAATTGACTGTATATTTTGAAATATTTTTTTATTCATTAACAATACACCTTACCATTATATGTATATACAGAAGAAGGAATAATGATTATAATTATTTCCTCAGTGAATAAAATTACATTCAATGTAAAATATCGTATATAGAAATGAAATATAGTTTATGAAATAAGCATATGAATGATATATAATATTTATATTTAGGATAAATTTAATGTACAATGATCACATGAAAGTGAATATTTCAAAGGAAAGATAATGAAGGAAAATATGAATCAAGAAACTGAATCTCAATATATTACATGAAAACAATGAACATAAACCATATATAAAAAAAATAAGGATAGTTCAAATCTCTATATAACCATTGAAGTATGAATAATGTGTTTTTATCATTCACTAATATAAATAAAATAAAAATATGTTAAAACTATTCATGAGGAAAATTAAAATTTTCATGTTGAAAAGAACTCATTAAAACTAAATTTTCATAAAGAAATTTGAATAAATGATTACTATAAATCAATCATTGAAAATTATAAAGGAGTTTTTAAAAAATCAGTGTTTTTATGGTTGGAAATTAAATACATATTATGTATAATAAAACCAATATCCCTTTAACATTTTCTGTATAAGACAAATGTTCTATGTTTTAGAAATGAAATTATGATTTATTTTAAAAATGTATTATAGTAGTCAAATTGGGTAAAAAATAATATAATAAATAAATTTAACATTATTAAAAAAAATTAAAACATTTCATGAAAACATGGTTTGGGAGGAAAATGGATTTCTCTACACTGAGAGAAATGAATTAAAAATTTCTTATTAAAATTTCCTCAATAATTTTTATACAAAATGAGAAGCAAAGGTGAACTATTACTTGAAAATTATCAGAGATTCCATGATGATTATTATATAATAGTGTTTATTAAATAATGAATAAATAATTTACTTTAATTATAATTGATTTATAAACAATCCATATTAAAATGTTTTTGTGAAATAAAACTTGTCAAAGATTACAATTATGAAGTGAGAATTAATAAATTAATTTATTATTTTTATAAAATTGAATTCCATTTAAAAGGTTTAAATAAATAAATACTATAATTAAAATTCATTTCACACATAATATTATAATATCAAAGATGGTGGAGAAGTAATATAACCCAATGAAAAGAAATTGAGTAATGACATTCATGATAACATGTTAACTCTTATGTCAAATATTCATAGTTGTTTTAATTCAAATTTAAATCCCAAAGAATATTTATTATTATGTATTCATGATGCTTCTTGTCGAAGGTGTATAATATAAAATTTATAATATATATTATGTGAATATCATTACAATATATCTAATTAAAGATAAATTGACATGAAGTCCCATACATCATGATTCCTTTTAGTTGTACTTGATTTAGGCTCATTTATAGTGGTTTTATAAACATTATTAATTTATTAAAGAACAATATTAATATTACTAATAAAATATATGATCAAATTATAATAATTTTTCACCTATTATTTAATAATATTTCATTTTTTTATTTGTTTGGGTATTAATTGCCTTGATTTCAAATTCATTCCTTTTTAATATGCATCATGTTATTATGCATAATATATAGTTCCTTGATGTCCATCATAATAACCATGAAATTATTTCCATATTTACACATAAATGATTATTTCAATACCAATAATAAAATATTTTTATGAGAAATTTTTTTTACAATCAAGTACACGATATGTCGAACATACACATAATATATTTTTTATTTATCAATTATCACTATAGAAAAGAGTTAATAATATCTAACTTCACATATTATAAGAATATCATAAATTCCATATTAACTATTTAAATATACTTATATAAATCTTCCATGTGTTATGCTGATGAAAATAGAGTAACATTGCTTTGTGATGGTTGTGGTCCACATGTACATGAACTATGTAATCGTCTTTATGTGAGTTAAAATTTAATAATGAAAATGATATATAATTTATTAAATTTAATATATATGTTACTCAAATCATGATTATCAAATTTATATTACATATATTCATTAAATTGAACCATATTTTATTTTAACGTAATGTGTTCTTGAAAAAAAAATCACACCGCTTCATGAGGCGGTAGTCCAACATATAAAAAATTATGTTATTTAATCCCCTATGGAATGGAAGGTAAAAATAAATAAATAAATAAATATATATATATATAACATAATGAATCTGTATGTATACTTATTTTATAAAATAATTATATGTCATTTATATCCATCATAATACTCATCCATGAAAGTTTGTAATCGAAACACAAATGACATCATTTTGTGTGGCTGTAGTCCCCTGTAAACCTGAATGATTGTTTCAAAACCCATATAATTAAAGTGGGAATAATTTGGATCTTTGAAATTTACAAAAAAAAACTATCATAATATTTAATATCATAATATTATTATATCATAATCCTTTAATATAAATTTAACTATGTGGTTGATAAAATAATATAAAAACTCTCGGTTAAATACGTTGTCTCTTCATTTGGTAACCTCATTAGTTTTTCACCAATACATATCAATTGTATTCTTTCTAAAAACTATAACTCATCTAAGAAGAGATTAGGGATTTTGGGAAGTGATCTTAGTAGGTTTTGGCGGACCAAAAGGGTTTTCAATGTCATATGAAGATAAGAGAGAGGGTGAAATTTTATATGTGAGGTCAGTGGAACACATAAAAATTTTGAAATTAAAAATTGTATCCATGATTTTCACATTTTATCCATGCTTCACACATTTTATTATGTCAATTTGACTATTATAAATAATTTTTAATGTTTTTAGTATTTTATTGGAAAACATAAATTTATCATAATTATATAATATAAATTATTATGATTAAAAATATAGAATCTGTTTTTCCAAATTCAATTAATATATTTTACCAATCTTTATTTAAAATTACTATTATAGATGTTAAGAGATAATGTGTATTCAACATGAAAATTTAAAATAAATTAGAAGGATATTATATAAAAATTTCAATATGAAAATTATTTTGATGACCAATGTAATATTAATTTTTATATAATTGAGAATTTTTTCTTTAAAAAAATATATCATATAATTTTAGTTTGTAATTAATTTAAATCAAATTCCAATTTACTAATAAAATTAAGAATATTCAATATTCATAAAAAGAATCCTTTGAGAAAAAACAGAATACATTTCCCAAAGATAATGTTTTATTCTGATTTTTTAAATGAATTACTTTTTATATAATAATTTTCCAATATTGGTAACCATTGGTTTTAAATTATGTTCACAATGAGAGTCTAAACCAACTTTTATAAATAATATAGTTTTTTATAAAACATCTCGTTCTATATAAAATTAATCTTATTTTATATCTTATAAATATACATAAATAATTTTTATAATTTATTTGTCACTATTCAGAACATCCAATTTAATGATTTGATTATAACAATATACTATATTCTGGTTCATTTAGGCATGGGGTTACTGTTCCCATAAGCTATGGAAGATATAAAATTTATTGAAATATATTTCACATGTACCACCATTTGTTTCATGTAAATAACCACTTCATTATGTTTTTTAGGTATGTAGTGTTTTTGGGTGATGTTTATGATAGTTTGAGAGACTTTCATAATGTTTTTCTATATTTTATAATGGTTCATAGTTTGATCAAAGTTAGTGAAAATCATGAAACTCCTACAAGAAACCATGAAAAGTGATATCTAGGATTCTAGGTTGGACCACAAATATAATAAGATTGTTAAATCACCCATAATAAACTATTCCAGTGGGACTAAGGGATTTAGAATGGTTGGTGAATAGTTCATCTTTCCATGTTATGAAATAGTGTGAGGTTCTTTTTGATGTAGATGCTGGAGGATTCTTATCCCAAGGATTGCATAATTGTGTGACTAACCATGCACGATTTAAAAGTGAGATCCGTAAAAAATGTTCTCACTCATTTTCCCCTATAAGGACTACATTTTCCACAAGTATGGCCCTAACTCAATATATATTATTCCCATGGCTAGTCAAATCGTTCCCCATCGAAACAAAAGTAATCATGAGGATTTTCAGGGTGCATTGAAGATTGATTCCCATAGTAAGTATTTTTTTTGTGGTATTTTTCATTGTTTTTGTTAGATTAACTATCTTCCATGAAAACAATTTGTAGATCTAATCCACATTGGATAGATCTATAGTTTCTGATGAAAATCATAATTATATATGTCTATTTTTATGTTATGTAAATTCATTTATGGTCATTTTTTGGAGAATCAAACTAGTTTTGATGAAATTTATGTATCATTCCCTAGTTCTAAAAATAATATTTACGGTAGGTGGACTCAATAATGAAAACTATTCTTATTATTTTATGTCTTATTTTAATTTTTTTTTAATTTTTTTGAATTTTTTTTAAAATTTGTGTACAAAGCTTCATTTAAATCGTCATTATTGATTGTTTTTGTTTTCTTGGGTTTTTTAAAATTTCTTGTGCAAAGTTATTGGTTTTGATGATTTAAAAATTTAATATTAAAACATGAAATTGATGAATTAATGAAATTGGTTTTTGAAAGGTTTTAAATAAAATAATTGTATTATTTAAATGTCTTGATAGAGTTTATTGGAAATTGATTCAGCATACATGGCTTGTGCGAGTTATTTATTTTGATATTGCCCTAAATAAGTGTCTTGTACTATTGGGGTTCAATTGGACGTGACCCCAAATAAGGAGTGTGTGACATTAGTCCGGAAGGATATTTGACACTCCAAGATGACTTATTCGATGTATTAGAAACCACTAATGAGTATGGAAAAATCAGTGAAGAATGAATGTGTGTGTTTGTTTTGGAATCCTGAAATGGCTATTCCAAAAAGAAATATGAAACAGTATAAAATATTTTTTGGTTAATTTCCATCGATAATAGATTTGGTTTGGAAAAACTATTTTTGTATGAAAATTGTTTTATATTTTGATATAAATTTTTTTAATGTCTTCTATATAAATTGATTTATATAAATTGTATAATAATATCTATCCTACTGTAATGTTTAGGGAATTCTTTTATGGAAAACCTACTGTGTTGTACTACTCACCCCTTCTTTGGATCATTGGTGCCATTGTAGATATTTTCCATTATGGCATGGGTAAAGGGACAATATCACATTTTCTTAGTGATGCTTCATGTTACATTGGATGTTTTGTAGAGTTTGGTCATGGAGAATGGTTGGAGATATGGAGTTATATCATTGGATTCATTAGGGTTTGATGTATTTGTCTTTATATTTTAATCTTTTATGATAGAACCCTTCCACTATGGTAATCTATTGTAGTAAATTTTGTAATCAATTATTTTATTCTTATTTTTATTAAATTGTTATCACTGATCATTTTGTGGTTATTTTTTTGGGTGGGTGTGGTCATGTTATTTTATTCCAATAGGAATAATCATCCCCAAATTGGATTGAATACCTTTGAACTTATTTCCAGCCATTTGATCCTTGGGAATTTCTCTTAACACCATGCAAAAATTACTCCTCGACTCAAGCCAATTATGAAGGGCGAGCTATTAGAAGTGGTATCATCTTGTACAGTTCTTGACTTAAAAGTGGTATTGTTCTCGATTGGTCTTCGAAATGTTCACTGTGTTTTAGGGTCTTAGAGTTGAAATTAATCTGGGATAGTATTAGATATGGGAAGGTAGAAAAAGATAGCAATGTCTGTACATAGAGTGTAGACTATAAAAATATATGTAGCTATGTTTTCTATGTTGAACTTCATGTTATCAAGTAGTTGGGAACATAAGTGTTTTAGAGACACTTAAAGAATTTGTAATACCATTCTCATGGGATTATCCAATGATAATAGAATGATAGTCATTTAAGAAATGACATACCACCATGAGTGTACATTCCATTTTGAGTAGTGATATATGATTTGGTAGAAAAGTGTTTTTTAGTTGGTAATGATTTATTCAAATTTGATATTTTGAAATAGTATAAAATTGTTATTTTGAAAATTTTATGTTTTTCAAAATTGATGTCGAACTTTTATGAAATTGTTAATAAGGATATAGATTAATATTATAATGAAATGTTGTGAAATATGATGTGGTATAATTTTAAATTATTTATCCTTCAGTTCATTGATATTTAAGCATATAGAGTTTTCGGTGTTTATAGAAATTTTAACCCATTAGGAATTGAAAAAACCAACCTAAGGAAGTTATTGATAACGTGGTTTTACATGAGCAACAGGCTAACCTATAACAGGTTAAGATTAAAATTCAATATTTTCAGGCTATGGACAGAGGGAACAAGAAGGATAATCTAAGGAATGTTGATTATTTTGTTGTGTTCCAAAAGTAGAATCTACACAATATTAAGTGTGATTCAGAACAAGAGATGTTAGTGGTTTTTATGAATAGGATGAACCCTATATTTGATCTCATTTTCACACCAGATGAGTTGAAACTCAAGCTAGTGAAGTTTATATTGGATGATATTTGATGCAAATGGTCGGATTTAGCATTTCATGAAAAATTATATCATGTCCTTTTATGGGAGGATCTTGAATAGTTCTGAAACAATCAATTCATTACTCGTACATTAAATATTTCATGAACGATTGACTTATTCATATTTAAATAGGGTATCTTTATTTTAATAGAGGATGGAGCTAAATATATGAGTTAAATCCACTTTGCTCAAATATTTACTACTAGTGCATCCTTGAAGGCACACATTTTTGAATCGAGGCTATGGAATGAGACTTTCTCCATAATTTTTTTGATATATATATAAGATAATATAGGTATGGTCAATAGATTAATTGTGTTAGAATAATACATATTTGGATTTGTAAGAAGTGATAGTATGTTGATACCAATGGGAAATGGTGAGAAGTCTAATGATAATGACATTAGGTAGTGGGAGAACTATTAACAAGGTATATGGATGACTTATAATCATATGGATGGATTGGTAAATATTTTTCCTAGACCAAATATAATGTATAGATGTTTCCAATGTGGTTCATTAAACCTTATGAAATGAGATTTTAAAACACCAACTAGATCATTCCACAATTTGTACCATATGGTCATTCTTCATTGCTTTTGTTGATATGCTCCGAGGTAGGGTGTTCATGACACATTTCATGTATCTTTGATGTTGAATTTTTTGATGGGATGGGGGTAGAAGAATCACTCTATGAAATAGAATATTTCTATCGATAGTGATTTCAGGAATACCATGACTCCTAAAAAATGGAAATAAAAATATTGAAATCAAGACCAAAGTTTAATGAGTAATAAATTATATAAAGATAATCATGTTATTGTGGATGATCATTCTGGACCGTCAATGATGAGAGGTTTGATTCATTTTAATTTTACCCGTATGCATGTTTTTTATACGATTGCATCCCGTTAAACTATTTCTTCTTGTTCCATAGATTTTATGACCGTTACTATTGAGGTAAAGCCTTCTATGTTTAAACTGAAATATCATATTAGTCAAGGAGAATATAGAGACCTTGTGTGTGGTTTATGTTCAATAACTGTTTATGAAGGCGAGATGATTTGGAATTTATCCCTAATTGATATAGTTGTATATGACATAATCGTGGTTATGAATTTTTTTGACAATCTTCATGTCTCATGTAGAATTTTATACATGAAGGTTTATTTTTATGATTGATGTTGATTTTTAGAATCTCTTTTGAGGGGATTGGAATATAAATGATGGTTCAATGAGCCTGTTGAAACTTGTTTTGGAATGATCTCATACTTATCAATTGTGTTGCCTTCTGAATCGGTAAAATACATAAAAAATTGAATCATTCTTGTCATAGTTGATCAGTTTTCATGGGTCTTTCCAAAATATTTCTCTAACATTCCACCCATAAGAGAATTTCATTTTACTATTAATCCACTTCTAAGGACCAGGCCTATATACCTTATGACATACTAGATAGATTTAACATAATTAATAGAATTGAATTGGATGTTTAATGACCTAGAAATAAAATAGTTAATATATACAAGCATATCTTTGTGGGATGGATCAGTCTTGTTTCTGGAAAATAAGGATGAAACATTCCTTGTATATGAGGATTATGGTATGATTAACCATGATAGAATAAAAACGACATCTATATCCATGAATTGGTGATATGTTCGATCAATTTATGGGAGGTCATTGGTTCTCAATAATTAACTTATGAATAGGATATCACTAATTCTAGGTTCTAAAGGAAGATATTTCAATGACAGGTTTAAGGAGTATATATGGCTATTAAAAGTATGTGGAAATGTCATTTTGTCTTACAAATGTAGAAGAAGTCATTATGGTATTGATGAATAATGAATTTCAAAGATATCATGATTATTTTATGGTGTTGTTCTTCTATGTCATATTGGTGTATTCAAGGATGAGGTCTAATCATTAACAAAACATGGATATGATTTTGGGAATCTTACATGATCATATTTTATATTCCAAACTAACAATGTGTGATTTTAGGATATAAGAAGTACATTTACATAATAATGTAATCTCTAAGAAAATTGTTTCTATGTATCTTGAATATATTGAGGTTGTTATCAATTTGAAACCAACAAATAATTTTTTTAAGATATCTTGTTTCCATGCTTTGGATAGTTATTACCGATTTTTTTTCATGATTTTTCATTACTAACAAATATATAATATCTTTAAAAACAATAAATGTTCCATTACAATAGAATGATGAATATTATATTCCATTTAAAGAGTTAAATGTTCTCCTTACATGAAAATCAATCAATATTTTTTTTGGAATTAGGACAGTGGTAAATGGTGCATTGTGATGCTTTAGGATCTGGGTTGGGATGTGTTATCATTAATGTAAACAAAGATATTTTTTATGGATCAAGTGAGTTGTGGTTTCATGAGATGAATTACCCAGAATAGTATTTTCATTTACCTATCATAATATATCATTTTTATACATGGAATCATTACATATTTTGTGTGAAATTTACAATATTTATGGATCATAACATTTTGAAATAATAATCCTCACAAATTGATTTGAACATAAGAAAAAGAAAATGGACTGAGTATCTAGAAATTTTTTAATTTGACTTGATTTATACACTGGGTAATGGAAATTCAATGGTAGAAGAATTATATATAAATTCATATTCCCAGTTGGATAAAAAGATTCAGATGACAGGAAGTTGATTTCATATTATGATAACATGAACTTGGAATGTGAAGATCAAGGTAATGTTGTATTTTCCATCCTTTTTTTGTTATTTTCATACATTGGTAGATATAATTTTAGATCCACAAGAATTTGATTCATAATTCATTTCTATAAGGTCAAAAATAGAATGGTTTGGATAATATTTATGGATTGAGGCTAGATGAGTGTTTGGTTTTGTGGTTTCAAAATTCGATGGTCAAACCTATTACTTGTTAGGAACCACTTTTTCATTCATTTTTTAATTTGAGTTGGGTAGTTCATCTTAGAATACATAATATGTATATGGTTTAAAAATCATAGTTATGGAGGGGTGGTATGAAAAGGAAGGAATATGAGTTTGTTTTTAGGAGCTTAACATGTTTAAAAGTTAACGTATAGAAAAACTGACATGCATGTATGTTATAGTACATACCTATGAGTGTTTGGAAATAAAAGATGATATAAATTTAGTATTTCATAAGACTCCCATGAATGGTTCGGAACACCATTTCCCTTTAGGTGATTTCATATCAGATCACAAAGTTAGTCCATTCTATCCATAATAATCAGTCTCATATGTTGGAGGACTTTTCTAAACTCTATATCTAAGGAGTGATAATGAGGCATGGGGTACTTGTTTTGGTTGTGCCATACAAAGACCCAAGGTTTATATCTCATTTCTTGAAATTCATACATCAAACCCTTTAGACCCAATTGACTATATGCACAACGTATCATCCTTAGACGGATGGAAAATATAAACAGATAATACAAATATTTAGAGTATTGTTTTTTTGTGTAATTTATTTTTTAGCTCATGGAAGGATTCTATACTATTACTATAGATATCATATAACAACACTTCTCTTGGCTTGACAAATATGGATCCTTTGGTAGCACTCTATGAAAATCCATTTTGTTCTCTACTTTGATTGGTGGAAATAGGTGACAGATCACTGGTTGTGCCCAACCATATCTTGGAGATGACAGAGAATATTAAGATGATCACAATATGGATAAAGATTGATCAAATTCATTATAAATATTAAAAAAATCATCTTTAAGGGACATTTCCATTTGAGGTGAGTAGTCATGTGTTTTTAAGGATCTCTCAAAGGCCTAGGAATCATCACTTTTGCAAGAAGTGTATATTTCCAGCTTGATACATAGTCTTTTTTGAGGTAAATTAATAGTTATGTGAGGTATAATATTTGTTGTCTTTTCCCCCATGGTTAATTTTTATGGTTAATTAATTTTTGTATATTTGTTGAAAAAGTATCATCATGATCACGAACATGTGATTTTAGGGGTTATCATTGACCTAGAGTCATAAAATTCATTAAAACATGTACATGTACTAATTATTGATAGGAATGCGAATTATATCATTGGAAAAGAATTTTCCTAGTTTGGGTTTTGTGGAATCATGATCATATTAAGGTACTGACTAGGGAATAGAAGAAAGAAATGGTCAAAGAATAGCCATAAATATTATAAAAAAATTATTATTTTCTCCATATGAGGGAATAAAGTTCAATAGAGGGGATATTTTAGCACCACCAGATTCATATAAAGAACCATATATTTATTATTTTAAATATGTAAATAATTTTAGTGGTCTTTATAAAATATTGGACGTCTTTTGAAATGTCTTGAACATTTTATAACGGTGCAATTTTTGAGAATGGTTAGTAAAAATTGTTCAACTCCAATAAGAAACCATGCATGATGAAAAAGGACATTTTGGGTAGGTGTATGGTTTTTTCAAACCAAGAGTATATCTAGAATAAATCGTGATAAGTGGGACATAGAAATTTTTAATCGTTAGTGAATTATTTTTCTAACCATGGGGGAAAACTATGTAAGGTTCCCTTCAAGGCAGAGGATGGGTAATTTTTAGTGCAATGGTTTCCTAACTGTAAAACTAAACACAAATGATTTAAATGTAAGATCCTACAAAATTTTATATCACTCATTTCCACCTCTAATACCTTATTTTTTCCTCCATTTCTTACCCAACATGATATTTCGTTCTACCAATGGTTGCATAAATATTCCCCATTAAACCAAAACAAATATATATGTTTTTCTTGGTGTGTTGAATCAGGGTTCCCTTAGTAAGCCTTAATTTGATATATTTAGTAATTGTTGTCATATATCTACTCTCAGACATCTATAAAATTCATTGATCTAGTCCGATGTGGATAGATATTTCTATTGTGATTACATTCATGAAGATATATAGTTGTGTTGTTGTTATGTAATGATTTCAATGGAGGGGTTTTGGAGATTCAACTAGATTTTATTTTTCCAGAAAATTATCTATTTTCCCATAATTTTAAAGGTAGGTGTATTTAAATTCAACTCCACATATTAGGGATTGATATATTTGTTCTAATTTATTTAATTCGGTTGATATGTATTGGAAAATTAGGGTTAAAATCATAGTGGAAGACATATATAGTAACGTTTTGTAAGTTTGTGTTTTGTGGAAATTGGTTGTGAAATTTTATTTATTTTATTTAATATTATAAAAAACATTTTAAAATATGGAATTTATTAATTAATGAAAATGGTTGGTTTAATGGTTTTCAATTACATAATGGCTTTATTGAAATTTATTGAAATGGTTGATTTGAAATGGTTTTGGAATTCATGGGTTTGGTGTGTTCATACATTCATCGTGTCACAAAATAAGATGCACGAACCATTGGGATACAAAGTGGTGTTGCCCTAAGTAAGAGGTATTTTTCATTGGGGCATTAGGTAACTGGAAATTTTTTTTAATGTCTTAGTGGAAGGATGTGAAACTACTCTTGAGTATGGAACTCTTAGTGAAGCAAGAATGTGATGGTGTGTTTTGGAATCATGGTATGGGTAGTAAAAAAACAAATATGATATTGTGTAAAGTATTGTTTGATTTCATTGCATGGAAAATATGATTGGTTTGGAAGAACTATTTTGGCATGAAAATTATTTTATATTTTGATATAATTTTTTAATGTGTTTTTTATAAAAAGTTTCAATAAATTTTCTAACATGCTTTATCGTAGTGTCATGAGTAGGGAAGTCATTCAGTTATAGATTACTAAGTTTCCCTATTTACCCCTATGTTGGAACATTGGTTATTTTTCATAAATTGATAACTATGTGACAAGTTAAGGAAATGTATCAGATTTCATTATTGTTAACTCATTATACTTATGTTTTATTGTGGATTTTGAGTATGGAACATGTTTGGAGGTATAGAGTTGTATCATTGGAGTCTTTTTGGGTTTTTAGTTTGGTGTTATGCTTTTCATGTTAAGGATTGTAGTCTTTTATTGATGTATTTTTTGTTGTATAGATTTGATATCAATGGTATTACATTATGTCTTTTTACATTTTTATCAATAAAAATTTATTGGATATTTTTTTGATGGATTTGGTTGGGTTATTTTATTTATAAAATGTAAATTCATACAAAAATTTTATTTAATCCATTTTCATTTATTTCCATCCTTTGGCACCATGGACATGTCTTTTAAAGGATAGTTAAAATTATGACAAGAATCTAGCCAATGTCGATTGGTGAGATGTTACATTGTAGGTTGTTTATGCATTCGGTTCTATGTCGTGTATTATATCAAGAAAATAATTCATTTAAAAGTATGGGGTTTTACTTATTTAGAGTGTACCAAAATTTTGTGAATGATTTTTTCCACTAACCACCTACCCTTATCCATAGATTTATTTTAGTCATTATATTATATCCTAATTACTATTATTATTTTTCAATAAGAAGTAGAGATGGTTGTTCCTGTCCATGAATGTTGTTATGAACATGTTTCTAGTGTATAAGAGAGAAACGAAATCTATTTTACCATCAATGATGAGGGAAAAATCACAAGGAGTTAAATCCTATGATGGGCATGTGAATCTAATAAATAATGGAACGATGTAAATTAATGATAAGAGGTATTCAGATAATGAAAAATGACCATGTTTCACCATATTATTTCATGGTAGATATGATTTTGGATGATGGGCACTCTTTAAGTAATATATGATTTTATTTTCATGGGGTTAAAGAATGATTCATATAATAAATTATTTCATTTAATATTATTGATAATATGAATATTAAATGATTGAAATAAATCATTCATGTGAAGTCGAATTTGGAAAATTTAATATATATATATATATATATTAGATTTAATATATATAGAATTATAAATTGTTTATAAAATGAAGTTCTTGTATAAATGTTGTTTTTTTATTAAATAGGAACTCATATTTAAATGGAGGTGTTTCACTAAAAAATCTATTATGGACTTTTCCATTTAGTAATTAATAGTTCATATCATGAATTATTGATTAAATAACTCTAGAACGCCATATAACCAAGCATTAAAATAAAAAAACCTATATATTCATTAAATAATGATACCTTCATACATAGAAAATAATCCTGATGGTCATTTTTTCACCTATACATAATGTCACCCCTTCATTAAACAATAAGGATCCTACCATGTAGGATGTCCACCATATTTTATGGTTTTTAACATCATATTGTTTGAAAATACAATTGACGACTTCTGTGTTTCATTATCATTAAACAAGACTAAATGGTTTTAATTTTCTTCATTGGGTGTATTCTAATCCATGCATCTCCATTTTTTGTAAGAAAATCTTACTGGTAACTATGAATATCATCATCGCATAATCCATAAGTGCTTCCAATGTTAGATTTATTGATATCCTCTACACATGTACACTATAATTTATTCTAAACACTCAAGTGGCCAACCGTAACAAAATAAAACTTTTTATCATCAATAAAACATTAATAAATAGTCATAAATAATCCAATATTACTTCAAATCCCTATGTATCGCTAGTTTCCATAAACATCATATGGGTTAGAACCCATAAATCAACTATTATTGGTACCATTTAAATAGTGTCATATGGCCTTAAAAATACATTTCTAATCTAATTGACCATTGTAGAATAAATATCACCTTACGAGAGCACCACCCCCCTCTCACAACATTATAGGTGTCTTTATACTCATTATTTTTAGAATCACATCAATATGAGACCTAATTTCAACAAAAAAAAAATAAAGAAATAAAATAAATGAATAAACTGGTTTCATATATAATATAAATAAGATTTTAGTTAATGATAATGGTTACCTATTTAGTCAAATAACCTAATTGGTCTTCTGTTATCATTTGTTTAGCACCATAAAACTACTTACATACTCCCTGGTGATCCTCAATTTTATTATATGGTTTAATTGGGTCATAAGATTTCGTGTTCTTGGAATCACCCAGATTTACTCTGTTATAAGGATGATAAATATAATGATGTGACAGAACCATCAAATATTATGATTTCATATAAACAAGAAATTTATTCCTATTAGTGGTCTTAAAATCAATAATTTAATGAAAATTAGGTTGTATCATCATATTCATTTGTGGAAAATATTTTGTGGAATCATACTATATTTAATCATATGCACTATTGAACCAGATTAGAAACATCGAAAAATTATTTTGGGTTGATGAATAATACTAATTGATCTCGTGCTTTCTTTAGAAGATACTCAACCACCATGAGATAATGTGTTCCATATTTTCATATTCCCATAATTAGAGTTATCATATATTACTATTGATTCAATGTTCTATCATCTTATAATATTTTTAGAGATATTAAATTCATACATCATCACTCTATTAAAAATCTTAATATACAAATTTTTTAGAGGAAAATTAACAATGAATAAATATCTTATCATGTTCAAGTCATAATGACGAATTCTACCAAGGATATAATAGTTTAATTCTCTTGGGAAAATATGTCATTTTTTAGAAACATAGATTATTATTCCATCATCAATAGATTCACTTGTTTTAGGATGACAAAATTTTCCTTCATCAATATCTTGATGGTGTGGGGATTAAATTTGTTAGTTAAAATATCATTAAATTCTACCAACATAAGGTCATGGTAAACTTTATCTTTGATAGCTATAGACCTTCATTGGTTATTATGATCCCCCTGTATGCAAACCTATAACATTACATTTAGTTTGATTTGTTATACCACAAAATAAATGATATTGTTCATTCTGTTAGGATAAACCACATCAATTTTAGGTCTATAATCATCCTAAAAAATTGGGGGATTCTCATTATGAAACTATATTGAATGATATACTTATCATAGGTCATCATTTATATTTTCCTTTTTAAAAAACAACCTAAAAATTAATAATTATCTAAACAAGATCATGATTCACCTACAGTCAAGTTGAATCATTATTTTATGCAGCCTCTCCACATGAGTATCATTATCATCTACTCGGTTCCATTGCACAATGAATAGAAAAAATCACTATAGTAATCATTATTAAAGAATTGAATTTCTAAATTATTTGAATTCATACAAATAAACAATAATTTTATAAAATATCTATTAAAAATGAACCATAATATAGACGATCTAGTCCTAGTTGGATGAATTAACCATCATGTTTGACATATTATAGTTATCAGCCTAACCCACAGCAAGTAGATGACAACATAGCTAAAAGTTTTATAGATCAATATTTTAAATGGAATACCCTATTATATTTACATTTAGAATAAATTCATTTGGTAAATCTTTTTCTATAATATATATCTTATTTTTATTTCCATATCCAATTCACACCATCCAAATATAAATGATCAACCATGGATAATTTTTATGAAACAAGCCTTTTAAACATAATATTAAATTATTATTTAAAATAAATATACATAAATATAACACAAGGTCAATCCAAGACCTAAAATAAATCTTTTAGTAGCTTTATAAAAAGGTTGTTTTCTACGAAAAAATGAACTGAAAAGGAAAGATCACATAATGTCATCGGGCCGTTATTATCGTTAAACATGCAATAATAAAGGGTCCATTTATCAATAATAAAAACCCTAACAAATGATTCATTTATCAACTATTGTTTAAGAATATATGAATGTCCTCATTTATCATCTCATTTATTTAGTGGTGATAAAGGATACCTTTATCGGGGCTATTAATATCACTAAAAAATATTACATGTTTCATCCTTTTTCAAGAACTTATAAATAATAATACTGCTACACTGTGATATGAAAATAAAACACACTATAGTAAAAAATAGGGATCAAATAGATCATAAAATACCAAATTTAATTGGTATAAAATGTAAAACATATGTAAAATTATTTATTATATCAATATCAAATATTGGTTTTGGTTAATAAATATGTAAGTAAGAAAATTTATTTCCATTAAAAAACATCAATGTTTTGTTGTATTTAGACCCTGACCCCCAATCATTCTGTATCATTCCAATAAAAACCACCCCATAGTAAGAAAAATAATGAACCTATATAAGAAAACAATAATTATCATAGTAATAATATAAAGAAAAAAATTAAAAAAAAGTTTCAATATTAAAATAAAAACATTTATATTGAGTCTGAAGAGGAACATTGTGTGTCATATTGAGTAGACTTTAGTTATTTCACATAACAGCATTATATTTATATTTCAACAAAAAGTGATCTTGAATTGTTCAACCTAAATAGTGAAAAAACCACTCTATAGATGTTATCCAATTAAAGAAAACCTTTTTTTGGAATGATCATTTAACTGTTACATCCTATCTGGTTCATAGTCGAGCAACATCTTACTGAAAATAAATTTATAATTATTTGATAAAAATTTAAGGAGAATTAATTAAGAAATTATATATAAATGTATTGGAAAAATATGAGTATCTTATGCTTAATTTTTCGTATATGATGTGTGTTTTAATGTAAACTGACACTTATATATTCAAAACATGAACATCATGTCATACCATCCACATATTATGCCAGAATCATGTACAGTAAATTTATACACATCCAAAATGGTTTTAGGATTTCAGGCATAAAATATGAAATAATACAATCTCATTTGATCAATTTTAGATACTGAAATATGTTTTAAAATAATATGAAACCATTATATTAAAACCCAAAAATTTATTCATATCATTTACATCATGAATCAGATTGAAGTATTATAAATTCCTACTTATCACAAATGATTAGAGACCATTTTCCTAATGTTTGAAAAAAACTAATCAGGTTTGCTATATTTTTTTCTATTTTATATTCATTTTAACCTAAAATGGATCTTTTATATTGAAAACATGGAAATTTAAGCATATCATACACTTATTTAAGTTGATTTTTGTTCAGTAAATTATTATATTTTAAAAATAAATTATGGATAATTTTTTAAATTCTAAAAAAATATATGATTGTTATTATTATTTGTTCATATATATTCCATGATTTAAACTAAAATTACACTTATATAATTAAAACACACACTTTGAGTCATACATATATTATCAGGTGTCATATTAGAGTGTGATCAATTTATACATGTCAAAATAAATTATCAATCATTTAAATAAAAATAAAAAATATGAGTTCATTTATTTATTTTTTGGATAGTTACGTTTGTTTCGAAGTAAAATGAAACCTTTTTATTGAGAATATATAATTTGTGTCATATCATTCACATATTGTGTCTTAATGATGTGATGTTGATTCATAAAAAAATTAAATATGAAATATTTAAAAAATGTGAAGTCAATTCTATCTCATTTTCATTTTTTTCTATTAAATGTTTTTTAACTGAAATTACACCTTTCTATTAATATCACATACTTTGATTCATACAGAATACATCATGTGTCAAATTGTCATGATGTAAATTCAAACGTGTAAAAAATAAATTATGGACCATTCTTAGAACTTTTTAACACAATAAAGATCATTTCATTAGTTTTGGATTTGTGACTCATTCTTTAAATAAAAATTGAATGTTCATTTTGATTATAATAACTTTGAGCCATACTAACCATATTAGGTTTCGTATTGACATTCAATAAATTCATACACATCAATAATTAATTACTAATAATTTCTCAAAATTTTCAATATAACTGATGCCCATTTCCTTAGTTTTGGATATTGATGTGCGGTTTAAAATAAAATTAATCATTTATATTGAAAACACACAAATGTTTTCATACTGGTAACATAATATGTCAAATTGGTGTGTGGTTTACTCCTACACATCACAAATGAATTATAGATAATTATCTTCATGTATGAAAATTGTTTGATATCACTTTATCAATTTGGATATTTGATGAGTGTTTGAAATTAAAATGGCACTTTTATATTAAAAACACAAACACCATGTCATTCTGACCACATCATGTGTTCAATTTGCATGAAGTCAATTCATTCATGTGAAAAAACTGAATTATGAATCATTTTCTTAATTTTAAAAATAAATTATGACTTGTTGTATTTTTTCCCATGTAATGCTCAGTTTTAACTAAAATGTAACATATTTTTTTTAAAACATGCACTGTGATTCATACCGACCACATCAGGTGTCTATTTTTCATGGGGTCAATTCTTATATGTAAAAAATAAATTCTTGATCATTTTCATAATTCATAAAAATAACCTTATATTTTTTTCTTAGTTGTGTAAAATTTTAAGAAATATATATAAAAAATTCCATATATATATTGAACACACCCACTTTTAGTCATAATGACAACATTAGGAATTATATTAGAATGTGGTAATTTAAAACATGTTAAAAATGAATTGTGGACCCTTTTTGTAAATATTAAAAACAAATAGGACTTATTTTATTATATTTTTCTATGTGTTGTATTTTAAAATCAATGAATCTTTTTTATTGAAAACACACACATTGAGTAAAATAACCACATTATTTTATAGATTCATATACAATCAATTACTAAAAACTAAAACATAAATATGGATCATTTTGTTTTATTTTTTTTAATGAATTTTTTTTAGTTTTCTCTATATAACTCACATTTTGAACAAAAATCGTACTTAATTATTGAAAACAGAATCCTTGAGCCACACCAAGCACATTAGTTCTCTGATTTAGATGTGGTTGATTCCTATATGTAAAAATGAATTATTAAACGTTTTATTATATTATGAAAATAATACAATCCATATTTCTCATTTTTCTCTATTTTATGCATTTTATAATATAAAATGGATTTGTTGTATTGAAAGAATGATATTAAAGTTACACCAACTACATCAAATGATTATATGATGTATGGTCGGTTCCTGTATGTCAAAAATGATTTATGGTCCATTTATGAAATTTTATAAAACATTATGATCTTATTTTCCTAGTTTTGGATATGTGATGTGTCTTAAACAAAAATTTTAAATTTATATTGAAATCGTGTACTTCGAGTCTTACCAACCGCATCACATTCCAGATTAGTGAAAAATCAATTAGTAGATATGAAAATTGAATTATGGATTGTTTACATAATGTTATGAAATAATATGATCTTTTTTCTCATTATTGATGACGTGACACATGTTTTAATCATAATTGGTAATATTATATTGAAGTCATGGACACTATGTCATACTGGAACAATCGCTGGTCATATTGAAAATTAGTCAATTAATAAATATCATAATATAATTATCAATCATTTTACTAATGTTTAAAGAAAATCATAGATAATTTTATAAAAAATTTCTATTTGAAAAGTGTTTCAACTAAAATGGATCATCATTATTTAAAACACCTACATCAATTCATTCTGACCACTTTGGGTTTCAGATTGATGTGTAGTTAATTCCCACATTTTGAAAGTGAATTATATATATTTTTTCTATTAATTTAGATCATTTGGATGGATTTTTCTACATAGAACTTATTCTAAACTTAAACGACACTTCTACATTGAAAAATAAACTTTTTTTTAACATTATCCACAGAGTGCGTTAGATTGATCTTTAGTAAGTTCCTACACATCAATATTGACATATGTATCATTATAATAATTTATAAAAAAAATGAATTTAATTTATTATTATTGAACTTATGAAATGTTTTTTAAATAATTTGTGTATTTTAAAGAATAAAAATCAAATAAAATGAAAAATTAATCAATAAAAATATTTATATAATGTTGAAAAAATTATCTTAGCATGTAGTGTGATGTAACCTCTTCATCATGTGTATATACATTCATATAACTTTTATTAATACTTTTCATTTTGGAAGAATTAGATTTTTTACAATATGCATATCCTTTAGAAAATGATCAGAAATAACATCTTCTAAATCAGATACTAATTATTCACCTCCTGATTATATTTTTAATGTCATTGACCACACTAGATCACAAACATAAATTATAGTAACCTAAAACTAATTTCCAAAAAAATTATATCACAATGTACACTTCCCACTCATCACTAAACATATGAAGTTTTTCTTTTGAGTATAATTATTATTGGACATCTCATTAGTACAATATAATAGGGAGGAAAAACAATTATGAACTTATTTTAGGCAGATTTTATTTACATTCGATAATTACAATTTCATAGATGATAATAATTTTTTATTTTTTATCCTTTATAATTTTTAATATGTAATAAAAAAAATCATTTTCATTATCAATATTAGAACAATACTTAAATATTGAAAAAAATAATTAAATTTTTTTGAAATATTTTTTTATATTTAATCTTACTATATATACCATAATTTTTCCCTTATGAACAAATCTATAGGGTACTTATGTTTAGTGGTAACCCTCATACCAGAATTTAGCCTGAATTTTTAGAACACCCTATCATAAAATAATTATCTTTAAAATAAAAATTTAAATATATATTTCAATGTTTATCTATAAAATTTTGATTGATGTTCATTACAAATTTACAATACATATAATTTATGGTTTTTTTATTGAAATCCAATTATTGGATCAAAAAAATATTTTGGGTTTCTCAATTTATTTCAATGAGTATATTTCCCTTTAGAAAAATAAAATAAGAAAATAAATATATAAATATATGT
Organism: Viscum album; assembly: GCA_963277665.1. Lineage (NCBI taxonomy): Eukaryota > Viridiplantae > Streptophyta > Magnoliopsida > Santalales > Viscaceae > Viscum > Viscum album. The sequence continues at coordinate 2,080,091,021 of OY728137.1, read as the reverse complement.
TTTGTAACGATATTTTTAAGCATTACCCATGCATTGCAGGTGTCAAGAAGATTCTTATTTTCTATTATTTTGTTCTCAAACTTATTTCTTAGTTAATATTAATTCATTTAAATTTATTTCACATATAATGAAATTTATTATAATGATGTTATATATGGATTATGATTCCAAATTGTGATTCATTGGGTATCCATCAATATAAAAATAAAATAAGTTCCATTAGAAAATATGAATAATTATTAACATTAATGAATATAAGAGATAATTTTATGGATTGGATGAATATGAAAATATACCTCATGTATGTATTCACAAATGAGAATCCCAGCCATTAAAACATTAGAATCACCGTTATACTCTTTAGAACAACCATGTACGTAATAGTATTTACAAATTCTTATTTGAAAAAATGAATGTAGAATGTATCTCCATATCTGAATATGGTGCTGTCATAAACATGAAATGTTAATATATGATGCAGTGGAACTGGTGGTTAGATGGTACTCCTATATGATCCTTTTTTTCTTGGTCAATTCACTGGATTTTATTGAAATAAACATCCATTTCCTCATCATTTTAATAATCAGTAATAACATATCTCACAGCTGACCATTTTTCGTCAAATTTTATAGGGTATTTATTTGAAGAAATTGTTAAGGACATACCTCATGAATATTTATAATATTATTCAACCATGATATGAATGATCTGATAAAATAATTAAATATTATGATATCTTGATCATCTGGTGGAATATGAAACTCCACAGTGAGATCGTATTTTACACCAATTTCCACTCTCATGGGATATTATTTCATTTCATTTTTGTATCTCACATCTCCTTCTATACGATATACCATATCCCTTGTAACATGGATATGCATGGGATTTTTTATATAAAAATCACATAAACATTACCCAACAAAATTTTTGTAATATGAAGTATTTGGATGATAGTTGACTCACATTTAGTAGAATAATTAATAACAAAATTGATTACATTTGTATTTTTTATATTCGATGGGAATGAATATCCTCAATTATAGTGGGGTGATTTGGTTATTCATGGGTTGATCATTGTTCCACTAACAATTCAAATTGATATTTTCAAACACACTTGTATGGACCTCTATAATGGACCATACTATATTGAAAATAATTTATTTATAAATAAAATAGTTTCATAACATGATTTGTATCTTCTTCATGTTTCTTATCTTGGAAATATTTTTCATGTTAACCATAAAAAACCGACAACTATAATATTACAATATTATTTTAACTGCTTCAAAGCTACAGAAAGTCATTTTTCATCCAGTATGGTATCTTCCCATTCTTGTGTCTAAACCATATATACAACATATGATCATAAATAAATACTTTTCTTTAATATTATTATAATGAATAATGAAATACTATTATATAGTAAATATACGTGTTTCCTATACTTCTTTTGCATTTCTTGCAACTAAGTTTTCCTTTTTGATGAGAGTATCTATCTATATCTCATGATATGGGATGAAAGTAGCTTCATATTCTTATTTAAAAATCAATACACTAAAAAAACATATTTTTTTTCATATATAATTTTTCAATAGAATTAAATTATAGAAAAATTTCTTCTATAGTGAATATTAACTCATCCATTTTTTTTATTAGTAAACATTGGTTTTGATGGATTTTTTTTCATCACTACTTTTATATATCAGAAATTATAAATTTTCAATAAAAGTTGTATTATAAATAATTTGAAAATATATATAATTTAATAAATGAATGTTGAAATTATTTCTCATCATGATGAAGGATGAATAAATTATTTATTTCCTGATATATAATGTTTATATTACTCACTAATTGAGGGTATTTACTATATCCTCATCATAGATATAATGAAACAAGGTAAGAATTCTTTGAAAACCTCTATGAGTTATTTCCATACCAATTAAGCCATGTTTAATTTATAAATCAATTATATAAAGAGACCTTATAAAGGATAATGAAATTTGAATCAATATTTCATTATATAATTTTTATCAGTATAGAAATAGTATATTGTAATAATAGATTATTATATCTCTAATGGGTTTCCTTCATTATAAGAAAGAAAAGTCAGCATGAATCCATATCAATTTTTACATTCATTCTTGTTGTAACCCCAACATAAATAATGATTATTGGAACATTAGGGTCAAATAGTTTCTCACATCGATTCTTCGTAACCTTAAATTTTATAACCTTCCATTATGCCTTGATAATTTTATGAAACATTTTTTTTGCAATGTAATTATTGTTCTTTTCAATGAAATGTCATTGATCCCATGATATTAATATTGTTTCATCATCAAAAATATTTTCTTGAATAATATTTTTGACATCATAATGGGTAGAATTCATTGTCTGCATGATTAATAACATTGAATTTTCATTTTGTTCATATTGTACAAGAACAAAAAATAACATGAAAAAATGAATAATATATTAAAACACACTATAATATACTCAGTAAAAAATTTTTATTATCATTTATTTTTAAAGGGTTTTTATCCACTTTTGATAATATAAACCACCTCATTGTGTTCCCCTATAACATAAATGATATGTTTTCTACTGGGACTAACATTAAATTATTGTTATCCCCCAATGAAAAGATCATCCTCGATAGAATTTTCATCTGATTGTCTAATTTTTCTACACACCAGAAAGATAATTGACCAATTATTATTTTCTGTATATGAGAAAAAAATACATGTACTTATTTTGACACCATTATGAATGGCTCATCCTCATACCCTTGATCATGGAATTTCAAGTTTATGCACTCAATTTTGTCAACATGCATTAAAAACTTCTTTTCAAACCCATATAATGGAAAAAAATACTATAAAAATATTGAATAATATATCTTGTATATTTTTTTGATGTTCTAAAAATATGAAACATTCAATTAAATAGGATTTCAATCATTAGAACCATATATGTGCATCACTTAAAATAGTATGTGACCCCTTAATTTTTTCATCGTATTGCAGTTATCATTTTTTGTTCAACAAATCACAATAACTAGAAAACTCATTTTATAATATAACTATATGATTTGGTCTCATGGATATTTTTCGATGATGTTAAAATATTGAATTTGGGTATTTAAATAACAACTTATCAAATAAATTATATAAAAAACATGTAAACTATTTTTTAGGTGTATTTGATATCAATTATTTAACCCTTTATGTATTCCAATGTATAAAATTTTTTTTGGCCTTCAACATATGTATCAACATCATAATTATTATTTAAAACATAAAGGGGATCTTTATCACATTGTTTGATGGTTATAGTAACAACATATCTACTTGAAATTCCTTCACCTATAAGACATATAATGATACAGACCTTTGGGAGGCTGATTCTATTGACATGTGATATATAATATTTATAGAAATCAATATATTATTCATTATCAAATCATTATCCGATAAAAAATGTCATCAAAATTAAATTATTAACATACCCTTACAATATTCATTTATATTCAATGTGGTACATCCATATGTAAAATATAAGACCTCATTGTTGAAACTATATAAGTAATTGAACCATTAATTTGACAATTAAATCAAATAATAATGGCGGGAAGAAGATATCCCATTCAAAAAATATAATTTAAACCACCTTATTCAGGATTGAGAACTTTTCCAGGTCTATAAAGTTACTATAAATGTATTTTGAAAAAGATGTAGAGTCATGTTAATGTATGCAATAAATGTTATTGGAAGAATGAAACATAAAGAGATGGGAATCAAATATGGTATCAAAATATGATATTAGTTTGAATCTTGTCTATATATCTTCATATTAGTTAGTGAAATGATATTTATGATATTGTATGAATACCCACATAGAACTGTTACACCATTATAGAAAATGAAAAACTGAAAATTTCTTTTCTGTATAGTGTGTAATCCACGAGAGGAATAAAATTCAACCTTTTACCCTTCTCTAGTACCAACTATTCCCTTATCCCCATATCAATAATGTCTATCTAGAACATGATACCATCTTTTATTTTTTCAGGAACACTATATAAGACTCTAATAACACTATATATTGCATTTATTTCTTCATGCATTACATCATGAAAATATCTAATGTAAAAAATTTCTAGTATGGAATTTACAATAAAATTGATTTATTTTTAAGACAATATTTCATTAGGTTTTTCGAATGTGTTTTACAAAATATATTTTGAATATCATTTACATTATTTAATAGTTGATCACCTATTTTTGGAGATGATGTTGTGCCTTCATTGTTATTCCCACTAAATACAGCTATCCAAGATCATAATTTATATCATTGAGATAACAAATTTAATGTATAGAAAAAAAATTCTTAGTGGAATGTTTCATACATACTAATTGTTTGTATTCTTCATTAATGGGAAGTCCCCATAGACATTTAATGCATTATCAGGTAAAATTTTATTAATATTGAAATTAATCTATAAACCCATAAAAATATTCTCTCAATATGAATTATATACTTATATGAGATTCATAAATTGTAATAAATATATCCCAAATAATTTTTTTATCTTACATTTGTAAATCCCAATAAAAATCTATATAATTATATTTTTGTTCCAGTCCAATGTATATGATGTGGAGGAAAAATGCCTTTTCACTTCATGAATAAACATGGAAAAAAGTTATAATTTAATAACATAAATGTAAATATATTATAGGTACTAATTTATGAACCAAAAATTAATTATTTCATGAAAATATTATACATGATATAAGATTAATGTATCATTTACAATTTCATGATTTTCATACTTATTTTTATTCCACTGAGGGTAGTTTGCTGGATGATTTAGTTTCCCATAATTAATTCTTTTGTCTGAGTCTCATGTAATTTTTCTTACAGCCTCTTGATATACAAATAGTCTTCTAAACCATGGAATGCTAATAATTTTCAATTAATATAATTAATGACTATATTTTTATTTCTTGTATAGATTATAAACACACTTATACTTTATATGAGTGGTTTATACTACTTTAAAAATAATATTCAATAATTTTAAAAAATATGTTTTAGATACTTCATATTGAATGTATCATTATTGTTGACCTCACCTGGTTTGATAATCCCAATCGTGTATTTATATGTTTTGATAATCCCAATTATGTGTTCATATTTTATGATATTCTCAATTACTGTTGATCTACACATTAATTCTTTCAAATCAGTGATCCAGTTAATAATAATGTTTAAATAATTTCTGATTTATGTTAATCTCGATTATCCTTGTTTATACAAGCTTTGAAACAATTATAAGTCAATTAGATGTGGTTTGCATATGAGTTTGAAGAGCTACCGATAGCCAAAGCTACCGATAGACAGAGCTCCAGATAGCCAGAGCTACCGATAGCCAGAGCTACCGATATCCAGAGCTACCGATAGCCAGAGCTACCGATAGCCAGAGCTACCGATAGCCAGAGCTACCGATAGCTAGAGCTACCGATAGCCAGAGCTACTGATAGCCAGAGCTACTGATAGCCAGATCTACCGATGGATAGAGAGCTACCGATAAGAGCTACCGATAAGAGCTACCGCAAAGAGCTACCGATATGAGCTACCGATAAGAGCCACCGATAAGAGTTTGAAGAGCTACCGATGGAAGATCCTACACCGAGTCAACAGTACACGTCTACAAACAAACAGCTACCTATAATGAACTTCGGAGTCATATCCTATATCCTCGACACTATTTGTTTATTATACTAACGGTTACATTTGTTAATTTTGATGCATTTAATGTTATTAAATGATTTGTGTTGCCATTTCAGGAAACCGTACCAAGTATGATCAAAAAGCATAATCATTCCTTCTTCTCAGAAAAACAAAAACAAAGGGGCATAAAAGAGGACATCGTGTATGTATAAAAAGAAAGTGAGAGAGTCACCAGACAAAAAAAGATCGAGCACACAGAACACACTTGCGATCATGCTCAAAACGTGCCAAGAACAACTAGAGAACTTGCACGCACAATTCTACTACTACCAGCCTCCAGAACATAGAGCATGCATTGAGCAATCTATGCTAAAGAAGAACTACACAAAACTCTTCATTCTTTGAGCCAATAAGCAAGATGAACCTGGAAGTCAAGGGAACACATGATACTCTCTTTTCCAGACAAAAACCAGAAGAAGAATCAGAACGAATTCTAGTCAACAAAAGGAGTCAAGAGCTGCACGAAGATCACTAGAGCCATTTCTAAATTCTAAATCTTTATCTCTGTGATTCATTTTTACATTACGAGCAGTGTGTGTTGTCTGTTGTATTTTACACACACACTGTCTCCTGAACCTTAACTGGAGGATTTGTAAACCCTCACTCACTATCATTTCGTTCATTTTTCCACTGTGGAAAGTGGTAGAGGTCGTGTATGACCTGGACAGCTGGTTGCTGTTGTTTTGTTTCCCACGAATAACAGTGGTAGAGGTCTTGGACCTGGACAGTTGTAAACTGTTGAACCCCGATCCAGGGTGTGGATCATCTTTATATAAACGTTTGAGAGGAGTAAGTCTCGGCTTGAGACTGAACCTCTTGGTTAACTCCTCTGTGTTTTTAGTTAAATTTTATATCCATACAGTACATATTTATTTCATATTTCGCTGCTATTACATTGAAATATAATTTATCTTCAAAGCTACTTTGATAGTTAAACTCGCAAGTGTTTATATTTATTATAAACCAGTAAGTTAGTTTCAAAAGTTAATTTAATCATAAGATTATGTCAACTGAGAATTAATCAATCTTTGAGAAACTAATTGAAGCTTTATAATCTGTATAAATTCACTACAGTTTAATTTTTTTTGAAATTGGTGGATTTTAATAGAAATTGTGTTTAGAAGAAATTTTAATTGGAACTCAATTCACCCCCCTCTTGAGTGTCCACTCCGACTAACAGTTGGTATCAGAGGTTGGAAAATATTTTCTATATTACTCTGTTTTCAACTGTGATTTTAATTGTATTTTAAAGTTCTTAAAATTTCTGTTATTTCTAAATTTTTATCTCTTTAAAATTATTTTTGTGATATCATGGATAATAGACTAGAGGGTGTTGCTACTAACCGTCCACCTTTCTTTAATGGAAATAACTATGCTCAGTGGAAGCTCAAAATGAATATCCATTTGGAAAGCATGAGTTTTGATATTTGGACTACCATAGAATCTGAATATAAAGTTCCCACTACAGATAGATATACATGGGATGAACCTACAAAGACTGCTTACAATAATAATTGTAAAGCTATGAATGCTCTGTACTGTGCTTTAGGAGATGAAGAATTTAATAGGATTTCTGCATGTAAAACTGCTTTTGAAATTTGGGATACCTTGGCTGTTTCTCACGAAGGAACAACTAATGATAAAGAAATGAGATTAAACACTTATACTATTAAATATGATAATTTCAAAATGAAGGCTGATGAACCTATTTCTTACATGTATCTCAGGTTCAATGAGATAGTAAAGACAATGAGCCCACTCGTAAAGATTGTTCCTACAAAAGAATAAATTATGAGAATACTGAGATGTTTGCCAGATAGATGGAGAGGTACATCCGTTTCAATTAGAGAATCATGTGACATTGGAGCACTGCCTGTCAAGGAGTTAAATGGTAAGCTGATGATGTATGAAGAAGAGCTTAAGGTAAATAAAGAAGAAGATGAGGAACCCAAAAGAAAATATGTAGGGTTTAAAACTACTGCCTTGAAGAGTAAAGACAAGGATAAACTACAAATGGAGACTGAGAGTTCAACGAGTGAAAATTTAGAATCTGACAGTAATTTCGAGATGGCTCAAATAGCCAGGAGATTCAATAAGTTTTATAGGAAAATGAATTTCTTTAGGAAGACAAATTACAATGGAAAGTATGATCAACAAGGCAAATGGAAAAAGGATTGGAAGAAGGCTGGCAGGGCTGATGAAGTTGTCTGCTATGAATGCAAGCGAAAAGGACATATCAAAGAAGACTGTCCATAGTTAAAATTCAAAAAGAAATATGATTACAAAGACAAGAAGTACAAGAAATCCATGAATGCTAACTGGAGTGCTTCAGAAGACAACACTAGTGAAGCTGAATATTTGGACTCTGAAAGAAATCGAGCCAACATGTGTTTCATGACAAATACTTCTGAGGTAACATCTCACACTCCTGTTTTAAATTCATATTATTCTGGAGATGATTCTGATTCGGAAAACATGTCAAAATCTGAACTATTTGAGTACTGTGATATGTTGGAAGAAACCTGTAATGAGCTTAAAGACAAATACAAAGGTTTAATTAAACAGTATGCTTTATGTGTTAAGCATAAATCTGATCTTGACATAGAAAAGGAAATGAATTCTCAACTACTAAAGGAAAATACAGAACTGAAACTATCAAATGAGCATCCCAGAAATGACATAGAAAAATTCACAAATGGAAAGGATGCTTTAACTAAAATGCTAGGAAATCAAGTTGCACCTAGATATGTTACTGGTTTGGGATACCAACCTGGACAGAGACAGTTCACTAGGACCCGATTTATTCCTAAGTCTGAAAAAAATTCTGCTAGTTCCAGTTTTTGAAATCTGTATGCTTCAACTGGTTATTCACATGGTTATAGACCAAATAATGTTTATCTTTCAAAATCTGATGTTTCTGTTAATTGTATGGGACCCATAAAACAAATCTGGGTACCTAAAGCCTTGATTGCTAACCTATCTGAACCCAAGAAAATCTGGGTACCAAAGTCATTTCCTGTTTAAATCTGTTTTATAGGAGACCTACTTGAAGTTCTGTCACAAGAAGATATTGTATTTAGACAGTGGGTGCTCAAGACACATGTCTGGAGATTATTCTTACTTAAAGAGCTTAATAAAGGTTGATGGAGGTCATGTCACCTTTGGTGACAACTCTAAGGGAAAAATCATCGGCCTAGGCCAGATTGGTAACACTGACTCAGTATTAATTTCTAATGTTTTATTCGTTGATGGACTTAAATAGAACTTGCTTAGCATATCTCAATTATGTGACGATGGTTTCAATGTCAAGTTTGAAAATGATTTGTGTGATGTTTTTAACTCCAAATTTTTTTTAGTAAGGAATGAAAATGTTTATGCTGTTGATTTAAATTCTTTAACCAAACAAAATATTTCTTGTTTGAATGCTTTTCATAAAGAATCTTGGCTATGGCACAGAAGATTAGGGCACTGCAGCATTCACTCACTTAGAAACCTGGCTAGGAAAAACTTAGTTAGAGACTTACCTAAGTTAGAATTCCCAAATGAAAAAGTGTGTAATCCCTGTAAAAATGGAAAACAACACAAAGTTTCTTTTCAATCAAAGAAAGAATTGTCAACTTCTCAACCACTTTAGTTGGTTCACATGGCTTTGTTTGGACCATCAAGAGTTTCTAGTTTAAATGGGAAGCATTATGTCTATGTCCTTGTAGATGACTTTTCCAGATATTCTTGGGTATACTTTCTAGCTCACAAAAGTGAAGCTTTTCCTTACTTTATCAAATATTCCAAGTCTGTAGAGAACCTTAGTGGACTTAAGATTAAAACCCTAAGAAGTGATCATGGTCGTGAGTTTGAAAATCATGAGTTTGAATCTTACTGCTCACACAATGGCGATAGTCACAATTTCTCTGCCCCTAGGACACCCCAACAAAATGGTGTAGTAGAAGGAGAAACTAAACGCTTCAAGAAATAGCTAGAACCATGCTCAATCAATATGAACTGCCTATTTACTTTTGGGATGAGGCAATTAATACAGCTTGTTATGTTATCAATAGAGTCTTGATCAGACCTATTCTTAAGAAAACCCCTTATGAGTTGTGGAACAATAGAAAGCCTAAGGTTAATTACTTCAGAGTTTTTGGTTGCAAAGTCTTTATACTTAATACTAAAGATAATATGGATAAGTTTGCTCCCAAAAGCGATGAAGGAATTTTTCTGGGTTACTCCATTTCAAGTAAAGCTTATAGAGTTTTCAATAAGAAAACCAAGTGTGTGGAAGAATCTATTCTCATCAAGATCGATGAAACTGATCCACATGAGCCTAAAAGCCCTCTTGAAAATCTTGAAGAAGATTTGTCTATTCTGGACCTTAATGATAAATCTAAAGAACCTGTTATAAAAACATCTAGTTCTGGACCTTTTCCAGAATCTGCTTTTGTTGAACCCGAACCTATTGTTGAACCTGAAGTTTCTAGTCCAACCTTTACCAAATCGACTAAGATTCTAAAGAATCATCCTTTAGATACTGTTGTTGGTAATCTTGATAGAGGAACATGAACTAGAGATTCTCTAACGAACCAGGTTGAACATCAAGCTTTTCTGTCATAGCTAGAACCCAAAAATATCAATGATGCTATCAATGATGAATTTTGGGTAATAGCAATGCAAGAAGAGATGAATCAATTTGAAAGAAACAATGTCTGGGAATTAGTTGACAGACCCAAGGACACCCTGACAATAGGCACAAAATGGGTTTTTAGAAATAAAGTTGATGAATCAGGAAACTAAGTTAGAAACAAAGCTAGACTAGTTTCACAGGGATATAGTCAAGAAGAGGTTATAGACTATGGAGAAACTTTTGCACCTGTAGCTCGACTGGAAGCTATTAGGATCTTACTTGCATATGCATCACATCTGAATTTCAAGTTATATCAAATGGATGTCAAAAGTGCATTTCTAAATGGTTTTATAATTGAAGATGTTTTTGTGGAACAACCACCTGGATTTACAAACCCTCATTTTCCAAATCAAGTTTTAAATCTTTCTAAATCTTTATATGGTTTAAAACAAGCTCCAAGATCTTGGTATGATAGACTCATCAATTTTCTTATTTCAAAAGGTTTTACTAAAGGGATTGCTGATCCAACTCTTTTTATTAAAAGAATTTCTAAAGATGTTTTAGTTGTACAAATATATGTTGATGATATTATATTTGGATCTTCTAAACACTCTCTATGTACTGATTTTTCAAAAAATATGCAAAATGAATTTCAAATGGGCTTAATGGGAGAGCTTAAGTATTTTCTTGGTTTTCAAATTTTTCAAACTAGAGAAGGAATTATTCTAAATAAAATTAAATATACAAAAGATCTTTTAAAACGTTTTGGGTAGGATAGTATTAAGGAAAATGATACACCTATGAGTACTACCTGTAAGTTGGATACAGATAAAGCTGGGAAACCAGTGGATCAAACCAATTACAGAGGTATGATTGGGAGCTTACTTTATCTTATGGCTAGTCGACCAAACATTATTTTCAGTGTATGTATGTGTGCTAGATTTCAAGCTAATCCTAAAGAATCACACTTACTGGCTGTTAAAAAGATTTTTTAAATATCTTAAGCATACTGTAAATTTAGGTTTGTTTTATCCAAAAGGACAGTCTTTTGACCTCACTAGATATTCAGATGCTGACTTTGCTGGATGTAAGTTAGAAAGGAAGAGCACATCTAGAACATGTCATTTACTTGGAAGATCCCTAGTGTCATGGTGTAGTTTGAAACAGAACTCAGTTGCATTGTCTACTGCCGAAGCAGAGTATATAGCTGCTAGTAGTTGCTGTGCACAAATTCTGTGGATGAAACACACTTTATTGGACTATGGATTTGTGTTTAAACATGTTTCAATCAACTGTGACAACACTAGTGCAATAAACATATCTAAGAACCCTGTATCTCACTCTAGAACCAAACACATAGATGTAAGACACCATTTTCTGAGAGATCATTATCAAAAAGGTGATATTACTCTTGAATTTATTGGCACTGAACATCAATTGGCCGATATTTTCACTAAACCTTTAAGTTCTGATAGGTTAAGTTACATTAGGCACGAGCTGGGGATGTTTAATTCTCACCAATGTTGAAATTATCACCGATGCTGAAATTCTCACTGATGTTGAAATTCTCACCGATGTTGAAATTCTCACCGATGGTGAAATTCTCACAGACGCTGAAATTCTCACCGATGCTGAAATTCTCACCGATGTTGAAATTCTCACCGATGCTGAAATTCTCACCGATGTTGAAATTCTCACCGATGTTGAAATTCTCACCGATGTTGAAATTCCCACCGATGTTGAAATTCCCACCGATGTTGAAATTCTCACCGATGCTGAAATTCTCACCGATGATCAATTCTCACCGATGTAGTGTTTTAAAACTTCTGTCTGCCGCCAAGAATATGAATAGTTATATTTTTTTATGTTATTTTACTTTATTCATTTATTAATGATTCCTACATGATAAAACTAAGCCTAAACCGCTTCTCACTCCACCGGACACAAAACCTTTCACCTTCAAATCTTAGCTCCCTATTCGACTGAGAACCCTAAATCCGCGATGGCAAAAACCAAGATTCCTGCCAGCAGAGATGACAGTGTAGAGCCTAAAACAAAGAAGCAGAAAGTGCAGCAAGAATCTAGTGGAAGTAATTTCAGAACTAGGTCGGGAAAGCAACCAGTAAACCCTCATTTGCAGAATAGAGATATTGTGATTGAAAAGGAGCTATGTGTAGATTGGCTGCTACCAAGAAAGTCGTTGGTACTTGAAATTCTGGATGATTAGAGATGGGTAGATTTTTTTTCAAATAACAATGGTCCCTACTACCCGAAGTTAGTGAAACAGTTCTACGAATTCGTAAGCTTCGAGAAGTCTGAGAATGAGAATCGGGTAAGTTCGTTTTTAAATGGAAAAGAAATGTCGTTTTCTTCATTAGAGTGGGCTGAATGTTTAAAAGTCCCACATGAAGGTGTATCCGGGTATGTCTCAAGGGAAATTCCACCTACCAGTAACATCTTTGACTATGAGACCGCATTAAAAGAACTAACGGGTAATGGAAGTCAAAGGCAAGTGGTTGCTACTGAATTGGATGGAGAGAACAGATTGCTTTTCAAATTTGTTCAACATGTTTTGATACCGAGGAGATGATATTTTTCTAATATAAGATATCAAGATATTTATCTTCTACATCTGTTAAGACATGGTGTGAAAGTTAATCTGTGCCGACTGCTGTTGAGTCAAATAGAAGACATGATTAGGCCGAAATCAAAGACTAATGCTTTATTCTTTGCCAAAATGATCTCTGTAATGATAAAAGTGAAAGGGATAGATGAGTCTCAAGATGAGACAGTTTTAGTTAAGAATAACTTCTGTATCACTACTACATTTTGTAAGTACATGAAAATCAATTGGAACCCATGGAAAGGAGAATGGGTCAGTGATGACCAGAAGGTGTATGATAAATTTAATCCTATGGATTATCCTTCAAGGCCAAAGGATAAAAGAGATCCAAGTTTAGGACCTGATGAAGAGGAACCCGAGTATAGTGATGAGTCAGAAGAAGAAGAAGAAGAAGAGGAAGAAACTCCTATAGATATTGGAGGAGATCCAGACTTTCCCCCAAGTCCTGTTACTGAGTTTGTATACTCAAGAAAAGGAAAAGTAGAGGAAGTGTTATCTATTCATGAGGAAGACCAGCCAGTTCCTCAGCAAGAAGGAGAAAAATAGAATGTATCTGAATCGTCTGATTCTGCTAGGCTGAGTCTGAGTCCATTGATTGGAAACTTAGTTGTGCCTACTGATGAAGTAGAAAATGGAAGAGAAGAAGTTGTACCTTTTTCAGAAAATCTCTTTACTGCTGTGGAGATGGAAGTTGTTATGGAAGATTCTGATGAAGAAAGACCATCAGAGAATGTAGCTGTTGTACATATGAATGCACCCATTGAGGGGGTGAATCATTCCAATCATGGAAATGTTAAAGTGACTGTTGAGGTTGAAGACTGGGTAGAAGTCCCAGGTTTTATAGTTTGTGGTTTGGATTATCCTGATTCGGATAATGAAGTATCGTTGAATAGACCAAAGATCAGCTATGACATAAATTCTGAGTTATTACCTGATGATGTGGTCCGAGTACATGATTTAGATGTGCTGAAAGAAAATCTCAAAGTCAGTTTTGTAGAAGAAGTAAAGACAATGGAATCTTGTTTAGTATCCTCGATTCAATCAGTCATGAATGATTCTGTAGTCAGTTTAGCTTCTGCAAGAGTATCTACTACAGTAGCTCCTACTGATTTTGTTACAAAGTCTGATCTGGAATCCCTAATTCATGGGCTGAAAGAATCCTTCAGTGCCTCTGTTGCTGAGATGAAGCATTGTTTTATTGATGAAATGAAGTTGTTAGAACAATCTTTTGAGCTTTCTCTTGGTTTCAATCTGTCAACTTTTATGGGTGAGATGATGGAAGCAGTCAAAGAGTGCCAGACCCAATCTTCTAGAATAGAAGCAGATCTTGAAGCCTTAAAGAAGTCTGTTACTGCCTTAGATTCTTACATGAGCTCAAAGCCTCAAGTTGATAAGGATTTATCCTATGTGAAAAGTGTTGTAAGCCAAATGGTCTCAGTATTTGAAAATTTCAAATCTTCTATAAAGGATCATGTTAAAAATCAGGACTCTCAACTGCAAACTCTGATTAGTGGTTTGACCAAACGTTTCAAAGAAATAGTATCTTTCTCAGTTGGTCCTCTAGCTTCAAAACCTGCATTTGATTTGAATCAATTATGAGCTATGATGAAGGAGGAGCTTGGTTCTATTTCAACCAGTGGCTCTGTGGACTCATCAGATCTAAGCCGAGTAGTGCTCTATACAAGAGATTCAGTTAGGGAAATAGTGAAAATCGTCCAGGACCATATGAAAGTGGCCTCTGCCTCTTAGGAGGAAATCAAGAACAAGGTGGATTATTATTTCCAAAGGATTTTTACCAAGAAACAACTCAACCATCATTTCAAGATGATGTTGGAAAACATGAAGTTACCCCTGTAACTCAAGCATTCCGAGAACAAGTGAGCAAGCTAAGGTAGATGACTCCTGCCTTAGAAAAATTCATGGAGAACAAAGATGATTTTATATCTGCTATGGAAATAGGAGGAGGAATCATTATGGATTTCAGAAATCTGTTGCTTCCCTTTTTGCATGTTGATGCCAGACCAGTTATTGTCCCTCCTACCTTGCCTGCCTCTGCCTCTACTGAGTCTCCAGTCCAGATGACTCCTGTTCAGGCCATCTGAAGCCTCACACCTATGATCACTCAACAAACTTCCCAATACAGGCTAGGCACTTTATTAGTGGCTCAGCCTCCTGTGATCATTTCTGGGATTCCAAAGCCCTCACCACCTTCCTCCTCTTCTGTTCCAAAAGGAAAATCTCATGTTGAAGATAAGGATTGCTAAAGTGGCCAGGCTGTTTGATAGGAATTTTTTTCTTTTTTTCTTTTCTATTCTGTTTATGTAAATTTTTTCTGGTCTAATACAAATGCTTTTCTTTACACTATCTCTATTTATCAGTTTTCTATGTCTGCTTTCCCACTTTTTGATTATCACAAAGGGGGAGAAAAATATAAATAAAGGGGGAGAACATATAAAGAGAGGGGGAGAAATATCAAAGGGGAGAAATTTGAGCCTTTGATACTATTTCTTACATTTCCTTCTTTGGTACCAATTCTTTCAAAGCCTATCTCTGATACTATTGTATTTAATACTAACTATGATAATTTTTGATCTCTCTCATTCTATTACTATTTCCTTTATTTCCTCTGATAATGTTTTCTTTGAGAAATTAGAATATAAATGTTATATTCTCTTATACTATATTCTCACTATTTTTTTGTCATATCATAAGTTGTGATTATCAAAAAGGGGGAGATTGTTGACCTCACCTGGTTTGATAATCCCAATCAGGTATTTATATGTTTTGATAATCCCAATTTTGTGTTCATATTTTATGATATTCTCAATTAATGTTGATCTACACTTTAATTCTTTCAAATCAGTGATCCAGTTAATAATAATGTTTAAATAATTTCTGATTTATGATAATCTCGATTATCCTTGTTTATACAAGCTTTGAAACAATTCTAAGTCAATTAGATGTGGTTTGCATAAGAGTTTGAAGAGCTACCGATAGCCCGAGCTACCGATAGCCAGAGCTACCGATAGCCACAGCTACCGATAGCCAGAGCTACCGATAGCCAGAGCTACCGATAGCCAGAGCTACCGATAGCCAGAGCTACCGATAGCCAGAGCTACCGATAGCCCGAGCTACTGATAGCCAGAGCTACCGATGGATAGAGAGCTACCAATAAGAGCTACCGATAAGAGCTACTGATAAGAGCTACCGATAAGAGCAACTGATAAGAGCCACCGAAAAGAGTTTGAAGATCTACCGATGGAAGATCCTACACCGAGTCAACATTACACGTCTACAAACAAACGGCTACCTATAATGAACTGTGGAGTCAAATACTATATCCTCGACACTATTTGTTTATTATACTAACGGTTACATTTGTTACTTTTGATGCATTTAATGTTATTAAATGATTTGTGTTTCCATTTCAGGAAACCATACCAAGTACAATCAAAAAGCATAATCATTCCTTCTTCTCGGAAAAACAAAAACAAAGGGGCATAAAAGAGGACATCTTGTATGTATAAAAAGAAAGTGAGAGAGACACCAGAAAAAAAGAGATCGATCACACAGAACACACTTGCGATCAAGCTCAAAACGTGCCAAGATCAACTGGAGAACTTGCACTCACGATACTACTACTACCAGCCTCCAGAACATAGAGCATGCATCGAGCAATCTATGCTAAAGAAGAACTACAGAAAACTCTTCATTCTTTGAGCCGATAAGCAAGCTTTAACTGGAAGTCAAGGAAACACATGATACTCTGTTTTCCAGACAAAAACCAAAAGAAGACTCAGAACGAATTCTTTTCAAAAAAAGGAGTCAAGAGCTGCACGAAGATCACTAGAGTCATTTCTAAACTCTAAATCTTTATCTCTGTGATTCATTTTTACATTTTGAGCAGTGTGTGTTGTCTGTTGTATTTTACACACACACTGTCTCCTGAACCTTAACTCGAGGATTTGTAAACCCTCCCTCACTATCTTTTCATTCATTTTCCCACTGTGGATAGTGGTAGAGGTCGTGTGTGACCTGGACAACTGGTTGTTGTTGTTTTTTTCCCACGAATAACAGTGGTAGTGGTCTTGGACCGGGACAGTTGTAAACTGTTGAACCCCGATCCAGGGTGTGGATCATCTTTATATAAACATTTGAGAGGACTAAGTCTCGGCTTGAGACTGAACCTCTTGGTTAACTCCTCTGTGTTTTTAGTTAATGTTTATATCCATACAGTACATATTTATTTCATATTCCGCTGCTATTACTTTGAAATATAATTTATCTTCAAAGCTACTTTGATAGTTTAACTCGCAAGTGTTTATATTTATTATAAACCAATAAGTTAGTTTCAAAAGTTAATTTAATCATAAGATTAAGTCAACTGAGAATTAATCAATCTTTGAGAAACTAATTGAAGCTTTATAATCTGTATAAATTCACTACAGTTTAATTTTTTTTTCAAATTGGGGGATTTTAATAGAAATTGTTTTTAGCAGAAATTTTAATTGGAACTCAATTCACCCCCCTCTTGAGTGTCCACTCCGACCAACAATTATCTTTTCATCTAAAGGTTTACATGGATGTTCATATTCATATAGTATAATATCCTTTGAGATACCATGTTTTTATATAAGGAATGTTTCACTCTTTCATCTACAAACATTTATATTATATAAATTCAGTATAGTTGAAAATGTTATGTATTTAATACAACAGATATACAATGGTCAATTATGAAAACTATTTAACTTCTCAAAAAAACATTGAGAATTCAAGAATTTCATATTCATCTACCATTATCATTTATTCCCTATGATCTTCATCATCATTTACAGTATTTTTCATTGGAAATGATTTATAAAACATAGTATCATCAAAATTGGTGAGCTTTTTTAGTTTTCCTTTTTTTTATTCCTTAATTTATTTCCCTAAACTATTATATGACAAATGAAATATTATCCCAACTCTATATGCCTATTTTTTTCTTGGATAATGACTAAAAAACTGAAAATGTGTTTGACATTGGTTATTATAATTCTCTATTGAAAACATGATAATTTTGTTAACTAAATCTTTTTTTTATTTTTGATTTGATTAAAATGCATTAGTTATTGATTCATATCAATCCTATTAGGTTCATAAAATATTTATTTGGAAAAGAAAATAAATAAATAAAGTTAATATATTCATAATATAATGGTATGGGTATATATAATTCTAATAATGTTAACACAAATTAGAATGTTAACAATTATAATTCCTGAAAAGTAATCATTTAATGCAAGGGGGACATGATGAAAAACCCCAGGGTGGGAATGTGGGTGCTAGTAACGATTGTTGATTTTACATTGTGTTGGATAAATATGATGTAATAATTATGTTGGAAAACTAATTTGTTTTTATTATTGGTTTGGGGACATCACATTAAAATTAATTTTCATTCTTGTAAATTATTTGTGACATGTTATTCCATGATTGTGTAAAAATATATCTCCTAAAAATATATATTGTCATGCAATCATCCGATTTTAACAATGAGACAATGAACATGGAAATTCATGAATGGAATGGATGATATAGTTATTGATAATAAAATATTATTTAGATTATATTTTACTCTCTGTTTAAAAATATTATTCTATATAAAATATTATAGAAATTAAAAAAGATATTTTAACAATAACTTATAGACAACCCATATTTGAAAAATATTAGAGTTGTCAATTATTGGTATACATAACTTATCAAATAAGATAAAAAAACTTATAAATTTCCATAAAATCCCTATAAATACATTCCAATAATTAAGATTCCTACATAATTAATTAGCATGGATTTCACATCATTATGATCCAAATCATACTGCCTCCATCTCTAATAGTGAAAAAATTACTATAATTTATCTTCTACAACACGATATCAAAATATTAAAAGATATATAGAAAATAGTATACTACTTATAAATAAAATTAATACCACTTTTATTGTCAGGGGAGATTATAATAAACATTATAAAAGTCATCCAGTATCTTTTAATCATTTATGTGTCCTAGATAAATGGGTTTTAAATTGGATTTTCATTGAAACCCAAACCAATCCTAATGATAAAAAATATATATAAATAATAATAATATAATGTATATTATTAATAAAAATAATTATTTTTATTAATATGAGGATGAAATATATATATACATGCACAGCATAAACCATGACTAGATTTTCCCCATCCTCCCACAAAAATTCTATATAACTGGATAAGAAAATGAATCTGAAAAACTATTTTCTCGTAATCTATATTAACTAAGGAAACCATAAAACACCTTCAATCCTGACAGTCGTGTTCTCATAAAATATAAATTTTAGAATGTAACACACCATGAAAACCACCCTTAAAGGTTTATTATATAACAATATTATAGAATATAATGTGAAAATAGTTTGAATAAAAAATGATTTTTGTTCATCACAAAATGGGAAAGCCTTATACCATTTCAACTCTATCTAAACATGATATAAACCGTATAGTATAATATGATAAATTCTATACCTAAAACATTATACATTAACATCATCATATCCTAAATACATATATAAAATAAACACTAAACCTCTAGAATAAACCCATTTAATATGTATCTTAATTAATAGATAATATTATGAAAAACCCATGTGTTTAATTTTTGAACAACATAATCTTATTTTTAACTTTGAATAAAATTATTTCAATGTATATTTTTAGAAATAATAATTATTAACACATTTATTCATGAAATCTCATTAGAAATAAATATAATATAATATTGAAAAATTATATTCATTATAAAAACCAATTTTCAAAATCATCTAAAATACATTTTTATAAAAATTATTATAAAACAATTAATATATACTTTTCTACCAATTTTTGTATTTAAAATCACCAATAAAACCATTCATAAATTTAAAATATTTTTTAAAATTAATAAAAAACAACTGTTTAGAGATTTTAATCTAGAAAAAGAGAATCTAGAGTTTTATAACTGTATAAAATATATCATCAAATAATACATATAAAAAACTCCTAAATAAGAAAAAACTAATGGTGGAGGATACAAGATTATACTGAGAGAGTGGAAGATAAATAAATTGTGGACGTCAGATGGCTTATTTGGGCATTTGGTTGGTCATCTCATGGAAAATATATGGAGGAATGGTATCAGAATGAATGAAATAAAACACACAAAAATTATCATTGTTTTCACTGAGAATTGATGATAATGGTGATAAATTACACTAGTAAATGGGGTAAGAGAAAAAATAATATTATTCTTTATATTTGTGATAATGTAATTGTCTAAGAGAAGGCCATGGGTGGGCATAGGTAGAGATAATCATTCATAAGATCATGAATGGTTAGAGGGAAATCAGTTTAGTTATGGGTATGTTTAAAATGATGGGAGGGAATGAATTAATGTGCACATTCAAAAAATTAAAGATAGTGAGGTTTTTTATCATCACTAAAATAATAAGCACTCATAAAACACCTATTTATCAACGGTTCTTTTCTCTTATAATGATATATCATTATTTGGGATAATAAATCACTCATAAAAGATATATTTATCATCTGTAAAAAGGCTCTTATGAAGACCATTATAATTAATTTTCACAACATAATTAATATAATCCATACAATTATATGTATTTAATTATAAATAAATAAATATATAAAATTAAATATAAATATAAATATATTAATTTATATTTTTAAATATGTATTTAAAAATATAGTTTTAGATATATATTTATAATTATAATTATAAATCAAAATATCTATAATTTTATTTAGAAATAAATATATTTGAAAATATATTTATATAATTATAAATATATGTGTATTATTATATAGATATGTATATAAATGTATATATATATATTTATAATATATATATATATTAATATTGTAAATATATTGAGTATTTAAATATAATTTTTGTAATATTATAATTATTTTAATATAAAATTATTTATTTAAGATTCTATAAATAATTTTTTTTTTTAAAAAAATAATTTATTTATAATCATAAATATTTAACTTTAAAATTATAGTAAATATACATATATAAATACATTAATTTAAAAATCATTATTTACAAATATATTTTTGACATTACTAATGAATATATAATCTTAAAAGCATGAATGTAAAAAATGAGTGAATTTGTAATATTAAAAATGTGTACGCTTTAGAAATATTGTTAAAATTGGATAATATTTACTAATTATACAGATTATTAAAAAAATAAAATAATGATATATATTGAAATGAAGATAAAATAAATTTTCAACTATTAAATCACAGGTAATAAATAAATATAAATACATATTAGAAGAGGATTCAATTAATAAATAAGAAAGGAAAATATTAAAAAATAATAAATAATAGTTACATAAATAATAATACAAGAATTAAATTTTCTAATTACAAACATAAAATATCCAATATATTATATTACTAAATATATGATTAAAATAAAAATAAAAATTTTAATAAATGAGATAAATATTTGGTGTGTGTGTGTTTTTATATATTATTTCATTAATAATGTAAATATCTGTGTGTGATAAATCTATATATATACAGATTCAATTTTGATATATGTAAAATTAAAGAATACAATTATATAATACAAATCTTTTATTAAGGAAATAAATAATTCATGATTGAAAAAATTTAAAAAACTAAATAATTATTATTAATTATATAGAGAATTTTAAATAAATATAATTTAATATTTATATATGTAAAAATGGAATTGAATACATAATAATTATAGAAATTACATCCATATTTGAAAAATTAAATGTAAATGAACAAAAATGTATAAATTATTATTTAAAAATAGATGAAATTACTCAAATATTGAACAACAAATACTTGAAATGAGTAAGTTATAAAATATTTAATATATTAATGAATAATTAAATATAAGAAACATTAAAATTGAATGAATTATATAAACATTAAATAAATAAACAATTGTTAATTATAAATTATAATACAAATTAATCACAAACAAAACATTATCAATTAATAAATTATATTAAATTAATGTACATTAAAAATGAGTATAATTTAAATATATATATATATATAAATATATTTATATATATATTTATAAATAGTATAACCATTATAATTAATTAAAAGTATTATTTTTTTTAAAATAAATGTAATTTTTATATTTTAGAAAATATGATTTTCAATATTTAATTACTATATGTAGTATTTAATTAGTATATTAAGTATTTAAAAAGTATATAGAAATAGTAATATATTAATTATACAACTAGTATATAAATTATTTATTATGTTTATTAATTTTTATTAAGTATAAATAGAATAATAAATATTTATCTATATATAATTAATTAATTTCTGATTTTTTATATAAACAGATATATTAAATTTAATTATTTTATTATAACGAAATTGGGAGTTGGGATGATCCATCTCAAAAATCCTCATGAATATATGTATAAATAAAAATTAAAATATATTAATTTTGTAAATTACATCTTTATTAATAACATTAAATGATAAAATATTATTAAATATTCATTAATGAAATGTGTATTTGGTAAAATTACTAAATTATATATATATATACATATACATATTAATAAATATTCAATTAACCATTTAATTAGTATATTATGTATGTAATTACTGTATTAAGTATTTAGTATGTATATAGAAGTAAATAATATTTTAACTACTTAATTTTCATATTGTTTTATTTTAAAAAAAATGATTTATTTTTATTCCTTATAAATCATTCAATTGTTATTAAAATATAGATTTATATATAATTAATAAACTATTCCTAATATATATATATATATATATATATTAAATTTTATTAATGTAATTATAACAAATTTGGGGATTGTCTTAGTCTATTTCATGAACCCGTATTAATATATGTCTAAATTAAAATGAATAAATTTTAATTATATAAATACTAACAATATCAAAAACATTAAATGTCTAAAAAATATAATAAACAATTTATTAACCAAAAGTTTATTAATAAAAATGAATGAATTTAATATATATATATACATACATAATTTTATAAATTTTATATTAATTATTTAATTAGTATACATAGTATTTAATTTTTTTCATATTAATTAATTGAAAAATCTATATTAGTTACTAAATTATCTATATATATATATTGTTTTAATTTATTAAATTTTAATTAAATAATTAATACTTTATTTATTACTATGTATATGAATTTTTATTTATTATATATATAATTAAATAATCAATATACTATTGAACAATATATTATAATATATGTTAATACATATAAATATTCAATATATATCCATATATTTATATATATATCAATATTTATATATATATATAATTAGAATTTAATTATTAAAATGAATAAATATAAACAAAAATTAAAGACGAATAAATTTCAAAAAATATTAAACAAATAAAAATAAAAAATATAATATAATATACTTATTTATATACATATATATTTATATATTACTATATTTAAATTAATACTTATTAATATTTAATACATTTAACTATTTAATATTTATATATATATCTTTAATATGTTTATATACAAAATAAGAATTTATTTATAATAAAATGAATAAATATAACTAAATATTAAAAATGGATAAATTTTAAAAAAATTACAAACGTAAAAAATAAAAACAAAAAAATTTAGCACGTGAGCGCACACACACACAGATATATATTAATATTTAGCATAATCCTATATATAAGTATTTATTTTTATATATTAAGTCATATTTTCATTATTAAAGATTCAATAAATCAGTTAGCTCTCAACCTAATGGGATAGATATTGAGGCATCCCAGTATGGAATGCCTACTATATAGAGGGTTCTAGATGGCCCACGATGAGCTATGGGTGGGCTAAGGGCCGCATGGTCCTATGCATGTCTACATGGGACCTATTAGGTGTGTGAGAATACATGTAGGAGCCCATCCCTATAAGTTTCGCCCACATTTCTAATTTTGTGGACCCAACTAAAAAGAATTAGTTTCATATCTGCATTTTCGATTTGGGCCTTGTATGATCACTTTAACTTGTTTTGATAAGGGCATCCATTATCAGTGTCAGAAAATGCATAGATAAATGAAACCCTTTATCTGCACTAAAAAATTATTTTATGCTGTAATTCCCTCAACACATTTTTCAATAGTAAAAACGAGATCCATTTAGCAATCAATTTTTCATTAATGATAAAGGAAACATTTATCACTTCTATTCACTAGCACTAAATGTAAAAAAAAATTTATAGTAGTGGTAAATTCATACTGTTTTGTAAGACAACAATCATAGTACATAATGGGAAACTAAAACATCGAATCCTTATTCTATTATCCATTATGAGCACTTAAAATCCATTTGTGAATCTATATCCCCATGGGATGACATAAGGAATACATATAAAATAGGGTGATCAAAAAATATGAATAGAGGAATAATTATGATAAGGAAACATGACAAGTGAGACAATGGTATAACATGACAACATAAAAGAGAATGTACATGAGTAATCAAGTGGAAGCATAAAAAACATGCATGGATTCATAATGTCATGGAAATATTTAAAATTATAAATTACATAAAACATAAAATAAAAAAATTTGTGAAGGATAACAACCAAGATAAATCACAATGTAAAAAAAGTACCATAATGGATTAGGTTAACTCCCTATTACCATAAATGAAATCTCATGAGTATAAAAAATTAATAAATGCATTGGGAGTATATATAATTCTGGCCCACCCATCACATTAACATCATTTACATGTATATGCCTACAACATATAAAATAATCATAATATTTATCGATGTAATGAAATGGATTTCATAATCAATTCTCCTAACATGATCAAAAGAATGATTTTGAAGAGGGTATTTGATAAATGTTCGCAAGGAAGTTATTAAGGAATCAATATAAGGGATAATAAATATAAATATGTATATATGAGAAAAAAATAAATATATATATCAATCAACACATAAAATTGAAGGATGTAGTCATTAATAAAAATTATTTCGAAAATATTAAAAGGTTGTAAAGAAAATAAAATTCTGACATTGAGTGAATTCATATGATGTCATCTTAAAAAGAAAGTAATTTTGAAAGATCACATTGGATTTTTTTAGAAAATGATAATTCCCATTTTGAAAACACATATTTTAAATATAAAACATTCTAAAACATTAATGATGTTTTTCTAATATCCATTTAAAAATTAAAATTAAGATTTAAAACCATCGGTGGTTGTTAATGATGAAGAGTTTCATTTATACTTAAAAAGTTAAAAAATATACTAAAAATACCCAATACTTATCATACATATATATTAAATATCTTTTATGAATATTCATTTCATTACAAGGACACATGAATTTGTACCTTATAGGAAATCTTCTATTGGTGTATATATGAAAATTACTATTATTTATTGAATGATATTAAACATATCTTATTGGGATATTCCTATTTATTACAATAGTTATACATATCCTATATGTAGAGACCCGAAGGTTGACGTACATTGACATTACATTACTTTTTCGGAATACTTAATACATAACAAAAACACACACACAAGGACCGTAATAGTTTAGTGTCTTTGGAAACATGGAACGTAATCTTCTAATCGTGGTGAACGATCTTCAACATCTCCCATAAAGATCTTCCCACTTTTTTTCTTACCTAAAACCTTTCTTTATATCCTGGGGAAAAGAAAACATAAAAATGGTGAGATCAAATGCTCAGTAAGGGTAATCATGGATAAAATAAAACATACCATATATATTTGAACTTAAAAACATGAACATAGTGTTTAAACATCAAAATCTTGAGCAACGACTTAAAACATTGAAGTACATGAGGCATAGATCATAATGGAACATAAATCATGATAACATAGAATGGGAATAAAACATGTAATTGTGGAATCCATTAATCACATGTTATGATTTCCATAGTAGCCAAGTCATTGCTGCCAAGACCATCTTAGTGGACAAAGTCCCTTTCTGAATCGAGTTCACTCCTTGTTTCAGTCATGTAATACTGAACCAGATTAACTTACCATTCCATCCATGTCTATCTCATTAGATATAAATCTTTACCTAATGCATTGTAGGTTGATATAGGTCCCACCCATCTCATAATGAAATCATTCTTACTTGTTCCACAAAATAAACATACATCATTCATAATAACCCAATGAATAAAATGGGTTTCATAAACATCATCCCATCATCACATAATTCATATAAAAGAAATGGATATCGTTTAATAATAAGAAAAGTGAAACCATGTAAATCATATAAACATGATACTTGAAACATACACATGTGAAATAATGTCATCTTACATGAAAATGGTTTTCATAAAACACTTGAAATGAATTCTTGAGAAAAATATAGTTTTTTCTTCAAAATCATTTTCTTTTAACAAAATTTCATTCCATTTTAAATGAAGAGGATTTTTTTGAAAATATTCATGAAATATGTTTTAGGAATCTTCTTGAAAATAAGGCTTTATAAAACCATAAAACCCTTTCATGACATATACGTTAAAAAACATTTTCTCGTACTTTTGTCGGAAAAGTGAAAAAGTACCTTGTAGGGTAAATAAATGAAAGATTACTTCCATAACATGGGGTAAAAGTCATAATGGGTTAAAAGGACTTTAAACATACATGAATACACTTTTATAAAACATGGACATGGATGATAGCAATAACCCTGGGAAATACTTACGAATAAGCAATCTCGGATAAAAATGAGATTTGCAAAATTATCCCTTACCTTAGGTCCGATATGCTTCGTACGTATCCAAAACTACTGTATAATGATTTAAATAATGTCATTGACTTATTACAGAATCATATTCATTGTTATTATATCACATATGGATCATTTATGACTTTATATTTCCCGTTCTTTTGTAAATTCCAAGTTAAATAGTGTTTTGGGTAAAATCGTTTCATTTTTTGTCCGTGTTTTGACTTGAAATTATTCATATGATTACTTAGATCATGATTACATAATTCCATAATATAAAAAACAATTTATATATAATATATATTCATAATATACATATATATAATAGATCGATAAATGGAAAGAAATACACCGTTCATGGAGACGGTAGGCCGTACATACGCATGAACACTATTTTTGTTCCCTTATTGAATTGAATGGAATTAAGTAGATGACATAAATATATATATAAATAAATCCAGTAGAATTATTATTTCATCTATTTTATGATTACTTATTATATATTCTTTATAATCTTTCTTGAATGGTTATCATGGAGAGTGAATCACATCGCGTCGTGGAGACGGTATTCCATACGTACAAACGAGCGATTATATCATTCCCATGATCGTCGAATTGTATTAAAGTGTATGTATAATATTAATGAATCAATATCACTTTAAAATAATCATATATATTCATTACCTTCACCATTATACCCATCCAAGTATGGTGGTGGTGGAAAATAGATTACACCACGGCGTGGAGACGATATTCTGTACGTACGCACGCGCGGTGATTTCATTTTCCATAGGATGGATAGATGGTGAAATATGGTTGTTTCATACTTATAATAACATATCAGTATATGAGTGATACTTATGTTATTACTTAATAATGAAACAACTAAAGAAGAAGATTTTTAAGAAGAAAGAAAATTGAAAGAATCGGTAACAGATATTACCTCTTCTTTGACACGCCTCTTTGAATCCTCCTCTTAGGGTACTAAAATTGGTCTTTCAAGAATACCAGGACCTCTAGGATGTTTCTAGAGAAGTTGAGAAGGGAAATGGGATGGGATTGGCTGAGCATGAAGGCTCAAATTGGTGTGAGGAGGAGAGGGAGGAGGTGTCCTTTTATAATGGAGGAGAGGGGTACCTTTGGAAATCATAAAAATATTAATTTATAAAAAATCTAACCAACTTAAAAACATCCAGAAATGACCCATATTCGAATATATGATGATATAGGGTTGTAATCGCATCACCGAATAAAATTTAGACATGTTAGGAAATTATTTTAAACATTATCAACTTGATTTACCCTTACTTAATCAATTTAATTTTATTTGTGGTAATAACATTCTAAATTTTAAATTATAATAAAATTATTAATTTGTTGAGAATTTTCCATAATTGGATAATTCATAACATTTTAGACCATATAAATTTAAATTTATAATTTTTAAATATTTTTGTCATTTTTAAACAATGTTATAATATGTTATTTTTATAAAATGACAATAGTGACAATTTTGACACTATTCATTTATATGAATTTAAATAAAATATATATAGAAGATATGTTCGAACTAAAATCTGTAATAGATTCATAAAAGGCCATATGTATCTATAAAATTAGTGTAGAGAATTAAATAGTTCATATAATATTTATTTTATTATTTTTAAAACCATTTATTTGGTTTATCTCTGAATAAAGTAATTACTACAACATTTTCGTATAATTATTTAATATACTTATTTGTTGAATAAAAATTAAAAATAAAATTCTATGTTTAATATAAATCTATTACCATTCAGAATAATACTTTTACTCAAATTTATCATATTAAAATCACAATATTTAAATTGTTATATTTATTAAATTATGAAGGTGACAACTTTGGCATCATTTAAAATAAAAAAATATAAGTGTCATAATGACCTTTATAAGACTCCAAAAGGTTATATATTAGGTAATTAAATTATAATTCATTATATATACAGTAAAAATAAGTTTTTTTCAGGTTTGTGGGCCTTTTAATGGGTATTATTATTTCAATAAAAATTATATTACTAATTTTTCACTTAATAAATAATTTCTGCATCATTAATGTATCACTATTAATGATAATTATTTAATCCATAAAAAAATATAAATAAATTATCATGATGTAGATAATTTTATTATATTTCTGTAGACTATTCATGTTTGATGTTTTATGATGTTTATCACTAAACTAAAATTATTATACTTATAATATTTAAGATAGTGACATGTTGTCACTTTCTTTGGTTTTAATAATAATTAAATTATTTTCATGTTCAAAAGTCCATAAAATGAATCTAATCCGACCCTTAGGTGATATGGGTCTTCTTATAGTCATCCACTATAATTTTTTCAAGTGTTAGGATAATTTTATAATATTATATTCACCCTTAATTACCCGATTTACCATTAATTATGGTAAATAAAATTTTCCGTAGTTACTATTCATAATTCCCAATAATAAAAAGGAGCCTATTAACATAATTTGGACCGACTGATTCCAAATATGGAATCCATTTTTTCAAATTCAATACATAGTAGTTTCATAAATTAAATTAAAATTAATCCTGTTGTCGAATGAAAACGGCTTTTTGTTTAAAACAATGCAAAATATTGAATTTATTTAACATACGAATTCAATGTAAAATCAATGCTAATGAAATTAATTATATTAAATGGTAAAAATATATTCTATTTATTTTTTAAAACCATTAAATATTATAATTTAACCACATAAGTTATTACGATGAAAAAATTTGTTTTTAATTAAAATATAGCGTGTTTTTACTATTCATTTAAATAAGAAAGTTATCAGAATTATACGAAAAATTTATCCAAGGTAAAATTTTATATCCTGATTTAAAAGAATAATTTTATTTTGTAAAATTGAAATTATAAACATTCCAAAAACTATATTTAAAGTGGGTGCACCATCAAAAGGCCACAAAACTACATTTTATTAAAAATACTTATTTTACCCGAAAAATTTATTTTGTTCTTATACCATGTTCTAGAAAATGTGTAAGATGAATAATAATGTTATAAAATTAAAAAAGTAGTTAATATTATTCATAACGTCTAGTTTATAATAATATTATAACCATATATCGTTGTTTAGTGAAACCCGATATAGCGTACTACACACGCTACTGAGGAAGGTCGTGATTGTGTATAATGAAAGCCAGGGTAGGGTTGCTTGTTGTGAAAGACTCCTTTGTTGATGTGTATAAAGAAATCCAACCATATTTCATTTATACAATGAACATATATATATACAGTCAATGTTGTGTAGAATGACTATTATCAAACGAACTCAAAATTGTGTATAACACGATCCAAGAATTGTGTTGCGTATACTCCAAGCTAATACGGTGTTGCCTATAGCACAAGATAATCATGGTGTAGAATAAAACACATGAAAACAAATAAATTAAAAAGAATAAAATCTTGGGGTGTTACACTATATAATACCTATATTCATGACCTTGATAAAATAAAAAAAATTATCTGTGATCTCAATTGATCAGTAATGATAAACATTGATATATCTGTATTAAATGATAATATGGGGTGGGAATATGAAAATATAGTTATAGTACTATATCCACTATATCATATATTATAATGGTTATTCATATAATAAATAATGGATGTTCATAAAAAATCATAATGAAATCAAATAACATCAACAATGATAACATAACTTTGGCAGAAAATTAAGATTATTGGTATACACAGAACTGTGGAAAATAATTTCATTAGTAGTCGATTATTGTTTGAAAAAATATCATAGTGGAATGAGTTCACATACCAAACAATAGTAGTAGTAATTATTCACTCTCAACACTATCATAGTAGATATAATCCCTTGCTGAATTTGGTTTACTCAATAATATTGTCCTATTTATCTCATGAGATATCAATCTTCATCCAATAATTTGGAGTGATATGTAGGTATCTATTTTCTTTGATATAACCTAAAAACATCACATAAATAAAATATGACTTATGTGTGCAAGATAATAATAATAAAATTCAAAAAATCCAAAAATGATAGAAATAAATGGATATCATATAAATTTCACTATAACATTTATTTTTGAAAAGATATAGAATTATTAAACTTGTTAGAATTTAATAAAATAACAACACCTTGAAACATAAGTGTGTTTCATAAGAATTTTATATGGGTTTAACCCATGTAATAGAAACATGTTTTATTAGCATCTTTTCATTAACAACATAAGCCATATTAAAAAATAATATGAATGTTATACTTGGATAATTTTTCCTTGTAAAGCATATATAACATCAAACGATTTCATCTCCAATGGAAATTTATTTTTATTGATCACATGAAAACTTTTGTAAAGAAACTATCTTTTCCATGTGGAAAAACGTTTTTATGAATCAGAAAACATTTTAAATAATCTTTTCATTAAATATAAACAATAAATTAGATAAATTATGAATTTATAAAAAATTAAAATATTTCTTGATGAAAATAAAAATTATATTAGAACAAAAACAAAATAATTTTAAAATTAATTAAATTGAAACTTTTTTTAAAAACATTATTAAGGAAACATTAATAATAATTAAAAATTTTATTGATGAAAATAATGTTTCCACATTAAAAAACGGGTTTTAATACATAATGTTTCTAAAAAATAAATTTATTTAATATTACCATGGATTATTATAATCGAATATTCAATGAAATTAATTTTCATGATATCATAGAATACCATTCATGCAGTACATTTTAGAATGAAGATGTTTTTAAAAATTTCCATAAAATCAAATCAAGAATTTTTTTGAAAATGAAATGAAGATTAATTTCATAAAATATTTGTTAATTTTTTTGAAAAATGGGTAAATTATTCTTTAATATATCAAATATAAAATGTAAAAACAATTTTTAGAATAATTTCAAAAAAACTGTTTTTGGATGAAAAATGTTTTTTTACGGAAGAGTGAATCAAAGATGATTTTTATAAAAAAAATATTTTGATCTCTTTATTATAGAAAGAGAGTAAAATTAAAGGAATACATATATTTACATGAAACAAAAACATCAGAGGAAAATGAAAAATTTTCTTCATATATAAATAAATATTTTTTTCATCAAAATCATAATGAAAAATTATCATGATAATTGATGATATTGTAACAGAAAATGTTCACCACTTTCATAAAATTAAATTGTAAGCACAACATAAGAATTAAATTAAGATAAATATCAATAATTTAATTAAACAAAAAATAATTATATTATATGTAAATGGGATTTTATATACATGACATAATATAAGGTAGGGGTATAACATAAAATATATCTCATGGAAGGAAAATTTAGAAAATCATGTCGTACATTAGGTATTGACATATTTAGTACCTATTAAAACTTATTTTATAATAAATATAAGTGATTATAAAAAACATTACATGAAAATTAATATATACCTGTATCATACAATATATAATTTACTATTGCCTTTTATTACCTAATTATAAATAGTTTCATGTTATAATCATATTCAATATAATAACATCATTACTTTTTTTATATGTTTTGATATGTAATTTTCGGTCCACATATATTGATAGTTGTTAATTCATATTGTTTTTGTATTTTATGACCTTAATGACATATATATTCATTATATTTTTTTATAGTAATAAAAAAATATTAGACTTAAAATTGAAATACACCAATGATGGAGAGAATTAGTCGTACATACAAAAAAACATAACATCAATATTCATGATTGATGAAATTAAATAAGAATAAATAATATATTACCATTATATAATCATTTTATTCTCTTATCTGTCCCATTTTATTATTTAAACCAATCTGTATTATCTTCTACATAAAATGTGAACAAATCACATCACATAGGGAGGTGTTAGTCCATCATACACAAGAATGACGTAATTGTATCCCGCATTGAATGAAATGTAAGAATTGTAATGAGTAATAATAATTAAATAAGTATAATTATTCTAATAATTTCATATATATTAATTTAATATATCCTTATTACTATCCATGAAAATTATAAATAAAAAACACATAACATATGTTTTCATGGTGGCAGTGCTTCATACACATGAATGATGATTTTGTGTCCACTTGGATGAAGTGGATATAGATATCAGTCATGAAATTTACATAATAAATTATGTGTATATTATTGATACTATGGTTATTATATTAAAATAGATTAATAATAATTGAATTATTTGGTGTAATAAATAAAATAAAATGATCTGTTCTGGATGTCATGTCTTCTATGGAAAAATTATTTTTATTTTAATAGAATCATTCCTAGATCATCATTCTAACAAACAAAGGCTTCTAGGATGAAATGTTGGAAGTATATAATGTATTTGTGTAGGTATTGGCTTTTTAAAATAGATTTAATTTTGTGAAGAGGATTGTAGAGTGTGAGACTTTTATAAGTGAGGCTAGTGGCACACTTATAAATTTTTAAATGAAAAAGGTATACACCCATTTATCACATGAAACAAGTATCCTAAATAGTCTATGTTAAAAAATAGAGGAAACAATGTTGAAATATTTTCAACCATTTAGTGTTGGATATGTTTTTAGTAATTTTATCCCTTATATATATAATTATATTATTTTTAATTTTAAAACATTATTAAAATATTTTGAATATTTTTTAATTCTTTAAATTGCAATAAAATTCTTATTAAACTGAATAGTTTTCAATATTCATCATGTAATTCATCTTATCAAAAAATTATAATGAAATCACCATAATATTTTTTTATCATCTGATGTCAAAAATGAATTTTATATTTTAAAATAAGATATTATAGAAGTTGAAAAAATATGTATTAAAATATGGGTGAAAAATGTGACAAAACCGGTTTTTAGAAAAATATTTTTTTAATGGTAAAAAATATTTTTATTCGAATATATTGTACATAAACCATATAATATGAATATAATAAATTTAAATGAATATATAAATTATCAATTTCATTAAATTTATTCATATGAAGTTATTAATATAATTTATTTACATAAAAAATTTGATTTCATAAAAATAGATTTTCAGATAAGGATTTCATTTATTTTCAAACAGTTAAAAAATTAATTTCAAATTAATTGGTCATTAATGATAACATATTATCAAAATTAAATAATAATATACTTTAATAAATTAGTAATATATATTCAGAATAAATTTTCTAACGGATAGTTGATAACAATCATATTAAATAATAATAAATTAAATGTGTGTAACATTTCATTTAAACTTAGTGTTTCATGTAACAGAAGTTACACACGGTTTTATATGTAATTATAGATACGTTTAGTGTTATGTGTAGTGTAAGATAATCATTGTTTCATGTATAATGAAAAATATAATAAGGGAAAAATTATTTGAAAAAAATTATGAATATATCCGAGAGCTACAGTCAACCCCCTTAAAATGAATTTCACCCTCGAAATTAATCACCATGTTACCAAAAACTGATGATACTTCTACCTCATTACATCCCCATGTTTCCATGTAACATCTCAAAATGATGTGTTATATATAGATAATAACTACATAAGTGGTATTATTTAATAGAACATTATTTGTATTACACGGATTCTCCACTAGTTGTTCCTCATAAGAAATATTATTCTCATGTAGTTCTCTCTCTGATTTCAGTACAAGTGATAGATCATGTCTGTATTTACATAAGAAAGATACATGGGACACATTGTTTGCCTAATATCATATTTTGGGAATCTCCATAAAATCAATCATAGTCCAAATATGATCAATATTTTTAAAGAGGGATATATACATATGGATTATTTTTCTCATATTTCACAAATGTAAAAATCCATTGAAACTAATTCCCACCAAAATAAAATTGAAGATCACATCAGAGACTACTATGATAAAATTTAATTCAACTTTTTTATTCCTTTAAAAGATTATAAATTTCATTATCATTATTTACCATTTCATTATCACGACCAAATCCCAATAATATTATTTCATCAACTTCATTCATTTACATTTATTTGCTACATTTATTTCCATGAAGGGATATAGAATGAAACATCAAAATACTCTAGTGAAAGTAATTTTTGTGTATATCTCATCTTGAGGATGATATTTATCCCAAAAAACGTTAAATCTATATATACAATAATCTAATATCATCATGGTTTGAATTATCCCCTCATTTTGGAAAGCTTTTTAATGTTGATTCACAACATTGAGAAAAATTTCATATCAAGAGTTTATTGAAGACTTTTCAAAACACTGATTTAAACATTAGATCCTGACCAGATACATTTGAGAGGGGCACTCCATGAATCCTTAACACTACATTAACTTATATTTTCTAGAAAGATATAGAGAGGTATATTCTATAAATAGGAATGATGTTTTCTCACATTGTAAGGTGGTCAAATACACCAATAAAAACCTCAAAATCAAAGATAATATAAAACCAAATGGTTAGCAATACATTTAAAAATATATCCCAAATTTAAATTGAGTTCCTACTCAAATATCATTTTCACTCAAGTATATACAAAACTAAAGGTGGTTATTTATATAAATTTGAAACATGATTCCCAACACAAATAACGTTGAGAAGATTAAAAGACAATACAAGGCCTTAGATGACATCCCTCTGATAGAAAAGGATATAAATAAATTATATGTACTTTATCAGTATTTGGGGGATAAAAATACATTTGATCAAAAAATAATAAAACCAATACAACCAAAACTAAAAACAAATACCAGATGCATGTGTTAAATATAATATACCTGAATGTATAATTCACAGAAAGAAATTAAAACAATAATAAGAATAATATCAGATTAAAAATATGACACTAAAACATAAAATATTAAGACAACCATATATATAAAATAAAAATCTGAAATCGTGATCCATGTTATATCTTCTGAATATATGTCGAATTTATCAAGTATAATCACTAAAGAAATGATATAACTTTTCTTTTACCTATTCTAGATACACAAAATATGATAATTCATAAAATATACAAATAAGTGGGAGAGTATAAAACTCAGTAGATTTCTCACAAATGACTCCCCTAGTAACACCAATATTACATAAACATGTGTCATATTTATATAAAATAATTAAAAAAATTCAAATTAGTTTACATAAAATACCAAAAAAATTTATGAAAATATTTTTCCATTTAATGTAGCCAAATATTAATTTTAAAATATTTAACAATAATTTTTTTAATACATTTGAAATAACCCATTAGATTTCATATATCCATACATGCCTTCTTAGTTTCTGGTTAAATACTCATGAGTGGTCTCTAATTGATCTACAATGTCATAATAAGGTAACCATATACAATGTTCCATTATATACCATTCCAGAAACATAGGGTCACATCAATTCAAATGAACACATGCACCATTTATGCAAAAATGCATAGCAAACCAAACAAATTCAATCAATTTCTATAAAAAATTCCATTAATTGAAATAATTTCCACCAAACCATATCAATGAATAACAAAAATACATTGTTTATAATCATGAATCAAATCACATTACACCACGTCTAATTTTCAAAATATCAAAAAAAATCACTACTGATGTTTTCAA
This sequence comes from Viscum album, assembly GCA_963277665.1. Lineage (NCBI taxonomy): Eukaryota > Viridiplantae > Streptophyta > Magnoliopsida > Santalales > Viscaceae > Viscum > Viscum album. The sequence goes on along the minus strand of OY728137.1, from coordinate 2,080,054,438 downwards.
TTCATATTTCCACATAAATTAAAAAATTCAAATTCAACAAATTCAGTCCATTTGAAATCAATCCTTCGATTTCTAGTAAGAGGAGTCTTGAGTGAGTCCACCTACATAAAAACAAAGGTGAAAATGAAGAACAGCAAAATTATTCAATAAACAAGGATTAGATCATCAATAAACTTCTATATATATTGTTTTCAAACATCAACACAACCATATCTCATCCTGATTGGAATTAAAAAACTTGTAACTATCCCTAAAAATTAGAAACAAGAATAAAATAGAGTGTTGAATATGGAAACATTGTAAGAGCATCAAGAATGAAAACCTATCCAAGGAATCTTACCTTCAACACACTATGATTCGTCAACAGATAACTCTCAGGTCAAAGGGAAGGGTCTCTGTTTCTTTTAGAGGAAGAGGATTTCAAATTATATTATTTTTAGGGGAACATGATTCATTAAGTGCAACAAATGAAATAGATCAAATTTTTTAATATATATTTTTTGGTTCAAAGTTTAGGCACACATTTAAGAAACATTTGGGAAAATTGTACCCAATCCACTCCCTCAAAACACCATCCACACAATTGACTCTCAAGGATAGTCAAACTATGCACCAACTATCATGCCTATTATATCCATCATCACATGGTTTCACTTGGTTGGAACACAATTTGAAAAAAATCATGCTCTAACTAGGTACTATCCTAGTGACCTATATTTCTATTTCAGTGGTTTCCTAGATTTTTTTTATCAAATTCTACTAATAGTTTTCAAATTTATCCACTCTATAAAATCCCAAATAATTTCACTAATATATTAGAAAACATCCCAGAATTATCCTACTAACATTATTTGCATATAACTAATAAATAAAGGGTAATTAACTGAAACCAATGTTGATTAATTCTCCCCACATTTGGCCTTTCCATCCCCAAAATGTCGAAACCCACCATTACAATGAAACATTTTAGGCTATTTATCCTCCATTTCCTTCTCATGGTACTATGTTTCTTCAAAAATATGGCCATGATTCCGTAAAACCCACAGTAGATCGATAATATTTCCTTGAAATACATTCTATTTACTATCCAAAAGTTTTACCATAACATAATCTAATGTAACATAAGGATCTTGGTCAACATTATCCCTTAAAATAACATGATCACGATCTGGTTGAAAATTCATTAATTAAGATATATGAAACAGATTGTGCAATGATCTAAACCATTATGGAAAAGATTATTAATATGAATCCTCACAAACCCAATCATGTTTCTCAAAAGGGTCTATATATTTTGAATATAAATTTCCCTTCTTCCCAAAATAATGGTACCCAGACCACTAATATATCCAAAACAACACATGATCACTCACCTCAAATGACAATTCTTATCAACAATGATCCACATAGGATTTCAGATTACGTTGATCTATCACCATTTACATCATAATTAAATGAACATTTTCTATTATCTCTTACACAAGGCATGGTTCAAAAAATGATGCCTCACCAATTTCAAACAAAAAAATTGGATAATGACAGTGATGACAATAAAACTATATAAAAGAGCCATATGTATCAATGCCTCATAACAGTTGTTACTATGAACTCTACAAACAGTATGTTCTCTTCTGATGAGCTAATGATATCAATTATATAAGAAAAAAATATATCATCCAACTTTTCTATCATCATCTCAAATTTCCCATTCATGTGAAGATGATACACTGTACTCATAGTTGTTTCAGCCGTAGGTGTTTGTTTTATGTATTTCTATAAAAATATTTAATCCTTATATATATATGTTTTATACAATTTAATCTAGTATGAAATTCCTCTTTACCAATTAACATATATAAATTTTGTTAATGTTCTCCGTCGTATGATATTCAATAATAGGGATGAAATGGAAAACATTTACGAGATGATGCACAATCACCCGTATGGAATTTTTTTGATCCATTATTTATAGACAAAATAAAAAATCCTAGGCTACATCCTCCCATTTCCAAATAGGAACTGGCATAGACTGCAACATAACAACTTAGCACTGCTGTTCATCCATATCCTGCTAACACGTCAACTATCTCGAAATATATAGAATAATCATTATTTTCATCCTATCCCAAAACAAGTTTCACATCAATGTGTTCAAAAAATTCTGTATTATATGATGAACAACACATCTCAAGTTATTATATGAATGACGAATTTGTTCTTAAAAGGCCATATGAATGACCATCTTTTCTAAAAAACACAATAGTAATCCTCAATTAAGCTTCCACCTCTCAATGTTCTCCCCACCATTTTTATTGACCTCATATTGAGCACATTTTGAATCTAATGTTTTTAACTATTTAAGGATATCAAAAATATCATGAACAAAAAAAATTAATTGATAATATAACGCTACTTCGGTTTTCCAAATCCATGTGCATATTGGCTATCAACGACTTCACCAGCCACTAATTTGAAGTCTTTATGTACAAATATCAATATATGTTACTTATTAATTCATCGTTAACTGAATTTCCTTTACTACTGTTATGAATAATGATGAAATCAATCATTTGGAGATATTAAATCCATCACCATTATCCTTGATTCAATATTTTCTATGAAAAAATGTTCTTCAAGGTCATTTCATTCTGAAACACCATAAATTTCTCCCACAAAGGACAATACAACAAGGATTTCAATGAATATAATACAATAGATAATTATAAATCATATGTTGGATAGCTCTTCTCGTGAAACAATATCATCCATGAGCTTTAAAAATCAACGTGATATCCATGCATGAGAACACATCAAAACCATGGTCTATAAGAATAACAATACACCACATACCCCTATAAGGATTTTGGTAAAATCAATATCAGTTCAAATGATAGTTTAACATTAATATATTGAAAGGATATATGTAATTTATCATTCCATTATAATCAAACTATATTCTTTTTCAAAACTATCATTGGTGATGCTAGTAATGAAAAAATATTAACAATATGTTGATAAAAACATACTAAAATAATGAAATTTCATATCTCAAAGACAATATATGGTTGTTTCCCAATGAAAACATACTATATATTTTTCATATTCATAGGATAACATTTTTTATATATAAAATGGGCATGGAAGATTACCAATTTTTTCTAGTATTCACACTTTTAATGTTTGGGATATAACCAATTATCCTTCAAGATTCCTAGCGCTATTTCTATGTGTTTGTCATGCTAATCCATTTTCAATGATTATGCCAATTTGTCAACCAAAAAATCAACAAAATAATAATATAGATATATTTTAAATATCTGATACATCAATTCTATAAAGACTTATAGTGTATTAATATGACTAAAATTCATAAAAATGAATTCATCATGACTATATCTACTATTAGAAGTAATTTTGGGAATATATTACTTTTAAAGATGTAACTGGTTGTATCCTAAATTCATGTAAATATTGGGTAACCATTGAGCTCCCCTCAGTTAGTAAAATAGATCCCCAATATGTGGATGTGGATATTGATTCATTATTTTTTTCCTGGATAATATTTTGACAATTCACAAAATAGCTTAGTGTTCCATATACATTTTTCACAGACAATACCGGTTCCACCCTTATAGACAAACGAGAATAATACACCATTTTCTTTACTAAACTTCATATTGTATATTAAATTACCATAATTATATTGGTTCCATCTAATATGAATGATGTGAAATAGGAATTTTCCCTTGTATAATATAAATCATTTACGCCGCTTCCATATTTGATGGATTCCTTGTTAAATTTTTCAGAAAACATTACAAACCTGATCAATTTATTGTGGAAACCCATAATTCTCCATCCCATCCATCGATCCCATTATCAAAGATTCTAACCTAAGAAATATATTTATAACCACTAGTTCCATAAATATTGTTTAACCTACCTATTCGTTTTTGTTTCCTCTAAATAAAATCTTGATTCCATCATGAATTTTAAAACTAATCCATCATGTGTAAAAGTAGATGACTTATTTAAACATTATCACGAAATACATACCCATGATAAGTTCAGAGACATCCATATAATGAACATATGTATAACATATTTATATATATACCATTCATAAATAGTTGTTAATTCATTTCATAAAAATGATAAATAATATCATTATCCAAGAGTTTCTTTTTGATTCAAAATATAAGAAATCATCTCAACATGAAAATCCATAATATTAACACAATGAAAAGAAATATACAAATTGGATAAACCCATATTAAAAAAACAGTCATAATGGTGTAACTGAAAATATTAATACCACTCACAAATGATGTTCAATATTGATCATCAATATTTATTTCCTCATCTCCATACAATTTCTTACTCACTAAACATTTTCATTTATTACCCTACTAATATTACACTGTCCAAGTATTCATGGAATTATTACAATTTCCCTGGATAAACCAGTTTTTCAAATTAGATATATGATGTATTAATTTTCCCAGCATAGAATATAATTTATGAGAAGCAAGATAGGTTTTCCTGGAACATGAAATTGGATAACAATATCAATAGAGGTGAATATGCAATATATGGTTTGAATAGTAGCATTCTTGAGGTGGTGTTGTACAATATTTCCTCATGTGGTTGAATTAACAACATTTAAAACATCCCTACATAATCTTAGGTTTAGGTGTAGGATTCACCAATCTTTTCTTACTATTATGAGTCGTACCAGTGCATTGGAATTAGGTGTCCCTCTTACTGTTTTTTTAGATTTAGTGTTCCCACTGTTTCTCATAGGTATTATCATGCTTCCACCACCATTAGTTATTGATGTGTCTCTTTCTTCCAAATTCGTTCTATTTACTAAATCCATATAATATATTATAAAAATCACAATTTACATTGAGGGAATCACTATCCTCAAACCCAATCAAATAATTTCTTCCTTGAAGGATGAACATGCAGCAACATTAGGTGTAATGAAAACTAGATTTTTAAATTTTTCTTTTATATTCCAACACTGTGAGTTTAATCTTCTTTAGTACAAATACTTATATTTTATGATAAATGCTGAATGAATGATGAAGTAGGTTTTTGATAAAAAAAAATTCTAAAAAATCCCGCCATGTTATTCATTTGTATAATTTATCCTGAAATACTAACTCCCACCACTAGAAATAATGATAATAAATCATTAACATTCCAAAATTCACATTTAACTCAAATATATTACAATGAAAATTGAGGTTTTGATTCATCCTATTTATCCATATAGTCACTTTTTTGGTTTTGAATCGGCCAGAATGATGGTTGAATTCGACTTTTGTAGTTGTGCCAAATGATTAACTTCCCTTTTTCATTGGCCTTTTTCCCATGATCCATGACATGAAAAGACTGAACGATACTCCAAACCAGCTATTGGTTCACCAAGGGATCAGGTGTAATTATGTTCTCAATAGAATCTTCATGTTGGCTTCTATAAACCCCACCACATTCCATTTTATATAACCACAAGGAAATTCCATTAAGTATCACTCTTATGAAATTATCAAAATACAAAATTTATCTATATTCAAACAAATTTTGAAAATTCCACCATACCCCCTGAAAGTAAATCCACATTCCAATATTTTTAATAATCCACACTACTTACAAAAAATAAATAATCATTTATTAAAATGAATTATGCACTCCTAGTGGGAATTCACTTCTATCAATTCATGTCATTCTATTCTAATTGGACAAACCAATGAAGATAAAAAGCTGACTCCTAGAAGTGTCTTAATCACTATGTTTCAATATCCCTATTAAATTGAAGTTCAGAAAAACTAAGATAAATATTCCTATTTATACTCTATATTTCATGTTCTAATAGTCATTCTCATTTATATAATACTAAATGAAGGACTAAAACAAAAATACTTATAATCTCTAAGATTAAAAAACTTTTCCTAATTGAATGAGAGACCATCCAAGACTGATACACTTTCTAACATCACTCCCCTCACCCATTGGCTTTGGAAGAGGCAGAGACATTACTAGGCATTATGTGACATCCTCAAGACACCAATGGATAGTAATAAATTCCATGGGATTTATAACTATTTATGGGACTATTGTCACATTGAACATAAAAAGAAAATTACGTAACAAAAAAACCCACTATGTGTTGAATGAGTAAAATGTAATACCACTCAAATATAACCCACTAATAGATACGTCAAACTAGAACATGAAAAATATCAGAGTACAAAATGGAAACTAAAATATAAAACTCAAAGATAGTAAAATATATATATGTTATATTCCACAAGATTTTCAATTGTAAAACTTAGCAATCCCTGAAAAAGGAATCGTACAACATCCCAAATGATATGACATACCTTTCCTTTAACCTTTTCATTATACATAAAATATTCAAAGGCACCAATGATCCAATATAGTAGGAGACTATAACGTTATATAATTTTTTTACAAGTGAATTCGAAACTCACAACACAATGATAGATCATGTTTTTACAATTATAAAAAAGGGTTTGTAACACATTGTATTAGTTCTCATAAAAAATAAAAAAACATCTTAGAAAACTCATATACCATATAAATTACCAAAATATTATATAAAAATGATTTATCAATAACATTTTTCAATCCATTTGGCACATCCCATTCCATTCCACACATCCACACATGCATGACCAGGTTATAGTTCCATACTCAAGATAAGTCTCTCATCAATCTTCAAAGTCATAAAAAGGAAACCATATACTATGTTCCAATATAGAACATAATCATTAAACATAGATCACGTCAATGAAAATGATAACACAATCCATTTATTTCAAATCCCATGAAAACAAACCATTTCATCCAAATTAAAAAGTATATTTTTTGAAACAATTTCCACCAAACCATATCCATGAATCAAAATTATTAATATTTTAAAATCATCATTTTGGAATCATGAAATAATTAATTTCTCTCAAAAACCAATTTGCTAAATTTCACAATAAATCATTAAAGCAGTTTTATATAAAGTCATGAACATAAATTTAACAATTAAAATTCCAAAAATTTAACAAATTTTAAAACATGAATTTCAGTTCAAATAAGAATAGTTGAGAGTGAAGAACCCTAACTTGAAACATAGGTAAAAATGAAGAACATTACAATTACAAAATAAAAATGTCATAGATCATCCAAAACCCACCATATATATTGTTTCCTATCATTAAAACAAACTGTTGGGCAAAAATCCCTCAAGGTGACATTGTAGTATTTTTGGGTTGATTGTGTTTGTTGACAAAGCAGGTTTCCATGGAGAATTGTCGAGTTCCTGAGAATTTTTTGACAATCCTTGTTGACAAAGAACGATGAAAATGGAAAGGATGATCTGGAGGCAGTACAAAAGAGCAGTACAAGATGGCGTCATTTCCCAGTGTTTGCCAAATTTTTGGGGTCCAAAATTTGGAGTTTGGTGAGCATCGCGAAAATAGGATTTCCATGAAGATCATAGTTTAATATGGAAAAGGCATGAATTTCGCGAAGCTAGGATGCATGGTTTGGAAATCACGAAGACCAAGAGAATGGAGGCGGTGATGCTTCGCGATTACGTCAAGCTTCGCGAACGGCAGAGGCTGAAGTGCATCGAGGCGGTGAAGGGCTTTGCGAGGGAGCTTCGCGGAGAAGGCGTGAAGGAATGCTGGGCTTCACAGGGGAGCTTCCCGGAGAAGTCACGAAGGTATGTTGATGGTGATTCTTCACGACTAAGTCAAGCTTCACGAATGGCAAAGTTCCGTGGTGCTTCGCAATTTGGACAGAATTACGGCGGAGTCTTTGGAGCTTCGTGATTTCAGATGACGTGGCGTTGACTTCACGCGGAAGGGACGAGGGTCGGTGGAATCGCCTATAAATAGAGGCCGACCCCCTCGAGAGAAGTAGAGAGAATTTTCAATGAAAATCCATTGTTCGTGGTTTGCAGAGGTGGTTCGTGAAGGCAGTGTGCTTCGCGAAAGGGGAGCTTCGCGGCGGCTATTCTAGCTCCGCAAAAGGCGTGTGCCCCACGTTGGCTCGGTGAGCTTCGCGGAGAGGCAGGAGCTCCGCGACGGCCTAAGCATTGCGAAGGTCTGTGCATCACGAGAGTTCTTCGCTAGAGGGATTCACGATAGAGCTTCGCGAAAAGGCAGGACCTTCGCGAAGGCTTGTTGAGCTTCATGAAATTGGGAGCCTAGCGAAGTTGAGTGCTTTGCGGAGGTCTTTCCAAAGGTAGTTTGCCCAGTGTTCAGAGGCAAAGAGGTATTCATATACGGATGATAGTTGAACATCAACAGAGAATCTACATATAGAGAAAGATGAATTCTTTAATGGAAATGAAGATACCTACAGGTCTATAAACTATGATTGGATTCCCTTCCAAGAGCAGTGATCTTATGAAGAGGAAAAGGTGATCCTCTCCACCAGCAGTGAGCCAGAGAGAGAGAAACAGGGAGTGACCCATGGGAAAGCAGTGAGCTGACCCTAAAAATTGTATAGGCAGTGATCCTGGGCATAGAAGTGATCTAGCCCGAACTATTGTATCCACAGCTAGTGAAGTATAGTGGAATTTGGTATGATCAGCAACCTGTCAGCGTATGCTCCTTGGACGTAGCCCTTAGCGGTGAACCAAGTAAAATTGATGTGTCCTATGCTTGCTTTACTTTCTGTTTATATTTTGCAACAGGAAAAGAGAGAAGAGTGTTTTGCGTAACAGTGAAACAAGATCATAACGGACTTCAATTTTAAATTAGTCATACCCTGATTCACCCCCACTCTCAGGGTATTCACCCTTGTGGACCTAACAATTGGTATCAGAGGGAAGGTTGAAAGTTGTTCATCTCTCAAATGGAGGTCACTAATCATTGAGGGATTCCGATCTTCGATGGATGTAATTTTCAGATATGGATGAATCGAATGCAACACTATTTCCGATCTTTGGGAATGGATGTGTTTTCAGTATCTATGCATGGTATCCCAGCTGATATTACTAGTGGTGCATTATCAGAAGCTGAGCACAAAGAGTTGGATGCTGATTCAAAAGCAATCAATGCCTTAGGGGAGCCCTCTCCAATCCCATAAATACAAAGGTGATATCATGCAAAACGTCACATGCCATGTTGGAAAAGATTTTGAATATTTATGATGGGGATACAAAAGTCATAAAGACAAAGATGCAAGTGTTGTGGAACAAGTATGAAGATCTGAGAATGAACCAGAATGAGTCTGTTGATGCATTATTTGATAGGGTAAATGTCGTGGTAGAAGACATGCGGCGTCTTGTAGAAATTATCGAAGGCATTAAAATCATAAAGAGAATCTTTAGAAAGCTTCCACCTCGGTTCAATCTGAATGTTTCTGTTTTGGAAGAGAAAGATCCGAAAGAGCTGACATTGGATAACCTACACAGCACTCTTGTTTCATATGAAATGAGAAATTATGATAATGATGCTGTGGAAAAGGGGAAATCCAAAGTGTTGGCATTTAAGGCCATGAAGAGGCTCACTATTGAAGATTCTCAGGAGGAAGAAGAGTCAGATGAGGTGATGTTGTTCCTTTCTTCAAATCTGCAAAGAGGAAAAGGAAAGTTTAAAGGGAAACTTCAACTAGCATGCTTCCGATGTGGAAAGGTTGGTCATCTTGCTTCAAGATGCCCCAAAAAGTATCAATTAGAAAGTGATGAAGATGAAGTTGAGATTCCTATGAAAAAATCATCATCCTATGTGAAAGGGAAGAAGTAGTTAAAGAGAAATTTCATTAAGAAAAAGAATATTCTTTCACAATAAATAGACAGTTCAGCTGAGTTTGAGGGTGAAGAAGTTGAAGAGATAGAGAACTGCAAAGATCGTAGATAAAATGCGATGGTGGATATTGCCAGTAGTGCTCTAGAAAAGAAAGAAACTGAAACTGATGAAGAAGAAGAAATAGAAGGGAGAGTTGACATGGAAGCTGAATTAGAAGCAGCTCTTGAAGACATAGATGTTTGGCGAGCAAAAGAAAAGAAAGCCAACAAGATATTATGTGATGCCAAACTCTACATGCAACAACAAGAAGAAGAGAAGTCTGAGATTGAGAAAGAAATTGAAAATCTTAAGTCTTCCAGGACAGAGCGCACATAAAAGGATGATGAGCATAAGCTCGAGATTGAAGAGCAGAAAAGGGAGATCGATTGCTTGAGTCGAAAAGTGAAATATCACATCAAGCGTATTGATGTGATTGAAGAGGAAGTTGTCGGTCTATAGAGAAAAGTTAAAGATAAGGAAAAACCATTGAATCCCAACACATTCTTGGGAAATCAGGTCGTTACGAAAACTGAAAAGAAGAAAGAAGAGCCTAGTAGTTCAGCAGGAAAGAAGCAGCAATTGAACTCAGAAGTTAAGGCTGATTCATGGCTTAATCAGAAACAAAAATATGTGGCAGTTGAAGTTAGACCGCAAGCACCTGTCCCGAGATTGAAAGTGGATTTGAGCACAAAGCAGAATCAGAATACTCAGATATCCAAAGGGGAAACTCGTAATGCTGAAGTAACACGAAGGAATGCACCTTATATCAGGTGTAATTGTTGTGGAAATATGGGACATTCACAGTATGTGTGTTCCATAGCCAAAAGATATCGAAGGGAACAAGAACAGAGATGGATGCCAAACAGAGAACAGTTTTCCAGAACATATTCTGAATGACACTGTTTTTGGTGCGGAGGATTTGGACACATGTCTAGGTACTGCACTCCAACCATTCAAAAAAATGTGCCAAAGCAAATCAATATGTTCACAAGCACCAGATCAGTAAACCGACAAGTGAGTTAAAAGTTCAGAACAGATTTGAAGTTTTGAAAGATGAAGCTGGTCCATCATACTCTGAGAACGAAGAGAAGCCTCAATCCATGCCGAGTATGAAAGGAAAAGTATGGACCAAGAAGAAGAAAATTGAGAAGGCCGTAGTTGCTGAAATTTCCCTTAATGCATCAGATCGTTCCGGTGTTTGGATCCTTGACAGTGGTTTCACATCCCACATGACGGGTAATAAGGATCTGGTTTCAGGCATAAAATATGACAAAGAAGGAGTTGTCAAATTTGGAATTGATGAAGGCCTGAAGATTGTTGGCTCAGGAAAATCCAAGTTTGGGGGAAAAGAAATGAGACATACAGATTTCTTGGTGGTAGAGGGTCTCAGTCATAATTTTCTTAGCGTTAGTCAACTATGCGACTCTGGGCACTCTATCCTATTTACCAAGAAGATGGGTATTGTTAAAGGAAAAGATGGAATAGTCATTCTACAGGGAAAACGAACAAAGGGGAATCTTTACCTGGTAGGTGGGGAAGAATATTAATGCCTTTTATCCAGAGAAGAAGAAAATCAGCTGTGGCATAAGCGACTTGGTCATCTATGTCAACCATCCATAGAAGATCTGGTAAAGTGTGATGCTGCTAGATACCTTCCCGAACTATCACGTGATCTCACTCATACATGTGATGCTTGTCAACAAGGTAAGATCATCAGAAATACATACATTCCAAAGGAACAAAAGGCAACTCGAGTGCTCGAATTGGTGCATGCCGATGTATGTGGACCTATCTCACCACGAGCTATAGATGGGCAATGGTACTATGTTCTTTTCATTGATTACTATAGCATAATGGCCTGGGTATTCATCATTACCCATAATACAGAGGTGTTCAGTTGTATAAAGCAGTATAGGAGGGAATCAGAAAAGATGCTTGGGCAGAAAATTCTGAAGTTTCATACTGATAACGGTACGGAATTTACAAACAGTCAGGTTGAAAACTATCTCGAGAAACATGGGATATGGCATCAAGTTTCATCAGTAAGAACTCCCCAACAGAATGGAGTGGTTGAAAGGAGAAATCGGATCATCAACAACACGGCCAGAACAATACTTATCGATAAGGACCTACCAGAGAAATTTTGGATGGAAGCAGTTTTGACATCGGTCTATGTTTCAAATAGGTCCCTGTTATGTCCGAAGCAAGGGAAGAATCCGTATGAACTGTGGTACAGAAAGAAGCCAACATTGAAATACTTTCGAATATTTGGAAGTAAGTGTTTCATTCTCAACAAAGAACATCATAGGAAGTTTGAGGAATGAGGAGATGAAGGGATATTCCTTGGCTATTCAAGGAAAAGAAAAGCAAATAAATGCTTCAAAAAGAGGTTGGGAAAATTTGTTGTGAGAAATGATGTCACTATAGTAAAAAATGAACAGACTGCTCAATGACCCAGTAAACAGTTTCTGGATGAATGTGATGATGAGGTAAGCAACACAGGGGGAGTAGAAGTGGCATAGGGTGACTCAGAAGAAGATACTGATGATGAACAAGAAAGTTTCAAGTCTGTATCTGCAAGGAAGCCAAAGACTCGAGCTGAAATTGATAGTCAAAATATCATTGGTGATCAGACAACTCCAGTTTAGACTCGAAGAATGATGTCATTACAGTAGAGATCGTTTTTATCTTAGGTGGAGACGAAATGTTTTTCCGATGCAGTTGAAGATGAAAACTGGGTTCAGGCTATGAACGAAGAACTTGATCAGATTGAGAAGAACCAGACATGGGAGATTGTTTCGAGGCCAGCAGACAAGAATGTCATCGGGACTAAATGGGTTTATCGCAACAAGATTAATGAAGATGGCACAATTATTCGGAAAAAAGCACGACTAGTGTGCAAGGGGTACTCCCAGATCAAGGGAATAGATGTCGATGTGACATTTGCACCGATTGCAAGGCTGGAGACCATTAGATTATTTTTGGCCATAGCAGTGCAATGAAAGTTCAAAGTGTTCCAGATGGATGTCAAATCCACATTCTTGAATGGGGTTTTAGAAGAGGAGGTGTACATTGAGAAGACAAATGGTTTTCTCATTCATGAGGATGAGAACAAAGTTTTTAGGCTGAAGAAGGCATTGTATGGGCTGAAACAAGCACCAAGAGCATGGTACTCAAGGCTTGATCAGTATTTGAAAAAGCTTGTTTTTCAGCGTGGAGGATTTGATTACAATCTCTATTTCAGTAATGATAGTAATCAAAGGATGATGGTGTTGGTTTATGTCGATGACATAATATTTGGAAGATCAGATAAAGCTTAGTGCAGAAAGTTTTCCGAATTCATGAAAAATGAGTTTGAAATGTCAATGATTGGGGAGCTAACATTTTTCCTTGGTCTAGAGGTGACACAAGGAAGGAATGGAACATTCATTTCTCAATCTAAATATTCCAAGGAGGTCCTGAGAAGGTTTGTAATGGAAAATTCCAAGGAGATAAAGACTCTGGTTTCCACCGAGATGAAATTATCAAAAGATGAAGATGGAAAGGAAATTAATATCACAGAATACAGGCAAATTATTGGAAGTCTGTTGTACTTGACTGCAAGAAGGCCTGATATTGTTTCTGCCACATGCCAAGTAGCGAGATATCAGAGCAATACCAAGGAAAGCCACATTATTGTATTGAACATAATACTTCGGTATATCCAGGGCACAATGGATTTTGGCTTGACATATACTGACAAATATCAGACATAGTTATTGGGATATACTGATGTAGACTGGGCTGGTTCAGCAGATGATAGAAAATCAACGTTAGGTGGTGCATTCTATCTTGGTGGATTGTGTATTTCTTGGCTAAGCAAGAAGAAATATTTCATTTCATTGAGCACCGCAGAAGCTGAGTATATTGCGGCCACTCAAGCCTGCACACAGTTATTGTGGATGAAGCAGCAGCTTGAAGATATGGGAGTTGATGTGAACTCTCTAATCGGAATCCAGTGCGACAACTCAAGTGCTATAAATCTCAGCAAAAATCTCGTCCATCCTTTAAGGACAAATCACATTGAGATAAAGTATCATTTTATCAAGGAGAAAGTTGAGCAGGGAATCGTGAAGTTGGAGTATGTGCCTACAGAGCTATAGGTTGCAGACATTCTGACAAAGGCCTAACCCAAGGAAGCATTTGAAAGGCATCGACTGGCTCTGGGAGTTAAGTCGATTCCCCGCCCTTGAAATAGTGTGGACGTGGGACCCCCCCCCCCCCTCTCCCTGAGGTATGATGTGTTTTCCCTACTGTGATAATGTGTTCTCTACTCTGTTACAGACTGCAAAGGAATGAACTTTGGGTTCGTTGACAAAGGGGGAGAAAAGTGTTTGTTAAAGGGGGAGAAAATAGTGATTGTTCAAGGGGGAGACAGTGTGGAGAGTTGATAAATCATAATTGATACGGGGAGAAGCTGACAGGTGGAGCAGCCAGAAAGGGGGAGCAATGAGAAAGGGGGAGAGTATCAAATATGACGATGCTAATAGTGATCGATCAAAGCATAGAAATCACGATAGCTAAGGATCGTGATAAAAGGAGAACAGTGGTGTTGGAATGGCGTGAGACGGTGTCCAACTATCAAAAATTGGTATCAACTTAAGAATTCACCAATTGGTATCAGTGTGGTTCAATAATTGGTATCAATTTAAGAACTGGTATCAGGGTGGAATAGACAATTGTGGTTGACATGAAGTGATTCATTGATGAACTTTTCATACTACTCTTGTTTCTCACGCCGAGCATTGCTCATGTGGGCTTAGAGTACGTGTTAAGTGAATCCTTGGACGCTATCATAATCGCAAGAGGTGAATGGTGGTAGCGGCTGGAAGAAGACTCAGTGCGGTATCAAAGTGCAGAAAATCATTCTGAGCAGAGTTGTGAAGAGTTGTCAATAAACCCAAAGGGGAGATTGTTGGGCAAAAATCCCCCAAGGTAACATTGCAGTATTTTTGGGTTGATTATGTTTGTTGACAAAGAAGGTTTCCATGGAGAATTGTTGAGTTCCCGAGAATTTGTTGACAATCCTAGTTGACAGAGAACGATGACAAAGGAAAGGAGGATCTGGAGGCGGTACAAAAGAGAAGTACAAAATGGCGTCGTTTCCCAGTGTTTGCCAAATTTTTGGGGTCCAAAATTTGGAGTTTGGTGAGCATCGCGAAAATAGGATTTCCAAGAAGATCATAATTTAATATGGAAAAGTCATGAAATTCGCGAAGGTAGGATGCATTTTTTGGAAATCGCGAAGACTAAAAGAATGGAGGCGGTGATGCTTCGTGATTACGTTAAGCTTCACGAACGGAAGAGGCTGAAGTGCATCGCGGCGGTGAAGGGCTTTGCGAGGGAGCTTCGCGGAGAAGGCATGAATGAATGTTGGGCTTTGTGGGGGAGCTTCGCAACGAAGTTGCGAAGGTATGTTGATGGTGATTCTTCATGACTACGTTATGCTTCGCGAACGGAAAAGTGCGGTGGTGCTTCGCGATTTGGACAGAATTCCGGCGGAATCTTTGGAGCTTCACGATTTGAGATGACGTGGCGTTGACTTCGCGCCGAAGGGATGAGGGTCGGTGGAATCACCTATAAATAGAGGCCAACCCCCTCGAGAGAAGTAGAGATAATTTTCAGATAAAATCCATTGCTCTCGGTTTGCAGAGGTGGTTCGCGATGGAAGTGTGCTTCGCGAAAGGGGAGCTTTGCGGCGGCTATTCTAGCTCCGCGAAAGGCGTGTGCCCCACGTTGGCTCGGTGAGCTTCGCGGAGAGGTAGGAGGTCCACGACGGCCTAAGCATTGCGAAGGTCTGTGCATCGCGCGTGTGCTTCGCGAGAGAGCTTCGCGAGAGAGCTTCACAAAAAGGCAGGAGCTTCACGAAGGCTTGTTGAGTTTCATGAAATTGGGAGCCTAGCGAAGTTGAGTGCTTTGCAGAGGTCTTTCCAAAGGTAGTTTTCCAAGTGTTCAGAGGCAAAGAGGTATTCATCTATGGATGAAAGTTGAAATTCAACAGAGCGTCTACATAAAGAGAAAGATGCATTTCTTAATGGAAATGAAGAGACCTACAAGTCTATAAACTGTGATTGGATTCCCTTCCAAGAGTAGTGAGCATAGGAAGAGGAAGAAGGTGATCCTCTCCACCGGTAGTGAGCCAGAGAGAGAGAAACAGGGAGTGACCCTTTGGAAAGAAATGAGCTGACCCTAAACATTGTATAGGCAGTGAGCATGGGCATAGAATTGATCTAGCCCGAACCATTGTATCCACATCTAGTGAAGTATAGTGGAATTTGGTACGACCGGCAACCTATCGGTGTATGCTCCTTGGACGTAGCCCTTAGCGGTGAACCAAGTAAAATTGATGTGTCCTGTCCTTGCTTTACATTCTATTTATATTGTGCAACAGGAAAAGAGAGAAGAGTGTTTTGCGTAACAGTGAAACAAGATTAGAACGGGCTTCAATTTTAAATTAGTCATACCCTGATCCACCCCCCCCCCCCTCTCAGGGTATTCAGCCTTGTAGACCTAACACAAGCATATCATATTATTATTTTAATCACCGAATATAGATCTATCCAATAATATTTTAGATCCGAGATTCTTGGAGCGGTATGAAGAATAAAAATATAGAAAACCTCCATGAAATAAAACATTCCAATGAATCTCGCCTCCTACGCAACAAGACTCGTAAATTTATTCCTCCTGGAATGATGGGATTGAAATCTACAACCATTTGAGGGAGAGTATTTTGATTAATTGTGTGATTAGATGAAAAAGGTACATTGAAGGGGAAATCCAGATTACATCCACAATTTTTTGATCTTGTTTTTAATGGTGCATGGTTTATGTGCACAAGTATGAAAACCATTTTCAAACCATCTTCTATATAAAATATCCAAACAACTTTATCTCAATATTATTTCACAGTTAGAAAACCTTTAATTCAACTATGTTATCCCCCTATTTTCAACACCACTTGCTTTCAATCGGGTGTCCACGTGTTTGTACCAAAACATGTTCCAATCAAGCCTATTCCTAGTGACCTTAGTTTCCCTTTTTCGGGTTTCCTAGAGGTGTTTCATCATTTCTACGAAACATGAACCTCTGTAAAAGTCTAAAAATCATTAAAAAATATTCCAAACCCTCTAAATCATAACAAAAAAACAATATATTTTTATAATACACAACTAAATTATTAATTACATGAAACCAACGGTTCAACAGAATTTCTCTTAAAATATTCTTAATCTGAATAAAAACCCATTCATAAAAACACAAATAGGGGGTCAATGAATTAAAACATATGAAAAAAATGTAAACTCTTAAATTCATTATGGAATCCATAACTATTATGTTAATAATAAATGTATATATTTATTCATCTAAATGAAAATTCATCATTTATTAATTTAATAAGATTTTTTCTTATATAAAAAAACTCCATTGAAACCATATGTTCATCATTTTAATAATAGAACATGATATGTAATTTCATTATTCTATAATACACTAAGAGATAGGTTATAAATTATAAAAATCCTCTGATATTTTAGTAAAAGATGAATTATAAAATTTTCACAGTACTCATTCATAAAAAATAAAACATGATGTTCACAAAAAAGGTGGGGTGGAAAATTGTTCCCTAATTTTAAAGATTCACTTGAAACATTTTCAATAGATAAGATTGCAATTTTCCATTGTCTTCATATAATTTTTTGGATTATGATCCTCATTAGAAATTATATTTGGTGATTTATTAATATAATTCCCACACATATTTTTATTGATTCATTGGAGTTTTGGTGGTGAATTTTAGGCATCTTGATATCTATTTCAATCATTAGCTTACTACTTACCATCACATCGGAAATAAATATCTTGATGAAATTTTTTCCAATATATATAATATTTATCATTCCATGTAATTCAAATTCCCCTATGCTTCCATCAACAAATTAAGCATGAATTTATATCATCTTCTTTTATCCATGATTTTAAGAGTTTTCATTAAATTCCATTTTCAATTTAATGTCAATCTATATGAATGATGGGAATCCCCAAACTCCATTTATATCATGATAGAAAAAATAATGATTATTCATATATACTAATGTACCTTATGGAAAATTATCATTCTAGACTTCGTTTTAAGACCCTAAATATTATACCATCCTAACATTTATGTTGGATTGTAACATAAAATTTATTCCTCATATGTCTTGTAAAATATTACTCATAGTTACGAACATATTTAGTATCCTTTAACTTTAAATCAAATAACCCCATCTCTATTTTCATCTTAATACTATGATGAATGTACCATCTATATAAATTATAAATGAAAAAAGTCACATTGATACAAGATGAAGGATTCCACCGTAAATACGAATGATTATATTGTATCCCATTTGATCGATTGGGATATCTATATATTTAATTCCCTTAATATAGAATCATATAATTATATAAGATATATTTATGAAATTATATTATAATGTTTTCATAAAAAATTAGTTCGATAAATTAAAAAACTCTAGAGTAGGGATGTTGCCTCTTCCTTATACAACTTCATATTAATTGAACAAAAATGTAGTACAAGGTTAGATATATAACCAAAATAATACATAAATGATGGTATTATAAATGTAATGAATATATTGTTTTTGTTCATATCCAATTAAAATTGATTTGATGGAGTGAGAATGATAGGATATTGGTGACCTTATATAAGTGACTTGAGTGGCACAATAACAATATATGAAATGAAAGTGGAGTATCTAAATTTTTCACATACTAAAAAGATATAAAATTTTACATTATAGACCCTATATGAGATATGGTATTAATATATGTATAAAATGGGTTTTACGTATGTTTTTAATAATTTTAACCCTTATATTTTTAGTATATCACATAGTAAACCCACATTTAACATAACCTCATATATTAATTTTTACTTATTGTAATGAACATAATGGTAAATAATTAAATTGATGTTTTTATAAAATAAAAATTATTCTTATTCCAAATATGGAATCCATTTTTCAAAAATATATTATTAAATGTTCCAATATTTAAATTAAAATTAAACATGCAGATGGGACGAGAAATAGGGTTTTCAAATAAAAATAGTTCAAAAGCATGGGAGGATTTCAAATTAAAAATCACAATGAAATTGACACGAATAACTAAAATTATATAAATATATAGATAATTTTACTAATTTTACTTTTGAAACAATTTTTAAAAAATTATGTTTTTTAATTCCATAAATGAAAATAAATTCTTAATAAAAACATGTCTCTCTCACCGTTCATCAATCAATTATCACCTATGAAAATTATCAAAAATTAACCTTGAAATATTTATATCATTACTAATTTAAAAATAAATTTATTTTTTTATAAAAAATTTCACTATTTTAGAAAAATATAATTTAAAAATAAGTCCCTGAAAAGAAAAAAAAATGTTTTTAGATAAACTATTTTTTGACTCATAAATTGGATTTATTCATATATTATTTATTAAAACCATAAAAGATTATTTTTAAAATGTTTATTTATTATGTAATATATAAATTAATTTTTTGTTGACATAAAACGACGTTATGTGTATAAATATAGTTTTTTATAAAATGAATTCCCTAATTTTTTAATTTTTTTCAATTATATATAATTTTTCATTAAAAATATTTTTATATACCTATGTAAACAATATATTTTTATAAAATAGTATATCATACCCATACCCACCATTTAGACAACTATGTGAAAACTACCATATTGAATAATGATATTTTAGTAGTATGTCATGTTTCAATTAAAATATGTGTTTATTGTATATAAGGATACACTCACAGTTTTTTTTAATATTGTATAAAGTCAGTTTTGTGTGTAATTGAATAATTTTTTTGGTTTTTATAAAAAAAATCTCAATAAAAACAAATTTATTTGATAAAATAATAATTCAGAAAATCTCTCACTATTACCATGATTCCTTCCACATTTCGGTAATAAAGTCATAAGGTACTTTGGGTGGAAAACATTGGATGATTCATTTTTAAATAAAATTGAAGAAAAAAATTATTTTCAAAATTATATTAAGTCGTTTTAAAAATATTTTTCAAAAACATCGATTTACATGAAAACTGATATTTGATCGATCTGAGAAATGAAGCTGTATTTTCATAAAACAAATCTCAATAATTTTAAATATTAATGTTAGTAAAATTATAAAATTACATGAAAACAACATTAATAATTAGATGATATGAAAATGAAAGGAGTTTATTTTAAAATTATTGATGAATTTTCTTCAATGAAAATCAATAATTATGTATCATGATTACAATCAGATTGAAACATAAACTCTTACCATGATGGTTACATATGAATAATAAAATCCAATGGATTAAATATTTTAATTTTAACATAAAACATAATTTTTTATTAATAATTCGTTGTATTTTATTTAAATATTATGTATATACACAATTAATATGGAATAAGATGTCTAAAAGATCATCAATTCTAAAGAAAGATATTTGAGTTGAAACCCTTACAAAGTTCATATCATTGATGCGAGAGTAAATGAATGTGGTGATTATGTGTAAAAAACTGAATATCCACATAATTAAATGAATAAATTCCTAATAATTAAATACAAATTAATTTTAGACATAATTCGTTCATATTATAATAAGTGAAGTAGTCATGTAATGTAATGAGTGAAAATTGAGTTATACAACCCCTTTACCTCGAGATTTCTTTTTTTATGCTTTTCAACCTCTTATATTGTTGTTTTAAACATGTTTTTACCTTATAATATTACCATAAAAATATTTATACTATTATATATGATAATTTTAAAAAAATATTATTACCCATTCATTAATAATATTTCAGTATCACTATTTTTTTATTTGTTAGAAGTCTTGTAATGCGTTATCAGGAACATTAATGATCCCAAAAATAGGATATATTTAGATTATATAATGAAATATAATAATGATATGAAAACAATTTTTTCATTATATACATCTTTATAATCATTAATTAATTTTTAACATTGATAATGAATCATGTCTCAGAGTGGATACGGTTGGTCCTACATATACACGATCGACGATATCATTTCTTTAACTTAGGAAATACAGTGAAAGTGGATCATATATTAATTTTACATAATATAAATCATGTAATATATATCAAATATATTAATTAAATTTATCCATTATTAATATCCATATAATGTGTTAGTGAATCAATAATCACATCTCATCGCAAGGTCATAGCCCGACATATATAATATCAAAGTTATTGTATTCTCTATATAAACTGATTTAAAAAGTGATAATTGATATTATAATTAAATAAGTATTATTTTATAATAAATATGATATATAAATATTTACTACATAATTTTTCCTTCAATTGATATTGGTGATGGAAAAATGTATTATGTCCGTTCGTTAGGCAGTTGTGATTCGTACACACGATCAACAATATTGTTTATCATTTAACATATGAGGAGATATTTGTTGCTAATTATAGTTACATAAAAATATATAATTATGTGTATGATAATGAGGATAATATATTAAAATGGGTTAGTATGATAAGGATGAGGTTTATGATGAAATAAAATTAAAACCTTTGTTTAGGATGTTACCTCTTCTTCAGACAACTTGTTTGGGTTTACACCAAAATCCTTCCTTGATTTATGTTAGGAGAAAAACTATTTTATAATGATCAGATATAATTGTTTATTTGAATTCTTCATTTATTGATAAACCCAATTTCTTTATAATGTAATGTAGAGGATAGGGGTTGCCATTAATATGTGATGGATAACTCATTGTTGGTATTTTTCAAATGAATGATTGACACAACCATTTCTATCATTAAAAAAGGTTAAAAATTTAAAAAAAATCAAACAAAATAAGATATAATGTCAATATATTACATAAAACATGAATTAGACTTGTATTGTAAAATATTGAAGTATTATGTTTTATGTTACTCCTTAAGAAACACATTTTTACCTTAACTACGGTAATTTTTTTAATATTTTTTCTATTATATATGGTAAAAAATTAATATAACCATTTAAGATAAAACAAAATTTTCTGATTAGGAATATGGAATCCATTTTTCATTTTTTATTTATAGAAATGGTTTAATTTTATTTATGACTAAACCCACCATAATGTGGAAAAACCAGTTTTCGAAAAGAAGATCTTTCAAATGTCTAAAAACATTTTATATAATAGATAATAATGAAATTGATTCCAAAGATATAATATGTATTAGTCTATATTTTATTTTACTAATTTTTTAAATTTAAAAACTTTAAAATAATATTGGTCTTTTAAACTAATTAAAAAATATGTTTGTTTTTTAAAAAAATAAATCATTTTTACTATTCATCGAAAAATGAATCTTTTCAGGAACATCCTGAAAAATCACCCTAATGTTATTTTGATATGATAATTAAAAAAAATATGTTACTATTGTGAATTAATTATTCTAAATGTTTTAATAATTATTTTTAAATTTTGTGTTAAACACTTGATAAACCATTTTTAGGAAAAACATTTTTAAAAAAAACATTTTTTTTCTGTTAAATGAATCTTATTTTTTATGAAATAAATAGATAAAAAACAATTTATATAAAACATGTGTAAACCATATAATTTTCATATATTATTTAGTACTAATCATACCCACTAATTTAAAGGCTATGCTATTAAAATTTATTTAAATTTGAGGCTGTCGGTGCCAAAATTTATAAAATATAGTGAATTTATTTACATTGAAATAAATCATAAATTATAAAGGTGTTAAATTATCTTTGATTTTTATTGTTTAATTATATATATTATACTAAACCTAATTCTTATCTATTATAATATTCTTATGTTACATTCTAATCCTTTAAATAAATTTCTTCCACACAATTTAATATTGATCCCTAAAATTCAGTGTTTGATTATTTCATTATAAAGAATCCCACATAATAAATATAGATAATAAAACCTTACATTAATGAAATGGAAAGGTAAATTTTAAATTTATCACATTATTAAGATTCCACATATGTCAAATTTTTAGAAAAGTGAATATTTGGATATGGAATAAAATCATAAATAATTATATAGTGTGACAAAGACATTGATCTTATGAAAGTGAATGATAAATGGAATGTTAAATTCAACAATACCATAAATCTTTGATAATTTAAACTACTTTTTGATTTTTTATATTGAATGGATTATTTTGTTGTTCTGTTCAATATAATTTTCCCTATATTTGTGGTGTTATTTTACTATCAATTTATATAAGGAAATATACTAAATTGATATATTTTAATTTCTAAAGAAAATTTTATCATATGGGTTTTCAGGAGTCAATTTCAACTTCTTCTTTGAATATATTAAATTAATATAGAAAAATTAATTGTTTGTATACTTTAATAACTATATTTAAATTTTAATGAATTATAATAGTAGTAAAATAGTAACATGGTATTCCTGCAATATTTTTGAGAACTAAAAAGGGTAGAAATTGTTTTTAGAAAATTTCCAACAAGAATAAGAATTTATTAATATGATAAAATGGACAATTAAAACTATGGTTTAATATAGTTCATTTGTTAAATAAATGACACTATATCCCTATTAATCTCATCTACCACCTCATGAATGACAGTTTAACCTCATATTTTATATTATACACTTTGGACATAATCTCAATAATATAATTTCATTTTTCCAAAAAAATATTTTACATAAAACAAAATGTATATATATACCTAAACATAATTTCATTTCTGCTGAAATATAATTATTCACACCACTATCAAATAAGATGATCCTAAAAACTAATTTATAATATAAGCATAATATTTTCCATTCAAACAATCTGTGTAAAAATAAAACAAATTATAATTTCATGTTTGTTAGTGGTAGGTGATTCACACTTATTTCACTTATGTTGTGGGTTCAATACCCATAGCATTTCCATATACAATGGGATTCCACCTAGATTGTGGTTGTACTTTTGTTTCCACAAGGGAAAATCATATTTTCTTTTTTTATTTTTAATCCTCCATAATCTGGTAACATTATCAACAATATGATAATAATATTAATAAATAACATTCTTCATCAAATCATTTTATTTAACACATAAGGATTTATTAAAAGTGCATTCTTTTCCACAAAATCAATTAATTACCTCAATATCATGAACATCCCCATGATTTTCCTTTCCTAAATTTTTTTTCTCTAATAGAGTTTCAACTAACCATTAAATCACCTTTAAATGTCATTAATACCATTCAATATATTTCTCAAAATCCTAATATCGAAACTTATACAAAACAATACTCATATTTATATTCATTTCATGATTTATATAATTAATGTATTCTTTTTTATGATTCAGAAGACAGAAAATAACATGATTGTAAAGGGAAACTTATTAGAAGAAAATAATTAAAAGATGAAGAGGGTGTTCTTGAAATAGTATGTATAGATCGACACGACCAGAAACAAAATGAGAGAAAACAATTAAACAATCTACCAGATGACGATATAAAGAGTTTGTCCTTGCCTCATTAGAGCATAATGCACATCCTTAATATTCCTTAGTAATTACTTTTTTTTATGTCATTCATAGTTTTTATTCACAGATATCATAACATTTACCCATATAACCCCAATAAATTTATTCTAAAGATTGCCTCTTGGGTATCTATTTTCACAGTTACAATTATTTCCAAATTTAAAACATTCAATCGTTGATGATGAATTTAGAAAACACTAATTATAATCTAGAAAATTAAATGAAAATTATATTTTTATTAATCAAAAATTAAATTTTTTGGGGTCCTTCTTCACAATGCATAAAATATCTTCTCATAATATTGAGACATTCCCATCCATAATTCATCTTGGATTCTCTCAAAATTAGAAAGTCAATATTATTTAATCTATGGTATCCACCACTATAACATTTTTGTAACTCTATAATTCTATTCTTTGGAGAGTCTGCGAGTTGATTAAGTTGAAATTTTTTAAACATTTATCATGATAATTATTTTGGAATAATCATAATATCTACTACTCTCATCGACATCACAATTGGTTTAACATCTATAAATTGTGTATCACTTTCAATATTAACATAATTCCATCATGTTCCTTTAATTGATAAAACAACCTATCATAGTCTGAGAAATAATAATCATTGTGGGAGCCCACATAATCAGGAAAAATCATTTATAGATTGTCAAAATAATGATAAATTTATTTAAATCTATGACACTTTTGGTTTAAAGAGTTTCATTGTTGGTTAAAATCTATTAAAATCCTCCATGGTGGTTTATAATCACTTTTTAAATACCCAAATCATATCCCAAGGAGTGGAAATAATTGTGGGAAGTAAAGAAAATTCTCTTCTACTTGGTAATTATCAGTCATTATTGACATGATTTTTTTCATAGTTTTTACCGTAAGGTACATCTATTCTGGATCCACATCCATTTTTATTTTCAAAACAGTGATGCAATTTCTCTAAAACTACTCAATCTAAAATAAACCAAAATTCATGAATATTTTACAACATATGGCCATATATACTGTAACACCCCGAGATTTTATGAAAAATATTCTTTTTAATTTCATTAATGTCTTGTGTTTTACGCTACACCAAAAGGATCTTGCACGACACACAACCCTGACTTGGCTTGCATTACACGCAATCGCGACCTTCCTCGATAGCGTGTGTTATACGCAATACCGGGTGTTACTAACAACGATATATTTTTATAATATTATTATGAACTAGCCTTTATGAATAGTATTAAGTAAATTTAGAATTTTATAACATTATTATTTATTTTACACATTTTATAGAACATGGTATAAGAACAAAATAAAATTTTCAGGTAAAATAATTATTTTTCATAAAATGCAGTTTTTCCGCCTTTTGATGGAACACCAACTTTAAATCTAGATTCTGACATGTTTATATGTTCAATTTTACAAAATAAAATTATTATTTGGAATCAGGATATAAAATATTACCTTGGATAAACTTTTCATATTATTCTGATAACTTTCATATTTTAATGAATAGTAAAAACACGCTATATTTTAATAAAAAAAAACTTTTTTCATGATAATAACTTATGTGGTTAAATTATAATATTGAATGGTTTTAAAATATAAATAAAATATATTTTTACCATTTAATATAATTTATTTCATTATCATTGATTTTACCTTGAATTCATAGGTTAAATTAATTCAATCTTTTGCAATGTTTTAAACAAAAACTCATTTTCTTTCGACAACGAGATTAATTTTAATTTAATTTCTGCAAAGTTTCTGTTCTGAATTTGGAAAAATTGAGTCCATATTTGGAATCAGTAGGTCCAAATTATGTTAATAAGATACTTTTTATTTTTGGGCTTTATGAATAGTAACTACTGTAAATTTTATTTGCCATATTTAAAGGTAAATCAGGTAATTAAGGGTAAATATAAGATTATAAAATTAACCTAACACCTGAAAAAATCCTATTGGATGACTAAATGTCGACCCATATCACCTAAGGGCCGGATTAGAATCATTTAATGGACTTTTTTCCATGAAAATAACTTAATTATTATAAAAACCAAAGAAAGTGACAACATGTCACTCTCTTAAATCGTATAAGTATATTAATTTTAATTTAGTGATAAAATTTATGAAACTTATAACATGAATAGTATCCAGAAAGATAATGAAATTATATACATCATATAAGTTTATTTATAATATTTAGGTATTAAATAAATATCATTACGTTTGACAGAATTGGGATGTAGAAATTATTTATTTAGTGAAAAATGAATAATATAGTTTTTATTGAAATATTAATACATATCAAAAGGCCCAAAAATCTGCACAAAACTTATTATTAGTGTATATATAAATCCTAATCATCCATTGGACAAATTTCTGACCATTTGGATCCTTGTTAAGATGATTATGACACTTATATTATTTTATTTAAAATGATGCCAAAGTTGTCACATTCATAATTTAGTAAATATAACAATTTAAATATAGTGATTTTAAGATGATAAATTCGATTAAATATTATTGTCAAAGTTAATTGATTTATATTCATCATAGGATTTTATTTTTAATTTTTATGCAAGAAATAAGTATATTAAATAATTATACAAAAAATGATGTAGTAATTATTTTATTAAGAGATTAACCAAATAAATGGTTTTAAAAATAATAAAATAAATATCATATGAACTATTTAATGTGCTCCACTAATTATCTAGAGACATATGACCTTTTATTAATCTATTAAAGCTTTTATTTTGAACATATCTTCTGTATATATTTTATTTAAATTCAAATAATTGAATAGTGTCAAAATTGACACTATTGTTATTTTATAAAAATAATATATAATAAAATTGTTAAAAAATCACAAATATATTTACAAATTATAAATTTAAATTTATATGGTATAAAATTTTATAAAGTATCCAATTATGGAAAATTCACAACAAATAAGTAATTATTTGTTATAATTTAAATTTTAGAATTTTATTACCAAAAATAAAATAAAATTGAATAAATAATGATAAATCAAGTTGATAATGTTTAAAATAAATTCCTAACATGTCTAAATTTGATTGGATGATGAGATTAAAACCCTATCTAATCAAATATTTGGATATGAGTCATTTTTGGAGGTTTTTATGTGGGGTTAGATTTATTATAAATTAATATTTTTAAGAATTCCAATGGTGCCCCTCTCCTCCCTTATTAATGGGAACCTCCTCCCTCTATTCCTCACACAACATTGAGCCTTCAATATCGAGAAACCCCTGCCAAATTATTTTCTCCACTTCCGTAGAAACATCCTAGAGGTCCTGGGATTCTTCAAAGACCAATTTTAGTGCCCTAAGTGGAGGTCTCAAAGAGGCGCTTCAAAGAAGAGGTAATGTCCATTACCGATTCTTTCAATATTATTTCTTCTTCCACTTCTTCTATTTTGTTGTTGTATCATTATTAGGTAATAACATCAGTATCAATCATATACTTATATGTTAATATAAGTATGAAACAACCATATTTTACCATCATTCCATCCAACGACGAACGAAATCACCGCGCGTGCGTACGTACGGAATAACGTCTCCACACTATGGTGTAATCTATTTTCCACCACCACCTTACTTGAATGGGAATAATGGTGAAATTAATGAATATATATGATTATTGTAAAGTGATATTGATTCTTTAATATTATACATACACTTTAATATAATTCCACGATCTTGGGAATGATATCATCGCTCGTGTGTACGTACGGACTACCGTCTCCACGACGCGATGAGATTCACTCTCCATGTTAACCATTCATTAATGATTATATACTATATATAATGAATAATAATGAAATATATGACATAATAATGATACTTTATTTATATATATATATATATGTATGTATCTATGTCATTTACTTAATTCCATTCAATTCAAAAGGGAAAAGAAAACAATGTTCATGCGTACGTACGGCCTACCGTCTCCATGAACGGTGTATTTAATTCCTTTTATCAATCTGTAATATATATGTATATGATGAATATATATTATATATAAATCATGTTTTAAATTCTGGATTATTTAAATCCTGATATAAGTCATAATATAAAGAATGACAAGTCGAAACACATACGATAAATGAAATGATTTTACCCAAAACGCTCCTTGAACATGGAATTTACAAAAGAACGGGTAATATAAAGTCATAAGTGAAACATATATTATATAATAACAATGAATATGATTTCGTAATAAGTCAATGACATTATTTAAATCATTATACAGGAGGTTCGGATACGTACGATGCATATCCGACCTAAGGTAAGGGATAATTTCGCAAATCTCATTTTTATCCGAGATTGCTTATTCGTAAGTATTTACTGGGGTTATTTCTATAATCTATGTCCATGTTTTATAAAAATGTATTCATGTATATTTAATTTACTTTTTACCCATTTTGACTTTTACTACATGGTATGTACGGAATCATTCTTTCGTTTACATTACGAGGTACTTTTTGACTTTTCCGACAAAAGTACGAGGAGAATGTTTTTTTGACGTATACGACATGAATGAATTTTTACAGTTTTATAAAGCCTTATTTTCGCGAATCATACTCCAAAATATTTCATGACTATTTTCAACAAAATCATTTTCTTTTAAAATTGCATGACATTTTGTGAAAAGAAAATGACATGGAAGAAGAAAGGATATTTTCCTCAAGAATTCATTTCAAGTGTCTTATCAAAACCATTTTTCATCTAAGATGAAGTTATATAATATGTTTATGTTTCATGTTTAATGTCTCTATGATTTACATGGTTCCACTTTTCTTATGATAAAATTTCCATTTGTTTTATATGGATTATTAAATTATGGGATGATGTTTATGAATCCCATTTTATTCTTTGGGTTATGATGAATGTTTTAAGTTTATTTTGTGGAACAAGTAAGAATGATTTCATTATGAGATGGGTGGGACCTATATCTCCCTCCAATGCATTGGGTAGAAATTTTATATCTCTTTAGATTGACATGGCTGGAATGGTATGTTAATCGGGTTCAGTGTTACAGGACTGAAACAAGGAGTGGAATCGATTCAGAATGTGACTTTGTCCAATAAGATGGTCTTGGCAACAATGACTTGTCTACTATGGAAATCATTACATGTGCTTAATTTATGACACAATTACAAGTTTTATTCCCATGCTATTTTATCATGGTTTATGTTCCATTATTATCTATGCCTTATGTATTCCATGTTTTATGTTGTTGCTCAAGATTTTGATGTTTACACATTATGTTCATATTTTTATGTTCAGATGTATATGGTATGTTTTATTTTATCCATGCTTACCCTTACTGAGAATTTGAGCTCACACTTTTTAAGTATTTTTTTTACCCCAGGATCAAAATAATGTTTTTAGGTAAGGAAACAAAAAGTGGAAGATCTTTATGAGAGATGTTGAAGATCTTTCACCACGATTAGAAGATTACGTTCCACGTTTTCAAATACACTAAACTATTACGATCCTTGTCTGTCTGTTTTTGTTATGTATTATGTATTCCGAAAAAGTAATGTAATTTCCATGTACGTCACGCTTTGGGTCTCTACAATTGGTATCAGAGGAAAGGATTAGTCAACCATTGGAAACTACGTTGCGAAAACGTTAGTGAGATCCCTAGAGATATTTCTAATGTATGTCTAGGGATGTCCCTAAGGATAAGTATACATATAGGATATAGTCCTAGAACTATGGTAATGATCTTATAATTTAACCTAAGATGTTAGATATTGAGGGTCATCCCCCTTTATTATGTTGTTTTCCCTAGCATGGTATTTGCCTCTCACACTATTCTTTTTGGGATTTAGAAAATGGTTGGAAACAAGAAGATTCACGATAATGGAGGATATGATGGAAAATGGAATGATATTCTTCATGAGCAACCAAATGAAATAGGATTTGGAAGTCCAAACATCGTTATTATGCCGAATTAGAAATCTCATAATATGATCAATAATCTCAACTTTGGAAAGTTTCCCGACTCAGATAATAAGTGAAAGCTGGAGTTTCATGATGATCATAGAGGAAAGAATGTTAAATTTCCCTCATGTAAATCATTTGGGAAGAGGAATTGGGGAGATTGTTTCAAAGGAACTGGAAGATGCTTTGGGTGTGGAAAATAATGACACAAATCCAGTAAGTACAAAGGAAAAGGTTTAGTTAACATCATAGATGAGGATAATGGTATTGCTATGATATCAACAATGGTTAAATATTTTAAATGTGGAATGTATGGGCATTATGAAAACCAATGACCTAAGGGAACGTCTCATGAAGAGAATCAGTATGGTTGTATGGGTAGTATTTATGTTGTTGATGATGAAGAGACTACAAATGATATGTGAGATGAAAGAATTGTTGATGATCGGTCAATGGTTTAAGAAGGTAGTGGAATGATTACATGTTTAGCAAGTGTAATGTTGTATAAGTAATCTCATGGTACAATGGAATAAAGATAAATCTAAGGATTGTTACACTGTTGTCTTTCCTATGTTTTGAAAGTGTATGATTAATGGTACTAGTATCCATGAAAGGTTATTCAGATATTTTTGGAAATTAGATGATATGCACATAATGAAGGGATAAGGAGAAAATTAAATATTTGATAGTATTCATGAGCTCATGACTGAAATAAGGATAAGGTTATATCATGGTTTGAGTATACAGAATTTTTGGATTTTGGTATGTGGAAAGAGTTAACTTTTGACAGCATTCATGTTTTCACTAAGATTCAATTGGTATTCATTTTTCAAGAGAATACATGATTAAGGCCTTCGAATGTTTGGAATGTGACCAACAAGACATATCTTATAATATATGGGGATCAACGTTGGAATTAACATTCTTGTTATATGAAATCTATGGTAATCGTTTTCACTATAATATGAGAATGGACTGCAGTATTATGGATAATCCAAAATATTGGAATGGATTATGTTGGACATAAGTTATTATTGTTTAAGGATAGAAGTTTTTTTCGATATTATTTATGGGATGTTATAGTAATGTAGTTTTAGAAAAAAGACAACCTGTAGGACGGGCGATAACCCATCGCGTCGGACAAGGCTATGGGAATCGAACCCACAACTGAAGTGCGACTGGCCTTTATTGCCTACCACTGGCCTACAGAAAGTCCCTGTTTAGTAGAAACTAGTTTTATTATATTAACTAGTATGATATATGACGTATAAGTACATTTTAGGAACCATATATGATTAATCTCACTATAGATGGACTTATGTATTTTTGATAACTTTTATAACCTTTTATTTGAGACAGATGGAATGACTCATCATTCTATCACATGATTTGCTACCACTTCACGAATGACAAATTCAACTTCATTTCTTTAAGAGATGAAGTGGAAATTGTCCAAATAACAAACAATGGTGAGACTGTACCAAAATCATGAAAGTATTAATTCTAATTCCAATTTCATCAACTTTTGGGAAATGATGTTGAAAACAAAAATTTTTGTCCTAGTTCCCTTATATGTGATGAATCAGATGGTACCTTAGATCATCACAAATATATGGATTTGTGATTCATGGCTTTTTTATGGCCATGTTCTCTACCACTCTCCATCAGAACATGATGGTCATATTTGTCCTCCATATCCATATTTTCAACTATGTTCTTCTACATGGAAACCCAGTGATGAGTTATTTGGGTATCTGTTATGTTTCTAACATTATTTTTTATATGAAGATTTAGTATTCCTTTTTACGATGTGGGTTTCTATTAAAGAAGCTTTCGAGTAGTAAACAATTTATAACCCCAACGAATTTCGAGGGAGAAATTCATTTTAAGGGGGGTAGAATGTAACACCCCGAGATTTTATGAAAATATATTATTTTTAATTTCATTAATGTCCTTTGTTGTACACTACACCAAAAGGAGCTAGCACGACACACAATCCTAGGTTGTCTTGCATTACACGCAAACACAACCTTCCTCAATAGCGTGTGTTGTACGCAATACCGAGTGTTACTAACAACGATATATTATTATAATATTATTATGATCTAGCCGTTATGAATATTATTAACTAAATTTTGAATTTTATAACATTATTATTCATCTTACACATTTACTAGAACATGGTATAAAAACAAAATAAATTTTTCGGGTAAAATAATCATTTTTCAAAAAATGCAGTTTTGCCGCCTTTTGATGGCGCACCAACTTTAAATCTAGTTTTTGACATGTTTATAAGTTCAATTTTAAAAAATAAAATTATTATTTGGAATCAGGATATAAAATTTTACCTTGGATAAATTGTTCAAATTATTCTGATAACTTTCATATTTTAATGAACACTAAAAACATGCTATATTTTAATTAAAAACATCTTTTTTCATCGTAATAACTTATGTGGTTACATTATAATATTGAATGTTTTTAACATATAAATAGAATATATTTTTACCATATAATATAATGTATGTCATTATCATTGATTTTACATTGAATTCATAGGTTAAATCAATTCAATCTTTTGCAATGTTTTAAACAAAAACCCATTTTCTTTCGACAACAGGATTAATTTTAATTTAATTTCTGAAACATTTGTGTATTTAATTTGGAAAATTGGATTCCATATTTGGAATCAGTAGGTCCAAATTATGTTAATAATCTACTTTTAATTTTTGGGATTTATGAATATTAACTACGGTAAATTTTATTTACCATAGTTAAAGGTAAATCGGTTAATTACTGGTAAATATAAGATTATAAAATTAACCTAACACCTGCCAAAATCCTATTGGATGACTAAAATTCGACCCATATCACCTAAGGGTCGGATTAGAATCATTTAATAGACTTTTTTCCATGAAAATAACTTAATTATTATTAAAACCAAAGAAAGTGACAACATGTCACTCTCTTAAATCCCATAAGTATATTATTTTTAATTTAGTGATATACTTTATGAAACTTAGAACATGAATAGTATCCAAGAAATATAATGAAATTATCTATATCATATAAATGTATTCATAATTTTTAGGTATTAAATAATTATCATTAATTTTGACACAATAGGGATGCAGAAATTATTTATTTACTGAAAAATCAATAATATAGTTTTTATTGATATATTAGTAAATATCAAAAAGCCCAAAAATCTGAAAAAAAACTTATTATTAGTGTATATATAAACCCTAGTCATCCATTGGCCGATGTTTTGACCATTTGTATCCTTATTAAGATTATTATGACACTTATATTATTTTATTTTAAATGATGCCAAAGTTGTCACCTTCATAATTTAGTAAATATAAAAATTTAAATATTGTGATTTTTTAGATGTTAAATTAGATTAAAAGTATTATTGTGAAAGTTAAAAGATTTATATTCATCATAAGATTTTATTTTTAATTTTTATGCAAGAAATAAGTATATTAAATAATTATACAAAAAATGATGTAGTAATTATTTTATTAAGAGATAAACCAAATAAATGTTTTCAAAAATAATAACTTAAATATTATATGAACTATTTAATGTGATACACTAATTTTCTAGAAACATATGACCTTTTATGAATCTATTAAAGCTTTTATTTCGAAAATATCTTCTGTATATATTTTATTTAAATTCAAATAAATGAATAGTGTCAAAATTGACACTATTGTTATTTTATAAAAATAATATATTATAAAATTGTTAAAAAATCACAAAAATATTTAAAAATTATAATTTTAAATTTATATTGTATAAAATGTTATAAAGTATCCAATTATGGACAATTTACAACAAATAAGTAATTATTTGTTTTAATTTAAAATTTAGAATGTTATTACCACAAATAAATTTAAATTGATTAAATAAAGATAAATCAAGTTGATAATGTTTAAATTAAATTCTTAACATGTCTAAATTTGATAGGATTATGAGATTACAACCCTATATAATCTAATATTTGGATAAGAGTCATTTTTGGAGGTTTTTAAGTGGCGTGATATATATTATAAATTAATATTTTTATGAATTCCAAAGGTGCCCCTCTCCTCCCTTATAAAAGGGCACCTCCTCCCTCTCTTCCTCACACAACATTGAGCCTTCAATCTCGTCGAAACCCTGCCAAATTATATTCTCCACTTCCCTAGAAACATCCTAGAGGTCCTGGTATTCTTTAAAGACCAATTTTAGTTCCCTAAGAGGAGGTCTCAAAGAGGCGCTTCAAAGAAGAGGTAATGTCCATTACCGATTCTTTCAACTTTATTTCTTCCTCCACTACTTCTTTTTTTAGTTGTTTCATTATGAGGTAATAACATAAGTATCAATAATATACTGAAATGTTATTATAAGTATGAAACAACCATATTTAACCATCTATCCATCCAACGAAAAACGAAATCACCATGCGTATGTACGTACGGAATACCGTCTCTACGCCGTGGTGTAATCTATTTCCCACCACCACCTTACTTGGATGGGTATAAGGGTGAAAGTAATGAATATATATGATTATTGTAAATTGATATTGATTCTGTAATATTATACATACACTTTAATATAATTCCACGATCTTGGAAATGATATCATTGCTCGTGCGTACGTAGGGACTACCGTCTCCACGACGCGATGGGATTCACTCTCCATGTGAACCATTCATGAATGATTATAAAGTATATATAATGAATAATAATGAAATATATGACATAATAATTATACTGGATTTATTTATATATATATATATATATATTTATTTCATTTACTTAATTCCATTTAATTGAAAAGGGAAACGAAAACAGCGTTCATGCGTACGTACGGCCTACGGTCTCCATGAACGGTGTATTACATTCGTTTTATCGATATATAAAATATATGTATATGATGAATATATATTTTATATAAATCATGTTTTACATTCTGGAATTATGTAAATCAGGATATAAGTAATAATATCAAGAACGACAAGTCGAAACACATACGATAAATGAAATGATTTTACCCAAAACGCTGCTTTAACATGTAATTTACAAAAGAACGTGTAATATAAAGTCATAAGTGAAACATATATGATATCATAACAATGAATATGATTCTATAATAAGTCAATGACATTATTTAAATCATTATATAGGAGGTTCAGATACGTATAAAGCATATCGGACCTATGTTAAGGGATAATTTTGCAAATCTCATTTTTATTTGAGATTGCTTATTTGTAAGTATTTACTATGGTTATTGATATCATCCATGTCCATGTTTTATAAAAATGTATTCATGTATGTTTAAATTCCTTTTTACCCATTTTGACTTTTACTACATTGTATGTAAGGAATCTTTCTTTTGTTTACGTTACGAGGTACTTTTTGACTTTTCCAACAAAAGTACGAGGAGAATGTTTTTTTAACGTATACAGCATCAAAGGATTTATACGGTTTTATAAAGACTTATTTACATGAATCTTCCTCCAAAATATTTCATTGATATTTTCAACAAAATCCTTTTCTTTGAAAATTGCATGACATTTTGAGAAAATAAATTTATTTTGAAGAAGAAAGGATATTTTCATCAACAATTCATTTCTAGTGTTTTATCAAAACCATTTTTCATCTAAGATGAAATTATTTCATATTTGTATGTTTCAAGTTTAATGTCTCTATGATTTACATGGTTTCACTTTTCTTATGATGAAATTTCCATTTGTTTTATATGGATTATGAAATGATGGGATGATGTTTATGAATCCCATTTTACTCTTGAGTTATAATGAATGTTTTAAGTTTATTTTCTGGCACAAGTAAGAATGATTTCATTATGATATGGGTGAGACCTATATCTCCCTCCAATGCATTGGGTAAAGATTTTATATATCATGAGATAGACATGGATGGAACGTTAAGTTAATCCGGTTCAGTGTTACAGGACTGAAACGAGGAGTGAACTCGATTCAGAATGGGACTTTGTCCACTAAGACGGTCTTGGAAGCAATGCCTTCGCTACTATGGAAATAATTACATGTGCTTAATGGATGCTACAATTACATGTTTTATTCCCATGATATTTTATAATGGTTTATGTTCCATTATTATCTATTCCATATGTACTTCCATGTTTTATGTCGTTGCTCATGATTTTGATTTTTAAACATTATGTTCATGTTTTTTAAGTTCAAATGTATATGGTTTGTCTTATTTTATCCATGCTTACCCTTACTGATCATTTTATCTCACCCTTTTTATGTTTTATTTTTCCCCAGGATCAAAATAATGTTTTTAGGTAAGGAAACAAAAAGTGGAAGATCATTATGGGAGATGTTGAAGATCTTTCACCACGATTAGAAGATTACGTTCCATGTTTCCAAAGGAACTAAACTATTACGGTCCTTGTGTGTCTGTTTTTGTTATGTATTAAGTATTCCGCAAAAGTAATGTAATGTTCATGTACGTCAAGTTTGGGTCTCTACATATACATTACATATCCTTAAAATTATTCATATAATGGTCGTTAGGTTTCTCACCATCATTTTCCCAACCCATTTTGAAAGGGTTTATTAAACCATACCGCTAAAACCAACATAGATGACCCATGATTCTTACATGTACTATTACATGTTTTTGAGATATAAATATCCATTCATAAAATAATATAATTTTAAATTAATAGTGTATTTGGAGGACTATGTCCACAATTT
The DNA here is from genome assembly GCA_963277665.1 of Viscum album. Classification (NCBI taxonomy): domain Eukaryota; kingdom Viridiplantae; phylum Streptophyta; class Magnoliopsida; order Santalales; family Viscaceae; genus Viscum; species Viscum album. The sequence continues at coordinate 2,080,017,253 of OY728137.1, read as the reverse complement.
ATAAAGTATAAAAACATAAAAAAATGTTTTTTTCTTTAGAGTCAGATATTATAGTCTATTTTTTCTCCTAAAGCAGTGTAGGTTAAAATAAGTGATACATTATAAATTTATTACGATAAAAAATTATAGAATAATCTATATTATATAATATAATAATTTAGTCAGTGGTATAACATTAAATCATAAAATAATATATATAAATATGTGTAATGATGTTGTATCACACCATAAATAGAATCGTATGATAAATCATGGATTCATGGGAAAGTGGAAATAAAATAAAATATAACATAAAATAAGTCAAAGAAAAATTAAAAGAAAACATCACATGGTGGAAAAAATCATATAGTATACTAGGTTCATGCCCTAATCTCATACATGACATATCATGAGACAAAACATTTACCTAATTCATATGGTGGGATATATAATTCCATTACCACACATCATATTAAATTCACTTACATTCATATGAGTTATGAAAAAATATATCTTTCATAAGGTAAAACATAACAACTACCCATGGAACAAAATGGGTTTCATTATCATCTGACATAAAATAATTAAAAGTCATTTATTAAAAATTTAATTTCATAAATAATCATATTTCATATATTATTTAATTAACGGAAGGGAGAATAACTTGATATGTATATGAGAAACATATATACATAATTAAAAATAAATCCATGACCAAAATATTTGTGGGAATTGACAAAAAAATTCTAATTAAATGGAAAAATTCATAAGTGAAATAACATTTTCACTATGAGTAACATTAATATATGTAATCTTAGATGGATAATGGTTTGTAATGATCACTTTGGACATGTACTTTGGAAACAATCCTTTAAATTTTATTAATAGTTATTTAAAATATATAAATTTATAAAAAATTTATTATTTTTTTGAAAGTATCTATTAATGTATTAAAACAAATCATTATAACATTTATTTTTCATGACCATATATGTGATTTGTTTATGATTAACTTGTTAAAAAAGAGAAATATTCCTTTCAATTTTTTTTAGAAAATTCAAAAAGAATATATTTTGTAAAAGAAAGAGGAATTTGTTTAGTAAAAAAAATACATGGCTAATTATGTGGAAAATGAATTTAAAAAATTATAGTAAATGATATGTTTAATAATTTTATAAAATAGGTATCTGGATGAAGAAATGATACTGGATGAAGATTAAAATGAAGTACAATTTTCTTAAATGAAATATTCAGTCATTTTAAGAAAAAAACAGTAAAAATTGTTCTATTAGATGAATAAATTATACAATAACTAAACGAAAATAAAATTTTAATGGTTTATTAGACAATGATATAATGATTTAATATAATGTAAATTCAATCATAAGAATTACCAAATAAATTCAGATTAAAATTTAAAACCTTCTCATCTTTGTAACTTTTGAATAATATAATTCCATTAATGGTGCATTTGAATTATAACATAAAACATTATGTGGTAGGAATGATAAAATATATATTTTGAAAATGGTACATGTATAAACATTTTAATTGTGATTAGGTTCATAAAATAAAATGTGTGGAAAAGATAGATGTTTGTGATAAAACACTAAAAATATTTGCATCATTGAGAAGGTAGTTAATAAATGTGGTGATTATATGTAAATATTTTACATCCACTCAATGATAAGTTAAAATAAATCATAAATAAATAAAAATATATTTCAAAATAAATTGTTTCATAATATAATCAACGATGTAATTGTATAACCTAATGAACTAAAATTTAGTTAAGAATCCCATTATATCATGCTTCCTTTCAATTTATTCACATTAAAAATCTCAATAGTGGATTACAAAATATTATTATCTTATAACAGAACAATATTACTATTTAAAATAACAGATATAATCCTTTTATATACTATTATTAGAATTTCGTTAATAATATTCAATTTCACTATTATTTATGGTGTTAATATTTTTCTTTTCTCATCTATGTTTTTTCAGTAATGTCGCGGTTACAAAACATATGATATAATTAAACTACATCTAATATTATATTAATTTTATAAAATAATTTTTTTCATTAGATACATTTCATAAAAATTATATAATTTTAAACATTAAGAATGAATCATATTAGTTTGTTGAGATTATAGCACTATGTATGCATGATCAATTTTATAATTTCCAAAATGGGTGAATGGGTAAGGAAGTGTTTACAATGTTTTTAATTAAACAAATTATATTCATATTTAAAAAATATATTTATTAAAATTATTATTTATTACCATCCATGTAAATTATTAATGAAAAACACGTCAAATAACTTTCCTAGGAAATATTCTATGATACACATGAGAAGAATTATACTTTTCCCCCATGGAATTGAATGTAAGAAGATATATATTAAATTATAACACTATATTAATAATAATATCGTCAATATAATGAATAAAAATTAGATACATAATTTTCTCCATCCTCAAAAGGAATCGATTGATAGATAATTACAACGGCCACTAGGGTGGTAGCCCGTTGTACACAAAATCAATGGTTTCGTACCCCATATGTGATAAAAAGTGATGGATGTTGGTCATGAAGAGAACATAACAACATATAAATAAATTTTAGATACATAATTTATTATATAATTACTATATAATAATATCACTAAGAGGTGGATGAAGACACAAAATAAATTCTCAGTTAAAGATGTTACCTATTCTTTAGACAACATCACTTTGTTTGCATGAAAAGCCTTCATATAATGGATTTATAACTAAAAAACGATTCAAGGAAATGTGTATATAATTATGGAGGTTATTTGTTATGAAATTTAATGATATGTTTTTTTTATTTGTTTAAGTGAGAGGATAGTTGGTCACCTTTCAAATGTATGTGTGAGAAAACACATTGAAATTATAAAAAGAATTATTTGAACACATGTTTATTCCAATGAAAAAAGAATATAAAATTTAATATTTTAGAACCATAGAATATATATTTACTATATATTAACAGAAAATATAAAATTGATATATTTACGATAATTATTAACCCCTATATTTTATAGTTATCCTCTATATAAACCCATTTATACCATAACTATGGTAAATAATTTGTAATGCTTTCATTATTCATTATGGTCAGAAGATAAAATTAAATTATTATATTATATAAATTATTATCATTAACAATGTTTAATCTATATTCATATATTCCAATCATATAAGTGGAATAATTTAGTTTAAAATTAATACCGCATTCATTTTAGAAATATAGTTTTCCAAATAAAAACATTAACAAGTATTTTTTGGTAAAAATAAATATTATAATTTATCCCAATGACCTAAATGGGAAAAATATATAAATTTTCTATATGTAAAATTTGAAATAATTAATATAAAATGTGTATTTTGAATTATTTACAGGAAATCGATGATTATAATAAAAATTAGTATTTTTCACTATTAAAAAAAATAATTCTTTTATGAAAAGTACCAAAAATTTTCCCTAATAAAACATTGATATGATAATTCAACAAAAAAATTCAACATTAAAATAAATTTTAATCTTTCGTGGGAAATTAATTTTATATTTTGTGAACAAATGTTGAAAAAACAACCTTTTTAAAAATAAACATTTATGAGAAAAAATTTATTTTTCTTTATAAAGGTTATTATTTTATTTCGAAAAATAGATAATCTTTATTTTTATTTAATTAATGTATAAAAAATATAACATTAATAATTTAGTTATCCCTATTTATACCTCCCAATTTAACTACACGTTTATTACATTTCATATAGATTTAGGGTTGCATGTGTGATAATCTATCGATGAAATTGAATTTATTTAAAATGAAATATATCATAATGACTAGTGGTGTTACATTATATTCTACTTTTGATTTTTAATTCAATATATGATGTCAAAAAATATTTTCGTATTTTAAAATATAAGGGTGTTACACTAATACAATTTTTAACTTCACAAACTAACCAATTTCCTTGGGATAGGTTAGGGGTTATACTAACCTTATGTGATCTCCCAATTAGAGGACTTATTGGATCAAAATTTCAAGGGATTAATAAAACATTGGTTTTATTTTTCCCTGAATAACAAAAATAATTTGATATTATATTGATTAAAAACCATATATATGATGAATGTGTATAAATAATACAACATCAATGGAAACCAATAAAATATTAATGATGAAAATAATAAAACATCAATATAACAGAAATGAATTTTAAAATATGCCTCAAGAGATTCAAAGGATATATCAATTTAATAGCACCCATGTGGCATCACTCGAATGAATTTTATTAGAAACCCCGATATTTAACTCACTCCCAATGAACATACATCATCATGGTCCACTAGATAATTTTGAGACTCTTCCATTACATGTGTCGTAATGAAAAAAAACATAAAATTCCCTAAATCACCTTAGAAGGGTGTAACAATAACACATAGCTTGTAATTTAGATATACTTCTTAACACAATCCACAATAAAAAACAAGTTAAAACAATTTATATAAATGTGTTGTGACAAGGGAAAAATATTTTCGTCAAAGCCATTAAATAACTCATATAAATAAAAACATACATTAACACATATTACATTTTATTAATACATTAATGAATATTACCATGCACACACACACAAACACAATTTCATGTTTGTATCCCATAACACACACTATATTCATTCTTGTTGAGTTATCTTCTATAAAAGTCATCCATCAGTTATTAAAATAGAATATTTTAAATCACAAACATTATTTTTCCAACATCGATTTTGCAACATGACTTCCACACCAATCCAAATAAACACACACAACCCATGTATTCCAAGGTAATAAATAAATAGTTTTCAATAATTAATTTATTCCATTTTAATCATTTATTAGAAATTTTTTTTCAGAATTAAAACTAAATAATAATTTAAAAATGATTATTAAAACATCTATAACATTGGGTTTTGAAAAAAACATTTTGTAACCTTCATAAACCCAAAATCCTAGATAAGGTGCTAGAACCAATATCATTACATTTATTTCCTCATACTGATAAATAAGTAAAAAACATATCTATGAAAAAAATACAAAATTAAGATTAAATAAAAGATTTCATTGATTCCCAAAGATATTTTACATTTAATGTTTTAGATAATCAAGAAAAACTCATATATAACAACTTGGATAAGTATAATAAATTCTTCCATAAAAATCAACATCATCTCACACTAACATTATCACATATTGAAACCATATAAGGAATAACATATCTAAAATAATTTTTCAAAACCAAGGGAAAATTAAATATGAGATATGATATATCAACTGATACATATGGTTAAAAATATAAATTGACAATTTAATTTTATTTGAAGGAATTGAATGAGAATATAGTTATGATGACATATTCAATGTTCTTATGTAATATTCCAACCTTGAAAAACATGATAAGCCAGATGATATATTCTATCGTAGTGGTGATTCCCAACAAGATAATAAAAATAAGTCTTTAATATAATAAAAAATATACATACAGCCAAAGTAAAAAAGTCAAAGGAGTAGTTATCATAATATATAAACAACCTAATACAAATATGATAAAGTTGAAAATTATGATAATATATGAACCACAATTCCTAATGTGACCAACCGTCACAAATAACATATCCCTATAAAAGGAAATGATGGAAAGGGAAGATTTAATACTATAATATGCTTTTCCCATTACCTGTGGCCTAAAAAGATACATCTCCAACTACACATAGTAAAAAGAGGTTGTGAGAAATATTTCCATTAGGATGTCACAATAGAGTCTAAAAAAGTTCTAATAACACGAATGAAGTATCTATATCAGGAAAAATAAATTAACATAGAGTTTTCCCAATATAAACCAATTTCGAAATCATTTACTTCATTTATCAAGATACATTATTTATTAAAAATTGTATGAATATGAAAATTATATCTGAAAAAAACAAGAAGTAATAAAAATGAAAAATAATATAATAATATAAAAAATATCTATTATGTAATCCATAATATGAATCCATGTGACAAAACATCATGTGAAGACACGTGAGCAACAATCCCTGGAAAATCCATAATGTGAAAAATAAACTGTAAATTAAAATGAACTCTATACTGGTATTTATGTTATGGGAATGTGTAACAGACATAAATGAGCCTAAACATGGAATATTTTGGTACCAATCGATATCACATCCTACCATAGTATACAGATATAATGAAACATATATTGGAATTACGAACAATATGAATGACACATCTACTATAGATTCACCTTGGTTTTCCATTTTATGAGTTCTATAAAATAAATTTTAAAAAAATATCCTAATTTGTAAAAATAATTCATGGAAAATATAATACGCATTTGTGTTTTAAAATAAATTTATTAATGAAAAACACCATTCAAGAATTAAATTTCAAACATTGTGTGGAAAACCCCAATTTAAAACATATTTACTCCAATTAAAAAAATTTAAATCACTAATCACTCTAATTAAATGTTCAACCTGAAATAATTTTACCGCAAAATATTTTATTCATGGAATTAACACATTTTATAGATACAAATAAATCTATAATAGTAGTTGAATTATTTTACATAGACGTGACAAACAGAAAGGGTATATCAGGTCTTCATAATCCTACATCAAAAAATGTATTATTACTCTACCAAAACCCATATATTCCCCATAAAAACCCATTTTTGTTCCACAAGATGATAAGAGTGGTGACCCTCTATAGATCTAAAATGAAATCAAAAAATTGGATATAAAAGGATACATACCATGAGATAAACTATCACGAATGTAGGAAGACTACATAAAATCTCAAGAGAGAAGACTTGATATCATTGTGGAAATTTAATTCAAGATAATATGATTTTAGGGTGTCTTGAAAGGTTAAAATAGTTTCAAGGGGATTTTTTATTACAAAAAATATATCATTAAAAAATCATAAATTTTTTTACTTATAAGGGACCATGATCAGAGATAAACATCCACCATTACCATGAAACAGTATATGGATCATGTTTGGAGTTCATGGATTGGATGCATTGTTACTCTAATTATGCTCCAACCATGCATAACCAATATTCTAGGGGTGAACAGTTTTCAATTGGTGGTCACCAGTTTTGAGACAACTAGGAACCACCTTCTAGTGGATAAAAATAAGCTTCATGGGTTCTGGTCCAAAATATAATGGGTTTCCCTTACCATGTTTCAATTATTCTTAACCCTGGGTGATTTGAAACATTTCAGATAACCCATGAAAGGACCGCAAATTAATACCTGACTAGGAAATGGTCAAAAATGATCAAGAAGTACATGGTAAAATGTAATTGAAAATTAATATTTTCTACTCATTAAGGATATTTTTTCCCAAGAATGACGTCAATATTATTTATTTTGAAAAATATAAGTCCATTTCTTCTTTATAAACAATTTCAACTCCCACATCATTTGGATATCCTATCTGCACTACCGTATTACCCAATCTAAAGGAATCATTCTATCAGTATTTACTAGATATTAAAGATACGTAATCTATAGTATATTCTATAAAATCTTGGTATTGGTATTATGACAAAAATCATCCCATTATAATACTTTTTATTGATCCAGGTGATAACTCCTTGGAAGGAAAAAATGTAACACATCATATATCAAATTAAAAAATGAAATTGATTCCAACTGATACACAACCTTTCTACGTCTCCCCCATGATCTCAAAGGGGCCATCAAACCCCAGTTCTAACATACACTACATACCTAAAAGATTGTATACCAAGAAAGATGTACATAGTTGAATTAAATGATCACTAACCACATACTCTAGCGATAAATGTCGATGGTCTACAAATAATTTTTTATGGATTTAATAATTTCTATTATCCCACTATTCAACATCACCTTTTCAGTATTATTCTAAACGAGGCATGGACCAAATAAGTTCTCCACTACCAACTCCTTCCAAAAAAATATTGTTCTAAATTTACTCTATATAACACTTAAATGTATTCCATGTTAACATAAGTCTGATAATAATTGTCAATATAAAATTGGACCATGGGTAATTTTTTTATAAAGTTACACCAAAATAAAAAACACAATCCTATGTAATTTCATCAAGATAGTATAAATATATCTATTTCCTTCCATCATTCTACTGATGATAAGTCATTATAAATTATAATAGAGAAACCTTCACCTCTTTTATTCCTTTACATAACACGGATGTGATCCTTGTGTCCCTATTAGAAACATTCACGCATGGCGATCAATGAAGTCATATAATCTCTTAAATTTACATGTATTTGAGCTATTATACATTCATTATCTCCCAGATATGTTGGAAATGATATTTTTTTAATTAGATCAATGATCACTAAAATAACAACACTCAAATTAGAATGAAATGAAACAAATGTTGAAGTCCTTAGAAATCTCATCCCATATCCATACCAGTATATAATGTGTTTATAGAAAAAAAATTAGGGCTATGGTGTTATAACATTATTTTTCACAAAAATAAGACACTATGATAAAAAATATGCAACCAAACACTTCATCGAAGGAAACCATTACAAACTTCTAAATTTAGAATACATCATAGTATTCCTAGGTTGTACAGTCCAACATCAATTGTGATTTCCATCCATCATCTCCATACTTAGAGAAAATGAAATAACCAACCTATTACAGAATCATAAATATCTACTGAGAGACTAATACCACTCACATGATGTGACCCCATCATAAATGTATTTAATAATGTTTTGTAACAATGTGATTGTCAAATTTTTTAGTTGAACTCACTCACTAATGGATGAGCCAAATTTTATTGATGTAAAGCCATCCGATCCACCAACCTTATCCACTCCCACATTCATATCTGAAAGAAATATCATAAAATATCATTACTCAAAAGATTCACTTGTGGATTATGTCATTAATTTCATTTTATTGAATTTGAAATAATATTCACATTCCCATGGGTGTATTAAATTTTTAAATCAAAACATATAACACACTTCACCAAAATATCTATATAAAATTTAGATCCATATGACTAAAAGATATATTCTAGGATCTTATAATCAGAATAGAATATAAATATTACAAAAATAGATAGTGATACCATGTTTTGAGTGTATTCATAACTTCATCCAAGTCTATATAATGGGTTGGGTAGTTTGACTCAGGAGGTCGTAACTGCCGAGATCCATAGCTCGCCACCTATTTTCCCTATATCAATAGATATCCCAACACATACCAAATGTTTCATAGAAAACATCAAAACCTAATCTGGGATTCGGAATATTCAAAACTACTGATAGGGTCAACCTCACATTCATTTACTCTAATTATCTCTGACATCTATTGTTACCTTAAATATTTTAACCTATTTGGGATAAATATTTCATCAAAATTAGATATTTAAGAAATAATAAATTAGTCTCTTATAGTAATATACATATCCTAATAATATCCAAATCTCTATCAATTTTCTAAAATTATAAAATGAGAGAACATCATGTGTCTTCTCTCAATATAGTGATATTTTCCTATAATATTTGACATGCCTAATAAATATCACTAACCAGAAAAAAAAATTCACATTTGGAAGGCATATTATATAGATAATGGTCTGTCATCGTTAAAATTTTGATATCTTAATGGCATTTATTCTCATCATCTAAATTATAATGAATTAAAATTTAATTCATGAATACAAAACCAAAAGAGTTCATGAAGTGATGAATAAATTTCTTTATCTATACCATAACCCCCCCCCCTAGGAGATTTAGTGAGACCGAATTACATAAACATAAACTCGAAAGTTCCCATACTATATCCTAAAAGATATCTTAGGTATATCATCATTTCAGAATCTCAAATTTTAGTAATCTGAAATAAGATCTCCATTAAAAAACAATCATTAGCCTTTATTCTAGTAAAAACATCCTCAATCATAGGAAAAAATCTAATTTTTCTTAAAATAACCCTGATTTAATATTCGATAATCCACACAAAGTATGTGACATCCATCATTTGTCATTATAAAGTGAATAAGAGATGCTCATGTTGTCATTATTTGACAAATTTATACATTATACTATAGATCCTCATGCTTTTCTCTATGTTCCACCAACTCAGCATGTTTCATTTGATAATATAAAATAGAAATGGGAATCAAAAAAAGGTGTTGGTCAGTAGTAATCTCAAACATTCTATGTGGTATACTAGAAATATCTTATAAATAGAACTTATAGTACTCTCTCACAACTAAAGGAGGAAATTCTCCCAAAGAAGGATCAGTGAACTCAAATAAAATCTTAGATAATTAGAAAATTATTACCCCAACATATAAAAAAACATTTCCCACCATTCACGATCTTATGTCCAATTCACCTTGAAAAACAAGGGTGACCCCATTAAAAGATATAAAATGATCCTGGAAATGTTGATAGTCTATAGTGGACTTAAAAATCATAATATAATCCACTCCATGTATCCTATAAATTATTTTAAAATCAATAAATAAAAATTTACACAGCCTCTTGAATCCTTTTATCATCACATAAGATGTGAGATGCTTCAAACATTGACATGATATTTTTCTTAAAGGAATGGTAATATCCAATAATTATGAAAAAATAATTTAAAAGAATTCCTAACATGTAATATAACATTGGTGGTATGAATAAATGAGTAGAACCTATATAAAAAAATGTTATCACCATAGATAATGAAATAATCATCATATCTCAGACATTTGAAATCTCTTCATTAGATTTATATGTAATATACACTCCCAAAAAAAATCATTTGTTCATAGCCACAAGAATATCTATATTGTCCTGAGGCTTATATCCACCACCCTTGTATGCATATTTATGTACCTAGGAACTATTTGTGATAGTGGATATTTCTTTATTTCCTTGAAATTTAATTTCACTAAAAGTATTTTTGTGACCGGATTTTTTGAATAATGATAAACTTTTTGAGACGAAAAATTGTTAGACATGGTACAAACATGACTTCCAAACTAATAGTAGGTGACTAGTTAATACCATATCAAAGCCCCTTAAACTAGTCCAAAAGGAAACTAAACACTATTGTAATTTCTTTTCTGGCCATAGAATAGACCCTTTCAAATAACAACACCAACCATAGTTCCACCCAAACCATTATTTTTTATCTATTTCTACCTCACCCAGTTTTTAATTGTCAAATACCACATCAAGGGTTAGAGGATATGTGATAATAAAGATTGATAAAATATCCACACTCAATCACTATTCATACAATAATTCATTTTGGTACACATAACTGAAATGAAATGGTACTAAATTCACCAGCTCAATAAAATACATGGAATAGACCATCATGGAAATCCAAACATCTCCAACCCATTCCCCATATCATGTCCATAGAGAATACCACCTTTTAGAATTTAAGTGTACTCAAATATTTTAGATACTTTCAAACAACCCAAGATTCTAATAAAATTATTGGGGTCCCTTTTCACTATATAATATGGGATTATTTTTCTTAGAAAATCCTAAACGATGATCTATAGATCATTCCAGGTTCCCAAAAACAACTTATCCTAGAGTTTTATTTGTTTGGATTATAACATCAACCAAAGAATAATCCAATAGAGGATTTACTTATGGATCCTTTCTAATAAACTCATTGAACCAGTCTCAAAACTGGTAAAAACATTCTGACCACCCAAGGTAATAAGAGTTTGAACATGAATGATCGATTTCTAGCCACCATCCCACACTAACTACTAGATTACTGATATACGTAAATCATATTTACCAAACACATAGAACCAATTCAAGAAGTATTAATAGACATCAGTCTAAGTCTCACTTTCATACCCCTCTATAATGAACCAACCTGGTTCTACTAGAGATTCCACCCAATTTTTCATGTCATGGTGGTGTGGTCAAACAATATTACAAATACAATTCTAGAATATAACTAAAACAAGGCAGACAGTCATATTTAAATTTATATGAATATGATAAAAAGGATATATAACACATAAAAATTTGTATAAACTAGAAAAGTATGATAATACTATAACAATAATTCTCCATGTGACCAGTCATCCCATCCAAACCATCATTCACAAAAAAAATAAGGAAAATGGAATATTCCCTTCTGCAACAAGCCATTCCCTTTACCAGGGGAATACAAAAAAACTTATACAAATACCCAGTTACAAATGTAGGTTATAAAAAGAATGAATAGTATGATACCATAAAATATTCTTTAGAAGGATTAATAACAAGAACGCATCTTTTCTAGATTTTTAAAAAAATTACAAATAATTTTCATATATTCAAACCCATTTATAAATTATTTACAATGGTTTATATAAAATCTATTTACATTCACAATGTTATCAAATTGAAAATTATAGGAGATAAAATAGTAGTATAAATCCATACACTATAATCAAATAATGTCAACACATGTATTTAAAATAATCCATCATGTAATGGCATGTGATATAAACTCATTTTAAAATATGTGAGAAAAAATATAGGAAAAAATAAATCACGAGATAAAAAAACCAAAAAAGAAAACATATTTTTATTTTTAATTATGTTATTGGAATATATAATATTTATAAAAGATAATAAAGTCAGAATATTTTAATTCCAGCCATTATCAATTCCTTCCCTAGTTTGGTGATACCATAAAAACTAGCGGCCTTATGGTCACTATATGTTACTTGTCTCTTCATGATGTTCCCAAGATTCCCAATGTGTAATGTTTGTAAAAATGCATTTACAAATATTGATTAAAATTTTTATAACATTTTTAAATCCAATCCATTCCACATTGGTGATTGAAATCCCATTTCCAAACCAATGATACCTTTCATGCATTTAAACGAATATATATATTTTGAAAACATGTTTTTAATAAAACCCCTTATAAAATATATATCCTTAAAAAACATTTAAAATTAAAAATAACTAAAGTTATATGAATAACCAATTATAATTTTATAGGAATAATAATAATGCATATAACTAACTCATTTTATATAAAAATCTACCTCATGAAAGGAGTATTATTTAATTGTCATCGACAATGGAGTCTAGGGAAGAGTATACTGTGTCATCATGATACAATATCCAAGAGAAACACAAAATTACTTTATAAAACCTAAGATCTAGAATAGACTAATTAATTTAGATTTATATGATGATATGGAAATATAATCATTGAAAATTCAATAAGAAAAGGAAAAATTGTACAAAAATGCAATATATGATGCAATTATCTATCAAGAACAATGGAAACCATCCGAAAACCCAAAGAGAGGAGCCTCTAGTACAATCTATAGATATAAGGTTGATCCAATGCGATGATAGAGGGAATTATAGGTTAAACCAGGGTATTGGGGATATTTATTAAATAAAAATTGTGCAATAAAAACATATGTGGATGGGTTTTTTTGGAGAAGTTACACAATTTGGGGTTGTAGTGTGACATATAAATAGATCATGTTTGGGATGGATGGTTTAGATGCATTGTAACTATAACTCAAATTACAACCTTGCATAAACCCCATATCTAGGGGGAAATGTTTTTATTAGGTGGAAACATTATTTTGATGTTTTTTTCTCCCCTTCTAGTTTCACAACATATTATGCACTCTTTTCTAGGCCAAACCACATGGTTTTCTCTAACTGTGTGCCAACCATTAACAATCCTATGGGATTGTAATTTTGTGATGTAAAAAAATAAGACAATTACTGACTCAAAAAATTTATGGTCCACAAATGGTTCAAAATGTATCTCTAAAAAATTAATGGATCCACTACTACAGAATCAAACATTAACCACATTGTAATATTCCATTATCAACACTAAAATAGAATGACTACCATAACATGACCCAAGTTAATAGGTTTTTATCTATGATTTTAGAATCTCAAAAAAAATACCATTAATGAGTGCATTTATTTATCAATGATAAAGGGACCCCTTATAATCACTTATAGAAGCCCAAATAAATGGAATATTTATCAAAAAATTTAGAAACACTCTTAATGGACTCATTTGTTAAAACATTTACTAGATTTAAAATAGGTTAGTACTGCAATGTGACGTTAAAACACACTACAACCCTAGATAAGTGATTATATTATGGTGTTGTAAAAGTACACTATAGAATTATAAATATCACAAAATATAGAAAAATAATATACAAATATATAATTTAAATGAAAAAAATCCATCAAAAATACATGAAAAAACTCGGTTAGTGAGATTAAAAATCACATATAGAAAATAACAAGATAGCCCTACTTGTAAAAACGAATGAACCTATATAATAAAACAATTCAAATTTTAGAAAAAATATAAAGAAATAAATTAATCACAAATTTTTAATTTTATACAAAAAACTGACTCATATTAGGTACGTTTTGTCTTATATTGTGTTTCAGTTGATTTTTACACGTGACATAACATGTATTGTTCAAAGTCAAGTATTATATCAACAAAAATGACTAAATAAGTATAATATAAAAATGGTAATGAAATTATTTATATAATAGTATATAGAATGATAAGAAAACAATCTAGGCTTGTCTTCTCGATTTTGGGGATGTGATGCACATTTTAAATGAAAATGACACTTATATATTGAAAATATGCACTTCAAGTCATAACGGTCACAAAAGTCATTGTATTATGGTCAGGATTATTACTACACATATAAAATGACTTATTAATCATTTTACTAATGTATCAAAATAATCCTGATGTTTTTCCTATGTTTTGAGTATGGAAATTGGAATTTCTTACCAAACATTCTTTTTCAAATAGAAACACAAACATTCAGTCATTCAGGTAGAATATTGTGTGTAGTTGATGTGTGATTTATTTATACATGTCAAAAATATATTATAAATATTTCCCATAAATTTTCATGTTAATAAGAGTGTGTTTTAACTATTTTCAATGAGTGGAAATATTTTGTATTAAAACGTCATTTTTAATGTGATAACAGAAAAATTTGGTCAAATGGGGAACATCATGTATGAGATTGAGGTGAATCAAATTCATATAACTCAAAAATGACATATAGATATTTTTTTATAAATTATTAGAATAATAATAATGTTTTTAATATGTTTTGAGTATCTCAGTTCTCTTTTTTACTAAAAATAATGTTATTTTTGAAAAAAAATATCACAAATGGATCCATATGAGTCACAATGAATATCAGATTGAGGTGAGGCGGATTCCTACATGTCTTAAATGACATATTGATAATTTTAATAATTTATGATAATAATATGATTTTTATTTGGTTTGAGTATGTCACTTGTTTTTTTGACTAAAGTGTCATTTTAAACATGAAACACACACTTTGAGTCTTACAACTCATATCTGATTGTGCATTTGAGGTGTGAATGATTATTACATGTAAAAAATTAATTATAAATATTTTTCCTAATTTATCAGGTTGATACATATATGTTTTCTAATTTTTCATTTAGTATCACTTTTTGAATTTAAATGTATATTTTATGCTAATAACAAAGACATTGAGTCATACTAGGAACATATTGTATTAGATTTAGGTCATCATGATTACTACTTGTCAAAATTGACATATGGATCATTTTCATATCATACATAAATATTCAAAAGTTTTCTTCTAAATTTTGTGTATTTCGGTTTCCTTTTTTACTACAACTAGTGTCAATTTGAAATAAATAGATGCAGTTAGAGCCATACTAGTCGCACCATTAGTCAGAACCGGGTGTGGATAATTATTACACATCCCTAAAAACATATGGACTATATTTATAATGTATAAAAAAATATGAATTTTTAAAATACGTTTTTAGTAATCCACTAGTGTTTTAATAAAATGACACATTAAATTTGAAACACACACTTTGAGTAATAAATTTCACATCATGTGTGGGTTTTTTGTGAGGCAGATTTTCATAGTACAAAAATTAATTAGGAATATTTTTTCTTAATTATAAATGAAATACGAGTATAATTTATTGGTTATTAGTGAGTGACACTTGTTTTTGTCAAATGCCAATTTTAATGTGATAACAAAAACATTGAGTCATACTGAGAAGAGTATGTCTCAGATTTGGGTGTTGATAATTCTTAAATATAAAAAATGACTCGTGGGTCATTTTCATAAATTAAAAAAATATTATTAATGTTTTTTCTTGGTGTTAAGTATTTAAATTGAATTTTTACTAAAATTATTGTCATTTATGAATAAAAAAGACACACTATGAGTCATATCGGTCACATCATACACCATTTTGAGGCATGGTTGATTTCTAAACATCCAAAATAACACATGGATTGTTTCCCTAAACTGTCACAAAAATCAAAATTTATTTCAATGGGTTTTAATATTTTGTTGTTAATTTTACAAAAATTTTATTTCAAACTAGAATCACACATTTTGAGTCATACATGTCAAATCATTCCTTGATGGTAGACTAATTTACTCACATACCAAATAAAATATAAATTATTGGCTAAATTTATCTATACTATATGAGTATGTTTGATCTTTTTTTATGGGTTACACTTTTTTCATTAAAATTTTAATTTTAAAATGATAATGAACACTATTGTTCATACTATGAAATATATTTATCATATTGAGGTGAATGTAATTTTTATATGTAAAAAATGACATATAGATTGTATTAAGAAATTACCAAAAAAATCTAAATGAATTTCCACAGTTTGGAGTATGTGAGTTGAACTTTAAACTAAAATAAATGTCAATTCAAAATTAATCCGAATTCATTTTCAAGGTGATGATAAACTCTAATATATCAACACAATTATTTTCTCATCAAAATGGGAATATCCATTTTTTCATGTATGATTATTTATAATAATGATATGTTTTTTATTAATTATATTGTGAAAATTGATCATTTTATATAACTGATGTGAACATTCTTGATGAATTCCACTTGAATGGATTTAACAAAAATTCATGATATTATATCATGTATTAATAGATGATCTAATAACCCAAATAATTACACTACCCACAAAAGTTAAACCGATGTCTCGTTATTTTCTAAAAATTAATAATTGTAATGAAGAAATTTTGTATTTCATTATTTTTTTTGATGATTCTGATCATTAAGATTAATTATTTTTCAATGGAATGTTCATATAGATATATGTTGATTTGAAATTTCATTTGAAATAGGTATTACATTTTCTTGTATTTCATCTTTTTAATTTTCATTCCATTTGATGTAATGTTTCCATTGAAATCGTCCCTCCTCAGGGACCATAATCTCACAATGTTGGTTGTCTTCCAGTAGTTATCCCATGCACCTATTGGTTTCTATTATTTATTAAAGAAAATTTATTCAAACATTTAGTTTTGATTATTTAATTTTTTGATGATTGTATTAGTGATTTTTGACTCTCGAGTTACTATTAGATCCAATACAAATATTGTTTCATTTGTTGGTTGGAGAAATCAATGGCATGCAACTTCATTTGTTTTTTTATAGTCAAATTTTTTTCTCAGTGATGGGCTACTTTCAAACTCAAACAATGGATCTCATATTATGTTGAAATATTTGTGGTCATATATCATAATAGTTTCTCAATAAAATTGTTTTATCCTCATTATACTCAATTTCATAAAAATTTAATTGTTTTCATGCTGGTGTTTTATCTCCTCCTCCACCTCAGTCTCTAACACCAAATCCACCTCTTCATATTCCTCCACCTTTGCATTCACCATTTTCGAACAATTCTTTTGGTTTATGGTCAGAACTTCAAAATGAATTCATTTTATCCATTTTAATTTTATATGAGATATAGATCAAATATATTATATAATAATTTTATCATAATTTTTCACACGCCATATATATTTTAAAAGACATTACTAGTACTATACCGCAAATAGAGTAGGATTTAACCTAAAGGTTTCATTGACATATATTTTTAGAACATGCATAGTCACCAATCATCTCTAAAAAAATATTTATTATTTTGATTATGAATGTTTCTAAAAATCATGATAGTTCGGAGAAAATTTAGAAAAAAATTATTATTAAATATATGTAATTAAATAGAAGTTAATATAAGAAATTACATATTGGGTTTGATGTTATAATAATTCATTATGATATATCTCATTAATTTTCAAATATAATATCTGAAATTGATGTCCTTATTTATCTTCGGAGACTACAAAAACATGGGAAAAATAATATTTTTTAAATGGTTTAATAGTTAAATTATTCTATATACATATGAATTTTTTAAAATTTTATTAATCAAAATTCATTATCTCATTAGACACCAAATTCATTACATTATTTAGATTATATTTATTTAACTCAATATTATAAAAAAACATTTTCAAAACACATACATAATGTAACATCCCCAAACCGGATGAAACTAAACTAGTGAGTGGTTTGGATTCCCAAATGACCTCATGCATGCCTCCCCATACAGCAGACATTGTCGACTAGTAGTTTGGGTATAATGGATCATGTGGGGATACTATACCCACTTTACCAGAGTAATCCACAACATATATCATATAAAATAAATTAACAACAAAAAATCTTGTAGGAACATGAATTACCAATCAATTCCTAACCATCTTACAAACCATAACCAAATAATAAATATGGTACTCTATTCTAATAGTTCCAATGTAATGAAAAACTAAAAGAAACTCCATCAAAAGTGTCAACAAAATATATCATAACTCCATGTTTATACACTCATCCATGAACCCCCCAGGTCCAACTCAACTCCCTTGCATTGGGCCTTTACCCTTGTTTGTACCTAAAAACATAAAATCTGTTCAGGTTCTCAATGGGGGACGAAGTAAGGTCTGAGTAGAACTCAGTACGTCTACCCAACTGGTGTCTAATAATTATGTAGTCTAAGAATATAGTTTATGGAAGATCTAAATGAATAAAAAATAAAAAAAATCAAAATTGGGTTATATTTGTTATCAATATTCACATTAGACATTTAAAATCTCAATAACAACATTCATCACTTATTCCATGGGTTATGTTTTCTCATCATCTTCACAACAGCCTAACCTAAAAAATTATAATTCATGATGGTATATGTGAAGTTCCCTACCTCGCCAGGGATGGAAATTTCATAAACTAATACATTGCACATACCTTGGAGCCTCAATCTAGGTTGTCTAATAAAATCCAACCATTCGGGGTAAAGATACTCAGTCCCCTTCCCTAAAATGTGCATTATATCGGTGGGTTTAGAGCCCTGGTCTAACTAAAATTATAGGCATATACCCTTAATTCCAAAACCCCAAAATTAAAATGACACATTCACATGAATATTGATCCAATATGAATATATACCATATCATAAACCACACATATTCAACACAGATAAAATTCATATATTCATTGATATATTGCTCATTTTACTCCTTGTCTATTTAATACACTTTTTATTTTTATTATATATTCCTTTTTACTCATTTCCCATTTCTGACCTTCACTATTATAACATATTCAAAACATTATACCATTTCAAATGACTAGACACAATTAACATTAGATCATTTTTATAACATTAACTAATTTTTCAAAACATTTATCATGGGATATATCACAACACAAATGTTCTTTACAATTGACATTTCAATTATCCATGTTTGGGAATATTGAACACAATATGGGTGGAACTAAACGGTCTAAATAATCCCAATGTATCCCATGGGGATCATGAAGGGTTTAAATCATCCATTAGATAACCATTTTACCAAATCATATGAGTGGATTCAAATTCAAAATAATAGGAAAGAAATATTACAACCACATATTCAAAAATCAAAAACAGGATTCATGGATATAACATATATACCGCAAATGTCGAATCCAAAGATTAGTTCTCGCATAGCCTTACTAATAGATCTGGATTAAATCACCAATATAATCATCAACCTAATCTACATTAAAAAAATGTTTTTTGGGATTTAGAATAAGTTGAATGAAATCAAAAACCCAAATATGAAATGGAGACGAATGTTAATTGTTATATTCACCCGGATCTTCTATATGCACCCAAAAACACTCCAAACGACCAATAATCTAAGGAGATTAAAACATGGGATGTCATTGTCGAAATGGTTCATATCTAGATGTACAATAAGATAAATGGGGAAATAAATTGTATGTGAAAACTTAAAATACAAATCAGGACAATTGAAAAAATACCACATCTAAAGGGGCATATAGTTTAGCTACTAGGTTTAAAAAATTCATGTCCAAATATTTTTTTACATCTAAATAAGAGGGGACATGTCACATACTATCTTTCGGGACCATTATGGTTTGAATAGTATTATTTCTACCATAGATAATGTATATGTCCAAGCCTTCACGGCTGGTCTTCACCATTGAACTATTTAATGTAATGGTGTGACAACCACGAAACATGCATATGATAGCCTGATTTCCCTTTATTTTGTGTCCTTAACCCCCCCCCCAATAGATCCTAGACCATCCTTACAAACTCAGAAAACATGAAATTATCCATAATTAATGGATTTAAACATAAATATAAAAAATAATATACCTCCATGATGTTCGAGATCTTGGAACATTCCCACTTTATAAAATATTTTCCACATTCCACCATTCCAAAATATCATGAAGCATTGATGGAAAACAGATCAATCCACTACACTCATATATCCTCATCCCTCTCCTAAATCACTTCTTGATAATTACCATGCTGCAATTAGATTCAAAGTATAGGCACAGTACGAACCAATAACTCTTTATCACTACTATCTACAATACTACCTGGATGATCCTAATGATATTTAATAGCCTAAAGTTCAAAATCCTCATAATCAATGACATAATATAGTTCAGGGTGAAAATGATGAACTATGATGCATCAAATAAGTCGTTCATTCCACTATACCACTGTTGAAGAGCCATTAATTATGCCATTGGTTCGATCCTCTAAAAATCCATAAACTACCCAAAATTACCTGGTTCAAACATTCTATTTTTCTAAATATATTGGTGACACAACCTTATTGTATATCACACCTAGATTTTGTTAATTATTTATCTTTCAAATTATGTTATATTTTTTATATTTTTCAATAAGTGTGACACAAGAAATAATAATTTACATATATAGATATATTAAAATACTGTATCAAACTTATCCTTACCATGGAACTTACTTGGAATTTATTACATGGAATACCTACTTGGATTGTAATACATTCAATACTTACTTGGCTTGAAATTCCCATAACACTGAATAGGCATATGTTACACGCAACAGATATTTTCTATAAATAATAATTTTATTATAATTTTAAAATATGAAATAATTATAACTTAGCCATTAAATATAGTAATATGAATCGTAATATATACTTTTTAAGTTTTTTTAATTTTTTTATGTAAATAAAACATATTGATAATGAAATATATGATTTTTGGTAATGTTTTATTATGTTTAAGAACACTTTTTTCTCAAATGAACCAATTTTAATCTTAAAAAAAAATTTAAAAAAATTTACATTTAATTATATAAAACAAACATGATTTATGAATTTATAAATCCACATTTGTCTTCAGGGGATTTTTAGTTATTTTTTCATAGAAACATCATTTTTTGATAAATTGTGAAAATAATACTTTTGGGTTGAAAACCGACTTTTTGATTAAATAATTATTAATGATAAATTATTTTTTAAAATTTTCTTCTACTAAAAATAGATAATTAAGCATTTATTAATGTAATTTTGGTCATTTGAATCAAATTCACTATGAAATTAAATATAAAAAGTTAATAAATGTTTGTTTTCTTTCTAATTTAAAGACCCATAATTTCGTCTCATCTGTAGTATTTGAGTGAATATTTACTTTGCTAATTATGTTATTTGAATTTTGAAAAACACTCAAAACCCATTCAAATAAACATAATTTGTTTATTATAATAAAATCAAAATAATTTCTGGCAAAATTCATTAGTAAAAGAGAATAAAATTAATCACAATGATTAAGGTCAAATTAATCATAATTTGAGACTAAACCATATTCTAATGGGACCATGTTGTATACAAAACTATACAAAAATCTTTTTCTGGACTTCATTATACTATAAACCTTCAACTGTGGATTTATTTTGGTTTGGTATGGCTTTTATAGGTAATAACAAGTATACATATAAATTTTTTAAAAAATTCATGTATGCCCTTTTCCTTCCATATAAAAGTCCACAGCTCACCCGCATCCTCAAGCCTCTCAAAAATGACAGTATCATAAAATATATTTCTCATACACATGAAAAATATCCCTCCCTTACTCGTATAACCCTTCCCTTTAATAGAATGAAGACCAAATAATCCTTTTGGTAAAAACCAAGAGGAGTTACCCGATTAACAGGTAGCATCTTCTCTGAAGTCCTTTCATTTATTTTCTTTTTGAACTATTCAAATCTGATTATAATATTATTATATAAAAAAATAGTATCCTAAATAAATGTTTATGATTTTATGTGAATTTTTCTACCGACACATACCCAAACCTCCATCTACTAGGTAATAGACATATTTTTCATATGTACGTTGAACAAGAGCATTATAAAACGATGAATGATCATTTTCACATTACCATTTATCATGGTGGAAATTATTATATAAACTATTTTTATATAAGATATAAATAGTATTTATAATATTTTTATGATGTTTTATGTTTTTTGGACATAAATTTATGCATTCTGTCGTATTTTAATAGAATAATTTTATTCGAGGAAGTGTAGACTACCTTCCCCTCAAAGCGATGTGATTCATTCATACACTACATTGTTTGTATTAAAAATGGATTTAGTGAATATATATGATATTATAAAACTAGTTTTATGACGATATATGTCTACATAAATATATTTTAATTTCAACATGATAATTAAACAAAAATAGAATTCATGTGTACGTTTTGTCTACTATCATCATGAACATCGTATTCAGTTTCATAATTACATATCCTATAAATTATTATAATAAAATTATATGATATATAAATGGTATTTATATTATTTTTTAAATTATTTATATCATGATATAATAGTATGGACCAATGATATACCAAATTTAGACACATGTGAAGAATAATATGAATAATACCCAAAGCGAAACCTTAACATATGATGGTAATCAAGAGGGTCATATAAGTTCATAATCAAACCATATGTCATATTATATATATTAATATGGTTTTTTAAACCATGTAAAATAAATTTATATTTTCTATAAATGTGGTTTTAATGTGTAATTAGAGAGTCAAAACCCAAGGTAAGGGGATTTTATCCCACCTTTTATTTCGTGAGATACATGTTATGTTCACCACCTTTTCTTTTGGAGTTGTGTTTGTACTGTCCATTATTTTATTCCATGTATATTATACATATGTTTATGGGTATTATGATATCCATTTCTGAATCATTATTTCATGGGGTATAATTTTAAAATGCTACCAATTTGGTGAAATATTTTTGCCTCAATTTTCCTTCTTTGAGACTTAGAATTTGGTATGCACCTAAACTCTCTTCAGGGTGTACATAAATCCATTTTACATTTTATATCATAAATTTATTAATTTTCATGATATTGTTATCCTTATAAAATATTATTTTCGTACATAAAAATTATTATACAAAGTTACAATGTTATAAGAGATTATTAAGACAATCTGATCATATTTCATAATTGTTTATGTTTATGCTTCCTTTGATGAAATCATATGATATATATCTCAATCTAATTAATTAAATTTAGTATCCAATGGTAATTAATTATTAATTCATATATTGGTAATATTTATTCCACATATTGGTACATAATATAGTTATGAATATTTTTTATGAAATCCTGACATTACCTCATCTTCAGCAAGAAATCTATGTTCCTTTAAAAAAGTTTTTTAAAAAAAGGGTTTCCATGAATATTATATTAATTTCATATGATCACTAAAATTAATTTTTATAGATATTTATTTTTCCAATTTTTCAAATCGAATCTTCTTATTGCTTTCTTAATATGGCATTTCTCTATCATTTAAACTGTTCAAAAAAATTTCCTTTTTATCTAGTATGATATATATGAATTTATCCACCATAAATCCATTAATGAATTCTGTCAAAGATAAAAGGTCAATATTTATAATATTTTTCAGATGTTAATTTCAAATAAGTTTTTTAAAAAATGTTTTCCTAATTTATTTATATATTTTCAAATTTATGTTAAAAGAAATGTTTTTGAAAAACGTTTTCATGCACTACTTGTTAGATTTTAATGTATTTTAAATAGAATTCATTTAAAAATGCTTTTCATATTAATTTGTATTATTTAAAAGTTAATTTTATACAAATTGATCCACAAATATTTATATGTTTCTTTTATAATTTTACAATGAAAAAGGTTTAAAAATAAATTTCAACTCTAATTTATTTATTTTCAATATATTTTATATGAAAATAATTTTCAAATGGTTTTATGTAATAAAAATAAATTTTCAATGAATAAAGTATTTTTACATCAAGAAAATATTTTCAATGATATTTTAAAATTATTTTCAGTCTATGATGACATCTATTGATGATAATCATTCATTTATATGAAATAATCTAATGTTTTCCTTCATATTCATTCAATTAAGGGGATATTCTTAATGTCGTTGTATTTTTTAGACTCTTTACTCGATCATCGGTTATAAATTTTTGAAATCCACTTCTCGTTCACCTGTTATATATTTATGGAATCCATTTCTTTTTCAAAGGTTATACGTCTGATGAAATTTTTATGAAAATTAAGTCTTTTTTCAATGTTTATTTTATTTTTACATATTTATGATAACTATTTTATTTCATGGGTAAATATATTATTTTTTATAATTTTGTGGACCATGTTTTTATTATTTCACTATGAGATGGTAGGGTCATATATATCCATACAATTCATTGGGTAAAGGTTTATATCACTTGAGATAGAGTAATATGGTGTCAGTACTGATCATTGACTACAAAGATGGCCAAGGGAGTGAACCATGATTACAAATATGGTATTAGAAGTAAGATCTTGCTACTAAGATGGCTGTGGGAGGGGTCAATGACTACCATGATTGTATGTAGAGTGAACTCATGCATCTAAGAGGGTCATAAGAGTGTTCCCTGACTACCAATATGGTATGGGGAGTGAAACCATACCACTAGGATGACCTTGGCAGTGATTCCAGGGATAATACAGAAATCATAATATATTCTTTTGTGTTTCCCAAAAATCCATTTTTTATTCCATTATTATTATTTCATGGAACGTGTTATTTATTTCCACATTATTCATGTCTTATGACCTAAAATGTTTTTAATAAACTCTTACATGCATGGTACGGTCGTCAAATTCTATTATCAAATTACATACCCTTTTGTTCATGTTATACCTATACATTTATTTTATATGCCTTACTGAGAATCTCAACACACCCTTTTCTAATGTTTCCTTTCCCCAGGATATGAAGAAATGTTTTTGGTATATGTAATATATGTGGATATCTTTAAGGGGGTATTGAAGATCTTTCACAAGGACAACTGATTATGTTTCCAGGTTTCCAAAGACCCTAAACTATTATGGTCCATGGGTATGTATTTTTGTAATGTGCAAAATATTGTTCTAAAATGATGTAATATAAATAAATTTTATGAATGGGTCATTATTGTTTGTTTCAAAGGAACTGATTATTAATCCAATGGAATATATAATGAGAAATCATTATTGATATCCCAAAGTATATTTTGAAGGATATGTCTAGGGAACTTTATATCCATTAGTATAAGGATGTGTTAATTTTTAAGAAAATGTCCATGAATTTTTTGAATGGATTGAGTCAGTTTATTCCACGAAATAAATCTATACCGGCATACAAAAAGTGGGTTTGGACATAGAAAATATGTACCTAGGTGTTAAAAATCTTACAAGATGTTCTGATCCTAACTCATGGTAATCTGGTAGACAACGTTGAGCCTAGCTACTCTTTTTGTTTGACACTTCCAAGGGATATGATTTTTGAAGTCACAAACTCATAATAAACCACAGTAATAGAATAAAATATATATTGGTTGTAAATAACTTTGGATGAACCTATGGTGTTGTATACTAAAGACTTTTTCATGTTTTAGATATCCTATAAGTAAATATTTTCATGACTATGTGGTATTCTTTTTTAAAAAGTAATTCTCGGAAAATACTTAGGTTTAGTTAATTGAGGGAACCTGAATGAAATGGATTAACATTTAATGTGAAATATGATTTTTTTGATGAGATGTATAGTGGGATTATAATTGGAGTAAAATATTTTGTGATCAATCCTAATCAGTTTTCACAGAATATGATTAACAATGGGTACCTTAACCAAATCATGGAATCACCGTTGAAGAAAAAGATAGAGTAATCTGAGAGCTCGAGTAATGGGGAACATGTAGGAAAGAATATTTTGTTTAATTTGTCTCTTAAATATTGAGTGATTCACATAATTGAATGCCTTATATGAAAAATAATATGTTTTGAATATGGGAAATATACACCCAAAGATGGTGTCTATAAGGGAAAAAGTAATAGTCCAGGTATCGAAATAGATGAGAACGTTGGCCTCCCTAAGAAAACTTCGATGTTTATGTGTTTTAAGTGTGGAGTAAATGTTAGTTATGCAACTCCATGTCCCAAGATCAAATCTCTTAAATGGAATAAGGTGGTGTTATTAATGGATAATTTTTTGATGGTGAAGAGACTATGTATGAAATGTTAGAAGAAAGTAGTATTGTGTAATAGGATGATGTATCTTTTGTAATGAAATAAGTATGAGAAGAGTAATATTTGTATTTATATGTGTTTGAAATAAAACATTATGTTATATAAATGATAAAAAAAATTATTGTTCTACTTATGATTTTCGCTCAGTATTTATAATATTATGTGGAATTTTTATGAAGGATAGTTGAAGTTATTTAACAACAAGGTGATATTTTGACTAAGGTAATTTAACCCTTAAATTTTTATATAAGTTAATATCATGTTATTATGAATATGTAAATTATATAGTATTGATTACTATTTAACTAATTAAGGATATCTTGACAAGTAGTTCATGGTGTCATGGATGAAGTTTTCATCTTATTTTATTTATGGAATATATCCAAAAATATATGGAATAAGGAATTATGAAAGTTACCAAAAAAATTTATGGAAGTTAATGTTGATACCATATTCTATGAGAATTTTCCATGAGGGTATTCAGAAGATTGGAATGTGATAACCATGAGCTAATTTGTGATATATGGGAGATCAATTTTACTCTAATTTCTAGAATTTATTTCTAATGTTTTGTATTTTCATCATTTTTTAGAGATATAAGGTTAACTATTACTGAAATTTTTTATTTTATCATTCGAAGATGTATTTATGTACTATGTTTGTATTGAAAAATTGGTTAAAAATATATTTAATGAATAACTATATTTGTAGGATATCCATCTTATATATTTAAATTATATTATTATGGTTTTAGAAATGGAAATAATGTATTTTGGGAGACAAATAAATACATACCTCAAGGATATAGGCCTTGAAGCCATAATCGAATGAAGATAAGGTTTTTATGCTAAACAATGGTATATGTGATGTCTATGTTAATATGTATATATTTTTAATGAATAAATATTATTGAACTAATACAATTATATTTTATGTTTATATATTGTTTTATTAACCATATTGATTTTTATGAATATTTAATGGAAAATAATTATACTTTTCATTCATTTATTGGCCATATGATTGGTCATATGTTTATTCTTTTCACATTACACAT
This sequence comes from Viscum album, assembly GCA_963277665.1. Lineage (NCBI taxonomy): Eukaryota > Viridiplantae > Streptophyta > Magnoliopsida > Santalales > Viscaceae > Viscum > Viscum album. Next base: position 2,079,989,253 of record OY728137.1, on the reverse strand, counting down.
AAATGTTAATTTATTGATGTCTATTACAGAATGTAATGGATTAATTATAAATTGATAAAATCACAAACATAGAGTGAAATTTGGCCTATAGAAATATATCATGTATATAAATTAATTATATTATTTGTCAATAAATAATTAAACAATGATAGGATAATGATAAAAATAAAATGTGTTGTCCTAATAACATAATTTTGTTTAATGGTGGCCTTTTAATTCAACACAGAGTAATGGCCTTCAGGACCTCATATTTTCATTGATCCTTCAAATTTTTGGGATTGATGACCTTAATCGCTCCATATTAACATTTATTTTTCTCTTCCATTTCCAATATTCACTCCTAACCTATATTCTATTATGTGTAAACCTAGTAATATCTGACATTGGGGAACCATTGTGGTTCCAAAATTCCCATTTTAAGAGAATTATTGTTGTTAGTTTATATGATGTTGGTTTTTATTAATGAAACACTCATTTATTAAAAATTTGACAACTGAGGTGAATTTCCAAGAGGAAAATTAATATTAAGTGTGTTAGAATGTGACCCCCTGATATTTTGTGAATTATTTTCTTAAAAGTTAATTTATGTTATATATATTTTGTATTACTTGTGAGTCTGGAAATAGTTATTTATATATTTATATAATGAAAAAAACAAAAATGAAAAAATAAATTTCACATGGAACTGACTTGGATTCAACTATAGGAATTACTGACATGGCATAAACTACAGGCAATAGAGACTTCACTTTCACAACCCAGAACACCGAATATGCATACGTTACATGCAACACCGATATTCTACAAAGCCTCATTTTGTAATAATTTTTTAATATTTATATAACAATTACCTATCTTTTATTCATAGTAACATGAATATTAATAACTACATGTAAAATATTTTTTTTATTTATTTATTTAAAAAACATTTTGATAATGAATGATATGATTTATGGTTAAGTCCTTTTATGTCTAAATCTAAAATTTTCTCTAATATACTAATTTTAATAATAAAATTATATTTATATTATCTAAGAAGTTATATCTTCTAAAAAAATCATTATTTCTTAATTAATAATTCAAAAATTATCTTCATGTAAAATTATAATATTTTTCTTTGAAGCATCTTATTTAGATGAATACTGAAAATGATGCCTTTAGGTTAGGAAATGCCGTTTCTTTTAAAAAATATTAACAATAATTTTTTATTTTAAATTTTATTATAGGTAAACATAGAATAATTATAAATATATTAAAATAATTTATAACATTATTATCATTTTCCCTATCAAATTGAATATAAAAACAGAAAAATCTTATGAACTTATTTCAACTTTTAACACCTATAATTTCATCATGTCTTCAAGATTTATGTTAATAATAATTTTTTTCCAGATGTTTTTTGAATTTAAAAAAAATAACATAAACCATTGTAATCATTATAATATATTTAGTCCAACAATATTTAATCAATTGTGACAAAAAATATTTGTAATAGTGATTTAAATGATTCACAATGATTAAAGTAAAATTATGTTTAATTTTGAACTAAACCTTATTCTTAGACATGTTCAAAGACCATTTTTTGGAAATATTTGGGCCAAAAAACATTAATTATTGATTTATTTTTTTATGATAATTTTTAGTTAATATCATTTGTACACCTAACTTGTTTTTAAAAATTCCAGGTTACTATGTTTCCTTCTATATAACATGCCACCACATCTACCACATCCTTGCACCACTAAAAACACATAGGTTCAAAAGATTTATTTCCAATAATCTTTCAAACATCCCTACCTTCCTCCTAGAATCCTTCAATTGGGATTAAGGCTGTCCTAAAAAGTCTTTTGGCATAATGTAAAATGAGTTACACGATTAAGAGGTATGGTCTTTTCTCAAGTCCTTTTTTTCCACCCTCTAAAAATATATTTAATCAAAGATTATATAATAAAAAAACCTTAATAAACTAGGATGATGTTATGTAAGTTTCCCACCCTAAATATTCAAACGCCACCATCTAATTGGTAACGGACATACTTGTCCTGTATATGGTGAACTACTACCTCATCAAATGATGACTGTTCATTTTTCCATAACCACATATCATTGTGGCCATTATATTGGATAATATTTAATATATTAGGTATAATATATTTATTTTTTATTTATTCTTATATATTTTATTTTTATAACATACCTTTATTCATTCCATCTTTTGTAAATACGATAATTTCATTTGACGAAGTGTGCACTATCGCCAACTTAATGTAATATGATTTGTTCATACACTACATGGACTATAAAAAAGATGGTTTTAGGGAATATATATTAATTATATGATATCATAAATATGATATAATAATTTATATATATTTATATACATGTATTTAATTCACAATTAACATTATAATTAAATAGACATATGATTCATGCATACGTATGACCGACCATCTCTATGAACGGTGTATTCCATTCAATAATTATATGTTCTGAAGATTATTATAACATAAATATTATGTATATACATGATATTTATTTTATTTTTTACATTAATAAAATCTTTATATGATTTTAAGGGACACATTTATAAAAAATTAAGAAATATGTGAAGATTAAAGAGAATATTTCCCTAAGTAAATCCATAACATTTTATAGTTAACAATAGGGAAATATATAATCATAATGAAACCATATATGGTATCATATATAATAATATGTTTCATTAAAATATGTATTATAAAAACATATTTATTATACATGTTGTTTTAATGAGTATGAAGATATTTAACAATAATGTTCATTGGATTTTTCTCAAATTTTATTTCTGGGACATACATGATATGTTCGCAACTCATTCATTTAATGTGGTGTATGTACTAGAAATAGTTTTATTCGATGTATATTATACCTAATTTTAATGGTTTTAAAATTTTTATTTTAGATATTTCTTTCATGGGGTATATGTTTAAAGAGATCCAAAATCTGTGAAACAGTTTTGTGTCAATTTCCCATCATTGATACTCATTCTATATTATGCACCTAAATTCTCTTCTAGGTGTATATAATTCCTTTTTACATGTTATTAATATTTTATTCATATATTGGTTCCATTTAATAGGTTATTTGGTACCTAATATAGTTATTAATGTGCATTTAAGAATGTGTGAATTTACATTCTCTTTGGTCGAAAATCTGTGTTCCAATGAAATCATTTTTCCAAAAAGGTTTCCTATAATAGTCTATTATTATCATATGATAATTAAAATATATTTCTACAAATTTTTCCTTTTTCTATTGTTTTCAAAGTATTCTTATTGTCTCTTTACAAATGAGTAATTTTTCTATCCTTTTCATCATGCCAAAGGAATTTCTTCCCTAGTACAAAATGTATGGATTTAACCACGTTAATTGTTCATGCATTCATTTCATGTTTAATAGTTAATTTTATAGATTTTTTTAAAATATATTTCAAAAGAAATTGTTTTTAAAAATTAATCATGCTTTATTTATTAATTTGTAATGTTCATTAAAATATATGGTTTTCATTTTTTACAATCATTCCTTATATGATTTCAATGTATATTCTATCAAATGTGTTTGAAAACTTTTTCAAGAATTATTTATAAGTTTCCAATGTTATTTTCAGATATTTATTTTAAAAAGAGTTTCAATATTATTTTATATGTTTTCAAGGAAAATAGGGATTCAAATTCATTTCAAGTATTTATTTTTAATTTTGATTTTACAATATAAGAAAATGATTTTAAAATAGTTTTATGAGTCCAATAGCCTTTTTAAATGATGAAAGAAATTTATCCTCAACAAACATTTCCAAATATATTTCAAAATTACTTTACATCTAGGATTAAATTTGTAGATGTTACTCATTACATTATAGGAATTGAACTAAAAGTTCTATTAATATTATTTATATGAATGGGTTGTGCTTAATATCATGGTCTTTTTTATTCCTATTTCACTTTCATGGATTATATATTTATGAAACACATTTCTCTTTCATGGTTTATATTTTTTTGAATTTTGTTTCCCTTTCATTGTTAATTCTTCTGATGAAATGATAAATTAACCAATATCTTTTTCCATGTATTATTAAATGTTTACATTTTTATGACAACAATTTCATTTCATGGGTTAAGATATGATGGTTTAATATTTTTTGGCACATATATGTATGATTTCACTATGTCATGAGTGGGACCTATATCTCCCTCCAATGTATTGGTTAAAGATTTATATCTCATTATATAGAGTAATATGGTATTGGGAATGAACATTTACTACTATGATCACAATGGGTGTGAGAAATGAATAAAAGATGGTATGAGGAGTGAACTCATGCGACTAAGATGTCCATGAGAGTGAACCATGGAAAAAGAGTTGTTATGAGGAGTGAACTATTTCTACTATGATGTCTGTGGGAGTGAACCATGAGTAACATGATAGTATGGGGTGGGAACCCATACTACTGTGATAGTCTGGGATGTTATTCCTTTGCAACTATGGAAATAATATTATATGCTTATATGGTTTCCACAATTCTATGTTTTATTCATATATTATGATTTCATTGATTATTTTCTATACATTCTGATTATTACTATCTTATGAACTAAAAATATTTATTATGATATCTAATATACAGTGTATGCTATTTAATTATTATGCTCGTGTTCCATACCCTTTTGTTCATGTTATGATTATGCATTTCCTTTATTTACCTTATTGAGTATCTACCATCACCCCATTATTATGTTTTCTTTCCCTAGTTTATATATAATGTTTTTAGGTAAAAGTATTATTGGTGGAGATCACTAAGGGAGATGTTTAACATCATCGACTGGTATAGTAGATTATGTTTCCATGTTCCCAAAGAAAATAAATTATTACAGTCCTCAGGAATGTATTTTTGTAATGTACAATATATTCATCTAAAATGATGTAATATCCATGTATGTCAGTAATGAATCATTAAATAGTGACACCGTGAGAAACACATGATCATCCAACACAAAGTCAAGAGGTATATGTTCGTATTCCACATATAACTTCATCCTACACAGAGACATTTCCATACATTTTCAGATCAAATAAATCTATTCAATATTCTCCTATATGAAAATCAGTTCCAAAAACTCAAATTTCCAAGCTTCCATGAATACTATAGAAATCTATATGTTCTGCCATAGAGGACATAATATAGTTACATTTGAATCCTATCATGATAATTGTTGTTCTAGGAAAACTCATAATGTTCCAAATTTTTTTCCATTATCCCCCAAAATCTGTGACACAAAACATCAACATGTACTCTAGTATCAATATAATACATTCTGAAAAACCATCAGTTGTGGGTGGAAATCCATACTAAATGAACTAGGCAGTAAGTACCCTCTATAATCTCTTCAAGAAGCATGATGAAAACTGTAGATCATGAGTTGAAACTATGATCTACAGTATCCTAGGAAATCATACTATCTCCCAAACATATAACTCACCCATTGGGTACTTGGTGAGAGTCTCTAAAATCCTCAAGAAGTGGGAAACCTTAAAAACATATCCATAACTACGAAGATAGAATTATTCATAGATGGTGTCCTTGGAATACCTTCCATGAAATCCATCGTTATATAATCCAATTTCTATTTTTTAATAGTAAATGTCTGTAATAAACCACCCCACCAATGAATATCATCCTTCACCTACAGATAGGTAAGGAATTTTTCCATGAAACCTATAAACCCTTTCTTCATCCCTATACAAAAATACTACCTATCAAATTCATGATACATTTTGTTCAAACCAGGATGAAAATATCCCTTCAACAAATGAAATTTTTTCTTCAAATATTCTCTTAAAAACCTTGGAACAACAAAAAGACCATGAACATAAACGATACCATAATACCCAATGGCCCAACATGAATGATACATTATACCATTAAAACCATATATAAATCCAAATGTTCAAGATCCTCATATCACCTCTCCCTAATCTCTATTAGAAGTGTGTACTCATCTTCTATGGATAGAAGATTAATCTACCCATGTTCGTTATATAAATCTAGATGTATGCCAGTAAACAACTCTGTAATCCTACACATATAAAATGATTCATGAACTATCTGATTTTTAGACTTGTGAATGAAATAATGATCCCCAAAATTTATCTTTCCCATTATGTAAATGAACATGATTTCAAAAAATTTCATGCACTCGACCAACCTTCACTGCTGAAGATTTAGATCTTGGTACGAGAAAATGTACTGAAGGATTTTATGATTGGTAAACATAGTAAACCATTATCCAAATATGTGATTCTACCAAAACATTAAAACAAAAAGCTCTATGTCCATGTCGAAATCATTTGTAGTGAAATTTCGTTAACTGGACCTCAACATTCATGACCTGTATGCCACCACCTGATCTACTAGTATCAACACTTCTCCAAGACAAATATCATAAGCATAAAAAAGCTTGGTATAATTCTTACCTAGCACATGTAAGATCAGAACCATTTTCGATGTGAACCACCTCTTTAATTCAAGAATGGAATTATCACATTTCCCAGACCACTCAAAATTGACGCCATTCTTGGTCAAACAGAAAATTGGTGCTACTAAATTAGATGAGCCTTTAATTAACCATATGTAATAGCTTTCCAAACCTATAAAACAATATAAATTAGAAGAATTATTGGGATTATCCAATGATATAATTGATTGCACATTCGGTAATTCTACTGACACACCTTTCTAAGATATTATGTGACCCAATAAATAAACCACGTATATCCAGAAATTATTTTTAGTTAGATTGGAGTATGGTCTATGTTAGATTATTGTATACAAGAAGATGTCATGATGTTTTCCATGATCATCAAGTGTCTCATAGTACACCAAGATTTCATATACAAAAAAATGACCATGTATTGGTGAATGATTATATTCATTAGATACATAAACACTTCTTGGAAATTTGTTTACCTAACGATATCACCACAAACTCCTGTAACTCAGACATGATTTTGAAGGCACTCCATAGCAGAGTAGATGGTACCACCCAATGCTAATGATATCCTAATCATAAATCAATAATAGAGGACACATAATCACCCCTAATCCAGTCAAAATGATCATTGGTTCCTGGAAGAGGGTGTAATTTTTTAAATATCTTCTAATTTATCATTCTATAATCGACACATATCCATAATGAACCACCATATATATTTGAAAAAAACTGGTGGTCCCCAAGGTGTGGTAAAATGATGAATAAAACACTTATTATCTGGTTCCTATAACTGATCATTATTTTCATGGAGTTATTCTATAGATATTTCATATAGAAGAATGGAAACTATTTTTTCTCATGGTAGTAACTCTATCATGAACTCATCATCTCTCTCAGTCAAGAACACAAAGAAGTCCTTGAAAAAAATACTGAAATTTATTCAATATCTATATATAGAAAATTCTATCTAGTTTCCTGTAATCAAGCATAAGACAAGCCATCTAGTCTCTGAGTTAACCCAACGATTGAGAAACTATCCCCTCACGGCCTTCCCGAGAATCCCACTCTTCATGATGGATATAAATGTATCTATCAACAGATGTTAATGTTAAACTCGGATAGAAAAAATCAATATGGGATAACTATAACACTTTTTAATGTATGCCAAAAATCATATCAAAACCTAACATATCTAGGAAAAACAAGTCCCATATGATAGAGTACCCACAACATCAAAAGATCACCCCTAACATTGTCAGATTTTTTTTTGATTTCACCCCTAATGATGTATCAATTGAAATAACCCCACATAAACATTTCACACCTATACTCACCACAACCACAAACTAAGAAGAAACGATATAATTCCAGAAGAATATATCAAATAAATCTTTAAAAAATTGAGACTATAATGATAGTACCTCAAATATTTTTTAGTCAAAACTCATTTACTCTCGGTGTAAAAAGAACTGTATGATGCTCACATCCTCCCTTAACTGGGCCCCAATATGAATCCCTAGTGTTACGCTACCCTCTTGATACAGACATTCACACCCAAGAGTAACATGCCCACTTCCTCTACTATTATGACTAATAGATATCAAAATTATTGACTGGTAAGGGTTAATTGATCACCTACATGGACTCAAGATCGGTCTTGATCATCCTCACATGACAATATCTCAAGGGATCAAACATAACCTCTATATATTTTATATTTTGTTGCACACATGGCACTCAACTGGTGGTTAGGGCATTCAGCAGACATGTTCCCCGAACTGTCGCACTGATAGAATTCACATGACCATCACATTGAGAGGTTGATCCTCTCATTTGAAAACTATACTCAATACCACCATAATGGATATTGCAAATATGACTCTTCATATCCTCGTAAGTCACAAGTCCAAACTATCCATGTATAACCATAATTTCGATACATGAAGAATTCTTCCAGTTCACTTCAATAATTGGTTCATGATCAACAACCTCATCAAAAATATTTAAACAAATGATATTATATTGGGACTTCAACTTATTTCTATGCCCATCCGGAAACCATCATTCCATAGTTTCCTCATCACCTTCCAACACTAGAACAATGCATAGTTATCCTATAAAATGGACATCATGATCCATCACTAACATCATTCCCAATATTAAACTTCTAAAATCTATATCCCGCTCAAATCTTAAGGTCCCTGGCGATAAATGATCATAAAAAATTTCATGAAAGTCCTTATATAACATATCATCTACTTTATGATTCTAATCCCAAATATCCCACCAGTTCTTTCATGGACATTGAATGATATAATCCGCCAACATTTCCATCTTCTCTTTAGTAGTCTCAAAGTGATAAAAATCTTCCAGGTAGATTCTACATAGAACTTTGTAGCCTCAAGTCCACACTCTTTTGAAATTGATATTGGCTGCAACAATAGGAACAATCTATTCAATCAAACATACTCAGCCTGACCCACCATAGGTCCCTTTCCATCATCCAAATGAAATGATGTATGTTCTCATGGGAATGGTCCTCCCCTTGATTATAATGGACAAACAGATTTTTTTTCACTGCGGTTGGTCGATCAATATCGGTGATATACTATTGTATCCCAACCGACACAAGTTGTTGTGGTGGAATTTCTCTATAGTTCCAAACACAAGTATTAGAACACATAACATAAATATTACAATTATCATATAATTTATGTCTCTACACAATCCTTAACAAACCCATTTCGCATGCGTTATCCAAAAAGACAATGTCACACCTTCTATACTACACTAAACCATCCCTACTCTAGGTCATGGATAACATGGGGAAACTAGATTACATAGACACATGACATTCATTATACACCCCTTTTAAAACCATTTACTTGCTCACAATGTTAATATTTCCTCTTAGAAACATTACACATTTCACAACATGTTACAACCCACATTTTAACTCATTTCAGACCTATATTTATTAAAATTATATAACAATCATTATATTTACCAATTTAAACCATCTCTTTTAGAAACCACATTTTTAAAATTCTCTATGAATGTAATATTCATTCTACCTTTCCTGTCCCAAACACCCATCATGGGATTGACTATCCTATTGAATGCCTCTTATATCTCTAGGATCCCATAATGATTTATGAATGCACCATATCACTCCATTCCACACATGAGAAAAATCTAAAAAATTTGACCCATCAAACAAAAATTGCATCATGAAATGGTGAGATATCATTCAACTATAGAAACCCACATTAAGAACAAGAATTCCAACCCTTGAAACGTGGGTTTTACCTCATACACGGGCCAGCTACTCTGGTGAATGATCTCATTCCCAATCTTAGACATTTCATAATATCAATTATACCATTTCAAAATATTATTAAATAAAAAAATAAAACTTCTCTGACACCACATTATAATGTCCATGACCAAAAAGCCACAAAATTGGTACAATGTGTAGGGACACCACATAACCTCAAGAGAACCTCCTCGTGTGGAAGAGGATTCTGACTAGCATTGAGGGTATAAATGATCATTTGGTTAGACTATATCATATTAACTAGATTAATCCACAACATATATCATATGAAATAAAGAAATAATAATCCTAAAAATGTGAACATGCATTTTTGATTTGTTCCCATACATGGTACAAACCATAACCAAAATAATAAATATTCCATATCATGATAATAATTCCAATGTAACAATTGAAGAAAAAAAATATCAATGGAATAATACCCAAAGGGGTAATTTCACCTGGATATTTACCAATGAACATCCCAATCCCAACTCAACTCCAAAGCATAGGGCCTTTACACATGTTCTGACCTGCAACCATAAAATCTGATTGGGTTCCCTATGGAAGCCCAAGAAGGAATGAGTGAAACATAGTAGGCCACCACCAATGGTGTATAAATAATATCTACTATACACATATAGTTTAATAATTTAATAAATTAATGAAATAAATAATCAAAATATAAGATGGGTTTTTTAGTCAATAATATTCACTTTTCCATTTTAAATCACTTGAATCGTTTGCATCATTTTTTCCGTGGTATAGGCTTTCACATCGTCTACACAAAGGATTAAGATGAAGAATTATCATGAATAGAGGTAGAATTCATGTTCCATATCCCACTAGGGATGAACATTTCATAATTAAATAAATCACAATTTCCATGGAGCCTCATTCTAGGTAGTCTCATCAAATGCAACTATTACAGGCATAGAGCCTCAGACCCATTTCCCAACACATGAATTAAAGGGGTGGGTTTATGTGCATGGGTTTGACCCTATATTTTGGAATATACCCTCATGTATAATACCCATGTCGTATCAATCCATGTTCACATGATTATTTATCCATTAACCACATATAACATGTCACAAACCAGGCATATTCAACACACATAATATTCAAAATTCACATTCATTAACATATAATTCAACACCAATTTTTAACCCATTCACACATTTTTCATTTATATTATATATCCCATTTTAACCATTTATAATTACATACCATAACCCATTTAACATATTCAAAAATACTCATACAATAACCCATTCCCATAATTCATCAATTCAAATGAATTATCACATTTACGAAATTAAATTATAATCTCATTTATCATTTTCAAATACACATTATCATTTAACCATTTACACATTTCACCAATCAATCCATTATACCATTTCCAAAGAATGTACACAACTACCACTTATGCCATTTTATAATTTGAAGTATAATGTTAACACATTTATTCTGGGCTCTATCATAACACAAATGAACTCTATGCTAAACAGTACAATTTTCCATGTTTGGTAATATTGGAACACCCCATGGGTGGCGAAAACTATCAAAAATAACCCAATCCATCCCATAGGCATCATTATGGTCTTAAATATTTCTTTTTCAATTAATATTACCATGTCTTACATGGGGAATCAAATTCACAACAAGAAAGAAGAAATATCACAACCACACATGCATCAATAAATAACACGACTAGGGAAAATAACTTGTTGATGCATACCACGAATATATAGATGAATACTGACATAAACATATCAATATATTTGGATTCAATAAACCTTTTGACCCCAAATGTATGTTCCACTAAAAAAGTGGGTTTTAGGGATTTATAAAAATAAATAAACCATATTCCCTAATCTAGAATTGTGCAACAGGAGAAGCATTATACTCACCCAGAGAATCAATCTGCACCCAATGAAACACCAAATTTCTTAGAATCAAATGAGATTGACCCTTTGTAAGTGTTGTTTGAAAATATTTTTCACTAGGGATACTACAGAATAATTGTAGAATGAAATCGACTATGATATACTAAAATATGGTGGGGGAATTGTTAAAATATTCCTTTTAATGGGGCACATAGTTTACCAAACCATGTCCCAATCATGCACCTACCACTACCCAAGAGGGAACCATGTATCATGGTTACCTAGGAATCATGGATGGTATGAAAAACCATTTGCCAACTATATAAAATACCTCCATCCAATCCCATATGGTTTGGATTCCCTATTTCATGATTTACACTGTCTTTCGGCCAGCAATGAAACATGAATATGATGGCCTAATTTCCCTTTCATTTATTCCCCAAACCCATAGAAAACCCATGAATTTATTCGTATACCTTATAATCATTGAATTAGATAAATTGAAGGGATTAAAATATAAAATTTAACTTAGAAATACCTTTATGATGTTTGGGATCTTAAAATATAACATATAATTTTATTTTTTCCATTAAATGTTGATTAGAAAGTATTAAAAATTCATAATATGAATCAAATATGTTTGATGGTTGGGAATCCATGTTTTTGATCCCAAAAAATCATTTGGGGTATCCATAATTACTATTATTATAATCTAATGTTTCCTAAAAATACATAAACATATATGTAATTCAAATATTAAAAATATAATTTATATAATTATATGGTCTATTTTAACTACTAAATTGTCAGTATAAAAAAGATTCTATTTTTGGTGTTTTTAATCAAATTATTTGAGAAATACACTTATATTCTTCTAATTTTTAATTTTAATCCAATGTATGTTTTTTTACATAAATGATACATGTATTATTGAATCCAAATAAATTATCTGGTGATTTTTCATTTATATATTTATAATATAAATGCATGTAAATAATAGAAATAGTTTTTATATTCAATAAATATTTTATGTCACTGTTTTTATAGATGAATTAGGAAAATATACCTTATTTATGTATTCACAACAGATACACCCATCCATTCAAGCTAGAGAATTACATTTATGTCTCGATATTAACTATTTTTATAATGAAATCTCCATATATTTGTTTTTCATAAAGAATCTAAAAAAATGCTTGGATATTTAAATGTGGTCTATGTATGAATTTAAATGATAATAAATGTTTCCCTAGAACTGGATAAGAGATGGTACTATATGAATGTAGTTTTAAATTCCAGAACGATTCACTATATTTTCCAATTATGACCATATGTTTCCCCACAACATTATCCATGTAATATATCATACCTCACTCTAGACCTTATATCATCAACAATTATAGGTTTTCAATATTAAAAAATTAGTTAAATACATTCCTTATTTACGTTTATATGATTAGACGACCATGGTATGAAAGCTTCAATAACATCACTGACCGTTGTTACATTTGGATCATCAAGTGGAACATGAAAATTAGTAGTCGGCTCATGATATACATCAATCCCCATTATAATGTGATAGTTTTTGTGATATATATGGTTTATCATGTCTCTTTTATTATTATACATTATACCCATAGAAATAAGGCGGTGTGTGGGTGTTGGAAGATTCAAATAATATAAATTTATACATCGCATTATTTTATTAATATAAACTTATCAAAAGTATATTGATACACATTTAAAATAATGATTAATGGAATCTTTATTACCCGGGTAAGGTATGTGGATGGGTTAATGACTAGCCTCAAATATAGTGGGAACATTTGGTTCATGTACGAACATTTGTTCCACTATGGTTCACTTTGATCCATACACATTGGTATTCTATATAATTCAAGAAGAAAAATATCTTGTAGTGATTCCAAATGTTTTTTCTATCATCTAACCACATTATAGGTATATTCATGTGGCATTATCTTCTCTAAATATCTTAATGGAGAGACTCCAAACCTAATCCTGTAACTTGACAATGTTGGTCTGGCCACATCAATGCTACTGAATGTACATTTCCTCCCTTATAGTGGATAAAAATTCATATCTTTCAACCATGTAAAAAATAAACATAAATGGATATATTATTGAATCACTATTATAAAACCATCGTGAATTAAAATTACTTCATACTTTCACAAGTTTCAAAAACTAATTTTTTATCAACTAGTTTATCCTTCATTTTTAGACTAGACTCCATCCAAATCCCATGACTTGTGATAGAAGTGGCTTCATATATTGGTTATTTAATCTTCATATAAACATTAGAACATATATTGATTCGTATAAAATAATTAACCATTATTTATTGACATAAAATACATCCCAATTTCACATCAATTAAATCATACAATATCTTTTCTTTGTGATCGGGGTACATAAGTTTTAATGAATATTTTTTATTTTTTCCACTCCTTTTATATTTCAAAAATGTATTGTTTTGACACATTTTAGATAAAATAAATAATGTAAAATAATATATTATTGACTAAAATTTACTTGAAATGGTTTATAAATGAAATGACTGGTCAATGTATTCAATGTTACCCGCATTATAATGTATTCATAACTAACTAGTGGGTGGGTAAATACATTCCCCTCAAAATACATAATATGTAACTTCATAAAAAGATTCTAAATCCTTTTATGGGACATTAAATCGGCTGTTAATGCAAATATCTTATCGAAATATTCTTAAATTAATTTAATCTCTAAGGAATAATGAAAATTAAATCAAACATTAATTATATTATTTTTTGTAACATTGATAATGTATATCGTAATATTACAATTACATAATTTTAAAAGATATAATTCGTTATATGTTGGACATTGCTACACAAATCAATATCATTAAAAAATACATTCACATTATGACTCTATTGTAACTAGTGAACAATGAATAGTGGGGGTCAATAGGTTGTCTGAGTTGATTCGAACTAACCTCAAATTTTATTCCCTAACTTTTTTCATAGATAATTTTATTCAACAATGTGATGTTACATCGATTATTTCATCCAAATGATGTTTATCCAGTAATAATTCTGTAATTTTATTAACCGTAGTATGTTCTTCCTCAGTATTCATAACATCCTAATGTATAGAACACATTTTCTACATTAGTATTGAAACATTTAATTTATCATGAATAAAAAAAATTAAACACATAGAATGGATATGAGAATGGTCTCATGCATACTATATTTAAATCCTTATGAACACATTAACTTCATAATAATTATGATTTTTCAAATGATTATATTCATTGATTTTGAAGAAAATTCGTAATTGAATTTTAGAAATGAATTACCCCACTATGGTAGGTGTTGTACATTGTATTCATCTAAAGTGTAATGTTTTAGAAAACTACCATCCTCTTAATATTCAAATCCAGAATAGTTACTATTGAATTTTGTTTCTTGATTGCCCCATCTCTTTTGGATAGCCAATAATGTTTCTTGAACTACTATAATATCAATTAATCCCATACATGGTACTTGTGTTCAGTTTGTAAACTACATCTCAGAGTAGTTCATCCAGTATAAAATATACGGGGGATGGGTGTCATGAAACAAAATGAATTCATAATACTTTTGTGATAAATATTTTCATAATGTATATCTTATAAATAATTTCATTAAATTGAACATCATAACATAATATTTAAAATATCATATAATATTTATAAACTGTCTTTAACACTACTATGAGAACATCAACCCATCCCATCCGTGATGCATAGACTCTAAAATATTTTAATTATCCTTTTCCCTCCACATGTATCACAAATATAAGAGTTATATATCCACTAATATTTATGTGTAGAGTGTCAGTACAAAAATAAATAAGTTAATACTAATAGGGACCCTAAAATATACAACACATATGTTTCTGTATATATTCGGATTAGAAACACTATAAATATTCATGTATTCCAATTCATTATGTTCTAACAAAGACAACCTAATAATAAAATATACAGACATCATTTCATTATAATGAACAATACTCATCAAACAATAAGTGTATAAATTGTTTATTCTATAACATCAAAATAATTTCACTATATTTTTTCTGTTGAGTCATAGGATTTGAATAACATTATTTGTCTCCCTATGGAAATAAAGAAATTACAGTAACCATGATATTCAACCTCAGGCCCCTAGCTTCCATGAATATCTATAAGGGATAACCATCACATGTATTTATTGTATAAAAATCTAAAAATTGGTATAACATCGCTATTTTTCTGGGTATGTGTGTTTTAAATTTGTGTAGGTTTTAACATTATTGGTTCCCTAAGTAAAAAACCACCCAATGGATTCCACAATACATTAGATAAACCAATCATATGAAATACATTAAATAAGAAAAAATAAAAGCACAAATATCATACAACCCTTATAATAATTTATTTTCTTCTACTTCCTATGAAATGATTCATTCTAAAATTTCCTTCTTAATCATGATTTTTATATATTTCAACTTCTTTAGTTGGATTTAATTTTTTTCAATTGACATTTTTTATGAATAAATTCATTGTGATTCCTTTTTATAAATATTTAATTAAATTATTAATAATAATTGGAATCATTAGAGGAAAATAAATATTACAAAAATTTATTGAAATTAGTAGATTATTAGAAGGTTATATGGTATTTTGGTCTTTGGACGGTCTATTTTTTAAAATTATTTGATAAAATTTTACCCATGTATATTTTTTTAGATGGAAAAGGAAAGGATTATATACATAATAATTAATAAACACAAATTTTTATAAAATATGTATCATAGATATAAATTAAGAGACTAAATAGGACATTAAAATTCATGAAGCACATCGAATGTGGAGGTGATGTGAATGTTATGTGAAAGATGGATGAAATATTTTATATTTTATGTTAAAATAAGGAATCCCATGATGACCTAGAATCATTGAAACATACATAAAATAAATATTAATTATTCATGGATTAGTAAATATAATATATTAAACTAGATCTATCAATCATAAAATGGATTTAAAAATTCGTGAATAATGAAAAATATTTAATGTTTGGTTTACAAATTTTTGAACATAAAGTGTGTTACACCACAACTCCTATAAACTGAAGCTGGTACATTAATATTTATATTGTAATGGATAAGAGGAAAGAAAATACAGAAGGAATGATTTTTTTAGTAGTCTTTAAAAATATAGATACATAAATGTAACTAAAATTAAATTGGAAAAGGATACAAAATACAATACAAAACAAAAACTAAAAATTGCATCCACAAGAACTCAATAAATGATCTCCTCTTTGACACCTGTGGTTGGTAAACAACGAAAGGGGTGAGCTCCAATGCCCAGTAAGGGTTAAAAATTGCAGATTCATGAATTTAAAATAACAGAATTTTATACAATTTTATATAATCAATATGTCTTGGTGAATAAATGAAACATTCATGCAGTTAATAAATTGATAATGAAACTGCATCTATACATTTTTTCATATTGAAAACCTCATGGATAGTAATAAATAATAGTGAATAATGATAATGATTATTAATTTGACTTCATGTATCTAGAAAATGATACCATAATACCGTAAATACGGTTTAGTTCGGTTGTTAGAAACCCATCTGATTTTTGGAATCATACTCGAAGGGTTTGTCACCAACTTATTTGTCTTGATTGACCTATCGATGCATAAAGGGGTTGTAGAGGGACCAACCTACCTATAAATTTGAAAAAAAAATTTATAAATAGATTCAACACAAAAGAAATATGCCTTTACATTATTATTATAGAATAGAGGATAGAGATTCATCAATATTTCCATAGACAACACCACATTCAAAATTAATACCATAAGTAAATGGTATTCGGCTTAGATAATAATAATATCCCTGATATGAGAATATGGACATTTAAATAGAATATAATTTCAATTTAATAGTGATATAAAATGGGTAGTAGGTGCACCACATAAGAAATAGTAGATGCACAATACTAACTAATTCAGAACAGAGACAACGCTCGTTACCATGTTGTAATTAATTTAGTCGTATGACAAAAATTTAATAACCATCAAATCAATCATAGAATACCATGAATACAAAGAGAATAATGATAATATATATCAAATTAAATTTCCAATACTCCACGTATATGAAATAATAGGCATACAATGGAAATCCCAAAGAATTGAATGTGAGATGAGAAAACCCCTTACAAACATTTCGGCATGGTAAAGATTGATATTACAAGGGATTAATGAGAGGTAAAGAGGTATCCCATTATTTATATTTCATAATGTAAAAATGAGTATGGTATAAAAACATACCAAATCATTAGGTATTAAAAATAAAAGGGCACAACATAGGGGATATTATTGAACAAAAGTGAGAGATAGGATCCCTTACCTTAAATCTTTTGGTTTTCTCTACCAATTATTGAATGCCTGAATAAACAAATTTGGTTCGTTAATTAATAATTTCAGAAACTATTATATATTTCATAGGTTTATTATTACCATTTTATGTTCATTTATAACTGTTTTAATTGTTATGAAGTTAAATTTCATTACTCGATCTCGTCTATTTACTGTGTTTTAATGACGGGTTCGCTTATATTCAAGTATGGATAATCATGTAAGATGAAAGTGGTTGTCCATAATTGAAGTTATATTCTATTAGTTCACATCTAGGAGATTGAAAGATTTTAAATTTAATTTGGTTACTTGGAGTGATGTTGAATTATTATTTAAAACCCTATGACAACTAATTTTGTTAATCTGTGGGTTTGATTACAAAAATCATGTTTTTCTTTATAACATAAAACCATTTTTACAAAAAAAATTATACAACCAAAAAATGGATATATTACATATACAATAATCTATTTCAACTATAACATAAATGGTTTCATGACTATAATTAATGATAATAATAAAAATTTATAAATTTTTTTCCATGAATGTGCTAAATTGGCACATCTCAAACAGTGCTTTCATTTCTCTCAACTAAAAGGATGGAAAAGGGGACAAGATAATGAAATATCCAATTTGAAAAAAATATCATGTACATGTATGTTAATAGAGTTATCATACTATTTGGGTGACGGGAGGTGAGGAAAGACACAAAAAGGTCAAGAATGTAAAAGAAACAAAGGAATTGGAAAGAGGAATTTAGCTCTTGAGACTTCCTCCATTGAGAACCTCTTAAGGGGAAGGGTTTTGGTAATTTCAAGAGACTAGGGGATTCTGGATGAAGTTGAGGATCTTAGAGAGAGATTTGGGTAGAATATTGGAAAGGAATAAGGCCTGAGAGGAGTGAGAGAAAAAAGAGAGTAAGGTGGTTTTATAATGGAGGAGAGGAGGGTTATAAAAAAACTAATCATTAGTTTTTTATTTCTTCACAAGGCATATAATAGTAAGTATTCAATGAACAATAATAGTAATAAATGAATGTGATGTCATGATAATTGTTCATAAATTATCATATTGTCATCGATGACTCAACAAATCCTCTATTTAGCCTTTATCATAAATTATATCCTTTTACTATTCATTAAAAATTCATGTAATTTATAAAAAACACAAAATTATCACCCAAAACATTTTTCAAAATGTAGAATCCCAAAATTCCATCCATTTTTCAAAAATAAATTCCTAAATATGATTATTTTAATATTTAATTAAATTCATTATTTAATTTAAAAATATAAACACTTAAATTATTCAACTTCATTTTTAAGGTGCATTAATATATTTATATAGTCATGGGTGTGGATACCATTTATAATAGTAATATTACTATTCATAATGGTATGGTACTATTCAAAAGGGTATGTTACTATTCATAAGGGTGGGTTACAATTTACCAATAATTATTTTAATTCTGTAAATCTATAAATATCATCCTAACTAGAGCTCTGTATGTTAGATTCTCAAAATTCAAAACACACATGTGGAAAATATAAGTTCAATGGATAAAAAATGACTATATCCTAAATAAACAAGTTTTGTTTCAAAGTAACATAGTGCTATATGAAATAAAGGTTATGACTTGAATGTATTTAAGAGAAAAATTCCATAAAATGTTTTGTTTAATAAAATATTCCCTCCTTTAGAAATTTCACACTCGAAATTTCTCATTTATAAATCCCACCAAAATGATGTGGTTGGTTCTTCTTCATAACATCCTTAGGTTCCCATGTTGCTTCCTCTATATTCTAGTTTTTTCAATGTACCTTTACTAGATGAGTCATATGATTACTCAATACCTTGTCCCTTGTGTAAGGGATCCTGATAGGATCTTCATAGTATGAAAAATCGGGATCAATTTCCTCACATGTGAGTACATGAATTGGCTTTGGAAGGTATTTCATCAATAATGACACATGGAACACATATTGAACTTTAGAGAGACATGGAACAATTACTAAATAGTGAGATAAAAATCTGATTCCTTCCATAATTTCAAATGCTCCGACGTACCTAGGGCTTAGTTTCCCTTTTTTACCAAACCATAAGACACAATTTCATGGAGATAATTTCAGAAAAACTTGATCTCGCACTTAGAATTCCATATAATTTCTTTGGTTGTCAGCAAAACTTTTCCTCCTGCTTTGGGTTTCTTTAATATGGTCTAGAATTTTATTCCCCTTTTCCATGGTCTCTTCAATATGTTCTGGGTCTATATGTTTCCTCTCACCAACCTCTTCCCAAAAAGATGGATTTTGATATCTCTTTCAATATAATGCAGCATATGGAGTCATTGGAATACTAGAATGGAAACTATTATTGTAGAAAAATTCCACCAAAGGCAAGTATTAATCCCACATAATTTGGAATTCAAGAGGGAATGACCTCATCATGTCTTCCAGAGTTTGAATAGTTATTTTAGATTGTCTGTCCATTTGGGGGTGATAAGAAGTACTCATACGACGCTCAGTATTCAAATCCTTCTAGAGACTTTTCCAAAATTTTGATGTAAACCAGGGATAAAAATCAGATATAATTGATATAGTTCCACCATGAAGTCTTAAAACATCATTAATATAAAGTCTTTCTAGGTGATCAAGTGATAAATCCTCTCATATATAAAACAAATGTGCTGATTTTGTGGGATGGTCAAGAATTACCCATATTGAATCGTTCCTTCTAGGTTTCCTTGGAACTCTGGTGAAAAAGTCCATCATAATGTTATCCCACTTCCACATAGTAATAGGCATAGGTTTCATCACTCCTCAAGGATGTTATCTATCTGCATTCACTTGTTGACAAACTAGACACCTTGACACGTAGTCCACAATTTCCCATTTCAAATTATCCCACCAAAAGTATTCCTTCATATATTTATACATCTTTGTGATAGCTTGGTGTATATAGAAATTTGAGCTATAAGTATCGTCTAATAGTTTCCTTTTTAGCTCAGGTACTGTTGTAACACATAACCTCTTCCCAGATTTCAGAACTCTTTCTTCATACATGAAGTCTTCCAATCTCCCATCGTTTGCAGCATTAATTTTCTTGTGTAGATTCTCATCATCAGATTGAGAGCATTTTACCTATCTATAATAGATATGGTTTATCATTCTTTTTAAAGATGAAATATGTTTCCCCATCCTTAACAATTACCATATCCATCTTCAATAGATCCATGAATATAAGATCACTTTTAATCCTCATTTCGGTTGGGAGTATGTGATCCTTCCTACTTAATGAACCAGCCACCTTATTTACCTATCTTGGGTGGTAGTGTATTGAACAATCGTAATCTTTTAGTAACTTGAGCCATCTCTTTTGCCTCATGTTGAGTTTTTTTTTGCGTGAAAATGTATTTCAACCTCTTGTGGTACGTATATATCTCACATCATTCTCCATAGAGATAATGTCTCTATATTTTCAGAGCAAAGATTATGGATTCAATCTCAAGATAATGAGTTGGATAAATTTGACCATGAGTCTTCAATTGTCCTACTGAAAAAGAAATGGCATTATTGTTTTTGATAAGGAAGAAACCCAGTCCATTCTTTGATGCATCGTTGTATATCACAAATCCCTCATTTCCATTTGGAAGAGTCAAAATTGGAACATTTACCAGTCTTCATTTCAATTCTTCAAATCCTTTAGTATAATCTTTCGTCTATACAAACTTCACCCCTTTATGTGTGAGATTTCTTAGTGGGTTATCCAGTCGGGAAGAATTATGAATGAAATACCGATAGTAACCTGCTAAGACAATAATACCACGTAACTCGATTATGTTTTTTGGAGTGGTCCAATATTGGATTTCCTTTGACATTGAAGGATCAACACAGATTCCATCCTTAGAGACAATATAGCCTAGAAAAGAAAAATATTGAAGCCAAAATTCATACTTTCTATGCTTCCCATATAAATCATTTCCTCTATGATTTTTTAGAATAATATTCAAGTGATTATAATTGATTATATATCTTTTTACTATACCGGGATATCATCGATGAATACCATAACAATGTTATCAAGATATTCATTATAAACACAATTCATTAAATCGATGAAAACAAAGGGTGAATTAGTTAGTCCAAAAGTTGTCACTGTAAACTCAAAATGGTCATACAATTTTCAAAATAATGACTTAGGAATATCTTCCTTCCTCACACATACCTGATGATATCCAGATCAATGTTCAATCATCAAAAAGTTTTCAATATCCATGAAGTTTCTTAAATAAATCATCAATCCAGTGTATAGGATACTTATTATTTATTGTAATACCATTTATTTCCTTGTAATCAATTCATAGACTAATGGATCCATCCTTCTTCTAGACAAAGTGAATAAGGGATCCTCATGGATAAGAACTAGGTAGAATAAATACTTTTCAATCAAATCCTCTAGTTTCTTCTTTAAATCCACTAATGCTGCAGTGGAAATTCCATAGGGAGTCTTTGATATTGTTCTTGCACAATGAATTAAATCAATAAAGAAGTCAACTTACCGCTTTGGAGGATTTCTAGGTAAATCCTATGGAAATTCAACAGTATATACTTGTACTATATGCACATCATAAATTTGTAGATTACTATCCTCACCCATAGATATTGGTTTATATACATCTCCACGTATTGCATTCAGTAGGGATAATAGGGATGGATCTAGAAAGAAATCAGGTGGTGAGGTTTCTTCTCTAAAGATAAGGGATACTACACTATTATCAAAAATTGTAACTTACTTTTTCTTATAGTAAATCGTTGCATAATAGTTTGAAAACCTATTCATACCGAGAATTATATCAAATTCAGCCATTGGTATGACGATAATGTTAGCAAAAAAAGCATGTTTATGTGTCGCAAGGGGGAATAGTTGACATGACTTTGTTGCAATGACACATCCCCTAGGAGTTTTGACTGATAACTTGTTTATAATAAAATTGGACATGTCTAATTTTCTTGGTAAACTGAGAAGATATAATTGAATATGATGATCTAGAATAAATTAATGTTTTGGGTAAGTTTTGACTGATAACTTCGTTTTAAACAATAACTTCTTTTTAGAAGAATTACCCTATCTTTGTAATTTGTCTTCATAAGATTTTTAATTTGTAAAAATAAAATAAAATTAACTTATATTGCATTATTTTAAATCATATTTATCCAATCAAACTATTAGGCCAATCAAAAACATATCGTGACATTATATGTTATTACAATTAAAATTTTTTCCATTAAAATTAATACATTCCACTATTAATTGGAAAATAATTATTTTCTATTTCATTATCAATAATACTTCCTAAAATAACAATGAAATGATGATTTAAAAAATTAATTTTATTTTAGATAATTTTATTTTAATAAATGTTAAAAATTATTCTTTAAAAAAAACCATTATATTCCAAAAATCCAAATTTGGATAATGAAATTGTTTCATTTTGAATGAAATTATCCAATATTAACATAATTAATAATTAATAATTAAATTAAATTTATTAATATTATTATGACATTAATTTTTTTTATATCATTAATTGGGAGATTTTATACTTCAAACTTATTTTAAATTTTGTACTTGCAATTTTAACTAATTACGGATAGAATGGTTTAACAACATTTTCAAAAATCAATTTCAATGTGTGGAAGATAAATAATATTAACATTAAATGGAAAATAATTTTTTGTTTAAAATTATGACATTATTTAAATCAATAATCATAAAAAGGGATAATCAATTTCCATTTAAAAATAAAAGAGGAAATTAAGTATGTCATCTATAATAACACATTAATTGGTTTCCAAATTCTGTAAAATTAGTGGGAAGAGAATATATCGATGTGTGGGGAAATGTACTATCCAAATAATGAGGGGGAGTGAATAAAAAATTATCAAAAAAATTGAATGATCATTAGAATGTAAATGACCACCAAATATTAAAACATTGTGGTGTGTAAAATGATCATCAATAAAACAAAAATGAATATAATAATAAAACATTTTTCATTCATGATCCCTTTCGAATTGTGAAGGAATTTTTATATCCTAAACTATGAGCTTAAGTATATATACTACCAAGAATATTGAATAAATGATATTTAATAATATTTAATTATAATATCACATATTTATTTAAATTATAATTATTCAAGATGAATTTTTATTCATGACGAACTGAAATAAACATCTAGTAGATAATATAATCCCATAAATAATAAAAAAATATTACTACTATACATTTTCGTTAACAAATACTGAAATAGTTTTCTTGAATAAATTTAATATCCCAACTATTAAAAAGTATATATTGAAAAATAATATATAAATCAAGAAAATTCAATAATGACAATAAATGATCATTTTAGATAATTCCTTTGAACACATCCAAACATTACAAATTATTACAATAAAAATAAAATTGAAGAAGGTATTAGCCTCACATGTTATATTATTAATTTCAACAGATATCCCTACTTGTTTTTAAATTATTATTCAAAAATAATCCATCGTGTTATAAATAATGGTTACATATTTCCCAACCTAATAAAAAACATCGCATGAAATGATTAATCAATTTGAAATTGAATTATATAAAACCTAAAATGTTTTAGGATTCATTTGTACATATGTTAAATATTAATATTAAAATCCCATAATTGTATCCATAGCAATTAGTTTAATATCAGATTAAAACATCAAAATCTTCAACGATATATAAACCTTTCCTCTAATACTAACCATAACTTCCCTAAATCATTACTCTCAGATCCAGTCCTAAAAACACAATCATTGCATTTTTTGTTTTATATTGATAAATGTTACAAAATTTTATATATCTAATTCATATAAAATAACAACAAAATATTAGATGACGTAGTTAAAAATGAATTTTTTAGATTATATTTTTAGGGAAATGATAAAAAAAATATTACATATAAACATAGATATATAAACAAATTATCCATAAAATATATTTCATATTATGAAATATTCATTACATTTAATAACAATAATTTTAATAGCATGCTTAACCAAATTCTTTACAACCTCAAAAAAGAAGATATACTAAAGGCGGGACAAAAGAAAATGCATGATTATAAATAAATATCATCAATAAAATTTATTTAATTATTATAATATTTTAATAAGGTTATGATGATAAAATCAATGTTAATGGGAATTAAAATATAAATTTCATATCAAAACCATTATCATTAAACATGTGATATTGAATAATTATTTAATAATTGAAATAGTATTTAAAATTAATAATCATGATACATCATATATTAATCAAAATAAAATACAGCTTTCAATACAAATATAATGGATAAAAAATAATTTGTTTTTTAAAACAAAATTATCATATATCTCTAAAAATCACTCATATTATTATAATAACCTAGATGATAAATTTTTAAAATCTCATAGAAGTGACCTAAATAAACTTGAATGCATCCCATTACCTTGTGAATTGAACATATATATTTGGATCCTCTATCATCATGAGATATCTGTATCTCAAACGTCATCATAAATATTCATTACTGGAAAATGGATATATAACCATGCATCTATACACATATTTTCAAAAAACTATGAGAATAAATATATTTTTTTAACATATACCAATGGTTTTGTTATGAATGTGTGTATACTAACCCTGATTTGAATTTTTATTCAAGTTACCTTTACCAATTTTCCATTTCCTCCCCCAAGTCTCCCCTAATCCATGGACTTTATGCCCTCTCCTTCCCTCCCCTAAATTGACCTCCTGTCATCGCCTCTGCATCTCATCCCCCTGCCTTCCTCTCTATTCCTTCTTGTCTCCACCACTACATATAAAGATGCCTCCTCCTCCCGGCCCTAGCATCCACCTCTCCGCCCCCACCTCCTCCTCTATGGCCTCCTCTGCCTCCACCTCCTCCCAGCCTCCGTCTCTTGGCCACAACCTCCTGGTCTCAAATGGTATTCATATTCTCCTAAACATATATTTTTTTCTATTTTATTTTAATAAATGATAAAAAATGTAATATTTTTAGGTGATTCCTACAGGATAATGGTTGAATTCATCTTATGTCAAGGGGATATATATTCTCCCATATAAAATAAGTTTTGTGGGTATCCTAAAAACCATGTTTCTGTATGTTCAATAATAGTGACCAAGGTATGTTGTGTATTAAGTTTTTCTAGTTTTTATGGTGATATTTTGGGAAAATATTGTATTTATTTGGTACTTTAGGCTTGTTTAATTTTGTGTTAATTATTTGGAACTTTATTGCATAGGATTCTTTTAGGTATTATTTATTCATTGATTGTAATTATTATTAAATTGAGTTTATTTAGTGATAGAATTTGGATTTCTAAATTTTAGGTGATTTTTTAAGGTTATTTGGTTTTTGAATCCTCACATATGGTCTTGGTATGTGGTCATGACAATTTTTATGAAAAATTTATAGGATACATTAGGACTCAATGGGATTATTAAGGTTATTGTTTCATATTGTTCATGAATCTTAATAACTGTATGAATATGATATTATATATAATTCAAAGGGTGATGATGATTTTCAAAAAATGCCTATAATTATTGATATTCATTTTTTGAAATTAATAATATATTTTATGATATCTAAAATAGAGTCTTGTGTGTACTATAACTACTATGATTTGAAGGATATTTTTAAATTACAATGATTTCTTGTTGACATTATTGGATTGATTAAAAAAAGCTTTATAAAAAAGTGATTTGAATGAGAAAATATTAAATTTAATAAGTTTTCACTATGAATATATTATAAATTTATTTTTTTATAAATTTTCTTTGAAGTGAATATTTTAGAAATAATATATTTTCTTTAAGGGAGAAAAATATTTTTTGGGAATTTGGTATCATTTATGTTGACATCATGTTAAAAATGGTTCTATATAATCATTTAATTGAGAAGGAAGATAAAGAATTAAGATTATTCTATTTGTTGATGATAAAGGATTATTTAAATTAATTTTACAAAAAATGGGTGAAAATTGAAAATTTATTTTCTAAAAATGGATTTTCAGTAGTTCGAATCAAGGATTCTATAGGGTTAAAATAATCATGAGATGAATTTTAAATTATATATACAAGAGGTACATGAATGGGGATTTAGGGAAATAAAAATGGAATTTTTTAAATATGTTTTCTATTATAATTACACTCATTTATATGATTCATTTATTTAAATATATAATTTTTTTACTCTATTGATTTTGGGATTTTTTTCCCATATATATCACTTTGTTTTAAATCTATACTAATGTTAACCATTTTATACATTAAGATTCCAACTATTGATGAAAATAGAACATTTCCCACATATTTCACCTTCTCCTCTATTCATTTTTCTTTCACCTTTGTTAATTTAAAGCACTTCACCAGAATGCTTGAAATAGATTTAAATTAGATCACTTCAAAAAGATCAATGAATAAAAAATTTAATACCATTGAGACGACACCAAGATCTCATTTCTCATATTCGATTGAATATAAATCCCATAAATCTTATTTACAACACTAAAATTGTTCATTCTGAAATATACATTTAACTCCCACTTTATATCCAAGAACAATTGATTACACAGTTCCACTAGAATCATTTAATCAACACAAAATAGTTAGATCAAATTTTAATCATCATTTAACAATATTTAGATATAAATACTCATCTATGTCACTTTTTATAAAACCATATTTAACCACAAAATCCTTTTATTTCTATTTACATTGATTTAGTGCATTTTTCATTCCACATAAACATTATATTTTCTTACACAACAAGTCCAAAAAAAATTAACCTTAAAACGTGTGGATTTTTTTAGTAAATTTCTTCTTACAAATCACCATGTAAAAATGATCACATTATATACATTTCTTATAATAATAAATCACTGATAGGAACCGTTATAACAATTTTTAGGATGGTAGTATATTTTACTACTTGTTAACGTTTCCCATAGAAATACACTACCTACTTCTACTGAAATAATTTCTCCACCCACATTTATTTATACCATTTTATACAATACACTTCTTCCTTTAATCTAAAGACCCATTTATTTTCCATCACTTAATTGCATTGCCTTTTTCTTATTAGCTCCTAGGATTCAGTAGATATAATGAATCCATTACCTCCAACACAGATAACGTCTATATACAATAATCTCATACAAAGGTTGACCCTTATAGGATTCCATGTTTTCTACCATCGATTAGATTTAGATAAAGAAAATCAAGGCTAAATGTTTACAATAGTCAGTTTACTCTAGAAAAAATAACAATTCAATATAATATCTACACTTATAGTATATCTTTTTTTGTAAACTTTTGTAATCTTAAAATCCATGGATTATATTTCTACATCTAAAGGTGTTGAGAATTTAGGTATATCTACCATAATCTTATTATCAAAAATGCTAATAACATCATCTAAATTCAATTGAACGTGAATGATTCTAATTCAATCATCCAGAATGAAATGATTATGTCGTATGGATTTATTGTACCCTATTGAAATATATATATTGTTTTGGTCTTTACAAAACACCCTTTAATTAAAGAGAATGTTAATAGCTCTAGAGGTCTTATGAAAATTTTCATCCCATAGAGTATAACCAAAGTTCTCATATCCTTAGAATATATATAAATAAATATTGGAAAAATCATAAATATTTTCCCTCTCCTTAGAATCATTGTTAACATATTATAGACGGTTGAAATGTTTCATACGATGAATTTTAATTGGTTTATCAAACCATAAATACTCAGTAATATATTTTCATATAATTATTGATTTAATTAAATTGACTAAATACAAAAAAAAATTACGTCTACCATGTTTGATTATACATAATAGAATGAAACCTTATTTTTCCATCCTTCTCAATTAATTTTATGTTCCTCTTTTTTGGCACTCAATTTTATTCCAGCGTTCCGATAACACTATTCTTCCTCATGAATCCCTTATTCTAGGAATATTTATTTAGTTTCCATCTATTATATTATTCACCATTATTTTACCTAAGGAATTTGAGCCTTCCTCTAGTCTCTATCAGGAAAATGGATTTCAAATTGATGACAATTCCAAAAACTTCAGATTTATAAATGAATTAATATATCCAAATTTTTATATGGTTACATTAATATGATAGAAAAATACAAGTAACATCCATTTCATTGAAAATGTTCTGGTCCCCATACATAAAAATAAATATGTTCAATATTTCAACATTTATGCTTACATCTACTAACCATAAATAATACTATCTTTTGTTTTTTGAGTATAAAACTATTAATTTTTTTGACATTGGTATGATTAAGAATCCATACATACTTTTCTGAAAGAACCTCCATATTTATATCATTAGGATGACCAAGCAATTTATTTCATAACATTATACATAAATTAGATATAATTCCAACCAAAAAATATCAGTATTAGAAATTGGTTCGATATTATGTTCCATACATAACTACCATTTCAAAAACCATTAATCCACAATTTAATTTTTGTATACCATTATCAAAATTATCCTAATATCCCTAATAATATATCATTTAAATGGAAATGAAATATTTCTATAATCATGGGATATTTCAGACTATCTTTAGCATCATCAAGCATTCATTTGACATATAGACCTTCACAGTACCCTTTGTGAAAAATTCACAACATCAACTCTCATCTCTATCATTCTTATATTTCTTTTCACTCATATTTTGGTTGGGTTACCGTCCTCTTCCATATACAATAAATATATTTCTATATTATCATAGACATATATCCACCTAATTTCTTCATTCAAAATTAAATTAATTACATCTTGAAAAACTATGTTTTATTTTATAATATATTTACCAGATGAAGTTACCATTACCTCCCAAATACCTAGTAGTATTAAAAATGGTGGTAATTCAAATATATTATTTTTCAAAGTGAATTTTAGTAAGATGAGTTTACTCTGGATCATGTTATAGTCATTAATATGGAATGAATTTGGTCTTCATTCCATCATTTCATTCCCAAAAACCTATACATCATAAGATCATTTTTTAAAAATATTATTGTTTCTTATATTTCTATAATGGTATTTATTATTACTTGAGTTGATTTCATATCTCGTATTTTTTAAATAGAATTCCTCACTAATGTCTCTATCAAAATTATTATTGCCCTATGATCTAGCTATTCCCATTAATATTTATCTATATTCACAATATTTTTCTCTAATTAATGTAATACCTATTTCATATTAGATGTATTAATCATACATTTATATACTTCAAAAGTTTTAGTGATTTTAGAAAAACATATTATCCCTAATATCTAATTGAATCAGTTATAGATATATGAAACACTATGAGG
Organism: Viscum album; assembly: GCA_963277665.1. NCBI lineage: Eukaryota > Viridiplantae > Streptophyta > Magnoliopsida > Santalales > Viscaceae > Viscum > Viscum album. Next base: position 2,079,958,594 of record OY728137.1, on the reverse strand, counting down.
TGGGGTGAATTAGTGATAATGATTTTTTAATATATTCTTTTATATCCCCTTTCTTATTTACTTAATTATAATTAGATAAAATGGATCCCCCATTCTCCTTTATCACCCTTGGTTATAAATAAAACTCATCCAAATACTCATGCACACAAAGAGAACATGGATTTACTTGGATCACTACTCAATAATTGTTTCTAATCCTTAGCGTGAGTGGGAAAAACATGAAAACAGATGAACTATTATTAATAAAACTACAATTAAATTGATTGAATTTAAACTATAGGTATCTTAGATGAACTCAACAAATCATATGTTTTTGTATTGGCGTAATTGAATGAGATGTAGGATGATTAGTTTAGAAAATTTATATTTGATTCATTCATGGTTTAGATTGATAGTGTTGAAGTTTCATCCTAGTGAGAGAGGGGTTACTATAGGGAAATATTCCATAGAACCTATACACACATGATACATGAAAGGGTTATATTATATAGTATGTAAATCAAATATCTTCTATTTCAATTTAACAACTTTACATTTATAATATTTTCTCTTTTAGGGCTATGGTAAAAAAATTCATTCAAAACTAGGGAAATCTACCCCCCACACTTAGATAAACAGTATTTATAAATTTTTGGAATATTGTATATTAATGATTTATTTAATTTTAATATTGATTATTTCTGCTTCTTGTGCAATAAAACCTCCACGTCATTGATCAATAATTGTTATAATCTTTCTGATTTATCAGGCAGATATATTAAACATATGGATGGCTTGTCTCCCCTTACCTATGATCATGCATGGCAATGATTCTTTTTTTATAGATTGTATTTCTAGAGAGTTTTAATGAGTTATAGTTCCTTTTATTCAGTATATTAGGACTAACATCTTTAATAAAAATGCGTTACGGTAAAATTTTGAGAGGTATTGTTTGATAATTAACATCAATACAAACAATTGTATATTAATCCTTACCTTTTTCTTAAAAACCACATTCATATACTCTGGTTATACATGATACATGTTTGATTAATTTCTTGATGTTCAATCTCAAATTCATATTTTTAATTTATTAAAAATTTACTAGAAACTTCTTTTATTTTAAAAGCAATACAATATTATTATCTTAAATTCATATATAAGTATTCATTTCATATAAATGTCATAAAATTAGTGGATAATCATCTATGATGTTTATAATAACACAAGATTTTCACATTAATTAAACATAAAAAAAATTCAATATAAAAATATTATGTTTTTGGATGATTACATATACTTTACTTCTTGAAAATTATGGGTTTATCAATATGTCTAAATAATTTGGTATTTCATAAAATTTGGTAGGTTTTAGTACTCCATTGAACAAACTTTCATATATACATCAACAAATGTGAGAATAATTACAAACTTCTTGTCATCCACATCACGCTCTTCCATTTCTACTTCAACAATTGAAATTTATTTCTAGTACATGATGATATATGATAATTCATAACAAATATTCATATAATTTTTTAATTCACATAACAAAATATTTATCTCTCATGTTCTTGGATCATGTTTAAACTGAACACATTCAGATACTTCTCGATAGTTCATAGAAAAAATCCAACTTCCATACTAAACATCAATCATAAACTATTGTAAAATGTCTATGATTATTGATACATTAAATAAATAGTATAAAATCATATTATGTAACTTATAGAATATCATACATGAAAACTAAAATTATTCCAAATAGATAATAATAATGTATCACATTGATTATAACACATACATATTATCTTCCTAGTTATTACATAAGAATTTGTTAATATTATGCATCACTATGAGAATTCATTCCACATTGTTAAGAACTTTTATCTTCTAGAAAAGTCTTATAAAATTTTCAATGTTGTCTCATTTAGCTTCTATTTATGCTTCTACATATGGTCCTCCATACATAATAATTTTGATAAAATAGCTTTCTTTTACGAACTATCTTCTACCAATGAATCTACATTCACTCTTCACATCAACATATCTTCCAAATGTGAAACTTCCTTTATATATCATCCACTAGATTCCATTCAGATTATCATCAATTACTCATAGTTTAATAACCATGGGTATATAATTTCTTCTATGATAATCTATACCCATAGTTTAAATAAAATAGTGGCTATTGGGAAAATACATAGGGTTATACCCACGGTTTCCATAAAACCATTGGAATAACTCTATATAAACACCTCGATATCCCATGATGTATGGAACCATGGGTATAACATATACACATGGTTTTAATGGATATACCCATGGTTCCAATAACATGTATATATGTGAATTTTCTAATATTTATTTCCAAAGAGCTTTAATATATTCATAACACATGAATGTTTTAATTTTTCATCATAAAATAACATATTTTGTTTCCAATATCAATTTACATGTGAAAAACATTATTTCTCTTAAAATATATTTGAAATAGTAACAATCCATATAATAAAATAATAAGAGTTTCATCCTTACAATATATCCATAGTGGATCACAAATAACATAAAGGGTTTTTGATTAGTTAATAAATATTACATTATAATAAATTTAAAAACATTCTTAATAAATATATGATAACCATGATTAAAATAAAATTTTAAATAATTAATACAAAAAAATCATTGAAAAAATATTGAAAATAAAATAGGGGGCCTAAAATAAGATTGTGTTCACGATGGAAATTTTATACATCAATACCAAAGTTGATAAAAAACAATCTGTTTAATCTTATGTGGAGAGATTAAAATGTGACCCATAATAAAAATGTTAAGGAATGAAAATTTTATAAAATTAAAATAAAAAAAATATTAAGTAAAAGAAAATTTTAAAATAATTTTTTTACAAAATAATAGTGTTTAAAAGATTTTATAATGAATTATTATGAAAAAGAAATTTTATTGGTCTATAATAACATATTAGATTAGTGCGATGTACACATAACTATATTTATATTTCATTAATAACTTAGGGAGGTAATATAATTATAACATTTAGAACACATTTACATCTACTAGAAAAAAATAATATATTTTTAATGAAAATAAGATAATAATACTTCATATAAATGAAATCATAATATAAAAAGTCTCTCAAATTAATGTGATTGAATCAAAAAACATTTACCTCTTTGGTAACATTCAATATCATAAATTATTGAAATTAATAATATTATATGGGTATGAAAATATCATAAATTATATTAATTCATATAAAAATCATTAATTGGCTATTATTTATAGTATATAAATAAATCAAGGATGATGACATGTAATATGTCTCATGAAAATGAGATTGTAACAAATAAAAAACATGTAATGAACATGTGTTTTGAATATATAATAAATCCCTCATGTGATTACATCAATATAATTAAATACATATTAATGATGTTTATATAAAAATTATATTTATATTCAAATATAATCATGGAATTAAAATTTCAGGGATGTATTATTATAAACCTATGATGTAAAATTTAGTTTAGAAACCCCATACAACTTGGTGACTTTAAAGTAAATTACACTGGAATGAAATTACTTGTATTGAAAAATAATATTAAATTAACTATAAAGGATTCATGATATAAAATTTCAATTGAGTTTATATACAATATCTAAAATAAATCAGCTATATAACATAAAATATATTGCTTAATGGTAGTAAATTGAGATCGAATCGCTTACGACTAGTCGAACAAGGTAATGTATGTCATTAAAATCATATATTTTATAATAAAAACAATTATTTATTTTAATATAATTATTTTCTAGAATTATAAAATTATCATTAATCCATTTATTGCAATTATTATTATTTTATATTTAATTGTATAATTATTAATTCACATGATATGTGATTTGAAGAAGTTCAGTTCAGAATTTTGTGATGGCATTAGTATGTTGATATGAAAAAATATTTTATTATTCTATAATATCTAGAAAAATAATCATAATATTATGATTATTTTTATTCATTAATTATATTTTCAAAAACAAACATGAAATAGTGATATAAATAATGAATTACATTGTAATCACATTGATGGTAAGTCATACATAAAATGAAAATCATTTTAATTTTTCATTGATGATGAGTAAAAGAGATTGATAATCATTTTATCTTAAAATATAATAATTATATCATTTATATAATATTATATATTTATATTAAATTATTGATACCATCCACTTGACACATTGTGTAACTTGAAATATCATCACTTCATGGAGGTAGTAATCAACACATATGAATGAATTCAACAATCATTTTTTAATATATAAAATGTGAGAAAATATGTGATATATTAACAATATGGATTGATAATTATATTATAAATAATATATTAGAATAAAAAAAATTTGTATTTATTAAACGTATAGGAGAGTAAGAAAATAACGATTATGAATCATGGGCTGTGAAACAGTGAAGGCCTATAGCATCTACACGCACTAGATTTGCTGCATTTTTTGGGAGGAAACTGGTGCTTGAGAAGCATGATAGATATTTTCAAGAGTTTCATAAGATTCCTATATATATTTCATGAATAGAGATATTATATTATCTATAAATACATATATATAAGACATTTTATTTGGTCATGAAAAACAAATCACATTTCATTATAGAGTTGGATTCCCACACCAATGCACAAATGATGTTATGATATTTTAATGAATGTAATTTAATAAAATAGATGATATATTATCTTTAAATAAAAATAATTTAGTGAATATCATATATAGATTTTACATACATCATTATTTAAATCCATGAGAGTTGGTGATGGAAAATGATATACATCTGTTTGCGAGGCCGTAGTCTGCTGTATAATGGTATAATGGTTTCATTTACTATTTGATTGAATAGGATAAATATAAAAGATATATAATTACCTGCATGACAACCGATTTTGTGTGAAATATTAATTTAATCATTTCATAAATTTTTACTGTGTTTTTATGGTTTTAGAATGGGAATAATACTAAAACTTTTGGTTAAATATTATCCCACTTATTTAGAATGAACCATTTTCATTAAACCATAATCCTCTTATAGTTGGTAAAAATCCCAGAATATGAAATCTAGAAAATGGATATTTCTGATTTGAAGTAATTTTGTATTGTATTTAGTCAGATAAATGGATATTTTAGTGTGTACAATAGTGGATAGGGGGTCATTATTTAATATTAAGGTGTGGGGAACATTCATAAATACATAAAATATTGTATTTAAATATATGTACAACACATTTAAATTAGTTCAAAATTTAGATTGATTTTCATATATAGAGTAAATAGTCATAATTTGACAAAAAAATTTAATTTTGTTATATTTTAATATCATTTTAAATAGTCCATTTGGGTTTAACATTACATTAACAAATTTTTTAAAATAATTTTGGTAAGAACCTTTTTAATATTTAGTTTTTATAAATTTTTTCTAATTCATAATTTTGATACTAATTAGATATAGTGTAAATTTTTTTAATTTCTTACCAAAAATTACTCTTAAAAAAATTAATATTTTTAATATATTTTTTGGAAAAATTATCTTAAATTAAAATTAATGTAATTTTTTAAACAATTCAAATAAATTGACATTGAAAACAGCATGGTGTAGTGAAATTAAAATAAAATTAATTTCAACAGAAATAATAAATTATTATGAATTATAAAATAAATTTTCCAGCATAATTCATTCAAATAGGTTTTTCATTTCAATATTTTAAAGTCGTAAAAATTAATTTTATACTTCACAGACGTGTAATATTATATACTTGTGTAGGAATTTAATTAAATTATTTCATCAATAAAATTATATACAATACTATGATAAAAATAAATTCCATATTATCAATATAAAATACAAAATTAATGTTGAAATTATGTAAATCTCTTTAGGTACATATTAAATAAATTTAAAATAAAAACAAAGACATTTTCAATTATTTAATACATAAAATAATTTATATGTAATTTTCAAAGATTAACGAATCCAAATTTAAAAAACATAAAATCATGGATGAGGATGGTTGAACCAAAAACACAAAATTGACAAGAAAAGTGCTCGGATTTTTTTTGCCCTTATCAATTTATTATTACCCTTAATTAACTTAATTTCTAAAACAAATGTTAGAAATAATAAATATGGTTATTATTTATAATGAAAATATATAAATAATAATAATTTAGAAATTATGAACCTCATAAAAAATTTATGGCATATATTTTATGAACTTTGACTAATACATGAGGAATATTTAAATTTCAAATTCAACCTAAATAATGTAACAAAAAAAAGATTTTAAAAATAATTAACATATGATGTTTATTAGAATATTTTTTTTAGTTTTTCATCCAAAATGATATAATTAAAATATAAAAATATTCTGAATTATAATGAGACTATTAAATACATGAAATGAAAAGGGGGTTTCCAAAATAGTGATAAATTTTCATCATTCCATGGAAAATCATACTCTTGAAAATTTATCAAAAATAAAACCCAAGAAAATATTTATATGTTGATTTATAAAAATATTTCTAAATTTTTAAATTTGAAATTAAAAAATTTGAAAATAGTTTTTTAAAATAAAATAATATAATGAATTAAAAATAAATTTAGATATATATAAATAAATTTCCTTTGGAATAAAATATTATATTACATTATTATAATGAATATTTGTATACAAAATCTAATTAATCAATATTAATAAGGAATGTAAATTAATTATACTACAAATAAATTGGTTCTTACATATTCAAATGACTGTATTACCAAAAAATAAAAATTGGTTCCACTTAAAAATATCATTTCACATTTTCATCACAAATATCATAACATAATTTTAATAAATTGACAACATAATTTTTTAAAGTATTAAGAGTTTTAGAGATGCCGTAAACATCTCGATGTGTGGGGATAGTGAATAATGACATTAAGCAATCCTATGATCTGAGATTGAATCCTATTCATTTTAGTTCATGTAATTAAAATATCATAAAAAACGTTTTGGATCAAAGATCTATATAAAATATGTCAGATATTTTATTTAGGATAAGGTTACAATAGATGATATAAATTCTAAAATATAAGAATGAAACTATCCATTTATTATGGAGAAGAAGACAGTTTCTTGAAATATGATATTGAGATATGATGAAGGATTTTTTATGCATGAAACAATTATAAGTGTTGTGAAAGTGTGGGAGTGAGGAGGAAGGATCCTCCTAGATATTAGGGTGGTACACACCTAATGGGATAGAGAAAGGGTCTGCTCTCTACCATCATAGTGGCACCATCAAATGGTGTTAGGGAATGGATCCTTTTCATAGCAGTGATACCCAACCATTGTTATAGGTCACGTGTCATCTTTCCATTTGAGTGGAAACATCCCATCAAGTTAGGGCAAGATTCCTCTAGCTATTTAGTTGAACCCACTCACAGAGATAGGGCATGGATCCTCTTACCATTTCAGTGGAACCCTATTGCAGATTCAAAGAAAGTGTACGATACCATTTGAGTTGCACCATCCTGTGGAGACAAGGAATTGGTACTCTATATAATGTGTGTGTGGTACCCTTCTATGGCGTCAGGGTATGACCCCTCTATCTATAAAGTGGCTTCCTCTAATGGATTCAGTGAATGTGTCATTTATCTTCGGAGTGGAAGCAGCATGTTTACAATTGTTTGTTTTATCTACTAAGAGCTTCTACCCCCTAAACTATGGAACAAAATGTTTTGGTGTGGATCCACATGGATACTTCTTTTTTAATGACATATAATATTATAGACATTATTGATGGACCATTAAAACTTTTGGATGACTCTTTTCCTATTATGTTATGTGAGATGGATATCCATTTTCTCTCTTGTGTGGGATTATTTTATAAAAATATATGTATACATTTGTATTTAATTAGGTTCCTTCCTTGTTGAAGATTAGGAATTATAATTTTATCCTATATAATATTACTACACCTTCATTTATTGAGGGGTCCAACTAGGATTGTATATACGCTGCCATATATATGATTTACCACATGAATTGTTTCTTTCGTAGATTCCGAATAGGTTAGTGGTGATTTTAATAGGGAATAGAGATACCCTATTCTATTTTATCACATTCATTGTTACGGGATTACTGATCTAAAGTCGATATCTCTCTTTATTTTCATTTAAATTGATTATCACATTGGGACATCATTCTAGTTTGGCATGAATTTTTACCCTTTACATTTAAGATCTCACTGTAATAATACTGTATTTAGTAGATAATGATAAATTTATGTTACTATAGATGTTACATAAAAATCACTTTATTCCTATAAAAATATATATGTATATTTTTGTTTTACTGTGTAAAATTAAATTAGGAAAATTCCTCATATATTAGTAATGACTTTTGGTGCTTTTCAATGGACCTATATGAATGGAGGTGGGTTGGTTTATGTGGAAATTGGTACATGAATAATATAGGATTGAGTCTCTGACTTAACATATTTATTTATCTATCCATAGATATATATTCTCATCTGATAATTTTACATCTTAAAAAAATTCAGGATGCCTATTATAGTACAACCATCTAGGATACCAATTGCGGATCATGATAATGGTTCGATGAGTGATGTTCACACAGTTCATGAGACATCATGTGAGATCTTTTATCTAGTAAGATAATTAGTATCACACCTCTTATTGAGAAATATATCGTATCACTAGACCAGGTTGATGATTCAAGCAAGATTATCAATCTACAAATAATTTAGCCCTAGAGGTCACTAAGGTTCTGTGGTGAGAAAGATATCCATGTGGATGTGGATTTTCTAGAAATAGAGATCCATAATTTCTGGATTATTTGGAAACATCATGATCTATTGTTTTTAATAGAATACAATCATTTCGATGGGGCATCAATGCAATAGTATATTCTAGTGACACTGACGCATGATTAGTCGACACACTCATGAGCTAACTTCTAAAAGATGTTTTGTGAAGAGTATAACAAATAATTAGTATTCTCATTTTGAATTCACGATATTATGTAGCTACATATGGGAGGGATGAAAATTGATGATTATGTTGTGAGGTTCACTGACCCCACATAGTACCCCCTATAAATGTTTCAAGATGGCTTGTTCCGTGAGTGGTTATTTGATAATGTTATCCACAAGTTACTTTTAATAATGTGGTACCTCAACGTATTCCCAATTTTTTGGAGTGATAGAGTATGTGAGGGTGATATATTGATTCGTAGGGACATCATGTGTCTCGATCTGGTTATGCACATTATTTGAATGATTTATATGTACAAGGTAAAAATAACACGTTGGTAGGATCTCCCTATATGATATCTTCCTAGGATCAGACTCGGGAACATAGTGATGTGGCCCATGGATTGTGTATAGGAATAGTTAATCGTAAATAGTAATGGTGATATGGATAAAATGGGTGAGGTTACATGAAAAGAGATTGACCGACCCGATGTGCTAATGATGATTGAATGATCATAGATGGACCACCATGGTATAGGCAGCACCGTGATTAGGGTTCACCGAGGCATGGCCACAAATGCCACAAGGGAGGTGGATATGTAAGAGGAGTAGGTGGGGATCATAAAGGATTTTTTTAGTGTTGGATGATGATATATGCTATCTCACCACCACCACCAGGTTCCCACATTAGGCTCAGGGAGTTTTTGGTCAGTGGTGGGGGGCTTCAAACTATAGAGGCATATGACCAGAAAGCTCAAGTAACACCCCAATAATTTATAAATAGTTTTTATATAGAATGAATAAAACATTGAGTCTCTATAAAACCCTACATTGTCATAACATATCCAAGTTAAGCTAATTTTTATACCTCTATGATTTTAATTTTGAAATAAAAACATACTCGGCTGTGTTTAGCATGATATTTAGAGTCTGATAAGATGAACATAATTTTATTTGTGAATATTAACAAAACATTATGAATAGTAACATACTCTTATTAATATTATTGAATAGTAATGAATAGTAAACTAGCAAAAAAATATAAACATCACCCATATATATATAAATAAAATTTAGACATATTTAATGTGAAAAAACGATTATTGTATGAGTATTGGTATTTTCACATGTCATAAATATTTTAATAAATATTTTATAATTAATTATATAATTTTAAAAAAACTCATAAAATTTTATTTTAAATTTTTATTTTATTATATTATGGTTAAAATATAGTTTTATGTGACCCCTATTAAATTTTCAAGGTGTTATAAAACGAGTTATAGTTTAAATTTATTTTTGAAAAAATTATGAATTTTCTTTAAATTTATTTAAAAATACTTATAAAATTATATTAAAAAAATGGTGTTCATTTTTTATTTTCACACGTCTAAAAATATATCGGGTGGGTTTTTGGTGGTTTTTTGAAATACTCAAATTATTTATGAATATTCAAATACGGTAAAGTACATTATGTACAAATTATGAGTTAAATGAACTATTTATGACATCATGAAATATGTAAGGACACATTGTTCTAACTCACATGCCCTTATTACTATTAGGGTTCAAATTAAATACACTATCATTTGTCTTCATGGAAATAATAAAATAATGAATAAAATATTTATAATTCACCACTCTCCTCCACTATGAAACCCCCCTCACTTCCCCTACTATTCACTCCTCTAAGCCTTGAAGATCCTCAATGTTAATCCCAAAAACCCTCCAATAGTGACTTCCCACATCCAATAATCTATTTGTATTTCCAAAAGTCTAAAACAGCTTCCCTTAATGATATTCTCAAGGGGTGGATTCGAGAGGTAAAATTCCACTTTTCATTTCCTTTATTTGAAGTTCTCTTTTATGGGTATGTATTTCAATTTTTCAAATCATGTTCTTATTTCAATTTTATTCTGTTCCACTACAATTTTATGTGCCTTATATTAATGGGTGACCAATTTCCACTATATTTTTAATGTTTCCGAAAACCATGTTGCATAGTTGTTATGCTGCAAAATTTCCATCTCAAAATATCTTCTTTTTTCAAGAACATTTATTATGTTAATATTTTTTAATTTAAATTTTATTATATTGGTATATATAATTCTTATATCCCCATTAATCTATATATTATGTAATAATTATTAGATAAAATTTTCATCTCATCTATATATTTGATGAGTTATTAAGTGATGTCGTTAGGCTGCTGGATTTTCATAAGGGATTTCTCAACTTTTTTTTATGGTGAGTTCCTTTCTTTTACTTTCATCTCCTACATTATTCAAAATGTTGTCACTACTATAGCATCATAAATTTACAGGTATGTTTTTATTATAAATTAATAATTTTTCATCATATCTCCTTTCCAATTATTTTATACTAAAAATGAAAACTCTACCTGATATGTGCTAATCAACCACATTCAAGGACGACAGGTTTCCAATTTCTATTAAAATATTAAATTATGTATATAAAACTGATATTATTATTTAACAAGACTATAATATATTCATTTTGTCTCATCTTTGGTTTTAGAATCTTTATTTAAATATGTTTTTTATTTATAAAGAAAAATGAGTCCCTTATGTTTAGAAACCACAAATTAACCCTAATAGTTTTCATTAGAAGATTTAAATAATGATTCAACATCACTCAAGGTAACAAAATAAAATTTACAACCATTTAAAATTATGTATGTCCACTAATAACATATAACTTCAAATATGGACAACAATCCTCATTTTACATGATTCTCCGATGATGTATATAAGTATACCTCTCATGAAACAAACGGACCCGAACAATGAAATTGAACATCTTAACCCATCATAAAGGCCATGAATGAACATAATAAGAATATAATAAATAAATTACATGTAGAATAGTTTTTGGAAATATCAATTAATGAATTTAATTAGTTTATCCAGAACACTGATACTTTGTAAATAACACCACCAGACTTAACATAAGGGTTTCATCGTCTCACATCCATATTTGTAAGATTTTACATATCCACTATTAATACTTCTGTATGGTGTATTTATACTTCCCATTAATGTAACATAACATGAATATGTTTATATTAATGGTATTCAATGTATCATTTTGTTATTAATAATTTTGGGGCATAGAAATTGGTTGATTACGAAGTGGTAAGGGCTTTTCATTCGAACATCCATTTTCATTTGGGTTGCATTTATTATCTACATAAATCAAATAAATTATTATTAATTAATATGTACTCCTCATATATTCGGTGTTAATTATCTATATATTTTTTTACAAGAATAATAAATACATCATTTATGGGGATTTATATTTAATAAAACTATGTTTCAAAAATTCCTCCCGGAATTCAAGCCTGATTCACGGAACTTTACAAATTCTTATCTATTTTGATGTTCACTGTATAATATATTTTATGAAATATTTATCTTTATATAATTAAAAAAATTAATTTTATAAAGATATTTTTGTTCATCACTGGTTTTATGAATGAAAACATGCCTTCTTTCATTAAAATCCTTTTACATTTTCCTTAAACTACGCTATCATGTTTTATATCTAAATCTTACTTAAAATTAATTTTTTAATTATTTCACCTCAATAATAAATTATTTAATACTCATATATAATTTAAATGAAATTTTTATTTATTTTTGGGGATAAAAATGTTTAAAATATTATTTCATTACACATAAAAATTATATTTCAAAATAACTCTTCCTACCAAAGTAAAAAAAGATATCTCTCATGTTAATTTAACTTTTACGATATAAATTCCTTCCTTACCACATATTTCCTTCTTCTGGTGTATGTAATAACCTTTGTTATATCATATAAATTGTCTCCTTATTCTCATGAAATTATATGGGATTATGATTTGAATGTTTGAAGGTGGTAGGGGACACTTTGAAATAATTAAGGATTATTTCCTCAATAATTTTTCAATTGTATCTTTTAAATATAACATCATCTATGTCAATGTATTTTGTTAAGTATTTTAATTCATTGAGTTTTATCTATTATTATATCATCTACCATATTTAATTTAATGGTTTAAGATTAGTTTGACTATGGATGTGATATCTTAAAACCATTCACCAATTTACTATGAATGGTAAGTGTTTATGATTGTTGTTCGGGGAAGGTTGTTTAAATTTAATATGCTTGTCTCAATATGAATTTATATGTTATTTATGTTTATCCTCATTCATACGGGGAATGAATTGGAATTATTATGGGATGGGTGGTTCTTCCTATATCCCCTCAGTGCATCGGTATGTCTCATGAAACAACCTATGGTCTTGGAACAAGGCCTTGAAAAATCGTTATTTAAGGTCTTTCCATGAGGCCTTGATGGTATAGTTATGATTTCCCACTGTATGAATTATCTGATTCTGAAAAAAGTATTGATGGTTCATGTGGTTATTTGACAAGTATAATACCCATGATTATTGAATTATTTATTCAGCTCTTATTCCTATCATAATTTGTTCATGTTTTTGTTAACGTCATATGTTATTAGTTATAAAACATGGATAATTTTTATGTTATGATATCATTTGATATATTGCATAGACTTACTGAGAGTTTAAACTCACACCATTTTTAAGATTAATTTTCTCTAGAAATGAAAATGATTATTATTAATGACATGTAGGTTGAAATTTAGTGTTTTGGATGTTCCCAACAAAACATTTATGTTGTTTTTTCATTAAAGTTGTAATGTTGAACCCATGTATGTAACTGGTTTTAAAAAACTACTAATATACTCGTCCATCAGAATTGGATTCCTCGTAATCATGCTAATGTATTAAAATAATGCACTGACTCTTGGATTTTGGGGTCAAGGCCTTAAAGTTCGAATCAAAGGACATTTAGTAGTGAACTTGGAAACTAGATTAAGAAAATATAGATTAAGAAACAAATCCCTAAGATAGTCTTTGAGGATAAGAATACATAGACATCATTGAATTTTGGTACGGAATAGCTTATTTGGTTTGTCAAGAAAATAAATCCCTCTGAGGATATGACCAAGTAGAGTTTTCTCTAGCATATATGTATCTTGTGGTAAAACCTGAAAACACCACATTGAGCTAGACTCGAACATGAACTGGTGCATGACAATGGGCTTTGTTGTAATCTTGGTTCGACATTATTGGTTCATATGCTTTGATAAATTTATAATCTTATTATCAACAGTTATGAAGGATTTCTTCCCAAAAAAAAACAAATGTTATGGTTTTATTATTAATGATGCATAAATTAATGTTATGTGTTATACCATCTTTAGAGATATAGAGAGTTAATAATTTTATGATATAATATATAATATGAAATTTTTTAGAAATGGATCCTAGAAAAATAATTGAGAACATCAAAAATTAACATGATGCGAAGATTAAGAAGGATGATATCTCTAATGGTATTAATCCATATTTTTAACGAAATATTGTCTCCCAAGTATCCTCATCATATGAGGAATTAATTTCATGAGTTAACAAGGTATATAAAGACTTATTTTAGTTCAATGGGTTTGAACGGTGGAAAAAGAATAGGAATATGGGAGAGAAATATTGGGATAAAGGGAATAAAGGAAAGAAGGCTTTTCCCACATGTGATAACTAGGGAATAATAAAACTTGGATTGTTCTTGCGAGAAAAAGGAGTTTGATTCATGTGTGGAAAAAGGCCACAAATCTCAAAATTTCATGAAAAGGAAATACTTTTCATATATTCTATAATTCAACTGTAGGGAGATGGGACACTGTGTGATTCAATTTCCCAAGAGTTAAAGGAATATACCCCAAATGATGATTTTGGATAATGATCATGTTATGATAATATAAAATATGAAGTAGAATGATTAATATTCATAGTCAAGGATCTTTTAAATTGAATATTTTTTCAGTAATGTAGTCATTATATAAATTATGGAATAAGTGAGGATTTTACTACCATAATTTTTCATTAAGGATTTGAAACCATAAGTTGAATGGTAAAAACAAAAAATAATTAGTGAAAGGTAACCTTTTTGGAAATTATATTATTTAGGGAAATGAAACCCTTAATATATATATAATGTTGAGATAATGATGATGAAATGATTGATTTGGATAAGTAATAACTACCTTGTAACTGATTATTGACTTGTCGAGAAGTGGTATATTTTATCATTGATGGATTTTACAACACATTTGGATTTAAGTAATATATCCAATAACATTTATATTATATAAGGAATATGGAATATTGAATGTTTCTAATATTTTTCTTATGTTAATTCACGTTATTACTATATTTCAATAGGATACATGAAGCAGTTATTCGCATGTTTGGAAAGTGAATTTTAGAGATGCTTCTTGTTGATTAAAGTTTATAGATATGTTCATCATGAAAATTTATAGACCATCATTAAAATGTGTTGAATCATTATATTTTATAATTTTTAACCATTTAAAAAATGGTTTATGTTGATCACTGTAAGAGGTTTTAGAGTTTAATGTCACTTCATAATGGTTTGATTATATTTTCATGACCATTTTGTTCATCAAGAATGCATTTTTTTAGTAACTGATGAATTTCCCTTTCATCTTATTAATAGAATATTTCAACCATATTCATGTTGTCGGTTTTCCACAAGGGAATTCTCAAGTATAACCATTAACTTTTGATGTTCAATTTCAAATTTTGAGGATCAACATTTTGTAAGGAGAGGATAATGTAAGAACACAAGAATTTACAAATTGTTTTAATAGAGAAAGCATGAAACAAAAAGTATCTACAAAACACAAATTTGTTATAACCTAGCCAAGTAAACATAATTTTTCCACCTCTGTGATTTGAATTTTGAAAAACTAACATACATGGTTGCGTTCAGTAAGATAATTAGAGTCTGATAAGACAAACATAATTTTGTTTGTGAATAGTAACATACCCATATGAATAGTTACATACCAATATTAATAATAAAGAATAGTAAATCTACTAAAAAAATATAAACTTCACAGATAAATGTAAAAATACAATTTAGACATCTTAAATGTGAAAAAAATGATCAGAGTATGAGTATTAATATTTTTTCATGTATAAATATTATAATTAAAATTTAATGATTAATTTAATAATTTAAAATTGAAATAATTTTTCAAAAAATCTAACCAGAAATATTTATTTTATTGTCTAATGGTTATAATATAATTTAATTGGAACACGAATATTTTTTCATGGTGTTATAAAATGAGTTATCGTGTTAATGTTGTTTTTAATAAAATAAATTATGATTTTATTAAAAATTAAATTTAAAATATTTAGAGAATTATTCTAAAAATATAATTCATTTTTTAACTCTAAACATCTATAAATGGATATGTATAATATTTGATATTTTTCTGAAATACTAAATTTTTTATGAATAGTAAAATACAGTAAAATACTGTATATGAAAATTATCAGCTCAATACATTATTTTTGACCTAAATAGTGATGTAAGGCAAATTTTTTTAAAAAATCATATACCTATCACTATTAGGGGTAAAATGAAACAACACTATTGGTTTTCTTGATAGAAATAATAAAATAATGAATAAAATATTCAATATTCACTCCTTTCATCCACTATAAAACCCCCATCATATCCTCTTCTCATCACTCCTCTAAGACGTGAAACTCCTCATTTTTTTCACAAATATTCTCCCCTTTTAACTCACCACATCCAATAATCTCCTGGTCTTTCCAAATGACTAAAACTCCTCCCCCTAATGAGATTATCAAGGTGGTGTATTTAGGATCTAACATTATGTTTATCATCTCTTTTATTTCAAGTTATCTTTTATGTGGCATGTATTTTATGCTTTCATAAAATGTAATTATTTCCATTATATTCTGTCCCAAAAATTATTTACGAGTCTTCTATGAATGTTTGACCTTTTTCTCCTCAGTTTTTAATGTTTTCTAAAACCATGTTGCATAACTATTATACTACGGAATTTCCTCTCAAAATACATCTCTTTTTCAACCACTATTATTTTGTTATTTCAATTTAATTATAATTTTCATATGTTGTGATATTTAATTACATACCCCTATTACTGAATATATTATGATATAATTATATGATATCTTATTTCTCTTATCAATATATTTTGGGAAATTTTATGATATGTCATTAGGCTGCTGGATTTTTGTAAGGGATATCCCAACTATTCTTATATTGCGAGTTCCTTTCTCTTTATTTTCCCTCCTCCTTTAATCCAAATGATGTGATTAATATATTATCATACATGTAATGGGATTGTTTGATGATTAATGAATAATTTTTCATCATATCTCCTTTCGCATTCTTTTATATAAAAAATGACAACAACACCCAAGAAGTGTTAATCTACCACATCCAAGGACGATGGGATTCAATTTCTATTACTGTCTTAAATTATATTTATAAAACCATTATTATAGTTTGAAAATAATATAACATATTTATTATGTCTCATATATGGTTCTCTAATCTTTTATACATATGGTTTTGATTTAATAAACAAAATGAGTATTTTGTGTTCAAAACCAGAAAATTATCCCAAATTGTTTTCATTAAAATATTTAAATATTGATTCATATTAAATCCAAGTAACCAAATAAAATTTACAATCATTTAACATTATTTATGATTTCTAATAACATATAACATCAATTCAATAAAAACAATTCTCATTTTACATGATTTTCCATCCATGTATATAATTAAAATGATCATGAAACAAACGGACCTAGACAATGAAATTAAACCTATTAGCCCATCAAAAGGACATGAATGTACTTAATATGGTTATAATAAATCAATAAATTTTCGAATATGTTTTTTATATCTTAATTAAATAATTTAATTTGGTTAATTTTTACACTAAGGCCATGTGAAGAAGACCATCAAACTTAAGGTAAGGGTTTCTTAGTCTCACTTCCATTTTTGTGAGATTTTCTCAATTCACTACTTATACTTTTGTATGGTGTCTGTATAATTCTCATTGATGTAAAATATCATGAATATAATTTTTCATGTTATTAAATGTATCATTTTAATATTATTAATTATTTAGAATAAAAATCGATTGATTAAAAGTGGTAAGGTTTTACTACCCAAACCTCCATTTTCATTCAGGCTACTCTTGTTATATACTAACCTCAATTAAATTATTATTCAGTTATATATAAACCTCATAGTTAATGTTTTAATTTTATATATATGTATTCCAACTAGAATCATTCCTTCAATTATGGGGAATTTTTAAAAGTATCTTTAAAAAATTCACCCATAATGCTATCACTATTAAAGGAACATCTCAAATTTTTACCTATTTTGATGTTCACCATATAATCTATTTTATTATATAGATATCATTATAAAATCAAAAAATAAAACATGATAAATATATTTTGGTTCATTTCATGTTTTATGAAATCAAACATGCCTTTATTCAATAAAATCCATTAATAGAGTCCATAAACCACACTAAAATGTTTAATTATAAATATTACTTATATACTCTTTTTAAATGATTTCACCTCAATAAGACTGTATTTAAGCCTCAAATAATATTTCAATGAAATTGCCTTTTATTTTTTGGGTTGTAAATTTTTACAATCTGATATCAAAAAAATGAAAATGTTTATAAAAAATAACTCATCATCCAAAGTAAAATTGATTGTTCTTATCTCGCTTAAACATTACTAAGATATATTCCTTGCTAACTATTAATTTTTTTCTAGTGGTGTATGTACTACCCTTTTCTATATAATATAATGATCATATTAATTATCATGATATTCTATGTGATTATTATTAGAATGTTTCTAGGTGGTATGAGACACATTGGAATGTTTAAGGATTATTTCCGCATGTATTTTTCAATGGTCTCATTTAAAAGTATATCCGTCTATGTCAATGTCCATTGATGAATGTTTTTCCTCATTTAGGTTTATGTCTTACTATATCATCTACCATATTTAATTTAATGGTTTATTATTAGTTTGACTATGGATACTCTATCTTAAAACCATTCACCAATTTACTCTAAATGGTTAGTGTTTATGATTGTTGTTTATGGAATGTTATTTAAATTTCAGATGTTTGTTTCAATATGAATGTATGTGTTACATATTTTACTCCTATTTAATATGAGAAATGAATTGGACTTAGTAAGTTTTTACTAGGACCCATTATATCCCCTCGATGCATCGGTAGGTCTCATTAGACAAACTACGGTCTTAGTATAATGCCTTGACAAAATGATTAATAATGGTATTAGCATGAGGCCCTGGAAGTATTTTTATGATGTCCCGCATTATTCATTACCCCATTATCAAAATATTATTAGTGGTTCATGTGGTTATTCAACAAGTATAATTCCCATGATTATAGAATTATTTATTCACCTTTTATTCCAACAATAATGTGTTCATGTTTTTTTAAAGGCATATGTATTTAGTTATTCAAATTCCTAATGATTATGTTATGATATCTACCACTGTATTTCTTACTCTTACTGAGTTTTTGAGGTCACCCATTTCTTATGTTTCATTATCTCAGTATATGAATAATTTTATTATGAATGACCTTCAGGGATAAACTTAGATTTGTGGATGTTATCAATTAAATATTTATGTTTTTTCCCTTTCATGTTGTAATGTTGAACCCATATATGTATTCGGTTTTAAAAAACTACTAAACTACCCAGTCCATTAAGATAATCTTCTTTGTAATCAGTCCAATGTATTAAAATAATGCACTGGCTCTAGGCTTATGGGGGTGGGGCGTTACAGCACATGAGAATATTTGAGGTATGATATGCATTGATTATATATTTTATCTAGTACTTGTAGACATATGTGTGATTCGTAAAATCGTATAAGATGTGAACAATTATTCATTATCTATTATATTATGTTAGTCTGAGCTATCTCTTGGATCAGAGAGTTTCTCATTTGAAAATTTGATCATCAAAATGAGATCATATGATCTAGTATTCAGTATAGACTAGTTTTCAAAGGTTTTAACCAACATTAACTATCATATCAGATGAATCAAATTTGTATATATTGATGGGATGAAATGCTATTTTTTAGGAGAGAGATATACAGTGAAATAGCTAGCGGGTCTAGTGAGTTAGAAGCCTCAACCAGTCACCCATCATTCTAATATATTATCCCCTAGAATAATAGACTCTTAAAGAATTTGGATTATTTAATTAATGTAGTGTTATATGGTCATCATCCTCATGGGTGTTTTATGATATCCATCTAGGTATGAGATAGAGTTATATATAAATATTCACAGTTGGAAAACTATGAAATGTTTTATGGAATATCAGATTGACTATAATGATCTCTATAAGATAGAATTGTAGGTTTAGGGCCTTTATGTGAAGGGTTTCATTTGGCATAGTGTCTCCCATTTGGATGCTCCAGTTTTGAATATAAAAAAGGTTTGAGGGATATTGTGGATTTTTTTATTTATTATCACCCCAACTAGTCCATGCTAAATAAAATATACCAATTATAAATGATTGAAATACTTTTGGATCAATTTTTAGTTGAGAGATATTATTCAATGATTCATCATAGGCCTTTCTACCTCCATTTTGGAGTTTAAAACAATGATATTGTGAAGATAGAAATATGATGTCACTAGTGATACTATGAGTTCCTATTTATGCCCGATATTTCAAAAAAATAACTTCATGTGTTTTAGGATTCCCTGAACTATATATTTAATCCATTCATGGACTAATTTATTGTTTTCCAAATCGATGAACAACTCATATAATCAATGTTAGAGGATTGGAATACTGGGTAATTTGGAATGCTACATAAATTTATTCAAGAGAACTAGCATTATGGTAATCTCTCAATGATATAGTTATAGGTCTATGCAGGTTAAATTAAAGGGAATTATTTTTCGGAGCATGCATTTGTTGTGGATTGGGTAATGAGTGATGCCGTTATTTATTGGGTTACACGAGATTTTGTTTTAGATGAATAAAGTTTATTTCATGGAAGGGAACTATAAGATGTTTTAGGGAGTCTTCTCTATTACTATAACACCTTTGACCACCCAGATGTAGAAAAGTCTATCATTTACCTAGATTGAGGATTTATATTGAACAATTAAGGATTTATAGTTGAGGATGATGAGATTTCATATGTTCAGATTATCAAAGGTGGGATAGTATTAGATATTTTATTATGATTCATCTAGTTTGATGCTCAGTTATGTGTTTATTATGAGGGGGCAGTGATCACATATGGTTTAGGTAGTAGAGACTCAATGATCATAGCTATTATAATAATGATAAATAATTGGCAATGCTAGTCTTTTTAATGAGTATGTTTATTCATTATCTCCTAGGATATAACATTGTTATTTATTCAGTCCAATAGTGTCATTTATATGTCTACATGTAGAGATTCATGAACCTAAAACATAGGGTCCATTTTCTTTTCTTTCATTAATATTACTTTGATATTTTTTATACACCAAGGAATGTAAATTGGGTGTCAAATTCACTTAGCATGAAGTCAGAAAATTTCTTGGTGGATGAGGCATCAGAGTAGATAGATTCATTTCAGCTAACTGTTGAATAAAAGAATGGTGAAATTTTTCTTTAGTTGACGGCGTTGGCCCCTCCACTTCTCTTACATGTGAGGGATAAAAAAATTGTAAAACATCAATTGTGGGCTCCTACATGACAAGATATTATTCTGATGTTAAAATTTTTTATTTTCTAAAGTAGGGAACCATGTAATCTGTTTCCATGGATGGATGGTTATCCTAGTCCTGATGTGGGTGGAAGTTATGAGGGAGTTTCACACATTTCATGTTGATTTACATCCTGGTCTATGTATGAAGTAAATAAAAATTCATCAATTGTTTTTGTGGGATTTAATGAGGTGAATCTTGTGTGAGTTTGTCAATTAGAACCTCATTTGTTTTAATGCAATGATTGAGAACTAGGTTATCGACGATTTTTTGCAGCCTAATGATATGATGTAGATGAAATGGGAAAACATATCCATAAGCATTTTTATAGGGATTACATGGACATCTAGATTCCATAAATCTATACGGGTGATATGTAACGGTCATACGAAATCATCAAATTTCATTAATATCAGGGATTAAATTATGATGGAGTTATTGGGGATGTTTAGTGGATGGTAAAGAATCCTACTTATTGGGGAGCCCTCAATAATTTTATATTACCATGATACATAGACCACATCATGATTTTGGAGAGGCCTTCATGATGCATTTTGGACCTAGATGAGGATGAGTACAGCATTTCACCCACATATAGAGATCCATACTAGGAAAACTATCTTTTTTTATAGGATATGGTAAGGGATTTCATGTTATACATGTTTTGGATTTGGGGGTATTAATTACCCTTTGTTATGTTTGATTATAATAATAGCTACCACTCTAATATCATTAATGAACCATTCAAGACCCCATAAGTGAGACCCTATGGACAGCCCAAATGATGGATTGGGGTTAGTAAGGAATATCTTGCTGGGATGATGATAGTGAAGTAAACTATAGAGAATGTCGATGTGATCTATTATGTAATGAGGAAAACTTATATAGGGAATCATTCATATGTAAATTGAAATCATAGGCCTTTGGTGTTGGAAGAGGGAGACCATATTTTATTTCATCTATCCCCACAACATGGATTATAGAAATTTTGTTGGTTAAGTAAGATATACCCATGGATTTTAGGTCCATTTTATATATTTCATATGTATTGTGAGGTTTCCTAACACCTATCCATATCCTCATAGATAGAGTGTATGCATTTCATCTTCCTTGTGTTGTAGCTTAAGAGATACATGCATGATTATACATAGAGCATTGACTAGGTTGATCTTGTCATAGGCATTGGATACACCATAATGGATCACCTGATGGAGACCGAGGTTATCCATGAGAGGTTATTAAATGGATAGATTATTCCCATGGTTCATGTATCCTGAAAGGATGGGAGCATGCTTGATATCTCATGGTAGTAGGAGAGCATGAGTTGAGATCGGTAGGCCCATATTTTTTTTGGTTTTTTCCAATTAAGAAAAAAATCATGATGGGGGAATAATGTTGAGACAGATATGTTTCCTTTTATTAAATAGAAAAATAGTAAGGAATACTTTCAGAGACATTAGAAAAAATGATGTATTATTCTGAGGATCGGTTTTCCCAGAATAAATTTTATAAAGATATTAAATTTATTTTTTATTAATTGTACACAATTATTTATAAATTATATTATATATATTATATTGATTCAAAAAACTATAATATGATAAAATTTCTGAATATAGATCATGCTATTTAACCTATACCCAACCTAACATTGTTTAGTGTCAGATGTTTGGATATGGAGTCCATTGGTAGTACATTAAATAAATTAATTAAATAAAATATGTAATTATTATATTTTTTGTAAAAAACCCTAATTCCCCTATATGTCGAATAATATAGAGAATCACTAGGGTTTCTCCACATAACATATGATAATTGATAAGAAGATCTGCAACCCATCATTACTGAATGGGAATTAGATGGCGATGAACTTCTACGTCAAGGTGAATCAATGCACCGAAAATGCAATGAATCTTCCCTAATCATTGAAGAGTGTGTTATTCAATGAAAATCAGTCAAATATATAGGTAGGACACTTAATCTATTGATTCATTCAATATGATTAAAATTTTGATCATAATCCAACCTTTATTCCTTGTTCTATGTTAACATTGATCCTTTGTATGATCTTCTATATCACATTTAGAATGTTTCTTCGATTTATAAAAGTTGTACAATGATTCTCGCCTCATATATTGCCAATTTAAATTGCATAGTCATAAATTAATGGAAAATGATTGTTTCTATTTGGTATATGTTATCCCCCCATAATTCTTTATTATTTTCCCTAACAGAATACGGGTCTATGGTTTGACATTATCGGACACAATAAACCATGATCAAACCACTTGATTCATGGATGTTTAATAATGAATGAATGGATTAGTTATTAGTGATGTATCAAGATTTTTGATGATTTCGGTGATCCCACCAAGCATCATAACCCTATTAAGGAAAAGGAATAAACCATGAGCGACGTCGATGTGAGGTAGCTCTATGCGGGAGGATCGTATTTTTTTTCCAGTCTATTGAAGGTCACAAAAAATATGAGGAAATTCTACAAATGATTAAATATATATAGTTTGTGATTTTGGGATCAATAATGCATTGTCAAGAGCATGTATAAAATATGAAACCCTGTATAAAAATCATGAATACACAGTTTTTACATGGATAAAAACATTATTTGTAGTTAACCGGGTGTGTTGGCTAGGGTTTACATGTGGGTTTAGTACCAAAAGCCGTGTAGGGAACCAACATTTTATGTGACCTGGTGATAGATGGTAAACATGTATAATCGGACTACATAAAGATGGTCACATCTAGGAAAATGGGTAGTGTGCCTAAACACTACTAGTGTACATAGACTTGATTGAGAGGAAAATGAAATATCCATGAGAATTGAGCATGACCCTTGGTGGATGAGACAGATCATCTTGTATCATTAAACAATAGATGGTACTACATGGATTGCGATCCATGAGATGTTGAAGGAATAGTTAGGTGGAAGAGTGGAACCACAAGATTTCTAGGTCCCCTACACATCATGTACCTCTATCTTTGGGAACCTCTACATTCAACATATCCTTTGATTGTCCTAATATTTTACCCAATGAGTATATTACCCTAGTTTTTTCTAATATATAATGTAACGGTGGACTTGATAGAGGATATTGAGATATTATATGATATGTTATGAGCGAGGAAATTGTTTAGAAAATGCTTGAAAACATTGGTTACCTTGTATGGTCATCAAAGGGATCTGAGTGGCACCATCTTATTGGGAAAAACCATTGATCCAATATCTACCATGAGAGTGAAACCCTATAACAGTGTTACGGAATGGTTCTTATACCGTTGTACTAGAACACTGCTATTTAGACTGGGCATGGGTCCTCTATCTATTTTAGTGGAACCATACTATTGGATTTGTTTATGGTTCCTCTATTTACAATCTAAGTGTAAGACACCTATATTGTTAGGGCATGGTTCCTTAATATATTGTTTGGAACCCATCATATGGATTCATGGCATAGGTCCCTAATCTGTAGAGTGTGGTCTAATTTTCTATAAGGGTATGGGTCCTCTACTAAGTGTTTATTTACCATGACTATGTGTTATGGTGGAATAGTATGGATCCACATGGATAATTATTCATATAGACATGTGATATTTTATAAATTTATGATCGACCTTGGGAACATTTGGTAGACACTTTTACTAGGATAGGATGTGTATAGTGATCTCATTTACCTCTCATATAGTATTTTTAGAGATCATGTATATGTATCCATGTATTGTATTTAATTTCTATGTTGATATGCGTTGAGCTTCCTATTTATATCATGTCTCATAATTATTCCACTTCAGCTTTTGGGGTGTCCTACCATGTATTTATATAAACTCCTTTCTTTGTTTTTTCTTCATGTGACATGTCTTATATAGATTACAGATAGGTCAACGATGATTTCCTAGGAGCATTGGGATACCCTTTTCTATCTTATGGAATTCAATGTTTGAGCCTTAGAGATATGTATATGAGAGCCATAAATATTTACATTTTCATTTTTTCAACATATTGGGATATCATTATGTTTGGGCTTATATATTTCCCATTTACTATTTATATTATGTTTTAATTATACTTTATTCGCTAGATGATGTCACATACATGGTTGTTACTATTAATTTTACTGCATTTACATTTAATTACATTGTACATCCGCATGGGGATTTTTTTGTGTGTTCTTACATTTATTTTATAAAAATACCCCTATATAAAATTTTCTTATTGGAACATGACGCCTTCCCCTTCACTAAGGTGGCGGTTTTTGGGTTGTTGTAGCCAGGCTCTCCTTTGGCAAACCGGGTTGTGATGGGTCTGGTCATGACACCAAATGCCACCAAAATTGATAAATAATTATGTAGTTGTATGATATAGTCAATCCACACCTCCACCAAAAAATAAAATTCATTTTTAAATAATTTTTAACGTAAATTATATGATTCTTTAACTTTAACATTTTTGTAATATGGTAACATGCATTTTTATCCGGGTAACATATCATTTAAGGGTAAAAAATAAATGACCCCTTTTAGATAATTGTTTCAGAGTGGTTATAAATATGAAACTAAATTTATAACATAAGAATTCTATATTTTTAGAAAAATAATATTATCAAAAGCACATGTAACTCTCAAGGACACATATATGCTTTACCATGGAATTTTTTATTAATATTTAGGGTCTAGTATAGAATATTGAAAAAGACATTTGGCACCTGAATAAACTATGGTTGGTCTTCTTAAACTTATAATAATATATTTACAAAAGATAAGTTTTTTAATAATTATATATTATTTAATTAAATTCAATTAATTGAAAATTAACATTAATGTCAATGTTGATTCTTTGAATTTAGTTTGACTATAAAACATGTATACTAAATTGAACAAAACCCTAGTATCCTAGAGCTAGTGATTTAATTTTGACATTGGTATAATATACAATGAATCACAACCAAATAGACTGAATAATTTAGTAACATTGAAAAACTAGATACATTGATGATTCTTTTATTACATTTAAAAACTCAAATTACATAATTTTTTTTTGTAATATCATTATTCCCTCAAAAATACCCTTGATTATAAATGATATTACACATTATGGAATCCTCATATAGGGAAAAAGGAAGTGTGAGCTTAAATTATCAGTAGGGGTTAAGTACAATAGAAGCTATCACAAATTAATAAAAATAATAAACATGGAATTATAAATAACTGAACACACATTCTTATTAAATAACATGAATATGTTGATTTTATATTCCCTAATAAATTTGGAAATTTAAATAATTTCAAATACAAGAAATTTAATCAAAAATATGATAATGAAATGAATTATAGAAAATATCATTATTAATAACTAATTAATAATAATAATTGAATTCTAAATGATATACATGATAAATTAATAGACACTATGATATCAAGAATCATGATACCACTATAATCAATACCTTTTCGCATGATGGTATAAATTTTTTTGTAAAAATTCATTTAATTCTAGATTACTAATTCAACTCATGAGAATACTGATGCATCGAGGGGCTATACATTTATATGCTCCATAAGACACATCATGTGTAATGAATTCAACATATACCAAATATTTAATTTAATTATAAAATGATGTTACTTTTCATCAAATATCAATATTGAGTAAGGAAAATAGATTTATCATTACTTCTCTATATAAATAAATATAATTACACATAAAATAACATATGTCGAAATAATATATGGTTTAAGAAATAAACACATCTGTTATACATAATAAAAATATTTAGTGAAATTCTAGTGTCTATAGGAATGTGAATAATTCAAGGTAAAGTATATGAATATAAAAATGAATCACATATGTCAATTTAAAAACATAAAATGGACAAAATGATCATAAATAATCACTTGAATGAATATTTTTCATATAAATTTTAAATATCCAAAGTGTATTAAAAAAAATAAATGTCTACTGATAAATATTCATATCATTAAAGATATTTATATAATTTGTTTGGGAAAAAACCATTACGTTTTTAAATTCTCCTTTTTAAAATAAAAGATCAAAAAAATTAGAAGATGGATATATATAAAAACACATTTAAACATAGAAATTAATTTCAAAAAAATTGGTTTTTCATGATGTCAAAAAATTCTATATATGAATATTATATTAAAAAAAGTTTTATATTCATGTTTTTTTATAAAATAAAAATCCCCCTTGTTATGAAATCCACTAGAATATTTCTTCAAAAAATTTAAAACTGAAAAATATTTAAAATTATCTTTAATAAATTGTATTTAAAAGGTAGAAAATATTTTTAATATGTTGTTAGTTAACATAGTTTTGGGTGAAAATGGTCTTCTGAACAAGGAGAGATGAATTCAAATTTCATTAAAACATTTGATAAAAAAATAAGTAACAAGGAGTAGAAAAAATTATACTATATATTGGAGAGGGTTATTTAAAAAAGGATAAAATATAAAATGATTTATCAACCAATGTTCAAATAATATCCTTCCATTTAAATTAATGTATAAACAATTCTAATTAAAATGATAATGTGAAATAGTCCCTTGCATAGTCATTACACAGAACTACAAAAATGACCAAAGAATTGATTATGATTGTCATTTATAAATAAAGAAACCAAATGAAACATAAGATAATAAAAATACAATCCACAGATAATCTTATTATAAAAAATAAGAAGTAAAAGTAATAATACCATATGTAAAAGTCATGTTATGAAATTTATTACCACATGTAAACACTTATGTAAAATCCCTATGAATTTAATATCACAAATTGAAACTGAATATACAATGAATTTTTTAACGATCAAAATATTAAATTCCAAAGGGATAATATATACACTAAATGATGTAATTTTTTCCCATAACACTACATATTTTTCAATGATTAGAAATTGTGACAAAGCCTTTACATCATGTTCCCCTTAGGTTGAAGAGGATTTAAACTCATTTATTTTAGTTTTAAACACACAATTAACTTATCAAATAACCATAATAATTTTTATAATATTATATATTATCATTTTATAACATCCTCTCACCCGTTCATTTATAATAATTCATTATTTTCATTGATTCATGTGTCAATTTCCTTATTTTCTCATTTATTATTTGTCATGAAATTTATGGTTCTTTTGGAAATTAAAGAGATCCAATATATCCAAGAAAAATTCATGAAATATTTAACATGTTTTAATATAAAGTATTCATTTAATACTATGTACGTATTAGGGTTTAGATAAATTATGCAAGTTACAATAGTAGTGATTATAAGTCGTACGTACACCTGAGTAATGATTCCATTTTTGAAAAATCTTTTTTAAATTCTGTAATGTATTATTTGACCTTTAAATAATGATAATAATATAATAATCAATATATTTTTTATTTAAATATACATAGACATATATATCATCCATCATGTTTTTTATGAATTGTGATTCACACCCCTTCGTTAAGGTGGTAGTACACGTGTAAAGAACCATTTTATAATCTATTAGTGAGTGAAAAGTTTTAAATTAAAATATATAATATAAATAAATAATTATAAATATATTAATAATATCTTAATTATTTCATATATATGAAATATATTTATTATATTTCTCATTATTACACTCCATGTAATAATTTAGTGAAAATTATTTACATCTCTTTGCGAGGTAATAGTCAACAATACACATGAGATATGTTATTGTATCTCCTATGGAATAGAATTTAACATATATATATATATATGTCATCACGAATAATTTAGTATAATTATTCTGAAAATATCATATATATGAACATATATTTATATATTATATCCATCATCACACCAAACCATGAATGTTGGTAGTGGAAAAAATAATGACATCGCTTGGGGAGGCGGTAGTCCACCATACACATGAATGATGATTTGTTAACAAATTTGATGAAATATAGAATGGTTTTTTGGTTATGAATTCATTATAAAAACATATAATTATGTGTATGATTAATATATTTTTATATCATCATTATTTAGAAATAATCAGAGGAGGATGGATAAACAATCAAAAATTTCATAGTTATGAATTTTATCTCTTCCTTGAGCAGTTTATTATGATTATACCATATTATATATAGAATTAATTTATGTATAAATAAAAAGATTCAAGTATGAGGTAATTGAATTTGGTAATTGATTTGGTTAGGTATTGTAATAACCAAACGTGGTTGATGGCCTGAATATGAGAGGAGTGTCAGTGAACATTTATAAGTGATGTATGTGCCACAGTTGTAATTTTTTAGATTGAAAAAGGATTAAACAAATTTATAACATTATAGATGGGTAAAAATTATATTAACCATGAGCCTTATAAATAACTATTTATATATATCTACGTAAAATTTATTTTATACACGTTTTATGTCATTGTAACTATTATCTTCTTAGATTAACCACTGGTAAACTTATTTTTACCATAAAAGTGGTATGTAAATATTATATCATTTACAGTTAACAATGTTCCAAATTTTAGTTGACCTTATTTTATTATATATTATATCTAGATTCAAAATATGTAATTCATTTCTCAAAATTCTATTCAACGAATTGGGAAAATGTAATTTAAATTTTATATTGCAGATGTAACGAGAAATTGAATATTCAAATATTCCAAATATTAAAAGTTTTTTATATAAAAAATCACTCTAGAAATTATTATGAAGACCTAAATTATAATTATTTATATATAATTTAAGTAATTTTACTTTAAAAAAATCTAAAATTTATTTTCAATTTATAAATACTTTAAACATAAGGGATGCTTTCAATTAAAAACTAATATTTTCACTATTCAATTACCAATGAAACATTTCAAATATAATACAAAATATTAACCCTATGATAATTTTGATATTACTATTTTAAAATTGATTTTTATTTAATAAAAAAATATATAAATAAGTTGTACATTTATTTTTAATTTGTGCCTGAAAAGTGGAACTAAACTATCTATGAAAAATGTTTTTTTCCCGAGAATATTTATTTTTATTTTAAAAGATTATTATTTTATTTGTAACCAATAAAAAAACCATTATATGAATAATTTTGTTATTAATATTCATAACTTTTATGTAAATAGTTTGGTTTTAATGGTATAAAATATTTTTCTTCATTTTGACTAAAGGTTGATTGTTCTAAAAGCTATCAAAGAGAATAAATTTAAATAACTATATTTAGTGGGATGTTTCAGATCGGTGCTACATGTAACATATTCTAGAAATAAATGATATTATTTTAAACTCATTGGTAGTTTCTTACCAATATTAAATTATATTCAAACTCAAAATTTATGCATTATCTATGTAATTGAGGGTTTGGTATTTAGAAATACCATGGTTGAAAATCCACATCATATAATACTTAATAAAATATCCTCTTTATCAAATAGAAATGGAATGAAAAGGTTCAAATGTAATAACTAATAAATAGGTTTCTAAGTAGGATTACATTGGTGGATTATGATGAAATAGAAATGGAAGTAATGCAGTAACTATTATAGAGAGTGTTAGTTGTCGCTGATCACATGATTGTAAAAGAACAATGAAATGTTAAAGAGAATAAGACAAAAAATATATTGTGATTTGATGGATCATTTGATTCATCATATTTAAATGTACAAAGATAATATATTTATTTAAGGATCTATTTTTTACCATTGAGTAATTTTTTGAACATCTTATAATATTACTAACTATATTTACATAATAAATTTATATATCATAATCAAAATTTCATCCTTTGTTTATATGTTGATAAATTTCAAATTTATTTCTTTCTCCATGAAATGAATATGAAAAATTTATTTTCTAATTCCTGAAGACCTACAATTTACTTTTAACAAAAAAGTAGATACATAAAACTGTCATAATTATTTCCATCTATTTCTTACTATTTTAAAAAACAAAAATGGATAGTATAAGATATCCAGTATAATACCTTAATTTTTAAACCACAATAGTAACACAACAGATTCATTATTTATATTAATATTAAAATAATTTATCTATTTAAATATTAATTGAGACATCATGTAGACCAATTTTAGGCTCTAAAATCTTATCATACATTGATTATGGGTTCATGCCCAACAACCTTGATTGGTATGAAGAGTTGTCACACAACATCTAGGTTTTCCTTTTTCTAAAACTGTAATAATATAATTTCTATACCATTATCAAAAAAACTAAGATATACGTCCTTTAAAAACATTAGTCATTATGATACCTATTTCAATGTTTTTCAATAAAATAAATATTATTTCACCAAAATGATTAATAATATTATTTGACTATTATTATAGATTCATTAAAAATAATATTAAAATAATTTTTTTAAAAATAATTATACAAAAATGAATAAAATGTAAATTAATTATTCCTCAAGTTAAATTTTCCTTATAACATATATTATACCAACTGTTTGTATTTCCATAAATTTCCCCCACAATATCATTGTTCTTAGAAGACAACTATCATAGAAAAAAACAAGGTTTTTTATGTCTTCGAACATATTATTGTTCTTAAATTATGAATCCTATGAAGGTATCTATATCTCATAAGTTAATTAAGTAATATATGCTTCTCGTATTTAACAAAATCCTTAGTTGTTTTTTAGTTCTTATTAGAAAAATACCATTCATAATAATATATATACAATTTAATTCTATAATCCCAATAGAGAAATAATTAATCCATTGTATATCAATATAGATCCTTCATTGGTCTAAGGGTTAACCATTAGAAGATGAAATTGAGTAGGATAATTCCTTGGTTCCCCAAAGACTGGGTAAAAATATATAAATGGATTCCAAGGATGATATTCATTTATATAAATCATAATATTCATTTTTAAGAGAAATTCATTGACTTATTCCATTATTTTACTCACATAGAACATTTTTATCTTCCATTGAGACATCATCTACTAAATATAAGACTCATTATGTTTATCATAGTTCAGGTATTTCTATAGTCTATTCAAATAATTCATAATTATTTGGGTTGAAATTTTGATTATCGTTAGAATATCTCCTTGGAGTATCAAAATTGTTGTGTATTAAGGCAGGTTGTGGTTCACATAGTGGGGATTATGTCAAGTCTAATATTCCATTTATAGAGTAAATACCTCTAGGTAAATCTGTTAAAGAACGAATACCACTTCCACAATCCATGTATGGATTTATTTGAAAAAAATAGACAAAATATAAAGCATAACAAAATTAGTATGTTCTTATATAATAATCATCAATGTCTACCATTAGGTTTTTTTTCCTAATATATGTTTTCTTAAATCGTGTTTGCAATATTTTTATTGAACATCCTATGATAGCACTATAGGGAAACTATCCCTTGTAGCCGAGAGTTGCTCTCTTCTTTATTTCATTGGCATAAGATACAAATAATGACATCCTAAAGAACATAATTGTTTATTAGTATTTTCAAACTAGATACATAAGTGATCTAAATAATATAGTTGAGGAAAAAATTACATAAATTGTTTTTTAGAATTTCACAATTCATCCTAGAATATCCTCGATTATCAATCATAGTGCACTTCATAGAATCATACAAAACTGATGAAAATTAGGGAGATCTCAACTAGAGAGTAATAGTTTAGTACATCAGAATATATCAAGAATCAATAATCACAATCAAGATGGAGAAGTAAATAATAGAACACACACTTCATTTAAATAACATGAATATTAGATAATATATGGCGTAATCAATGTGGAGAGAAATTTATCAGATAGAAATTACATTTAATCAATAAACTAGGATTGAAATTTGTAGATATATATTATCATTATGAAAATATAAATAATAATAACAATTAAATTCCAAAAGATTAATGTTATTAATTATGGATACCATGATTTATGGAACCATTATATATCTACTATCCAGAAGAATCAAAAGTTTGTTTAAAACTATCGGTAAAACCCAATTTAATTCTACACTAGTGATTAACCTCTTAAGAATAAAAATGCATCATTTTGATATATAAATTCAGTCCCCATCAATCACTACATGACCAAGAATACATTATATATCAAAAAATAGATTTAATTCTTGTATAATGTGTATTTTTGTAACACACCAAGATTTTTTGTACTTTTCTGAGTAGTATTAAATGAATTTTGAATCGTATATACTCAAAATAAATTTAACATCCTTTTTATGTGTTTCTTAGACAAAATATAAGAACAAATTCAATTTTTTCAGATAAAATATGTAGTTTTCATAAAATAAAATTTTACCGCCTTTTAATGGAGAACCATTTTTAAAATCTATATTTGACACTTTTATATATTCAATATAATGAATATATTATCTTTTTTAGACGTAGGAAAAAAAATATTTAGTTTGGATAAATTATTTTTACTTTTCTGAAAACTTTTATATTTTGATGAGTAGTGAAAAATACAATGATTTAATTGAAAACAGATTTTTTAATAGAAATATTTTATAGTTATAAATTATGAATTTTAATGGTTTAGAGTATAATTATATTAAATTTTTTACCATTTAATACAATTTAGGTCATTATAATTCATTTAACATTTAAATTTGACATAAACACATGTCAGTCTTTTGATATTTTTTACTTTTTAAAAACCTGCAATTTGGTTTTGAAACTGGGAATTAATATTAAATTATTAAATTCAACTCCTATGTTTTGAATTTGGTTAAAAAGAATTAATTTTTGAATTCTAAATATCAAAGTATGTTTTGGGTAATGTTTTGGTATGTTTATGAAATCATACAATTTTTGAAGAATAGTGAAAAACTCTGTGTTATTATTTAAAAATGAAATTTTATTTAAATAATTAGGTATTTCTTTTTAATTTATTTTATTCCCAAATAGATTAATAATAAATATATATGTTAAATTTAAAACATTGGAATTATTTTATTGTATGTTTAGATATATAAAATTTTATCGAACATTTTACCGTCTTTTACCCACCTTCTCTGAGCATTTACAAATTTGCATAAAACATAACAATACCATTTATGTGAGTTTAATTTCAAAAATTTGAGATACAAAGTTGACATTAGAAAGTGAAATGTGGTTCAATAAGATGAAAATGATTTTTTATTAATTGTAACATTTGAATTTTATTTACCACGGTTAAATGCATATAGGGAAATTAAGGGTAACAATGATATTATAATTATCCTAACACATGTCCTAATTCTATTATATAAGTATAATTTGAACATAAAACCCCATAGAAATAAAATATGACTCCCTTTTGTCAATGTGAATAATATTAAGACATTTATTATTATTTTATTTAAAAAAGAGTTAATAGAGTTAAATTCAACGTTTAATAATTAATCAAATTTTAATATAGGGTAATATATAAGATAAATATGACTGAAATTATTAATTAGAAAGATAAAAAAATTTCATACATAATGGTATTTTATTTTTTATTTTTATAAATAATATTGCTTAATTTATTTTTGACACAATGATGATGGAGTAATTACCATATTAATGAAATATTAAAATAATTGATATTATAAATATACAAATATTTTTAATTTGAAACATTGGATGAATTAAACTATTTTTCTAGGTTAATATGATATTTTCGGGTTTTTTAATTAATTTCTTCGAAGTAATCATGCTGTTATGATTTTCAAATTAACCAAGTACTAAATAGTGTCAAAATAGACAAAATTGAGTTTTTAAAACAAACACTATATTATAAATTGATATAAAATTCCTAAAAATCTTTTTTTTTCACCAAAGGACATATATAAGGTTATAAATATTAATAATGAACCACTTGGGGTTGTCTTGTCTTTTTATTGTCTTTTTATTAACTATATAATATAAAAATACAAAGATACATGGTAAATGTCAATCTTTTTAACTAACAGTTATTTCTAAAAGACAAAGTTCATATGATCACCTAAGCATATGTAAAACCTATTGGTTAAGAGTTTTTCAACCCATCCCCACCATAGCCTCTAAATATGTCATTTTGAGCCCTTATAAACCCAAAACGATTTTATTATAGAATAATATTTCAAGATTTTCTTAAAATGACACCCACCTCTCTTATAAGATTGTACTTCCCCTTCTCTTAATTTCACAATTCCAATTCCATTTGGCTCGGCTAAACCCAGCCAATATATCCTACCATCATTCTTCCCTTCATCTTAGAGACCTTTCTTTGGTCATAAATCCCACCTACGGAGCCCTTTTCATCAAATAAAAAAAGAAACTGAAGTAGGAGAAAATATTTTATCACCTCTTTCAAGTTCATTTATTCTTCCACTTCATATTTCTTTGTTGTTTCCATTATAAAATAATAACTCATGTATAATATATATAATTTAATGTTACTATAAATATTTTAATACCATATTCATTATTCTATATATACTATAAATGATAAATTCATCATACATGCGTGCGTACGGCTTACCGTCTCCAGGTGATGGTGTAGTTTGCAATTCAAAAACATAATTATATGGATGGGTATAATAATGAGTATTACTAAAGTAAATAATAAATATAACAGGGTAATGATTTTGTATATATGATATACCATCCAATTACATACAATTTCACCATCAATATAACGATATTGTTGCTCATGTGTACGTATGGATTACCGTCTCAATGAGGCATTGAGATTCATGTCCACATTAACCCTTCAAAGATGATTATAAAAATATATATTTTTAATAATTACGTAATATATGAAATAATAATTCAACTAAATATATATATGTATATATATAAATAAATTTAAATATATCTTATTCACTTATTTATGTTCAATACGATATGAAAACGGAAACAGCGTTTATGCATATATACGGCATGCCGTCTCCATAAATGGTGTTTTAAATTTCATATATCTATCAATTAAACATAATTATATTCTAAATATATATGATATATAAATGATGTGTTATATTCTGGAAGTATATAAATCCTGATCTAAATGATATGATCAAGAATAATATGTTAAAACATGTACGATAATGAAATCCATTATTACCCAAAATGTTAATATAACATGAAAATCATTATAAAATGGGTAGTATAAAATCATAAATGAATAATGTGTGATATAATAAATATGAATATGGTTCTTTAATAATTTAATAACATGCTATGTTTATTATAGAAGAGGATAAACGTATCCTTGACAAAAAAAGTACAAGGTAAGGGTTAATTTCACAATCTCTTTATTATCCGAGGTTGTTTTTACAGAAGTATCTACTAGGACATATTTACTATCAATATCCATGTTTCAAAAAATAGTATTCAAAGGGATTCCTTTTAAGGGACTTTATTTACTAAAACATCAATTTAAATGTTTAAAATATTTATTCTTCTAAATCCTTTTCATTAATGTCTTCGTTTTCAAAATGGTTTTCAGGATTTATTTATATTGACATGAATGTTTTAAAATGTTAATTCCTTTCAAAACATTCAAAGTGGTAAGAGACTATATGAATAAAAAATATCTTTTAAATGAAATCTGTTACAAATTATGTAATGTTTAAATGATTTCAGGAAAAAGAAATATTTCCCCCAATGATTATTACAGATCATTTTCAACTATGTCAAAATCATTTACCACATATTTTTTTGATCGAGGTTGATTTATTATGATAAAATTAATCGATATTTCTTTAATGGTTTTTTGATATGTTTGACTGTGGATGTGTTATTTTATACCATTCATGGTTTATGGATAAAAAAATGACATTTTAGATGCTATTTTTAATATAAATTTTTATATTATGTTTAAAACCATTCATATGAGGAATAAATTGGACTTAGTAAGTGACGGGTGGAGCCCGCTATAGCTCTTCGATGCATCGGTAGGTCTTATGAGACAAACTAGTGTCTTCATACAAGGTCTTGACAAAATTTCATTTGTAGTCTTAGCACAAGGCCTTGACTATGTGGTTATGGAGTCTTGCATTATGGATTACATCATTATGAAATTGGATATTGATATTAAATGTGATTATTCGACTAGTAGAAAATCCATGTGAATAAGTAAATGACATTATTTGACTTATCTTTTCCATATTATGATGAAGTTAATGTTCAAAAGTCTTTTCTTTTAGTCTTATACATTTTCTTAAATTTTTATGCTTATTTGTGATTTTTTCCGCTATATTGTCATCCTTACTGAGTGTTTGAGCTCACCCATCTCTTATGTTTTATTTTCATATAATTCCAATAACTTTATAATGATTTTTTATAAGGGTTAAGATAAGGGATTGATGGTTTTATAAAAGGATAATTTATGTTGTGTTTCATTTTATAATTTATAATGTAATGTTCATGTATGTAATCTATTTTCCAAGACTGCTAAACTGATCAGTCATTTGGGATTTGATTGCCTGTAATAATGCCCATGTATTAAATTAATACACCTACTCTGGGCTTCTGGGGTCAGGGAATTACAGTTGGTATCAGAGAAAGTCTGGTAATATCATTGGAAACTATATTTAGAAAAACTCTAATTAAAGAACATTACCCTAAGATAATCATTGAGGATTAGTATAGAATAACATCCTAAAATTTTGGTAATATTGAGATTTTGTGAACTTTTAATGAAATATATCCCTGTCTGGATACGAGAAGATAGAGGCAGCTCTGGCATAGATGTACCTAGGATTGAAAACTCTTCCATGGAGTTTCCGGTTTGACCCAAGGTATCCTGGTACCCAACAATTGGCCTTGTGGCACTCTTGGTTACGACACTCCAGGGGGATATTCTTAGGATTATTCATTTTTTCTTTATAAGCCATTATAAAGGATTTAGGAGTAAATACTTCTTCAAAGAAAACATTTTTATGATTATAGATTATTTGAATAATAATTTCATTTTACGTTAGGTATTTTACATGTTTGGAATTATGCATTTCGATTCATAATCTAACCTAGTTTATGCCATTGTTTAGAGATGGTACCGAGTATATGGAATAAGAACTCTTGCAATATGCATGATACAAAGAGTAACAATGATTATATCATTCGTGGTATTAATCCAACAATTAGAAATAAAATGGTATCCCATGTATTATATTCATATGATGAAATATTATCATGTGTTCATATGATATGTAAATAATTCTATAAGTACTATGGCTTTGAAAGGAAGCCAAAGAAGAAAAAGATGGTAGAAAAAAGATAGATAAATAGAATAAGAGAAATAATTATTTTCCAAATATGTGATAACTATTGATAGAATCACCTTGGTAAATCGATGAAGGGAATGGTATTTTTGGTTATTGGTGTGGTGAAAAAGGACAAAAAGTATGTGATTCCAAGGTTAAGAAAAAGGTTTCAAATGTACAATTCTTCAACTGGAAGAAGATGTGACACTACACGAATCAATTTCCAAATAATATTATTATACAACAAATGCTACTATTGGATAATAATTAATATATACTAATAATGATGATTAAGAGGAATGAGTATGATTTATTATGTTGTTATTAAATTATTGTTTCATTCCAGTATTTTATTAATGATGTACATGTTATAAAAATTATAAGGTAAATAAGGATTATATTGCAGTACTATTTCATTAAGGTCTTAAGATTGTGTAGAAACAAGAAAAGTGACTCAATGGAAGGTTATTTTTTTTAAATATATGTATGAGAGAAATATATACCTTAATATGATTCTAATACTAATTTAGTTATTTTTGAATAATATATGATTGATTTGGATAAATTACATTTGATATTCTTTACTACCTTGAAACTGATTAATGATTTGTATATTCCATCATTGTTGGAGTTTACAACAGTTTTGGATATATGGATTATATCTAGTATTCTATAAGAAATAAGGGAGCATTATTTTAATCAATATGGTTATATGATAATTTAGGGTGTTACCGTTCTTAAAAAAATACATGATGCATGTATTCACATGTTATTACGTGGCAAAAAGGATCTTCATTGGGTTTAACGTCCTTATAAATTTTGAATTGTGAGTTTGGACAGAAGTATTTAAGATATTTATAAAGGTTCAAATCTATTATGTTTGTCATTGGATAACACTATTAAGGTTAAATCATTTCTTTATATTATTTTTGGATTGTCATAAAAAGGACAACCTGGAGTTCGGGCAACAACCTGTCTCGTCCGACAAGGCTGTGAGACATGAACCCGCAAATGAAGTGTGACAAGGGTGCATCACCTACCACTGGCTTATGTGATTTCCTTGTTTTAATGATGTATTTTTTTAAATATTATGACAAATATATATATAAATTCTTTTTTTAAAACCTATAAGAGTAGGATAAATAGAATATTTTTTAAATCATTTATCTTTTAGAGTGAAAGATGAGTTTGTGGTAGGAATTAGTTGAAGGATGAAAATCTACTTGTCAAGTATATATATATATATATATCCTACTAATTCTATGAAAAAAATAATTCTTAAAATTTAGGGAAGTGATTTTAAAACAAAAAATGTGTTATCCTAATACCATATGTTATTTTGAACCGATGATATTTTACATTGTCTTAGATTGATGGATTTGAGGCCCTCAATTTTACAATTGTTTGTGATTGACGGCCTAAATTTCACAATATTAAAATTTATGTTTTTTCTCCAATTATCTATCTCTAATTTCTTCAAACATTTATCTAATGAAGATCATAATTTCGTGGTGACATTTTCATTTTCCTTTCCCTCTTATTAACAATAAGTTTTATTAACCCAATTTATGATGTGAGTTTTCCACAACAGTATTAATCTATTTTTTACCATTGTCTTTATTAGAACAATTTAAATTTTAGAGGATTCAATTTATTGAAGTATGGGAGAATGAAACTCCGCAACATTTCATATTATGTTATCTCATTAAAGAAATTCAGTAGCTTGTGTTACATGCAACACCGAGTTCGAGCGCACCACAACTTTCTAAACTATCTGTTCAAAAGGTAGTTATGAATATTATTACCTAAATTTTGAATCTTATATAATCTATATAATTTCAACATATATATTATCTGTTTCTTAGACCTAATATAATAACAAATTCATTTGTTTATATAAAATAAGTATTTTTCAAAAAAAATGGAATTTTACCGCCTTTTAATGGACAACTCTTTTTAAAACCAATATTGGACACTTTTACATATTCCATTTAATAAAGTTAAATTCTTAATTATAATAACGACATAATAATTTAGATTTGATAAATTTTTTTAACTTTTCAAATAACTTTCATATTATGATGAATAGTGAAAAATACTATATTTTAATTGAAAACAACCTTTTTAATCGAAATAATTTATAGTGATAAATTATGAAATAGAATGGTTTGAAAGTTTAATTAGATTATATTTTTATAATATAATACAATTTAGGTCATTATAATTAATTTGACATTCAAATTTGACATAAACACATGTCAATCATTTGATAGATTTTACTTTAAAAAAAAGCTTTTTGGATTTTACAACGGGAAATAATTTTAAATAAATAAACTCATTTTATATGATTTTAATTTGTTAAAATATAATTCACTTTTGAATTCGTAATAACAAATTTCTCTTAGGGTAAATGTTTTGTATTTTTATGAAAACATTAAATTTTTGGTAAATAGTGAAAAACACTACATTATTATTTAAAACTGAATTTTTATTTAAATAATTAGTTTTTTTATTTTAATTTATATTAGGTGAAAATAGATACATAATACATATATATTTTAAACATAATTAATTGGAGTCATTTTATTATAGGATTAGATATATAAAAGTTTCTCGAATATTTACGGGGTTTTACCAACCTTCTAGGGGCATTTACAAATTTTCATAAAACATAATTTGACCGCTTTTGTGAGTTGATTTTATATATATAAGATACATGGTCGACATCAGTACGTGAAATGTGGCTCAATAATATGAAAATGATTTTTTTGGTGAATAGTAACTTTTGACATTTATTTACAACGATTAAATGTAAATAGGGCAATTAAGGGTAAAAATGATATTATAATTACCCTAAAAAATGTCCTAATTCTATTGGATATGTATAATTCGACCAAAAAATCATTATGAATAATATATGACCCCCTTTGGTCCCCTTGGATAAGATTATGATATTTATTATTATTTTATTCAAAGAAGAGCTAAAAGACTAAAATTCAATGTTTAATAACTAAACCATTTTTAATATAGGGTTATAAATAAGATAAATTCTACTATAAATATAAATAAAATTGTTTAAAAAATTTCCTACATAATGGTATTTTATTTATAATTTTTAGTCAATAAATAATTTAATTTATTTATGAAACAATGACGATGTTGTAATTACCTTATTAATTAATGATTAAAATAATTGACATTATGAATATATAAATAAATTTTATTTGAGACTTTTGATTAATTACACTAATTTTCTCGGTTAATATGATATGTTATAGTTTATTAAATAATTTATGTTTGAAGTAATCAGGTTGTAATGATTTTCCCAAAAACCAAATACTAAATACTTTCAAAATTGACATAATTGATTTTTTTAAAACAAATACTCTATTATTAATTGATATAATATACCTAAAAATCTATTGATCTTACAAATGACATATATAAGGTTATATATATTAATAATAAACCACTTGGGGTTCACGTTTCTTATAATATTATGTTTATTAACCATATAATATAATAATACCAAGAAACATGGTAAATGTCCAATTTTTTAACTAAATGTGAAATCTAAAAGATAAGGTTAATATGGAGACCCAAACCTATCTAAAACCTATTTGTTGAGAGGGTTTCGACCTATCCTAACCTTATCCACAAATTAAATATTTTTTGGAGCCATTAGAAAACAAAAATAATTTTATTATAAAATAATATTTCAAGCTTTTACTAAAGTGACCCAACCTCTCTTATAAGAGGGTACTTCCCCTTATCTTAATTTCACACCTACAAATCCATTTGGCTCGGCCAAACCCTAACCAATTATCCTCCTAACATTACTCC
This sequence comes from Viscum album, assembly GCA_963277665.1. NCBI lineage: Eukaryota > Viridiplantae > Streptophyta > Magnoliopsida > Santalales > Viscaceae > Viscum > Viscum album. Next base: position 2,079,915,712 of record OY728137.1, on the reverse strand, counting down.
CATCATCCTAGATTCCTTAATTTGGTCATAAATCCAATTTAAGGATCCCTTTTGGTCAAATCAAAGGGAAGAACCCGAAGAAGAGGTCAATATTTCATCACATGTTTCATGTTTTTTTTCATACACATCCTCTTTCATTGTTATTTAAATTATAAAATAATAACTCTAGTTTGTTATAAAAAAATATTTATAATACTATAAAAATGGTACAACCATATTTATTATTCAATCCATCTGATAAATTACAAAGTCACTATACGTGTCTACGTATGGATTATCGTCTCTAGGTTGTTGTGTACTTTGTTATTCAAACACATCATTATTTGGATGGGTATAAAAATGAGTATAACTAAGGTAAATAATAAATATAAAATTTTAATTAATCTATATATATGGTATACCATCCAACTACATACGATTACACCATCAATATAATGTTATTGTCGCTTTTCTATTCATACGGATTACCATCTCCACGACACGATTAGATTCCTTTCCAGATTCGCTATTCAACAATGGTTTTGTAAATATATATTATTAATAAGTATGAAATTTATGACATAATATTGCAACTAAAAACACACACACACACACACATATATATATATATATATGTTTCTAAATATATCTTATTCACTTAGTTCTGTTCAATACGATATGAAAATGGAAACATTGCTTAAGCATACATACGGCCTACCGTCTCCATAAACGGTGTCTTCAATTTCATATATCTATATATTATACATATTTATATTATAAATATATATGATATATAATAAATGAGTTATATTTTTTATGTATGTAAATCACGATCTAAATTATACGATCATGAATAACAAGTTAAAACATGTACGATAAAGATAGTGATTATTAATCGAAATGATAATTTAACATGGAAATAATTATTAAATTGGTAGTATAAAGTCATAAATTAATAATGTATGATATAATAATTACGATTATGGTTCTAGAATAATTTAATAACATACAATGGTCATTATATAGAAGTTGAATCATACCCTAGACCAAAAGAAAGTGCAAGGTATGGGTTAATGTCACAATCTCATTATTATCTGAGATTGTTTTTACGTAAGTATCTACTGGGACATATTTATTATCCATGTCAATCATTCATAAAAATGTTTTGAAAGGGATTATTTTTAAGGGAAATAATTTTTCTAAAACCTCATTTTAAATGTTTTAAATATTTATTCTTCTAATCCTTTCTCATTAATGTGCATGGTTTCAAAATTGTTTCAAGGATTTATTTATATGGACATTCATGTTTTAAAATGTAAATTCCTTTCAAAAGTTTCAAAGTGGTATGTGATAATTTGACTCAAGAATATCTTTTAAATGAATTCCTTTATAAATTATGTGACTTTTAAATGATTTCATGAAAAAGTGATATTTCTCCCAAACATTTATACTGATCATTTTAAACTATGTCAACATCCTAAACAGGAAATTATTCTTGATCGACGATGAATTTTTATGATAAAAATCTTCCATATTGTATTAAAGGGTTTGTGATATGTATGATTGTGAATGTTTTATTTTTATACCATTCATGGTTTATGGATAAATTATTTACATTTCATATTCTAGTTTTAATATGAATGTTAATGTTATATTTAATCCTTTTCTTATGAGGAATGAATTGGACTTAGTAAGTGACAGGTGGAGCTCGTTCTATCTCCTCGATGCATCGGTAGGTCTCATGAGACAAATTAGGGTCTTGGAACAAGTCCTTGACAAAATATTATTTGTAGACGTGGAAGAAGGCCTTGAAAATGTGGTTATGAAGTCTGTCATTAAACATTCCATTATTATGAAATTGGCTGTTGATATTACATGTGATTATTCGACTAGTAAAATATCCATGTGAATAAGTAAATGGAATTATTTGATTTATATTATCCAAATTAAGATTAATTTTATATTTAAAAGGCTTGTTTTTTTGTTTTATAATTTTCCTTAAATGTTTATGCTTATTTTTGAATGTTTCTCCTACATTGTTACCCTTACTAAGCATTTGAGCTCATCCCTTTCTGATGTTTTATTTCCCCAGGATTCGAAGAAGTGTATTATGATTGATAAGAAGGGTTATGCTAGGGGACTAATGGAATTCTCAATGGATCATCAATGTTGTGTTTTATTTTCTTATGTGTAATGTAACGTTCATGCATGTAATCTATTTTCCAAGACTGCTAAAATGATCGGTCATTCGGGACATGATTCATTGTAATCATGCCAATCTATTAAAATAATGCACCGACTCTAGGCTTCTAGGGTTGGGGCGTTACACATTTTATTATATATATGTATTGATTAAAGAATGATATGTTATTAATACTTCCCAAGGTATATAAATACTTTAAAATATAGAACACCCTCTATAGAAATGATATATGTTTTATGTAATAAATATAACATTGATAAATAAAATGATCATTTTGGGGATATATAATTTCTATAAGAAAGTTAATAATCCAATATAAATTGAATGAATACAAAAATAATCAAAGATGTGAATGAAAATATTTTCCTTGGTAAAAATTATCATAAACCATAAATATAATGAATTATGGTTGTATCAATACAACATATCCCCAATGGATAATTATAAAAAAAATTCATTACTTTTGATTATTTGTAATATAATAAAAATTTATTAATAAATATTATTCTTGAAAATATCCTATTAACCATAAACTAACTCCATTGAAAACTAGATTCTCACCAAACATTTTGAAAATTATTGTATTTGAAAATACACATTTCAACCTATAATATAATTTTTAAAAAATAATATGGTCTCTGAAGAGATGAAATTCCAGACATGTCGAGTAAATTAAAAAAAATATTCCTTTTACATTTTTTTTTAAAAGTTAAAAAATCTTTATTTTGAAATAAACTTGATTATTAATTTTAAAAATTCATATAAAAAGAAATAATTTGAAGAAAAATTCACTAATAAATCATTTTATAAATAATAAAAATATTTTTGGGAATTTTTTTAGTAAACATTTATTTTGATGAAAATAGATTTCTGGCCGAAGAGATAAATGAAGTCATGTTTTCTAAAAAAATTACACAATAATTTTAATTAACATATTATTGTAAATAATTATGAATACATTAAAAATATCATTAATAAACATATTATAATAATATAAAATGGTTTTTCATGTAACTATGCAATAATTTCCATTAATGGAAATTCATGTTTAAATGATCCCAATTAAATTGAGACTATGTAATACACAACTGCAATGATCATAATGTAGATGTGTAAAATAAGAATAATATTTTTATGTGTGTAAAATTTAAATCCACTTCAAACAAGTCCAAATAAATCATAAGATAATCAAAATTAATTTCACACATAATTTTAGAATATCATGGATAATAAAGACAAAATCTGCCATCAGTAAAACAAATTGAATTATGAAATTCATTTCATCATGGTGACTCTTAATTCACGTCCCCTTAGATGTAATAATGTACATTTAAACCAAATATAGCATAAATTATTAAAGAATTAGGATATTACATGTCAAAGGGGATGTATGTGCACCATAAAAATTAATATGGTTTGAAACATTACAACATTATTCAATGAAGATAAATTTAGATGATGTCCTTCAACTCATGTTCCATTTGGTTGAACATTATTTAAATGAAAATATAGTTGTTTAAAACAAGATATTAACTTATAAAAAATATATTAATGTTTATAATATGTTATTTATTCCCTTTTTAACATTATATCATGTATCTGTTAGTAATCATCAATTTTTTATAATTTTTTAGTTGTTAATTTCCTTGTTTTCTCATTTGAGAATTGTCATGATTGTTCCAGGTCATGCATATATTATATAGTTATATCTTATAAAAATTAATAATCAATACATAATTCACATATGGATACATAAATTATATTTTTAAGAACACTAATAAAATATTTTTGTTTAATGTCATAGAATTTCTATATAATTTTTTCAAATATTATGGAATTATTTTGAGAGCACATGCTTTGAAAACATGTAATTCTGATGCCCGGTGAACACAGAATAGAATTTTGAAAAAAAATATCATGTTTTTTAGGTAATCCTATGAATGGGTGTTTCTATCATTTGAACCTGTGGTGGGATGAAAAATCTGAGGGCACGATTGAAGTCGAAATGCCAAGATTCTCCTAGAAAAGACATGACTTCGATCAGAAAGGGTTAGACGGAAAAGTTAATTTTTGGACTTTTCAAAAAAATAATAAAATAAAATAAAAATTTATTTTATTTCTTTTCTCAACATTGAGGGTTGAATGAAAGAACTTTGGTGTGGAGATGAGTAGCTTTAAATAATTCTCTTTAATGGAACATTAAGGCACACTATAACAATGCTTTATTCAAAGCGTTATAGCTACGCTATTTCACTAATGAAATAGTGTAACGATGCAATGTTCTGTGTAACAGAATCTATGTGACGTGTTTCCTATTTATAGAAAAATGTGTTTGTGAATTGAGTGTTAAATGAAGGATAATTCTCTAACGATCCACCCAAATGTTTTATCTCCAATAATGATAGACGAATGCCGGTGGAATGTTAATAACATCGACACACCTCAAAAAATAAAGTCGAGAAGAGACAAACCCTTTCAATTTATTAAACTATCATGGGTGGACTGCTTCAACATGGAACAGATTCAAGTAAGGGGATTTTTCTGGTTTATGTTTTCCCGGTTATTCATTCTAAATGACGAATGAGGATCAACACAGGAACAAGTTTATAAAAAGATCGTCTATTCCTGTTGGAAGGTGATGTTTCTTGGGATTTATATTTGGGACTAATTTTACGATTTATAGAATTGTAAACACCAATCCTCCAAAAAACTTAAAATTCTAACACATAGGGTGTGGGATTTAATGAATAAGGCCCAAGCCCTACCATTTTTTGTTCTTCATGACTAAATTTTCATTAGGGAAACAAGGAATATTTGAGGCCTCGTAAGAATGATGGCATCCCCAAGAGCCCGTTGGAGAAAGTATCTTGATGAACAGACTATTATTGGAGACTCGTGGTCTAGGAAATTCCCCTCCAGTGCCCTAATGTCGGCGAAGGTGCAGCACTATGGCATTCCAAAGAAGACCGTTGAGGCCGGCTCTGGCCACTGTGCAGCATTGAGACCCGCCGGCTGGGCTGACATGGCCACCCAGACATGTCGGCACACTGCAGCTGTGGAATCATGTCACGTACCACATGGTGAAGTCATGGTCAACTAACCATGGTAGAGAGATGGCCATGTAGATGACCCACGTGGTGTGGGGATCTGGGTGTGGTCGCATGTCGTGTCCCGGACGAGCAGATAATTGGTCCCCCTCTGGCGGACCTATGTCAGGCCTAGTCTGGGTTAGGTCAGCATACCCAGGATGTGTTGGGGGACCTCGGTATGGGATGAGTATGGTCTTCCCAACCAGGTAAGACCAAACCTAGACCAAATGAACCACCCCCCTTTTTTTGAAAAACACCTATAACAAACTAACCAGGCATTTGGTTTATAAGACTTTTGCAGCATTCCAACCCTCAGGATGAAGAAGATATTTTGGCATACTCTATAGAGGATTCCATGGATGTTGGAATTCTATGAATTTCATGGGCAGTGGTTCTCATGATATCAAGCATGTTATGTGTAGAAAACCAGTGGATATATAAGACCTAAATACTACAGACAAACGATGCTATAGGGATTAGATAATATGGCATAGTGGGAAGTGGATTCTGGGTGACCAACAGGCCATGGTAGGGAGTGACTTTTATGTGACCTGGAAGACCCACATTACTCGATAGGAGGAGTACCTTAGTATGGCCATAGTGGGACGAAGATCCTGTGTAACCTTGTATCACCACAATGGGGAGCAGATTTTGTGTTACCCGACATACCCATGGTTATCATTAGGGATGAGTACCACAACCATCCTAGGTTAGTGGGAAGTGACTTATTTTGACCTATAAGGCCTAGTGTACTCATTGAGGAGGATTTCTCTAGTAGTTGTGTTGTTCGACTTTATGAATAATGGTCCTACCTTACTACTCTCAAATATACTTGTTATGATATGTCTATCTTCGTGATCATGATTTTTTATCATTTTTCACGGTTCATTTGTGGATTTCATTTTAGCCTTTAATTTTTATATTTTGGTCCCTACAGAGTATATTGTTTCTCAACCATGCACAGGATTCCCCTTTCCATGTAGTGTCTGGTGCAGATGACTGCCACCTTGACAGAGGATGTGGTGGCCTAGGACCTAGTGGTTCCTAGTGAGACTAGGTAGAGGAGACATAATTCTATGTCTTCCAGAAGCAATTATGTACCTACCCAAAATGTGGGGTTCATAGTAGATGGCTATCCCAAGATTCATTTGTACTTTCCTTTTTTTGAGGTAGTCTTTTTTTAATCTAGTCCATTTTATATTTATTTGTACTTGTACTTAGTGGTTTCTGAGTAGAATACTTGTTTAATGTTCAAGCATTTGTACATGGTTGCGTCTACGTACATACATGAGCTTAGTTAATTTCATCCTACATGTAGTTCGACTCTTTCAGCACTAGTCGCCAACCCATGGCCTTTGGGAGGCATGATTGGGTTATGTCACGGCATGGGCCCCAGGTGATGGGTAGTGAAAAAGTGGTATCAATGGGTTTCAGTTCTAATTCATAGTCCGAGAGTCTATTATATTGTTTTTAGGGAAATTTTTTTTAATGTTTTGAGTTATACTTTTGATTCATGGAGTCGAGAGTTGGAGCAGCGGATGACGTATCCATAAACTATGACATTGAATTATGGATTTCAGTTGTATACATGAAAACAAAGGTTGAATAAGTGTCTCCATGTGATGTTATTAAATAAGAGTCATCTCACCATGTATAATCTTTTGTATATGGAACAACATGATCTATTTCAGGATGCCTCCATGTAGATATCAAGATAGGCTTCTGATACATGATCATGTGGACAACACGCCTAGCAATGAGCTATCGGTTAAGGGAACAATCCTGACGATGACCCTCGTTGGTAGTGCACTGGTGTTTCCCCCACCCATTGATCAACACATACTACAATAATTACTAATAGAGGACATACGTAAGCCCAGTTACTTGAATGAGTTCGAGAGATAAAGACCACCCATGTTCATGTGAGAGATAGATCCTCAGGTCATTGAGGACTGGCTAGAGGCCGGGACGCGGGTCTATTTATTAGTGAGGACATCGCTTGATCAGACATTGATCTTGGCCGCAATCCATATGTGGGGCATGGTAGGGAGATTATAGATCTTTATGATCTAAATGATTGATGAGTTGATACTCACCTGGACAGACATCGATCGACTTTTAAGATAGGAGTTTTTCCCGTGACTTTTTACTCTGTGCACATACAGGAGCTGATTCACCTACAGTTGGGAAGCCTATCGGTAGTTGAGTGCACTGTGAGGTTTACTGACCTCTCTCTATACTCTACAGACATGGTGTGAGACCCTATATTCAGGGCCCAAACATTTTATCAGGGTCCTAGATGGGAGATCTGGGCATCCAGGGTGTCTCTCAGCATCCCCACTCAGTCTGGAGTGCTAGAGTGAGCCCTCATTGTCAAGAGATTCCTAGAAGATTAGAAACCGATACCTAGAGGCACTAGTAGACATCAGGGGGAATATATTCATTTGTAAGAATCGGAATGTAGAAATGGGAGGCCTAGCAGGATAGTTCGTTGATGTGATGGTCCCATGACTCAAGGTGTGTAGTATGGGGATCCCAGTGTATAGGGAGTCAGCTGGCTTCACGTGCGGCAGTCTGTGACCCAGGGCTCGTGACTACCCTACCCACTCCATGATGATCAGTAGATGTTCGATGGTCCTACATGGATTTAACACTCGAATATTTCATGGTATATTTCATTTTTAATAATGCAGTAGCTTGAGTGGTACACAAGATGGAGTTTTTACACACCACGTCCAACAAAACGAGCCGTCATGAATAGTAATAGCCACTTTTTTAAACTTTATAAATTTTAATTTTCAAATTACTCCTCCTTTATTGATTTGAAATATTAAAATTAGTTTTGGGTAAATTTTGGGTATTTTTCCGAGAACATTCAATTTTTGATGAATAGTGAAAAATTTTGCGCAATTGTTTAAAACTAACATTTTATTTAAATAATTAGCTATTTTAATTATATTTATTTTCTTTCAAAATAGATACATAATATCTATATATGTTCAATGTAATTCATAGGAGTAATTTTATTATATTTGTAGACATATAAACTTTTATTGAACTTTTTACCGTCTTTTTCCCACCTTCTATGAGCATTTACAAATTTTCATAAAACATAACATTACCTCATTGGTGAGATGAATTTAAAAAATCAAAGAGACATTGTGGAAATTGTTATGTATAATGTGGTTCAATAATATGAAAATGGGTTTTCTTAAATAGTAACTTTTGACTTTTATTTACCACGAATAAAAGTAAACAGAGTAATTATGGGTAAAAAAGATATTATAATTAAACTAACACATGTTGTAACTAAAATGGGTAAGTGTAATTAGACCAAAAACAATCTTTTTAATAAAATATGATACTTTTTGCCTCCTTGGATTAGATTAGAACATTTATTATTATTTTATTTAAAGAAGAGTTAAAAGTGTTAAATTCAATTTTTAATAACTAATCCATTTTAAATATAGGGTTATACATAAGATAAATTAGACTATTAATATTATTTAAAATGATAAATATATTTCCTAGATAATTTTAGTTTATTTATAATTTTTAGATGTTAAATTATTTAATTTATTTATAACACAATGATGATTGAGTAATTACCTTATTTATGAAATATTAACATAATTGATATTATAAATATCCGGATAAATGTAAATTTGGGATTCATATTAATTTCACTAATTTCATATGTTAATATTACATGTTAGTATTTATTAAATAAATTTTATTCTAAGTGATAATGTTTTTATGGCTTCCAAAAATATCAAATTCTAAATATTGTCAAAATTGACATAATTGAGTTTTTAAAACCAATACTATATTATTAATTGATATAATATTCATAAAAATATAAGGTTCATCCCAAGGACTTAGATAATGTTATATATATTAATAAGTAACCACTTGGGGTTCTGTTGTTAGTTTATATTATTTTTATTAACCATATAAAATAAAAATACAATGAGACATGGTAAATGTCAAACAATTTATCTAACAGAAAAATCTAAATGATAAGGTTAATATGTTGATATAAACCTATCTAAAACCTATTGGTTGAGATTTTTTCAACCCATCAACACCTTATCCTCGAAATAAATTATTTTTGAGCCATTAGAAACAGTAAATAATTTTATTATAAAATAATATTTAATGCTTTTTCTAAAGTTCCCCTTATCTCTCTTATAAAAGGGTACTTCCCCTTCTCTTAATTTTACACCTCCAAATCCATTTGGCTTGTACATACCCTACCCAAATATCCTCCCAACTTCTCTATTGTCATCTTAGAGTCTTTAATCGTATTTTTAATCGAACCCATGGAGCCCTTTTCATCAACTCAAAAGAAAACACCTGAAGAAGATGTAATAATTTCACCACCATTTTCATGTTCTATCCATATTCCACTTCCTCTTTCCTTGATTCCAAACCAAAATAATAACTCCAGTAACTTATACATAATTTTATGCTATTATAAATAATGTTCAACCGTATTATTTATTCTATCCATCCTATAAATAACAATGTCATCATATGTGCGTACGTACGCCTTAATGTCTCCACGTTGTGGTGTAGTTTGTTATTCCAACACTTCATTATTTTGTAACGGTATATTGTGAAACTGATGTAAATAATAAATATATCATGTCAATTATTCTATATATATGATATAACATGAAATTACATATGATTTAACCATCAATATAGTTATATTGTCGCTCGTGCGTATGTATAGATTACCGTCTCCATGAACGCGATGAGATTCATTCCCCAACATACTCATTCAAGAATAATTAACATTTTTTGATTAAAAATAATTTTTATGAAAATAATATCATTATGTATATGAATGAAATACATACTATCCAAAAAAAACACATCTTATGTAACCAATCATATAAAGGAAAATGAATATGTTAACACACGAAAGGATGATACTACTGAAATATTGTTAACAAAGCTATATTAGTGGATCACATATGATATCATATTTGTGTATATAGTTATTTTATAATTTAATTGTAGACGCCGGAAAAGTCCGTTGTTCCCAAACGAAGTTCCGGATGCGGAAAGCGAAGTGATATTTGGAGTCAAAGGCACGTTCCGGAGGGCCCGGAGGACTTGCGCGAAATTTCAGAGACCCGCGCGCAAAGTTGAGTCGCGGCGCGCAATCCCCCCGGGATGCGTGCAATGCGCTGGGCCGGCGCGCTATTTTGCGCGCCCGTGGCCTCCACGGCTCCCTTGCGCGCCGGGTCCTGATTTCGCGGCCGCGAAGGGAATTCCGCGCCCGAGACCAGATTCCGCGACCGGGGTTGCCTATAAATATAAGGCGACCCCTGACGTTTTGAAGGTTGCCAGAATCCGAAGCGTCGCTCGTTCGCGCAATCCAACCCCTTCCGCGCGCAATGCCGATCTTCAGGTAACCTCCATTCTTTCGCGCAATAGAGCCTTGGGGTTCGCCTTCGCGCGCAATCCCCTTGGCTCCTTTCCTTTGAATAATCCTTAACCCGAAGGCCTTTGCGCGCAAAAGAAGCCTCTTGCGCGCAATTGCCCCCGGGTGCGCGCAATCCAGCCCGATTGCGCGCACCCCCATTTTCAAAGTGGCCATTCGTTAGAGAATGAGCCGTTGCCCCCGCGTGCTACCCGAAGCCCGGTGCGCGCAATCTCAATCATCCGCGCGGAAAGGGCTGGCCCGATTGCGCGCCAGCCCACCATTTTGCGCGCCGACCTGCTGTTTTGCGCGCAAAGCTCCTCTTTTGCGCGCAATCCGCCAGGGTCGCCCCCCTTGACCCCCTGAGGGTACCCGCCTGCGTGGCGCCCGATGATCTTCATCCTGGGTGCCCGCACCGTGCGTTGTCTTCCCGTGCGGCCCTCCAGGCTTGCGCGAAGTGACACGGACCCATCGGCGGCAACCAACGTCCAGCATGACGTTAAACTGCACATTCGTCCCGCATGACGCTAAACTGCATCCGTCCAACATGACGTTAAACTGTACTACTTCCAAGCTGCACGACGCTAAACTGCCTAGCCCCTATCGTCCGTGCTGCAAGACGTTAAACCGCCGAGCACCTTCGTCCTCAACACACGACGTTAAACTGTACTTCGTCCGGCAAGACGTTAAACTGTCCGCTTCGTCCTCAACACACGACGTTAAACTGTACTTCGTCCGGCAAGACGTTAAACCGTCCGCTTCGTCATCAACACACGACGTTAAACTGTACTTCGTCTGGCAAGACGCTAAACCGTCCGCATCACCCGATCCTGTGCCCCACACGCAGGGTCCCCCCAGTTTGGATGTGGCCCCCACCCGCTCGTCTCTGCAGGGATGTCGGGATTGTCCCTCTTTAGGGACGATTTAATGGGAGCGGCTTTTCCCTACGGGGGTAGGGTATTACAAACCCCTAGTTTCTTGTGGGGGGCTGCACATGTGTATCTCCATTGCGCTCCCCCACTGCCGAAGCCAGTAGAGGGTGTGACTGGGATCGAGGTGTCTCCTACATTCGGTCCAAGTCCCTTCCAACTGAGTTTTGCCGCATCCGGGCTGCCTCAAGTGTGTAAGTCCTGACAGAATGAACTATGTGGACTTTGATCCCTGTCTTCTAAACAGGGTACGTAGGAAGCCTCCCTGAGGTTCAAGCCCACCACCTGGTCGTCCCGGTCGTATTCACGTCAGTTCATCCATCATTGGACCCCTCCAGGGTTCACGCTTGCGTCGATTCACCTATGAATCCGCCCCTGTGGGAGACTGCCCGTGTGTATCTCCACTGTGCCTCCCCACAGCCCCTTTTTCCATTTCTCCTTTTATCGTCCAGCATGACGTGAAACTGTGATCCACCCGGCCATTCCATCTCCCCCTGTGCGAGGTGGTTCGGTTCAATCCTCCGCCCGGCGGCCTCGACCTCTTCGTGAGTCGGCTTGCCGACGTCCTGCATGACGTTAAACTGTATACCCGAACTACGTTGACTTTGATCCGTGCTAACGCGCGGTACGTAGGAAGCCCCTACGGGGTCCAAGCTCTTCACTCCATCATCCATCCTGATCCTTACCCGGGCCGCCACATCCCGGTGGGGTCATGCCACTTCTCTTCACTCCACATCACTTGGGAAGCCGCCCATGCGCTGGCCCCAGCGTCGGAGGTTCCCCGCAAGGGGTTCTGTCATCTGATCCATTTTTCGTGTTGATCGGTCCGATGCCGTCCCCACTGGACGTTAAACTCACGGCGTACCCCGTGTTAAACATGGGAAGCTGAGGAAAACCTCAGGAGACACAGTTCCCCGCACCCAGTGTGGGATGCCTCAGGTCATCGTGCCTTCGAGAAGCCCTATTAGGAACGGAAGACAGACGTGCAGAGCCGCAGTGTTACGACACGCCCCCAGCACCCAGAGCCACCCGGCCTCCTCACCGCAGGTTGCTGCCCCGACCAGACTCCTTGGAGCGTCCGGGCGGAAGCAGCGTAATTAACCGGTGTCCATGAAGATATGGCGCCGGGAACGAGATTCACGAGCATGTCTTAAATATATGAGGGAGACCCGGATTAGGCGACGAGTTCCGAGGAGACGTCCAAGGAAGGAGGAGCCGACATCCCATCATCCCGGTTTCGATCAAGGAGCAGACGCCCCTGAATAAGGGACGGATGCTGCCCGCCTTTGGAAAGCGGGACTGCGGGACCACAAGCCGCGCGCCCATCCCCTCGGGTTGATGGGTGCACGCGCGAACGCGTCCTGGCGGAACAGCGTAACCCGACGCACATCCGCACCGAAACAGAAAAATGGTGAACCCGACGTGAATCTCTTCTCCTCGATACGAAGACCGATGGCTTTCAGAGGTGTTGGAAGACCGGCATGTTTCCCGGCCAAGCATTCAGTCTTACCCGCCAGGGGCTGGGGAAGGGAATCGGGCACTCCGTCTCGTAACGTCGAGGGCCTGGGTTCCCCCCACGGAAGGCGTCGTGGCACTAATGGTTGGTTGTCGATTCCTTTTTCCTGTCAGTGTTAATGGGTCCTTCTCCCTGCTTTCAGAAATCAGGTCGCCCGATCCAGTGCCCGATCGCCACCCGCCCACTGGCGCAGGGGTAGGGGAAACACCGACGCGGTTACTCCGCGCGGTCCCGCCCGTTCCACAGCCGTCCCAGCAGCCGCAATTGCGGGACGACCACGCCCTCTCTCCCCCTCGGAGGTCATCTAGAGAAGGGTTATCAACACCCTGGTGCGGAGATATGAGGAAGAGGGAGTCATCCCCACTAGGGACATGGCTCGCCTAGACCTTGAGGAGGCTGCACCTCGCCACCACCGCCGCCCCCGAGGGCCGCGCAGGGAGGCACCGCTGCCTACCTCAACGTCCAACCGCTTCGGGAGCTTATCCCGGAGCGCTCTGACAGTTCCCTTCCCTATGCGGATGAGGTGGGAGATGTCTGGGATCACCCTATCCGGGATTCGCTCCAGGGATCTACGGTAAGGACTCCCGCCAGGCCACGGCGACACCGCCGCCAGGCCTCTCAAGTCGAAGAGCGAGCTCTCCACCTGCCCGCGCCGCTCATCCCGACTCGTCTGTCCCGACGCCAACGTCGGGCACGAGCGGAAGAGGATGCCCACCTTGGGGCCCTAGCAACAGCGGCCGCATTGGCCCAAGCCACTGTTGGCTCCAGTCGCCAGGCCCCTGCGCATCCTGAGCAGGGGAACTTCTATGCCCGACCCGGATCGAGGCCCCGACCGCCCCAAAGGCAGGTTGGGTCGACTCTCCCGGTTGCTGGTGCAGGCAGTAGCCACCGAGGACCACCTCGCGGTAGCGCTATTCACCAGCGGGATCTACTCCGTGTGGCCGATCCAGGAGGCATGGGTCATCCCACCATCCGATCTCGGCCCGGAGGCCCGCCCGGAATCATCTCTTCCCGCGTCCCCTTTGATATCTGCCCCGGTGCCCCTCGCACCTTGGTTTCCAGTCCTCTTGGCCCCAGCACCAGTGCGGCCGGAGGACGCCAGGACAGAGATCAGCCCTGCCCCGAAGAACCACCCAGGGGCAGGAAGGCAAGGCGTCGACGCCGAGGGAAGAATGTTATGGAATTCCGGACAGAGATCCGACCGGTTCGATTCTCTGATTCAGAGGCGGAGTACGATTCGGCGACAGAGCCCTTTCCCCAATCCCGCCAGTCAAGGGCAGGGGTAGGAATGCGGCACGTCAGCCTCGTGCTCCCCGAGAGCGAGATCGATGTGATCCCCGCTTCTCTCCGAAGGTATATCCGGAGTAACGAGGGCCTGGTAGACCCCCAAGGATCAAGCTTGCGGTTGGTACCGGCCCCTCCGGAAGTGCCTTCCGTCTCGATCGGAGAAGCCGGAGACTTTTTCTGGGGACCGACGGTCGAACCACGATCTGGTGCACCCTCGGCGAGCACCGATGCTACGGCAGGATGTTCGCTCGCCGGCCCGTCCTATCGTGATGTGGTAGCCAGGGCACCGCCACCCTCAGAGGGCGGCCCGGGATATGGAGGCCAATCGGCCTGTTCGCCGTATTCACCGCCGGCCAGCCCATCAGCCCGGCGGCCCGCCTCGGCACCACTGCCGGTTCCCCGTCCGTTCCCAGCCATTGAAGAGGACCAAGGAGATCTGGGTCCCGAGTTTGAGTCGTGGAGCTTCTGGACCGTCCTTGCAGAGGGCCACTTCCCTGAGAAGTTTTGGCCAGTCGCAGGACCGGGCTTTGATGCACCCGAATCGCTCACCCCGGATGAGTTCGAATGCTTCCACCGAACTCTCCGGGAGACTCGCTCCTATCTTCACCGCCTACAAATGCCATACCCCGGGAGTCAACTGCACCTGGAGGATATTGGTGAGCAGTGCCGTCAAATTGACCTGGCCATGCTCCCCGCGGCTCGGCACCCCGGGTCATTTGAGCACCACGAGGCCCTCCAACGACGATGCGTTGAGTGTTTTCAAGTACTCCGCAAAGTTATCAAGGAAGCCACTCCCCACGTGTATATCCGTGGATGGAGGCAGTATGCTGCCCTACGCTTCAGTGTGATTCGCCGACAGCCCGATTCGCTGGGTGGCCCTGAGGGTATATCCCCAGGGACAGAAACGGTCAATATGGCTGACCTGTCGGGAGAGGGGAACGACTTGGAACTTCTCGACGGGGGCTTCCACCCCCCCCCCCCCCCCCCGAATACAAGCCGTCGTCAGAGCCATCGGTGAGAGTCACTCGTCATCAGAGGAACCTCCTGGGGCTCCCCGCACCCACTGAAGCACTGACGTTGAGCCGAAACGTCAGCAAAGGAAAAGAGCACAGCGAGGCTATAAAGCCCGCCGACCCATCTGCCTCCATGCAGAGGGCAGAGGAGGATCCCGAGAAGGCTACGCTACGTCAGCAGCTCGCCGAACAGAAGAAGATGGTTGACCAGCTCCTCGCCGAGCGCGCTGTAGAACGGCGGCCTGACTACGGTGATCCTAGGCCAGTACAGCAGGGACCGGAACAACCGCTCCTCGACGAGACTCTCCCGGGCAACCGTGATTACGCTGTGTTCGCCGACAGGAGAGAGGCCATTGCCTACGGCAAGAGGGCGCGGTATGTTTCGCCACACCCTCCCGAGCGGCGTGACTACCTGAGAGACCCTGCTCGGATTCCTCCCGCTGCCCCAAGGGCCGCTCCGCCCGCCATCCCACGAGCTGCCGAGTTCGACGACCCGGTTCACGACCCGATTGAAGGGCCATGCAAAGCGCTCGTGTTTAGAGATCCTCGCCAGGACTGGAACCCATGTCCGGACGATCCGATGGCGGCACTCATTGCCTGCTTGGAGGCCTTGGAGACTCGGCAGGTGGCAATCCCACCGGACGGCAAGCCCTACCCAGCATGGGTGGATGACATGCCGGCGCCTCCGGGATTCGGGAATCCCACTTTCGCTCCCTTCAACGGGATTGGAGATCCGCCACAGAATTTAGCCCACTTCAACTCGAGGTGCGGGCCTATGTTGGGGACTCCGGCACAGCAAGAGGCCGCTAAGCTTCGCTGCTTTGTTCAGAGACTGGAAGGGCCAGCATTTGTCTGGTACAGCCAGCTCCCCGTCGGGTCGGTCACCAGCTGGGAGGACCTCCGTAGACAGTTCCTCTACCAGTTCAGTTCCACGACCCAGAAGACAAGTATCGCAGACCTCTTCAAGTGCAAGCAGAGGCCTGATGAGCGAGTCGCGGACTTCGTCGCCCGATGGAAGGGTCTCACGTATTCCCTTGACATGCCATTGACTCAGGAGCAGTTGCTGACAATGTGCGTCGGGAACGTCAAGACCGAGCTGGTCCCTTCCCTGATCACTCAAAATTACCCAGGAGGGTTCAGGGACTTCTCAGACAAAGCTCAACGTCTTGAGGAAGCCCTACAACAGGCCAGCCAGGCACACCCGCTGCCTCCTATGATTCCTGCAAGGAGAGTCAGCAGGGCTGAGCCCGCTGTTGTCGCCCAGATAGAGGCCCCCTGGCCATTGGAGCTGCTGCCGGCGAGGCCAGCTCCACAGCCTCACAGGAATCCGCCTCCACGGGCTCAGTTCCCGGCCCAGCAGCGGCAGCCTCAGAACCGGCCGGCCCCTCCGCGTAATGTACCGCCGCAACCCAGGCGAGATAATCAGGGTCCACCTCCTCGGCCGGCCCCTCCAGCCCCTCGTCAAGACCACGCTCCCAGGGGCCCGCGACACCTGACTTACTCATTCCACGAGGATCAGGTCCCCGGTTATTTCCGGAGCGCCCTGGAGCAGAGGATTGTGCGACTGCCTGAGTGTTGGAGGCCAGAGGAGGCACATCTTACGAATAACCCCCGCTACTGCCCCTACCATCGGGCCCTGGGGCACACCATCCAGCGGTGCTATGTGTTTAAGGATTGGCTCCAAGACCAGATTAACAACAATGTAATCAGGTTGGGCCCAGCTCCGGCACAAGTGGCGGGCGTGTTTGTGGGATCAGATGACGATAGTGGCAATGAGGACGAATGGCAGCTGGTCTCCGACGGCGGATCCCAGAAGTATAATAACTGGATGGCCCGCAAGACGACCATTCGCGCCCATGGAATCATCCGTGCGCGCTTGAATCAGCCTGAGCCCCCAGAATCTGCGGGTGTTGCTTCGGCATCGTCGTCCCAACCTGCCTCTTCCAAGAGGAGCAAACGGCGGCAGCGCAAGAAGGAAGAGCGCGCCCCGCCAGTTCCGCCACTATCTCGCACTCTCGGCGATTTCATGCCCCCGGAGATGGGGGTCCCTCCTCGGATCCGCCCGGTGATGGATGATTCGTCCGATGACGGTGTTGGGTACGCTTCGGTTAATACCGTCGAGCTGGTAAATCCCTTTTTGGTTCCCGACGTTGAAGAACACCAGGTGGACCTCCCTAGTGTCCCCGGTCGTCGCCACCGTCGGAAGAACCGCAGCAGTAGGAGTCGTCGGGGCACAGCCGTTGGTACCTCCAGCCAGGTCGTGCACGCCACTGAGACTAGGCAGTACGCTCAAAACCGATCACAACGTGCGCCGCCCCCCCCCCATTCGGGGATGACGGATTCGCCTCCACTGCTGTTTGTGGTGTGGGACCAGGCAGAACCGCCTCAGCCGCGTCGCGACCAGCTCCGCCCTGCCACGAGTCCATCCCGGCCTCCTGACCCCAGTACGGTGACCACTTCCCGGACTTCAGCCAGTGAACAACGAGATGCGCCAAGTACCAGTCGGCCGCCGATCCAACCGGCAAGGCCCGTCATGCCGCCAACCGCAGAGCAACCTCCTGCAACCAGGGGCTCGCGCTTGGCCAAAAAGTATGATGTCCTGAAGCACTTGGCCGACATCCCAGCAAGGCTCTCCATCCTTGAGGCTCTGCGCATGTCATCTGAGATGCGCGAGGCACTCGCTGAAGCCCTGAAGAGCCCTCTCCAGTTTGAGACAGAGGTTGCGGCTGTAGAGGCCTTTCACGCCGAAACGATCGAGGACGCCGAATGTCAGGTAGTTATCTCGTTCTCTGGTAAGGATGAAGACCCTCCTATACAGGGACACATTCGTCCGCTGTATGTCACTGGCCAGTTCAATGGCCTTGAAGTCCGGCGCTGTCTTGTCGACACGGGGTCCGGGATTAACCTGATTCCAACTCGGACGCTCCGGAGATTGGGGTTGTCTGAGGATGACTTGATTCCCTCCGACCTCAGGATCCAGGGGTACGACCGCACCGAGCAAACCCCGGTCGGCAAGATACGTTTGAAGACCCAGTTCGGTGACTTGGTTGCCAACACCGAATTCATGGTAGTCTCTCAGGACACTGCGTACAACGCATTGATGGGCAGGCCATGGCTCCACCTTCACGCGGCGGTTCCCTCGTCATACCACCAATGCCTCAAATACTCCCTTAATGGTCGAGTAGGCGTGCTTCAAGGAGATGCCTCTCCTTTTGCCTCATGTGAAGCCCGCTATCTGGACACGGACTATTACAAGAGCAAGGATAAGCAGATCCTGGCAGGTGAGGTTGAGCATGTCGCTGTTGCAAGTGATCCCTGGGCAAGTCTGGACGACGCTTACGTCCTCCCGATTCACCGGTTGGACGTCGCCATGGTCTCGACGGCCCGCGAGTCTCCTGATGAGATGACCACGACCGCCCGCGCCAGCACCAGTGGCCCAGCAGGATCTGGTAGCCCCAATGCAGTTTCCGACGCAGTCTCTCCCATGGACGATCCCTCCCCGAGTGGAGAGGACGTGGAAGATGCACCCCCAGCCTTTGAGGAGGTCGTCCCCGCCACGGTCGATGAGTTAATACAGGTGAACCTTGGAACCGAGGCCAATCCAAGACCCACATTGGTCAGTGCCGCCATGCCCTCTGAGGAGCGGCAGCAGTACGCGGACTTTCTTAGGCAGCACCGTGATGTGTTCGCTTGGGGCTATGACGAGATGCCGGGGCTAGATCCTCAGGTAGCTGTCCACCGCCTTGGTCTCCCGGCGAACCATCGCGGGTTCAAGCAGCCTCCCAGGAAGATGCACCCGTCCCACGGTGCCATGGTTGAGGCCGAAGTTGACAAGATTATCAAAGCCAACTTCGTGAGGGATGTTCAGTACCCCAAATGGCTGGCCAACATTGTGCCGGTCAGGAAGAAGAACGGGCAGATCGGAGTCTGCATCGACTTCCGCGATCTCAACTGCCACTGTCCGAAGGATGATTTTCCCCTTCCAGTGACAGAGCTGTTGATTGATGCCACGGCAGGGTTCCAAGCCCTCTCCTTCATGGATGGATACTCCGGATACAACCAAATCCGGATGGCCCCTGAGGATGAGGAGTTCACTGCCTTCAGGGCCCCCCAAGGTACCTTTTGCTACCGGGTCATGCCCTTCAGCCTGAAGAATGCAGGTGCCACCTATCAACGGGCGATGCACCGCATATTCAAGCCAATCCTCGGCACACTGGTGGAATGCTACGTCGACGACTTGGTTGTCAAATCGCGCCAGCGTCAGGACCATCTCAAAGATCTCGAGAAAGTGTTCGGCTTCCTCCGGTCTCGCTGCCTGAAGATGAACCCGTTGAAGTGTGCCTTTGGGGTCACCTCCGGAAAGTTCCTTGGATTTGTGGTAAGATACCGGGGTATTGAGATCGACCTAGAGAAAATCAGGACGATTAGCCAGATGCCTCCCCCAGGTACCATCCGGGAACTGCAAGGGTTCCAAGGCCACTTAGCCTATATACGCCGATTCATCGCGAATCTGGCCGGCAAGTGTAAGCCCTTTTCTCGGCTCATGAAGAAAGGTGCCACCTATGTATGGGATAAAGAGTGTCAGACCGCTTTCGAGGAAATCAAGCAGTACCTGCTTCAACCTCCGGTCCTGATGCCGCTCGTATCCGGAAAGCCGCTGGTCCTTTATGTGACCGCCCTGGAACGGTCCCTGGGTGCCCTTCTCGCCCCGAAGAACAACGAGGGAACGGAGAATAGCCTCTATTACCTCAGTCGCATGCTCCTCGATGCGGAAGTTAGGTATTCCCCCATCGAGAAGAGCTGCCTGGCGCTCGTATTTTCCGTACAGAAACTACGGCACTACTTGCAGCACCATGAGATACAGTTGGTTTCTCGGGTAGACCCGTTGAAGTATATCCTGAGCCGGCCTATGTTGACTGGCCGTCTAGCATGGTGGGCTGTGATTCTCCAGCAGTTCGACATCAGGTATGTGTCTCAGAAGGCCATCAAAGGGCAAGCATTGGCAGACTTTCTGGCAGCTCACCCGACCTCTGCGGATCAGCCGCTGGATCTAGGCTTTCCTGATGAGACCATTCTCTCGGTTGATCGAGCCGATCCATGCTGGCAGATGCACTTTGACGGTGCCTCCCGGAGCCCCACCGGTAGAAGACTCGATAATCCTAAGCTCAACAGAGTGGGCTTGGGCATCGTCTTCATTACCCCGGAGCGAGCCGTGCTGCCATACTCGTTCCTGTTGTCAGAGGGCTGTACCAACAATGAGGCGGAATACCATGCCCTCATCACCGGCCTCGAGTTGGCTCTCGAGATCGACGTGCCCCGTCTTTGCGTGAAAGGGGACTCTAAGCTGGTCGTTAAGCAGATCAACGGAGACTATGTTGTCAGGAAGTCGGAACGTGTGCCATTGTTGGAGTGCACCCTCCTTCTGATGGCTCGATTCCCTTCTCGGCCAGAAATTGTCCATATTCCCCGGTCGCAGAACGGTCGAGCAGATGCTTTGGCCAGCCTTGTTGCGTCACTTGCGGAGCCTGAACAGGACAACTTGATCGTCCGCATGACGCGCCACAGGCTCATCGCTCCCGTTATCCCGGAAGAAGATCACGGCCCGTTGGTAAGTAATCTCACCACGGTTTCCCCTATGCCCGGAGCCCCGAGTACCCCAGATAGGACAGTCGGATCAGCCCCTGATTGGAGGACGCCTTTGGTTGAGTACCTCCAACATGGCATTCTTCCATCGGATCAGGCCGAGCGCGAGCGAGTTCGACACCGCGCATCGCAGTTTGTCCTCCAGAGCAGCCCCGGCCTGGAGCAGATCCTCTACAAACGCGGATTTGATGGTGTTCTCCTCCGTTGCCTTCAGGGAGTTGAGATCCCACGAGTCATGTAAGAGGTTCATGCCGGTTCATGCGGTGCCCACCAGACTGGGCCGAAGCTGTCCCACCAGATTCGGAGGTTGGGATACTTCTGGCCCTCCATGATCCATGACTGCATCGAGTATGCCAGGAGGTGCCATGCGTGCCAGGTTCATGCGAACTTTGTGCATCGGCCGCCAGAGCCTCTCCATACCACTAGGTATTCCGGGCCCTTTGCAGTCTGGGGTCTGGACGTTGTGGGACCTTACCCGCCGACGACAGCTCGCCAGTGCCGGTTCATTCTGACCGCCACAGACTTCTTCTCCAAATGGGTAGAGGCGATTCCGCTCAGAGAGGTCAAATCCTGTTCGATCTCTGACTTCGTGACCTCCAACATCATCTATCGATTTGGAGTGACTCACGCTATCCTCACGGATAACAGAACCAATTTCCGAGCAGCCGAGTTGAAGAAGTTGTACGCCATGTATAACATTCGTTCGAACCATACATCTCGCTATCATGCGCAGGCGAATGGACAGATCGAGGCGTTTAACAAAACCCTCTCTAACATTCTGCAAAAGATGGTTGGTCAGAACAAGAAGAGTTGGCCGGACAAGCTCCCCAACGCCCTCTGGGCTTATCGGACGACGACTCGCAATTCCACCTAGATGACCCCTTATTCCCTGGTGTATGGAGCTGAGGCCGTCATACCCATTGAGATCCAGTTGCCGTCCTTGCGCACTGCGGTCTACGACCAGCAAGCGCCGGACAGAGTTGCTGAAGCCCGTCTAGTCGAGTTGGAAGCACTGGATGAGAATAGACTTCGTGCCTTGCACAACTTGGAGAGGCATCAAAGCAGAATGGCTCGAGCTTTCAATAAGAAGGTTCGCCTCCGCTCCTTCCTGTAGGGTGATCTAGTGCTAGCCCTAAGAGCACCGATGATCCCCGGCAGGAAGCCGCCCAAGTTGGAGCCCAAGTGGGAGGGACCTTTTGTTGTCCACAAGGTCTATCCCAATGGCGCGTACTCCCTAGCGACTATGGATGGTGAGCGTGTCACTCCTCCCACCAACGCTAGGTTCCTCAAGCAGTACTTTGTCTGAGTGTGCCCATGTCCTGCACGACGTTAAACTGCATACGTCCGCGCGGCAAGACGTTAAACTGCCAAGCATCATTCGTCCAAGCTACAAGACGTTAAACTGTTCAGCATACGTCCTGCACGACGTTAAACTGCATACGTCCGCGCGACAAGACGTTAAACTGCCAAGCATCATTCATCCAAGCTACAGGACGTTAAACTGTTCAGCATACGTCCTGCACGACGTTAAACTGCATACGTCCGCGCGGCAAGATGTTAAACTGCCAAGCATCATTCGTCCAAGCTACAAGACGTTAAATTATTCAGCATACGTCCTGCATGACGTTAAACTGCATACGTCCAAGCTGCACGACGTTAAACTGCCTAGCATATCGTCCGCGCTGCAAGACGTTAAACTGCCAAGTGTTTCGTCCAACATGACGTTAAACTGTACTACGTCCGAGCTACAAGACGTTAAACTGTTCAGCATCCGTCCTCCATGACGTTAAACTGCCCCTCAAGAACTACGTGCGGCTTGATTCCCATCCTTATGGGATACGTAGGACCGTCTGGACATTCATGTTTTAGGCCCAGCCCCATCCTTTGGGAATTTCCATCCCATCTCGGGCCCTTGGCCCAGTTGCCTCCGGGTGTGCGGCGTATGGTGTGAACGCGGGGCTATGCCCTCATTCACGTCGGTTTGCTCGCCATGCTGTACGCCCCCCACGTTTGGGGATGCCTTCTGCTCCCCCCTTCTTTTCTCGTCCTGTATGACGTTAAAATGCACTTCAAGAACTACGTGCGGCTTGATTCCCATCCTTATGGGATACGTAGGACCGCCTGGACATTCATGTTTCAGGCCTAGCCCCATTTCCCGGGAATCTCTATCCCGCGTCGGGCCTCTGGCCCAAGTTCCCCTCCTTTTTGTGCGAGGCGTATCGCGTGAGCGGGGGATCATGTCCTCATTCACGTCGGTCTACTGGCCGCGCCGTACGCCTCCCCCCGTCTGTGGGACCACCTCACACCTCTCATCATCCTGCATGACGTTAAACTGCCTCTCAAGAACTACGTATGGCTTGATTCCCATCCTTATGGGATACGTAGGACCGCCTGGACGCTTGTGTTTCAGGTCCAGCCCCGTCTCTTGGTTGATCACGGGGATCTGCCCTCTTTTGGTTGCTCTCAGGGTGAGTCCTCCGACCCTTTCCGGTGATCTGTTAACATGTTTTGGGTACTTTGGTCTATGACTCGTAGTGTCAGATTCAATCCCGACAAGTCCTGTGTTGCTTGTCAGGCCTCGCGCTTCCTTTTGTTCGAGCCTTCACTCAAAGGGATCCTCGTTAGCGGTTTAGGTACGATGCCTCAGTGCTCTCCTACCGCTCCGGGTCAATTTACCGGCGGGTCTTGGGCCGCAAATCGATATGAATCCTACGATTGAGCGGTCGATGCTCGTTTGCTTGCCCCGTCTTAGGCTGACGCGATCGGATGTTGTGTTGCGAATATGGTCAGCAACGTCCTTGATCGCCATGTCGGCTCTTTCAGGCTCTGAACATTGGTTGCGCAGTCCTCATCACACTCCGCCTTTGTGTGTTGTAGTGGAATCTTGACACTCTCTTCATACTGACCATCAGTACACCTCTACACGTTAGGCAGACCAACCATGGTAATGATGTCGTTCGAGGCTCCCATGATCTGAGCACCAAGGATATATGCGGATATCCTCCCTAAGGGCCATGCGTAGCTGGACCCTCGTCCCCATAAGGAGGAAGGAGTCGCCCAAACAATCGCGTTCTGGGCCCAGTATATCTGGAGGCTAGCATCTCTGCCCCTCGGGTGATGGACATACGCAGACCCCTATCCCAAGACTCTTCTCCTGGAATCGTGCGTGACCGCAGGGCTGGGTATGTTCCCACCTCCGCCGTGTCCGCTGTACCGTGATAAGCGGATTCCTCCATGGTCCGAACCACACGACCTTAAACTGTGTTGTATGGTCCTACCACACGACCGTAAACTGTGATCGTCTTGGCCGCCCGACGAGAAACGGCACTGCATCGTGATGTCCTCCTCAGGGGACACTCATGTTGGGCGTTGGTTAATAACCACGCCATTCATCAATGCCTTCCGTGGCTTGATTATTGTGGCGACGCCAGAGATTTCTCAATCACAGGCATGTCGCCGCACAAAGAAAAACCATTCATCTTTAAGGACAAACAAGAAATATAAAATGCCGCTCCTTCTGTGTGCGAGGGTCAGACCCGCACTCTTCCCCGCGCTGGTGCCCGATTGTGTTGCGCCGCGCCTCAAGAACTACGTGTGGCTTGATTCCCATCCTTATGGGATACGTAGGAACGCCCGGATGTTTGAAACTTCGGGTCCAGCCCCCCACCTCTTAGAGATTCCCCCTTCTCTGGGGAATCTGCCGCCTTCAGGTCACCCTCAAGGCGTGTTCCCTGACCCCTTGCAGTGGTCCACCGGTGTCAAGAGTACTCTGGTTTATTGCCAGGAGGGTCAGGACCCGCTTGGTCAGGTTTCCTCCACTTTTCAGGCTTCGTGCTCCCTTTCATTCAGACCCATCGCCTGCGCCCTGGGTGGAGCCCCCGTGAACGGTTCGGACACAATGCCTCAGTGCTCTCCCACCGACTCGGGCCGGTACCCCCAATGGCCTCGGGCAGCAAATCGATATGAATCCTGCGATTGAGCGGTCGATGCTCGTTTGCTGCCTCATTCCACCAACGGTTAGTGTGATATTGATGCTGCTTTTCCGCCACGGTCGGCAGTACTCCCATATCGTTACTCCGGTGCCCCCAGTCCTTGAGTGAATGGCCGCATGATTCACATTTTCCACCTCCCATTCTGACCAGGCGAAACCTCGACACTCTTGACACTATCCCTCAGTGCATCTTCGCACATCCAGGGGATAGGACCACGATGCGGCGTACTTTGAGGTCCTTATGGTCCGAGCTCTAAGACCTTAAACTAAGATCTCTCCTTATGGTCCGAGCTCTAAGACCTTAAACTAAGATCTACCCTTATGGTCCGAGCTCTAAGACCTTAAACTAAGATCTCTCCTTATGGTCCGAGCTCTAAGACCTTAAACTAAGATCTACCCTTATGGTCCGAGCTCTAAGACCTTAAACTAAGATCTCCCCTTATGGTCCGAGCTCTAAGACCTTAAACTAAGATCTCCCCTTATGGTCCGAGCTCTACGACCCTAAACTAAGATCTCCCCAAACGGGGTTCTGCGTCCTGCATGACGTTAAACTGCACTCGCAGAACTACGTATGGCTTGATCTCCAGCCTGATGGAGTACGTAGGAACGCCCGGGCATTCCGACTCGGGTCCAGCCTCAGGGATCGTTAAGTCCTGCCCCTCCTCGTCGCCGGCCGTCTGGCCTGGCTTCTGGTAGAGTGGTGCAGTTGTGATATTCTCCCCGATTCAGCTCGGGATGCCCCATTGCAATGATGGGAAGTGACGGTTTCCTCGTCTAAGAGGTGCTGTCTGAGAATTGGGGTGATTCACGGCCAGATTAGTGCATATGCCTAATACGCTTTCCCCGCGGTGGCGCAATTCTGAGAGCGTTGGATTCTGTCCGAACAATCGTCACTTCGCCCCACGCTTTGCATGCCCTGTTGATCTGGATTTCCACACTTGTGTCTGAAGGAACCCCAAAGCGGTATTCATGATGACATGTGGTCCGCCTCCTGCAACATGAATGATGACCTTCGGTCCGTCTATTGCAGTTGTTATGGTCGATCCACTGTCCGCCTACCGTCTTGGGCATTTCCTGGAAGGCCGACCATTGTGGATGTCTGGATTCGGGACACGCGATTCACCCTTTCTCATTTCCCTATGTTCAGATAAAATCTCAACGCCCCTAGAGTTGTCCCGCTCGTGTGTTGGAACAAGTTGGGGGGATGATAGATTGATTAGGCCTGAGGTCTCCTTCCCTAGGAATGACCTCCCTCTTTTCTCCAGAAATCCAGGCCCAATTATGGATGCCTGATGCTTGGTTAACACTCCCGCAAGACAGTGAATTGTGGTTGAGCATGTTAAGCCAAAAGATGAAGATAAATATATTGATTCATACAAATGGATCAAAGTAGCGGAAGCAAATGTTTTGGGAACGGCAAAACAAAGCCCTTAGGGATTAACGTGCTGAATGAGTCTTTCTAACGCCGCTACCCTTTGGTTGGTGGCCTCCAGAGCTGCTTCTCGCTCTCTGCGTGCCCTCTCTTCGTCGGCGGTCACAGCACGCAGTTCGTTGATTCTGGCCTGTGCACGCTCCCGCTCGACCTGAATTGTGACCATATGTTGGCCCGCCTTCGTCAGCTGTACCTGGGCGTCAACCAGCTGGGCTGCTAGTTGCTCCACAACCTCGGTACACGTTGCGACGAAGGCCTCCTTCTCTGCCGCCTGCCCTTCGAGGCGCCGGACTTCCTGCTCCGCCGCGAGGAGCGCCCGCGTGCTCTCCGACATGTCCCGACTTTGTGTGACGTCGGCACGCCGGCAGCTCTCGCGCATCTTTTCGGCCATGAAATCACGGACCGTCAGATGGAGGCATTGAGCATCAGCTCCCCCGGCACACAGGAAGCGCAGCCAGGTTTGAAGTGATCCCATGCGCCCCAGTCACTCCGATGGGTCTCGCTTGAGGAAGCGCTGGATGCACTTCCACCCCCTGCGGCGCGTTATCCGGCTCTCCTCGACCGCCTCCGCGTCTGAGTCGTCCATCTCCTCGGGGTTGGCAGGCCGGTAGGTAGGGA
Source organism: Viscum album (assembly GCA_963277665.1). Classification (NCBI taxonomy): domain Eukaryota; kingdom Viridiplantae; phylum Streptophyta; class Magnoliopsida; order Santalales; family Viscaceae; genus Viscum; species Viscum album. The sequence continues at coordinate 2,079,888,578 of OY728137.1, read as the reverse complement.
AGGCAGCCAGCAGGTCTGCTGCAGGGTCCGCCCCTGGGAGGTCCTCATGAGGGATAGGTTCCCCAACATCTGGGCGACCTTCTTCTCTCTCCCCAGCGGCGCTGACACCCTCGTCAGCCCCCGACCTCTCTCCGATGTCAGCACCGCCGGCGTCCGCAGCCCCCTGATCAGCAGTTGGTGGGGCCGACTCGGTGTGGGAAGTCTGTTCCGGAGCAGGCGGCATGTCCACCACTGGTCCACTCGTAGATGGCCCGGGTTCGGCAACCCGACGAGCCTCCAGTGTTGAGATCACTGCGCGGGGCATGCCATGGTTAGTCACGGATCGTCAATGGCAAGCACCAGCAGTAAAGCAAGGAGAAGCAAGGAGACTTACGGGAGTTCAGAGCGTCATCTTCCGCTATCCCGGCCGCCGCAGGAACAGTTGCAGCAGGGGTCCCTTCCGCGCTTGTCAATTCGATAATGGGTGCCTGGCCCCCGCCTTGTCCTGCTGGCGCCCCTCCTACTCCCGCTGATGACGCCTGACCAACATCCGTGCGCTCCTGAGAAAGATGGAGAAATGGGTTAGAAGCTGCATAAGAGAATGGATGAAGCAGATTGAGTAGGGATAGAAGCGGACCTCGAGGTGCTCAGTGACATCAACATTGTCAGAGCCGGCCACCTCGCTGCTCTCCCGCGGACTCCCCTGATGGGATCTTCCCTCGAAGCCTTCATCCTCCCCCATCTCCTCCTCTTCCTCGGAGTCGTTGCTACTGTCGTCTTCTTCCGGCGGCATCTGTTCTGGAGCGGGCTCTAGACCGAGCATCACCTTCACCAGAAGGGATGGCTCCGCACGCTGACCACGTTGACGCGCGTAATCGTCCATGGCCGTCAGATACGCATACTGCCGGTTGAAGTCCACCCTGTCGGCAATATGGAGGCGCCCGACCTCTGGAAGATGGATTCCTTCTCTGAGAATCTTTCGCCAGATGGCGTCGGTCCCCAGTGACTGCCGCAGGGTCATCCAGGCCGACCACAGCGCCGGGAAGACTGCATCGTGGGAGGGTTCGAGCAGACGTCTCACCTGCTTCCCGGGCCGCTCTTCGACCACCGCGCGTGCCCCCTCTCTGGGCGCCGAGGTCGTAGCGGCAGCTCGCGATGTGCCCGCCACCGAAGTCCCTGCCCGCGCCGGCTCTGCTGCTTGGCGCGCCTCCGTTCTCCCCCGTGTGGCGGCGCCTTGCCTCCTTCCTTGACACCCGGTCTCCGCACGGGTAACCTCGAGCCGCCGAACTGGCTTCCGTAGAAGCCCCTCGGGGTACGCGATGGCCCAGTGTTCAGCGTACTCGGTTTCCAAGCCTGCGTCAACCCCGGTAGGAGAGAGAGTGATGACGTCGCCAGAGCCGAAAGCGGCAAACATCAGCCACATCTGGCGAAGGACGCAAGGGTTCGTCTCCTCCCGGACAGCAGTTAATACCCTCTTCGGCATCCGTTGAAGGCACCCGAACTGCCTGGCGAACCGGGTTGGCACGTAAGGCTCGCAGATCACCTTCCCGTCGATCCGAGCCACGAGCACCCCGCCTCGCATGTTCAGGAAGTATTCATGCTGCTCCAGCGGACCCTGCCCATTGTTGATCATCTGGCCGACGGGAGTGGGGAACAGACTGAAGATGAAATTGGCATGATTGCCAATCCGAATCCTCATGCCCTCCTCAATTTGGGTCATCGGAGCGACCCCCGCGATGTTCAGCAGGGAGGGTCGTAGGCCGTTGCCCAGAGGAATGATGGCGTTCGGAAACGTGTACCCACCGAGGTGAGCAGCCACCCAGCCGTGGAAGAACTGAAAGGGCCCACAGATCCTTCGTGGCGACCCCCCTCGTGAGATGCGTCCCAGGATGGCATACAGCCTCGCCAGCACTGGGACCCCGAGGTTGTATCTTTTGTTGGCGGCCATAGCGCCCGCCATCGCCAGTGTCGCCGGGCGAACGCCCATTCTCGCGTCCCGCACTGGCAGGAGCCACCCACTCAGAAAGGCGGCCAGGAACGCCGCGTATCGGACATTTGGGTCCCGGGCCTCGATGACGCGGTACCCCCATGAGCGGTAGTCGCCCGTCTCCAGGACCCGCCAGTACGACCCGTTCTGGCTCCTCTGAGCTGCGGTCGGGCACAACTTCCCCCTGCCTGGCATCTTGACCCCCGGGTCATGCTCCAAGAACTGGCCGAACCACTCCTTGTAGGCTATGTCCTTCTGGAAGTCCTTGATCCCGAGCCGCTGCGTAGCCAGGTCAAGCAGATGCCAGGTCAAAATGGGAGTCCGTGACCTGTCCTCCCAGATGTTCGTCGGGGGCAGGAACTCATCGTAGTGGTAGCCCTCCAGCGGGACACCTCCGATGCAGTGGATGTCCCAGAGACCGATGCCGACCTCCCCATGGTGAAGATGGAAGGTGTTGGTATCCGGAGACCAGCGGGTGAACAGCTCCGGCCCGAGCTCGGACTGCTGGTAGAAGTGGAACTGCGACGTCCACACCGCCTCAAAGAGGCCGATGTACCGCAGCTCCTCTGCGAAGTGATCGCAAGTGTGGCGTACCCAGAACGCCCAGGCCCACTCGCTGGTGAAATTGCCCCCAGACCGCAAGTCCCAGTCCTTCATCCAGCCCTTGGTGTCGTCAGTGACACTCTAGCGATATGTGCTCGAGTAGAGGGCCGGAGAATTCTCCGTAGTAGGCTCACCCCCGTCAATGGTTCGCGTCCTCGGGTTCAGGACATAGACGTCCAAGTGCCTGGTCTCCCTGGCAGGATGCCCATTGTTGGTGATGTTATAGAGGGGAAGGTCGTCCTCCCGAGTCACCCAGGTCCGTGGCGCATCAACCTCGAACCCTGGCACCGGAACCTCATCGAGGATGCCGAAGTTCCAGAGCGGCAGGTTGTCCGACAGTGGATATGTCTTCTGGGCCGGCGTCAGCAAGTCGAACAGGGATTGATTGTTGGAAACAATCTCCTTGGCTCCGTAAACCTCCTCGTTCGCCGCCATCTCTGCTCTGCGAGTGGCGGCATCCCCCTCATTTCCTTGATGCGCGGCCATCTCAGAAGTTTCGGGAGTCGTGCGGGTTAAGGGATGAAGCGTGCGGGATCGGACGAGGCTGGTAGAGAAGTTTGAAGGTTGGCGCGCAATCCAAGTGGACGGCGCTCAATTGGGAAGAATGTCGCGCAAAGTTCCGGGTTTTCGCGGAAAGACAGGCGAATTCCGGATGGTTTTGCGCGCCGATCGGGCGAATTTCGCGACCGGCAAAGGCAATTTCGCGCACGAGAGCGTTGAAGCTTATCGCGCGGAAGGCCTGTGTACGGAACGCGGAACCCTGGACCCCTATTTATAGACGAGGCCGGGATTCCGCGCCGCGCGGAACGCTCGATTGCGCGACCGCGGCGGCGAATTGCGCGCCCGGCGCCCCTCTTTGCGCGCCTAAGTCCCGCGCAGCCCAGGACTTCGGCATTCCGGCGTCTCCCTCGGAACCCGATCGTTGCGGCCTCTCGCCGATCAGATTCCGAGGGGGGGCTTTTGTAGACGCCGGAAAAGTCCGTTGTTCCCAAACGAAGCTCCGGATGCGGAAAGCGAAGTGATATTTGGAGTCAAAGGCACGTTCCGGAGGGCCCGGAGGACTTGCACGAAATTTCAGAGACCCGCGCGCAAAGTTGAGTCGCGGCGCGCAATCCCCCCGGGATGCGCGCAATGCGCTGGGCCGGCGCGCTATTTTGCACACCCGTGGCCTGCGCGGCTCCCTTGCGCGCCGGGTCCTGATTCCGCGCCCGCGAAGGGAATTCCGCGCCCGAGACCGGATTCCGCGCCCGGGGTTGCCTATAAATATAAGGTGACCCCAGACGTTTTGAAGGTTTCCAGAATCCGAAGCGTCGCTCGTTCGCGCAATCCAACCCCTTCCGCGCGCAATGCCGATCTTCAGGTAACCTCCTTTCTTTCGCGCAATAGAGCCTTGGGGTTCGCTTTCGCGCACAATCCCCTTGGCTCCTTTCCTTTGAATAATCCTTAACCCGAAGGCCTTTGCGCGCAAAAGAAGCCTCTTGCGCGCAATTGCCCCCGGGTGCGCGCAATCCAGCCCGATTGCGCGCACCCCCCATTTTCAAAGTGGCCATTCGTTAGAGAATGAGCCGTTGCCCCCGCGTGCTACCCGAAGCCCGGTGCGCGCAATCTCAATCATCCGCGCGCAAAGGGCTGGCCCGATTGCGCGCCAGCCCGCCATTTTGCGCGCCGACCTGCTGTTTTGCGCGCAAAGCTCCTCTTTTGCGCGCAATCCGCCAGGGTCGCCCCCCTTGACCCCCTGAGGGTACTCGCCTGCGTGGCGCCCGATGATCTTCATCCTGGGTGCCCGCACCATGCGTTGTCTTCCCGTGCGGCCCTCCAGGCTTGCGCGAAGTGACACGGACCCATCGGCGGCAACCAACGTCCAGCATGACGTTAAACTGCACATTCGTCCCGCATGACGCTAAAATGCATCTGTCCAACATGACGTTAAACTGTACTACGTCCAAGCTGCACGACGCTAAACTGCCTAGCCCCTATCGTCCGTGCTGCAAGACATTAAACCGCCGAGCACCTTCGTCCTGAACACACGACGTTAAACTGTACTTCGTCCGGCAAGACGTTAAACTGTCTGCTTCGTCCTCAACACACGACGTTAAACTGTACTTCGTCCGGCAAGACGTTAAACCGTCCGCTTCGTCCTCAACACACGACGTTAAACTGTACTTCATCTGGCAAGACGCTAAACCGTCCGCATCACCCGATCCCGTGCCCCGCACGCAGGGTCCCCCCGGTTTGGATGTGGCCCCCACCCGCTCGTCTCTGCAGGGATGTCGGGATTGTCCCTCTTTAGGGACGATTTAATGGGAGCGGCTTTTCCCTACGGGGGTAGGGTATTACAAACCCCTAGTTTCTTATGGGGGGCTGCACATGTGTATCTCCATTGCGCTCTCCCACTGCCGAAGCCAGTAGAGGGTGTGACTGGGATCGAGGTGTCTCCTACTTTCGGTCCAAGTCCCTTCCAACTGAGTTTTTCCGCATCCGGGCTGCCTCAAGTGTGTAAGTCCTGACAGAATGAACTACGTGGACTTTGATCCCTGTCTTCTAAACAGGGTACGTAGGAAGCCTCCCTGAGGTTCAAGCCCACCACCTGGTCATCCCGGTCGTATTCACGTCGGTTCGTCCATCAGTGGACCCCTCCAGGGTTCACGCTTGCGTCGATTCACCTATGAATCCGCCCCTGTGGGAGACTGCCCGTGTGTATCTCCACTGTGCCTCCCCACAGCCCCTTTTTCCAATTCTCCTTTTATCGTCCAGCATGACGTGAAACTGTGATCCACCCGGCCGTTCCATCTCCCCCTGTGCGAGGTGGTTCGGTTCAATCCTCCGCCCGGCGGCCTCAACCTCTTCGTGAGTCGGCTTGCCGACGTCCAGCATGACGTTAAACTGTATACCCGAACTACGTTGACTTTGATCCATGCTAACGCGCGGTACGTAGGAATCCCCTACGGGGTCCAAGCTCTTCACTCCATCATCCATCCTGATCCTTACCCGGGCCGCCACATCCCGGTGGGGTCATTCCACTTCTCTCCACTCCACATCACTTGGGAAGCCGCCCATGCGCTGGCCCCAGCGTCGGAGGTTCCCCGCAAGGGGTTCTGTCATCTGATCCACTTTTCATGTTGATCGGTCTGATGCCGTCCCCGCTGGACGTTAAACTCGCGGCGTACCCCGTGTTAAACATGGGAAGCTGAGGAAAACCTCAGGAGACACAGTTCCCCGCACCCAGTGCGGGATGCCTCAGGTCATCGTGCCTTCGAGAAGCCCTATTAGGAACGGAAGACAGACGTGCAGAGCCGCAGTGTTACGACACGCCCCCAGCACCCAGAGCCACCCGGCCTCCTCACCGCAGGTTGCTGCCCCGACCAGACCCCTTGGAGCGTCCGGGCGGAAGCAGCGTAATTAACCGGTGTCCATGAAGATATGGTGCCGGGAACGAGATTCACGAGCATGTCTTAAATCTATGAGGGAGACCCGGATTAGGTGACGAGTTCCGAGGAGACGTCCAAGGAAGGAGGAGCCGACATCCCATCATCCCGGTTTCGATCAAGGAGCAGACGCCCCTGAATAAGGGACGGATGCCGCCCGCCTTTGGAAAGCGGGACTGCGGGACCACAAGTCGCGCGCCCATCCCCTCGGGTTGACGGGTGCACGCGCGAACGCGTCCTGGCGGAACAGCGTAACCCGACGCACATCCGCACCGAAACATTAATAAAAATATCTTAACTATTATACTGGAGTTTAACATACCATATACTAAAGAAAAGTTCAAGGTAAGGGTTAATTCTATAATATCTTTACTCATCTGAGGTTGTTAAAACATACGTATCTATTGGGACCTCTTTATCATCCATATATGTGTTTCATTAAAAAAGAAATTCGAAATTTTTTTACTATTTAATAGACTATGGGTTAAATTCATTTATACCCTTAATTTTCCATATATGTTTTGAAAGGAATATTTCCATAATTTTCCAAAAAAGGTACTTTATGACTTTTTTGACAAAATTAAGGTAAGAATGTATTTTTTTAACTTATACGGTTGGTGTGGATATTTTCTATAGTTATAACATCATTGATGATTCCCATACAATTTTACAAGAATATATTCAAAATAAATGTTTTTTTATAATTATATGACTTTTGAATGAGTTCAACATAGAAAGAGATATTTCTATAAAAAATTTTTGATTTCATATATGTGAACATACTTTGATAGATTTTAATTTTGTTTGATGTTGATTTATTATGATACAAAAATTCTATATTTTATTGAAGGTTTTGTGATATGGTTTACTGTAGATTTGTTATTTTTACACCATTCATGGGTTTTGGATAATGTATTGACATTTTGTATGGTATTTTCAATAGGAATGTTTATGTTATGTTTAAACATTTTCATATGAGGAATGTATTGGACATAGTAAGTGACGGGTGGAGCCCGCTATAGCTACTCGATGCATCAGTAGGTCTCAATAGTCAAACATGTGTCTTGTTACAAGGGCTTGACAAAAATCTTATTTTTTGTCTTGTCCCAAGGCCTTGATAGTGTGGTTGTGAAGTATTGCATTATTAATTCCATCATTATAAATTTTTTATTGATATTTCTTGTGATTATTCGACTATTAGAATATCCATATGAATAACTAAAAAGAATTATTTGATTTATATTGGCCATATTATGTAGTTGTTTATTTGTAAAAGACTTTTGATTTATTTTTATATATTTTATTAATTATTTATTATAATTTGTGAATGTTTCCGCTGTATTATTATCCTTACTAAGCATCTGAACTCACCCAATTCTATGTTACAATTTGACCAGGATGCGAAGAAGTATATTAGGACTGAATTGCATGGATAGTCTAAGGGATAATATAAGGGATGCGAATGTGGTCAATGGAGACAATGTTTTTTTATTCATTTTATATTGTAATATAGAACTTATGAACTTATCTCGTACATTCAAGGGTACTAAATTGATCGGTCTTTCATGATTTGATCCCTTGTTCTCAGGCCAATGTTTTGTAATAATGCACCGAATCTGGGTACCATGTGTTGGAGAATTACAGTTGGTATCAAATGAAGTTTAGTACAAACCTTGGAAGCTATATTTAGAAAAACTCATATTAGATAACATTACCCCAAGATATAATTTGAAGATTAGTATAGAATAAATTCCTTGAATTTTTGTAATTTGACGATTTTGTGAGTATTCCAAGATACACATCCCTTTCTTGTACGAGCAGGTAGAGGCGGCTCTGGAAGAGATGTACTTAGGGGAAAACTCAAAAACACTCCTTTGAACTAGACTCGAATGGGAACTGGTGAAAGAAAAATGGGCCTTGCTGCACTCTTGGTGATGACACTCCTGGAAGATATGCTTAAGATATTTAAATTTTAGTTTACAAAACATTATGAATGATTTATGAATATATACCTCCTCAAAAAAACATTTTTATGATTATAGATTATATCCACAAAATGTTCAATTTATGTTTTGTGTTTTACATGTTTGGAATTATATATTGTGATTCATAAACTAATATATTGTATGCCATTGATTAGAAATGGCACCTAGTGGAAGGAATAGAAATTGTATCAATGCACATAATCCATGTTGGTATTTCCCTCCTACTAAAAATAATTATAGTGGAGGTTTTGATAAAACTGGTACTAATCAGCTTATCAGCATACTGGGACAACTCACACAAGTTATGAATAATAACCTTACCCGTATCGAGCTCCCTGATCCACAATGCGGAGGATCAATGTTATACAGCTTCATGAGGCAACCAATACTAACATATAATGGGAGTAAAAATCTATTACTAGCTTAGGAATGGATAAATTCCTTAGAAAAAATATTTCATGATTTGGGAAGTAGCAAAAGGGAAATATTTGTCCTGGTAATTTATCGCCTCACGGGCGATGAAGATCAATGGTGGTCATTAATCCAAAACACAAAGGAAGATAAAGAAGTATTGATCATGGAATAGAGGGACTTCAAAGATAGTTTTTTTGAAAAATACTTTCCTCGTGACCATTAAGTGGATATGGAAAGACAATTTCTGAGTCTGAGGCAAAAGGTGGATGAGAATGTTGCAATTTATGAGGCTAAATTTACAAGGTTAGCATGGAAAGCAGCTGATGATATACGTAACCCAATGAGTAAAATTGATCGATTCATTGATGGGTTAAAAACAATTCTCCATCAAGAATTGGTCTCAAAATACCTCTCATCGTTTGAAGATATAGTCTCATGCACTATCAAGACTGAAAAATAATTCTCTACGTCATACAACTTTAAAGAAATTCAAGAGAAAAAGTGATCTGTTGATCACACAGAAAATTGAAATTAGGGGAAGAAGAAAAATATTTAATATCCATCTTGTGGTAAATCTGGGAAGAATCACCTCGGTACTTTCTTGAAGAAAATGAGAATCTGTTACAAGCATGCTGAAAATTCCACCAATCTCTTGATTGCCATGGGAAAAAAGAGAATGAAAATTTAGATTTCTAAAATTGTAGAGAAAATGGGAATTATTAAAATGAATGTCCTAGGCACCATAGGAACTGACCTCAGAAAAGACCAATAGGGAAAGGCCATGATTATGTGATCACTATTACTGAGGTTGGAGCTCTGAAATATGTGGTGGTAGTTAATTTAATTATTTCCTCAAGTTTATCCAATGCTTTATTTGATTCGGGATCATCGCATTGTTTCATATCTTCCTAATTTTATAAGAACATTAGATAATTTCAATTTAATATAACAAGGGAGTTTTCAGTCAAAACACCTAAGGGAAGTATCATCACAAATATGTTTTGTGAATCAGTTCCTATTAGGGCATTTAAATGTTCTTTATCTACTGATCTCATTGTCACACCTATGATTGAAATTGATATAATCATTGAAATGAATTTCCTTTTTGACAATGTTGAAAACATTTATTTTAAGAAAAAATAGGTTACAATTTTTGATGATGATAAAGAGTACCTTATCATTGGAGAAGAAACGTCATCAACAGAATCTTATCTAGATCCACCCCCAGTCGTTCTATTAAATTCAAATATAGGGGAAGAAGATAATGAATTATCTATTGGTGAGGAAAATAATGTTCGAATAGAATAAGTACTTATTGTGCTAGAATATGTTGATGTGTTTCCAGAGGATATACCTGGACATCCTCCAGAATAATAAATTAAGATTTCCATTAATATAATTCATTGTTAAAGGATGATATAGAAGACCAATTATATAATGTTTACTGTAGAATTATTGTAAATAAAGAAACAATAAGATGAATTGAGTAACAAGGAATTTATTATCCCATGACTTTCTCTATGAGGAGCCCCTATCCTTTTTGTTTAGAATAAATAAGGATCTATGAGGTTGTGTATTGACTATAGAGATAGCAATGATATAACAATAAAGAAAAATTATCCCATACCTCACATTGATGATTTATTCGACCAGCATCAGGGAGATCAATATTTTTCAATGATTGAACTTCAATCTGAATATAATCCGTTGTTTTTGAATAAGGAAGACATTCCGAAAACAAAATTTTGAACCATGTACTGGAATTACGAGTTTACATTAATGCCTTTTGGATTTACTAATACACCTGATGTATTCATGGATACAATGAATGGAGTTTTCAAGGAATATAATGATTAATTTCTAGTGGTATTTATTGATGATATATTGGTATACTCAAAAATTTATAAAGATCATGAAAAACACTTGCACACTATTCTAAAAACCCTCTGAAGAAATGAATTATGTGGGATGTTTAGAAAGTGTGAATTATAGATTCATGATATTTATTTTCTTGAACATATTGTCTCTAAGGGTAGAATCTCTATTGATCCTTCAATGAAAAAGGAAATCCATGATTGTTCAGCACCGACAAGTATAACTGAGGTACACATTTTTATTGGTTTAGCAAGTTATTATCAAAGTTTCGTTAAGAATTTGGCCCGGTTGGCTAACCCATTAACCCAGATCACAAGTAAAGTGGTTAAATTTTTTTTTGAAAAAAAGAGTGTGAAGAATTTTTTGAATAACTATAGTGAATATTATTCAATGCTCTTATCTTCACTCTACCGTTAGAGAAGGATGGGTTTGTTATTTATTGTGATGTTTTAAAGAAATGACTTGGTTGTTTCCTTATGCAGAATGATAGAGTTATTGCATATGCATCACGATATCTAATAATTCTCAAGAAAAACTATCCAACTCATGATATTGAGTTAGAAACTGTAATATTTTCTCATAAAATATTAATACACTATCTCTATGGTGTAAAATGTGAGATTTATACTCATCACAAGAGTTTGAAATAAATTTTATCACATAAATTACTCTACATGAGGCAAATATGATGTCTTGAACTAATAAAGAATTATGATATCACTATACACTAAAACCTGGGGAAGAAAAATATGTTGGCATATTCATTGAGTAGAAATGATCATGGAGTTTTGAACATGATGAGAGTTGAAAGGGATAATATTTTCATTGATATAGTAATGATAGATATGGGAATAACCATGGAAGTCGAAACATCAATATCTTTTCAAATGGATTCCAAACTATCTTTACTAAAAATGATAAAGAGTTCTCAGGCTAATGATAAGGAGTTTTAAAAGAAGATTATTGTTGTGAATGATGGGAGATTAAGTGACATCATATATTAAGTTAGAATTTTGAAATTTGGGAAGATACTTTGTATTCCTAACATACCTTATCTATAAAAGAAATTTTTGGATGATGCTTATAGTTCAAATTTCCCAATAAACCCTGTGAGAACAAAGATGTATAATGATTTGAAATATCATTTTTTTGGTACAACATGAAGATGGAGCTTTCTGATATTGTTTCATGATATATGGTTTTTCATCAAGTGAAATCTGGAAGGAAACAGCTTGGAGGAGTCATGAAACCACTTCCCATACCTATGTGTAAATGGGATAATTTTATGGTGGAATTTGTCAGTGTCACGACCCGACCAAAAGGGGCTTGAGCCATGACTCCCCAAGCCTACCTCCAATAGGCTAGGTGCTTGTGACTAGCGATGAGTAGGCTATCACACACATCGGATGCAACATCCTAAGGCACCTATACACACACACCCACATACATAACCATGAAAAAATGCAGATATATATATATATAAACATATAATTGAATTCATGAATACATCTATCCCAAACCAGAGTGCAACAGACGTACAAATGGAAAAAACATGGCCCACCATAGGAAAACTACAAAAGCATCCATCATGCTCAGAAGGAGGAAGAACGAAGCAAAATGCAACTGCTGGTAAGCTCTTCAGCATAGATCTAGAAAACCCCATAGTCCTCCATGAACACTAAGCTCCACTTCCTTTTGGACCTCCTGGAACTTCGTCGAAAGCCATGTGGTCTGCACTAGACACAAACATGTGAGGGCAAAGCTCGTGCAGGGGTGAGTATAAAAATACTTTGTAGGATCCCCAAAAACCTAAAACAAAAGAGAACAACTAAACGGAAACAATTAGTTCATCCTAGCCATAGGGAACCCAGACGAGATAGAAACTCCATCTCGAGACCATCCTCAGCTAACACAACTAGTCATCTAAATTTAGGTGTATTCCCATACATACACATTGAACATCAAATCATCTATATGTATATACATATATCATGAACATTCTCTCAGTTATACGCCCATACATATACCAGGATCATCTACACAGATATACATTCACACATATACCATGAACATCCAGATATACTCGATACACACAAAAAGCCACAAGAGGTACCGACCTCATCACCAAAAATAGTTCAAAACATTGAGAACGGAAACCATGAGCACTGTCATCCAGATGACACTCATATGATAGATACCCTCCATCTTGTCCCACACAAACATCACAAATTCACACTCGAGAGATCCCAATCGTCAGATATCATCACTCAGAATGTCTTGCTAAAACATGAAAAAAAACCAAACTCCTCAGATATGGGATAAATCCTAGGGTATCATAGGGGATTCCAGAACCCAAACTATTATTCGAAGATCTCATAGATAGGGGATCACTCCCAGGATCTACTGGGGGATACCACAACCCGATATGGTATTCGAATATCTCACAGATAGGGGACCACACCCAGGATCCACTGTGGATACCAAAACCCGATCTGGTATTCGAAGTTCTAACGGATAGGGGATCCCTCCCAGGATCCATTGGGGGATACCACAACTTGATCTGGCACTCCACAGAATCATAGCACTCTGATAGAGGATCATCGCCCATCATGGCGGTCATGACGATACTTAAACCCCATCTGGTATAACTCGCATAGTAGGGGATCGAAACGTCGAAGCACCAACCCTACCCAAACCACACTCTGAGTAGGGGATCGTATAACCAACGATGCTGCAACCCTACTATATACCACATGCTGAGTAGGGGATCACATAACCGACAATGACACAACCCTACTGAGCACTGACCAATGCATAGGGGGATTATATTCTTGCTAACTCCACAAACCCTACGAGGGGTAACCTGCTAAATAGGGGATCTCCGCCCGTGAAAAAGTAGTCACAATGATACCAAGAACTTGATATATTGTAGCAATGCTAGAGGATCCCACCCTAGTCCCACTAGAGGGATTCCACAACTCTAACAGATAAGAGATCCATTCTAGGGGATCCCAAACTTATACTAAGGTGGTAATGCCACACGAACCCTCATAGGAATGAACCAAGACCGTACAATCAACCACTATTGGTCCAAACATCATTAACACAAGAGACCCACATCATCGTTACATTGCGCACCTCCTAATCCTATACCAAGGCCACCATTGCGATCTACACGGAAAAACATGCAAGGTAGCCAATTCATTTTCCCCGAAAAGACCTACAAAGCATAAGTCATTAAAATGCATCATATGCCTGGTAGCTGCCAAATGGGGCCCATGCATCAACCCCAACTTTAGGAGGTCAAATTGCACTGTTTCAATCCCCACAGAAAAACACACCGAAATGAGTTCTCAAACACCCCAAACGGATGTCGGGTGGAAAAAGCAACATTTCATCGTAAAACATGAAAACTGGGTCATGTGGTGACAACACCCAATCTATAGCCTGAACACTAAATAGGGAATCTCAAAATGTCTGCACGAGAACTAGGATCATGCTTCCACTGACAGCATGTCCATCAGACGTCCGGTTCGCGAGGTATGTCTGTTGCATGTTTTAATAATAATTTATTATTATTTAACTAAAGTGTTTTGGGTCACTGGACTTCGAGAGAAGAACCCAAATACCCTGAAACCCATCTCAAAAAGTCAATATCGAAGAGAAAAACCCAAATATACAGACAACGCATCAAACAGACGCTCCGTTTAGGAGTTTCGTCCCTTGGAACCCAAGGGCCCCAATCGTGCTGGTCCTCCCCGACCAGTTCAGTCCAGACCGCCGGCCCACGGCCCAGCCCTGGGTCTGGACCAGTTCATCGTGGCCCACTAGCCACGACACATCCTAGAATCACCGGACCCCTACGGTCTGGTATTTCCAAACAGACTGGAAAAGCCTACAGTCTTTGTCTACATGCCACACCAGCAGGACCCGCATCACGTGGCTCCTTGTCCACAAATCCCCCCCCTCTCCCCCACCGTTGAGGTCAGTGCCTCGGGCTCTTCATGCCGGTTCAGTGCACTAGCCACCCAGGATGTTCTGTGCTACACTGCCCGACGTCGCCGCTCCCGCCTACAGGGCGCACCGCCACTACACTTGCCGACTTACACCGCCTCTCTTCCGACCATCTCGGATCCTCCCGGAGCTACCCTGTCAGTGCTGGCCACACTCGACCCCCCAACCCGTTCTGAACCCCTAGTAATCCCTCTCCTGAGCACCGCACTCTCGGCCGCTCCGTGTGATGGCAGACCCCTCCGAACTCCGCTCATCCGCTGGCCGCCACATGTCGGCCCTCCGAGATCCGCCTCGACCTACGGCGACGAAGAAAACACTTCTGGACATCTCCACTGCTGCGCCACCCTGTTCTTCAGCCACCACCCTTGCCGGATTCAGGGTTTTTTCCGGCTTCCACAACCGCTCCGACGACCATATTTCAAAACTAAATAATGATTTGGAATCCTCCGGATGATTCCTTCACAGTTCCTACCGACTATCTACAATCCAAAAGAGTTTTGTCCCATCTGAAAATTCAATCGAAGAACGATGAAGAACATGTCAAACATGAGATTTAGAATATGACTCGGCTGGCCGCTATGTTCATTCAGCCATCGTCCCAAGTCTTATATTATAGAATTAAAATGATTTATTTGACAAAATCTCAAGAAATCGATGAAGGAGTGGGAAAAACAACATAAAGACTTCCTTGATCCGGCCGTTTGTCATTGGCGACGTGCCCGCTATGATCCCACATAGATCCGCCAAAGTTCTATCCTTAATCTAGTGAAGAACTAGTAAGAACGCTGAAAAACATTCGAGAGAGAGAGATATGGGAAGAATGTTTTTTTCACCCTAATTCCATCACTTAGGTGGAATTTATAAACTCTCTGAAACTCTGCCAAGAGACGTGGATTCTAAAACCCATATTCCAACCTATTTTATATCACGCCTAGGAAAGTCACACCATTTAGAAATCTACCAAAGTCTCCAATTCCCATTCTGAGACTTCGTTAAAATGTAATTTGAAGATAATACCCCTGATAAAAATCAATAAGTCATTATTTCAATATGACGATTTTCCCCTGGGTGACATCTCTCACAGCAGGCCTGCGCCCGCAACTTTTACCCCCCGCCTATGGTAAGTGGAATGCTCCAGACAAAGCCGTGCACTCATATTTCTGATCCGACCTATCGTTTAAGAGATAACTCATTCTCACCTCGCGTATAGTGTAAAAATAATTAATATTTTTATAAAATTTATTTCAGGCACAACGAGCCTCAGAATCGCACGCCGTTTTCACTCCTAATTCTAGAAACATTTGTTGAAAAATTACAAATTCTAATAGAGCCAAAACCCGAGTCACTAAATCCTCCCCACGTTAAAGATTTTCATCCCCGAAAATTCAGAAGCACAAGGAAAGCAACTGGACTCTCAACTGGGTCCACCAAGCCAGTAAGCTCGCTAACACACACCCTTTCTTGAACACATAAGTTAGAGGAACTTTTCCACCACACCTCAACACTATCTTTTTTGGGAGGCACTGAATCACTCGCACAATTTTATTCACCTCTAAAAAAACGAGTCTTAGTGGGGGAATGATACCTATTTTTCACAGATTCGAAGCATGCTGAACAATACCCACACATGTTCTTACCAATGCCATGAAATAAATAGAGTAAGAAACAGAAAGGGAATAGTACCTCTATGCAGTTTCTATCGAACTACTGTAGAAAGTAGAAATGAAACAAGGCGTACATCTATCCATCCATAGAGCCTTTGGGTCAACAGCCTCTAGGGAATGCAGTTATCCTCGCCCTCACCCTCCAGCTCCCTGAGCTCATCATGGACCACCTGGGGGTGGTGGTGGTGGAATATGATACTTCCTACCACCTCCTGCTACTACACCAGCTCCGTCGTCACGTCCAAAGCCCTGCAGACCTCCAAACTCAAGTCGTTGCTACTACCTAGGCGACATGTTGACCGACTCCCTCTTAGAAGCTCCACAGGTAGGACAATCTCTAGAATGATGTGCCCGACCATCGCAATCATAACAACTCCTCTCTTGCGGCTAAGAACAACTGGCTCGTGGTCCCTGTGATCCCTGAGCCTCAGATCCTCCACCCTGGGGTCACTTCCGGAAACGTCAACCACACCCAGACCCCTGTGTCTGCCACCGGCTGTCAGCTTCTAACGTCCCAGCTGTCACATGCCCAGCATTGATGGGATGAATCTGCTCATCCAGAATGCTCTTTACCAGAAAGGCTCGCTCCAGCACTTTAAAATATGTGGGAAGACACAAGAAAACCACACCTGCCCAGATGTCTCTGCATAGGACCTGATCGATGTTCCGAGCCCAAAAGAACGGGTCTCTAACCATATCCATGGAGTATCACAACAGGTCTGTAAACCTCACTGAGTACTCCGACACAGTCATTCCCTCCTGCTAAAGCTATAGAAGCTCATGAATCCGCACTGACCTTAGTGTCACCAGATATAACTCTTCCCTGAATAGTTTCTCAAACTCTGCCCATGTGTGTTCCTCCTCATCGAGGGACTGCATCACCAAACTCCACCATTGCCCAGCCGAACCATGCAGATGGCTCGCCGCTAGGACCACCATCTGATCTGGGTGTGTCTTCACTAGGTGGAACACATGGGTGATTTCTTTGAGCGAGTCATCAGATGCCTGAGGGTCTCGATCACCCCGGAACCTTAGAGTTTGCTACCTCTAGAACTCGTGCAGCGCACTCAGCTTGTGCACAACCTCATCCTATACTACCGGCACAACCATCTGCTCGAAAAGTGGTGGCTCAACTGGTGGACCACCTGGAGGTGCAACATCAGAACATGAAACGTTGTCTAAATCCTCTACATAGGGTGGATCATCACCAAAATCCCGCTGCGGAACCCTCGCTGGATGTCGTTGTGCAGGAATCCTGAAATACAATTAAGACGCAATATAGTCAAAGAGTATATATGGAGAGGTAACACAAGAAGAACAAGGGAAACCTAAAACCCCAAACTTATATTATGCATGTACCGTTATGTCCCTGCGACTAGTGTCTGAACATCCCGTGTTGAAAGGTAGGTCATTAAATTCATAGTAAATGGATACGTCAGCCGCCACACCAACACTGGAGTCCCTAGCCTGAAATCCGAACTCGAAACATCTTGACACTACCGCTATGAAACCCAATCCAAAATCACATCTAGACTATCTATACTCTAAGATACCAAAGGCAGAACCTCTTCTCATACCTCTCTGTCATGACCCGACCCAACGGTGCTCCATTCGTGACTCCCCAAGCCCACCTCCAACAGGCCAGGGGTTGGAGACCAGTGCTGAGTAGGATATAACACACATGGGAGAAGTTAGACTATGGTACATGTACAAACAAACCCACATACACAACCATGAAACAATACATATATGTATATAAGAACATATCATGGAAATCATGCATACATCAATCCCAAACCAGAGTCCAAAATAGGTACAAAAGAGAAAAATAGGGCCCATGAAAGGAAAACTACAAAAGCGTCCAACCTGCTCAGAAGG
Source organism: Viscum album (assembly GCA_963277665.1). Lineage (NCBI taxonomy): Eukaryota > Viridiplantae > Streptophyta > Magnoliopsida > Santalales > Viscaceae > Viscum > Viscum album. The sequence goes on along the minus strand of OY728137.1, from coordinate 2,079,870,754 downwards.
ACGAAGAACGCCTCTAAATTCCCATGCTGGTAAGATCCTTAAAATAGCTCTAGAAAACCCCCCATTAGTTCATGCACAGTAAGCTCTGCATGCTCCAGTTCCTCCTGGAACCATGTCGAAAGGCCTTTGGTAAGCACAAGACACAAATATGTGCAGGCAAAGCCCGTGGAAGGGAAAGTATAAAAATACTTAACAGGAACCCAAAAAACCCTAAACAAAAGAGAGAAACTGAAAGGCAACAGTCAGTTAATCCAAGCTAGAGGGAACCTAGACGAGAGTGAAACTCCATCTCGAGACCATCTTCAGCTAACACAACTAGTTTGCTCAATTCATGTGTATTCCCATACATACCCCTTGAAAATCTGCTCAGGTATACGCCCATAAATATATCATGAACATTGGATCAGGAATACACCCATACATATACCGGGGGAATCCGCATAGATATACATCCACACATATACCATGAACATCCGGATATACTCGGTACCCACACCAAGACATAATCGGTAACGACCTCCTCACCAGAAACTATTCACAACCAAGAGAACATAGTCCACGAGCACTATCATCTAGATGAAACTCATCCGAGAGATACACTCCATTGGGTCCCACACAAACATCCTATATGCTCACCTGAGAGGTCACACTCGTCAGATATCATCACATAGAAGGTCACGCTGAAACAACAAAACACAAAACTCATCGGATAGTGGATCACTACTAGGTTACGATGGGGGATTCAAGATCCCACACCAGTATTCAAAGATCTCACAGATTGGGGATCACTCCCAGGATCTGATAGGGGATACCACAACCCGATCTGGTATTCAAAGATCTCACATATAGGAGATCACTCCCTTGATTCACTGGGGATACCACAACCCGATATGGTATTTGATGATCTCACATATAGGTGATAACTTCCAGGATCTGGTGGGGGATCACACAACCTGATTTGGTGTTCTAATGAATCACATCACTCAGATAGGGGATTGTCTCCCGTCATGGTGGTCACGATGATACCGAAACCCCATCTGGTATACCTCATGTAGTAGGGGATCAAAATGATGATGCACCAACCCTACCGAAGCCACGCGCTGAGTAGGGGAGAGTATAACCAAAAATGATGAAACCCTACTATAAACCACATGCTTATTAGGGGATCGTATACCCGAAAATGAGACAACCTTACTGGGCACGGCCCAATGTGGGGGGGATCATATTCCCAATGATTCCACAAACCCTATGTGGGTTAACCTACTAGATAGGTGATCTCCACCCGTGGATAAGTGGTTACTATGATACCATAAACAAGATCTACTATAGCGATGCTAGAAGATCCCACCCCGGGACCACCGGATAGATTCCACAACACTAACAGATTAGTGATCCCATTGAGGGGATCAAAAACCTCTAATAAGGTGGTAATGCCACATGAATCCTCATATGAATGAACCAAGGGAGTACACTCAACCGCTGCAGGTCAAAATATCACTAACCCGAGTGACCCACATAATCGCCACATTGCACACCTTTTAGACCTATACTGAGGCCACCATCATGATCTACATGGAAAAACATGCAAGGTAGGCTTTTAATTTTCCCCGAACTAACCTATGAATCATAAGTCATTAAAATGCAGCATACGCCTGGTATCCACCTGGTGGGGCCAATGCCCCGACCCCAAATTTAAGTGGAAAGATTGCACTATTGCAATCCCCTCGGAAAAAAACACCAAAATGATTGCTCAAACACTCCAAACGGATGTTAGGTGGATGAACTTACATTTCATCATAAAATGTGAAAACCAGTTCCTGTGGGGCCCGTACCCTTTCCTTAGCCCAAAAACTGATAGGAGCATCTCAAAATGTCCACACGAGAACTAGGATCACACTACCGCCAATGGGAAGTCTGTCAGACATTCAGTTCGTGAGGTTCCGTTGTAAGTTTTAATAATAATTTATTATTATTAAAATAATGTCTTTCGGGTCACCCGCCTTCTGGCATAGAACCCAAAACCCCGAAACCCATCTAAAAAGGTTAGTCTCAAATAGACGGACCCAAAGCCACAAATGACGCATCAAAACGGACTTTCCATTTAGGAGTTGCGTCCCTTTGAACACAAGGTCCCCAACCGGGCTGGTCCACACCGGATGACCCGGTCCGACCGCCGGCCTGCGGCCCAGCCGGGGATCCGGCCTAGCTCAACGCGGCCCACTAGCCGTAGCCCGTCCCTGCATCAATATACACCTTATCTCTGGTTCTTCTAAACAGATCGACCAAGAAGTCGGTCGTTGTCTGCACCACACACCATCAGGACCTGCAACAGGCGGGTTCTTATCAGCGGAGCCCCCCGCCCCATCCCGAGGTCATCTCCATTGGCTCCTCTTGCCGGATGAGTGTAACAGATACCCAGCCTGGTCGGCAATGCATCACCCAACACCATCGTTTCGGCCTATAGGGCACACCGGCGTGACACCGGTTGGCCTGCACCGCCTCTCTACCGACTAGCTCAGATCATCCCAGAGCTACCCCTTCCATGTCAACCACACCCAACACTGCCAACCCATTCTGAACCCCCGACCGTCCCTCACCTGAGCATAGTGCTCTTGGCCACTTCGCATGATGCCTGACCCCTCCGGACTCCACTTTTCCACCGGTCACCACACAGTATCCCTCCATGCTCCGCCTCGACCTAGCACACCACAATGAACGCCTCTGGCCTGCTCCACTGTTGCGCCACCCCAATCTCTCGCCACCACCCTAGCCATAGTCGAGGCATCTCCCGGACGCCAAAACCACTCTGGAGGCCCGATTTCAAAACTGAAGGAGGATTCTAAATCCTCAGGATGAGGCCTTCACAGCTCCTTCCCCCGACCAACGATCCAAAGGGGTTTTGTCGCATCCAAAAATTTTGTCGAAGAATGATGAAGAATGTGTCGACCACGGGATTTAGAACGAGACTCAGATGGTGGCCGTGTTCATTCGGCCATTGTACCAAGTCTAAATTATTGAATTAAAAAGACATATTTGAAAAAAAACTCATGAAATCAATGAACAAGCAGAAATAAAAAACAGAAAGCTGACCTCGATCTCGTCGTTCGTCGTTGGTGACGCGCCCACTGTAATCCCCCTTTGATCCGCTTGAGTTTTCTTATAAATCCGGAGAAGAACAGAAAATAACGCTGAAGAAACAATAGAGAGATAGAGAGAGAGAGAGAGACGGTGAGAATGTTGTTTCCCCCTAATTCCATCACTCAAGTGGACTTTATAAACTCTCTGAAACTCTGTTTACGGGCGTAGATTCTGAAACCTCCGTGGCCACAAATTTTATATCGCGCCTAGGAAAAACAACCCATTTCAATCTCAATGGATGTTTTAGATTCCCATTCTGGGACTTCAATCGATTGTTATTAAAAGATAATGCCAGTGATAAAAATAACTAAGTCATTATTTCAAAATGAGGATTTTTCCCCTGGGTGACATCTCTCACAGCAGCCCCACGCCCGCAACTTTTACACCCTGCATAAGGTAAACAGCAAGCTCTATCTGCAACTATGCCTTTAGATTTCCGATCCGAGCTACAGTTTATGAGGTAACTCGTTCTCACCTTGTGAATAGTATAAAAATACTTAATATTTTTATAAAATTCATTCAAAGCACACTGTGCCTTGGAATAGCACTCCATTTTTCCACATAGTTCTGGAAATATTTATAAGAATATTCCGAAGTATTATAGGGCTATAAACCAAGTCTCTACAGTCAGGGGGCTACCGAAGACTCCTAAAAAGAAATGATGCAATATGGTTCATAGTTGATCGGCCTACCAAGTCATTACTTAATTTTGATATAAGAGAAGATTTACCACTTGAACGTATGTAAATTATATATGTTAATGAAATTATAAGACGTCATGGAGTACCCCAATCAATTGTTTCTGAGCATGATCCTCATTTTACATCAAGATTCTGGAAAAGTATTCAGAATTCCCTGGGTAATGAACATCGTTTATGCACTGCCTACCACCATCAAACCAATGTTCAATCGGAATAAACTATTCAAACCATAGAAGACATATTGATATATTTCTCAGTTTACATTCATGGTATATAGGATCTATATTTACCTATGGTTGAATTTTCTTATAATAATGGATTCCATTCAAGTATTCAGATGGAACCATATGAAGAGTTATATATAAAGAGATGTCGCACCCCAACTTGTTGGGATGATGTTGGTGAATGAAAACTCGTAGGCCTAGAACATGTTGAGGAAACAATGGAAAAGGAGAAGGTTTTCCAAACCCACATCAAAGCGTCCCAATGTAGGAAAAACAGCTATGCTGATAACCGATGGAAGGATTAAGTAATTTCAAGTAGAAGACTATGTTTTCTTGAGGTATTTCCATGGAAGGGTGTTATACGTTTCGGTAAGAAGGCTAAATTGAGACCTAGGTACACTGGACCTTTCAAAATTCTAGAATGAATTAGGGTTTTAGCTTATCGTTTGGAAATGCCTCCAAGTCTCTCCAAATTTCATGATGTGTTCCATGTATCACTGTTGAGAAAATACATGCCTGGCCCAACACATGTACTCACCTATAATGAAATTGAGCTGGAACCTGATCTGTCTTATTGTGAAGAGCATTTCAAGATTCTTGATACAAGAGAACAAGTTATGAAAACCTAGACGACATGTCTGGTAAAAGTTCTACGGAGAAACCAAAAGATGGAAGAGGCAACGTGGGAACCTAAGGAACATATGATAAAGAACAACCTGAGTATTTTTTTGCAGTAATATATTATAAATTTTGAAGAAGAAATTATATTTCTTTTCAGTAATATATTACAGGTAACACATGTTTATTTCTTGTTTACATTTAGTTTTTTCATATAGTGTTAGATATTGTAAATTTTTTACTTATTAAAACATGTATCAAACCAAAATGATAAAACAATAAAAACCGTAAAGAGGAGAAGTCCTGGGCGCACCGGCGGGCCGGTGGGGGACCACCGGAGGGCCGGTGGTCCAGACAGAGAGGAAGGCTCTCTGTCTGGTCCATCGGCCGGCCGGTGGTGATCCAGCGGCCGACCGGTGGTCCAGAAAGAGAGGAAGGCTCTCTGTCTGGTCCACCGACCGGCCGGTGGTAAGCCAGCGGCCGGCCGGTGGCCCAGACAGAGCAGGGCTGTCTGGTCCACCGGCCGGCCGGTGGTGAGCCAGCGGCCGGCTGGTGACACCAGGTAGTGGGAAAGTCTACTGCCTGGGTCCTCCGGCTGGCCGGTGAGCTCACACCGGCTGACCGGTGGACTCAGTGAGTCCACTTTTCATCTTTCTTGGGCCAACTCCTTGGCAACCTTTTGCCTATCAACAAAAACACTTGAAAACAAGTTAGAACATAATAAGAGTGAATGTGATCATTAAAATCCAAGAGAGAGGGGTACAACAGACTGTGTTTACCATGTTTATCATTGTTTAACATGCTTACCATATTACCAATGTTTACTATTATGTAATTTAGTACACTTTTCTATTTTCTGATTAAGTAGTATTACAATATTTGAATTTGTATATTTGTGAACTAATGTTTGTTTTTTTGATTTGATGGAAAATGACAGATCAATCAGTTGATCAGCCACATGATTCTGGAGATGAGCATATTGGTCATACATCTGGGGAGGAACATTCACATGCTCCTATTACGAAAAAGAGTTCAAAGGTTGGTAAGCGTGGGTGCACACGTTTACCAAAATTATCACTTGCCCGTATGAAGGAGGAGAGGATAGTCGTGGAGTTTGATGATGATGATATTCCTAGAGGTCCAAATGCTAATGATTTTAAGGGTTTTGTAGCAACTCAGGCTAAGAGCAAAGTAAGCATTCTCTATGATGATTGGAGAAGTGTGGATAAGGCGATAATTTCTCAGCTGTGGGAGACCATTTTGGTAAGATCTTTTGCTATTGTTTGACTGTTCTTTAAATGTTTCTAGTATATATAATATTTTTAACCTCTTTTTTATCAGATGACATTTGATATTCCTGACACTGGAGGAGTCAGGATGAAATGCTTATCGTTGGCTGCTAGGAGATGGAGGGATTTCAAATCAACCCTCTCATCTGATTTCATTTATGGTCATAGGAGTCGTGAGAATCCTTGTCGTATATATCCTTTTATAGATGAAGACACATGGAAGCAATTTTTTGAAAGTAGAAGAAAAGAATCATTTTTGGTAAGGGCAATGTAAACTTTTATAAGCTTTCTTATATAAATGATCTTATTATTTTTTTAATGATTACTTATTCTTAATTTACAGCAAACAAGGAAATCTCATCAAGAGATCCAATCTAAAAATGTATACCCTCATAGTTTATCTCGGGGAGGGTATGCATTATTGGAAGAACAATTGATGGCAGAAAAATTTCAACAACTAAGAGCTGAGTCTTCAAGCTCTGGAGAGGTGGCCCCTCCATCCCCTCCATCTAGACATGATAAATGGAAAAGAGCTCGGAAGGGCAAAAAAGGACAATATCTTTCGGAAGAATCGAGACTCGTAGTTGAGAGGATTGTAAGATATCTATTTTATTTATTTAAGTTTACTATTTTCTTCATATATTTCCAATCATTATAGAAATGTTCAATTAATTATTACAGGACACTTTTGAGGAGCAGAGTTCATAGGGGACATTTACACCATCTGGGAGGGAAGATATTTTATCTGTGGCATTGGGAAAGCCCGAACATCCTGGCCGTGTAAGAGGATATCCGGCAGGTGTATCGGTAAGAAAAGTGTTGCCATGTTCCTCAACTTCTAACGTTGAGGGAGTTTATAAAAAAAAAATAGAATCCTTGGAGGCTGAAGTCCATAATATTAATGCGACAATGGAGAACAAGATTAGAGCATCGGTGCAGTTTATGTTTGCAGACTTGCAAAGACAATTTCAGGGTGCAGCTCCCACTCCACCTCTCCCAGTAGCTCCCACTCCCCCACCTCAGCCTGCGGACCCCATTTTTGATCCTCCTCCTCCGCCGCAGCTACCTACTTATTGTGAGTTGTATGTTGATGATCCTCAACATCATATAGTTTCATATGGGATGGTATATTGTATAGGAGATATAGTTCATCATCAACAGTTAGAGGTAGAGAATCAGAGGGTCACTGTACAGGATATTATAAATCGATCAGCTTGGATACCATTACCTACAGATGAGGTGACGACAGTTGGACATAGTATCGGCCATTTTTAACTTTGGCCATCCAGACTTCTTCGACTCATTACCATAGAGTTATGGATGTTATATCTTTTATTTTATATTTTTATTAATGTTTTATCATTTGAAAACTAAAATATTTTTCAATTTATTTTTGCAGGAATACTTCAAAGGTAAAGAAATACTGTATAGACAACAACAAAGACAGATAGCTATGAAATCAGATGCAGATACTAGCAGTCTTGACAAATTGTCAAGATATTCAAATTTTTTGGCGGATCATTATGACTATACAATGGAAGCTCATGTCTGTGGACGTGAACTAAGTGTGGGGATTATGAAAACTGATATCATGGAGTTTGTCACTGGAGATAAGTTGGGCATCAACATGGTGCAAATTTTTATCATGTAAGTCTTAACACCTTTTCCTTGCGTTATATTTATTAAAAATGTATACTTATGTCTGCTTTTTATTAGGTATCAGTATAAAATTTGTGAGAGGAATGAGCTGACAGATGTATATGGATTCATGGACCCACAATTGATTTCCCCTGAAGCATGTGCATTGGATGAGGAACAAAGAATGATTTATATTGCTGATAGATTTGAAAAGAATGTAATCACACAGTGTTGGATGATGCATTTTTGTGAGAGGTATGAAACACATCCCTCTCAAAGAGTTAATTATCTTTTAACATAAAAAACCACTAACGTTAAATTTCCTTTTATCAGGGATCATTGGATGTTATGGGGTTTTTCCCTAGGGAGAAAGCACTTTATTGGATATGCTCTCTCCATGATGATGTGCGAGAAAGTTTTAAGAATATATTGGAAACGTAAGATTAAATTTCACAATAGTTTTATATATTATAATGAATTTTAAATTTACCCCATTCGTATTATTTTCTAACAGGGCATTGGTCCACTTTCGAAAAAGCGCAAAGAAAAGGAATTTCAAGATCAAATATGTACATGCGAAGGTAAATATCCATTTATAATTTGTACATTTTGATTTATTACATAAAAATAATATATTGAATTTACACTCATTCAAACAGAAATGTCATGAGCAACAAGGCATCATCGAATGCGGATATTACATGTTAAGATTTATGTATGAAATAATAACAAATGGGACAGTTCTGAGTTTTGACCTGGTAAGATTTCCTATTTCTCATAATATTTCAATTTGATTTATTCATTATACACGTTGACTACTATCCTTTTCCTTTGTAGCTTTTTGATGACCCTCAACCCTTTACTGCTGAAGATATCAAACACTTACAAGTGGAGTGGTCAAATTATTTTACAGGTTTGATTGTCTTTTAGTTGTTTGTAATGTAAAATTTAATTTTGAATATTGTCAATGTAATTGTGTATTTCGTAGTCGTTTAGGTTGGATTTAGTTTTTTTTAAGTTGACAGTGTAAGTTTTGAATGTTATATAAGTGAATGTTTAATTTTTCTCTATTTCTTGTTTTGGTCTACTGTTGATGGTTTTTCTGGTCTGGATTTTGGTATGGGGGGAGAGGTTCCAAGGGGGTGGGTGGGTGTTTGGGGGGTGTCCAAGGGATATGGGAGGGGTGTCCAAGGTGTGTTTGGGGCTGTCCTAGGGGTCGGGGGGGTGTAAATGAGGGTGGGGGGTGTCCAATGGATATGGGAGGGGTGTCCAAGGTGTGTTTGGGGCTGTCCAAGGGGTCGGTTGGGTGTAAATGAGGGTGGGGGGGGGCTGTCCAATGGGTGGGGGGGTGTCCAAGTGGTGGGGGTGTCCAAGGGATATAGGAGGGGTGTCCAAGGGGTGTTTGGGGCTGTCCAAGGGGATGGGGGGTTTCCAAGGGGTCGGGGGGTTTCCAAGGGGTCGGGGGGGTGTCCAGGGTGTGGGGGGGCTGTCCAAGGGGTGGAGGTGTCCAAGGGGTGGGGGGGTGTCCAAGGGATATGGGAGGGGTGTCCAAGGGGTGTCTGGGGATGTCCTAGTGTTCGGAGGGTGTAAATGAGGGCGGGGGGCTGTCGAAGGGGTGGGGGTGTCCAAGGGGTGGGGGGTGCCCAAGGGATATGGGAGTGGTGTCCAAGGTGTCTGGGAGTTCTGTCCAAGGGGCCGGTTGGGTGTAAATGAGGGTGGGGGGGCTGTCCAAGGGGTGGGGGTGTCCAAGGGATATGGTAGGGGTGTCCAAGGTGTGTTTGGGGCTGTCCAAGGGCTCGGGGGGGTTTCTAGGGGTTGGGGGGTGTCCAAGGGGTCTGGGAGGGCTGTCAAGGTGTGGGGGGGTGTCCAATGGGTGTTTGAGGCTGTACTAGGGGTCTTGGGGCTGTAAATGAGGGTGGGGGGATTTCCAAGGGGTGGGGGGTGTCCAAGGGGTGGGGGTGTCCAAGGGATATGGGAGGGGTGTCCAATGGGTGTTTGAGGCTGTACTAGGGGTCGTGGGGGTGTAAATGAGGGTGGGGGGCTGTCCAAGGGGTGGGGGTGTCCAAGGGTTGTGGTGGGGCTCCAATGTGGTGGGGGAGGGCTGGCCAGGTTGTTAGGTGGGTATAGATGAGGGTGGGGTTCAGTTGGGGCTTGGGGGAGGGCTGGCATGGTTATTTTTGTTGTTTGGTTTCTGGTTGCTTTTTGGTGAGAGCAGTGCAATTATTTTAAAAAAAATATCGCTTTCACGTCGGTTATTTTATAACCGACGTGGTAAATAAATCGGTAGGGGTTTATCACGTCGGTTTTTTCGAGAACCAACGTGGTAAACCGTTCCCGGGCCTTTTATCACGTCGGTTCTTAATATAACCGACGTGCTAAAAGGCCTGGGAATCGATTTACCACTTCGGTTATTGGATAACCGGCGTGCTAAAACGTTTCCCAGGCCTTTTTATCACGTCGGTTATTTAAGAAACCGATGTGATAATAGGCATGTGGAAGGGTTAATCACGTCGGTTATGTCATAAACGACGTGATAAACGATATCCCAGGCGTTTTATCACGTCGGTTTAGAAATAACCAACGTGATAAACCCCGTGATGTTAGGTATGTTACGTCGGGTTTTAAATAACCGACGTAAAAAACTTTATTTATAACGTCGTCCGTATTAACGTCGCCTAAAAACCGACGTAAATAATGAAAAATAACCGACGTAAAAAATGTTTTCTGCACTAGTGGTACACCCCAAAATTCCACGCTATGTTTCTCTTTAAATAATGCATTAGCTTGCGATATACGCGACATAGAGTTTTAACACACCACGACCAATGAAACTAGACGTTATGAATAGTAATACCCAATTTTTAATATTTTATAAATTTTAATTTTCAAAATAGAAATCATTTTTGGATTCACAATTTCAAAATTAGCTCAGGTGAATTTTTGGTATTTTTCTGAGAAAAATAAATTTTGAAAAATAGTTAAAAACACTGCATTATTGTTTAAAACCGACTTTCTATTAAAATAATTATTATTTTTTATTTGAATTTTATTTGGTGAAAATAGATACATAGTACCTATATATGATCAATTGAATTCATTTTTATCTGTTTATAATAAGTTTAGATATATAAAATGTTATTGAACATTTTACCATTTTACCCACCTTCTAGAGGTATTTACAAATTTTCATAAAAGATAATTTTACCACTTCTATGAGTCCAATTGAAAAAATCCGAGAGACATAGTTGATGTTATTAAGTAAAATATAGTTTAACAAGTTCTAAATAACTTTTAGTGAATAGTACATTTTTTCTTTTATTTACCACGATTAAAAGTAAAGAGGGTAATTAAGGGTGAAAAGTTATTATTATTTTCCTAAAAGATGCCCTAATTCAATTGGATAAGTGTTATTCAACAAAAAATACCTTAGTAATAAAATATGATCCTTTTTGTCCACATGGATTAGATTAAGACATATATTATTATATTATTTAAAGAAGAGTTAAAAGTGCTAAATTCAATGTTTAATAACTAAACCATTATAATACAGGGTTATACATATGATAAATTGGACTATAAATATTGATTATAAATATAAAATGATTTCATACATAATGGTATTTTATTTATAATTTTTATTTATTAAATAATTTAGTTTATTTTTGACACAATGATGATGTAGTAATTACCTTATTAATGAAATTTTAAAATAATTTATATTATAAATATCCAAATAAATATAAATTGAGCCTAATGATTAATTAAAGTAATTTTATAGGTTAATATGACATGTTAAAATTGATTAAATAAATTTTATTCAAAGTGATAATGTTTTTATTTCTTTCAAATTAATCAAATACTAAATAGTTTCACAATTGACATAATTGTGTTTTTAAAACAAATACAATATTATTAATTGATATAATATCCCTAAATATCTAAGGTTCTTCCCAAGGACATAGATATTTTTATTAATATTAATAAGGAACCGAATTGTATTATCTTGGTCGTTTATAGTTATTTTATTAACCATATAATATAAAAATAAAAAGAGTCATGGTAAATGTCCAACTACTTAACTAACAGTTAAATCTATAGGATAAGGATAATATGGTGACCGAAACCTATCTAAAACCAATTGGTTGAGAGTTTTTCTCCCATCACAACCATAACCTAGAAATAAATCATATTTGAGACATTATAAAACGAAACTTATTTTATTATAATATAATTTTTCATGCTTTTCCAAAAGTGACCCACACCTGTCTTATAAAAGGATACTTCTCCTTATCTTAATTTCACACCTCAAAAGGCATTTGGATCGTACAAACCCTGCCCAATTATCCTCCTAAATTCCCTCACGTCAACCTAGAGTCCTTATATGTAACCGAAAGCCAACCTATGGAGCCCTATTGATCAACTCAAAAGGAAACACCTGAAGAAGAGATAATAATTTCACCACCCTCTCCCAAGTTCTTTTCTTCTTGATCTTCCTCATTCATTGATTCGAAACCAAAATAATAACTCCTATATCTTTTACATAATGTGATGTTATTATAAATATGGTACAAACATATTTGTTATTCTACCCATCCTATAAATGAAAAAGTCACTATACGTGTGTATATACAGCTAACCATCTCCACGTTGTGGCATAGTATGTTATTTAAACACACCATTATTATGGATAGGTATAATAATGAGTGTAACTGAGTTAAGTAATAAATATTACTTATGAATGAGTCTATATATATGATATACCATCCAATTACATATGATTTCACCATCAATATAATGATATTGTCGCTCGTCCGTACATTCGGATTACCATCTCCACGAACGTGTGGAAATTCATTCCCCATCATAACCATTCAAGAATAATTTTCATTTATGATTAAAAATAATGTTTATAAACATTATATAATTATTTATATGAATCAAATACATCCTATCAAAAACAATCCTGGCTTATGTTACCCAGCATTTAAAGGAAAACTAATCTGTTAACACCTGAAACGATGATACTAATGAAATATAATTAACAATGAAATATTAAGGGAACATATAAGATATCTTATTTCTGTATATAGTTCTTGTATAATTTAATAAATATGTTTTAACTATTATACTTGATTCTAACATACTATCGACTAAGGAAAATTACAAGGTAAGGTTTAATTCTAAAATCTCTTTACTTATCTGAGTTTCTTAATATTTACTAGACTATGGGTTAATTTCATTTATACCCTTATTTTACAACATATGTTTTAAAAGGAATCTTTCCGTTGTTTTCCCAACTAGGTAATTTATGACCATTTCGACAAAATTATGGTACGAATGAATTTTTAAAAAAAATCTATAGTGGGTGAGGCTATTTTTTACTGTTATTACATCATCAAAGCTTAAAATACATGATTATAAGAAGATTTTAAATATAACTGTTTTCTTTTATATTTATATTACTTCTAAATGAATTCAAAATAGGGAGAGATATTTATCTAAAAAAGTATTGATTTCATCTATATCAACATACTTTGATGGATTTAAAGCTGGTATGATGTTTATTTATTATGATACAAAACTTCTATATAGTATTGAAGGTTTTGGTATATGTTTGATTGTGGATTTTTTAGTTTTACAACATTCATAGTTTATTGATTATGTATTGACATTTAATATTCTATTTTTAATGCGAATGTTTTTTTATGAGTAAACTTTTTCATATGAGGAATTAATTGGACTTTTTAAGTGATGGGTGGAGCCCGCTATAGTGCATTGAAGTATTGTTAGGTCTCATGACTGAAACTAGTGTCTTGGCACAAGGCCTTGCCAAAAATCATATTTGTAGTATTGGCCCAAGAATTTTATTATGTGGTTATGATGTCTAGAATTATGCATTCCATCATTATAAAATTGGCTATAGATGTTTCATGTGACTATTTGACTAGTACAATATCAATGTGAATATGTAAATGAAATTATTTTATTTATATTAGCCATATTATGCAGAATTTTATGTCTAAATGGCCTAGTATTTTTTCTTATACATTGCCTTAAAAATTTATGCTTATTTATGATTGTTTCTGCTATATTGTTATCCTTACTGAGCATCTGAGATCACAACTTTCTATGTTTTATCTTTCCCAGGATGCTAAGAAGCATATTAGGACTAACATTTAGGGATAGTATAAGGAATAGTTCAAGGGATATTAACATGGTCATTGGATAAAATTTTGTTGTTTTTTTCATTTTATAATGTATTGTAAAACTTATGAATGTATCTTATACATCCAAGGCTACTACATTTATGGGTATTTCATGATTTGATCCCTTGTGATCATGCCAATTTTATTAAATAATTCGCCAACTATAGGTAACTATGGTCGAGGCGTTACAATAAAAGATGAAGAAGATCGACTGAAGAGGTCTGCTGGCTGGATGAAGTGGTAGGGGAGCAGGTCGAGTGACGGGTAGTGGACGACAGTTCGAGGTACCACAATTACCACTCTCAGGTTGCCAATCCCGGGATCAGGGAGCCAACAGATAGGGGGAAAGGCCATTTTCAGGTGATAGAGGCCTATAACCATTATCGTCTATGGATGATTAGAATTATGATATGTGTCTTCTACACCTTATATGTAGTTCTTATATTAATAGGTTTTAGTCACTAATTCCTTTCCATATAACTTGTTCAATGCTCAGAGATTTTGGTGGAGCCATTTTCTCGATCATTATGATTAAAGACACAAACAAGAGGGGATTATATGATTAAAAACTACTGTCGATGGTGTGACTTTACTCTAAGGGGTGATACCTACAACTGGGATATCATAGTAGCAGTGTCGGAGCCTTACAATGTCATATTGGGTATGGACTAGTTATCTACCATCCATGTGCAGATCATCAGTTTTAGGTCCAATGTGTGATGTGTCTGAGAGTATGGGACTAGGTTATCCTCCACCAGTGAGATTATATCTTTTGCAACATAGGATATATTTCCTCAAAGAAGGTTGCAAATGATCACTCACTAGTTGTCTATCCTCACCCTCGATGTGGTGGAAGAGTGGAGTCCATTCTTTCCTATAGTTTTGGTAACGTATGATGATGTCTTTTATGAGGATGATCCAAAAATACATCCTTGCATGGAAGTAACCTTATTCATAGTTTTTTACATGGGGACGACACCAATATTTACACCGTCATATCAGATGTATCATGTGGAGCATCATAAAATGAGTTTACAACTAGAGGACTTAAAAGAGAAGGGGATTTTATATCCCAGTGTTTCTCCATGGGCAGCCCCAATGTTGTTTCTCAAGAAGGAAGATAAGATCTTGAGGCTATGTGTGGATATCTGGAACCAGGACTAGGTGACTGTGAGGAACAAGAATCCATTGCAGAGGATTAGATTCCTCTTCGACAGGTTAAAAGAGGGAGGTGGTTCTCGATGAATAACATGAGATCCGAATATCATCAGCTTTGGGTATGGGATGAAAATGTACCAAAAATATCATTTACATGCTGTCCTGACCACTAGAATTTCATGGTGATTCCCTTAGATGTGACCAATTCCCTAGTAGTGTTCATGGAATTGATGAACAAGATCTTCCAGCCATACCATGATTATTTCATGATGTTCTTCATTGATGACATCTTGGTGTACACATCGTTAGAGGAGGATCACAATACACACCCACGGATAGTCCTAGACACACTCCAATAGCACCAGCATTATGGTAAGCTATCAATGTTCAAGTTCTATATTCGAGAGGTCCACTTTCTAGAACACGCCATCTCGGAGGCTGAAGTTGTAGTGGATCTGGTGAAGATAGAGGATTTTATTTATTGGCTGCCACCCAATAGTGTGACTGATGTGCAGAGCTTCTTAGGGTTGGATGGATACTACTAGAAGTTTGTGGAAGAATTTTCCAGAGTATCAGAACCCTTATCAGCCATGACATGGAAGGGAAAACCCTTCGTGTGGATAGAGAAGTGCCAGTTGAGTTTCTAGGAGCGGAGTAGGATACTGACGAGTTCCCCTATCATGAGACTACTAGAAGAGGGAATTGGTTATGTTGATTTCTATAATGCATAAGGGACCAGAATGGGGTGTGTCTTAATGTAGGTACGTGCAGTGATAGCTTATATCTCACGATACTAGAGGAAACATGAGTAGAACTATGTGACACTGGAATTGGTGTTAGTATAAGTGGTATTCTATTGGAAGATGTGGGAGCACAACATGATGGGTAAAAAGTTTACCATCTACTCTAAATACAAGTGTCTCAGGTATATCATCTCACATAAGTATTAGAACATTAGAAAACAATGATCGATCGAGTTGCCCTAAGAATATGACATTGAGATTGTCTTTACTATTTAGAAGGGGAATGTGGGGTAGATGCGCTCAATAGGATAGATGGTTTATAGTTGTTATGATAGGAGATGGACTAGTTAGTCATGATGGATATATCCTTCAAAGATTATGATGTAGAATCATAACATCATAAAATTACTATCACTCCCTCACTCTTATAGTGAATTAGTGAGAAAAATCTTGTGGATGTGGATTGTGATCCCTGACATGCTTAGTTTTACTCACGAAAAGCTACTGATGGATTTTTGATTGGTTGGGAACATGAAATCCTTTAAAGAGGATGAACCGTATTACCATTGATGTAGTGGGAGGGGGTGTTAAAATAATTACATACATCCCCTTTGATGGTATATTCAGGTATGGCATAAGTGTACTAGGACATCCAACGTCAGTACTACAGGCCATGGATGAAGAATGTGGTGGAACATTTTGATTCACTATTCATTTCTTGTCAGTAAGTGAAGGCTGAGAATTAGGCCAGAGAAGACTTAGAACAACAACTTTCGGTACAAAAATGGACGTGGATGGTATCTCCGTGTACCTCAGGATAAGTATACCTCACATGTCCAAGGGCCACAATTCTGTCTAGGTGATCTTTGATCGACTGAATATGGTGGCTCACTTACTACCCATCTAAGAGCAATGATCAGTAGAATCCGTTGGACACCTCTTTGTCCAAGAGATTTTGCAGCAACGGAGGTTGCCATCGAGAATCATCTCACACTATGACTCATGCTTTTAATACTATTTTGGAAGGGTTTGAAAAAAGGTATTTGGAAATTACCTACACTTGAGCACAACATTTCACCCCCAAAAGAGCCATTAGATGGAGCGGACCATACTGACCTTGGAGTATATGCTTTATGGTTGCATCCTAGGTTTTGGTCGTATTTGGGTGGACCACCTATCACTGATAGAGTATTTATAAGACAACATCTATTACTCCACCTTTTGTGTGCCACTAGTTGAGGCCTTCTACGTGCAGCATTGTAGATCAACTCTATGTTTGACAGACCCAGGGGTGTTGGACCTCATGGGTTTAGAGTTGGTAAATGATAACCCTAATAAGGTGAATATTATCCAAGAGGTGATGCCGACTTCCCATTGTATGAAAAAATCTATGCTGATACTAGATGGAGACACTTGGATTATGAGGGGGGAGACCATGTGTTCGTTCGGGTCCCAACCTGACGGAGATTGAATATATTTGGAAGGGGCAGAAATCTATATCCAAGGATCATCAAATCTTTCATAATTCTAAGTAGATTTGGCTTGGTGGTGTACGGTCTAGATCTTCCCCACATATGAACTAGGTGCACGATGTTTTCCATGTGTTGCAGCTGAGGGGATATGTGTACGATCCATCACACGTCATAGATTTGGGCGAGCTGAACAATAATGACGGGATGAAATTCGTGGAATTCCAAGAGGAGGTAGAGGATCTACATAATTGTGTCCTTCATGGATGGTTGATTCCCCATGTTCATGTTTGTTGGAATATGAGAATTTTCAGTAGATCCCAAAGGAGATGGATGATTTGATTCATGCTCAGTATTTCCATTTTTTTGTTTATCCCTTAAATTGTCTTTTGGAGACGTAAATCAATAATATGGGAGAATGTAATGTCTCAGAATTTTAGTATATTTTTTTAAAATTATATGGAGTTATTTAGAGACCACGTTCTTTTATGGCATGTGATTTCGAGTCCCAGTGATCCCGAAACTAGAATTTTGAACTTTTTTTAAGATCAATGGAGTAAACATGAAAGTATGTTTTGCTATATTTCGTACCATTTCTGGGATAAAAAATTTGAGGTCACTATTGAACTCAAGAATTCTGGGATTCCCCTATAAAATACTTTACTCCCACCGAAAAGAGTCATGTGGAAAATTAAACTTTAGGACATTTTGGAAAAATAATAAAATAACATAAAAAGATATTATAATTCATTTCTCATCATTATGTGGCGGATGATGGAACTGGGGTGTGGAGATGAGGTAAATTAAAGAAATATGTTTAATGGGTTTTTAAAGTGAATTGTAATGATACTTTATGTCAAGCGTATATTGACACTCCTTTTCGTCATAGAGTCCAAAGGAATGTAATGGGAAATGACTTAGCCTAAATTGATTCAGCCTTTGAAGAAAACATCAAAAATCGACAATGGAATGATTAAGGCTTAAAAAGCACATGCACCTCTAAAGTTCCATCACTATCACGCACGTCCACATGCATGATGCCTAATGGTCGTGCAAGTGACTTGCGCGCCCTAAGTGATAACCGATCGGGCACATCTACAGCCTATAAATAGACCTAGTGGGCCCCCCATTTTGGAGGATTCTTTTTAGAATTCAGATTTAGAGATCTGAACGCCCAAGTCTCTTCATCGGGTCTAATGAACACTTCTATGGTAATTCTTTACCAGGAATGGAAGGTCTAAATAAGATGAGTATGGTATAAGTGTTATAATTCACTAACACTTGTGCGCCTAAGGTGTTTTACACTTGATGGAAATAAAAATACTTGTGTGCATCCCTTCTTCTTCACCAAAAATTGCACGCCTCTCTTCGGGATGTACCTCAAGAGAATTCTAAAGGCATTGGTCAAGGATCACCCAAGTATTGCAATGGTGGTTTAGAAACGTGCAAGTTCCCATGTGTCGCGCACGTATACCTGCGCGACCAGGACTTGTGCGCCCACGTAGTACTTGCGCACCTTCCAAGACTTGCGCTCCACTACCTTTTTGGGTGACTTTCATGCCCATTTAACCCCTCTTATGCCATTCCACCTCTCATATTCAAGATTCGGTCTTCAAGACACTCTTCAAAGCCATTTGTGGCCTGATATATTGATTTGTCTTTCTTATCTGAAAGGAACTCTGTTGAAAATTTCTCAAAACCTAGTGATTTTCATATCTTTTTGTCACTAATGATTGATATTTCATTCATTCAACCTCATCCTTTAAAGATGATAGAACTGCTTAAACTGGGCTTCCTTTTCAAGAGTATGTCATAGTCATAATTCCCATCAATTTTGGGAATCCTCCTTAGGAGTAAGCCCCCAGTCCCCCAATTTGGGAATCCTCCTTAGGAGTAAACCCCAACCATAATTCTCTTAACCTGGGCCTCCTTTTCAGGAGTAAGCCCTAGTAATAATTCTCAAGACTGGGCATCCTCCTCTAGAATAAGTCCCAAGTCCTCATTAACCTGGGCCATCTTTTCATGAATAATCCCCAGTCTCAAATTTGGGCATACTATTTAGGAGTAAGCCCTGCGTCCCTTAATTTTTCAAGTCCCTTAACCAGGGCCTCCTTCTCAGGAGTAAGCCTCGGTCTTAATTTCTCTTGAACAATCATAATTACTTTTGATCTGGGTCTCCTTCTATGGAGTAAAACTCAATCATAAGTCCCCTCATAATTTGGGCCTTTTTTCAGGAGTAAGACCCAAGTTATAGTATCCAAATCTACATAAAGTACATATACCTTTACGGACCATGTTTTTGGATTTCTTTCCTGATGTAAATCCTAATCTTCAACTATTTGGGCAGTCATATATACATAATCCCCACATAATTTCTTATGATTGCATCTTTTATGGCATAATTGTCTAGTTTTACCAATACCTCTTGTTTCTCACACTGAGCATGACTCACGTGAGCTTAGAGTGTAAATGTAATTGTGAAATATTTATTTGAGCCATAAATCCTAAAACATCATATTCCCTTACTCGAACTACCTGGGTTCTGATTCCTTTTCCTAAACAAAGGATACGTAGCTAGCCCATCTGCGGGTACGGTCCCCACTTTAAATTAATCAATGTCGTTCTGAATGACAATAAAATTCAAGTGCCCCAGTGAGTGGCTTTAAAACCAGTATGGTCATCATAATGACAAGAATAATTTTATGTATCAAAGGATACCATTGACTAAGAATCACTAAAAAATACCGATGATTATATGTTGATGCAGAACCTCGAATAGATATAAAAGATTCTCTAAATATCCTACATATCAATTATTAATTGTCAGATCTAAAGGAAAGCTCATTTTATACTTGGTAATGTAATAAGGATTCACGAACATAACTTAAATCTATAAAGAGAGTCCCGGAGTAGACAATAATTACCCTCAAAAAGTTGTGATGAGTCCAACCTCCCATCCTTTCGAACAATGAAAATTTCTAAACCTCATCAGTCCACAACTAATGAGTTCCTACCTTTTCAAAGTAGGTTCAAATGGATATGGAATCATTGGATGTTTTCGGTTCTACGAAAAAACTGGTTAGAAACCATTTGGAATGTTTGAACCTTAAATCAATGAGGTCATCCCCAATTCCAGAGGGAAACAAAAAATGGTGAACCCGGCGTGAATCCTTAACCATGTTAAAATGAGGTTTTGCTTATTTGTTAGGCCCCTATTTAAAACTCAATGAGAGGGCCAACAAAAACAATCATTCACATTTGTGATCATCCAAAACATGTAGTGGAGTAATTTATCTTCATTACGTCTGTTATATCAAAAAAACACTCTTTTCCATGATTTTTCTACATTCTATGAAATGGATTATCTCATGTTCACACCTGTGAATACCGCTGATGCGAATGCCACTACTATTACTCTTGCTGGATTATCGTCTTCTTTGAGGAAAATATCACCTACTCAGCATCTTCAATGCTGGGTATCAAACACGCTAGTTATGGAGTACCGTCAACACGGTACCATTCCAACTCTGGAGGTTGCCCGACAATCCCTCCAAGTGAATAACTCACCCTGGTCACCCGAATAGTGACGACCAGTGATCAAGAAGTAGGTGGTTCTAACCACCATCTCCAACTGTTTTGGGTCGTTATCCCCGAAACGCAATCACCATTCATTCTCTTATTCTGGGGAGGTGAATGAGCAGGTCCCTCAGGGCCTTAATGCAATAAGACATGGGCCCTTCCCGAGGGCTCCGACCAACAATCTCCACCATACTCATACGGCAGTGCGCCCTCAACATGATGAGGGTACCGACTCCAGGTGTTCGGCTCAGGTTCCTCGAACCCGAGAAGGCAAGACGAATCACCAGAGGCGAAATCCGGTTAACAGGGAGCAGGTTCTCATCTCTACCATCTCCGGAGAAGTCCACCAACCTAACTTGGTGGCAATAAATGAGCATATACACACACCTGCATGTTTTAATTCTACTGTCCATCAGACTCGTCTGGCAGCATCACGCCAATCCTACCAGGCAATTCCGGCGGAGTACTATAGGCAGGAACATACACCTTTTTATACATCACCAGCTAGTCAGCATGCTCATTTGAATACATATGATGGATCTTGTCAACCATGTTTGGTGATGTCTAATTAGCAGGCACATACACCTGCTAGTATTGATCAAACCTACCAACAGTCTCCCTTGGTATCATTCAGAGAAGTCAGTAGGAAGGCTCCAACGAAAAACAGGAGGCAGACTCAACTCTCTGCCCCTACACTTGAGTATTGTCTGGATTCACTGACAGAAAAAGGAGGACATGAGCAGGCACATACACCTACTCCAAGCACGCAATGGACGTATATCCCCATTCTGGCAGCTAAAGTCACCAAGCATATTCTATCAATGGTGAAAGAGGAGAAGCAAATTCCTGCTCATATCCTGGATGCCTGTCAGGATATTATAACCTCTTTAGCGGAATCTCAGGGAAAGACACATAAATCTATCCCTACTAGTGGAGTGACACATCAACAGTTCACTCCGAAACAGACACACACATCTGTTCTAGTCCAAGAGGGTTGTGGGGCATACTCCCCCATATCATACAGACAACCAAGTCAGGCACATACACCTTATTTGAGTGGAGATCGTCAGCCTAACCTGGCCATCTGTCCTGATCAGGAGCATACACCTGCTCAGAGCCGCCACTTTCGTCAACTAGTGGTTTCCAAGGAGAGTAAGAAGGCGTCTAAGAAAAAGACCTTCCTATCATAGTCAAGAGATCTAGATCCAATTTGTAACAAGGCATTACTCAATGCTGGAGTTCTTGAAGCCCTCATACAGTAATCTGTTGGAATTCAAGATTCTAGTCCCTCATTTCCCAATAGTGGGAACATTAATTCTGAATGTTTTCAACAGACACTTCTTCATGAAGGCTTGCATCCTGACAATTCGGTCGATCTCAATGTTTCATCTTCAGATTCAAGCCATAGGAACCCTCTGTGTGGCCAGAAGACTAAGGAGCAAGAGATCTCATCTTTTGTTGTAACCCACCATGGTGGTCCTCCCCATGATGATGAATTTTTCTACAAAAGTCCACTCCGCAGTAGTGATGCACATTGCCCGGAAAATGCTCTAGTGGACAATGTAGTGCCGAGAGAGCCCTTTTATTTTGAGGTACTTGCAAATGAGAAACCAGGCATGTCTGATGTTTCATCACTGGCAGGTGAAATACATTATCAATCGTAAGATTTCCTAGGGTGTTGGTCATTCTCTGAACCACCTCTAAGTCATGCATCTTCTAGTTTAATCAGTGATTTCACAACCAATACTGATGAATCCAATGATGAAACAAGGAAGCACCAGGTTAGGTCAAAACAGGTAGAAGAATCTTTATCAAATGATAAAGAGGAAATGCTGAACATGAGAAAACAATTGGCGAATGGTGAAGTTCCTGTCATGTTTTGGCCTCTGGAGGACTCTCAGTATGACATTCCAGAAATGTTGATAAAAGATGAAATTCATGATATTCGTCTCAACATATGTAAAACTCTTTGTCAGTTGAAAAAGAAAGTATTATCTTATGATGAATATGAAAATCATGTTAGGATAATAGAAGGGTTACAACACAAAATTGACTTGGCATCTCTATCATTCTCTCGATATCTGAAGGCTGAAAAGCAGCAGAGAGCCGTTCAACATTCATTCTATGGAACACTAAGAAGGTCACTCCAGTTAATTTCCAATGCCCCATCTGGTATTCATGTTAGTGGATGGGGTGTTCATGGAGCACTGCATTTTACGATGCTCTCCAGTCAGTAAAGCCTGCCGAAAATGGTCTCATGCAATGTTATTTCCCATGGCTGACCACAGATACCTGGCTTTGTTTGTAATAAAAATCTTTCCCAAGAACATGCTTTAACTAGTTCCTCTCAAAATCAAGAATATAGAGAACAAGTTGGTGAATTACTCCTGCATCAAGAAAACGAGAATATTGAGCATGCCTCTCGTTTGGATCAAGCACATCACCAATTGACAGAAGTTTCAAAAATCATTCAATGGTATTTTGTACCGGGTGATAAAAGTGGATGTCGGTTGATGCATCCAGCTAATTTCCGAACCAAGGTCCGCAAGATCAAGAGAGCTTTTAATAAAGTCTCAGACATAGCATGTCAAGAGCCACCCCAGCTCTCCAGACTAGGGACTCTATTAAACCAACCCTCGGAATCAACAAATAGGATTCGAGGAGTTGAGAAAAGACAGTAGGAACAGCCCCAGTCCACCGGACTGGGGACTTTTTCAAATCATCAACCCCCTCCTCAGAGAAAGTCGGTCTTTTCTCAATTGGGGAAGAAGCCACAAGAGGAACGAAGCGACAAATTATCAGGATATTCTCTCCAAATTATGGTTCATTAAAATGTTCCTGAAGGATCGAATCAACAAAAGGCAATGTCTCATCAAAGACATGAAAGGAGACAATATCACGGAAATGCTGATAGAAGTGATGTGATGCATTATGCATCAATCAATGTCATCAATTCCGTTGTTGCTGATCCACCAAATGAGGCTCACTTAGAGGGATCAGATGAATAGATTCATGTTAAGGAAGTTGTATGCACAGACCAAAATGAAGAAAGTGTGCGTACACGAAATTAAAGGATTACCCAAAATCTGGGTGTTCCTTCAAATAACCCACTTCCCACTCTCTGAATGGAATAAAACAAAGGAAAGGGGAAGAATCAGGTTACATGTCCTCCATATAGAGAGGGCCAATCACTCTAACTAGAGCAAAGATTTGCGCAACAGGAGGAAGAAATGAAGGACTTGAAGATGATGAACGCAGAACTACTTAAGGGTTGTCTTCCTCCTCAGCATGATGTAGTTAGACAGCCAAATGATTTTGTTTCATCTACTGAGATGGATCAAGAATATCCTCCTTTATCAGTACACCCTCATAGGTCTAATCCTATGGGTCAAGTGCAACAAAAATTGGTAGTGCTGCAATCTGTTGCAGTTCTAGATGCCATACCTTTCCAAGCTCCAGTCAGTGCACCTGTTCAGATTCAAACTCAATGGAATGTTTCTCAAATGTTAATAAGTACTATTGATTCATTAACATCTCGGTTGGAAGATATGGAAGGAAAGCGTGCACAGGTTCAACCTGAAAAGAAATCTTTCCCAGAATGGGTAGATTCAATCTCTCCCCCATCAAATTTTGCGAACCCTGTATTCCCTAGTTTCAATGGATCAGGAAATCTTGAACAACATTTGAAGCATTACGTGTCTTGTTGTGATCCTATGATGGAAACTCCGGAGCAGAATGAATCAGTGAAACTCATATGCTTCGTGATAACCTTGCAAGGACCAGCTTTTGTATTGTATACACACTTGAAATACCAGCCAATTACCGGATGGAAAGATCACCATCAACGATTTCTTCTTCAATTAATCTCAAATTTTCCAAAGACAATAGTTTTTGATCATACAAACTGTATGCAAAGAAAGAAATAATGATTCTCTAATTTCATTGCTCGCTGGAAGGGGATAACATATTCCCTGAGCTTAGCACTCCCTCAAGAAGAACTGTTGCCAATCTGTGTGGCAAATCTGCGTGACGAATTACGCACACCGTTGATCCCTATGAAATTAACAGGAGGGTTGTGAAACCTTACTTCCATCACTCAACATATTGATGATTCTCTGATACAGACTATGGCTAAATCTCATATAAATCCATCAGCTTTAGGAAGTAGAATGTGTAATGCGAAGACTACTACAATTATGCTTAAACAAGCACCTATACCTGCTTCTACTTCAAAACCATCATTTTCTCGAAGGTCTCCACCTATTGAGCGCCAAAAACAAAGGCCGTTTCATCAAGACGATCAATGATATCAAATACAAAAACAATTTGAGGATCTGAAGAGAAAAACATACTCTTTCTGAAATGAACAAGTTTCTGGTTACATCATTTCAGCTTTGGAAAATAATCTGGTTTAGTTGCCAAGGCCCAAAAGGACAAACAGGGAAGGAGATGAAGACCATCCCAATTGTTTCCCATTTCACTAGATGCTGGGACATCCCATGAAAGAGTGTTTTGTCTTCAACAACCTCTTGCAAAAGATGGTTGACTCGGGACAAGTCAAACATAAAGGTTCTTCAGCTCAAGTAGCATGTGTAA
Organism: Viscum album; assembly: GCA_963277665.1. Lineage (NCBI taxonomy): Eukaryota > Viridiplantae > Streptophyta > Magnoliopsida > Santalales > Viscaceae > Viscum > Viscum album. Next base: position 2,079,845,395 of record OY728137.1, on the reverse strand, counting down.
CTGCTACAGTTCTAGAGGAGGAAGGAGAATGAAAAGAAGTTAAGAAAAAAAATTCACAAAAATATGATGAGTGGATGGTCAAAAAGACGATCAACCGAACTCTTACTATTTTGAGAACGCAATTGAAGAAACCAATTGTGCCTTCTACCATGAATGCCGCAGAAAAACCCTCTTCATCAGAGGGAAAATCCTACAAGAAACGACATGATTCAAAGAAAGAGAAAGAATCAGAAGAACATGAGTATGTTTCAAAGCCTAAGTTGTCTCTGACCCTAGAATATTTCATGCCATCTATTTAGAAGTAATGGGCACCGCCCCATCAAACGGAACAACCTAAATTATCTAGTCAGGCAGAGTCTTCATCGGATGAAGAATTGATTTTCGGTTTTGTTAATATGATTCAATTAACAGATCTGAATGCCAGTTGCAGTTTCGATTATAAGAGCCAGAATTCCCTATATCAAATAGAGGAATCAGAGGAAGTTATAGAGTATCAGGTTATCGGGGAAGATGTGGATATTTCAGAAGCCACTATTCCAATTCTACACCTGCTATAATTGTGTACGTAGCGGAAACTCATGGTAGAGCCCTTCAGCGAGCTCAATGAGAACAAGCAAGTTTTTCCACCAATAGCAAATTCAGTCCTGGAACAATTATTCTGGGAGACCGGTTGAAGGGTCCATCTTCTTCCTCTCAGCAAGTAAATGGATCTAATAGTTTTAATCTTCCAAAACCCGGAATATTTCCCACTCCTATCCTGATAAATGATGCATCAACCTTCAAAGAATCTGCTTCCAAGGCACCTGTTAAACCACATGTTTCTATTAAGAAACGCAGACCTCTGGATCAAAAGTATGATGTATTGAAACACATGGACCAATTATATGCCATGTTATCGATTCTAGATGCTTTGAATCTATCAAAGGATCTTTGGGGGGCACTCATCGAGGCTTTGTCAAGTCCTCAGAAGTTTGAAACTGAGATTGATGCAGCTGAAGTCTATCATGCAGAGAATAATCCTGCCAAATGTCATGCAGTGATATCATTCACTTATAAATATGAAGATGATTTCGTGCATGGACATATTAGACCTTTGTACTTATCTAGCAAGTTCAATGTCATAGAAGTCCAGTAAAAATTCATTGACAATGGTTCCAGAGTCAACCTCATACCCATTCATACACTTCATCGAATGGGCCTCACAGAATCTGATTTATCTTCTTCTACCATGATGTTACAAGGATATGATAAAAATGAACAATAAACACTGGGCGAAGTTACACTCAGAACTCAGTTTGGGGATCTTGTATCCAATTTAGATTTCATGGTTGTTGATCAACACTCAGCTTTCAACATCTTTCTTGGAAGTCCCTAGCTACATCAACATGCGGCTATCCCTCCATCATACCATCAAAGTCTCAAATATTGTTTCGATGGTCATGTTGGGACATTGTATGGTGATAAGGCCCCATTCAATATATGTGAGTCTCAATACATTGAGGCGGAATTCTATCACATGAAGGGAAAGTATAAATCCACAACCAGGGAGATTACCAAAGTTAATGCTCCATATGGTTTAGAAAAGATTACAGTAAATCCAATTGCGCATGTGAGTACAGATTATGTGTTTCATATCACTCAAATTGATATGGTAGACTCAAATCAAAATACTCTTATGGAAAGATCCATAATTTCAATTACGGCAATCGAGCCAGACAACATGGGAGAAACTGGTAACCCACTATGCAATGATGAAAGCTCAAATGGAGATGTCTTCGTTTCATCTGCTGAAATCCATCAAGTCTATACTTCACCAACCAGTCCAGAAGAAGGTATAGATACATCGGAGGTGAACAATGATGTAGATTCTCAATCCATCATCTCCAGTTTATTTCCCAAGTAAGACCCTTCAACATCAAATTGGGCCAGAAATGGAAGCATCTTCTTCAAGATGTTCAAATTTTAACATCTATTCTGATCATGGAAATTTTGCTTCATCATATGATATGCAAGTAGAAATGGATGAAATAGCACATGATGAAGAAGAAGGGGAAGATCTCAGAGATGCTCCTCCAGCATTTGAAGAGGGTATATCTACCACCGTGGATGAACTCAGAGAAATAAATCTAGGTACAAAAGAAGATCCACCCCCAATTTAATCAGTGAGGCCATGAATCTTGAAGAACAAGAGATTTATATTTCCTTTTTTAAGAAAAATAGAGATATTTTTTCATGGAACTATATAGAAATTCCCGGGCTTGATCCTGATGTGGCTACTCATAATTTGGGTTTACCAGAAAAACATTGAGGATTTATGGAATCCACGAGAAGAACACACACAACTTATGCTTCCAAAATTGAAGCTGAAGTGGATAAGCTTATCAAAGCTAACTTCATCAGAGAAGTTCAATATCCCAAGTGGTTGTCTTATATTGTCCCTTTAAAGAAGAAGAATGGACAAATTAGAGTTTGCATCGATTTCATAGATCTTAATCGGCATTGTCCTAAGGAGGATTTCCCAATTCCAATTACAGAACTTTTAATTGATGCCAAAGATGGCTATGAATCCCTTTCCTTTATGGATAGATATTCTGGATATAATCAGTTCAGAATAGCCCCAGAAGATGAGAAATCCACAGCCTTCAAAGCCCCTCAGGGTGTGTTTTGCAACCGGGTAATGCCCTTTGGCTTAAAGAATGTAGGTGCAACATATCAGAGTGCCATGAATCATATCTTCAAACCCTTTTTAGGTAAGTTTGTTGAATTCTATGTGGACGATTTGGTGGTCAAATCCAAACAATGTTCTAATCACATGGTTGATTTGAAAGTCATATTCCGTAAGCTTCGACAACATAATTTGAAGATGAACCCCTTAAAATGGGATTTTGGGGTAACCTCCGGAAAATTTCTCGGCTTTGTTGTACGCCATCGTGGTATTGAATTCAATCCTGAGAAGACAATGTCAATCCTTGGTATGTCATCTCCTCGAAATTTGAAATAATTAAGAGGACTTCAAGGACACTTATCCAATATTCGGCGTTTCTTCACCAATTTAGCAGGAAAAAGTTTAACCCTCACCAAATTGATGAAGAAGGGAGTCACATACCAGTGGACTGAAAAATGTCAAGAAGCATTCGATATTCTCAAGAAGTATCTATTGAGCCCACCGGTAGATATTCCACATGTTGAAGGAAGTCCACGTATCCTTTACATGACAGCTTTAGGGCGATCATTGGGTACCTTTCTTGCTTAGAAGAATGATGCTGGGAATAAAAACAGCCTATACTACATCAATCGGACTATGCGTGAAGCAGAAACCCGATATTTAAGTATTGATAAGTGCTTCCTAGAATTATTCTTTGCAGTTCAGAAGTTGAAACACTACCTGCAACATCACGAGGTCCAATTGGTATCTCGCAATAACCCGCTCAAATTCATCCTTAGTCGTCCAATTCTTACAGGACGTCTGGCAAGGTGGGCAGTTATTTTGCAGGAATTCGACATTTAATATGTGTCTCAAAAGGAAATAAAGGGACATGATCTGGCTGATTTCCTAGCTGAACACCCTTCAGTGGAAGACAAATCCTTAGATATTGAACTCCCGGATGAAGAAGTCTTCTCTATTCAGGATAGTCCTCAGACATGGGAAATGTAATTTTATGGTGCTTCTAGACGTCCAATAGGGACGAAATTGAAAATCCAAAATTCAAAAAAGTTTTCTTAGGAATTGTGATCATTTCTCCAGAAAAGGCAGTGTTACCTTATTCCTTCATATTATGGGAAGGTGGTACCAATAATGAAGAAGAATACCAAGATCTCATCGCAGGTTTCGAATTGGCGCTTCAAGCACAAGTGAATCATTTAAAGGTGAAAGGTGATTTAGACCTGGTAATAAAACAAGTCAATGGGGATTATGCCATCAAAAAAGAAGAAATAATCCCTTTGTATGATTACGTTATAGAGTTAATGACATAATTTTCTTTCGGAACCGATATTTTCTTATGTATCGCGATCACAAAATGATCAAGCCGATGCACTGGCTAATATAGTCACAGCTCTGGAAGATCCAAATCAGGACGAGACAACCATCAGTATTTCCCACCATCATTCAATTTCACCTTAAGTTCGAATCAGAACAGAGGAAATTAATGAAATTAGTCCCATTCCCAAACCGTATGGTCATACTACAGGATGGATTTCACCTATCAGGGAATACCTTCAAAATGGAACACTTCCACCTGATAGAGCCAATAAAGAACAAATCCGGAAAAGTGTGGTCAATTATACTCTTTATGATATCCCAGATCACTTAGAGAAAATTCTCTACAAACTTGGTTTTGATGGTGTTCTCTTTAGATGCATTGATGAGGAAGATACAATGGCTATCATGAAAGAAGTGCATGCAAGAATCTGTGGTTCCCACTAGTCTGGACATAGAATGTCTGATCAGATTCGAAGGCTTGGATACTTTTGGCCTTCAATGATACAAGATTGTGTTGATTTCACAAAGAAGTTTCATTCATGCCATGTACATGCCAACTTCATTCATAAACCTCTATAGTTTCTTCATACAGCTAAATACTCATGGCCATTAGCCACATGGGGAATGGATGTGGTGGGACCTTACCCTTCAGCTACGGCCAAGTAGTTTTAGTATATTCTTACTACTACTGATTTTTTTTCCAAATGGGCAGAGGCAATACCTCTCAAAGAATTCAGTTATAAATTCATTGTTAGCTTTATCAAGTCTAACATCATTACCAGATTTGGTGTACCTCATACCATATTGATGGACAATGGCACCAACTTCTTTTCATCCGAGGTGAAGAAGTTGTATCAAGAATACAACATCAAATGAAATCATTCATCCCGGTATCATGCAGTAGCCAATGGCCAGATAGAATCCTTCAACAAGACTCTTTCCAATATACTAAAAAATATGGTGGATAAAGATAAGAAGTCAGGTCCTGATAAACTCTTTCATGCTTTATGGGATTATCAGACTACCACCCGCACTACAACGCGGTCAACTCCATATTCATTGGAATATGGAACGCAAGCAGTCTTTCTCGTTGAAGTTCAACTAACCTCACTCTGAGTACCCATTTGTGATCAATAATCTACATATGAACAATCTAAAACGTGATTGAATGAATTGGAATGGTTAGATGAGAAAATATTTTGCACTTTTTACCACTTGGAAGTTTATCAGAATCGAATAGCACATGATTTCAGCAAAAAAGTTCGTCTTCATTCATTCACTCATGGAGAATTGGTATTAGTTCTCAGAACTCCAATGATACCAGGAAAGAAACCTCCCAATCTTGAGCCAAAATGGGAAGGACCTTACTCAATACATAGGTTCTACTCTAATGGAGCTTATTCATTAATCTCGATGGATGGAGAACTCATCACTACTTCAACCAATGCCAAATTTTTGAAGAAGTATTTTTTATAAACACAAAATGCATCACCATGGTCCAGTATGACCTTAAACTACACCATGGTCTAGTATGACCTTAAACTACACCACGGTCCAACATACGACCCAAAACTATTTTCAAGTCCCTTATGTCCAGCAATATGTTAAAACGCCCCATCCACGGTCCATACATATGACCTTAAACTGTTTTTATCCTTTCATCCCACAAAATGTTAAACTGTGACGTCCTAACTACATGACACTAATCTGTACATAATTCTCTTATGTCTGGAAAGATGTAAAACTGCATAACCAACGGTCCATGCATACAACCTTAAACTATTGACACTTTCATCCAACATGAAGTTAAACTATGTCACCCCATTTTCATTCAACATGACATTAAACTATGAAAATGTCCCTAATACGTCCAACATGACGTTAAATGGTATACTCTTTTGACTTCTCTGCATGACATTAAAACTGCACAGTCCCCCTGTTGACCAACATGAAATTGAACTGTATTGTCCCCATTGTCCTAACTACATGACGCTAAACTGTACAGAAAGTCCTTTAATATGTCCTACATGACATTAAACTGTACTTTTTCTCTGCTACATGACATTAAACTGTGCAGAACCAATAGTCCTAACTGCAAGACTTTAAACTGTGTAGTCCCTCTATATGTCCTACAAGACATTAAACTGTGCATCGTTAGGGGTGTTACTACCTCTTGTTTCTCACACCGAGTATGACTCATGTGAGCTTAGAGAAAACTTCAACCATAACACTCTCTCTGAGCTACTAACCATGTGTAAGTCCCAACAACTTTTTTTATTAGGTCGTTATACCCAAGAACAACTTGATCATCAATTCATTCTTTTAATTGAACTACGCGAACATTGATCCTTGCCTTCTAGGCTGGGTATGTAGGTAACATCGCAAGGTTCAAGACCAAAACCAATCTCTTCACATCGGTTCACCTCCATCTTATACGATGTTGATTCGTGAAAATGCCTCTAGAATCAATATCTTTACATTGGTTCACTTTCGTCCTTTCTATACGACGTTAAACTATACAACACTTTTGTCCAGTACGACAATAAACTAAAATATTCATTGATAACATCACATGAGAGGGAATCATTATTTACATTGATTTTCAGTCATGTTTTATTCCAAAGACTACATCCATACATGGCAATTCCTGAACCTTTTATCTTGGGTTAAACCATCATTGCACTAAATTCCCCTTTCACCCTTCACAAGTACGAACAAAATCTGTACATAGGGTATTTCTAGAACTATGTGGGCTTGATTCCAATACTTATGGAATACATAGGAACGTTCGAGTGTCCCTCGAATCCAGCCCCATGTATTTGGTCCTAACCCCAAATTCCACTTTCAGTCCCTTGGCTGAAAAGTCCCCATGAAAAAACACACTGTGTATTTCTTATAATGTTCCAAGCTCTATGACCATAAACTAAGATCACTAATCCTTTTGTCCCACAAGAAGTTAAAATGTAGTTCAAGAACTACGTATGGCTTGTTTCCCATCCTTATGGGATACGTAGTGAAGTCCAACATTTCTATTTAGGACCCAGCGATAACATGATTATGGTTAGAATTGATCTGTGTATCTCTGTATACACTAGACAATACCCATCTTTATGTGTCATAATCCTAACTTTAAATATTTTCAGATATTTATAAACCCTTTTTTGACTTCAAGTCACAAAAATTTCAAACTTTTGAGAGTTCTTTTACATGACTTTTCATTACGTTCCCTTTGGCATCCTTTCATAAACAGTCTCCATAATAGATTTGTCAGCCAAAAGATACTATTATTTGACTATGCTGCCAATGCCCTTAGGTGGCCCTACATAATTCAACCCCCTAACGGGTTTGTTAAAAACTGGTAACTTCATTCTTGGGAAGAAAGCCTATTTTGTCCTTGTTGGTCTTAAATGACAGAATGTAGGGATCTGCAAAATTAGCCATCATTAACATATTTGTCCATATCCTTTTTCATGATATGAAAGTATTCAAGTCTATGGTTTATATTCTCCTTCCATACGTTCGGGTCAGACCTTCGTAGGGGTGATATCCATCCAGTTCTTCGATAATCTTGCTTGGAAATATCTTCTCCATATTCATGTACCTATTTCCATACCGAAAACTCTTTACTTTGTAAAATTTGAATCTCCATAAACATTCACTGGATTTTAACACTAGGAAAGTAAATTTATGAGAGTTCTTTTGACTGACTATGCAGCACGTGCCCTTAGGTGACCTTGCATAAGTAGTCTACATAACAGACCTGTTAGCCAAAAGATGCTATTTATTTGACTATGCATCCAATGCCCTTAGGTGGCCCTGCATAATTCAACCCCCGAATGGGTTTGTTAAATAATTGTAACTTCATTCTTGGGAGATGCTTCTTCTAATGCCTTTTAGCTATTTTTCATATCATTCCTTACATTCAAATATTTTTAAGTCATAGTTTACATATTTTCCCTAATACTTGAGTATGGTAATATGTTTTCAGATAAATTTTAAAGGAATTGAGTCAATTTTAATCCATTTCGGTCAAAGCTATTTCAACCTTAAACATTAGCCTTTTTATGTCTGACGTGCATGACTTTAAACTACCCACAAAAGAAAAAGAAACTCTAAATAAAAGTCATGTTCCAGATCACTAAACATATATTTTGTATGATTTAGGTAATATTAAGCAATTTAAATATTCAAAGTTTGTAGGGTTATTTACATTAATCCTAGTAAAAATCAAACTATGATTACTAGGCCCATTGGCTTAGGTAAAATTTAAAGTAGGTAGCAGGAAAAAAGTGCACAACTGATTGAAGATGAAAGCATTCTTTCCATTTGATTCACAAGAATTAAGGGAACATCCATAGATTGGAGCCTCTTCTATTTTTTAGGAAATTACAAAATACTATCAACATAAGTCTTCAATTGACGAACGACATCCTGAGCTTCATCAACAGCTACTTGAAGCTCATGCACTCGACCAACTTCACTCTTTTCAGCCAGATGGAGTGCTTCCTCGGCATCTGAAATGGTCTTCATACCATTCGGTTGAACTCCCTCCAGTGAATTATTGAGTTGGTCAAGTTCCCATGTAACATCATCTAACTGTTGCTGAAGGTGCATCTTCTGGATGACTATTTCATTAATCATACGCTTCAACTCTTTCATCCTTGCTGCATAGTCAGATTCAGCTCGGGATACTGTAGCCTCAAATTTGCCGATGTTGACTAACAGTTTCACCCTGGTAAGATATTCATGAATCCTTTTCTCATGCTCCCTCTTGAAGATGACTTGTTTCACCGCAGTATGGATCTCATGGTATCCAAAACCCCCAAGTCCTAGCATGATAAACTGGGACGGTAATCGAGGGATATTCGATGATAGATCTTCTAAAAGCACCTCATATATGATTTTCTATATGTTGTTCCATGCCTTGCGTAGTGAGAAGATGAGCACCTTAAGCACCTCTGGGTCTGATTCAATGTCATCATCATAGGGGGCATGTAATCTGGGATTAATGAACTTAAGGAAGTGCCCTGTTCTGCTCCTTCCCCCTGACCTGTGATTCTTCACTTTCAATTCCTATTGGGGCAGTGGCTGGGGCCTCACCTCCATATCTATCCCCTGCAGTCGATGGCCCTGTATAATTAATTGAAAGAATTGGTTAGTTTCAAAGGATAACAAAATAATTGATTGTCTTTCAAATTATGTACAATGAAAAATATTATTATCCCTTACCCAACGGTAGATCAGCTACCTAAGAAGACTCCTCCCCATCATTCCCAGTCTCAAAAGGATCTTCAAGATGGGTCTCAAGAGGGTTTACTGGGTTTAGATCTACTTGAGCTAATATTTCTGCAATAGTAGGGTTGACATCAATGTTCACACCCTCTTCAGGCATTGGTAGTTCAACCGCTTCTATTGATGGAACTGCATATTATTTTCAATCATGATAAGAAGTGTAAACTATATGAAAATGTAATTGGAAAAGGGTAACACTCACACCCAAGGTCTTCTAAGTCACATGATAACATAGAATGATCATAAAATTCTTCGAAATACATGCCACGATTCATCATTTCATCCAATGATAATTCAGAATTCTGGTTAGTCTCACCAGTAGGAGTGTTGGATGTGTCTTCTTGGAGACTTAAGTTTTGTGGCCCTTGACCCTAGACAACATCTTTAGATAAAATCACGGGATCACTTGCAACAGCCGCCATAAGCTCTAATGTAGGATTTGAACCTAAAGTGTCACAGAATGGAAGTCAGTCGGTGTTTCATTCAACATTTTTTATGAAGAATTGTTAACATACCAGAAACAGGTTCTTCTCTTCTTGAAACAGCATTAGGAGGGATACTAGGAACAAATACTGGCTCTTCTCCTGGAGCTGCCAAGTCAGCATTATTTTTCGATTGTTCCACAGCACCCTCCATGGTTCTTCAAGGAGGACCAGTCCTTTCCCTCAGGGGGGAAATTGAAGAATCCCCTGCAATCCCCAGAAATATGAGAAACCTTTTCACGGGTATAGACTCATGATTACACGAAGGACTTACAACAGATAATGAAGCGTTTAGCTGTGGACTTCCTCCTTCGTTGCCTTTGCTTCTTTGGTTTTTTGGGAGTATCGGAAGTCAACCTTATTGGCACCTATATTGGAGAATGAAAATCCATTTCCAGCTCCTCATTCATGGCCTGCTGACCCGGAGATATCTCCCTCGGTTCGCGAGGAGATTCATTAGCAGCCCCAATGGAAGTACCACCAGGGCTATATTATGGCGAAGGGACCTCAGTAGTTCCTTTATTTTCAAGCTACAAGATGAAGAAAATAACTTCCTTAAGTAACAATGATTCGACTGGAATCAATTTGAAAATAAAATAAGGAAAGAAAACATACATCTTCTGGTGCCACGTAATAATGCCACTCCTCATCTGTCCCCTCAGTGGCGCCACGATCAATCAATTCCTCCACCCGCATGGTGACAGGAACGGACTCATCAGTGGCATATATGAACATTTCCATCTCTCTGATGTAATCCCACACTTCATTAGGGTTATCCTCATATTGGATATCTATAGAAGCCAGGAGATTCCCTATTCCAAGAAGTTGTAGGCCCTCACACAAATCTAGCCAGGCAGTCTCAATACCATAGTATAAACTCTGGAAGAACTGAACAACCTCTGGTCTTAGATATGAAGGATGTGAGGAAGGTCCTGCAATCTTTGATTTCAGTTTCTTCCTGGCTCCTGCAGCTGCAGATAGAGAATAAGAAAATAAGACTTATTTCTTTATAAAGTAGCTGTGATTAAATTACCAAAATGAAGGAACTCACAATGAGTTGATGGAGTAGGTCTCTTGATTCTAATCTGAGGATTATATCTAGCACGAGGCTGCTTTTCCACTTCTTGTGCCTCATCATCCCCATAATGGGAATCCGGTGAATCAGTCCTAGAAGTGGAATCTGGAGAATCAGCTTCAGGTGTAGAAGCATCACTTTCATGAAGAAGGGTTTCATTCTCTACAGTCCTCTTCCTTTTCCCCACCTGATAAACTGGGTGATTCCGAACCCCTTTTGGGTATGATGATATCTAGTACTCGGCATAATATGTAGTCAAGTTATGTGCTGGTTTTTTGACTGGTAGATCAAATACAGCCCCAGTATTCTCCCTTGACGTCAGTAGCCATAGTTTCTGAGAAACCATTGGATGTTGCTCTAACCTGACATGTATTGGGGGAGATACAACAATCTGTTGTAGACACTTGAATTGACGTGCAAATCTATATGGAGCATATGCCTCACATATAATTTATCTGTCAATCCTAGAAACTATCACACCATCTCTATAAGCTAGCACGTATGCCCTCAGATCCAAATGGGATGTTCCATCATCAACAAACCACACGGTTGGAGGATTTACATATGGAAAGATGTTTAATTCTTTAAACATGATCATCCTCACATTCATGTCGTAGGCATTAACATCTAATGGAGAAACTTCATAGAATGCTTGCACTGACGGCCTGAAAGAACTTCTAGGAATTTGTAATCCATTATATACATTTTATGCCTTGGAGTTAGTGGTTATCTATCCCCATAAAACATGGAATGGTCCCACTATTCTTAATGAAGATTTACCATTGAAGAGATGAAGTAAACTCCTTCGAATCTTTGCTAAAATGGCGGTAGCGAAACTAAGCATTTTTCCCTCAGCCATCTTTACCGCAATGACGATGGTCCCTGGCATGACGCCTCCTTTCGAATCCCTGACTGGAAAGAGATAAACGCTGAGCCACATAGCCAAGAAGCCCGCCAGATGATTCTTCTTTGGGATCCTTTGATTCGCCTCATATCCCCACTTCTCGAACTCTCCAGCTTCTAGAGTTGTTTAGAAAGTGCCATGAGCACCCCTCTTCTCAGGTTTTGGGCAGGTGGTAGGACGTTTGGGCCTCTTATCCTTGGATTTATTTTTCTAGGATCCTTTCTCCTTCATCTCCTTCTCCTTTGGTTCCTTCTCTTTCTTCTCAATAAGAAATATATTCATCCACTCCTCCGGATGAATATCCTTTCTAAAATGATTTAATGAGGTCTCTGAACTCTTGAGCCTGTGGAAGATTTTAAATAATTCCCGAGATAAGGCAGGAGTCTTATCTGAATCATTCCATGTCTCCTTGGGAGGAATGAATTCATCATACATGTCGCCCAAAATTGGAGCCCCTAAGATCTTATGGACATCCCACAGACTGATGCCTACTTCTCCATGAGTCAGATGGAAAGAATTAGTTGATGGGCTCCAGTGGCTGAGTATTTTCAGTACAAAGTTATCATGTTTGTAAACATATGTTTTCCCAACCCAGACAGATTCGTATATCGCCACTCCTTTCAGATCCTCGACAAACTCTGCACAGGTTTTTCGCACCTAGTATGCCCACATCCAAGTTGGCTCCACGCCTCCCCCAGGACGGAAGTCCCAACTTTTCTTCCAGCCTTTGGATTGATCCATCTGATCATTTCGGAAGATTGAAGGATGACAATGTGGTTGCAGCTCAGGCGTATGAGGTTTTAGATCTGGCGTACAAGGTCTATGATGCATCATGTAGGCCTTCTCCACTGTTCCAGCACATAGAAATACTCCTCCACATGAGATATTTACTGAAGCCATGTTGGATATAATTTTGAAACCACAAAAATGGGAGATAGTTCTTTGCTTCTGGAATAGTAACTGCTCGCAGATGAACATAGCCATACAAAGGAAAATAAATGCTTTGGGGGAAGTCACGATGATATTTTTTTCCAGATAATATGCCAAATCCGGAAGAGTGCTACTTTTGAACGTATAATAATCGTGGACAATGATGTTCATCATATCATCAGTCTGCTTGCTAGCCAGTTCATCATCTATTCTAGATCTAAGAACCATTGATTCTGCACAAAAGTTGAATAAACTAACTTTTAAGTAAGTTGTTTTTTCATAAAATTTGTGAAGGAATTTCAAAAAAATGTAAAAGGTATTAAGGCGGGCTAGTCTAAAACTTGGCTCGCAAGTATGGATGTATCACACAAGTGTTAATTTTCCACGCATGTTTTTGGCGCGCAGGTATCACCACACAAGTCCTATTACATTGAAAACAGCGTGAAAAAGAAGAAACAGTGGAAAATGAGAAACTTGAGCGGAAAAGGGGACCTGCGTGGCGAGAGCTCGAAAATCCGAAATCAGATGCAATGATCGGAAAAAGACCACGTATTTACAGGCAAGGCGGCACACCGGTGCGCCTACATCTAGCGCGCTCCATCCAGCACACTCCAGCCCTGCGCAACTCAAACCTGCACGCTAAGTGTGGCGCCCTGAACCCTTGTGCGCCGCCTTTCCTTGAGTTTTCATCTTTTCCTCAGAGTAACATCCTCATTTCATTCGGATCCAACTCTGAGGGGGGACTTTAGTTGACACTCCTTTTCTTCACAGAGTCTAATGGAATTTATAGGGAAATGACTTAGCCCAAATTGATTCAGCCATTGAAGAAAACATAAAAAAATGACAAAGGCATGAATAAGGCTTCAAAAGCACATGCGCCACACAAGTTCCATCACTATCACACAAGTCCACTTGCGCAATGCCTAATGGTCACGCAAGTGACTTGCACGCCCTAAGTGATTACCGCTCGGGATCTTCTCCAGCCTATAAATAGACCCGGTGGGACCCCCATTTTGGGGGATTCTTTTCAGAATTCTGATTTAGAGCTCTGAACTCCCAAGTATCTTCTTTAGGTCTTCCAAACAAATATAAGGCAATTCTTTACCTGGAATGGATGGTCTAAACAAGAGGAGTATGGTATAAGTGTTAGAATTCACTAACACTTGCGCGCTTAAGGTGTTTTCCCCTTAAGGGAAATAAACATACTTGTGTGCCGCCCTAATTCCTCACTAAAGCTTATGTGCCTCTCTTCTAGAAGTACCTCAGGATAATTCTAAAGGCATTGGTCAAGGATCACCCAACTATTACCATGATGGTTTACAAACGCGAAGTACCCATGTGTCGCATAGGTATACTCGTGCGACCAGGACTTGCGCGCCCACGGAGTACTTGCGTGCCTACTAAGACTTGCGCGTGCCTTACTTTTTTTGTGCCTTTCTTTCCCATTTAACCCCTCTTATGTCGTTCCACCTCTCTTATTCAAGATTCAGTCTTCAAGACACTCTTCAAATCTATTTATGGAATGATTTCTTGATTTGGCTTCCTTATCTGAAAGGAACTCCGTGGAACATCTTTTATAATCTTGTTATTTTTAAAACTTTTTGTCACTAACGATTGTGATTTCATTCATTCAACCTCATCCTTTAAAGATGAGAGAACCCCTTAAACTGGGCTTCCTTTTTAGGAGTAAGTCCCAGTCATAATTCTCATTAATTTTGGGCATCCTCCTTAGGAGTAAGCCCCCAGTCCCCCAATCTGGGCATCCTCCTTAGGAGGCAGCCCCAATATTAAAATTCCCAAATATGGGTAACCTTTTTAGGAGTAAGCCCCAACCATAATTATCTTAACATGGGACTGCTTTTCTAGAGTAAGCCCTAGTAATAATTCTCATGACTGGGCATCCTCCTTAGGAATAAGTCCCAAGTACTCATTAACATGGGCCTCCTTTTCAGGAATAAGCCCCAATTTCAAATTTGGGCATCCTTTTCAAGAGTAAGCCCCAAGTACCTTAATTTTTCAAGTCCCCTAACATGGTCCTCCTTCTCAGGAGTAAGCCCCAGCCATAATTTCTCTTGACCAGTCATAATTACTTTTGATCTAGGTCTCCTTCTCAGGAGTAAAACTCAATCATAAGACCCCTCCTAATTTGGGCCTCCTTTTTAGGAGTAAGCCCTAAGTTAGAGTATCCAAATCTCTATAAAGTACATATACCTTTATAGACCCTGTTCCTGGTTTCCTTCCAGGAAGTAAATCCTAATATTCATCTATTTGGGCTGTCATACATATATAAGCCCCACATCATTTCTTATGATTGCATCTTTTATAGCAAAATTTTCTAGTTTTACCAATACCTCTTATTTCTCACACCGAGAATGACTCACGTGCATAGAGTGTAAAAGTAATTATGACATAAATCTATGAGCCATAAATCATAAAACATCATATTACCTTACTTGAACTATGTGGGTTATGATTCCCTTTCCTAATCAAAGGATAAATTGGTAGCTCATCTGCGGGTACGATCACAACTCTAAAATAATCAATGTCCTTCTGAATAACAATAAACTTCAAGTGCCCCACTGAGTGTCTTTAAAACCAGTATGGTAATCATAATGTCCAAGATAATTTTATGTATCAAAGGATACCATTAACCAAGAATCTCTAACAAATACAGATGATTCTCTTTCGATGAAGAACCTCAAATACATATAAAAGATTCTCTAAATTTCCTACATATCAATTATTGATTGTCAGATCTAAAGGAAAGATCATTTTATACTTGGTAATGTAATAAGGATTCAGGAACATAACATAAATCTATAAAGAGAGTCCCGGAGTAGAAAATAATTCTCGTCAAAAAGGTGTGATGAGTCCGACCTCCCATCCTCTCGACCAATGAAAATTCCTAAGCCTCATCAGTCCACAACTAATGAGTCCCTACCTTTGGAAAGTCTGTTAAAATGGATATGGAATCATTGGATGTTTCCGGTTCTATGAACAAACCCGTTAGAAACCATTTGGAATGTTTGAACCGTAAATCAATGAGGTCATCCCCAATTCCAGAGGGAAACAGCCTAATAACTACACTATTTTATAAATGAAACAATGTGATGATGCAACATTCTAATGTAACAGAAATGTTGTGAAATGTTTCCTTTTTATGGAATAAAAGTTGGAGAATTGGGGGCTAAATTGCAAAAAATTCCTCGATGAACCACCAGTGAGTTTTATCTCAAACGAAGAACAAATAATGTTGTTGCAATGTTAACAACCTTGACACACCTCGATGAAAGAATCTGAGAAGTGATGAACACCTTCGACTTCTTGAACCATCATGGGTTGAGAAACTCAACATCGAAATACTTCAAGGTAGGGGTTTTTTAAGGTTTATGATTTCCATGTTCTTCATTTTAAATGATGAAACTGATGAACCCACAAAGAGGTTGATCCGAAGAAAATCCATTATTACAGAAGGGTGATGCTTCATCACATGTCTACTCAGGATTAATTTAATGATTGATAGAACTGTAGTCCACGAACTTCCCATATTTTAATATACTAACGCATGGGGTGCGGGCCAACATGAACTAGGCCTAAGCCCTCTTCTTGTTCATTCTTTGTGACAGAATTTCAAAATGGGTGTAAAGAAAGATTATAGACCATCACATTAAAGAAGGAATCCATCGATGTCCATAGGAAAAAGTGACAGGATGAATAGACCACTAGTGCAGAACCGATGGTCCATGGAATACCCTGCCGGTGCACCGGAGAAAACTGGTGCAGATGGCTCAGTTCACGGTGCAGCAGGGAGAGTCTTAGGCTAGGCCAGTGGTCGGCGCCTCGTTGATACGGCCACCTTTCTGAGTCTACACACCATGGATGTGGCACCATGCCACGGTGAACTGACTGTAGTAGGTAGATTTCCACACAGACGACCCGCATACAGTGGGAAACTGGACACAACTTTCAACTGCGTCCAAGACGGCTAGAAAATCGATGTGCCTCTCCGGGACCGACCAGCCTTGTGGGATAGTCTCGTGGCCCAACAGACCAGACCCAGGTTAGGCGGGGTCCGGAATGGGTGAGCAGACCCGGTACGGGTACGTCCGACCTGGTCGTATGGAACACATACCCAACCATCAATTTTTTCTGAAAACAATCACTTTAACTAACAAACTGCACATCCGATTGAAGATCAATTTGTGGCGTTGCAACCCTCGCGATGAGATGGAAC
Source organism: Viscum album (assembly GCA_963277665.1). NCBI lineage: Eukaryota > Viridiplantae > Streptophyta > Magnoliopsida > Santalales > Viscaceae > Viscum > Viscum album. Next base: position 2,079,828,496 of record OY728137.1, on the reverse strand, counting down.
ATTTGACATACTTTATAGAGGATTTCAAGGAAGTTTTAACTAAGGAATGGATTAGGGAGAGGTTCTCCCGAGATCAAACATGTCACATGTAGAAACACTACGATTTGATAAGACCAAAAGGCTATTGATGAGTGACTCTTTGTGGATCAGATACTATGGCTCAGTGGGAAGCCCATTCTGTGTGATTCGGAAGGCCCACGTTGGGGAGAAGATTCTGTGTGACCAGGAATACCCACAATACTTGATAAAAGGAGTAACTCAGTGTTTCCAGAGGTGAGAAGTGGCTACTGTGTGACCAGAAATTCCCACTATAGGGCGGAGCTTCTGTGTGAACCATCATACCCATGGTACTCATAAGGGATGAGTACCACAACTGTCTTTGGTAAGTGAGAATTATCTTTATGTTACTCGGTAGTCCCACTGTACTGATTGAATAGTTCTCTTTCATCCAAGGTGTTTGAAGCTATGACTGATGGTCATACTTTATTACTGTAGAATATACCTAGTTTGAGCTATCTTGCATCGTGATCATTCTTGGTGATCATCCTTTATGGTTTTTTTGGATTGTTTTATGGTATTCCATTAGTGTTTTGGGGTACATATTGAGTATACTATTACTCACCCCTACATGGGCATCACCAACACATGTTTTCTCATGTGTAGCTGACTGCACCCAGACAGAGGACATGGTGGCCTAGCACCCTATGCTTCCCAGTGAGACCAGGGAAATGGGACAAACTTCTATGGATTCCATCACATACATTGTACCTACCGATTAGGTGGGGCTTTCCGCGGATGGCTATCCAAATATTCTTTTGTACATTCATCTTTTCCAATTTGTCTTTTTTTGGGTTTGTATTCTAGCCCAAATTGCATTTTTTTACATGTAACTAATGGTTTTGTAGTGGCATGCTCTTTTAAATTTCCATCATTGGGACGTGGTTTTTTGTGCATGAGTACTGGTACACAATAAAATGCCTCCCACATGCAGGTTGATGCCTTCAGAGCGAGTTCCAAACCCCAGGCCTTCGGGAGGCCGGCTTGGGGTATGTCATGGAACAGCCCTCAGGGGATAGCTCGTGATAGTTTTTGATAAATGAAGTACGTTTTAGTAAAATAGACGATAAGCTTACATACACATGTTTAAAATTTCTACTTCTCTTTTATCATTAAAAAAAGGTGGTAAGAAATATTCTCTTAGTAAATAATGATCATAATATCATCATTACCAAATTAAAAATTTAAATATATACACACACATAGACACAGATATATATATATATATGTCATCCATGTGGTGTCCTGATGAAAAGGGAATAACATCACAACATGGTGACAGTAGTCTACATATTCATGAACAATGTTATCATCTTTTAGTTGGTACAAATGCATGAATTAAAATGATATATTATATTTTAATACTGATATATATTTCTCTAATATCATAATAATTTAATTTTTATCACATATATTCATTAAATTCATCCTTATAATGTTGCAATTAATGTTCTACTAAAAAAAGATTCACATCACTTAACGCAGTGATAGTCTTCCATACACATAAGAGACATTATTATACCCCCTATGAAATAGAAATTAACACACATATATATTATATAATTAATCAAGAGGTCTAATTATATTTTAAATGTAATAAAAAATATATTTTATATCCATCATTATAACAAACCATGAGAGGTTTTAATTGAAAAATGAATTACATCGGTTCACAAGGATGTAGTCTTAAAAACACATGAATGATAATTTAATAACACAGTTGATGAAGGTGGGGATATATTTAGGTCAATCCATTATCTTAATAACTATGATTTTATTTTATATACATATTTTATGTAATAATATTTTTTTAATAAAAATTGATGTTGGTTCCAAAATAAATAAATAAACAAACATAGATATGAGATTTACCACTTCTCATACCACATATTTAGGATTGTACATAATGGTTTCCTGAAATTGATATATGACCAATAAAAGTATTATATAATTATGGTATTGATGTTTTGAAGTGATTTCTTTGGTATTATCTAATATAAAAGGGATTGATGATGTGAATAAGAGAGGATATTAGTGGCCTTTTATAGGTGAGGTTTGTTGTACACTTGTAAATTTTGAATTGGAAGTGTTTTACCCAGGATTATCATATTTCAAAAGTGTAAAAAATAAATAAATAATAATTATTATAAATGATAATGTCTAAATATGGTTATAACACATTTTTAGACATGATTTTAGGTCATTTAACACTTCCATTTTTATGTACACCTTGAGAAAACACATTTTTACCTTAAATTTAGTAAATTAATTTTCCTATTTTAACAATTCATTATGGTAAAAAATTAAGTGGAAAATGTTAAATAATTTAAAAAATTGTTATTCCATATAAAAGGAATTTTTTTTCAAAATTAAATTCACATAACTAGGAATGTATAATTTAAAAATGATCTAGTATAAAAATCATGTTTTTAAAGTGAAAATGTTGAAAAAAATTTAAAGTATTTATATAAAAATTCAGTATGGAGATAATTAAAACGGACTAAATAGTATTTTTTATATTTTATATTATTTTACCATAAAAAAATTGAAGAAGATAATTTAATTTAATGAATATTTTAAATTAAAACACAATTTTAAAATCAAATTTATTGACTTTCACTATTCATTGAAAAAAGAAGCATTTACAAAATAACCCAATAATTCTGTTGAAAATAATTATAATATAATTATTTTTGAATTTATGTTTATTTTAGAAAATAATTATCTTGAAATTAGATAAAATTAATTTTAAATCATTATTACAAAATTTGACTAATCCATTTATTTGGAAAGTATAGTTTCTTAAAATACATTTCTTTTCCATTTATGTGATTATTATTTTTTTCTAACCAATAATCAAAAAAAAATCTAATTTATTTGGTACTGTTGATACCTTCTAATATAATGGTTAGGATATAATTGTATACAATATAATAGTTCACTGAGACTCAGGGTTTCATGTTCAACAGGATATCAAAGAGATTAAATTTACAGAAATTTATTTTTTGGGTTGCATAAGATAGGTGATCAATGTGACAAATGATATAAAAAAGAAAGTTATTTTTTTTAAATCATGGGGTTTTATAGAGAAACTAATCTAATTTAAATGTTTTATTTTCACATCAATCAATTATGACATATATATATATTTCTAAAATTTCAAGGAATACAGTAATTCATTCAATATAAATTACATTTAAAATAAATGACTTTTATGAAATTAAATTAAATATTATTAAAACAACCATTAATATTCATTTAAATCATTATTATTTTTCTATGTGATTATATCACTAGTATTTAAATGCAGTTGGGTGACATATATGGTTTTATTTGTTAACTCAAATTATTACATTGTTTAAATTCATGTAAAAGTGACCCAAAAGGCCATTAAATATAGACTATGGTAATATAGTTATATATATTTCCATAGAATCAGAATTTTAAAATTTTTCAGGTCTTGTTAACCGTTATATATCTTTTTTAACCCCTGGTAAACCCAGTTTAACATTAATAATGGTATAATAAAATATACAATTTTTACAATTCATTTAGAAAAAATTTATTTTGAATTTATTATATAATATTATTTAAAATATTTCCAAATTTGAAATATTTTTTTACATTACATAACTTTAATGGAAAAATTCATTTAAAAATTAAATTCATAGACGGGATGATAGAGTGGGTTTCAAAGAAATTGTTTTTAAATGTTTTAAAATATTTTATGCAAAAAATAAATGTGGAATTGATACAAATTGATAATATTGGATTAGTAATGGTATAATTGATTGAATTATAATTTTGATAAAATATAAAAAAAATTGAAACCTTATAAATTATTTAGTAAAAATTGATTTTTTGATAAAAATCAATAATTTTTACTATTAATATAATAATTAATCTTTTTACAAAATTACCAAAAAAATACATGAAATATAATTTTAACATAAAAATTTACAAAATGTTGTTTGTTTTTATAAATCAATATTCAATATTTTTTATATAATTTCATCAATATTTCATTTGTACAATTCAATGAAAACATTTTGAAAGAAAATAGTATTTTTAAAATATGTAAATACATTTATGAAATTAATGAATTTTTTATAAATATGATATCATTATATAAAATAATTGTGATTAATATTTATAAAATGGTTATTTCTATTAATAATGATATATTTAAGGACTAGGTTTTAATGATCTTGTTTAAATTATAGTATATCACATATCTTTAATACTCGGTGGTGTGTTTATTGCAATATATTTGTGAGATTAAATTTATTTAAAATAAAATAATTTATAAAATCTCAAGTTGTTATAGTTATTATATGATTATATATTATTAAATATTATCATTATGTATGATAATTTTTTCTCCCATTAGATAAATATTGTATATTTAGTTCACTTGGGTGTTAAATACTCCACAACAAATTCTTTTGTGCAGTAGTAGGGTATATTAAGAAGAATGTATTATAAACCATTACACATAAATGCTCAAATGTTATAACATGATCAACTATTTTATACCCTGATCCATTTGGTTTATAAATATTTAATAACCTTTTTCAACTCAATATTTGTAATATATTTCCCTTAATACTAGTTTGGACCCACATTATGTCCTTTTTTCCACTATTGAATTTTTATATATTGTATATCATTTCAAAAAACATGAGTGTGTATCATCTTGATTTCACCTAAATTTAATTGAACTTATTTTTCATTATATATACTCAATTATACAATAATATTTTCCATCTAGTACTTTAATTTCAATATAGTATTCATGTCACCTTGATCTTCTAATTAATTCATTTCTTCTCATCCACAGTATATTTTATTAAAAAGTTTACTCCCGTAACGACAATAATATTAATAAATAAAATTCCACTAAAATTTTAAACAAATTCTTTATTATATATAGAGAAAAAACCATTACCTATTCAGATTAATATTATCCTATTTTATTTTAAATACCATTAAACATTATTACTAATGATAATATGTATTTTGAACAGTGGTCATGTGATTCGTATAAATATTTGTTTGTAACAATTACAATTTACATAGATAAAGGAAGTGATGACCACAACTAGTAGGATTTCACCCTATGAATCTTATTTATCAGAGATTATGAGGGAGATAACATCACTATGTTTCCCCCCAACCAATTCCAATTGGAGATCCATGAAATTAAGCATGAGAAAAACTATGTACATGACAAGTTCAGTCTCATCGGGACCACAAACCAAACCAAGTACGACGAACCACCACATAAAAGTGTCACCATCGCACACCTTACACTAATAGAATTTGATATTTTTTTAAGGGACATATATCAATAACATAATAATATGATTAATTATATTTTATTTTCAATGGAATAATGCACTTTTTTTTATAATAACATTAAAATGATTATTATTTTTATACAATAATAAAAACTTTATTTTTAATTAATATTCATTTTCAATTCAGCCATTTAATTTTTTTTAAATATAGGATTTTTGGAAAAGGATAATATTTTATTAATATGTTATTTTTGGAAATTTATAAAATATAAATTTTCATATAATTTTTAAGAATTTAATTCTAATTTTAACAATGGTTCAAAAACTATTATTCTAATAAATCATAGCTTTTCAATAAGGAGTTTTTTTCTTATTCTAAAAGTGAAACTTCACTAATTAAGAAGACTATTATTTAAAAATGAATATTATTCTTGGAATTATAATATCAAACGTTAACCAAAGGAGAATGTTTTATCATTTTTTGAGATAATACAATTTCATGACAAAATAAATACCATATAAATATACGGTGTGTATTAGGAAATAATAATGAACCAAAAGTGATTTAATAAATACTATAAAGTGAAAAATGACCAAATATATGTTTTCAAATTAACATAATGATATTTTATTTTTATTTAATTAATTTTATTTACCCTTTATTAATCCTTTAAAACCATGAATATATTTAATGGTTTTAAATTTATTTCATTAAGAGTCTGACTCACATCAAAATTAAAAAGAGTTTATTTTATTATTTTTGGACATTATGATTAAAAAAATTGAAATCAATATATTTTTTAAGAAATAATAGGAAAAATCAATGGAATGTTTTTAGTTATTTTAGTATATAGAGTCTAATACAACTGTTTGGGAAAGGATAATGAATTCTCAGCACATTTTCTATATAAACCCACCCAAAATGAAACTTCTCTTAACTATAAATCCTTGGAGAACGTCCACAATCATCCCAAATATACCTACTATCCTCCAATTTTCCCTCTAGGATCTCTATAATTTGTTCCCAATCATTTGGGATCACACTCTCAATGTATTCTATATTTTCCTTCTCATCTTTATTCATGTTTCTTCGTTATCTTTTTCCTTTTAAATCTGATAACAAATGACGGGATGTGTTTTTTTCATATACCAATTGTTTTAAATTTTATATCAAAATTATTATATTCTTATTTAATTATCAAAAAACCATTCTACTAATTTTTATGTAACGTCCATATGTTTCCAAAATGTCATGACAATTTTAAATACCAAACTAGTGTGTAGTGAATTCCATGTCATTTTTCTTATAAAGGGCGTTAAAATTTGTTAACTAATAATTTTTCTATTAGGGATTTAAATTTTATTCTTCCTCACTCCATGATCATGGAATAAAATATAATGATAAATGATACCTTGTTGTGTGATCTTTTTCTCACACATAATCATGATAATGAAATGAATGTGATGGGTGAGCCAATAATTACACAATGCTCCAATGAAAGTGGTAATGTTTTAGCCGCATTAAATGTCATCAAATGGATTGGGGAGAGATTTTAATCTATCAAAAAACAATTTTCATCAGCATTTCATGGTGTTTATCCTTGACTTATGTTTATGATGTTGTGTTTTATGTTTCTTCCACATTTTCCAAGATCCATTTTTTTTATCATGCTGTATCACTCCTCATTGTTCATGTTTCTCAGCAATTTTATGTACCATTGATATTCTCATTGTGTAATTTGTATCAAATTCATCATTTTAGGCCATGTTTATTCCCTTAAGGATATATATTTGTCACCCATTTCTTATGTGAATTACAAGGTTATCTAATGTAGTTTTATGTATGAATAAATATATTGAACATAGTAAAGAGGTTTACAATAAAGAGTATGTGATCATTATTTTAATTGGTATGTAATGTACCTCATTAGAAAATACATTAGGTATCTTGAACTTATTCTTTTCATTATTTTTAATTTTATATAATAAATATATTTTTAATGTTCAGTAAACAGAAGGGTAGTAATAGTGGGAATCATGTGAACTGATTAGTAATTTTTAATACTATTATTATAATTATACAGAGAAATAATTACATATAATAATATTTATAAAAATCCACAAATAAATTTGGTTACAATATAATGTGTGTTAAATCAAGGAAACAAGTTCCTATATCGATACATCATGTGGATCTATCTCTGTTGTAGTTGTAGAGAGGGTTAAAACCCAAAACACCTCATTGATCCAGACTCTAACGTGAACTGGTTAATGAAAATGGGCCTTGATGTATACATATATTGGCACTCTTAGGGGATTTGTTTTATTGATTTCAAAATCTCATTATGAATCATTATTAAAAAGTGAAAAAATCACAAAATAGTATATGATATGAAATAAATCACAAATAACATAGATTGAGCCCTGGAAATTCATAAATTAAGGAATAATTTCCATTTATATGTTACCCCTTTAATGTTTTGGATTCATGTTTATATGTTTTGTATTTTGGAAAACATCACACCTCATTTTACATTTATTCTAAATAATGTGTAGGAATAGAAAGAATCATGTAAAAAATTAGTGTGATTGGAAATGTGATGACTACCACAACGAGATGGCATGCCTAATGGGAGAAGGAATCAAAAAATCCTTGACAATAATCTCTCATCTGATCTAGTTATGAATAGAAACCTAGATCCAGATGAGAATCAAAATCCCCAGAACCAAGAACAAGATACACCTAGTGCATGAAAATGTGTCATACAACACATCATATTTGACACTACTGATGGATAAGTTTTGGAAATTAACAAACTATTTACAAATTATCATGATAGATTTATATATGAGATGAAAATGAATGAACTATGTTAAACAACAGGTGTCATAGAATTAAATTAAGGTGTCAGTATTTAGACATCCTATAAATTATTTTTATTATTATGTTATTTCCCACTTTGATTATTGTTTATCAAAATATGATTTTTTTTGTTTTAGTAGAGGGGTAGAAGTTAGAGGTTTTGTGAGAATAATGATTATGATGTCTTGTTAAATGACTGTGTTAATGATAATCTTAATGTATTAGAAGAATGAATAAATTATTGCATGACTATTCTCACTCAGAGATCTAAATATATATTTTATAATATATGTCATTTTTATCTTAATAAATTACCTTAGAATGAGAGGAAAAAATTTGAATCATTTTTGTGAAAATGTCTGTCATCATTATATGGGAGGTAAAGTTCTATTGTTGTTGATAAGAATACTAAGTTAATAGAAAATATAATTTATGTTCCCCAATATATGAGGCTTGAAATATTAATTTATCATATCTATCATTTAAAAGGCATAACAGATCAATCTTGGATTTATATCAAGAATAAAAATCCAAAAGAATAAATTTACTCCAAATAAATGGATGTGTTTATGAAATTATTTTGTAATAACTACTTACCTCACATTAGTCAACTGAAAATAGAGAAGTAATCCCATTATTTAATGAAGAAGGATGATAAATATATCAGTACAGATCTGAAGAAATTTACAATTCTTTTGAGGTATGATTATATGATATTCATCCTACATGAATGAAAGGTTAATCAATTATAAGGTGGATTAATACCTTGTATCCATATAGATTTATTCACAACAGACATTAGTAGCTAATAATAAATAGTTATCTATGCTATCAAGGTAGAATTATAGATTTGAGATAATAATCAATCACATGATTATGATAATAATATATGGATTTAATGAAAATGAAACACTAGCAACCATAAATAAAAGAAGATGATATTCCATTCATGCCCACTATTTCAAATGAAACATGGAGGAAATATTTTTAAAGGGTTTTAAAAAAAATTAAGTATAGAAAGGATATTCATCTAGAAATTGTTTACCAATGTGATTAGAAGAATTTATATGATGGTCAAAATAGATATAATTCACCTTAAAATGAGAAGGCCGCTATCAATTTAATTTAATGGATGGAATGATGGAATTAAACTAACCAGAGACTGAACTAGATGGATAATGATGGTAGCCAATGTAAGAACACCTTTAAGTCAAGAGAAGAAGGGAAATGGAATGGAATCACTATTTCTTATGAGCGTTGGGATAATGATATATGAAAATGTATACATACTACTTACGTTATAACCTCTAATGTGCTATTTGATTATATATCTATCTAAACTTTTGCAACCAAATAATTTTATAATTGTATTCAAATTTTACACCAATGATTTTATATTGATTTATGAATGAAATCTTATAATTTTGTGATGATCCCCACTCTATTATATGATTCCATTTCATTTGGTGTTTATGTGAATGAGAACCTAAAAATAATGTTATTCTTCAACTATTTTAATTTATATTAATCATAATAATGAATTTTATTTCTCTACATAATTCCAAAATAAATTTTTTTAATGTAAGTAACATTTTATATTCCAATCCAAATTATGATATTCATTCAGTATGATGATAAATATGATATTATGAGGGAAATCGCACCTATAATGTGGGTCCTGATTTCTATACAAAATTTTGTTTTTCTCTCAGATTGATTGAGAGACTTTTAATATATATTATACGACTATTATATAATAGTTTTTTTATTTCTTCTCAATAGCGGTTCCATGTCTTCCACCTGATGATGATATTTTTCTCTCATAGAGACTATATCGGGTGTTATGCGTTTTTGAATGACTCCATATAAAATTTGTTTGAATGAGTGACATGATTTTAAAAATAAACTATTGGAAAATATTTATATGGGATAATTTGCATAGGTTTTTCACCATTGTGGATGAAATATGGGTTTATGTGACTTTGTATTTATTTTTGAGAGCTGTAAAATATCATAATAAAGAGAAATTATACCCATGAATGTTTTGAAGAATTTTTTATCTACTATATAGAGATCTATACTTTTATAAAATTGACTTTCATTCAATTTATCATTAATTGGGCCTTATAAAGGAGGGAATACCAAATATATAATTTCATACAAGTTATGTAAAGTAATAATATATTGTAATATCATTTATTCTTACTAATTATCCTTTTGTCTTTATGATTTAATGAATAGTGTCTTTTGAGATTAAATTGTGGTAGTCTTTAGAGATGAAATTACTATATTTTGAAAGAACAATAAAGGAAATAAATATCACTTTTTATGTTTTTTTAAAACCCTAATAAAGGATAATTTGCATGAAAAAATTACACAGTGTGAATTTTTTTTACAAAAAATTTCATTTTTGGGTTATATAATTCCAAGATATGGAATAATACTAAATCTATTAATGAATGTGGTAATTGAAAAATGTTATAAAAAATCATTTTTAATAATATAAAACCTTTTAATGGGTTTTCATGATATTATAAACCAATATATACAATTTCTCATGACTACCTAATCTATTCCAAAAGCTAACTCAGAATGGTTATAAGTTCTTATAGGACGATAAATGCGAGGAAAACTAATAGTATGTGAATATAATGTTATTCATAACTCCTTTTCCTAAATTAATCTATAGTAGATAAGGGTTTTTATTCTAAATTTTATCATTTAAGAAGATACAGTGGTAAATATTCATGTTTAATGAAATGATTATACCATATGGAACACAACAATTAATGTTTATTGAGGAAAATTACCCACAATGGGATTTGGACTAAGATATTGTAATGATATAGAGGAACTATATTTATTAATAAAAATTTTACCCATATTCTGAAAATTTTAATTTAACATATATATTCTTACAGAATCAGTCAAAAATTTTCTCATTTAGATGGTTAGATTTTTTAATATATCATTAATTCATTACAAATTATCACCCAGGGAAAGTGAACAACATGTATGATGCCTTGTGTAAAAAGGATCAGTATACTATATCTAGGATACATATAATAGTTGATCCATTATTTTTGGATAACTAATTTTTGTATCTTGAAATCACTAAGGTGGTGATAAAATATTATCATTCTGAAATTAAAGATCATCCTTTTATACATGTGATGATTATAAAGATTAATAAGGATGATGTAAATCTAAAAAATATGGTGAGAAAAGTCCTTGACATTAACCTTGATTATAATGTAATGATAATGTTAAATAATTTTTTATTACATCCACAGACGATTTTATATAGGAGAAATTAGAGGATGAAAAAAATGCTTCATTTTCTATTAATCATATATGTAAAATCAATTATATTGATTAGAAAGATTATTTAGAGTGGGATAGAATTATTAGAGATATTGAAGAATTTGTATCTTATTTCGTAGCATGTCAGCAGGTTAAGGTTTAGAGACAAAATTCAAAGGTTCTGTTAAAATGGTTACGTATACTATAATGAAAATTTGTAAACATCACTATGGATTTTTTTGTTGGACTCTTGAAAAATTATGAAGGAGAAAATCATATATTAGTTGTAATGGATTTCCTTATGAAGTCTAAAAATTTCAACAATAACAATGAAAATTTTTCTCTATAAAATATTTCTAAGATATAGATAAATGAATATTTATGGTTTTATGGAATACCAAATTTTATTGCATCTGATCAATAACTGACGTAACCATTTTTTTCTAGTGATGTATTTCATAGGCTCTACTTAAAGAGTCGAGTTTCAACACAATATATCATCACCCAAAAAATAGGTAGCATAAGATGAAAATTAACACCTTATAGTATATCTTTAGATAGTATTATATGGATTTAAAAGGTTTTTGGGATCAAAACCTCCCTCTATCAGTGTTTTCATATAAAAATTTATTTCATTCATGAATTTAGGTGGAACATTATGATACCCACTATATAAATAAGTATTGTACCCAAATATGCTAGGATGAATTTTGAGAAAGTGATATATTTTTACTTATATTAACATGGAAATGGAAGAGAATTTTAGATCCATCATAAAAAATTCAAGGAAGATAATAGATGATATTACCTATATAATTACAATCATCAGCGTGATGTAGATTTTGAACATGATAAGAAATTGTTTCAATGAATTTCTCCAGAGAATAACATTATAAGATTCAATAAGAAATTAATGTTGATCGCTAGTTATATTGGACCATTTAAAATTCATGGTCAATTATTAATGTTATATTATCATATGTCACTTCCACTGATCCACTATAAGGTCTATGATTTTCTCCATTTATCTCTCATGAGGAAGTATATACCAGATCCTTCAAATAGAAGGAAATAAAAAGTCAACCCACTAGATAATGATATTAGTAATTAGTAAAAAATATGGATGAATAAATATTATTGAGATAACAATATATGAAAAAATAACCCTCACCTAGTTATATTTTTATGGTGAAGCAACAATCTTGAGGAATGTACATGGGTACCTATGAACATAAATAAGAAGAAGTATTTTTAGCTGTTTATCTCATAGGGAAAAAATATTGAAGTTGAAATTAATTTTATTAGGGGTATAATGTAACCCCTCAAGAGTCTATGAAATATTGTATTTCATGTAAAATAAATCCATTTGATAAATCTTTTCTAAAATGTTTAATTTATGAAATAACTATTAAAAAATAATTATTTTTATTGAAAATGTTATATTCATTTAAATTAATTAAAAATTTTATATTTTATTTAAAATTAAATTAAATGGTATATTAGTTATATTGTGTTTTATATAAATAATATAGGCTAGTATAAAATGTTTTATTTGAATTTTCAAATTTAAACATTTTATAATTTTGAAAAATTTTACTTTGAAAAACTACCTTATCATCACATTTATGAGTTTAATATTAATTTAAACTATTCCACATATATGAATTGAATTTAATAAAAATTTATTAAATGATTAAAATTTATATAATTAATATTATATAATAAAATAAACCTTATTTTTCCACAATGTTATCTATAAATAATAAAAATTAATTATCGCGATTAAATATAATATATATTGTGTAAGGTTAAACAAAAAAGATAAGTGTCAAAATGAACTTGAAATATGTAAAATTATTATTTATTATAAATTATTTATATTTATTACATATATTTTTTAATAATTTGATATTTTTTATCCTTAATAATTTATAAAATGTTTTTATAACATTTTCAATTCAAATATTTCAATTGTGTCCTCTCTACTACTTAAAAAAGGACACCCCTATCCTCTACAAATTTCATTTACAAATCCATATGTATAATGAAAAAACCGTAAAAATATCATCCTTAAATCTATTATCAATTACTATATTAATTATTTTTATTATGAATCTCTCTGAAAAAAGCCCTTGGTGAAAAACCTTCGAGTTTGTTTGAATATAAGGTAATGTTCTTAACCGAGCATTTTAATTTTATTTATTATAAAAAATCCTTATAATATTTTTATCAATGTTTATATAATAACATAAACCTGTCCCACATAATTATATCTTATTATGTTAATATAATAACCCATATTCATCTCATCCTCCATCAAATGGGAAATGAAACTATTGATTGGGTTTCTGCCAGACTACCAACTTGGACTATGATGTAATTTTCATTCCATCATCACATCTCAAAAAAAGATAAAATGGATGATTTAACATATTTATTTGATAATAATGAAATAACCATACCTATAGAAGTACAATAAAACATCAACCTTGTTACCTTCTAGTCCATTTTAAAATTATAACGTTTTGATGCATATGTGTCGACTACTTGCACCATGAAGCGATGCGATAATTTTTTCATTTCATTTTAACCTGGATGTTTATGGGGATTTACATAATGAATATATATAATATAAATGATATAATAATAATCATATAATATGAATTAATATTTACCATTCTTTTTTCCATCCATCAGCAATATGGAAGCATCGTTATTCCTTACGTAGGACTTACCATTTCAGTGAAAGGTGTAGTCCACTTTATATATCTCTATATTATTGATAACTCTAAATATTTATATAAAAAATATCTATTATATTTATATTGTTATTAATATTTTTATTTTATTTTACCAAAATACATGTATGTTGAACAAAACTTTAAAATTAAAAACAAATTTAAAGTGAAACAATTGCTACTCGAAATGTGATTTTATCAAAAAATTGTTAATAAATGAAAAATTAAAAGTCACAAGTATATCATATATGTTATGATAAATATTTTAATGGTGATGAAATATATTTATAATAATCCAATATTTATTATAAAAATGGTTCAAACTTGTATGAATATTTTTAGAATTGTGGTTATAAATAAGGTTCAAAAGATACCATGTTTTGAAATATTAATGCTAGAATCTCATTGTTTTTAAGGACCATTTTATATTATGCCTAAATTTATGATACATTGTAAATTTATTCTAAAAATGCTAAATTTTTACTTACCTAGTTATTTATATAGAATATTTCTTTCCTTTAACTTATCTCTCCTTATATACTCCAAGAAATAAATGAATATTTTTATGAAAAATCACTCAGATTTTTCTATTCGATCGAAAATTTTTTTACATCAATATTGATATTTCCTAAAAATGATATAATTAAAATTTTAATATAATAAAATAATATTTTAAATAAAGTATTATCCATGGTTTAAATTTTTGGAAATAATTTAAAATGAATCTTTTTCCCACTATTCTGAAATTGAATTTTTGACTTTTTACTAAAAATTCTAAAAGAAAATATTTTAACATGTACAATAGGAATAATATTTTCCCCACCCATCACCTCTAAATAATATAAATATTTATTTACATGTTGCTTATTTTTTTAGAGAAAATGTTTTCTTTATAATTTTATAAAATTTGGATTATAATGAAGTGATTTTGAAATGGACTATTTTTTTCATTAAATTGGGTTTTTATTTTTTTATAAAATTTATGTTCAATATTGAAAACAACCTTCATTGTTTCTTATTCTTTACTAGGTGTTTTACCTAATTATTCCATATTTATACATTATTTTTATAGTTTTTGTATATAATAAAAATGTGTCTATGAAAACCCATTAATGTATATTTCTATAATGAATTAAAGTAATGTTTAAGAAACAAGTTTCATTTCCACTATTTATTCCAAGATGAAATTTTTATTAAACAAATCTCATTTGATGTGTTATATCTGGATGAATGTGTTATAATTTCTTTAACAAATATTTATGATTTTAATTATTTATTGGTTGTACTTATAGATCTCTCCAATTCATTGGGTAAATATTTATATCCAATGAGATAAACTAGAGAAGACTGAGGAGTGATACTTATTTAGTATGCGACTCTACCGACTAAGATATTTATGTCAATGAACCATGAATTATATGATGGTTTGGAGAGAGCACACATTCTTTTATGATATCCTTGGGTGTGAAACATGACTACTATGATGATCTGGGGAGTGAACCCAACCCCTTATGATGGTCTTGTTAGTGAATCCTATTATACTTAGGAAGTAATTTTCTATGTCTATACGTATACCAAAAATCTATTTATTATTCCACTATTATGTTTTAAGAGATAATTTTATTTGATTCTTTTTTGATTCATATCTTATTTAATTTTATAATTTGTTATATTTCTAAATCTCATTGTATATAATATAAAGGGTTTGTTTTTAAATTAGTATTCTCATGTTATCTGGATATATCATTTGTTAACCAATACAAAGCATCTTAGATATCCATTACTAATAATTCATTCCCTCATGTTATAGATAATTTTATTATGTTTTATAATTTTAATAAGTGAAATATTAATTCATATCATAGTGGGAGAAGATATATTTCACTTATATACAAATGGTTTATGTATCCATGTGAACAAAAAAATTATATCTTTTTGATTATGGAATTGATCATTATGTTATGTTTTGAATATTCCTATAATAAGATGTAATATCAATATATAGTATATTTAGGTCATTAAAAATTATCTCTGTATAATTTTCATGTCATTATGGAAGTAGACATACCTCAATCCGATATGATTTTAAAAAACATCACAAATCACATGCATGTCAGGTAAATTTCCACAATATCCAAGAAAATATGAATTTTACCAACACTATATCATGGGTTTTATAGTTAAGCTCACTACAACATATCTACTAAAACCCATTAGATAAATTGGTCAATAATACACCAAAAAATTCCTAAACCATGATATGAATCATAATAAAAAACCCACCACCTAAATTTCCTCACAATGAGAATGATGAACTAGAGCACTTACACATTTTTTCATTTAGGTAGTTGAATGATGCATGAAGATGGTCATCCAATAGTAATGAAGGACTCTTTCAAATCATGTCTGTCGAAGTATTCAAATCCCAAAAATGGATATACTCCACTTATAATAGCATGAATGAATAAAGAAACTTTATATCAATATAAATGTCATGGGTGCTTCCCATTAATTGGATTCCCCATTGCATAATAGAACTAATTAAACACCATGTTAGGATTTGAATCCAACAATAAAAAATATAATAATAAAAAAACACACAATTTTATTTTTTCTTAAACTGATGACGATGATGATGTAGTCCCACAATGGTATATAGATATCATATATGCCCTCATACATATTTTCCAAAAATATTTTTCTATGTAAAACCCCCTGGAAAATTTATAGAACTCTCTAATAACACAATTCATTAAACAAAAGAAAATGTTTGTAGTATTCATGAGAATTGATGACAATAAAATGATCTACTAATTCCAATAACAGAATTAAAAATAGGTATTCAGAATATCCACATAATTAGACTTTATACGATTATATATTAATTTCATATCGATATCTAACAAAAATATGGATTTTCTGTGGATTGAATAAATAATCAATCGATGGATGAGGATATCATTTTTTCATTGCCAATAGGTTCATGTGATGATATCAAATATATAAATGCATTCAACCATTGTCCTTATTTAGAAAAATATTATCAACACCTCAGGGCGACCTAATTGAATATTTAAAACCATCCTAAAATATAGCCTAAACATTCCCCTAAGTCACTCATAACAAAGAAGGAACCATCCAATTCAATGATTATGATATCTAATCAGAATATGGATGTGGATAATTCCAAAATTTGGTCTCACAAAATGGGTTATAATTTCTATTTACATATGAAAAACCTTATGGTACTATTCAAAACCCCATGGAAACCCATATTGTTGAGTATCTTATGAACACATAATTTTCTTTCCAATTATGTATTGTATGGATGAAACACACATTTGACTCTTTGGAGTGTATCTCTCACCAACGAACACCACAAGATCTCCATTAGCGACATATAACACAATATTTCACAAAATGTGAACAAAAATATATTAAACTGAATAAAACTATTATATGGCTCGGATGATGAGTTATGACTATAACTATAAACACCAGATGTCTCACAAAGAGCATTATTTTCCCAAAATTATCTCAAAATCAAAATATAATACATATATACAATCTGAAACTCTGATTGGTAGAGTCTATACTAAGGAAACTGCAAGCCATTCCTCCTCATGATAAAAATAATGTAATAGTTTTGGTGTAATAAAGAAATGAGTTTTTCATGAATCAATCAAAGTGTTCGACTAAGTATAAAAAAACATGGAGCCAAAAAAATAAGTTTAGATTGATCGATGCTAGAACCATAAAATCATGAAGCGGAGAAAAACATACTCCATGATATATTGAGAATAGATAATGACCACCACCATGATTTCACTCTTCATTATGAGGATGAGGAAAATATAAAAATGATCCTAAACTATACTCATCATCTATTCACTAATCCAATTAATTACAACTACTATTTCTACCTTGACTAAAACTTTGGTTCAATTGTTATGCAATCTCAATGCTAATGACCTCATTATCTATAAAAAAACATGTTTATAATCACTTCTCAATGTCATGGGTTCAACCGCCCATAAAAAATGATGATGAGGGATCATACATACACCCAAAAATCAGAAAACAATCTTGTTTTTAACAACCACATATATATCATCCTTTTTAATTTATTTAATATCATTGATAAATTTTATTAAAAACAATAGTTAGTGTAAATAGGCCACAATAACTTTTTTAGATATGAATATGAGATAATTTTTAAAATTATTAATTTTTCAATCAATTATTATATTATGTATATTATTTCGGTATGATTTAAAATGTTTTATTATTGGTGAATGTTAGAAATTAATATTTTGGTAAAACTATATTTATTATGATAAATCATAAAATAGAAAATGAACATTATATTTTTTTTAATTTTTATGAATGTTATGAAAGATCAATTTTATTTATATTTATCTAATTACTCCCATTAGTATCATCATTTTACATTATTTATATATAAGCAATTTATTATGCTTGAAATTCATTTTTTTAGAAGAATTTTTTAAAGTCAATATGGTCATTACATATTAAATAACCTAAATAAAGAAAAAAGGAAAATTATTTTAATTCAATTTTTTATTAGATTTTTTTGATGAATATTAAGCCATATAATGATTATCACTTCTCAAATAGTTAATTTAAAGACATCATTTTCATCAAAAATGCATCTTCCTATAATACAGTTTTAATCACGTATTGTGGGGTTAATATGAAATTAAATTATACCACTCTTATGAATTGTGTTTGATAAATTTAATGAAATTTTAAGTATCAAAATAATTAATATAATGTAACAGGTGAAATAAAATTTTTGGTCATTTCTAATAATAACCATAGTAAATATTTCTCATCATGTTAAGAGGAATAAAATTGTGTTAACACCTTGCTGTAAAACATCAAATTATCTATATAGAATTACATTTTTATATTGGTTGAAATACTAAATAATTAATTATTTGTTAAATAACTGAATAATGTTTTTATATATTTTTGTAATTTGATAACACATGCATTACTTTTGAAAACAATAATTTATATTTTACTAAGTTAAAAACTATTTTTCAGTTGTTTTATTTCATTGAATGTTTTGAAGATTACAATAAGTATTAGATATATCCAAAAGTCAACAAACAATAAATTTTTTATTATTAAAGCATGAAATTATTTTGAAACTAATATATTACATTATTTAATGGTGAAATTAATTTTAATCTAAAGTCTTGTATTTTCCATAAAAATTTTTTCATGCATTTTATGTTCTGATATTATAAGTAACATAGTTTCTTTTAGGAAAAAAATATAAAAATAGTAATTACAAATATATATTTATCATATGAAAAACATATGAATTCCTCTTTTATAATATTTCAAATATTTAATATATTTTTTAATAAATTAAATTACAATTGATAAATATAAAATATATTAACTATTTTTTAATACAATATGAGATATGAATTATAAATAATCGCGATTTTTTTAAATGGATGTCACATCACTCATGTAGAATATTTAATACATTACACAAAATATTTCCCAAATACCATATTAGTTTAGTTCCTTTCGAAACATGGAACAGAAACGTCGATTCTCATGGAATATAATCTATTTTTTCAAGAAATATCATTCCCATTAGTAGTCCTACTTAAATCATTTCAATATGTCATACATATAGAAAACATAAAAACGATGACCTTAGTTACATAGTAAGGGTAAATAAAGATAATATGTAACAATAAAAATAAGAACCTAAGGGAATGAAAATGTGATAATAACAGTTAAAAATTGTACACTGTATATAAAAAGATTATATTCCTGAGTCCTGGAATAATGATTAGTATTTCATAATACATGAATCATAAGGAAATAAAGTGCATAAGACAGAAATAATAATTTATAAATGATGCATGGAACCATGAAAAGAAAAATATACATATAATAATGATAACCACGATATTTATAGAAATTTTACCAAGGATATATTTATAGTTAGTGTTTACATACCATTCCATCTTGGTTTCCATGGTTAACTCCCATAACCATATTTCTAGTCATGGTTCACTCCCATAACAATCTCAGTGGAAAAGGTCAATTATGTCTATCTCATTAGAGATACATATTTTTCCAATGCATTAGAGGGAGATATAGTACCCACTCATCTCATAATTAAATCATTCATATATTCACCAAAATAAAATAAATAATTTATCAAATTAGAACCACTGGAATGAAATGGTTCTAATAAATGGCATGCGATCATATGAAAACCTATAGAAAATAAATGGGTTTCTTGAAAATAATACCTTCCTAAAAATAAAAATTAATAGAAAGAATAAGAAAGGTAAAATTACATCATATCCCAATTAAAACATTATTAATATCAAAAAAATTATCTTAGATGGTAAATAATTGTGAGATAACTCCAGGAAAAAACTATTTGGGAAAATACCCATTTTTAAAAATAATGAAATTCCAAACATAAAACTTTTTGGAAATATTTTTTTCTTAGACAATATATTTGATAAAATACGACGTAAGATTTCAAAAACACATTAAAATGTTAATAATTTCATTATAATCATTTTTACTTCAAAGTGATATTTTGTGATCTTTTATAAATATGTCTGAGTAAAATAATCATTAGACATTTAAATGTGTCTCATACCAATTTTTTTTTTTTTTTTCATATTCTCCATTAAATTATAAACATAAAATAAGCATAAAATATCATAAAAATAAGTATAATACAATTATAACATGTCAAATGGTATTGGATACAGATTGGAAAATAACCTTAGTGTATAAATAACATGTGTCTAAATGACAGAAAATTGAGACAAAACATCCTTACTCATTTAGTAACTTTGAAACAATAAAACCCCATGAGATAGAGGCCGTAAAATGTATATATAAAGACAAAATATTAAATTTAAAAATTAAAAGAATACCTACATGGGAATATATTCACCAAAATATGAAAATTATTTGTAAATAAGGAATACATCTCACATAAATAAAATTTGAGATGAAATTCCCCTTCCTCACATTTGACATCCATAAAATGTGTTAAACCCTATAATATAATGGTTTAAAGAAATATATTAACTAATTAAATAAAAATATTAATATTAATAATGACTTATAATATGATTTTGTAACATGTTATGTCTCAATCATTAAAAATATTACGTTTCATTCATAGTTTTACGTGCATTTGTTTCATTGTTTCATGATCGATTCATTTATTAAAAATTTGGGATGTTTTTTTAAAATTAAATTAAATCTATATATGTAAAAATAAATATTATTAATTTACTACCTTTACTATAAATGGTTCCTTATATCATTTTCATTTCATACATGAGGATGATTCATTAGATAAAATGTCAATGATAAATGTTTACTTAATTTTGACTATTTTTTCGAACACCATGAACAAGTTTTATTTTATTTTCAAATATTATTATATATTAGTTATAGAATATAAAATAGGTTATATATGACATGTTAATATCTTAATTATTGATAACAATAGTTTTAAAACCATCCATGAAGGTGTTAGTGACAAATCATTATTGATGGAGGCAATTAACCAGCATAACTTGGACAATATTTTCATTTATTTGGATACGAGGTGATGGGAAATGAAATAGATATGAAATATTCAATTAGAAATATAAAAATATAGTATATAAAATTTTATGGGGTTTTCATTTTTTTATAAGAAGGAGGTGGAAAGAATTTAGAAAAAATAAATAAATTAAGAGAGGTAATTTGG
The DNA here is from genome assembly GCA_963277665.1 of Viscum album. NCBI lineage: Eukaryota > Viridiplantae > Streptophyta > Magnoliopsida > Santalales > Viscaceae > Viscum > Viscum album. Next base: position 2,079,806,452 of record OY728137.1, on the reverse strand, counting down.
GAATATTACGTCTTGAATATCACCTTCTTAAGAGATGATTTGGGACCCAAAATTTGGACTTATCCTGAGAAAAAAAGAAAAATTTATGTTGGTAATATAAGGAGGAGAGGTTTAAGATGATATATAGAGTGATAAATGTCTTCTGGGTTGAAATTCTATGGTGATGGTGGTATTCATACATGAGGAGAGGTGGGTTTAAGGGATTAAATAATGAATTTTTTATATTTAAAGGTAACAATTTTGAGGTGGAATTAAATTAAATGAATTTTTCTAAAAAATAATAATTTTTATGATTTCTATGGTCTAACCACATCTTGAAAATCATTTAAAATTTTTATTTTTTATGTATTTTAAGCATTTACCCTTTTTACTTTATCATATTTCATTTTTTTACCTATATCGTTGTAAATAGTTTATTTCGCCTGGTAAATTTTTAATACCTAAAAATAAAATTGACTATATAATGAAATATGGACGTTATTAATCCAAAAATATAATCAATTTTATCTAATTAAATTTATATATCTGTTAAAGTTATATATTAAATTAATTTCGTAGATACAAAGAAAAAGCATTGGTTTATAATCAAACGTTCCAATGTTCACAAAGTTTTTATATCCAATTTCAATGTAAAATTTATTTAAATGGAATAAATAGGATTAGATTATAAAAAAATGGAAAATTTTACTTTAGAAAAGAAACATAATTTAGTTTTATGAATAATATAGATGAAAATGCACCATTAAAATAAAATTCCATATTTTCACTATTCACTCAAAAATGATGTTTCTCCAAAAAAATAAAAAAAATAATCTAAAATAAATTTCTACATACTTATTTACATTTTTTTTTTATTTTTTCATATAAATTTTCTATATTCTCAAAAATATATATTTAAATTTTGTTTTTAATTAAAGGATGTTAATATTATAACTTTGAAAATTATAACGTTTTATTCACAAAATTGTGTTTGTACTTATATTATGACTATAAAAATTATTTGAAGAATATAAAAAAAACTATTCAATATATATCATAAATAATTTATTAATGTAATTCAGTAATTATAATTAATTCAATTAATTAACTGAAAATTTTATTGGGAGGAAAAAACTATTTGCCTTATAATTAAATGGTGTATACATATATTTTCATCTCTAATTAATTTTCATCCAATGAATTAATCTTATAAGCCATATAATTGGATAAATTTTTAAATATATTTTATAACCATTATTTCAATGAAAATTTTATATTTTTTTATATAAAATAATTATATTTTTATAATATACTATATGGTTGGTAAAACTCAGTCATGCATGTAATGCTATCAATTAAAATAACTCATAGTTATTCATAACGTATGTCAAATATAGTGTTTCTTATACTGAAAGATAATAAAATTGGGGTGTGTAATGGAATATCGGCATGGTGCTATATATAACTCAATCCAAACATAGTATTTTTATTTTAATGAAATCTATATCCATATTGTGTGAAAAAAAATTATCGAAAATGTTAAAATAATTCCAGAAAAATCAAAACAGTATCGTAGTGGTACATTATTCCCACTTAGGGTGAATATTATCCATGAAATTTTCATGAGTTTTCATTGTATTAATACATGAATGATCTATTCATTGAAACCCACATTGGAAAATTGAATACAAAAACATAATTTTTAAAAAAAATAGGAAAATAAAAATTACCAAAAGTAAATCATAAATAAGACTATTCATTGGACCATATAGGTGAAGATTTGGTCATAGAGTTAAATCATAAATAATAATAGAGATTGATAAATACGATCGATCATCAAAAGGTGGGTGATCCATAGAAATTTAAAAAACATAAAAACATAAATGAAAGAAGTGTGAAAGAGGTCATTGATATAATCATTAATGATGATCACAAGAAAAATTTTTATTTCAATACACATTTATTAATAATGAAATTTTTTCATGAGAAGATATATTTATATTGTTTTTGTACAGCCTCATGTTTTTTCTATAATAAATTTCCACATCATCTCTTATCCAATGAAAAGAAGTTGATCTTTTCTTTCCTATAGAATTTTTAGATCATTAGATCAATAAATAGAATGATAGCTCATTCCATGTATCTTTATCTCAAAAAAAGGTTTCCACAAGTTATTAAATATTCATAAGTCCACCTATAGTGAGATAATACTTTAATCTAGAAAACTCCCTTTTAAGTTCCACTTAATCATTCAATAAATTTATAACCTTTCAACCCATATGAAAGATAAAAATATATAAAATTAGAAAGGCATACACTAAATAATTTTAACATCTATCTCCCATATATGATAATTTATTTCTTCGTTGTCACATTCAAAATTTAGAAATACCCTTATCATGTATCCACTAGAAACATGGAAGTAACCTAAATTAAAATACATACTTATTGAAAACATGAATGTTTCCTTGTTCGGAATTTTATTTTAAAAATTAAAGAAGTCAAAAAACTACATCATTGATAAAATAATACTCCTTGTAAAAAAATCTGTAATCAGTTCCAAGGTAAATAATCCCAATAAATTTATTAATTCATATCCAACATATCTTTATCCAAACATCGTTATCATAATATAAGGAACATATTAAGGGTCTTATTAACATAATCACCACATTAATTTTCATGGTTACTAATATCATTCAACATATTCTTTAAAATCATTAAGTAATAACTATAGTAGACCAGTACTTAGATGACTAATTACTTTGTAATACCATAAATGTAATTATACAACAGTATTTATTAATTCTATTAAAAAAACACTATCATTCCACCAATTCATTACTTTAATCTACATTTCCAATAGTGATTACATGAGATTACCCATTTTTTATTCAATTATGAGTTAGAATAAACTGATAATAATCACCATCCCTATGGTTTGGGCACTGGTTAGCATAATTCTCATTATCCTTACACATGTTTCACTATTGTGGGGGAGTATTATTTGAAAATTATTCTCACCATTTTCATTTTTAACTAACTTATTCTCATCACATAAGTAGTAAAATTCCTAATTAGCATCCTTTTTAAACTTAAAACATATATTAGACCCCATATTACAACTTCCTCTATGCTTCCTCCCACACATAGTGCATAAATGAAATATGGTCTTCATTTCTATATGGTGTTATGAATTTCATTTCAACTTCATTATTTATTCTTGACAAAAATATTAGATTGATACATAACTCCATCATTTATTTCAAACATTATTGAAAAATTCATGATATCTTTATTGCTACTAAAGTATTTTGTTTAAAACTGACTTTTGTTACTTTACATTAATCCAGTGACGAACTTATCAAATTTACATTCAGGTTGGATGATAATGCTAGAAGGATACCATGAAGGACATGTAAAATTTTCTTTATCGGTTTCAAAAGATTCATTAATCATTTTCATAATCACAAGGATCACATTTTATGTATTTTCTTTTAATAAATTGAGGAAATAACATACTGAAAAATAAGTTCATGGACTCATCCAATTTAATGGATTTCATTCCAACTTTCAACGTCATATTTGTGATTATATTCCACCACTATTCTTATTATCCTTATAAATGATAATCAGCCAAAATTAATTTTTAATGTTTTTAATAGTTAATGATGGAAAATATTATATTAGTAATACTAATCCATTTCTTATAAATATGTGGATTAGAATACCCACTAAAATAAGTTTACTATTTCATCTTGAATGGATCCACATAAATTTGTTCCCTCCTTTACTCATATGGAATCCTATCATGATTCATGTATTTTATTTGTATAGTAATTAAATATTCAATTTCCTCCTACAATAAAAATTGATTTCATATAAGGATGAGAATAAAATTTCCCATCACATATATTATTAATGTGGTTCAATCAGGTTCCATAAAATGACTAAAATTACAAATAATAGTTTGAAAAATATTTACCATAATTAAAACCACATAATCACTGAAAATCACTTATAGGATGTTTAAATCAGTATACCTGCATTTAAATCTAAAAAACATTAGGCTTACCATTAGAGGAAACCCTAAAAATATCCTTGTAAAATATCACTAGCGATCTCAGTATGTTTTCTTGTCATAGTGATCATAGGTTCACTTAAATTCCTCAATGATAACTACTAAAGTGACCCTATATTTTCATACATGGAAATTACATCACTTATGTCCAATAATTAATACATTATACAAACAAATTCCTATAGAATATATTTATTTAGTTCATTTGGAATAATTTAATAGAAATTTATGGTATTGTTTATGATCTTCAATATATATCCAAAAGATCATTATATTTAATACCTTTATTATGAAAATTCTTTATAACTATGGAAAAGAACACATAAGAAAAGCGTGAACTCAGATGCTCAGTAAGGGTATACATGGAAGATATGTAAGCACAACATGAACATGAGGGGATGAAAAAATAAAATAACAATTGATAATTATACAATACAAACAAAATAGAATATTCATGTGTTATGGTGTAAGGATTTTAATTTCATAAGACATATATCATAAGGAAATAATGAATAAATTCCAACAAAGAATAACTTAGGGATAAAAAATAGAACTAAGCCAGGATCATAAGAATATAATAATTATTCCCATATTGGTGAATTCATTGATTCCAAGACCATCTTCCTAGTAAGTTTTAACTTCCCATACCAATATGGTAGCCATGGTTCACACGCATGGCCATCTTGTTAGTTATGGTTCACTACCATAACCGTCTTGGAAGAAAAGGTATATTGTATATATGTCATTAGATATAAATAATTTCCAAATTAATTGGATTGAAATATAGGTCACACCCATCTTATAATTAAATTATAAATATGTCTTCCACAGGAACCTAAATAATTTTTTCACAATATAACCAATGGAATGAAATGGTTCTCATAAAAATCATGTAATAATAACATAACCCATGGAAAAGAAATGGGTTTAATAATAATCATTACATAATAAAAATAGACATTAATATAAATAATATCAATGGAAACATTCATGAATATCACAATTAAAACATATGTCACATCAATAAATGTTATATTATATTTAAAAAAAAATTGGTAAAACTCTTGAAAACAATTCATGAAGAATATATCCCTTTTTTCAACGAGAAACACTATTTCAGACATAAATTTTTTTTAAATTTTTTATCAAAAAATTTATATTTGAAAAAATATAAAGGATGATTTTAAAAACTCTATGAAACATAGAAATTTCTTCATAATCAAATTTCCATGAGAATTAGCTTATGTGATCTTTTAAAACATTTCATGAGGAAAATAATCATAAAACATTTCAAAGTGTTCATACAAATATGAAACATTTTTATCATAATACCCAAGAAAGAATAAAATTTTAAAAATATTAAAATATCAATAATATAATTATTTTCATGATATAACATTTAAAAAGTAAGTGTAAACAGCACATAAAAAACTAAGGTGAATAAGAAAATTGGAGTCTTAAATAAAGAAAAAATGAGATAAAAATAACATACACATTTGATTACACATAGAGTGTAAAACACCATAAAATATAAAACATAAAATATATATTTAAATACACATAAATTAATGTATAAATGTATTTTAATAAATTCATGGGTTTTTTGTGCACCACTCAAAATAAATCATTAGTGAATAAGGAAAGTATCTCACAGATATAAAATGTTAACCAACATTCCCTTACGTCACGTTCAATATCTTTTACACCTGTTAAAACCTCCAATATAGTTGTTTAAAGAGGTTTAATAACTCCTTAAATTACTATATTAAAATTTATAGTACTTTATTTTATGATTTTATAAGATCTTATGACACATTCATTAATAATATTTCGATATTTTTAAGGATTCATGTGCATTTGGTTCATGGTTTCATGATCGATTAATTTGTGGAAAACTAAGGATTTTATAATAAAATGATATTAAAAATCATTATTTGGAGGAAAATATTGTTAATTTACTTCCATAAGTATCATTTTATCCATATATCATTTTAATTATTACACGATGATGATTCATCAGATAAAAAATTAATGATAAATGTTTAGTTTATTTTGGCAGAATTTCCGAACACCCTGAACTAATAACATTTTATTTTCTATTATGAGTATATTATGAAATAGGTTATAATAAAAATATTAAATAAAACTAACCATAAAATTAATTTTAAAACCATCCATAAATGGGGTAATTAAATGAACTATTATTCACAGAGGTGACTAATCTGCATTATGTGGACAATAATTTCAATTAAATTACTAAAATTAGCAGAGAAATGAAATGGATATTAGATATTCCATTAGAAACATTAAACTCTAATATATATATTATTATATATTAATCCTCAAATTATGGATAAATGATAAGATTCAAAATTATATAAATAAAATAAATTAAGGGAGGTACATCCAGAAAATTACCTCTTCAATGTTACCTCCTTGAGAGACAATTATGGACTGTAAAATTGGTCTATTGGTGAGACAAAAAGAACATAGACATAGGTAGACTGAGGAAGAGAGTTTAGGGAATATATTGGATAAGATAAAAGTATTTCAGTGTAAAAATTGAGGGGTGATAGGTGGTATTTACATTGTTGATAAGTGGTTTAAATTTGTTAAATAATGGATATTTTATATTTAAACCCAACTATTTTGAAGTAGAATTAAATTCATTAACCTTAAATGGAAATAATTTTTTACGAACTATTGGGTAATGAAACACCTCAATAGAAATTTAAATTTTATAGTTTTTAGGAATTTTGAGCATTTTCCCTTGTTAACTTTAACCTCTTTCATTTGATACATATACTGTGATAAATTATTTTCTTACCATGGTAAAATTTTTATTCTTAAAAAATGAAATTTTCAATACAACCAAACACCGACCATATTATTTCAAATAATTTATAAATTTTACATAATTAAATTAAAATAATTAGAAAAATTATATATTAAATTAATCCCATAAAGGCAACTAATAATATGTTTTTAAAGACAAATATTCGAATGTTCACAAATTTTTTAAATCAAATTTAATGATAAAATTTTTTCAAATGACATAAAATGTATTATTTTGTAAAACTATATCTAGTTATAAACCATAAAAAATCAAAAAAAAAATTAATATATATAAATAAAATTGTAGAAATTTTTTTGGATCTAAAATGCAGTATTTTTCATTATTCATTCAAAAAATTAGTTTCCTAGAAAAATATAAAAAAATTATATAATATAAATTTTTATATCCTAGTTTCAAAAAAATATATATTTTGTAAATTAAAAATTATAAAATTTTTCAAATTTATATTTATAATGAGTTCTCCATTAAAAGGCAGAATAAATTCCCCTTTGAAAAATATGTTGTTGTATGTGTAAAATTATCTTTGTTTATATCTTATTCCTATAAAATCAATTTGATGACTATAAAAATATTTCAATGAATATATATGATATATATTTAATTAATATATTTCACTAATTTTATTTAATTTAAATTATTAATTCAAAATTAATTTTATAGAATAAAACAAATCTCTTTTAATCAATTGGTATATATATATTTATTCATTTATAATTAATTAGTTTCCAATTAATACAGCTTATAAACTATATATTTCTATATGGTGGCTAGTGAAATTTATAACCACTTGTTTAATGGATAGTGTTTATATTTTTACATTAAATAATATTATTTTTATAATATAATATTGTTATGTAATATTATGTCTTTCATATAATGAATGTAATCAAAAGAACTATGTGTTTTGTGTAACACAGGCCAAGAATAGGGTTGTGTATACTGCAACCTAATATAAGTGTGGCATGTAGCATAATATCGACTTGGTGTTGCATATAACGTATGTCAAACATAGTTATTTAATATATAACATAATTTATATTAAGTATTATGTGAAATAAAATATATCTAAATGATAAAATGAAATTTAAAAAAATATTTTAAACAATCCCATAGTTTTATATAAAATTTTCCTCCACATTCCCAAATTTAATGTTTTGTTTTATTCTGACCTTAACACATCTTATATATTAATTTTTTATTACTTAGTTATATTTTTTTATTTACTCAATATAGTTTTATAAAATAATAAATACTCACTGTCAAACTCCTAACATTAATAATTCATTAATTGTTTTCATAAATATATTAATAAATTATGTTCAGTTATAAATTTTTTTTGAAGTTGTTGTTAATATTTTTATCATGGTATTTTATTTTAATTTTTTTAAGTCATTAATATTTACTATACATTATTAGGTGAAATTGATGTAGTAGGTAATTATATTATAAAAATATATAATAAATTATTTTAAGAATATTAGATGTATTAAATTCTGGGATAATTAGTTCCTTAAACTAGTTTTACTGAAAAATATTATATATTATGGAAATTTAAATGTTTAGAATATAATTTCATAATATTCCATATGACTTCTTTGACACGTATGTCACTACGTCGATACCCCAAGATCAATGGGACACATGGCCTAACACACATCTCCCTTAAAACAAGAGGTTGTAGACCAGTAGCGAGAGCCTAGGGTGTGTTTATTGGTCGACTATACCCTCATTAACAATGTTTATTGCAAAGAATGATTATAAATAGATTAAAATAGCGTAATAAATTTATGTAAAAAATATGAAATTGTGAAAAAAAGAGAAAATAGTAATAATAATTGATCTAAATAGAATATAATACAAGAATACAACAACTGATAATGATATGTAATTCCACTAGAAACCTGGATAATATGGATACAATAAAATAGGAAAATCATGTTCTAGGAATGTATAAATGAAGTCAAAAAAATATCTCAAGCATCCAAAGCACTGTCTCAGTCATTTTTTAACAATATCCTTCATAAAGAGCAATAAATCAGATGATCGAAGTCATATTATTCCCATTATCAATAAAAATACTCATGTTATCAACTCCAAGTACCAAATGGTACTCTGAGAGGGAGAGAGATAAATTTTAATGCGCCCCCAACAATGGTGACTACAAGAATAAAACAACTAATAATGATATGTAATTCCACTAGAAACCTAGAAAATATGGATACAATAAAACAGGAAAATCATGGTCTAGCAATGTATAATTGAAGTCAAAAAAATATCGCAACCATCCAGAGCACTGGCTTGATCATTTTCTATCAATATCCTTCATAAAAAGCAATAAATCAGGTGATTGAAGTCGTATTATTCCCTTTATCAACAAAACAATTCATGTTATCAACTCCAAGTACCAAATGGCACTCTGAGAGGGAGAGAGCTAAATTTTAATAGGCCCCCACCAATGGTTACTACAACATCTCGCTAGTGTGATTAAAATATTACAAAGTGAAATCATGCATATATAATTTAATTAAGTATAATTTAACTAAATACCCATGTACCTACTTTAGCCATTGACTGGTATACAAACATAACCAGTAAATTAAATTATTATTACCAGTTTATAAATAAGTGACATGTTACAATATTTAAGGTTCAATATTATGAAAAGGAAACATGTAATGACATTTAATAAAGATGTTCCAAGGTAATAAGTAACACAATAAAGACCTAAAGGGTCTCAAACTCGGTAATAACAATGGCCTTGAGAAGGGTAAGAGTGTAATACATGAATCCTAATACATCGAATTCCATAATAGTATTTTTATTGAGTCCAAGGAGTTTAACTAAGGTAAAATGGTGCTAAGGAAAATAGGGAATGATGGGCTATAACCAGGGAACCAACATGTCGATGTTTAATGTGAGGAGTGCATCCCATACATCCATTCTTGATATTTAAGGGCCCCTATGGTGTCATATTGGGAATACATGAATTGACAAGGATTAGGAACAAGGTGGGTCTCAAACTAAGAAAGTTGAATACTTGATTCAAAATGGGGTCCTCTAGTTATTATAGGATTCCCTAATAAGAATCCAATGCAAGCTCGTGTCTAGAAATTCCAAATAAATTATGAATTCAGGTAATATTTTTTTGGTTAAGACTTGGATTTCATTAGTTTGATATGGTTAATTAGCATGAAAACATTTAATCAATTCAAAATTAATCAATAAGTCCATTAGGTCCACTCCTAGTCATTGAATAGTGGGACAAGTCCAAGTAGCATACAAAAATTTTTAATTACAATTTAATAATAGTAAATTATTCAGTTTCATTCTTCTATATTCAAATAATGATGTAATGGATTCTATAGACATGAAACCTGTTAATGATTCACAATTAATCTGGTCAAGTCTTATACTTATTATACATTCCAACTTCTATTTCGCATTTATTTATCAATTAAAGAACGTACATTGGGTTGTTCATGGGGTGAGAATACATGGTGCATTCCACTATGAAATTCATTATATAATTCAATCCATTTAATATAAAAAACATACCCTTATAAGTGTCAAGAAATGTTACACCGAAACGGTGGATCAAACATGTTAAATACTAACAATCCAATTATAGAATAACATCTTACCTCAGATGGATGGAGTTATGGTCATAATTATAAAAAATTAATCACTTATATCATAATACAATAACCATACAATTGTAATGATTTTAAACTGTAATATATATTAAATAAATTGCACTTGATGAAATCAGTGGGCCATACATGACAATTCCAAAATAAAAGAACATCAGAGATGATTTATAGACCACCCACAATAGGCTTCAATGTCTTCTATCCTCTGGTATCAACCCTTGATTTTACTTTTATAAGAATATATCTAAGAAGATAGGGAGAATTATCACTCTCTGATATCTGGGTTGAGAGAAAAAGAGTAGGAGAAGGATTAAATGGACTCGAGTACATGTCATTGCGCAACCAACGTGATGAAAGGAAGCTCGATCAGATCCTGAATGAAGGATATCCCTTTATACCAAGATATGGACTTCAAAAAAAACATAAATGAGATAATTTTTTTAATAACTATATATCATGGATTAAAAAGAAGGATCAAATCTAATTATATCATTGAGGAAAAAATAGTAAAATTATCGTCAAATTATCTAGTGCACGTTTTTCTTGCATGGATTAAAAAACCGTAAGAAATCCATGAATGGTTACCTAGGATGAAGGGTCATTTTCACAGTTAAGTAGCATGGTCTTATGAAAACCATGTATTTTGGTTTGGTCTATAAAATTATATATGCCCGGTTGGTTAAATTGTATTCCAACTATGTGCTAACTTTTCGACATGGACAGTTTTCACAAAAAGATGTGTTTCATGCTCCGAACATGCCCAAGAAAACCCTGAGACAATTTTTAACATCGTAGGCATCCATGTTAGGTCCAAAGTAATGATATAGATATAAATTTAAATCATCCATTGCTGAGTGAAAAAACTGGGTTCATATAGTCTTCAACTCTTACAAGAACTCTTCCATCAGTTCACCTTCCAAGGGTTTAGAGACACTAGATGAGGGAAATTTTTTCCATTGAGAACATATCTTTGTCTATAATTCCCACGCCTCATCCTACATAAGGCTATGCTGGTATAACACCAATAATAGTGGGCAGACTGTCCTGGGAGAACCTTCATGCTCCTGTTGATGGTGCATACATGATACTCCTTAATGGTAGCATCAATATCCAACTCCACTTCCTCTATTCAAAATGAATGAGATAGAATGGAATGATATTGGATAATCTATGAAACATGGATGAAATAATTCATAGAAAGGTTCCCTTATGATAGTAGCAACTGATAGGCTACTGAACCGACTCTCTGTGAGATCTCAAACAAACTTACGTAACAATGCGATAGTTTCCCATGATTCTATATCTGTCTTTTCCTTAACCTGGGTGATAACTGAAGGAAAAAATGATACCCGAAATTGAACACTAGATTTCATGAATAGTGACAAACATATAGTTTCTATATAGATTGGGTAGTAGTAATATTCTTTCTAAAATGCTGAATGAGCTCTGAAGTCTCCTGAACGAGAGGAGGACCTAGTAGGGCTACCTCACTTTCTTGTATCCAGCACAAGGGTGAAGGGAATGGATTATGATATAAGGCCACAAACATAACCATATGAATTTCAATTAAAATCTATTATTATAGTAGATCTCAATGAGTGAGATATTATTTTCCAAAGAACCACCAAAATCAAGGATTCATGGTCAGAGCATATCCTCTAAAACATTTTTGGCCTATTATGATTTTCCATCATCATGAGGGTGAAAATATGTTCATATAAGAACATTATTACACATATAAATCTATAATACCTAATAAAATATTCATGAGAAATGATAATACCTATCCAAAATGATAGTGTGAAGGGACCTATGTAGTCATATGATGTTATAGACTTACAATTTTCTTAGCCCGTCAAAAAAAAGTCTACCAAATATGAATGATGTGGGATGATTTCAGCAGTTGGTCAAAAACTACCAATATAACATTGCTACCCCTTGGAGATGATAGTAAGACGACTATGAAATCCATTAAAATGTTTTCCTATTTCTATTCTAGGACTGGAAACAGTAGTAGAAAGCCTATTATTCTCTCCTGCTCCACCTTCACCTACTGAAAGGTGGAATACATAGTGGTAAAGCCTTCTCTCTAATATTTCATCCTTGGGAACCAATAATACAAAAACATATCTCGATAAATTGTGGAAATCCTCAGATGAACAGCCCAATGAAAAGCATGTGACTCATTCATCGACTCCTCTCTCATATCTGAAGGAATATAGATACATCCATGTAGACCTAGGATATCATCCCTATCAACATACCTATCTACTAGTAGGTTATCTCTTATTATACACTAACGGAGAACCAAGACATCCAGATCTAAAAAAATTATTCTCTTCATCCACTCAAGGATGGAATGGTTAACTATCAAGGATGAGAGATAAGAATACTCTTCACTATCATGGAACTCCATATACAATTCATAAAAAGGGGCCCTTAAATTCCATTCATCACTGGATTCTTATACGGCCTATGTTTGAGATTTCTGACTCAGTGCATTTGTAACCACATTTCTATTCTATGTTGTATATACAAGCTCAAAATCATAGGATTTTATAAATTCAACCCATCTCCATTGTCTATTGTTGATGTCAAATACAATAAAGATATTTTTGAGGCTCTTGTTGACTATGTACACCACACAACAATCACATAATAGATAGTGTCTCCAGCAACAAAAGATGTAGACAACTACTACTAGTTGATGGTCGTGTGTCATTCAATCCTTCTCTTAAGGCCTCAACAACTAAGACTCGTACAAACTAACATTTTCCTTCTACATCAGTAGTACTCTTATGCAGATTTATAATGCATCACAGAAGATTGTATAACTTATTCATGTCTCCAGAAGACTCAGAATAAGTACTTTTACAAGCCTCCTGTTCATCTCATGAATGCATTTCTCACATTATTATGACCATATGAACTTGGAACCCTTCACTGTAAAACAAGTATGTGGTGATGAATGGTTGGAAATGTCTTCTATTAAATGCATGTAATGTCTCTCTAGCCCTATAAAACTCAGTATGTCAAACATGTTCTGGGGATACTCCAAGGAAACCATAATAATATCACTTTCAGGATCATGATATACTCTTGATTCCTATATTACACGACTCAATAAGGTGTGTTTTTCAATCTAAAATTAGAACTTAGTAAACTTGGTGTAAAGTTGATGTTCTCGTAGTGTACTCAGAAGGATATCAAAATGTTTGTCTTGGTATCTATGAGTGTGATAATACATAAAGGTGTAGTCCACAAAGACTGTGAAAATGGAATCTATATAGGGATGGAAGACATTATTCATCTAAGCCATGAAAACAGTAGGCATGTTTGTAAGACATAATGGCATAAAATGTACTCATATAGACTATATTAACTACCAAATGTCATACATGTAATTAATGTTGTTCTTACTCGTACCTAATGAAAACCAGACCTCAAGTCAATCATAGAGAAGACCTTTTATCCTCACTACTATTCCAAGAGATCATCTATTTGAGGTAACAAGTATCTGTTCTTGACCGTAAACTGGTTTAACATTCTTCAATCCATGATAGACATATTTTTCTATCGTCCTTCTTGGAAATAATCACATAATAACCCCAAGAGGACATTCTCGGCTATATAAAACTATTTGGCATCTCAATCCCTTGACTTCTTCTTGAACTCTTGATGCTCCATAGGTTCCATCATCTATAAAATAATGAAACTAGAGATACACCTAGAACGAGCTCAATTTTAACTTCCTACCCACTGTTAACAGGTAATCTAGAAAAGGATTCAGGAAATATGTCACTAATATAAACCACTACTAGAGTAAAATACACTTGTAGTATACTATTATCCTCAATGAATTGATTTTCAATCTTGGTGGCCGCTCCAACAAGCCCAAATTTATCTTGTCCCACTCTACTAGCCTAGATATCCCACTAAACCCTATGTAGAAATATCCTTTTATTGTTATGTAAATGATACCCAACTACAACAGTAGTCTACAAAATCTTGATAGTGTACCAACCGGTCTATCGCAAAAATTAAATCACATCATGTCATCTAAATAAAAAATATGTTCTTGATTAAAGGGTTATTACCTACTACAAGGGCAAATTCCCTACACTAGGGTATACCCATGGTTTGTACCCCTAGTGGTGTATCTATTGTCATTACACCATATTGATAATGTAACTCCAGTCTGAGACTCTCTCCCATAGATATAGAGATAAAAGTGTTCAAGGAACCTATATCAAATAAAGGAGATACTATAATATATTCCACAGGTATTGTAACTCATACATTAGATGGTCATATAGCATGATCCTTAGGTATCAGCTCTAGTGCATGCAATTGACCTGATGCACAACCATATAAAGCATATAGCCTTCCATGATCATTACTGTTCTTTTTATGCTATTGGTGGTGAGAGGTCTAACTTCCATTTCCACAACCACTTCCTCATTCAGACCCACCATGGATATTTTGAATCCCTCCCCAACGCATCAATAAATTACATGCTCTTGAAGGTGGAGCTAGTGCAGTTCATTTTCCACTCAATGCTTGTGGAAATGTCCAACAAAAACGTCGAAGACGATCATATGTCCATATGCCCAGAACACCAGTGGGTCTCTATCACACTAAGGAATCGAATGCCCCATAATCTACAACAATGAAACACTTAATAGCTATTGAAAAAGGAACTCTAGTTGTCACTCCCCTAACAAGAAGACAGAAGAGAACATTTCCTACCACCGAAAGAACTAATATCCTGACATGGCACTGATCCATTAAACCCGGTACTCTAATAATCCCTTAAATGAAAAATAGTGATAAGATCTTGATTTTCTATATTATAAAAATATGGTAGGAGAATGACATTTTCCTATGTACAGATGGTGTACTAGAGCCCATCCTGAAAGCATTTAGAACATAAAACTCACTACCATTTAGAAGTGGTGAAAAGAGTTAAAACACTATGAAATGTGATGAATATTCCATAACTAACATCGGAACCTACTTAATTTTCAAACACTCACAAGATCTATTATCTCCCGGCATACATGGAAAGAACTGACCATAGAAGGAAGCATAGGAATCAACTGATAACCTGACCTAATGATGAACGAGATGTGAAGTTAAATCCCACCAATGTTTGGATGAATACTTAATCATGTATATGGTATGTATGACTCTCTAATCTGGAGGAATTTCGATATTTACAATGATATATAGGGTGTCCTTTTTCCATGACTCAATATCCTATGAACCTACATTCCCTGAGAAAGTAGAAGGATGCTGCTAAGGGATCTCACGAGAGAGATTAGCCATCACAGGTTCAAGTTGTGGATCCCCATTAATGGACTGAATTAGACATATGAATCTATCATGAACATCTGCATCAGTTCAATGATTAGGTACATAAGGCAGTTCCATATGTGGCAATTTTGGAGGCAATAGTGAAGGATTTGGGCCCACCACAGCTAGAGCATTATCGTCATCACCTTCCTGGTGTATAATACAATGTCGTTGTGGTGTCAATGGTCTAAAAATGCCAAGCACATTCCTCATAACGATATTAAATTGAAAGATAGAATCACTATTAGATTTTGAACATATGAAAACTCAATACCCAAGGTATACTACACAAACTACCCGCATGGAGGGATAGGTATAGGTAAGTTCTCATGAATTAGTTTCATTTAATTTTACTTTTAATTGGGAGGTTCACTCCTTTAATATTCATAAAAAATACAAAGAAGGATAAGGATGAGGAACCAATCCATTTTATATGTCATGATTCACATTATAATGTATATACATTTTTTATGAATAAATTCCCAAAAACATATTGATAGAAAAAACAAACATTTATTAACAACATAATGGATCGACTCTGTAAATTAATCATCCGAATCCATGAGGACCCATACACCTCCTAAATTGAGATAGGAAATCACTCAATCACAATAATTATTAATAAAAGAATATGGAAACTATCACTACATCGCTAAATAATCACATGAATATCAGTCAAAAAAATAGTTAAATGCACCTATATTGAATGGTGATATGGATTATATGTGACTTCTAGGTTCATATAATTATGCATGTAAAAATTATCCTTTCCCTCTTATCATCGGGCCATGGATGAATGAAAATCCAAAATTATAGTAATAATAAAAAAATACAAAATAATGTGTGTTCCCCAATGGTGAAATAATATATTCTGTAATAAAAAAGAGAAGAACAAAAATTATATTTTACACTACTTAGTTTTTACCCCGAACATGGGTTCGTGACGCCCAATAAGAGCTTATGAACAAGTACCCAGTGTTTTTAACCTCCAATATATTGTCTCAAAATAATAAATAATGAATGAAAAAACATCTTTAATAGTACATTACAATGTCCTGGACTCGGATTCCACTTAGTCAATGCCCCGGTACTGGTGGTCCAAATGGCCTCATGCTCATCTCCCTGAACGCCAGAGGGTACTGACTAGCAATGTGGTCCAAGTTTGTGTCTGAGGGGAGACAATGCCCTCATTACCAAATTGAAGTGCAGTGGATGATAATAAATAGAGGTAAATAGTTGAAGCAATATAAATAAACAAAATGCACATTGGAAAATAGATTTACTATTAATAAGAACTAAAATAAATGGAATAACATAGAAGCATACATAAACTGTTATTGATATGTCATGTCAATAGAAAAATAGAATACATGGATATAAGATATTAAGAATAACAAGTTCCATAAATGTACAATGAAAATAAAAAGGCAATCCTAAGAATCCAGATCACTAACTCGATCATCAGCTATCAAGCTTCATCCTAAATAGAAAGCAATCAAGTGTTCGAATCTATATGTTTCCCATTTTAAAAATATGTATTAATTTAATCTACTATATGTACCAAATGGAAACTAGATAGGGTGTGAGATAAATATTAGTGGGTCATCACTAATGATGGATATAACTTGCATATCATGTAATGGAAATATAACGCGTTTCAAGGGTGCATGTATACAAAAATGCAGTACAATGTAACTAAATACCCCAGTACATTATTTTTCCCTCAACTAGAATCATAACCTAAGAAATTCATTAATTTATTATTAATAGTTTATAAATAAGTTGAATGATACAATTGTGAAGGTTCCCTCATATGATAAATAATCCTGTAATTATATTTAATAATGAAGTTAAAAGGTAATAACCAAATAAACAGATATTTCAAAGGTTTCCAAATCAATAATAATTGTATAATGGAGAAGTGTAAGAGTGTAATCCAAAGAGAAAAATAAAAATCATTCCGAAATAAGATTCATTCCATGTCCAAGGTGTTAATCTATAGTAAAAATGATGATAAGAAATGACTAGGCCTGATGGGATTTAACCATGGTACCTACCAGTCAATGATAGATCCAAGGAATGCAACCAAGGCATCCTATATTGATATTGAAGGGATCATTAGATGTCATAATGGGCGTCCAAGAATAGGAAATTATTGATATCTAGCTGGCTCTCAACCTAATAAATTCATATCCTTGAATCTGAATGTGGTTCTTGAGTGCATATGGAATTCCATGATAAGAATCCTTGGTGAGAATGAGTCATTCCATTCCTGTATAATTATGAAATCCAATAATACATCATATGTTTAAATCATTTTTTTTGGGATAATGTCATGTAGCATGAAACCATTTAATCAATTCATAATTAATCAATAAGTCGATTTGTCCAATCCTTAACTTAATTACTGTGAAAAGGCCAAGTAGCATGAATGTTTTATTAATTAAATTTAAATAATATTCAGTAATTAATTTTAATTCCAAAATCGTCCATTAATGTGGTATGGGATTCTATAGACATGGATCCTATTAATCAATCCCAATTAATCTAGTTAAGTCATATACATAGTATACTTTCCAACTTCCAGTTTGCATTTATTTATCTTTTGAAGCACTTACCTTGGGTTGTTCAAGTGGTGAGAATACACGGTACACACCTTTAAGAAATTTACAATACAAATCAATCCATTTAATATATTGAAAAATTCCATTATTTGGTTCAGAAAAGTCACACCTGAATGGTAGATCAAATAAGTCGAATACTAAAAACCCAATTATGCAATAAAATACTAAATGGGATGGATAGAGTTGTGGGAATAACCACCGAAAACTACTCACATATTTTGAAATAACATATCAATATGGTTCAAATAAATATAATCATGGAATATATATTCAATAAATAACACCCAATGAAATTAGTGGGCCCCACACGACAATTCCAAAATCAACTTACTTGAGGGATGAGTTATAGACCACCCACCTTTGGCTTCTGCAACGCTCCTCCACCAGTATAGATCCTTGATGTGTCTCAAATCACATTAGATCTATGAAATATAAAAAAAATGATAAAACCACAATAACCTGGTCTATACGAAAAGAGAATGAGAAAGGATTAAATTGACTCGAGTACTTAGCGTTGTGAACCCAACGTGATGAACAAAATCTCTTTCATATCCCAGATAAAGGATATCTCTTTCCACCTATCTATAGCCTTCAAAAATCATAAAAATGAGAGAACAATAGGTTAATACTACTAAATATAAAATTAGGAAGAGGTGGGGATCTAATTAGATTATTAGAGTAAAAATATTAAAATCAACCTTTAATTAGAATGTGCATGGCTTGTCTGCACGGATTGAACATATATGCATAATCTATGAACGAGTACCTAGGAAGAAGGGTAACTGACATGCATAGGATGAATGCACATAAACAATCCATGTGGTTTAATTCTATTAAGAAATTTTCTTCTGCATGGTTAGAAAAATTGAGTGGTAGTGGTGCACTAACTGTGTGACATTGCCATTTTTTTCCAAAGATATGGGTTTTGGGCTCCAATCTAGTGTCTAACACCCCTGATACATTTTCAATCACATTAGGCTTCCATATTATGTACAAATTAAATATTTATAATATAATTTAAAGTAATGATTCCTGAGTGAAAACATGGGTTCTTACATTCGTGATGAATTTAAAGACAAACTAAACGAATGGATCCAAAATTAAGATTATTGAAATTGATAGAAAATCAATATTTTTATAAATGATATAAAATATGTAAAAATATTATATTAATCCTTGTGAATTGTGATAGATTTTACTCGGTTCCATGTGTTGTTTCCTTGAGCTATTGGCACACATGACCTCAGGTGCACCATCCTATATTCCAAAGGTTTCCAGATAGAAGCGATGGTTAGATATCAAAATGGGGAGATGATCCATCTGTTTCAGAGTAATACCAGATAAAAATAAATAATATAAAACCAATTCGCATATAAAACCAACAAGGGTAATGATTCAATCACAACATAACCAAAACTAGAAATACAATATCAATGCTGAAAAGATGATATGAAATGCGAATATGTGTCATAGTTCAAATAAAAACACCAATGTAAAGACACTAAAAACATTCTAGTGGGCCCTAAAACATATCTGGTTCTTTCATAATTTCTCCTTATGAAATCATCCAATTAACACAAATAATTTTCCCTTATACTACCCTACAAACGGAAAGTATATTTGGACAATGATCATCCATCCCAAGTAGGCTCTGAGTACACTCAATAGGCTATCTCCAATGGTGTTTAGAACAACATCCGTTCAAAATAGTGTAAGATGTTTCAAAAAGAATAAATAATATCAATAATGTAAATAGTTTAAACATATCCAGTTATTCATTATCTTACCACATAACAACTATGTTCACAAGCACATCCAAACTCACAATACCTTCTGCATCCCATGAAGGAGTCTGAACTATCCCCATGGGATATCGGGTCACTAAATTACACTATCAAAGTCCCTTATCACAATTAAAATATGAATTCCATAATTACAATTCATCATTTTATTTAACACTATAGGCCAATTTTGTAGTAGATCATGTCTCACCCATGATTATCAAATGTGAATTCCATTGTTATCATTCATCATTTATTATCACACTATGGGATTTTGATATAGTAGACAGTTTCCCACACACAATTATCACATGTTAATTCCATTATCACCATTCATCATTTCTTATCACACTATGGGATTTTTATGTATAAAACCATGTCCTACACTTGATAATAAGATTAATTTATTTTCCAACTAATTAATCAAATTCAAAAATCTCACATTCCCATCATTTCATTAATTCATTTGAAAATTAATTAATAAAATTTATTTCATTAATTATGTAAACAATTAATTAATCTGATCACAACGTCAACATCAAATAAATGAATTATCAATTAAATTATATAATTCACAATTTCAATATACCATAATTAATTAAATAATTAATTATTAAAATTCACTATCTCAATATATCAAAATTAATTAAACAATTTATTAGTAATCCCCATCATAAAACATTACATAACATTGAGTTATGACTCGAAATTCATGATAGGATCTTTTCAAGATCAATGTTTTAGAAATTAGACCATAACTATTACATAACAAATCAAATATTTAAAAGTAGACCATTGTATTATCTTTCCATTTTTTCAAAAAATAAACCCTTTTAAAATAAAAAAACATTTATTTATCTTGATAAAATTCCTCGTGACTTCTTCCATTCTCTTAAAAATCCTTATACCTTATGAAAGAAATTTCACAAAAAATGGATTCGTACAAAATATCGTTAAAGGATATAATGGAAGGAATGAAAAGGTTAGTCCATAAATACGTATTAACCCATGAGATCATACTTTCCACTAATAAAACACAAGATAATTAACGTACCTCATGAAACCATAATAGTCTTAAAACACTCATAGAAATCATCAATCATAAATCTAACTTTTTGCATCTATATCATACGTACACTATAGCATTAACAAATACAAAGGGAGTCACCTTCATTGTTACATTTGAAGTACACATCATTGTATATTACATAAATAACTTAGGAGAGTAATTATCTTTTACATTCATATAATTACCCAATTCATTGGAGAGCTATCACGGGCTCACCTTCCCACAGTTTATCATAGAACCACCCATATACATAATGAATTTCCAATAACTATAAGATAATTATAACACATAAAATAATAAAAAAAGAAAAATATTATTTCCACATTGTAATCAAAAGAGGTCGTTTGATGTTATTTGCATAATGTATCCTCTGTCACAAAACATTTTCAATACCAATATATTTTAAAATTGAATATTGTATTTTTTTTTTAAACATTTGTTGTTGTAGAGGATTCCAAATATCAATAATGATTATAGTGGCAGAGAATTTTTTGTCACCGAATATGTTAAAAATATTACATTTATTACTTATTAAAGTAAAATGATTTGTTTAAAGTGATTCATTTTCAAATCCTTTTAATGAAATTAATATTAATAGGGCATGATTTTACACCTAGTAAAAGAAGGTGGTGTATAACATCAAAATATTCCATGATGAAATAAGATTAAGACAAAATCCCTTTCCTTGATTTTGACTGGAAACATTTTTTCATTAGCTTCATGAATAATAAACATGGGTTAATTTATACTTGATTCAAGAAATATTTCAAATTTATTATTCCCTTTTATATCACTTATTACTATGTTATATCATTTAGTTAATTATTTGACTTCATGTTGGATGTTTTGTTGATATTTTGTACATGAATTTAAAATGAACATTGTATGATGTAAACTGACCATGTGGTCATAATTAAAGAATATAATGAATAGAATTTATGAAATAATATTCACTATAATTCATTACTCATTCCTTTTAAGTCAACCCATTAATTATGTTTTCGAAAAATGAACTACGTTATATTCACGGAGAATATAGGTTGTACATATGCTTGATTAACGTTATCCATTTTTCATTGATCATTATGGAAATAAACTAAATATTTTTTTTATCTTTATAAATTAATAATATTATTATTAAAATTAGAATAATAATTTTGATATGAATATATATTTCTTACAAGTGATGGGGTGAAAAAAATGATACACATCACTTCGTGGAGGTGATAGTTCACATGTACGCACGAACAACGTTATTGTTTTTATGTGCATGTAAGGTAAGAACATAATTGAAATATTATTATTTTACAATGGTAAATATTTCATTAATATCACATATTAATATTAGTTACTTCATTATAAAAAATGTTTATAGATGATAATGGAAAAAGAACTAAATCAGTTTATGGAGAGACAATTAACACATACAAACAAACGATTAATTAATCATCCAATTTATGGAAGTTGAGATGAAATTAGGGAAAAATATTTACATAATGGAATATATGTATATTTAGGATACAATATATGTTGTTTCATCATAAAAACCATATTTAATGGAATTTCAATATGTAATAAAATAGAAACTCTTAAAAACTAAACTTCTTCTTCGGTTTATCACCATTAAATAATACCTTAAAACCTCTTAGAATGTTATTTTTCCTAAAATAAGGCCTTGTAAATGAATTGATATATCCTAGGAAGCGTTTTGGGTAGAGATTGGCCAATAAAAAGGCTTTTTCTGTGTGACTATAAGAGAAGATAGGGATCCTTTTTATAGGAATGGGAAGCGGCTCCCCTAGAAATACATAAAATATTGGATTAATATAAATGAATTCTTAATAAATATGTTTAAAAATTGAAATATCATATATATAAGACTAGAAATTTTCCAAATACACTCATCCAATTATTCTATACATGTAAGGATTTTATTTTTTACCGCCTCATTTTGGTTTAAAAGTAATTATACTCTTTTAATTTCAAGTGTGGTATCACCATTTCCATTAGCAAGACGCTATAAATTTTACTAATATTATATCAATGTAAATAATTGGATAAATAATGAAAATGTAGATCTTATCATAGCCACATTTGTGTTTTGAAATTATTTTTTGGATTTTAAATTAATTTAATAATTTATTATTTTTATAAAATATCAATTATTTCAATTTTTACACAATTCACATTATTAAATTTAAATAAATTACAAATAGAGAGACAAATTATAACCAAAACATTTAATATTCTTGTAAAATTTTATATTCATCTATACATTTAGTTTATGGCATAAAATATTTCATATAATATTAAATTTGATATTTATAATATCAATTTTTTATTTTTTAGTTAATATGTGATTTGTTGAATCATCATTGTGTCATAATTAAATTCAATTATTTAATGTCAACAAATAATAATTAAAATTCCATGATGTAGGTAATGTTATTATATTTTTAATTATGAGTTATTGTCAAATATATCTCTTATATATCCCAATATTAAAAATGTTTTTTAAGACAGATTTTTATGTTATATTTTTCTTTTCATTATATTTAATTTTATAAATATCATAATCACTCTCAAGTAGATTCTAAAGTAAAAATTTTCCTCCGATGGGTTTTTCATGTCAAAAATAAATCATACAATAAAATTAGTGCCATTTTTTTGGTTTTTTATATAATTATATTATTTTTTTACCCATATATACTTTATTTACCCTTTAACCGTGGTAAATAAAAATTATTACTAAAGTTAGTATTCATATGGTAAAAAAAGAAAAGGGACATATTTAAAAACTATTTACCTTCTTATTCCAAATAAAAAATCAATTTTTTATAGTTCAAAACAAAGAAGGTGAATTAATTAATATAAAATTAATCCGCATTATCAAAAATTGAAAACTGTTTTTAAAAGTAAAAACCCCAAAAATATTGACATATGATTCTATCAAATTTCAATGTAAAAATACATTAAATATGTACAATATTATTAAATGATAAAAAATAGTCTAAATTTACTTTGAAACCAATTATTAAGATTACCTAACTACATAAAAAACTAAATGTAAATTTAGTTTGGAATTAAAATGCAGTATTTTCCACAATTAATTAAAAAACAAATTTTACCATAAAAATACCAAAATTCAATCAAAATAAATTTGTATTTCAATCTTATAAAGAAGAAAATAAAATTTACAAATATAATATCTAAAAGTTAAAAAACATGATTTAAAATGGTTTCTCTATCTAAAGGTGTTAAAACTATATTTAAAATATGATAGAGTATTTTATGCTTAAAATTTGCTTTATAATCCATTTATTCTTCTAAAATTTATTAATTAAAATTAAAAAATTAATAAAAATTTGTAAACATAATATAGTAGTTATGTGCATTCCCTGCAGTACAATGACTCGATTATAATGACAATGAATAATAATAATAATAATAATAATAACAATGTATTATTTTTTAATATATGTTGGCCTTGTCAGCAAAATATGATTTCAAAGAAACCCATTGTTGCATGTTGAGTAAGCTATTGGACATAGTGACCCTGTTAAGGGAAAATTAATATCTAATTCATAATTATTAATAGATATGAAAATTCATTATTCTATAATTTCATGGGATGTTACATCCTTCCACCCTTTTGGATATTGTTTCCTTGGACATTTATTCACTTATCAAATATGTGGGGTTATTTATCCCTCATATAATTTTCAGATTATTGTGTTTCCTCTTCAACCATAAGGTTTTTCAATAAAACCATAACCTAATAAATCAATTTTTTATTCAAAACATAGTCCATACTATATAGAATTTGGACAACTATTCCACATAAGAAATATTATCTTTCAATTAATCTACTTCTAGACTCCATATAAGATATGAATACTGAATATAATTTAGTAACATTAAAAAATGAAAAACAATTTCCTCCAGGGATAGATTCAAAGGAAAATCTCCTTCATAGGCAGCTAATCCAACATTCCTTAGGATTTCATACGGTCTAATGAATTACAAACTCAACATCCCTTTCTTACCAAAAATAATCACACATTAAAATGGAGAAACATTGATAAAGAGATAATCTCATACCATGAAAAAAATTATCCTTCATCAAGTTATCCACATAATTTTATTCCATCACTTATCTATATTAATGAGCTTCTAAATCCATTAAACATTCTCTGCCATCTCTTCTATCAATTCTAGTCCCATAAACATCCTTTCATCTACTTCATCCCACAATTATATAGTTTGACAAGACATTCCATATAATTCCTCAAATGGTGGAATTTTTATACTAGAATGAAAACTATTATTATAAGAAAACTCAACCAAATAAATGCGTTGATCCAAACAACCCTAGTAAATCATTAAACAAGAAAATTGAATACCATCTAGAGACTAAATTGTTCTTTATAAATACGCTTCTAATTGAGGTTGAAAAGATGTTCTAAAATTTAATTCAGTTCTCATTAAATTCTGAAGGCCTTTTTAAAGGTTATATGTGAACCTAGGATTATGATCACAAATAATGGATAGAGAAAATCCATATAACCTGAATATATATTTAACATTAAACTATGAATGTTGGTCTAGATAATGTATATATAGAATAGGAATTAAATGAGTATATTTAGAAAATATATCAATAATAATCCAAATCAAATTATTTCCTTGATATTCCTTTGGTAATCCTTATAATAGATACATAAATATTTCTCCCAATTCAACTCTAGTATTGGAAATGGCTGAATCATATCTTTTGGTAACAACCGATATACCGTAACCTATTAACAAAACAAACACATCATAGTAAAGTCATTAATATATTTTTTTCATTCCATCTTACACGTAATACACTGAACGGTCTATGTACATCTTAGTTCTGCCCGGATGATCTAAAAAAGAAAAACAATAAGCTTCATATAAAAACTATTTCTTCAGCTGTGAACCAAAATGAACAAAAAATCCATTCCAAAATCTCAAAACAAAATCATTTTCAATGTTATATTCAAAAAATATAATCTTCATAACCAATTATACCTTTTTTAGAATCTTACTTCTTCCCTTCTACGATTTCTTAATTTTTGTTTGTATATATGATTTCACAAACAAGTGAAGTTGAATAGAAGAATTTTTTGTCGCAATAAATTTCATTCCGAAATTTATCAAATTATTAACCAATGGATATCCTACGAAACATATCATGGTTAATGTAGTATTAAGTTTCCAGCATAAAACATCAAACACTTTGTTTTCAGTTCTTTGATGGTAATGACTCATGCAATCACAATCATTGGTTAATTATAGCCATATCCCCTATCTCAGGTTCAGTTCATTCTGAGTAAATAAATACTTCCAACTTTGGTGTTCAGTATATATTTCACATTTTACACCAAACAAATTATGCCTCCATATTTTTAAAGAAAAAATTATAGCAGCTAATTCCAAATCATGTGTATTGTACCTTGACTCATAGTTTTTGAAAGAACATGAAGCATAATAAATTACCTGATCATTCTAAATTTGTAAACAACCAAGTCCTTTCATTTAAGATTCATTTTATATTATAAATTCATCATTCCTAGAAGGTAATTCCAAAAATATATCATTCATTGATCTTTTTTTCAATTCATAAAAACAATCATCAAATTATTCTTTCTAGATGAACTAAACCCATTGCCGAGTTAAAATAGTTAGTGAGATAGATAACCATGAAAATATTTCAATAAACCTATTGTAATAGCCTTATAATACATGATAACTATAAATATTGGTTATATTTTTGGGTCATGACCATTCACCAAAACATCTGTTTTAGAATGATTAATATTTATTCTATCACTAGTAACAATGTTACCAATGAATAGATTTAGTTTAACCAAAATGTAGACTATCTATATTTTCCAATCAGTTTACTTTCGTTC
This sequence comes from Viscum album, assembly GCA_963277665.1. Taxonomy (NCBI): domain Eukaryota; kingdom Viridiplantae; phylum Streptophyta; class Magnoliopsida; order Santalales; family Viscaceae; genus Viscum; species Viscum album. Next base: position 2,079,779,117 of record OY728137.1, on the reverse strand, counting down.
AAGTATTAAAAGATAACACTTAAATTACATTCATGGTCCTCTTAAATTTTGGAATATAAAAAAATTTCATCAATAAACAAAACCAAAAATATATCCAAGAACTCACAGAAAATTCTATTCATAATATAAATGAATAAAAATGGTGAATTAGCTATTCCAAAAAATGTAAAAATAAATTCATAATTGACATATCTTGTATGAAATGTAGACTTATGAATTTATTCATCATTTACATTCAACTTATGGTAGCCTGACCTAAAATAAATCTTAAAAAAAATCTTCTCCCTGGAGCTGACCAAACAACTCACAGATATACGGAAAAAGATTTTTGTTCATATTATTGATGTTATTCATGGCTCTATAATCAATATAATGTATCATCAAATCATATTTCATTCTAATAAACATAACATGAGAAACCCTTGGTGATGTTTTAGGACAAATGAATCCATTATGTAATAAAACATGTTGTTTATTTTTTACCTCTATGACATTAATTTCGTCCACTCAATAAAGGGTTTTCAAATTAGCTTCACTTAAAGAACTAGATCAACAATATATTAATCTTATTAGTCAGGTATAATACTAGAAAAATCATGTATAATAACATCAAGACACTCATTTACCACTATAACATCATTAATGTGAATAACTCCTTTATTTTAAACAATATATGCATGGTAGAGTTCATTTACATCATAAAATAATTTCTCATCTTCCTAACATGTTATTATAGGTAAGGGTTCATTCATATAAAAAAACATAAAATCTTTTTGAAACTAAACTTATTTAGCTCTACAATCAATGTTAGCATGGTAAACAGATATCCTATCCATTTCTAGTATAACAACAATCTCTAATAGAGTCAAAAAAACCAAATTTGATCGTAAATTATTTCTATGGATATGGATAGGAAGAATCTCAAAATATCATTTTCCCTCCATGTTTTCCAAGGTGTTTTAACCATATGTTTTTAATTCATTTCCTGAGGAGGATTTCCCCATTTAACAAAAATATTATAAAAAATGAATGAATGTGTAGACCATGAATAAAAAACACATCAAAATAATATTTATAGAAAAATAATGTTCCCAATTCCACTTAATTAGATGGCCTAACATCTACTGAAGTAGATGCAATGGATTTCAATACAACTTTCTACTTATAGTTTGACTACTTCTCATCATTTGAGTTCTTCATCAAGAAATCATTTTCAAAATGACACATCTCATTATACTTAAAGAATTTTAATAAATATAAATTAAATATTGTCGTACCATAATCTTTATCTTTATCAGTGCAATTAAGAGCCTTATACGTCATTTTAACACATTAAAAGCACATTCCAGAATTCAAAAAGCATTCACCAACGTGTTTTTTATGACAATTTTAATAAATTTTAAACATGATTCTCTTACCATCAGAATTTTTTGAATGATTTTTCCCTTTCACCACCCACCATAACCTTTTATTATAATATTTGTAAAATAACACATCATCATAAAAAGACTCCATTTCCACCTTCTCCACAAATCGAACAATTTTTTCCTAACTTTTGAACTCTTGAGAAATCAATGCCCTTTGATAATTTGGATTTATTCATGAGTAAAAGCAATTGATTTTTCTATCAATATACCTGATGAAATTTATAGCATACATTGTCTATTGGGTGAATTTTTATTCATAGTTAGAAATTGAGTCCTCATCTTGCCTCAATTGCAATAATTGTTTTTCCATCATATTTCGAACCACCTTATGTAAATATTTCATTGGAAACATACCTTTGAATTCATCGCAATCATGACCATGAATTTCATCATTATTGATGATATTATAAACCATATACCACCACTAGTCAACATCACCTTCGAAATATTAAATAGTAAGACTAACCTTTTTATTGTATAAACACACCAACACATCGAGAATATTTTCTACTTCTTTAATCCACCCTCCAACTAGAACAAGGTTAGATTATCATATACATGATAGATGATTTAATATCATGAATTGATAAAAAACATAAATGTTCTCTTGTGTTTGATCTAGTTTGTCTAATGAATGGATACAACTACTATTTATTTCTTGAGTCAACTGCTCCATCACTTCAACAAACTGTTCAGTTCAAATTCTGACTATCTCCAGTTGCTGATTTGGATACTTTTTTCTGCTTGATTTCATCCCAACAAATCTTCCTTGTTTCTTCTATAGAAATCCATACCCATAAAACATATCATATATGAAGAAAATCGTTATATTTACATGCTATATAATTTTAATTTTATCATAATTAGAAAAATAATATATTAATATTCAATTAACAATATTGTATACACAAAAGTTATAGTAACTGAAAATTTATACCAACTTTAAGGGCCCAACCATAAACATTACATAATAATTAGTCAAAACAAAAAAAATCATGTTGAGGATCTTTTCATGTTTAGAGTTTTAGAAAATATTGTCATAACAATTAAAAAATAACTCAAATATTACAAGGTAGGAAATTATAATCTGCATCCATTTTTCACAAAAAACTCACATAAAATAAAACATGGCTTCTTTTTCATGAAAAAAATAATTATGAATTTTTCCATTATCTTAGCCATCATTATACCCTTTGAAAAAAATTCAGAAACTTGGAATTAGGGCAATAGCTAAGTAAGAGATATAAATTAAGGAACAAAAATTTTAGTACGTGTATACTTATAAACCCATGAAATTATACTTTACACCAATAAAACATAAGATATTTAACAAACCACAAAAATCTTAATGTTACTAAAACAATAATAAAACATAAATCATAAAGCTATCATGGTGTATCTATATCAATTTTACATTGTTTCTTTCATAGCTGCATGAGGAGTAACCTACTTGGTTACGTTTCCAATACCCATTCGAATATATTCCTTTAATATCATAGGAGAAATTGTATCATTTAACTCCATATCATTAACTAATACATTGGAAAGATATAATTGGCTCACTGAACCTTGAATTATCACAGAACCATCTATATACCTAAAAAATACCCACAAATCATAAAATAACTATTACACAAAAAACAAGCATAAAATAAAAACAACATTTTACACATTGCTATCCCAAGAGATCATTCCAAGATATTGAAATATTAAATTCTTTCTCAAAAACATTTTCAATACAAAAATATATGAAATGGTAATATGGTATTTATTTATTCTTTAAAAAAATTGTGTCTTATAGAAGAACCTAAATAAAAAATAATGTATACGGTGATGGGGATGTTTTTCTCGCTGCATAAGCTAAATACTTTCATTTTCTCATTTTTTAAGAAAAATGATTCATATTGAAAGATTTATTTTCAATTTTTTTTAAAATTATATTTAATAATGTTTTATTTTACACATTATAAATGAAGGTGTTGTATAACATCAAAATATTCCTCAATGAAAGGAGATTGAGATGAAGCCCCTTACTTGTAGTTTGACTTGTCTTGTTCGTTATTTATCATCATGAATAATAGAAAATGGTTAATTTTTATTTTTTTTAGAAAATATTCATGGTTATTATTCCCTGTATAAAACTTATTTATATATATATCATTTATATAATTATTTGAGTTCTTGTTAGATGTTTTGTCGATATTTGGTACATGATTCGAATATTAACATTGTACTATATAAATTGTCCATGTGGATATGATTAAATCATTTTCTATTGATAATAATGATATAATAATAAATTTTGTGAATTAACCATATATTTAAATATAACTATTAAATATTGTTTTAAAAATGAACTATGTTATATTCATGGAGATGGTAGGTCATACTTAGGCATGTGTAATGTTTTCCATTTATCATTGATCAATATGGAAATAATGTATTTTATATTTTATATTTTTAGAATGATCTCAATATATTTAACATCATAATAGTAATTTAATTATACTAATATATATCATTAAATTATGTGGTAAAAGAAATGATCTACATTGCTTTGTAGAGGTGATTGTTCACACGTACTCACGAATGACGTTATTGTTTTAATATGTATGGAAAGAAAGATCATAATTGAAATATTATTCTTTTAAAATGATAAATGATTCTTCAGTATTTAATATTAATATTAATTCCATTATTATAACCAATCTCGACATAATTTAATGGAAATTAAACTAAATCATTTTGTGGAGGTCATAATTCACAAGTACGCACAAATGATTAATTCATTTACCATTTGATAGAAGTAAAGATGGATTTGGGGATGATATTAAAATAAAAAAATCTAAGTATATTGATCAAACTAAAACAATAGTATCATCTTCGAAGTTGAATATTTAATAGAATTGGGTGAATAAATAATATAGATATTCTCAAGAAAACATATTCTTTGTTTGATCATGATTTGGATATCACCACATAGAAGAGTATTCATGAAATAATAAGGCCTCATGAATGTGTGGAGAGATTATAGGATGAATTTTGGGAAGATCATTCAAAAAATTGACTTTGGAAGTGTGATTATTAGATAAGGGAGGGTATCTTTTTTTAGGATATGGGAGGGGCACAACTTGAAATATTATAAATAACAAATTAATAAAAATTAATTTTTTTAACCAATTTCTCCGAAATTGAAATATGTCATAGATAAGATGTGGATAGATTGAAATCCTATCACCCAATAATGTATTTACTTGTATTTATTTTATGTTAAACCTTATATTTTCATTTTACACTTAATTATTCTCACTTAATTTTAACTGGGGTAACAACATTTTATGTTTTAAGTGGCTATAAATTTTACTTATAATAGTTAAAATTCCATAATTCGATAGATAATTAAATGTAAAACCATGTCAAATAAAAATTTTGAATATAAAATATTCTTAATATTTTAAAAATAATTAATAAATTTTTATTTTAAAAAAATATAAACTATGTCTATTTTTACACTATTCAAAATATTGAATTTAAATAAAATCCAAAAAAGAGATAACTTGAAACCCAACATTGTAATAGTATTCTAACATGTCATATTCACAATGAAAATTTATGTATAGAATAAATTAATTAAAATAATATTTATTTTAATATTTATTATATAATTTATTTTATTCTTTAATTAATTAGCCCATTAATTCATCGTCATTGTGTCATAATTCAATTTAGTTACTTAATGTCCACTAATTATAAATAAAATACAATTATATAAATTTTTTAATCATTATAATAAATATTTATAGTTTAAGAGATCACTTATATTACCCCATATTAAATTTTTTATTAATAAGTCATTTTTATGTTATTTTTTCATTAAAATTAAATTGAATATACTAAATGTTGTAATCACACCCAAGTGGATTCCAAAGGCAAAATTTTCAACCCAAATTTTTTTTAGGTTGGACATAACTCATCCAATAATATTAGGACAAGTGTTATTGTAGTTTAATTTTATTATAAAATTATTTTTAACCTTCTTTACATGATTTACTCTTTAACCATGTTAAATAGAAATATTTAATAAAGTTACTATTAATAATGTCAAAAAATAAAAGGGTTCTATTTACAAAATTTTTAATTTATCATTCTATATATGAGATCTATTTTTAAAAATTCAAAACACAAAATTTGAAGTAATAATTTAATATTAATCATTGTTTTCAATATAAGAAATTGTGTTTTTAAAAGTAAAAACCATTGAAATATTTACTTGTTTTCATATAAATTTCAATGTGAAATTATATCAAATAACCAAATTAATCCATGTTGTCAAAACATGAAGTTTATTTTGTCAAAAATAACATATAAAATATAAAAATACCAAATTTAAAAAATTTTCTCCATAAAAGGAATTAATAATATATTTAAAAAATATTACAGTGTTTTATGATTAATATATAACACCCCAATATTACATAGTACATTATCTCTTCAAAATAATTCAATAACTGGCACTACATGCGACACCATGTTTGAGCGCACCACAACTTACCAAACTAGTTGTTCATAAAGAGGTTATTAATAATATGAACTGAATTTTGAATTTTATATACTATATATAGTTTTAGAATCCATATTAGCTGTTTATTAGAGATAATATAAGAACATGTTCATTTTTTAGATAAAAGAATAATTAAAAAAAATGAAATTTTACCACTTTTAATGGTGAACCATTTTAAAACCAATATTTGACCTTTTTATATATTAAATTTAATGAAATTAAATTATTCTTTAGAATATGGAAATAAAAATTTATATTAGATAAATTTTTGGTACATTTCTGATACCTTTCACATTTTGATGATTACTGAAAAAATAATAAATTTTAATTAAAAACTTTTTTAATCGAAATATTTTATAGTGTTAAATTATATGTTTTAATTGTTTGAAAGTATCAATAGATTATTTTTTTATTATTTAATATAATCTCAGTTATTGAAAGTAATTTTACATTTAAATAGTACATATTAATATGTCAATATTTTGATAGTTTTTACTTTTTAAAACCCCGCTTTTTGGTTTCGAAAACAAGAATTAATTTTATATTAATTTCTGAAACTTCTGTTTTTCTAATTTGGAAAAAAAATAGATCATTATTAGAATATAGAGGTAAAAATTATGCAAATAAATATCTTTTATATTTATACATTATGACTAATTAATTTGGTAAATATTTTATTTACCATGGCTAAAGGGTATATCCGATAAATAAGGTTAAAAAAATATTATAATAATATTAAATTACCCTATCACATTTTCTAACCCAATATTATGATACATGTCCACCATGGGAATCCTTTGGTCAATTTTGGGGCCCCATGGAGACACATGAGAGTGATAATGACATTTTATATTAAATAATCTAAAGTAATGACAAATATAACAAAATAATGTATCTTATAGTAAAAAAATTTATATGAGGATATATAATTGATATCTTCTACTATAAATTTTCATTATAGACATACAAATATTTCCAACAGCATGATATTTTATTAATAATTTTTGGACATAAAATAATTATATATATATATGACATAATAATGATGTAATATTTTATTTATTAATGAAATAATCAAATAAATGATATTATAAATATTAAAATAAATATAATTTCAATGTTTTGATTCCATAAAATAATTTTATAGGTGAATATGACATGTTAAAATTGATTCAATGTATTTTTTTCTAAGTAATCAAGTTTTTATTACTTCCATAAAAACAAAATACTAAATAATGTCAAATTGACAGAAATTATTTTCTAAAACAAATACTATATTATTAAATAATATAATAGTACTAAATATCTATGGTTTTTTCTAAAGACTTATATAATAATATATACTTCATTAATGAACCTCTTTGTGTTCTCTTGGTATTTTATTGTTATTTTATTAACCATATATTATAATAATACAAAAATACATGGTAAAAGTTAACCTATTTAACTAAGAGATAAATCTAAAAGATAAGGTTAATATGGTAACCTGAACCTTTATAAAACCTATTTTATGAGGGTTTTTAGATCCATACCCATATTAGACTCAAAATAAATTAATTTTGAGCCATTATAAACGAATATGATTGTATAATAAAATAATATTTCAAGATCTTCCAAATGTGACCCTCATCTCTCTTATAAAAGGGCATTTCCCCTTCTCTCAAAATCACACATCCAATGCCATTTGGCTCAGACAACCCCTACCCAAATCTCCTCAAAAATTCCCTCAATTAACACTAATGGACATAAATTTGGTATAAAGCCAACGTATAGATCCCTTTTGTTCAAATCAAAAGGAAACACCCAAAAAAGTTGTAATTATTTTATCACATACTTCAAAGTTATTTTCTTATTACGCATTCTATTTATCTATTATTTCCATAATAAAATAAAAAATCAAGTACCTTCTACATACTATGATGTTATTATAAATATGATAAAACCATACTCATTATTCTATCCATCCTATGAATGATAATGTCACCATGCATGTGTACGTACGGCTTACCGTCTACACACCATGGAGTAATTTTTTATTCAATGCTGTATTATTTTGATGGATATAATGATGAGTAATATGTATATAAATAATTAAAATAACATGATAATTTATATTTAAAATTAATATACCATCCAATTTCACAACTTTTAATCATTATAGAAATGATATCGTTGCTCGTGTGTACGTACGGCTTACCGTCTCCACGACGCGATGAGATTCATTTCCAGGTTCACCATTCAACGATGGTTATAAAATATATATTATTAATAAGTATGTAATATATGAAATAATAATACTACTTGATATATATATATATGTGTGTGTGTGTGTGTGTATTTATGTACTTAGATATATCTTATTCACTAACTTCCATTCAATACGATATTGAAAACAAAAACAAAATTTATGCATACATACGACCAACCATCTCCATAAATGGTGTTTTAAATTCCATATATCCTTCTATAATATATATTTATATTTTAAATATATATATTCCTGAAATCAAGTTTTATATTATACATGTATTTATATTATTATCTAAATCATTCAATTAAGAATAACAAGTCAAAACATGTATGATAATGAAAGAATGTATTACACAAATATTTAATTTAACATGGAAATCATGATTAAATGGGTAGTATAAAGTAATAAATATATCATTTATAATATAATAAATATGAATATAGATCTTGTATAATTTAATAACATACTATGGTAATTATACATGAGGTTAAATGTACCCTTGACCAAAGGAATGTTCATGGTAAGTGTTAATTCCTCAATCTAATTATTATCCAAGATTGTTTATGTGTAAGTATTTTCTGGGACATATTTATTATCCATGTACATTTTTCATTAAAAAAAATATAAAAATTATTATTTTAAGGTAATATTTAACTAAAAAATCAATTTAAAATTTTTAAATATTTATTCTTTGAAATCATTCTCATTAATGTCCTTGTTTTCAAAATAATTTTAAGGATTTATTTATATGGACATAATTGTTTTAAAATGTTAATTCCTTAGATGAGATTCAAAGTGGTATGGAAAACTATTATTCAAAAATATATTTTAAATAATATTCTTTATAAATGTTTGACTTTTAAATGATTTCACAATATATGGATATTTCTCTTAAAATGTTTTACTGATAATTTTCAACTATGTCAACATCCTTTTTAGATTTTATTCTTGATTTAGTTTTATTTATTAAAAAAAAATCTTAAATATTGTATTGAAAGAGTTATTATATGTTTGACTGTGAATGAACAATTTTAATACCATTCATGGTTTATGGTTTAAGTATTGACATTTCGTATGTTAGTTTTAATGGGAATGTTTATGTTATGTTTCATCATTTTCATATGAGGAATGCAATGGACTTAATATGTCACTAGTGGGGCCTGTTATAGCCCTCGATGCATCGGTTGGTCTCATGAGACAAACTATTGTCTTCGAACAAGTCCATGACAAAAATTGTAATTGTATTCTTGGAAGGAGGCCATGACCAGGTGGTAATGATGTCCGACGTTACACATTCCATAATTATTAATTTATTTTTTACATGTGATTATTCGACTAATAAAATATCCATGTCCATGTTTATATGTTAATGTTTCAATTATTTTCTCCATATTATGATCAATTTTATGTTTAAAAGGTTGTTGATTTTATTACACATCTTTCCTTAACAGTTTATATCATCCGCTAAATTATTTACAATTAATGAGAATCTGAGCTCACCCCTTTGATATGTTTTTCTCCCAGGATTCCAAGAAGTGTATAATTTTTGATATGCATGGTTAATATAGGGGAATAGTGGCGTTCTCAATGTATTATTTATGTCTTTTTTTGTGTTTGAATGTGTAATGTAACTTTTGTTTTGTGTAATTTGTTTTCCAATACTACTAAACTGATTGGTCCTTCGGGATTGATTCGTTGTAATCATGCGACTGTATTAAAATAATGCATGGACTCAGGGTAACTGCGGTCAGGGTGCTAGAGTTGGTATCTAAAAAAGTTTAGTACTAAACATGGAACTAGATTTAGAAAAAATCTGAGTGGTGAACATTAACCAAAGATAATCTTTGAGAATTAGTATAGAATATCTTCTTAGAATTTTTTTAATGTTGGTATTTATGTAATTTACAAGAAATACATCCCTATCTAGATATGAGTAGTTAGAGGCGACTCTGGCACATATATTCCCAAGAGTGAAAACTCTGACAATGAGTATTGGGCATGACCAGGGCTATCCAGGTACAGGACAAAAGGCCTTACTGCACCCTTGGTCATGACACCCCTGAGGGATATTCTTAGGATAATTAACAATTTCTTTAAAAGACATTGTGAAGGATTTAAGAATAAATATATCTTCAAAGAAATCATTTTTATGACTATAGATTATATACATAATCATTCAATTTATTTTAGGTATTTTACATGTTTGGAATTATGCATTGTGACTAATAAACTTACTTAGTGAATACCATTTTTTATTAATTCCACCCAGTAGAATGAATGAGAACTCCAGTAATACGTATGATCCAAAGAGTACGACAGATCACATTATTCATGGTATTCAGCAAACATTGAGAAGTGAAATAATCTCCCACATATTCTTATCATATGAATAAATATTATCATGTGTTAATAAGATATGTAAAGAATTATCTGAGTCTTATGGATTATAAGGGTAGAAAGAGAAGAAAAATATGGTAGAGAGAATACTGGATAAGGGGAATAGGGGAAAGAAAGATTTTCCAATATTTGATAAGTTTTCAAATAATCACCTTGGTAAATTCTTGAAGGGAATGAGAGTTTGTTATACATGTGGAGAAAAATGACACCTTGTACGTGATTTAAATAGTATGTAAAAGATTTCAAATGTATAATGCTTCAACTACAAGGAGTTGGGACACTATGGGAATCAATGTCTAAATCATTGGAGTATGCCCCAAATGATGCTATTGATTAATAATAATTTAATGATACTACCACAGATGAATAGGAATGACTAGTTTTCTTTATGTTATTATTAAAGAATTATTTCATTTGAGATTTGAATCAATGATGTACAAGTGATATGAATTATAGAAATAAATAAGGATTGTTCTACAGTACTATTTCCTTAAGGATTTGATATTATATGCTTCTAAGAAAAGTGAATCAATATAAAGTTAAACATTATAGAAAAATAAATGGTTGAAGGAATGATAAACATTAATATGGTTCTGATACTATGGTAGTGATTTTCGAATATGATATGATTGATTTGGATAAATTATATTCTATATTCATGACTACTTTGAAACTAATTAACTGTTTTTTATTCCATTATTGATGTAGTTAACAATATATTTGGATATAAACAGTATATCATGTAATCTATAAAGATTAAGGAGCATGAATTTAATTAGCAAGGTTTTATGATAATTAAGGTTTTTACCATGTTTTAAGAGTATACATGATGAATGTATTCACAAGTTATTACTTTGAAAAAGATATTTTTAATCTATTTACCTTCCTTGTAAATTTTTTACTGTGAGTTTAGACATAAGTATCATGGATAATACTAAAGGTTGGAATATACTATGATTGACATTGGATACTATTGTTAACATTAAAGAATTTTTTAAGATTATTTTTTGATTTTTATAAAAAGGAAAGCCTGGAGGTCAGGCGACATCCCATTATATCTAGAAAGGGTGCGAGACTTGAACCTGAAACTGAAGGGAGAAAATGGTGAATCACCTACCATGGGCCCATGTGATGTCCTGTTTTTTATAATTTTGTTTTTAAATAGTGATACAAATGAATTATTAATTCATTATTTATTCCACCCAATACTTTCAGGATAAATAGAATAATTTTGAATTGTATTATCTTTTTTTAGTGAATGATGAGTCTGTGGTAGAAATTATTTGAAGTATGAAACTATACTTTTCATGTATATTTGTTTCCCTCTTATTCTGTGAATAAATTTATTCTAAAACTAATAAATCTTATAACCAAAAATGTGTTATTCTAATACCTTATTTTCTTTCAACCGATGATATTTTAAATCATCATAGATTGATGGATTTGTGGCCCTCAATTTTACACTTGTATTTGATTGATAACCTCAATCAATACCTATAAATATTTATTCCTTTCATTCAATTATTTTTCTTTAATTACCAACAATGTTCTCTTAATCGAGATAATTATTTGGTGGTGACTTTTTCATTTCGTTTTATCACTTCTTAAGAATAGAGTTTATTAACCCTATTTCATATGTGGGTTCTCCACAAAGGTATTTTCTAATTTTAAAATTTTATTTTATAATAAAAATTTCAAATTACTATGATGCAATTTATTGTAGTATAGGAGAATGTAACACCCCATGATTTTATTGTACTTTATATCTTCAAAATAATTTAACAACTTGCACTACACACAACACTAAGTTCGACCACACCACGAAATACCAAACTAGTCATTCAAAAAGTGGTTATGAATAGTATTAAATGAATTTTTAATTTAATATACTCCATATAATTTTATAATTTATATTATATGTTTCAATGAAATAATAAATGAAAAAAATCATTTTTTCAAATAAAAGTTTTTTTTCAAAAAGTGCAATTTTAACAACTTTTAACGGAGAACCCTTTTTAAACCAATATTTGACACTTTTATATATTCAATTTAATGAATTTTAATTCTTTCTTAGAATCAAGAAATAAAAATTTATTTTTGGATAAAATTTTGGTACTTTTCTTATAACTTTTATATTTTGAAAAACAGTGAAAAATACTAAATTTTAAATAAAAAATTACTTTTTTAATCTAAATAATTTATATTGTTGAATTATAAATTTGAGTTTTTTAAAGATTAATTAGATTATGATTTTATCATTTAATATAATCCAGGTCATTGTATGTAATTTTAAATCCTAATAGTACCTAAACATATTTTAATCTTTTAATTGTTTTTACATCTTCAAAACCCGCTTTTTTGTTTCGACAATTGGAATTAGTTTTAAATTAATATCTGAAACTTATGTGTTTTGAATTTGGAAAAATTTATTTCATGTTTGGAATTAGGATGTCCAAATATTTTTAATAAATATCTTTTATTTTTAGACATCTTGAATAATTACTTTGTTATGTATTTTATTTACCATGGTTAAAATTGTAAATTCAGTAAATATGGGTAAACAAATAATATTATAATAATATTAAATTATCCTAGAACATGCCCTAACCCTATTAGATGATATTTTTCTGGCCATTAGCATCCTTGGGTCGATTTGAAGACCACATGGATCCACTTGGGATTGATAATGACATTATATATTAAATAATATATAGTAAATACAAAAATAACAAAAGCATGTATGTTTTAGTAAGAAAAATTATATAAAGTTATATATTTAATATATTAGACTATAAATAATCATTAGAAAAAAAACATTCTTACATCATAAAATTTTAAATATTTTTTTTAAAATAATATAAATATATTTATATATGACACAATAATGATGTAGTATTTTCATTATTAATGAACAAATCAAATAAATTATATTATAAATATTAAAATAAACATAATTTTAACGTTTTTATGCCATCCACTATTTTTATAGGTGTCTATGACATGTTATGATTTGTTCAATGTGTTTGTTTCGAACTAATCAAGTTGTTATGACTTTAAGAAAACCAAATACTAAATAATGTCAAAATTAACATAAATAAGATTTTAAAACAAATACTATATTATTAAATGATATAATAGTCCAAATAAACTAAATTTCAGAAAAAAGACTTATTTATAATGTAGTTTTCATTAATTAACCACTCGGGGTTCACTTGGCAATTTATAGTACATTTATTAACCATTTATTATAATAATATAAGAATACATAGTACAAGTTAAAATTTTTACCTAAGAGATAAATCTAAAAGATAAATTTAACATGGTAACCTACACCTTTCTAAAACCAATTTGATGAGGGGTTTTCTACCCATACCCACCTTAGCCTTGAAATAAATCATTTTGGAGTCATTATTAACCATATATGATTGTATAATAAAAAAATATTTAAAGCCTTTCTTAAAGCCACCCTCACCGCTCTTATAAAAGGTTACATTCCCTTCTTTGAAAATATCACCTAAAAACCATTTGGCTCAGACAAACCCTACCCAAATCTCCTCCCATCTTACCTCACTTAAACCTAGAGAAATCCCCTTTACTAAAACACCAGCCTAAGATTCTATTTTGTTCAAATAAAAAAACTCTGAAAAAAGATGTAATTGTTTTATCACATGTTTCAAAGTTTTTTTCTTATTCCACTTTCCCTTTATTTGTTATTTCCAAACCAAATTAATAAATCCATAGTATTATACATAATTTGATGTTATTATTAATATGGTAAAACCATACACATATTTTATCAATTCTATGAATGATAATTCCACCATGCGTGTGTACGTACGACTTACCGTCTCCACGCCATAGTGTAATTTGTTATTCAACACTATGTTATTTGTGTGGATATAATGATAAGTAATATGTATATAAATAATGAAAATAACATGATAATTTATCTATAAAATTAATATACCATCCAATTAAAATCCTTTTAATCAATAGGTAAATGATATCGTCACTTGACTGTACGTACCACTTTTTGTGTCCGCGACGCGATGAGATTCCTTTCCAGGTTCACCATTCAAATAAGATTATAAAAATATATATTATAAATATGTATGAAATATATGAAAAAATAATTCTACTATAGATATGTTTTTGTGTGTGTGTTTGTGTGTTTTTACTTACATATATCTTATTCACTTACTTTTGTTCAATACGATATGAAAACAGATACAACGTTTATGCTTATGTACAACCTACCATCTCCATAAACGGTGATTTACATTTCATATATCTATATATTATACATATTTAAATTCAATATATATATTTTATATAAATCATCTTTTATAATATAGAAGTATTTAAATCATGATCTAAATGATATGATAAAAAATAACAAGTTAAAACACGCACGATAAAGAAAGCGATTATTACCTAAAATGTTAATATAACATGGAAATAATTATTAAATGGGTAGTATAATGTTATAAATGAATCATGTATGATAAAATAAATATTAATATGGTTCTGGTATAATTTAATAAAATACTATGGTCATTATAAAAGAGGATAAATGTACCCTCGACCATAGAAAAGTGAAAGGTAAGGATTAATTCCTCAATCTCATTATTATCCAATATTGTTTATGTGTATGTAATTTCTGGAACATATTTATTATCTGTGTCCATATTTCATATATTAATTTTACAAAATAAATCCTTTAAAGTATTATTTAACTAAAACATCATTTTAAATGTTTTAAATATTTATTCTTCAAAATCTTTCTCATTAATGTCCATGCTCTCAAATTAGATTTAAGGATTTATTTATATGGACATGATTGTTTTAAAATGTTATTTCCTTCGATAAGATTCATGGTGGTATGGGAAAATATGATCCAAAAATCTATTTTACATGACTTCCTTTACAAATGTGTTAATTTTAAATGATTTCACTAAAATATATATTTCTCTCAAAATGTTTTATTGATCGTTTTCAACTATGTCAACATCCATTTTGGATATTATTATTCATTGAGGTTGATTTATTAAAAATAAAATCTTAAATGTCGTATTGATTGAGTTAGGATATGTTTGACTATTAATGTGATATTTTAATTCCATTCATGGTTTATTGTTCATGTATTGAAATTTCGTTTGCTAGTTTGAATACAAATGTTTTTGTGATGGTTCATCATTTTCATATGGGGAATGTAGTGGACTTAATATGTGATGGGTGGGACCTGCTATAGACCTCGATGAATCGGTAGGTATCATTAGACAAACTAGTGTCTTGGAACAAGGACATGACAAAAATTTTAACTATTGTCATGGCACGAGGCCTTGACTAGGTGGTAATGATGTCCAACGTTAGGCATTCCATCATTATGAAATGAATTATTACATGTGATTGCTAGACTAGTATAATATTAATGTGCATGGTTATATGGTATTTTTTGATTTAATTTCTCCATATTATGTTCATGATTATGTTTAAAATGCTTTTGTTTTTGTTAAACATATTACGTTAATATTTTATAGCTTCTGCTAAATTATTTACCCTTAATGATCGCCTGAGCTCACCCCTTTCTTATGTTTTGTTTTCCCAGAATTCCAAGAAGTGTATAATGTTTTATATACATGGTTAATCTTGGGGAATAATGTCATTATCAATGTATTATTTATGTTTTGTTTTATATTTTAAAGTGTAATTTAACATTCATGTATGTAATATATTTTCCATGACTACTAAACTGATAGGTCATTCGGGACATGATTCCTTTTAATCATGCCAATTAATTAAAATAATGCACAGACACTGGTTAACTGTGTCTGAGATGTTACCTAAAATTTGATTTATTATCAATTTGAGACTGTAAATTTTTTTAAATTATTGTAAAAATATTTAATAAACGTGTTGAAACATAATATAGTTATTTCTGTTCATTCCTTCCAATACAACGACAAAGGGATAACAACCATTTAAAATAAAAATATTATTATTGTGTTATTTTTATGAATATATCGGCCTTGTGGGAAACATAAGATTTCAAAGAAACACGTTGTTGTGTTTTAGGTACGCTATTTGGACATAGCTTCCTCATTAAGGTAAAATTTAAATCTAATTCATAAATAATAATTTTTACGAAAATATATTATTCTATAATTACTTGGGTTGCTATATTTATTATTAATATTCATGAACTGAGTATACCATCATTAATTAAGAAATTATTTATTCCAATTCACAATTCAATAGTCATATAAATAACACTATAATAAATTATTCCCCATATCCCACAATTTCAATATTCTTATAAATAATTTATAATTAATTATACCCAATTAAAAATTCCGTTAAATAATTAATTTAAAATAATAATTAATATAATGATAAATTTTGAATGATAAAAACATTAGTAATTATATATTTTCATAAACGTAATTTAAATATTGACTATGTGATTTGAATAA
Organism: Viscum album; assembly: GCA_963277665.1. NCBI lineage: Eukaryota > Viridiplantae > Streptophyta > Magnoliopsida > Santalales > Viscaceae > Viscum > Viscum album. The sequence goes on along the minus strand of OY728137.1, from coordinate 2,079,762,008 downwards.
TAGGCCACCAACATTAATTCAATGAAAAATGCTCACCAACAGATTAATCCCCTATTTGATATGGGTTAATCAATAACGTGATGAAGAATAAAGTCTAGATAAAACCCCATTATCCATAATCAAACGATTCAATATCTAATAAACATATATGTAGATATAGCATCATAAATAGATAAAAATAGTTTCAATGATGGGAGAACAATGTAAAGTGGATGGCTAACCAACCATGATGAGATTTATATACTGGGAGGGGTTCATATCTACCATTTGGGGTTCAAATAATGAACAATGAAGGTCTAGAATGATTGGAATTCATACTGGAACATCCCAAAACGAGATAATGTGTGTTGGATTGAGTAGGGGAAGATTTTTGGTTAATTAAAGGGTTTAGGTAAATTCAAAAAAGAGTTTCCATATTAATAAGAATAGTGTTCATTTTTTTTGGAGAATAGGTGCACGTTTTTTCCAAATTATTCCATTTAACCATGCATCTCATCTAGTGGTGGTGCATGATGTATCCTTTTAAGGGGAATTTTTTGATAAATAATGTGTTAGTCGTTGAATTATTCTACAACCGGGGTAGCATGGTTTACTAAGACAAGGCACAGAGTTAGGGAAAATGGTTCACCAACTGTTCTCTTACATACATCAACCATTTCTTAAAATTATCACACAAAAACACCCTAATATAAAACCAAAATTAGAATTAATAAAAAATAAAATAAAATAGGGAACCTATAAAAGATCCTGATAAATCTCTAGGAATGGTCGAGGTTTTACAATCTCCCCACATCATTTATATTTTCCTCGAGCTAGACTCACAAGAATCTCTAACATTCTGAGTCAAAAAGACTGCAATACTAATCTTGTATATCCAATAACCTCTCCATTGTTTCTTCAAGAACACATACATGTAATCAAAATTCACAAACTACCAACATAGTAATTCCCTAAAACACTTTTTCCCTGTGATACAACACACATATCAGATTCTCCTTAAAGGACACATCTATATCATGCTCAACATCATACACATTGATAAGATGATATGGTTCAGGGTGATACCACCAAATATTTCTCATATTAAATCCATCATTTCTAGAGTTGTATCTCAATAGAAGATCCAATTGATACACCAACGGTCTGAGTCTCTCCACAACCAAAAAGGGTCTAGCAAACCTGGGATCCATCTTACATTGTCTCTGTATCCTATAGTGAACCAACATAGGTGATAACAGAATGAATACATGATCACAATTTATAAACTATAGGTTAATTGATTTATTATAGAATATGATTTTGTTCTACTATGAGTATTAGGAATTTGATTTAAAATGAGATTAATTTACAATAATGTATCATGTACCAGACTTGGTCCCAATAACTTTTAATCACCTACATCCATCCAACATTGTGGTGATCTACATGAGATATCATAAAATCCTAGTATGGTTCTCTAAGAATATTTTCCTAATAACTATTTTTTATAATAAAAATACACTAGATTCAGGTCCTTCTCCCAATACCCACCAATTTCTAGAAAGAAGCTCACAAATTCTTCTCAAACACCAGTATGGTGTGATTTGACATCCCATATTCCTATGGGTGAAAATCCATACTCAATAAAACATATGTACCATGTCCCTTCTGCAATACCTAATAGAATCCTCATTCAAAATGTAAATCATGGTCGGAAACTATAATCTCAGTAACCCTATGGAGACATAATATTTCTTGAACATAAAAATTTCTCAACTGAACCGCTGAGAATGTCTCCCAAAATATTAGAATATGTTCTTAATTTTTTAGTTTTCCCACAACCTACAATGTATAATCATTATTCTAAGAATTCCTTAGGATACCCACCATAATATGTTTGGTCACATCATCCCAGTTCGATTCAAAAATTGGAAAAATCGATAACTAAATACTAGGTTGATGATGTATTCATTCACATATTGATAGGTATAGAATCATGAAATGAACTATGTTATCCGCTTTTCATTTTTTACCACCAAAACATTCGATTTGGATCATTGCAAATTTATTTAAATCTTTAATTTACCTTCCGAATTGTGGTAGGAAATTCATTCATCAACTCCTCTCATATATTTATAAGAGAATAAATTTTATTCCTAAAATAAATGATATCATATTCATATATGTTGAAATAAGAAGGTTAATATCCACCTTTAAGGATTTCAGTCAAGGTAAAACACCAAGGATCCTCATAGATTGTGTCTATAATTAATTTCAAAAGATTAGACCCCACTGAAACTGATATTAGATTCATCTTATCCTAACTCTCCTGATCTAAAACAAAAATATCATTAAGTAATTTCATCATTATCCACTCCTCACTAGACTCTTGAATATCCTATGTCTACATTATTCTTCTCAAAGAAACAATTTTTTTCCTTTTCTAGGAGTATATTATAGATCAAAATAAATGACTTCATATACTCAGTCAACCTTCAATTCTAGATATTCATCTCTCATTGGGAGAATATATACCTTATTCTCTTTTGATCTGCATACACAATAAACCATTCTATGAACATAAAATTTCTCTAACACATTAAGTAATAACCAAATATTTGTGAACATTATATATGGTGTAGGGTAGTTGTGTTCATGTGGCCTCAACTTCCAAGACACCTATGCCACAACTCAATATACACTCATCAAGACTACTCCACTTTATATCCTATAAGCATGAAAACAATTTATGCTCTTAACATGTCACAAGTAGGATAAAAATTTGTTTCAATGTGAATACCTTCTTCAACAATTGGGAGGAATTACCCTATGATTCTGACCAATAAAACAATATACCCTTTTTGTCCAAGAAAGATAGTGGTCCTACCAAATTAGAAAGTTCCAGAAAAAATCTTTGATAATATCTAGATTTTCCAAGATTGTTGAAAATATCAAAATTTGTCTGAGGTTTCCCTCAGGAAACAACTACTTGAAATTTCTTTGGCTCCATAGAAACACCTTCCTCTATGATGATGTTTCAAAATAATATTACATGATCAATGAAAAATTCAATCTCTGATAGCTTTTTTTATAGCTGATGTTGTATTAATGTACTCAGGACTATTTAAATGTTTTAAGCATAATCATCAAGATTCTTTGAGTAAAAAATGATTTCAACCACAAATTCCACTTCAAACTACTCTAGGTGTGAATGAAAGCTTTTTTCATCGAGGCCATAAAATTGATGTTTCATTCATCATTTGAAATGGAATTTTGATGAAATCTAATAAAATATACATGCTTATAAAATAAATATTAGTTATATAATAATGATGAAATCTTAATAAATGATATGCTAATATAAATTTAATATTCAATGGGACACAAGATCCCCAAAACATGAAAAAATTATCATCAATATGTGGAAGAAGATTTTAGTTTTTCATTGTCATCTGGTTCAAAATCTAGTTACTAATACACAAGTGTAGAGTTCCATCATCCATATTTTCAAATATAACTAAACAACCCCAAAGAGACATACTCAGACAGAAAAACACCTTATCCTCCAACTAATCCATTTGATTCTTGAGATCCTGAATTTCTTGGTTCCCTTAAGTATAGTAGAATAGAAACTATCTCATCCTCCAATATGATCTCAATAATAATTTCGATATATCTCCCATGTAGAATCCCTAAGATAAATATAGTAAAAATATCCTAAAATATATCCACCTTATGTTGGAATGCATTATATTTTACACCTCAATAATCTAGAAAAAATTGAGAACCTGGGTGGTAATCTCTCCCAGTTACTGTTGAACTATCCCAGCTATGTTCTCCAAGACACCCCACACTGCATGGTGAGTATAATTTTCACCCATAAGAGACATGAATTTCATTATCATGTGGTAACAATCTATTTTCACTAAATATTATACTATCTTTTCTTTGCCTATAATTAAATAAAAACCTAACATGTTTAGGATTTAATACCCCCAAAAAAGAGATACTCCCTAAACTCAAGGGAACATCCCTTGTATAATCATTTGATACTAGACCATAATCCCACTGGTATATCTATCCTAAAAACCCAACACAAAAACTCCACCTGCAAGATCAATCCATTCTAATTTTGTGTAGAAATAAAAAAATGAAAGAAAAGTGGATCAAATAGGAAACAAGTTAATGTAGAATCTATGTGAATATATCATCTCGCTGTCGATGGTCCATTTTTGCAATCCAATAGCGTAGGTTGAATCATATGTAAACATCCTTCCCTTATTAATTTGATGTATTATGAATTACACAACCTACACATATCTACTAATACCAATGATTTTTTCTTGAAACTCTATTTTGACTACCTAGACTCTTATATCCATTCAAACTCCAACTACTATAATAATATGTTGTAGAAGATCCCCTTAAAACACTATGTCATTTTATTGATACTCCCTTACTACACATATTTCACGGGTTCATGTAGAACTTATGTAGATGTCCAATCTAGTTATAATATCTCCACTGCACTTATGGTCAAGGGAACTATTTCTTAAAGGGGCCTGACCTACCACACCGTTGATAAAGAATCTATGTAAGTACCTTTGTGACTATCCTTTGACCATGTCTATAATTATCATAGTGATGCATCTGGATCAAAAAATTTCCAACTCATTCTAACCCAGATGAAACCACATTTCTTTTAGGGGAAGCCTCGCTTAGGTTCCCCTCAGTTATGAGAGCCTAAAATAGAACATCATCAAACAAATTTACCCAGAGTAAGTTATATCGAGAATTAATATCATAGTTATGTTTGTCCAGGAAATGTCTATTTATATCTATCTCAACCCATTCATATGTTGGAGAAAAGAATTTTAAGTCTATAAAGTGCCTATAATAGTATATCATGGACATTCTACCCTGATTCATCCACATAAACTCATCAACTCTCTACTAACAAATTTAATATTGATATATGTTCTCCTAGATCATCTCCAAGAAGTCATTCCCTAATATACCATCGACCATTCCATTTCATGCCAGAATTTCCATGTAGGGTTTTTATTTTCCTCCATATATATATAGCCAAAATGACCACCTTATCAGATGAAGTCACTAAATGGTTGAGTATATTCTTAATAGACTCATTTCAAAACTCATCTCCCACTAGTAAAACATATTATATAATATTAGGAGAATGAAGATATTGAAACTCCCTCATCAAATATCACACACTTTTCACAACCTTCTCTGCGTATCTCTCCATAAACTAGATGAAGCATGTGATGTTATCATTGAACTTCTCTTCTGTTTTATCACCTGGTAATATTGATACATCAGGTTCCATTATTAGATGAAAATCATCATCAATTTCCTCTTGTCATCCTCTCAACAAGTGTCACACACATCTCTAGAAACATAAAACAACTTTAATACTTTTATGTAATAAGAAAACACAATTAGGATTAATAATCCTTTTACACCAAATCCCAATCATACAGTCAAAATGAATGTACTATCACAACACTTAACCAGATTACATCTATGTCATATTTAAAATATATGGTAAAAGCATTAAATGTATTCAGCTATCCCATTAAACACCAATTTATTCTCATCATGCACCATTTTACAATTCTTAAATACATATTAGGCACAATTTCATTTTGATTTCAAATGAAATAGAAAATGCTCAAGTTCAACAACTTACCCGAAATCTATTTTCCCATCCATGACTAAAATAATGTTTGTTACAAAATTACCTTTTATTCTTCAAATGATGCATACTAATTCCATAATCATTCCGTGTCAGGCTCTAATTCCAAAGTCATAAAATCTCAGAAATAATAATTACATAACACAATAAGTGCATCACCAAATGTGAAATAACATCCTACTATAACAACCCAAATAAATTACAAAAATCCTACCCTTTTTATATGGGATTCCCTTTTTATTTATTTTTAAAAATTACATAAACGATCTCATGACCCTACCTGAACACTTCCATGTAAGATATCAAACATTCCAAAATAGTAATACAAATGAAATGAAATGAATTATGTGATATCATACAATAATGTGATGTTTGGCCTGGGTACAACATGCCAGTGCCCTGGGCCTGTGGGCTATATAACTGTAGGTGCTCCTAACTATAGGACATAGGCATCCAACTAGTATGGATGGTTAGAAATTTATCATAGGGAGACTATACCTATAATGATTCAAAATAATACAAACAAAATTCTCATTTTGATTTAATTATGTGTATTATAATGTAGTATGGTTTTAGAAAATAGAGGAATTTTTGGGATTTAAAAACTATCGTAACAACATCAATATAATTGATAACATTTTCCTTGAATATTGGTATCATTGTTAGTATAAATATATGGATTTAACAAACCCAATAGATATAAGATATGAAATTGAAAAAATAAAGGTGTAGGATTTTAGATTATGAAGCCCATTTATCAGAGCATTAGAGGGAGATAGTATCTCTGGGATATTCCATTGATCTATCCAAATATGAGGAACAAAAAAATATTCATGAGCTATACTATTCACGATATAATTTAAATCTCAATGAAATCACATCCCAAACAATGTTTGTCAAACATCCCCATGAATGTCCCCCAGTCATGCACCTTATCCATAATGTATTTACTGGTGTATTAAAGAGATAGGTATCATGATACTAGAAATATCATTTTTTATATTATTTTTATAGAATAATGAATATATTTTATTGCTATTATTGATAATTTATAGATGATATTTATTTAGAATTAGTAAGAAAATTATTTTTTGGATAATATTCAAATTCTACTAAGGAATATGTTTTGATGAATTAATATATTTTTGAAATAAATAATATTTTAATAAAATTTAATTAATAAATAATTATTTTTAAATAAAAATTATTAAATAATTATTATGATGTAAATTGTGACATTTATAAGGCTTCATAAATTATTATTTTCTAAAAATCACATCATTTCAAAATAAATAAATAAACATATTTAATTTTTAAAATACACATATTTAGAAAATTTTGTACATAAAAGGAATATTATTTTTTTAATCACAATGTCGAAATTATACAACCGTCAATGTTTCATAATTTTCTAATAGAATAAAATTTTCCTATAATAATTAAATACAATATGTATTATAAAATCATAATGACCAAACAATAATGTAATAAACATTATTAATGGTTTTGAGATAAACATGATGTTTTTCATTAAAATTAATTTTCTTTTATGTTTATTTGTTTTATTTTATAATAAAATTATTAATCCACCCAGAAATATAATATATTTTAATGTTTTAAAGTTATCTCAATATGGGTGTCACTTGCCTTTAGAGAAGTAAGGATATTGTTTTATTACATTATTCTCTTGGCCTTGTAAAATAATTAGAACCAATACCATTTTGAAAATAACATGGGACAAATTTTATTCTTATTATTTTTATTATATAGAATCTAAATAAAAAATAATAAATAAATCCCCATAATTTCTTGTATAACCCCACCCAATCTCCCATTTCTATTCACCTTAAATTATTATAGAATGTACATAATCTACCATACACTCTCTATATTCCTCCTATGGCTCCCCTAATATGTAAAGTGTCCCTTCCCAAGCATTTGGATTCACACACTCAAGTAATGGATTTCTCTCTTTTCAATTCTACTCATGCCCATCCTTTATATTATGTAAATAAATTTCTATTTTTTCATGTTGTGGTATGTTATTAAATAATATCCTTACAATAAATATTATTTATATATGATAAAATACCACTTTTTCAGTCACTAATACCTTCTGTTACCCTTTATGTACACCTGTTACCATGTGGAAATATACTAAGGGATCCACACCTTGTCTTCATTATTCATGTGTCTTTATTATCTTATGCCTTTCATTTGCAATTCCTAATGTTGGGACATGACTTTCCATGTTCTAATTACTTCTCATTATCTATTTAAATGATTAGATACCAGTTTATTTCTCATTAACCCATTTTATTAATTTTTATATGGTGTCGTTCTTATTTGGAAATTTCACTTTGGGTTTTACTTTCCAAAACACTTTTATAGTGAATTACATACCCATTTACAGTAAAATGTGTTAAATTTTATATAGTTATACATATATTTTACATTGATACATACATGTTTTTATTTGACACTCCACATTGAAATCATAAAATTTGATGAATAATGATTCCATTTATTATGTTCTATGTGGCACACTTAAGCATGAGAATGATATAAATGTGTTGGGTGGTCTGAGAATTATATAGTTCTTCAGTTCATTGGGTAGTTTCTATTCTACTAAGACATAAGGTTGGCATATGGAGTGAATCTGATTCCTTTAGGGGATTTATTCCTCCATGATGTTTTGGTGTTTTAGCATTAACCAATGTTTATAATGTTGTGTTTTATGCTTTTTCTGCATTTACCATGACACTACTACAAATCCGAGCTATATCCACGGACCTGTAGCCATGGTTTTATAGGTCCGTGGCTATATCTTTTATACTGCCACAGTTAATTATTTCATCCGTGGCTACATCTAGCAGCCCCATTTTTTTCCAAAACCCATCGGGCTCCTTCTCCTCCCCTTCGCGATTCCTCCTCCTCACCGCGCCCTCCCCCTCCCCAATGCCTCCACACCGACGCCTCCTCCGTGTCTCTCCCTCCTCGCCGCACCCTCCTCACCGCGCCCTCCTCACCGCGCCCTCTTCCTCCTCGCGCCCTCCACCCCGACGCCTCCTTACCGCGCCCTCCTCCCCGACGCCTCCTTGCCGACGCCTCCTCCACGCCGCGCCCTCCTCGCCGTGCCCTCCTCACATAGGTGTGTTAATGATGGGTGCTTCGATTCTTCTATTTGTCACAATGTTTACTTGATAATAATTATTCGATTCTTCTATTTGATATCCCCTTAATGCATTTTTCCTACACTCGATACTACTCGGATGGCTATAGCGCTTCATCTATCTTCATTTCCATGAGTTCTAATTATTATAGAATCCATTCCATCATCTACTCTATCAAATCCAATTTCATCAACATTATAGGATGCACTGACTATGATCCACAGACACTACCAAATCATTAAATTAAAGCACCAAATTTGTTCTGTTTTGAACATTAAATTTTATAAATTAATGTATATGTTTACACTTATAGGAGATGAAATTTATGAAACCAAAGGTGTTTAGTCAACAATAAAAGAAGGGAATTTTTTTTCAATGATCTCAAATGAATAGAGCATCTACACCATGGGAGTAATAGTTTAAATTCTGTGATTTTTCTACTTAAACTTGAAAATTCACTTCTTTTTTTAGTTGAAATAAATGGTTGGAAGTTGCCTTTTAATTAATTTTGTATGCTGAAATCATCTTGTTAAATCTATTGGTTGTTGCTTCATTTTTTACTTCCTTTGTGTATTGAAATTCTGGTGTTTATGCTTATTTTAATGTTTTACTAAAAATAATTTTTGAACTTCAAATGTTAACATGCATCTACTTTAAAACCCATGAATATGTGTTGAAGTTGTTAATATAGTAACTAGTGGGTATCATTCATGCATTTTGTGTGATTGTTTGAACTCTATGTTCTTCATTTCTTTTGTTTTTAATATATTAGTTACATTCTTTGTTTGTAATTAGATAAAAAAAATCATTATTGTTACAAATTGATGCATATATCTAATTAATCATTTCTACCATAGGACGAGGTGGTTGGTGTTAGTTCTAATGTGGGCACGTTGGCATGCAACCGACAAGCAAGGGGGAACATCCATTCTTGGTAATGGGAATCTATGTGAACTTCACTTCTCAGCTATTGGATTTGATTAGTGTGATATTAACATATTGTTTTTTTCACATGTAGTTTTACAAACATAAAATAAAAATTTAATCATAGTTTCATGGTTTCAATTCTAAAATCTTTTTTATGAGCTGAATTCTATGGTACTCAATTGTTCTGCTTGATATGATTGTATCACCTTCTTTCTTCCATAAACCTTTTACAGTTTTATGAAGATAGGGTGCAACTGGTGATGAATTTTTTGAAGCTCTAATTTCTAATAGTAACTTTTCAAAACAAAACATTTTCCTCTCATGTAAGCTTTGATTTGTGGTTCTTGCATGTAGTAATTTTTCAGGATACATCTTTGTATTCAGGAACATAAACACAAATATATTTCTTATCAATTATTTATTCTCTACATAATTACTTCTGATTTATTTTGATCTTTTTTTCTTTATTTCTTGTAGGTAAAATATAGGCTTTGGGTGAAAAAGAAATATGCACCCAAAGTACTCTTAAGGCACCATTTTTTATGATTGTAACATGTTGGTAAGTTCATTTATTTCTTTTTACCATACTACATCATGTATGTTGATAGGGGTCTTTGATTTGTGGTTCTTGCATCATATATTTTGGTCTTTTGTTATATTTGTTAAAAATAGTCATTTTATGTCATGAAGTGTTTTTGATAATATCATAGGATTGTATTGAAGTATGATAGGGTCTGAGTGGAGGGGAGCAGGGTGAAGGGGGCATGGTGGAGGGGGCGCAGGGGGGAGGGGTGTCTGGGGGGAGGGGTTGTCCGGCAGGGGGGGATGTCTGGTAGGGGGAGGGCTGTCCCTTAGGGGGGAGGGCTGTCCAGTAGGGGGAGGGATGTCTGGCAGGGGGGAGGGCTGTTCAGCAGGGGGAGGGTTGTCCAGCAGGGGGAGGGGTATCCAGCAGGGGGTGGGGTGTCCAGGCAGGGGGAGGGGTTGTCCAGTAGGGAGGGAGGGGTGTCCAGGCAGGGGGAGGGGTTGTCCAGCAGGGGGAGGGGTTGTACAGCAGGGCGAGGAGTGTCCAGCAGGGGGGAGGGTTGTCCAGTAGGGGAAGGGGTGTCCAGTAGGGGGAGGGGTGTCCAGCAGGGGGGTGTCTAGGTAGGGGGAGGGGCTGTCTATCAAGGGGGAGGGGTGTCCAGGCAGGGGGAGGGGATGTCCAGCAGGGGGGGCGGAGGGGTGTCCAGCAGGGGGAATTAAATAGGACTTAGACTTGGTTCATTCTATGAATTCTTCCCTTATTTATGAAATTGTGGCAAGATCCCAAAACATTCCTATATATTTAACAGGGGTGAGTGGTATGTGAAAATCATCATGAAGATTCATATACATATGAATAAAAAATATTCTTGAGTACAATGTTGGCATAAGGAGTATGTCAACTCCTTTCACCGCAAAATGAAATATAAAACCCTCTCATTATCCTAAGATTTGTAGTTTGAGAGATTTAGTATGGTTTTCTTCTATATAATCAAGCTGAATTGGAACAGAAACATCCAATAGAGATCTTCCCACCCTATAATTGATTGAGTCGATGAACCGGTGTACCCTAAAAATGTTGGTCCCTATAATTTCTGTATAAAGATCTTGGGTTTCACTACATATTTTTTAGGGGTCCCCATCATGGAATCACAACGGGACACAAAATGGGTCAAAATATTCTTTGGGTCCCCTAAACCATTGAAAATTGTAAATGTTGTGTTTCCCAAATTTAGTGGGGAAAATTCAGATCACCCCCTTTAGGGTAAGGCTTGTTTTATAGTTGTACCAATTCCCACTATAACTCTATGGATTCTAATCAATCCATTAGAGAATCTATAGTTTTTATGAGCCCTTTATGAATGTCTAGCTGAGAAGGAGCATGAATAGGTGCAACAGCAGGTAGAGTAAAATGTGGCAGCCCTATTAGTATATGTCATGTGTAACCTATAGGGCGAGGTCTGTAATGATGCTCCTAGACATGTTTTGGTTGTGTAAAAAATGTTAGAAACTCTCTATTTTCTATTTCTTGATTCATGTATGTTGGTTGTTGGTACCCCATGTTGATAGGATGTTTCATCTTAATTCTAGTTGCGGTAGAGAACCCTCTTTGATAAGGTGCTCAAGTTGGGAGTACGAGTTGAGGATCTTCTTATAGAATATATCCAGCAGAAACGCTACCTCAAATAAGTTATTCATTGATTCTTCTCAATTATTTCAAATCTTCTACCTATTGAGAAAATATTTCTTCATGTGTAAGGGGTTCAACCACTTCAGTATGTGGTTGCAGTGTATCCTTAATTTTACTCTTTTCCTTGGTGGATAATATCTAAGGAGGTAATCATGGATTGGTTGAGTGAATTCCAAATTTCAGAAAAAGCATCTGAAGGTTGTAAGAATTGGATGGTCCAAGAATTATTAAACATATAGGTAATTGTTAGCTTGTCCCCCTTAGTAATGAAGGTTGTAAGAATTGGATGGTGATCAGAATTGTGCTTTACTAGAGTGACACAAGAGATGGTTTTCCAACTTCCATGAAGAGAGTGATTACCAAAGGCACAGTCAACCCTACAGGCCCTACTTCCATTTAGATTCCTCCTATACCAAGTGTATTTGGCACCAATCAGATTGGTTTCAATAAGTTTTAGTTCCTCAATACAATCTCTGAAATATCTCATTGTGGTAGCATTGGAAACATGTCCAATCTTGTCATCTGCAAGTAAAATAACATTGGAATCTCCCATTATAACCGAGGGATCTAATATAACTCTTGAAATATCATTCATGTGTTTCCAATGAGTTCATCAATTTATGTAACAGTAGAAAGCATAAACCATTTAACAAAAAGAGATCTGACCCTCGTTATGGAAGGTAAAAGAGATAATTTGGTTGTCCACTCAAAAAATGGAAGTATTAGTATCATTATGATGTAAAACCAAGAAAATTATTTCAATATTAGTGATATCTTTCACAAAACATAGAAAAGAATTACCATTTTGGGAAAAAGGAACAAGAAGTGAGGTTATTAGATTTTAGCTCAGAGATACCAATGAAATCAGGTTTCCGTTTACTCACAAGAAGCCTAAGGCAACATAATGTTCTAGGGTTGGCTAGGCCCTAGAAATTCTAGAAGAGGATACACATCATTGTTTCTAAATGGGGGAAAGTCCTCCTTTCTGTTATTTCTTAGTTTTACTTTTTTTATTGGAGCTTCTCAACTCTCTCTTGTTGGAATAGTTGGTAGAATAAACTTGCTTTATAGTGAGCTGGATCCCCATCCTAAAATAATATTCCCTAGTTTGTAATCCTTTCATTATGGGGTATGAATCTTTTATACTGATTTTTATATGTTGAGAAAGTGTGTGCTCTGAAAATTGCATAGAGAGAGCAGCCTAAGAAAATCCAGCTGCAATCCTGTCATCCATATCAACTGTTTTTTATAATTCTGAGGTAATGAACTCCAAAATAGGGATTCAGACTGCAGATTTAATGAAAAAGAGAGAATATAATCCGATGCCTCTTGGAAAATTAAGGATTCATTAGAAAAATCCCTTAGTATTTCCTCACCATTAGAGTTTCCAGTTTCAGCATGAACACATTCTTGGGATTCTTATTTCTCTACTAAGTCTTCCTAGGATTTACTAGTAGCAGAATTGTTATCCTGGGTGACCTCTTTTTAACCTTCTTTGTATTTTTTTTATTTTTTTAGGTAAAATATAGGCTTAGGTTGAAAAATAAATATGCACCCAAAGTACTCTTAAGGCACCATTTTGTATGATGGTAACATTTTGGTAAGTTCATTTATTTATTTTTACCATACTATATCATGTATTTTGAGAGGGGTCTTTGATTTGTGGTTCTTGCATCATATATTTTGGTCTTTTGTTATATTGGTTGAAAATAGTGATTTTATGTCTTGAATTTTTTTTGATAATATATTCGTGATGTATTGAAGTATGATAGGGGGCTGCGTGGAGGGGGGCAGGGGTAGGGTGCAGGGGTGAAGGGGGGTATGATGGAGGGGGTAGGGTGAAGGGGGGCAGGGGGCAGGGGCAGGGGGAGTGTGGAGGGGGGCAGGGGGCAGGGAGGTTGCAGGGGGGTGCAGGGGGTGTTGTGCAGGCTAAGGGGCTGGGTGGAGGGGGGAAGGGGGCAGGGGGTAGGGTGCCGGATGGAGGGGGTAGGGGGCAGGGGGCAGGGGCAGTTTCTCCATACCATTACTCCAATTATTTTTCTGGTTCTTTAATTTTGGGTCATTACACATGCCTTTATCATACATGTATTTAGCTTTTGGATATTCATCTTCATTTACCATATTGGAGGTGATGATAACCTTCTAACTGATTGAACTTTCCTCATCATCATCATACCATAATACACGAATTATGTGTGTAAATGTATCCATATACTATCTAGGATAAGATTGTGACTCTATGGAGGCCTTATTCATAGTAATCATTGTAGCAGGTACTTTCATGAAACCCCATACTGATAATTATTTTTAGTAGGTAAGGGATTTTGCTGCAACTTATTTTGATGATCCTTGGGTGTACTCATATTCATCAAACCTGTTGAGGTTTCCTTCCTAGATTGTTCCTAGATAGCTATGTATGAAACATGCATGAGGGGTCCCTCAGAATGTGTCATCATCAATTAATGATAGGTAGGAACCTGCAAGAATTATTTCCCATTTTTCACCACTTGAGAACCATGAGATGCAATCAAGTTAAGTAAAGAATCCTAAAAGCAACACCTCTATGTAGGCATGCCATCAAATGTTGCCTCATTTGAAGTACTCTCTTCAAGACCAGCTACATTTTTATAGAGGTACACATTGAATTTCTGCCTATTTTCCCATTTGTGAGTATTTACATTAGGCTTTCCTACAAAGTTGCAAATACCTACAGTCCCTAGGATCTGCACAAAACATCAGGGAAAGGTGCCCCAAAAATACATTCCCCTCGAACTGGATGTTCTATCCAATGTTTATCTCTCTATCAAGAAGGGGTACATTGTCCTCATTCAAGGATTTTCCCGGGGGTGGTCCCTCTAGAGTAAATACAGCACACTGAGAATAATCCATGTTTTTTTCATTAGAATGACCATCCTATGGTGATGTTGATGTGATTAAGTCTGTAGTTTTTCCAGTATCCTTCTACACTGATATAACCCCTATCTTATCCACATTATAAGGGGAAGTAGTGTATTTTCTCTCCAAGTCATAGATTGGAATATTCATCTTATCGTTCCAACATTCATAGTTAGAGACATCATTCCCCTTCATATTGTAAAAAGAACACTCCTTGTCTCTATTACATTCTGGAGAATGATGGAAAAAACATATAATTCATGTAGAACTTTTGTTTCCTTCCGTATTGGATCAGAAAGTCTATAGATTCATCTAGTTAGTTAAGACTACTTCTTCTAAAATCATTATATACATGTCCACATTCACATGGGTTATCACATAGTGTCCAAACCTTGGGTTATCGGTTTGTATATCCAACCAAATTGAGTTCCCCACGACAGAGAAAATTTCCCAAAAATTGTGTGAGTACCAATAGAGCTATCCAGGAAGGGGGAGGGGTGTCCGGCAGGGGAAGGGGTGTCCGATAGGGGGAGGGGTGTCCGGCAGGGGGGAGGGGTGTCTGGCAGGGGGGATGGGCTTTCCAGGCAGGGGGAGGGATGTCCATCAGGGGGAGGGGTGTCTGGCAGGGGGGAGGGGTGTCTAGGCAGGGGGAGGGGCTGTCCAACATGGGGGAGGGCTGTCCAACAGGGGGAGGGATGTCCAGTAGGGGGGAGGGGTGTCCGGAAGGGGGAGGGGTGTTCGGTAGGGGGGATGGGCTATCCAGGCAGGGGGAGGGGTGTCCAGCAGGGGGAGGGGTGTCCAGCTGGGGGAGGGGTGTCCAGCTGGGGGGAGGGGTGTCCAGGCAGGGGGAGGGGTTGTCCAGCAAGGGGGAGGGGTGTCCAGGAAGGGAGAGGGGCTGTCTAATAGGGGGAGGGCTGTACAGCTGGGGGGAGGGGAGTCCAGCAGGGGGGAGGTGTGTCCGGCAGGGGGGAAGGGTGTCCGGTAGGGGGGCGGGCTGTCCCGCAGGGGGCGGGGCTGTCCAGCAGGGGGAGGGCTGTCCAGCAGGGGGGAGGGGTGCCTAGATGGGGGGAGGGATGTCTAGAAGTGGGAAGGGCTGTCCAGTAGGGGGAGGGGTGTCCAGTAGGGGGGAGGGGTGTCCAGGCAGGGGGCGGGGCTGTCCAGCAGGGGGGCGGGCTGTCCGGCAGGGGGGCGGGCTGTCAGGCAGGGGGCGGGCTATCCGGCAGGGGGAGGGGTGTCCGGCAGGGGGGAGGGGTAACACCCCGAGATTTTATGAAAAATATTCTTTTAATTTAATTAATCTCTTCTGTTGTATGCTACACCAAGATTACCTTGCTCTATACGCAACACCGTATTAGCTTGCAGTATACGCAACACTATTCTTGGATCGTGTTACACACAATTTTGATAATAGTTATTCTACGCAACATTGAGTATATATATATATATATATTCAATGTATAAATGAAATATGGTTGGATTCTGTTATACGAAACAACGAAGGATTCTTGCACAACACGCAACCTTGACTTGCCTTTCATTACACACAATCGCGACCTTCCTTGATAGCGTGTGTTGTACGCAATACCGGGTTTTACTAAACAACGATATATTATTATAATATTGTTATGAACTAGACGTTATGAATAGTGTTAACTAAATTTTGAATTTTATAACATTATTATTTATCTTACACATTTCTAGAACATGGTATAAGAACAAAATAATTTTTTCGGGTAAAATAAGTATTTTTCAAAAAATGCAGTTTTGCCGCCTTTTGATGGCGCACCCACATTAAATCTAGTTTTTGACATGATTATAAGTTCAATTTGTCTAAATAAAATTCTTCATTTGAATCAGGATATAAAAATTTACATTAGACAAAGTTTTGATATTTTTCTGATAACTTTCATATTTTAATGAATAGTAAAAACACACTATATTTTAATTAAAAACAACTTTTTTCATCGTAATATATTATGTGGTTAAATTATAATATTTAATGGATTTGAAGTATAAATAGAATATATTTTTACCAGTAAATATAATGTATGGAATTATCATTGATTTTACCTTGAATTCGTAGGTTAAATCAATTCAATCTTTTGCAATGTTTTAAAGAAAAACCAGTTTTCTTTCGACAACAGGATTAATTTTAATTTAATTTCTACATCTTTTGTGTATTGAATTTGGAAAAATTGATTCCATATTTTGAATTAGTGGGTCCAAATTATGTTAATAAGCTGCTTTTTATTTTTGGGCATTGTGAATAGTAACTACTGTAAATTTTATTTACTATAGTTAAAGGTAAATCAGGTAATTAAGAGTAAATATAATATTATTAAATTACCCTAACACGTGTCAAAATCCTATTGGATGACCAAAAGTCGACCCATATCACCTAAGGGTCGGATTAGATTCATTTAATGGACTTTTCTCCATGAAAATAATTTAATTATTATTAAAACCAAAGAATGTGACAACATGTCACTTTCTTTAATCTTATAAGTATAATAATTTTAATTTAGTGATAAACTTCATGAAACTTCAAACATGAATTGTCTCCATAAAGATTATACAATTATCTACATCATAGGAATTTATTTATAATTTTTAGGGATTATATAATTATCATTTATTATGACACAAAGATGATGCAGTAATTGTCTTATTAATGAAATATTGACATAATTGATGTTATAAATGCCCAAATAAATGTAATTTGATACTTTTTATGACTTAAATTAATTTTCTAGGTTAATATGACATGTTATTGTTGATATAGGTAACTTGTTTTGAATTTATCATTCTGTTATGAATTTCATAAAAATCATGTACCAAATAGTGTCAAAATTGACATAAATTAGTTTTTTAAAACAAATATTATATTATTAATTGTTATTTAATTCCTAAAAATCTAATGTTCGGAACAATGACTTATATAAGGATATATATATTAATAATAAACAACTTCGGGTTCTTTTGGCTTGTTATGGTAAGTTTATTAACCATATAGTGTAAGAAAACAAAAAGACACGGTAAAAGTTAAATTATTTAACTTAGAGTTAAATCTAATTGATAAGGTTAAACTAATAACCTAAACTTGTCTAAATCCTATTGGATGAGAGGATTTCGACCCATCCCCACTTTAGCTTCGAAAAAAGACCCTTTGGAACCATTATAAACCGAATTTGTCCTTAATATAAAATAATATTTTGAGATTTTCCTAAGGTGCCTCTCTCCTCCCTTATAAAAGGGCACCTCCTCCCTCTCCTCCTCACACCAATTTGATCATTCATGCTCGGCCAAACCCTGAAAAAATCTCTTCCCCACTTCCCTAGTATCATCCTAGAGGTCCTGGTCTTCTTCAAAGACCATCCTTAGTTCTTTAAGTGGAGGTTAAGAAAAGGCGTGTCAAAAGGAGGTAATATCCATTACCGATCATTTTCAATTTCATTCTTCTTCAACTTCATCTTCATTAGTTGTTTCATGATAAAGTAATAACATCAGTATTTATTATATACTTATATGTTATTATAAATATGAAACAACTCTAATTAACCTTCTATCCATCCTACGGAAAAAGGAAATCACCACGCGTGCGTACGTACAGAATACCGTCTCCACACCATGGTATAATCTATTTTCCGCCACCACCTTAATTGGATGGGTATAATGGTGTAATGAGTAACTATATATGATTATTATAAAGTGATATTGATACTTAAATAGTATACATACACTTCAACACAATTCCACGACCATGAGAATGATATCATCGCTCGTGCGTACGTACGGACTATCGTCTCCACGACGTGATGAGATTCATTCTCCACATTAACCATTCATGAATGATTATAAAGTATATATAATTAATAATAATGAAATATATGACATTTTAAATCTAATGTATTTATTTGTATATATATATTTATTTATTTCATCTACTTACTTCCATTCAAGACAATAAGGAAAGGAAAACAGCGTTCATGCATACGTACGGACTACCGTCTCCATGAACGGTGTGTTTCATTTCATTTATCTATCTATTATATATATATACTTAATATATATGATATATAAATCATATTTTATATTCTGGAAGTAATTAAATCATGATATAAGTAATAATAATGTCAAGAACAACAAGTCCAAACACCTACGATAAATGAAATGATTTTACCCAAAACGCTTCTTTAACATGGAATTTACAAAAGAACGGGTAATATAAAGTCATAAGTGAACCATATATGATATCATAACAATGAATATGATTCTGTAATAAGTTAATTACATTATTTAAATCATTATACAGGATGTTCAGACACATACGAATCAAATCGGACCTAAGGTAAGGAAAATATCACAATCTCATTTTTATCCGAGATTGTTTATACTTTAGGATTTACTGGGGTGTATTTTATCATCCACATCCATGTTTCCTCAATATGTAATATTTACATCATTATGAAATAGTTTATATCCAATTTTACTCTTCGGTGAGTTTTTATTAAAAGATATGAAAGGAATCTTTTGTCGTTTTTCGTACGAGGTACTTTTTGACTTTTCCGACAAAAGTACGAGAGGAATGTTTTTTTAACTTATACGGCATGAATGGATTTTTAAAAAAATTAATTCCATGAAGATTACCTTACATGTTTTCATGTTTATTTTTTATCAACTTCTTTTAGTTTAAAATTTAATGACATGTTAAGAATGGAAAAAAATTTTGAAGAAGAAAGTATATTTTCCTCAAAAATGGAGTTCAAGTGTTTTATCAAAATTATTTTCCATCTAAGATAATAAAGGGTTTTGTTTTTATCCCTATTATTACATTGATTTGATTATGTTGTGATGGAATTATTTTTATGAATTCCTTTATCTTATATGAATTGTTTTATGATGTTATGATGTTTAAGATTCCCATTTGTATTACATGGGTTATGCAATGATGTATGATTTATGATTTTGTGGCACACATAAGAATGGTATCATTATGAGATGGGTGGGATCTATATCTCCCTCCAATGCATTGGGTAAAGATATTATATCTCATGAGATAGACATGGCTGGAATGGTAGGTTGTACCGGTTCAGTGAAATAGGACTGAAACGAGGGTGACTCGGTTCAGAAATGGACTTTCTCCACTAAGATAGTCTTGGAAACGAGTCTTGACTAATAAGATATGATTCTCTATGATTATGTTTGTATGACACAAAGTTTAATGTTTTAAGTTATAATTATTGGGATTTCATTTCACTACTATGATTTATTCCATGTTATGATATTATGATCTATTTTGCATGTTAAGATTTCCAAAATGTTATGTTCTTATGAATATGATGTGATTGATATTTCTCTTGCTTACCCTTACTAAGCATTTGATCTCACCCTTTTATGTTTTCTTTTCCCTAGGATATAAAGAATGTTTTTATGTAAGAAAAAAAGGGAAGATCTTTATGGGGGATGTTGAAGATCTTTCACCATGATTAGAAGATTATATTCCGAGTTTCTAAAGACACTAAACTATTACGGTCCTTGTGTGTGTGTTTTTGTAATGTACTAAGTATTCCACAAAAGTAATGTAATGTTCATGTACGTCAGGCCTCAGGTCTCTATAGTTGGTATCAGAGGAACAGTTTAGTCAACCTTTGGAAACTCGGATGCGTGAACGTTAGTGAGATCCCTAGAGATATTTCTAAGGTATGTCTAGGGATGTCTCTAAGGTTAAGTATACATATAGGTTATAGTCCTAGAATTGCGCTAAAGATCGTATAATTTAACCTAAGATGTTAGATATTGAGGGTACTCCCCCTTTACTATGTTGTTTTCTCTAGCATGATTTTTGCCTCTCACAGAATTCTTTTTGTGTTTTAGTAAATGGAGGGAACCAGAAGGAATTCGGTTAACATTGAGTCCAATGAACAAATTGGTGACTATGAGCAACAAAATTGTGTAATTCCTAGAGAGAAAGATATTGTGATTATGCCGAATCAGTCATCGCGATATATGATTAACAAGGTGAAATTTAGTGGTATGCCTAATTAATCAAAGAAGAGGAAGATAAACTATTATGCATTTTCGCATGTTGAGGAGCATAAAGAAAGGAAGATTGAGATTTCTAAAGATGGGAAGAAGAACCTTGATGAATTTCTCAAATGGAGGGACCGATGTTATCTGTGTTGAGAAAAGGGTCATAGAGTGACAGACTGTTATGGAGTTCAATGTCTTATTTGTGGAGAACATGGGCATTACCCAACTCAATGCCCTGACTTAAAAAGTCACATCTAAATCAATGAAGGACTTATTCCAGGACAATCATTGAAGTGGATGGACTGAAGTGTTTATGTATTGGTATTCAAGAATAATGTTGCTGAGGTACTTTTATGGTGTATTGGAATATTTATGTATTGGTCTATTGTGGTTTTCAATAATTTTAAGGAACCGGTAACCATGAAAAGGGATTCAAATATTTTGGAAAGTAGGTGATATGCGCATAATGAAGGGATAAGGTGAAAATGAAATGTTTGACAGTGTCCATGAGCTCATGATTGATATAAGTACTAAGTGATATCATGGTTTTAGTATATATAATTTTGAGGATTTTGGTATGTGGAAGGTGTTAACTTTTAACTGCATTCATGTTTTCACAAAAGTTCAATGGGTATTCAAGAGAATACATGATTAAGGCCTTTGAATGTTTGGAATGTACCCAACAAGACATATCTTATGATATATGGGGATCAACAATGGTATTAAATCTCTGGTAATCATTTTCACTATATTATGAGAGTGGACTGTAGTATTATGGATAAGCCTAAAGATTGGAATGGATTATGTTGGACATAAGTTATTATTGTTTCAGGATAGATGTTTTTTTTTATATTATTGATTGGATGTTATAGTAAAATAGTTTTAGAAAAAGGAAAACCTGCAGGACGGGCGACAACCCATCGCTTCAGACAAGGCTGTGGGAATCGAACCCACAACCGAAGTGCGACTGGCCTTTATCACCTACCACTGGCCTAGAGGAAGTCCCTGTTTAGTAGAAACTAGTTTTATTTTATTAAGTAGTATGATATATGAAGTATAAGACCATTTTAGGAACCATATATCATTAATATCACTATAGATGGACTTATGTATTTTTTGATAACATTTCTAACCTTTTGTTTAAGACAGATGGAATGACCCATCATTCTATCACATGATCTGCTAACACATCACGAATGACAAATTCAACATCATTTCTTTAAGAGATGAAGTAGAAATTGTCCAAAGAACGACCAACGGTGAGACTATACTGAAATCACGAAAGTATTTCTTCAAATTCCAATTTCATAAACTTTAGGGAAATGATCTTGAAAACCAAAAATGTTGTCATAGTGCTCTTATATCTAATGAATCAGATGGTACCTTAGATCGTCACAAATTTGTGGCTTTGTGATCGCTGACTTTTCCATAGCCATGTTCTCTACCACTCTCCATCAAAACATGATGGTTAGATTTCTCTTCCATATCCATATTTTCACCTATGTGGAAACCCAATGATTAGTTTATTTGGGTAATCATTATGTTTCATACATTTGTTTTTAAAGATTGGTTTTGGTATTCCTTTTAACGATGTGGGTTTCTATTAATGAAACTTTCGAGTAGTAAACCATTTATAACCCCAACGAATTTCGAGGGAGAAATTCATTTTAAGGGGGGTAGAATGTACCACCCCAAGATTTTATGAGAAATATTCTTTTAATTTCATTAATTTATTGTGTTGTATGCTACACCAAGATTACCATGCTCTATACGCAACACCGTATTAGCTTGCAGTATATGCAACACTATTCTTGGATAGTGTTACAGACAATTTTGATAATAGTTATTCTACGCAACATTGAGTATATATATATATTCAATGTATAAATGAAATATGGTTGGATTATGTTATACGAAACAATGAAGGATTCTTTA
The DNA here is from genome assembly GCA_963277665.1 of Viscum album. Classification (NCBI taxonomy): domain Eukaryota; kingdom Viridiplantae; phylum Streptophyta; class Magnoliopsida; order Santalales; family Viscaceae; genus Viscum; species Viscum album. The sequence continues at coordinate 2,079,739,141 of OY728137.1, read as the reverse complement.
ACAACACGCAACCTTGACTTGCCTTTCATTACACGCAATTGCGACCTTCCTCGATAGCGTCTGTTGTACGGAATACCAAGATTTACTAAACAACGATATATTATTATAATATTGTTATGAACTAGCCGTTATGAATAGTGTTAACTAAATTTTTAATTTTATAACATTATTATTCATCTTACACATTTCTAGAACATGGTATAAGAAAAAAATAAATTTTTCGGGTAAAATAAGTATTTTTAAAAAAATGCAGTTTTGCCACATTTTGATGTCACACATACATTAAAGCTAGTTTTGACATCTTTAACTTTTCAATTTGACAAAATAAAATTCTTCTTTTGAATCAGGATATAAAAATTTACATTAGAAAAAGTTTTCATATTTTTCCGATAACTTTCATATTTTAATGAATAGTAAAAACACGCTATATTTTAATTAAAAACAACTATTTTCATCGTAATATCTTATGTGGTTAAAATATTATATTGCATGGTTTTAAAGTATAAATATAATATATTTTTACCATTTAATATAATTTATGTCATTAGCATTGATTTTACCTTGAATTCGTAGGTTAAATCAATTCAATCTTTTGCAATTTTTAAAGAAAAACCCGTTTTCTTTCAACAACGGGATTAATTTTAATTTAATTTCTGAATCTTTTGTGTATTGAATTTGGAAAAATTGCTTCCATATTTTTAATCAGTGGGTCCAAATTATGTTAATAAGCTACTTTTTATTTTTGGGCATTGTGAATAGTAACTACGGTAAATTTTATTTACTATAGTTAAAGGTAAATCGGGTAATTAAGGGTAAATATAATATTATAAAATTACCCTAACACATGTCAAAATCCTATTGGATGACTAAACAGCGACCCATATCACCTAAGGGTCTTATTAGATTCATTTAATGGACTTTTCTCCATGAAAATAATTTAATTATTATTAAAACCCAAGAATGTGACAACATGTCACTTTCTTACATCTTATAAGTATAATAATTTTAATTTAGTGATAAACATCATGAAACTTCTAACATGAATAGTCTCCAGAAATCTAATACAATTATCTACATCATAGGAATTTATTTAGTATTTTTAGGGATTAAATAATTATCATTTATTATGACACAAAGATGATGCAGTAATTGCCGTATTAATGAAATATTGACATAATTGATGTTATAAATTCCCAAATCAATGTAATTTGAGACTTTTTATGACTTAAATTAATTTTATATGTTAAAATGACATGTTATTGTTGATATAAGTAACTTGGTTAGAATTTATCATTCTGTTATGAATTTCATATAAATCATGTACCAAATAGTGTTAAAATTGACATAAATTAGTTTTTTAAAACAAATATTATATTATTAATTGTTATTTAATTCCTAAAAATCTAATTATCGGAAAAATGACTTAGATAATAATATATATATTAATAATAAACATCTTGGGGTTCTTTTGACTTGTTATGGTATGTTTATTAACCATATAGTGTAAGAAAACAAAAAGACAAGGTAAAAGTTAAATTATTTAACTTAGAGTTAAATCTAATTGATAATGTTAGAATAATACCCTAAACATGACTAAATACTATTTTATGAGAGGATTTAGACCCATCCCCGCTTTTGCTTTGAAATAAGACCCTTTGGAACCATTATAAACCGAATTTGTTCTAATATAAAATAATATTTTGAGATTTTCCTAAGGTACCCCTCTCCTCCCTTATAAAAGGGCTCGTCCTACCTCTCCTCCTCACACCAATTTGAGCATTCAAGCTCGTCCAACCCCTACCAAAATCTCTTCTCCACTTCCCTAGTATCATCCTAGAGGTCCTGGTCTTCTTCAAATACCATCCTTAGTTCTTTAAGTAGAGGTTAAGAAAAGAATTGTCAAAAGGAGGTAATATCCATTACTGATCTTTTTCAATTTCTTTCTTCTTCAAATTCTTCTTATTTAGTTTTTTCATGATAAAGTAATAACATAAGTATTTTTTTTATACTGATATGTTATTATAAATATGAAACACCTCTAATTAACCTTCTATCCATCCTACGGAAAAAGGAAATCACCACGTGTGCGTACGTACAGAATAACATCTCCACGCCGTGGTGTAATCTATTTTCCGTCACCACCTTAATTGGATGGGTATAATGGTGTAATGAGTAAATATATATGATTATTATAAAGGTATATTGATACTGAAATAGTATACATATACTTCAACCCAATTCCACGACCATGGGAACGATATCATCGCTCGTGCGTACGTACGGACTACCGTCTCCACGACGCAATGAGATTCATTCTCCACATTAACCATTCATTAATGATTATAAAGTATATATAATGAATAATAATGAAATATATGAAATTTTAAATCTACTGGATTTATGTATATATATATATATGTATGTCATCTACTTACTTCCATTCAAGACAATAAGGAAAGGAAAACAGCGTTCATGCGTACGTACATACTACTGTCTCCATGAACGGTGTGTTTCATTTCATTTATCTATATATTATATATATATATATACTGAATATATATGATATATAAATCATATTTTATATTCTGGAAGAAGTAAATAATGATATAAGTAATAATAATGTCAAGAACAACAAGTCCAAACACCTACGATAAATGAAACGATTTTACCCAAAATGCTTTTTTAACATGGAATTTACAAAAGAACGGGTAATATAAAGTCATAAGTGAACCATATATAATATAATAACAATGAATATGATTCTGTAATAAGTTAATGACATTATTTAAATCATTATACAGGAGGCTCGGACACATACGAAGAAAATCGGACCTAAAGTAAGGGAAATATCACAATCTCATTTTTCTCCGAGATTGTTTATACTTTAGTATTTACTGGGGTGTATTTTATCATCCACATCCATGTTTCCTAAATATGTAAGATTTACATCATTCTAAAATAGTTTATATCCAATTTTACCCTTTGGTGAGTTTTTCTTAAAAGATATGAAAGGAATCTTTTTTTGTTTTTCGTACGAGGTACTTTTTGACTTTTCTGACAAAAGAACGAGAAGAATGTTTTTTTAACTTATACGGCATGAATGGATTTTTAAAAAAAATAATTCCAAGAAGCTTACTTTACAAGTTTTCAAGTTTATTTTTAATCAACTTATTTTAGTTTAAAATTTTATGACATTTTAAGAAAGGAAAATGTTTTTGAAGAAGAAGGGATATTTTCCTCAAGAATAGAGTTCAAGTGTTTTATCAATATTATTTTCCATCTAAGATAATAAAGGGTTCTGTTTTTATCCCTATTATTACATTGATTGGATTATGTTGTGATGGAATTATTTTTATGAATTCCTTTATCTTATATGAATTGTTTTATGATTTCATGATGTTTAAGATTCCCATTTGTATTACATGGGTTATGCAATGATGTATGATTTATGATTTTGTGGAACACATAAGAATGGTATCATTATGAGATGGGTGGGACCTATATCTACCTCCAATGCATTGGATAAAGATTTTATATCTCATGAGATAGACATGGCTGGAATGGTAGGTTATACGAGTTCAGTGAAACAGGACTGAAATGAGGGTGACTCGATTCAGAAATGGACTTTGTCCACTAAGATAGTCTTGGAAATGAGTCTTGAATAATAAGATATTATTCTCTATGATTATGTGTGTAGGCCACAAAGTTTCATGATTTAAGTTATAATTATTGGGATTTCATTTCACTACTATGATTTATTCCATGTTATGATATTATGATCTGTTTTGCGGGTTAAGATTTCCAAAATGTTATGTTCTTATGAATATGATGTGATTGATATTTCTCTTGCTTACCATTACTGAGAATTTGAGTTCACCCTTTTATGTTTTCTTTTCCCCAGGATATAAAGAAAGGTTTTAGGTAAGAAAAAATAGGATGATATTTATGGGAGATGTTGAAGATCTTTCACCACGATTAGAAGTTTATATTCTGAGTTTCCAAACACACTAAACTCTTACGGTCCTTGTGTGTTTTTTTGTAATTTACTAAGTATTCCGCAAAATTAATGTAATGTCCATGTACGTCAGGATTAGGGTCTCTATAGGAGGGGTGTCCAGTAGGGGGAAGGGGGTGTCTAGCAGGGGGAGGGGCTGTCCGGAAGGGGGAGGGTTGTCCACCAGGGGGAGGGATGTTCGGTAGGGGGGAGGGTTGTCCAGCAAGGGGGGAGGGCTGTCCAGTAGCGGAGGGCTGTCCCGCAGGGGGAGGGGTGTCAAGCGGGGGGAGGGGTTTCCAGAAGGGGGGAGGGCTGTCCAGAAGGGGGGGAGGGCTGTCCAGCCAGGGGAGGGGCTGTCCAGGCAGGGGGAGGGGCTGTCCAGCAGGGGCGGAGGGGCTGTCCAGGCAGGGGGAGGGGCTGTCCAGGTAGGGGGTGGGACTGTCCAGCAGGGGGGAGGGGCTATCCCGTAGGGGGGGTGTCCAGTAGGGTGGAGGGTTGTCCAACAGGGGGAAGGGTGTCCAGCAGGGGGGAGGGGTGTCCAGGCAGGGGGAGGGGATGTCTAGCAGGGGGAGGGGCTGTCCTTGAGGAATGTCTAGCTGAGAAGGAGCATGAATAGGTGTAACAGCAGGTAGAGTAAAATTTGGCAGCCCTATTAGTATATGTCATGTGTAACCTAAAGGTTGAGGTCTGTAATGATGGTCCTAGACATGTTCTGGTTGTGTGAAAAATGTTGGGAACAATCTATTTTCTATTTCTTGACTCATGTATGTTGGTTGTTAGTACCCCAGATCACGCCGCGGTCACACCCGGTCACGCCGCGGTCATGCCGCGGTCACACCACGGTCATGCCGCGGTCACACTGTGATTTGGCCCTACTCCAGGATGACACCCTATGGCAGTTACTCCTCCAGGACGACACACTACGGCAGTCACGCTGCGGTCACGCCGCGGTCACGCCGCGGTCACGCTGCGGTCACACCGCAGTCACGCCGTGATTTGGACCTACTCCAGGACGACACCCAGCGGCGGTTACTCCTCCAGGACGACACCCTGAGGCGGTCAGGCCGCGGTCACACTTCGGTCACGCCGCATTCACGCCGTTGTCATGCCGCGGTCACGCCGCGGTCACGCCACGGTCACGCCGCGGTCATGCCGTGGTCACGCAATAGTCACGCCGCGGTCACGTCGTGATTTGGCCCTACTCCCGGATGACACCCTGCGGCCATTACTCCTACAGGACGACACCCTGCGGCGGTCACGCCGTGGTCACGCCGTGATTTGGCCCTGCTCCAGGATGACACCCTGTGGAGGTTAATCCTCTAGGATGAAACCCAGTGGCGGTCACGCCGCGGTCACACCGCGGTCACGCCGCGGTCACGCCGCGGTCACGCCGCGGTCACGCCGCGGTCACGCCGCGGTCACGCCGCGGTCACGCCGCGGTCACGCCTCGGTCACGCCGTGGTCACGCCGCGGTCACGCCGCTGTCACGCCACGATCACGCCGCGGTCACGCTGCGGTCAAGCTGCGGTCACGCCGTTGTCATGCCGCGGTCACACAGTGGTACAAAGGCTCAATTTAACTGAAAACATTGGTTTGGAATTGTCTGGCATATTTTATTGTACATGTATCACATAATATTTGTTTGGCAATTATTCTTTTTCCTCATCCTCTTCACATGTTGTCTGAACCAGATCATCCTCATCCCTTGCACATGTCGCCTGAACCAGATCAGCCTGTTGTGATGGAAATTCATTGTCTGATTTTGCCTGTTTTAGATGAAATTCCTTCCATAATTCCCTCATCTCATGTAGCACTCATTGGAGGAGGATGATCGCTGCCATGCTGAGTTTTAAAGGCTGAACACAATCTGTTTGATGCAATTCCAAATAGGCTATTCTATTCTGAGGGCCTATTTCATGCTGGAGTTCCCACATTTCCCCCACAAGCTGGCAAAGGGAGGTCTGCTTGGGCCTATGCAAATAGGGCTTGTTTGTTATGGAAAAAGATGCAATTGGAGACCTGGTTTTCTTGAAGAGTTTCCATGGAGGGTCTTCACTATAGAGGAGACTAGCTCTGGTCTGTATTTGGTAGTTGCTTCCATGATGGTTCCCACAACCGTTTGACTGAATTTCACACCAAACCAAGCCCTGTTAGTGATTATTTTTCGATGCACTATAAAAATCCCATGGCCAACCCACCAAAATCAAACCAGCTATTCCAGGGCCATTTCCACTCTCACTAAAAAATCCAAACTCAAGCCCTACTACAATTCCAAGACCCCACTTCAATTTAGCCACTATGAACTCCTTCCCAGTTTGGGCATGGGGGCTGTCCAGTGGGGTGTAGGGGGGCATGGGGGACTAAGGGGGGCATGGGGGGTGCATAGGGGTGTTCAAGGGGGCTGTCCAGGGGTTGCAAGGGGGTTCAAGAGGGATGTCCAGGAACCTAAGCCCATGCAGGTTATGAATGTCTCTATAGAGAAAATGCAGTGTTGTCCAGATCTGGAAAATATCATAAAATATCCCACAGATACTTCACAGGCACCAGGTATAACTATTTCACCACCTATAGATAGTGATCACGGTGCTATAAAATCTGGTAACTCTATTTCAAATCATAATTCCAATGTTTTGTTTAATGAAGTACTACATGAAATGCAAGAAGATTTTATCTGAGGATGATCATGTGTGACCATGATTTCACCAAGTAGTTTGTTTAGTTGACAAACAGTTTTTCTGGTAATGTTTTCCAATTTCAAATATGTTTTATTTTATTTCCATAAACATTTTATAGAATATTCTGTTTTATTTTCCAGACTGATTATATGTCTGTTTTCCCAGATTAGTCATATATAGCTACTTCTGAATTTTGTTTCAAGTGTTTCCCAAGTCCTACTAAGAACCTATAGTATGGGGTGGTCCTACTAAGAACCTATAGTAGGGGGCCAGTGTCCAGCAGGGGTCCAGTGTCCAGCAGGGGTAAATATACATGGGGAGTCCAGTGTCCAGGGGGATTCCAGTGTCCAATAGGGGTAAATATGATTTGGGCATCCCAAGAACTAGTTTCCAGGGGGGAGTCATGTGTCCAGCAAGGGTACAAGGGGGCTGGTAGGGGTGGGGGGGAGTATGGGTCCATTGTCCAGCAGGGGTCCAGTGTCCAGCAGGGGTAAATATGCAGGGGGAGTCCAGTGTCCAGGGGGGAGGGAGGGGGGTGCTGCCCAGGGAGGGGGGTAGTGCTGTCCAGGCAGGGGGTGTACAGCATGGGGAGGGGTGCTAAACATAGTCTGTAAATCTGATGTTGTTCAGTCTGTTCCTGTCTTATCTCATGATTCTAAACATGTCATAATTGGTGAATTGGAACCTGTTAAACCTGAATCTGGAAGTGCTGAAGATGTTGTGGTTATCAGATCAGATAAACATGGTTATCACATCAGGGGGCAGGGGACTAGTAGGGGACAGACAGGGGGACTATCAGGGGGCCTAGCAGGGGGCCTATCAAGGGGCAGGGGGACTAGCAGGGGCAGGGGGGGCTGGCAGGGGGGCTGGTAGGGGGACTAGCAGGGGGACTGGCAGGGGGTGGTAGGGGGGACTGGCAGGGGGCAGGGGGGCTGGCTGGCAGGGGGGCAAGCAGGGGGTGGCAGGGGGGAACTAGCAGGGGGGCGGGGCTTGGGGGAGGGCAGGGGGTGGCAGGGGGGACTAGCATGGGGCAGGGGGGACATGCAGGGGGACAAGCAGGGGGTGGCAGGGGGAGAGGGGTGTCCAGGCAGGGGGGAGGTGTGTCCAGGCAGGGGGAGGGGCTGTCCAGCAGGGGGGAGGGGTGTCCAGGTAGGGGGTGGGGTTGTCCAGCAGGGGGGAGGGGTGTCCAATAGGGGGGAGGGGTGTCCAGGCAGGGGGGAGGGGTGTCCAGCAGGGGGAGGGGTGTCCAGGCAGGGGGAGGGGCTGTCCAGTAGGGGGAGGGGCTGTACTGCAGGGGGGAGGGGTGTCCAACAGGGGGAGGGCTGTCCAGCAGGGGGAGGGGTGTCCAGTAGGGGGGAGGGGTGTCTAGGCAGGGGGAGGGGTTGTCCAGCAGAGGGGGAGGGGTTGTCCATGAGAAATGTCTACCTGAGAACGAGCATGAATAGGTGTAACAGAAGGTAGAGTAAAATGGGGAAGCCCTATTAGTATATGTCATGTGTAACCTATAGGGTGAGGACTGTAATGATGCTCCTAGACATGTTCTGGTTGTGTAAAAAATGTTGGGAACTCTCTATTTTCTATTTCCTGATTCATGTATGTTGGTTGTTGGTACCCCATGTTGATAGGATGTTTCATCTTAATTCTAGTTGTGGTAGAGAACCCTCTTTGATAAGGTGCTCAAGTCGGGAGTACGAGTTGAGGATCTGCTTATAGAATATATCTAGCAGAATTGTGCTTTACCGGTTTCAGCATGAACAGATCCTTGGGCAGGGGGGGCTGGCAGGGGGGAATGGCAGGGGGCAGGGGGGGAATGGCAGGGGGCAGGGGGGCTGGCATGGGGACAAGAAGGGGGGTGGCAGGGGGGACTCACAGGGGGAAGGGGGGACTAGCAGGGGGTGGCAGGGGGCAGGGGGCAGGGGGACTGGCAGGGGGGTGGCAAGGGGGGACTGGCAGGGGGTGGCAGGGGGGACTGGTAGGGGGTGGCAGGGGGTGACCAGGGGATGTCGAGGGGGTGTCTAGGGGATGTCTATGGGGGTGTCGAGGGGTTGGGGGGGGGGTATTTTTTTATGGATTTGGAAACCCTATAGCCACGGTTTAAACCGTGGCTATTGGTTTATTTCCACGGTTATTAACCGTGGCTATAGACATATTGCCATGGTTTTAAACCGTGGCAATTAAGTCTGTCTGGCCTTTAGTATAGACACGGTTGAAACCGTGGCTATAGTGTTAAATACACGGTTTGGAACCGTGGCTATAGGTCTAGGCCTATAGCCATGCCAAACTTAGCCACGGTTTGAGGAACCAAGGCTATTACCTATAGCCACGGTTTGAAGGCCTATAGCCACGGTTTAGAACCGTGGCTATAGCCCAAATTTCCAGTAGTGTGCTTTGATTATCATTCATTATCTTGCATTATATTTCATGATCCTTTTATTCTCATTTATATTCCAAATTAAAAAAATGTTTTACATTATTAAATGATTATTCATTATTAGTGGTTAATAGATAACCCATTTTGTTTCTTTTCCCTGGGGTTATCCCAAGTATTTTTGAAAGTCAATGAAATTTGGAAGCATGTTAAAGAAGTTATTAATCATGTTGTTGTTGGAACCAAAACATTGCATGAAAGGAAGGGCCGAAAAAGAAGCCCTGCACGCTGCCTCGAGAAGCCCCGACGCGGAGCACCACCGAGCATCGCGAGCCCACCACGAAGCACCGGAGGCAGTACCTCTCTGCGAAAGGCCTGACGTTCATGAGACCACCATGAGGAAACTGCCTCCCCTTCGCTCCGCGTGAGTTCTGCTTCACGGCGCCCCTCGCCTATAAATACGGGGTTTCCCCTGAGCCTAAAAGACGGTCAATCTGACCTTTTGGCTTCTCCACTCCCGAATCGTGAAGCACCCTTTGCCCCGGGAATCATGAGCTCTGTGAGGTACTTCTACTTTGCATGACGCCTTCGTTTTGTCTCGTTTTGAACCCCTCTTCCGAGACGGATGCCCTTCATGAAGCTCAAGGGCATTCGCGAAGGAGGGGGATTCCCAAGGGAACACGGGCAGCTTCAGAGCGTTTATAGTTCGTGAAGAACCCATCCTATACTAGTGATCCCCATGATAAGGTAGGATCACTACACATCGTGAAGCACACTGCTTCGCAGTACCTTACTTCACGAGGCACCTCCTCTTCCCGAGGCAGTGCACCGTGAATACTATTCCACTTTGCGAAGCACACTCCGCTTGGCAATTCCTCTTCCCGTGCGACCCTCCAGGTTTGCACGATGTGATTTCAAAGTCCCATGGACAAAATCACCTGTAGCATTGCTTCGCCTAATGCTTCTTTGCATATGCACACTAACAGCTATTGATTCTTCGCATATCCATGCTAACGTGGACCCCTTGATGGTTCGCTCCGCGACCCCCTTTTACCACGGCCTTACTGGTACCTTCCCTCCCCTAAGGAGCAGAGGGTGCCGGTCATGTAAGTCCTAGGGGTGTAGAGTGAACCCACCTCGTTCGAGCTATAGGACGTTAAACTGCCAAGCAGCTCATCCTCACCACATGACGTTAAACTGTGATCTGTCCCCGTGCTTCACATGTAGGGTCCCCCCAGCTCGGACATTTTTTACGCCACCCGTCTCCACAGAGACAGGGTCACCCCCTCCACAAGGGATGATATCCTCCTTCTCGGATTGTCGTATATCCATGGGAGAAGGGAAACCACCTTGGTGAAAGCCCCTAGCCCCTCTTGCGGAAGGTAGCACCCATGCACCTCCGTACTTGACCACTGCCAAGGTCAGTGGAGGGCGCGATAGGGAATGAGGCACCTCCCATCATTGGTCTCAAATCCCTCTCTCGCTGCACTTTGCCGCACCTCGGGCCTCTATCCTGGAGTAAGTCCCAACACCATGGGCCACCTAACGTGTTAGCCCCTCTTAGCTTCTCATAGAAGCACCCTTCGTGGTGTGATCGTCAGGTCTTCGTTGCCTCTTGTTTCTCACACCGAGCATGACTCACATGGGCTTAGTGTTGGCATTGGCCATGACAATACCTCATACAGCATTACGTTAAACTATATACCCTCATCCATCATGACGTTAAACTGTATACCCTCATCCAGCATGGCGTTAAACTGTATGCCCTCATCCAGAATGACATTAAACTGTATATCTATGTCCCGCATGACATTAAACTGCACACCTATTTGAACTACAAGGTCTTTGATCCATGTCACGACATGGTACATAGGAAGCCTCCATGAGGTTCAAGTCCACCCATCATTTATCCATGTCAAGTTCCACCTTCGTCCATTATGACTTTAAACTACATTCCAGTCTGAAGGCAATCCGTTGTGACCACCCGAACTACGAGGACTTTGATCCATGTCATGGCATGGTATGTAGGAAGACTTCATGAGGTTCAAGCCCACCACTAGTGGACCCCTGGGTCTAATTTCACATCGCTTCACCGATGAAACCTGAAATATGAGGACTTTGATCCATGTTAAGGCATAGTACGTAGGAAGCCTACATGAGGTTAAATCCCACCACTAGTGGACCCCTGGGTCTACATTCATGTCGGTTCACCGATGAAACCTGAACTATGAGGACTTTGATCCATGTCAAGGCATGGTACATTGGAAGCCTCCCTGAGGTTCATGCCCACCACCCATCGGACCAAGGTTCACCTTTACGTCGGTTCGCTAGCGAAGACCCCTTTTTAACAACGAGGTTTTTGATCCATGTTATGGAATGGTACGTAGGAAGCCTCCCAGAGGTTCAATACCAACACCTGTTGGTCATCCCGAGCTCATTCATGTCAGGTCACCAGAACCTGGGCAGCCTAGTGTGTAAGCCCCACACCATCTGGACCAAGGTCCTTGTTCGCGTCGGTTCGCTGACACATCATCATGAACTACGAGGTCTTTGATCCATGTAAAGGCATGGTACGTAGGAATCCTTCATGAGGATCAAGCCCACCACCATCGGACCAAGGTCCACCTTCACGTCGGTTCGCTAACGGCACCCATCAGACCAAGGTCTACCTTCACGATAGTTCACCAGCATCACCCGAACTACGTGGACATTGATTACCTTCCACGGGGATACGTAGGAGGTCTCTTCGAGGCTTAAGACCAACTTCATTGTCTCCCTTGTGATTGTCCCATGTCATTCCCCCTCCACTTCATTCATCCATCAGTCATCCACCCTAATTCTCACCTGGACCATCATATCCCGACGAGATCATGTTGTTCCGCTCCTCGTCACAACATTCAGGAATCCGCCCATGGGATGGCCCTGATATCGGCATCCCTTCAAGGGAAATTCGTCAATCTGATTCACTCCAGCTTGTGTTTTGATCAGGCCGACCCGTCTCCACTGGACGTTAAACATGAGACCTACCTCGTGATAAACATGAGATGCCTGAGGAAAACCTCGGATGGCACCCCTTTGGCGTAACCGTCTCCGCTGGACGTTAACCTGTGGCATACCCTGTGTTAATCATAGGAAGATGAGGAAAACCTTAGATATATGACTATGGCATATAATTCCCCTCGCTCGATGTGGGATACCTCTGGCTTCGATGCCCTTGAAAAGCCCCATGACAAGGGAAAAAAGACAGACATGCAAATTCCCCAGCATACAGACACAGTACTGATGCCTCGACGTGACTACTCCCCCGACTGAAGGTTGCTACACTGACTGGACCCTTTGGAATGTCCTAATATAAGCAGTGTAATTAACCGGAATCCATGGAAACATGGCACCTGGAAGAGTGTCAAAAAAAATGTATTAAATCTATGAGGGAGACCCATACTAGGTGACGAGTTCTGAGGAGGAATCCACAGAAGGAAGAACCAACATCCCATCGTCCCGGTTTCGATCAAGGAGCAGACGTCCCTGAATAAGGAATGGATGCCGCCCGCCTTGGGAAAGTGGGAATGCGGGGCAACAATGCAGTGCATCCACCTCTGCAGACGGACGTGTGCGCGTGCCATGGCGAAAGTGTAGGAAACAGAAATGGTGAACCTGACGTGAAACTCTTCTCCTCAATGTGGATATTAGTAGCGTTCGAGACACATGTAGATTGACTTGTCGTCGGATCCTGATATCCAGCTCTGGGTCCTGCCAAGAAAATGGCAGGCCTGGAGTGAAACTCACTGGAAGTTGGGACGGTAGAACGTGGGGCATTCTGTTCTGCAACGTGTTGGCGTGGATCCCTATTACCAAAATGGAGAAGGGAATGACCCTGGGGCACTGGTTGTCGATCCTCTTCCTCGAGGTACTGATGAGTTGATCTCTCTGTTTCCATGCAACCAGGTTGTTATTGTGGGGACATGATCACCGCCCGCCCACCTACGCAGGGGCAGGGGAAATACTGGCACAGCCGCCCCACATGGGTCCGCTACCGTCATGATAGCCTCTACATCAGTGAATACTGGGCGACCACGTCCCCTCTCCCCGTCAGAGATCATCCAGCGAAGGGTGATTAATAACCTTGCACGCAGGTAAGAGGAGGAAGGGGTCATCCCATCTCGGGATATGGCCCGCCTGGACCTGGAGACATCCAGGCCCCCACTGTCAACGCATCCCTAATAGGTCGTGCAGGGAGCACCTGCTCCCCACCCCAACGTTCAATCGTTTCGGGAGCCTGTCCCTGGAACACCTCAACGACTCCTCGCCTTATGCTGATGAGACGGGTGATGTATGTCTCGGCCCGCTCAGAGTCCCAATCCAAGGGCTCCAGGCAAGGGCTCCAATTCGACCGCATCAGCGCCGCCATCTGACTTCACAAGAAGGGTAGGTAGGATATGCCCCTGCACCACCTGCACCAGCCCGTCTGACCCGACGTCAGCGCCGAGCCCGAGCTGAGGATGCTCGTCAAGGTGCGTCGACGTCAACAGCTACTGTGGCCTAAGCCACTGCTGACGTACATAATGGAGTTCCTGCATACACTGAGCAGGGGCACTCCTTCACCCGACCGGGATCGAGGCCTCAGCCGCCCCACGGGCAGGCTGGGTTGACTCTCGGGGTCGCAGGCCCGATCGATGATTTCCGCGAACCTATCTGCGGTAACGTCACTCCATACGGAGGTCCTCTCTGTACCACCATTCCACAGAGCGTGTTCTTTCCCCACTCTGAAGCTCCTCACGGGGGCATGCCTTGTGCTACCCCCATCACGAAGAAAGACATGCCCCGCGACAGTGACGCTCAGCGCGGAAACCTCTCCTACGCCCGCTATACAGGTTTTGGAGTCCCTCCTCCTCGCCCCAACCGCCGATATGAAGGCAAGGTCTATCTGTTCCTTCTCCAATGTTGGGGTCCTCCCTATGTCCTCTCTGTAACTAGCGAAGGTCCTCCTCGCCCCGGTAACTTGATGATCTAATGTCAGCCTCGCACTGCCCACACCATCCATGGAGGTCCTCCCCATGTACCCTTCGACATTTTCCCTAGTGCCCCTCGCACCCCGACCACCTTGATCGGGGGACCTATCTGCCACGGCGCCAGCGCCGCCCCGAGACTACAAATTGAGATTCAACCTTGTTCCAAAGAGCTACCCTTGGGTAGAAGTGTGGGTCGTCACTGCCATAGGAAGAATCCTGGGGGGGAGCGGGTGGAGATTAAACCGGCTCGTTTCTCGGATTCTGAAGCAGAATGCGACTCAGTGATGGAACCTTCTCCCCACTCCACCGCATCAAGGACTGGGGCAGGAACCAGGCACGTTAGCCTCATTCTCTCAGAATGTGAGGTCCACCGGATTCCCACCTCTCTCCATAGGTCCATGCAGGAGGAAGAAATCATGGAAATTTCACAGGTCCCGACTGTGAAATCACCACCATCGTCACTAGAAGCGCCCTCTACCTCTACCAGAGATCACGAAGAGCTATTTTGTGGGCCAACGGCGGTAGAGTAATGACATGAACTATCGCCGAAAACCACAACTACGGTGCCTAAAGATGTGGCTATCAGCCCATTGTATCGTGATATCGTGGTCAGGTCACCTCACTCTTCAGAGGATGTCCCGGAATTCGGTGGCCAGTCAGCTCGTTCGCCAAATTCTCTGCCACCAAGTTTATTGTCCCAGCGGTTTGCCTCGGTACCGCTACCGGTCCCTCATCCACTCTCGGTTGACGAGTCGGGAAATACAAGACCAAACCCCGTGTCTGAACCCAGGAGCTTCTGGAGCATTCTCGGAGCGGATCACTTCCCGGAGAAGTTCTTCCCGACGGCGGCGCTGAACATTCGCGCACTAGAGTCCCTTGCACCAGTGGAAGTGGGGTTCTTTTGCCGAACCCTATGGGTGACACACTTCCGCCTTCATTACAAGTGGGTGATGTACCCCGGAATTCGTGAGCACTTTGAAGTAATTGGCGAGCAATGCAGCCTTATCGATTTGGCTGCACTCCCTGTGGCCCAGCACCCTGAGTCACCTGGCCATCAGAGCACCTATCAATTGAAATGTGTTCAGAGTTTCAAAGTACTCCACAAATTCATCACGGAAGCTACCCCCCATGTGCAAGTCTGTGGCTGGGGACACTGTGCCGCTCTCCACTTCAGCCCTATCTGACGGTAGCCCGATTCGTTATGCAACAATGAGGACATTCCCTCAAGAGGGGTCGCGGTCCACATGGCTGACGTAGTGGAAAACGAAGATGAGCTTGAATTTCTCGATGGAGACTTACCCCTCGAGGGAGTACTGCCACTTCTGGAGCCATCAGGGAGGGTTACCCATCAGTAGAGGAACCTTCTAGGCCACCCATGTACCCACCGAGTCGCTATTACTTAGTCAAAATGCCAGTAAGGGTAAGGAGCACGTCGGAACTGTCAAGAACTCTGACCCGTCTGCCTCTGTACAGAAGACAGATGACGATCCCAAGAAGGGCACGTTACGCCAGCAGATTGCTGAGCAGAAGAGGCTGGTTAACGAACTCTTGGCCGAGCGCGCTGCAGAGCGGTGACCCGACTATGGTAATCCCATGCCCGGACAACAGGAGCAGGAACAATTTCCCCCCGGTGAGACACCTCTGGGAAACCTGGATCATGCTACTTCTGCAGACCGGGTAGAAGCCGTAACATACGGTAGGAGGGTGCGATACGTCTCGCCAAACCCTCCTGAATGACAGGGAAATCTGAAGAATTCAGCCTGGGTTCCCCCAGTCGCCCCACAGGCCGTTCTGCCAGTCGTTCCACGAGCCGCCAAAGCCATCTACCATGTCGAAGAACCCGGAAACGCACTTGTGATTAGGGATCCCCGTCAAGACAGGGACCCCCACCTGGATGATCTTATAGCGCCACTCATTTCCCACCTCGAAGCGTTGGAAACGTGGCAGTTGGCGGTCCCAACGGATGGAAAGCCATATCCCGTGTGGGTGGATGATAAGCCCGCACCCTTGGGTTTTGGGAACCCCACTTTCGCGCCCTTCAACAGGACAGGGGACCCGCCACATCACTTGGTCCATTTTTCTTCCAGGTGTGGCCCAATGCTGGGGACTCTGGCCTAGCAAGAATCCGCCAAGCTCTAATGTTTCGTGCAGACATTGGAAGGTCCCGCTTTCGTCTGGTACAGCCAACTCCCTATCAGATCAGTAACCGGTTTGGGAGGATCTCGGCCGGCAGTTCCTATACCAGTTCAGCTCCACCACATGGAAGACCAGCATTGCATACCTCTTCAAGTGAAAGCAAAGGCCTTATGAGCGAGTCGCAGATTTCATCACTCGGTGGAAGGGACTTACATACTCCCTCGATATGCCACTAAATCAGGAGAAATTACTAACGATGTGTGTAGGGAACATTAAAACAGAGCTTGTACCTTCCCTGATTACCCAGAACGACCCTGGAGGGTTTTGTGATTTCTCAGATAAGGCTCAGCGCCTTGAGGAGGCCCTGCAACAGGCTAGTCAGGCACTTTCATTTCCCCCTATGATCCCAGCTAGGAGGACTGCCAGAGCCGAACCCGCCATAGTGGCCCAAATAGAAGCCCCCAGGCAGCTGTAATTACTGCCAGTGGCACCAGCCCTGAAACCCTGCAGAGGTCCTCCACCTCAGGCGCAGGCTCCTACCCAACAGCGACCGCCTCAAAACCGACAAGTTCCCCCATGCAATGCGCCACCCCACCTAGGCGAGACAATCAGACGCCGCCTCCTTGGCAGGCCCCTCCAGACCCTCGTCAGGGCCAGGCCCCCAAGGCCCCCAATCTGGAAATAAGGCACCAGACTTATTCGTTCAATGAAAATCAGGTCCCTGGCTACTTCCGAAGTTCTCTAGAGAAAGGGATTGTGCGCCTACCCGAGTGCAGAAGTCCGGTGGAGGCGAATCTTACCGATCACCTCAACTATTGTCCTTATCATCGGATTCTGGGGAACACCCTCAAGCAATGCTATATGTTTAAAGACTGGCTTGAATAATAGGTCAACAACAACATAGTCAGTTTGGGACCAACACCAACACAAGTAGTGGGTGTATTTGCTGGGTCAGAAATTGGTAGCGATAGCGAAGGCTAGTGGTAGCAGGTTCCCAACCATGGGTCCCAGAAATACGATGACTGGAGGGCTCGAAAAAACTGTCTCACGCACCCATGGTATCATCTGGGCACACTTGAAGTAGTCGGAACCTTTATAAGAAGTAGCCAGTACCTCTATATCGCCTTCACAGTCGACCTCTTCCCAAAAGGGCAAGCAACGATGACCCAATAAGAAACAATGCGCTTCGCCGGTGTCGTCGTCATCCCACACTTTTGGAGACTTTATGCCCCCTGAAATGTGGATTCCTCCCAGAATTCGCCTGGTGGTGGATGAATCATCAAGCGACATCCAGGGGTACGCTTCGGTTAACACTGTGGAACTGGTAAAGCCCTATATGACCCCTGGTGAGGGGGAATGCCAGGGGAACCCCCCCTAACGTTTCCATCCAACGTCAACGTCAGCGGAACTGCAACCAAGCTGGTCATAGGGGCACATCAGCGGGAACATTTAGTTCGGCTGTGCATACGATTGAAACTAGACAAAAGGCTCAGCACAGAGCTCAGCACACGCAGAACCATATGACACCCTCAGCTCCACCTCAACTGCTGTTTGTGCTACTAGATCAGGCAGGTCTGCCTTGTTTTCACCACAATCAGTCTTTCCCAGCTAAGGGCCAATCTCTGATGTCTGATCCTAGTCTGGAAACTATTATCCAGGCTTCATCTAGTAGGCAACGGGATGTTCCCAGCACTAGTGAACTGCCGGTTCAACCTGTAGGACCCACTATGCCCCCAACTGCAGAACGGCCTCCTATAAGCAGTGGCTCGCATTTGGCATGAAATTATGATGTCCTGAAGCACCTTTCTGGCATTTTGGCAATGAATTCTATCCTTGAGGCCCTTATTTTATCGTCTTAAATGCGAAAGGCTCTTGTGGAGGCCCTAAGGAGCCCCCTCTCGTTTGAGACGGAGGTGGCGGCCGCAGAAGCCTCCCAGGTCGAGGCAATTGAGAACGCCGAATGTCAGGCGGTTATCTCATTCTCCAGTTAAGATGAGGACCCTCCTATACAGGGGCATATTCTCCCACTGTACATCACTGGCCACTTCAATGGTGTGGAAGTCCGCCGCTGCCTCGTTGACACGGGTTCTGAAATCAACCTAATTCTGACTCGGACACTGTGAAAGCTGGGTCTGTCTGAAGATGATTTAACTCCCTCTGACCTCAGATTCCAGGGATATGACAGGACCGAGCAAACCCCAGTCGGCAAGATCCTCTTGAAGACTCTGTTCGGTGGCTTAATTGCAAGCACCGAGTTCACGGTCGTCTCTCAGGACACCACTTACAACTCGTTGATGGGTAGTCCATGGCTCCATCTGCACGCATGAGTCCCTTCGTCGTATCACCAGTGCCTCAAATACTCCCTCAATGGTCGAGTAGGCGTGCTCCAAGGATATTTATCTCCTTTTTCCTCCTGTGAGGCCCGCTATTAGGATGCTAATTATTACAAGAGTAAGGATAAGAAAATCCTAGTGAGTGCGGATGAACCCACCCCGGTCAAAAGTGATCCCTGGGCAATCATGTATGATGCCTACATCCTCCCGATCCACCAATTGGAGGCCACGACCCCCGACATGGGGAATTTTTTTTTTGTTTCAAGTATGAAAGGAAGCCATGTTCCCATGTCCAAGCAACGGTGGAAAATCACCTCTTACTCCTACACCAACCAGGCTCAGGTGATCCCAGAGCCTCCTACCCCTGTGCGGTACCGGAATGTCAAGATTATGACAACAGCAGTACGTCATACGTGTCTCCTCCGCCGGGCTGGAATCAACCGACTCTGGACGACACATCACCACTGCTTTGATATCATCAAACGTGGCCCCTTAGGCTGAAGGCCAGATGGGATAGGGTTAACTGCCTTCATTGCTATGGTCTCAATGGCGAGTGAGTCTCCTGATATGATGACCACTATTACCAAAGCCGGCAGCAGCTGCCCCTCAGGTTTTGATAGCCCTGAATTATCTCCTGTTGCGGGAAATCCCCCCACGGGTGGAGAGGAAGACCTCGAGGATGCTCCCCCCGCCTTTGAGGAAGGCGTCTCTACCACGGTTGATGAACTGGTACATGTAAACCTTGGTAGCAAGGCAGATCCAAGACCCACATTTATCAGTGCAGCCATGTCCCCCGAGGAGCGACGACAGTACATAGACTTTCTCAAACAACATCGTGACGTGTTTGCCTAGAGTTACGTTGAGATGCCAGGACTAGATCCTCAAGTAGTCGTTCACCTTCTGGGCCTTCTGACAAACCATCGTGGGTTTAAGAAGCCTCCTATGAAGAATCACCCTTCTCATGGTTCTACGGTTGAGGCCGAAGTTGACAAGCTCATCAAATCCAACTTCGTTAAGGAAGTCCAGTACCCCAAGTGGCTTGCCAACATTGTGCCAGTCAGGAAGAAGATTCAGCATATCGGGGTCTGCATCGACTTTCGTGACCTTAATAGCCACTTCCCAAAGGATGACTTCCCCCTCCCGGTGACTGAGTTATTAATTGATGCCACGACTGGGTTCCAAGTTCTCTATTTCATGGATGGGTATTTCGGGTACAACCAGATCCGGATGGCCCCCGAGGACGAGGATTCCATTGCCTTCAGGGCTCCCAACGGTACCTTTTTCTACCAGGTTATGCCCTTCAGCATGAAAAATGCAGGTGGCACTTATCATAGGTCCATGCATGGCATATTCAAGCCGATTCTCGGGACGCTGGTGGAATTCTACGTAGAAGACCTAGTGGTCAAATCATTCTAGCACCAGGACAATATAAAAGACCTTTAGAAAGTGTTCTGTTTCATCTATTCCCATCACTTGAAGATGAACCCGTTGAAGTGTGCCTTCGGGGTCACCTCTGGGATGTTTCATGGATTTGTTGTTAGATACCGAGGCATTGAAATCGACCCAGAGAAGATTAAGTCCATCATCCAAATTCCTCCCCCGAGCAATATTCGGGAACATCGAGGTCTCCAAGTCCAATTAGCCTATATACGCCGGTTCATCGCGAATCTGTTCGACAAGTGTAAGCCCTTTTCCTGGCTCATGAAGAAATGTGCCGCTTATGAATGGGATGAGGAGTGTCGGAAAACCTTAGAGGAAATAAAGCAGTATCTGCTACAACCTCCGGTTTTGATGCCACCTATTTCCGAAAAACTGCTAGTCCTTTACGTGACCACCCTGGAACAGTCCCTTCGCGCACTGCTCGCCCAGAAGAATAATGAGGGTACAGAGAACAGTCTCTACTATCTCAGCCGCATGCTTCTCAATACTGAGGTTAGATTATACCCTATTGAAAAGAGCTGCCTTGCGCTCGTCTTTACCGTACAGAAGTTGCAACATTACCTGTAGCACCATGAGGTACAATTGGTCTCTCGGGTAGACCCACTGAAGTACATCCGGAACCACACCATGTTGACTGGATGACTAGCGTGGTGGGTAGTGATCCTCCAGCAGTTTGACATCAGGTTCATGCCGCAGAAGGCCATTAAAGGATAGGCGTTGGAAGACTTTTTAGCCACCCACCCAACCTCTGCGGATTGGTCCTCAGACCTGGATTTTCCTGAAGAGACGGTCCTCTCAGTCGATCGGGTCGTCCCATGATGGAAAATGCACTTCGACGGTGCCTCTCGGAGCCCCACTAGTAGGAGGCTCAACGATCCAAAGCTCAACAGAGTGGGCCTGGGTATCGTATTCATTACCCCGACGCAAGCTGTCCTACCATACTAGTTTTTATTGTCAGAAGGTTGTACCAACAATGAGGCAGAGTACCAGGCTCTCATCACCAGCCTCGAGTTGGCCCTTGAGATCGATGTGCCCCATCTACATGTGAAAAGATAATACGAGCGGGTTATCAAACAGGTCAATGGTGACTATGTCTTCAGGAAGCCGGAGCTTGTACCGTTGCTAGTGTGCACCCTCCGTCTAATTTCCCAATTCTCCTCTAGACCAGAGATTACCCATGTCCCACGGTCATAGAACGGTCAAGCAGACGCCTTGGTTGGCTTAGCTGCGTCGGTCGCAGAACCCGAGCAATATGATTTGATTATACATGTGGCACACCGGAGAGTCATTTCCCCCGTCACCCAAGAAGACAATGATGGCATGCAGGTAAGTCATCTCACTGCCAGAACTGCTATGTCAGGGGTCCCGTGTTTGTTAGAAACAACGGCTGAGGACGCTCCCGACTGGAGGTCACCTTTTGTCGAGTATCTCCAAAATGTTTGATCCCAGACAACCGGGCCGAGCGCGAGAGAATCTGACGCCGCGAACTGCAATTTACCCTACAGAGCTTCCCCAGTCTTGAACAGATCCTTTATAAGTGGTGTTTCGGTGGCGTCCTCCTCCGTTGCATTCATGGAGTAGGGATTCCTCAAGTTATGCAAGAGGTCCACGCCGGTTCCTGTGGTTCCCATCAATCTGGGCCAAAGTTGTCCCATCAAATCCAGAGGTTGGGGTAGTTCTGGCCCACTATGATCCACAATTGTATCATGTATGCCAAGAGATGCCACGCGTGCCATGTTCATGACATCTTCCTGCATCGGCCGCCAGAGCCCCTCCACCACACCAAGTACTGTTGGCCATTTTCCGTATGGGGACTTGATATATTTGGACCATATCCACCGGCAACAGCTCGCCAATGTAGGTTCATCCTGACTGCTACAGATTTCTTTTCCAAGTGGGCAGAGGCAGTTCCAGTCAAAGAGGTCAAGGCCCGTTCCATCGTCGACTTTGTGAGCTCCAATATTATCCACCAGTTTAGGGTCCCTCATGCCGTCCTCACCGATAACGATACCAACCTCCGAGCGGCAGAGCTAAAGAAATTGTACGTCATGTACGACATCCATTCGAACCATACATCTTGCTATCACGCGCTGGAAAACAGACAGATCGAGGAGTTCAACAAAACCCTCTCTAAAATTCTCCAGAAGATGGTTGGTCAGAACAAGAAAAGTTGGCCTGACAAGCTCCCCAACGCCCTATGGGCTTATCGGACGATGAATCGCAACTCTACCCAGGTGACCCCATATTCCCTGGTGTATGGGGATGAGGCCTTCCTACCCATTGAAATCCAGCTTCCATCGTTGCACACTGTAGTGTATGACCAACAGGGGCCAGATGTGGTGGCCGAAAGCCATCTAGCTGAATTAGAAGCACTGGATGAGAACCGGTTTCGTGCCCTGCACAATCTGGATAGGCATCAAAATAATATAGCGAGGGCCTTCAACAAGAAGGTTCGCCTCGATTCATTTCTATAGGGAGACCTAGTACTGGCCCTTCGAGTGCCAATGATCCCCGGTACAAAACCGCCCAAGCTAGAACCTAAATGGGAAGGGCCTTATATCATTCATAAGGTTTACCCCAACGGGGTGTACTCTTGGTGACCATGGATTGTGAGTGCGTAACTCCTCCCACCAATGCCAGGTTGCTCAAGTAGTACTTCACTTGATCCTATATGGTCCAACACGACCTTAAACTGTATGGTCCTGTACAACCTTAAACTGCACTGCCATCTTGCAGGACGACAAACTGAAAAATTGTCCGGGCTCTATGACCTTAAACGACGATCTCCCCTCGTCCTTACTACAAGACGTTAAACTGAAAGCCAGTGAGGCCTTCTTGAACAAGGCTCAGCCTCAGGCCCCTTCACCTCCTCGGGCCCCTAGCCCCCGTCCTTACTGCTGGACTTTAAACTGCAAGCCAGTTTGGCCTCCCAGACCAATGCGCAGACTCGGGCCCCTTGGCCTTTCTCGACTCGGACTCTCTTATGGGATTTTATGGTGTGGTGTGGGATTACATCCTCATTCACGCCAGGTTACCCGTCGTACCGTATATATACACAGTTGAGACACATTTCTCATCCATAACAACGTTAAATTGTGCTTCAATAACAACATGTGGCTTGATTCCCATCTTAATAGGATACGTAGGAACGCTCGGACCCCTCCTCTTGAGCCCCGCCCCAAGCTCTTCTCTCCCATTATCCCCTTCACGGAATAGTTTCTTTAGAGGTTCCTTGCATAGCGAGGAGTAGGCTTTCTTAGCCCCGCTCATACAGCCCCGCTCATACAAGGATTGTAAGGGTTGCACCATGTGCCCACTCGTGTTCCTCTATCCTCAGACGTCCTCACCGTATGATGTTAAACTGCATGGACTTCAAGAACTACGTATAGCTTGATTCCCATCCTAATGGGATACATAGGAACGCCCGGACATTTCGTCCATCGACCCAGCCCAAAAGCCAAAATCTTCCCCTCGGGTCAAGAAATATGGCAGGGTGCACACTTTTTCCCCAAATCAGATCGAGCAAGCCTTGACCTGGCAGCACGCCCCCCTGGAGATGTTCGCCTCTTTTTTGGATGGATACAGCTATGCTTCACACACTCCTTGACTGGGATTCCATCATTTTTCACACCTGGAGGGACCCCCAAGAACGTCCTGGATACTACGCCCAAGGGCTCTCCTCCCGATATGGGCCAACGCCCCCGAGGGTTTCCAAGCAATAAGCCGATACAAGTCCCACGTTGCGAATTTTTCCAACAGTCGATGCTCATTTGTTGCTCCCATATCAGGTCACCATAGGAACGCTGTGTTTCGAACATGGTCAACAATGTCCTGGATCCTCGGGTCCACCCCGAGATGGCCCATGAATCCAGTGCAGTAACTCATTCTTCCCCATCCTGATGTGACAAACTTCCCTCTGAGTGGTGCCAACGGTCGAGCCCACGACCCCGATTCTCTTATAAGGAATGTACAGCGTTGTGTAGGATTTCGTCCTCTTTCACGTCAGGTTACATTCCATTCTGTACACATCCCCAGACGAGATACAGTTATCTCTTTCCCCGTCCTTGCTGCAAGACGTTACACTACAAGTTATTCAGGCCGTCCTGACCAAGGCCCAGCCTCATGCCACCCTCACCGAGGCCTACCCTTAGGCCCCTTGCCCTTTTCGGGCCCTAGACCAAGTTCATACTTGGAGTGTATGGTGAGGTGAAGGATTATGTACACATTCACGTCAGTATCATACACCTCCTCTGTCCAGAGAATCCTATTCCCCGAACCTCATCCTCACTTCAATACGTTAAACTTCGAGCTTGTCAGGCCTTCCTGAAGGAGGCCCAGCCTCCGGCCCCTTGGCCTTGCCGGGCCCCCGGGCCTAGGTTCTTTACCACAATATTGTGCGTTGTGGTGCGAGATTATGTCCCCATTCACGTCAAGCTACTCGCCGCATCGTACACATCCTCATTAGGGTATCCTGCCCCTAGGAATCTTCTAGAACTACGTTCAGCTTGATTCCCATCCTTATGGGATATGTAGGACCACCCGAATGACTAAGCTTCGGGTCCATCCCCATCTCTTGGGAATCTCCATACCATATTGATTCCTTGGCCTACCCATCCTCCACGAGGGGTGTATTTTGCGTGGTATAGGATTATGTCCTCATTCACGTCGGTCCTGTAATGACCATGCCATGTACCTCTCCCTCCCAAGCTATTCTGTCAACCCTTTTCAGCGGTTCACCAATGTGCCTAATGGTACTCTGGTTTATTACCAAGAATGCCAAACTATACTCAGACACGTCCGCTCCTGCTTTCTAGGCTTTGTGTATCCCTGCATCAGGGCTTCCATCATCTTTCACACACGGAGGGACCCCCAAGAACGGCCTGGATACTACGCCCAAGGGCTCTCCTACCGTAACGGGCCAACACCCCCAGGGGTTACAGATAATAATTTGATAAAATCACGCATTGCGAATATAGTCAGCGGTCGTTGCTTATTTGTTTTCCCCACCTCAGGATAACGCGATATGGAGACTGTTTTTTCCGCCACGGTTAACAGTTTTCCTCTATCTCCACACTGACCCCATTAATCCCAAAATGTCGGTTACACGATTCACATCATTCTCCATTCTCATCATGTCCAAGTAGAGTCTCGGAATTCTTGGTACTATTCCTCTGTGCATGTCTGCCTATTGGGGGAATAAGCTGTGTCAAAGGTGACCTTCGGGGCTCTCTGCCGACTCCCCTTTGATGGACGCCCCAAGTATTGCGATAAGGATTCCCCCCCTTGTTTCCCACATAGAGTTTAACTCACGTGGTCTTAGGGATCGATTTGACGTCTGCGCTTACTCGGGAAGTTGTCACCATTCATGGTCTGAGCTCTAAGACCATAAACTAAGATCCATCTAGAACTATGTTCAGCTTGATTACCAACCTCATGGGATACATAGGACCGCCCGAGTGCCTTGTCTTCGGGTCTAGCCCATTTAGGGAGCTAGTCCCCCCCCTCTTTTCACCCGTTACCTCTATATAGGCCCCTCGTCTTGAGATCTCCCTCTCGGAGTGGTGTACAGTGTGATGTGGGATCATGTCTCCATCAATTGTGTTTCATGACACTACGCACATTCCCCACCTAGCATTGCCTCTGCTACATCTGCGCTGCATGAAGTTAAAATGCATGTTTGGTACTATCATATGACCCTAAACTGTGACATTATCGTCCTGGCCGCACGACGAAAAACGACATTGCATTATGATGACCTAATTGTAGTGGACATGACATTGGGTATTGGTCACGTGCCATTCCATTTGTGAATGCCTTTCACGGCTTTATTATTGTGTCGACACTAGGGATTTCTACCCTAGGCCTATCGCTTCAAAAAAAACCCACTCACCTTAATGGACAAATAAGTTTCTCAAATTCCGCTACTTTTAGTGCAAGGGGCACACCCAAACTCCCATTTTTCCCTGGCACTAGTACCTTCCCGTGCCACCTATTAGAACTACATATGGCTTGATTCTCATCCTTATGAGATACTTAGGATCACCTGGGCACTTCCCCACTGGCCCAGCCTAACCATCATGTTCGGTCCCCTGACTCGAGCATTTCCCCAGAGAACACATTGTATGTAGGGCTTAGGTCCACATTCACGTCGGGTTTTGTAACCGCCTTGCCGTGTGTCCCCTACTCCCCTTACCAATTCATGGTCCGAGTTCTAAGACCATAAACTAAGACTCTCTCAAGAACTACATGAGGCTTTATTAGCATCCTTATGAGATATGTAGGAGCGCCCGGGCATTTCCCCATAAGCCCAGCCCAACTATTGTCTCTGATCTCTCAACCTAAAACAATCCGAGAAGCACATGGTAGTCGGAACCTCGGTCCTCATCCACGTGGGGTTTTCTTAAATACCCGTCATGTGCCTCATGTGCTTCCTCCTACCCATGGTATGAGTTTTACGACCCTAAACTAAGATCTCCATATGGGAAAGAACTCTACTCCCTCTATCTAATATGTCTCGATGTCATATTCAGATGTGTTTTGACAAAGCGCCCGAAGTGTGGAATTTTCATGGGGATATTCTCCTCATCCCATGACCAAGCTTCGTGTGCTCGCTATCCTCATCCTCTTCCACATCCAAAAAGACCCTCGGACGACATGGATACTAGGCTTAAAGAATCTCCATGGATGCTGGACCTATGAACCCTCAAATCGTTTCAGGCCAACGTCCCTAAGGATCTTTGACAACATTTGCGACATGGTCTCGTGTTTCAAACATGGTCAATGGTTAACCCTCATTTGTTTCTACCCATTATAGGCTAACGCAATATGAACGCTATGTTTCCGCCATGGCTAATAGTTATCCACTATCGTCACACCGTCGTCATTGTGATCCAAATCTCGAGCGTCATGATTCACACATTCCAACTTCCTCAGGTTCAAGTGGAATTCCAACATATTCGGCTCTATCTCTTCGCGCATCTAGGTGTGCTACATGGTCATGTTAGTGTTTTTGGGAAGTATTCACCGAGCGTCCCTTCGCCCTAACCTACCCCACTTTTGTGTCAGGAAAGTCCCACCACTACTTCTTGTTTCCCTCACCGAGCATGACTCACGTGGGATTAGTAGTTTTGATGGGATGTGTACCAACACGGCTAGGCTGCTTGACATCCCGAATGACGTTAAACTGCGTTTTCAGAACTAAATATGGCTTTATTCCCATCCTCATGGGGTACGTAGGAATGCATGAACACTTTGCTTCGAGCCCAGCCTAATCCTCACTCTTGGTCCCTCGACCTGGAGAGTTTCTTCCAGGGGTACATGGTGTGATTTGGACTCCATGTCCTAATTCACGTCAGTTTCATAACTACAACGCCATATGCTCCCTGGGCTCTCCACTTTCACTCCACGTCCTATCGTATGAAGTTAAACTACATGAGTCTATATGTCCTCAGCACATGACATTAAACTGTGGTTCCACCCATGACAAGTTCAGGCTGCCCCGTGTTCATCATGGGATGCACCAGAGCCTCTACCCGAGAGGATTTCACCAGCAAGTGTTGGTCTATGACTACACTGTGCTTCCAGAACAATGTACGGCATGATTCCCATCCTCTTGGGAAACGTAGAGACACCCAGGAATTTCACCTAGGGTCCAGCCAATAGGAATCATTAATCCCATCGTTACCCTTTCCGGCCCCCTAGTCGGACCCCTCACAAGAGAGGCCATGTCCCAAAGAAGGAAGGATCCATGACCAAACCAATGGTCCAATCTGGCGTACTTCCACCATGGTGGTGTAATTACCTATGTGTTGGATTCTATTCAGGAAAACCATCACTCCATATTTTAAGCTTTGCATACCCCATTTTTGGACCCTCGTCCCCTTTCATGTCTGAAGGAACCCCCTAACGGCCTGGTCTGATGCCGCATCGGCTCACCTACCGTCCTGGGCCAACATTCCGGAAGACCGATCATGTTTGGAGGGACCGCCTAATATTATGGATGCTCGACCCAGGGTCCGACAACTATCCTAGGACAACGTCCCGAAGGATTGACCGACCACATTTGTGACCTGGTCCCGTGTTCCAAACATGGTCAATAGTCGACCCTCATTTGTTGTCCCCATTTCAGGCTAACGTGGTAAGGATATCATTTCTCTTCCACGATTAACGATTGCCCTTTATTGTCATGCCATCCCTGCAGTGTTCCGAATCTTGGGTATCGTAATCCAAACATCCCATTTCCATCTGTTCGGACCGATCTCAGCGCCCCTAGCATTTCACCGTTTGTGCATAAGAGAACGCTAAAGTAACGGTAATTCGGCTATTCTAAGGACCTCCTTTCCGGCCAGGCCTCTACCACCATCTAGAAATCCGGACCAAACCCCGGATGCTTGAGGCTTGTTTTCCACTCCCATCTTGGGAGGGAAGATGAGGAAACTGTCTCCTATTTCTAACATCGGGCTTGATCCACGTGAGCTTGGGTAATTGTCGTCGGACGTCCCACCAATATTATAAGGATGTAATGAACCGATTCAAAAAGTGGAAAATCATGTGTGCTACGACATTCAAAACAAAGAAAAATGAAATTGAAGCCCGAAAGTACCAATAAAAGGTTTGTAATTTGTTACAAAACCTGGGGGTCGACTCCCCCCATGGACAGGTTGACCCCGTTAAAAGAATGTTGCTGCACTACCACACTTAGGTTTGTGGTGTCCAAGACTTGTTGTCGCCGACTCAACTCCCGCTACTCCTCAGCAGCAGTGGGGAGCAGTCCGTCAGACTTGGCTCTAGCCTTCTCTACCCCATCCTGAATGGCAGCCATCTTTCCAAAAGCATGCCTCATATGCTCCTCTGCCTCTTCCAGCTGGGCCTTCAACCATCAGATCATCTCAGATTGTGCATTAAGAGAGGCTGAGTGCTCATTCGCCCGTGTCTGCAGCTGTTGGACCTCATTTTCAGCCTCATGAAGCTTCTTGATGTTGGTATCCTTCCTCCAATACCATCCCATGCTGAGCCCTCTATCATACTCCCACATCTGCTCTACCATGAGATCTCGGACGATCTCATGAGGACATTGGGCATCCACTCCCCCAACACACAATTTGCGAAGCCGCGAGCGAAGTCTGTCTATTTCATTCACCCATAGTGTTTGGGGGTTTCCTTGATAAAGCATGTGATTAGCTTCCACGATCGGCGGCGGACAATGATATAGTCCTCCTCGTCTAAGGCCATTTCGTCCCAGTCTACGCGATTGGCAGGCTCATACGTGAGATACGCCCGCAGGAAATCCTCGGCAGGATCTACATCTGGTGTTGAATCCGGCATGACATTTGGCGCTGAATCAGGCGTGAAGGGACTTGGGTCGGCCGATTGATCCTCTTCCTCAGACTCCACTTCAATAACCTCATGCACGACCCTACTGGTGGGCCAGCCAGTGATAGTGAGTTTAACAGCTCGGGGAGATGGGGGGACTATCTTCACCATCACCAGAATGCCCCTAGGAGGGATGCTGCCAGACATCCCAACCAGCCTTGCTGCAGCAGCCCACACCAGTCGGAGAACTGTACGATAGAGAGGGACATAAACGTTAGTTGGCATAGTCTACATATGATGACAAGGAAACCGGTAGAGGAAAATTACAGAGATCGACATCCATGTGCTGCTCTTGAGCCGATACTAATGGGACCCCGAGGCGAGGCCCTCCGTATACTGTTGGAAAGTCTGGAGATTCCGGAGGAGCCACCTCGGGTGCTCTGGTCCTACTAGACGTGGAACTGGACGCAACCATAAGCGCGGGTTCTGAAGGTCTTGCATCATCACCCGACGAGGGGCGAGAACGTGGCCGGCGTACAAGTTCCTCCGACATGGCTCAAATGTCGGTGAGAAGTCCATAATGGCCCAAGAATGGACCATAAGGAAATAAGTTCGAAATGCTACCTCGAGAGCCTCTGTGAAATCATCGGAAGCTGATCCTTGATCTCCGACCTCGCCCTCCTCCAATGGGCTCCCTCCTCCAGCCTCATCCACCCGAGAGGAGTCCTCTAATTTTTCTAGGAGGGGGAAGCGCTCCCTCAAATCAGCGGCTGTCTGCTGTGGGTGGACCGTCCGATCCTGTAGTACCCTCACCCCGGTATATCATTGGGTGCGGGACACCACTGGAATTAACGTAGTCCTCTAGATCATCCAAGTATTTCTCTACCTCTGCCGGAGACGCCATGAAACCAGCGCGGACTGGGCCTAGGCCCCGTAACTCCATCCCGAGGCGATACAGGTGCGCCCATATCTCAGGTGGACAGAGTAATTGTCGGATGACATACCAAATGTCCCATGCCTCCATGAAGACGACATCCTCTGCCATGTCGACATGACGTAGCCGCTTCCCCGGAGCCTGAGGAGATATCCTACGAAATCCCCTCGGTGGACGCACCTACGGATGGCCCTGCTCTTCCGGAATCACTGGATCGGCCACTACTGCCACAACCTCGGCTAGTGAAGGTCTCACCGCCATGGCAGCCCCGCCACCGCGAGAGGCCCTTTCTGCCCTCCTACCTCGACCTCGGGATAGAGGAGGCCCACCGTCACTAACCTGAATATTTGGCTGCTTCAGCATATCCCTCGGGTAAGAATCCTCCCAAATAATCGCATCCTCCCTCACCAATCCGAAGGTGGCGGTGGATGGAGGCAATGAAATTCACATCTTCCCCTCTTCCCGTGTGAGCATGAGCCTCAACTGCCTCATCACACACGGGTGCTCCTCGTGACGCACCTCCCAGTAGACCAACGGGGTCAACCGCTGGAGGCACCGGAACTGCCTCGCAAACTGATTCGGGGTGTACGGTTCGCAGAGTGGCTCACGATCCACTCGTGCCACCAAAACTCCACCTCGAAAGGCCAGGAGGTAAGCCTAGTTCTCTTCTATTCCATGCGCTTCGCCAGTGAGTATCCTCGTCGGTAATAGGAAGGGGTGGAAATTAAACTCATCCGCCCTCCACACCCAGTTCAGCACCATCGGCACGGTTAGTTGGAACAGGAATCTCCCGTCTGCATTCAGGATGGAGGGGTGAATGTTTGATCCTGGCGATGAGATAGGGTTTGGATACTCATAGACCCCCCTGATGTGTGCCACAATCCACCCATACAGAAGGTGGAAGGGCCCTCATATCCTTGGCGTCTTCTTACCCTCGCTAACATGCCACAACATCCTGTATAGCTTGGTGAGCATTGGAATCCCCAGATTGACCCGTTTCCCCATGGCCAGCACTGACGCCATGATAAACGAGCTGGGCCACACCCCCATGATGGGATCCCTCACCTGTAGGATCCAAACGTAGATGAGAGCTGCAATGAACTCCGCCAGCCTAACTATCGACTGTTGTTCAGTGCTGACACAGAAACCCCAAGTCTTCCATTGGCTGTTCTCCAAGACCCTCCAATACAAGGGCTCCTTACCCCGTTGGACCGCCCTCGGACATGTTCAATGCCTCGGAGGGAACTCTCGGTTTTCTTGGAAATTTAGGAATCCCTTGAACCACTTCTTAATGTGGACATCCCTCACTACCTCCTTGTCCTCTCCAGGGACGAGTGCCATCAGCACCGATGCTAGTCATGGCATTTTCTCTGTATCCTCCCATGCGCTCAGGACTGGGAGGAACTCATCATACATGTCCCCCAAGATCGGAACCCCTGAAATCTGGTAGACATCCCACAAGCTGATGCCCACCTCCCCGTGGTGCAGGTGAAAGGTATTGGTCCTATACGACGATCTGCTCAGAAATTCTGGCATCAGTTGTTTCGGTTGGGAAAAGTGGAATTGGGAGACCCATGCCACCTAATATAAACCCACTCTTCTCAGCTCAGCCCCAAACTCCTCACATGAGGCGCCTACCCAGTAGGCCCAGGCCCAGTCAACAGTAAAGTTTCCGCCCTGGTGCATGTCCTACTCATCGGACCACCCGTTCTTCGGATCCTGCAACGCTGCCTTCAGTATGGTACGGTACAGAGGAGGGGATGTCTCCGGTTGCAGTGGCTTCCCATCAATATTGTTCACATGGTTGTAGATACATTCAGCAGTGACGGGTGTGAAATCCTCCCGCGCGTGACCATCGGCCACCCTGAACCACTGGCGCTGGCATGGCGTGCTTCTGAACTAGAAAGATGGTTCGTCCCTACTCGCCTCAGGGATGAAGACGTCATTCCTCAGCCCGAAGCCATAAAAGGGCAGTTTCTTGCACTGTGAATAGTTCTTCTGACCCTCTGATAGCAGTTCTGTCAAAGAGGTATGGTCCGAGTGGCTTCAGACCATCTCCCCAAGGCCCAGACATTTGGCCATCACATCCCTCCGGGCGACATCTTCAAGCACCCCCAATACAGCTTCTCGATGGGCCATTTTGGTTCCGACACTCATAAAATAATTTTTCAGAAAGGATAGTGAAGCTTGATCGCGAAGCCGGCTTGCAAAGATCTCTCATGAAGATTGGTTGTGAAACCAAGCCACGGAGTCGGACCTAAGCAGGAAAAGAGGAGTTCACTTGGTGCAGTCGTAGAGTCGGAGACCCGCGGTTTGTCGCGAATCTTGATTCGCGGAGAGCAGGCGTGTAGTATGCGGATCTTCGCAAAATCGAGAGCACAAAAGGACAAAAAAATCGTGTGAAGACAAAATAGGACAGCCCCCTATTTATAGGCGGCTACCCCGGAGCTTTGTGGTGCACCTCGCCAGCGCAGAGCATTGCGGCGCGTCCGGATCCCGTGGTCGTGGTCATCACCGCGGGCCCCCTTCGCGAATGCGCATCCCGAACCGCCGACAATTTTGTCGACTTTCCCTCAGACATCGACCCTTCATCGCTCCGTGGCTCCAAGTCTGAGGGGGGGAATTTGTTGGCGCCGAAATATTGCACGAAAGGAAGGGCTGAAAAAGAAGCCCTGCACGCTGCCACGCGAAGCCCCGACGCAGAGCACCCCCGAGCATCATGAGCCCGCCATGAAGCACCGAAGGTGGTACATCTCCGCGAACGACCAGACGTTCGAGATCCCACCGTGAAGCCACTACCGCACCTTCGTGCCGCCTGAGTTCTGCTTTGCGGCACCCCTCGCCTATAAATATAGGGTTCCCCCTGAGCCCAAAAGATGGACAATCCGACCTTTCGGCTTCTCCACTACCGAATCATGAAGCACGCTTCGCCCCGAGAATCTTGAGCTCTGCGAGGTACTTCTACTTCACGTGACGCCTTCGCTTTGTCTCGTTTTGAGCCCCTCTTCCGAGAGGGATGCCGTTCGCGAAGCTCGAAGACATTCGCGAAGGAGGGGGATTACTAAGGGAACCTGGGCAGCCGCAAAGCGTTTTTGCTTCACGAAGCACCCATCATGTACTAGTGATCCCCATGCTATGGTAGGATCACTACACATCACGAAGAACACGGCTTCGTAGTACCTTGCTTTGCGAGGCACCTCTTCTTTGCGAGGCAGTGCTCCGCGAATACCATTCCACATCGCGAAGCACTCTCCACTCACACCTCTTCCCCATGCTAAGGCCAAGGCACCCCACTTCGCGAAGTACACTCCTCCGCTTGGCAATTCCTCTTCCCGTGCGACCCTCCAGGTTTGCACGATGTGATTTCAAAGTCCCATGGACAACATTACCCGTAGCGTTGCCTCGCCTAATTCTTCTTCACATAGGCATGCTAATGGCTATTGCTTCTTCGCATAGCCATGCTAACGTGGACCCCTCGATGGTTTGCTCCGCGACCCTCTTTTACCACGACCTTATTGGTACCTTCCCTCCCCCATGGAGCATAGGGTGCTGGTCATGTAAGTCCTAGGGGTGAAGAGTGAACCAACCTCATCCGAGATGTAGGACGTTAAACTACCATGCACATCGTCCTCAACGCATGACGTTAAACTGTGATCCTGCCCCGTGCTTCGCACGTAGGGTCCCCCCAAATCAGACATTTTTTACACCACCTGTCTCCATAGAGACGGGGTCACCCCCTCCACAAGGGATGATATCCTCCTTCTCAGAGTGGCATATGTCCATGGAGGAAGGGAAACCACCTTAGTGTAACCCCCTAGCCCCACTTGCAGAAGGTATCACCCATCTACCTCTGTACTTTCCCACTACCATGGTCAGTGGAGGGCGCGATAGGGAATGATGCACCTCCCATTGTTGGTCTCAAATCCCTCCCTCGTCTGGCTTTGCCACACCTCAGGCCTCTATCCTGGTGTAAGTCCCAGCACCATGGGATGCCTAACGCGTAAGCCCCTCTTCACTTCTCACTGACTCACCCTTCGCGGCGTGATCATCAGGTCCTTGTTGCCTCTTGTTTCTCACACCGAGCATGACTCACATGGGCTTAGAGTTGGCATTGGAAATGACAATACCGCGTCCATCATGACGTTAAACTTTATACCCTCGTCCAGCATGATGTTAAACTGTATACCCTCATCTAGCATGACGTTAAACTGTATTCCCTCATCCAGAATGATGTTAAACTGTATGCCTTTTTCCCGCATGACATTAAACTGCACACCTATTTGAACTACGAGGACTTTGATCCATGTCACGACATGGTACGTAGGAATCCTCCATGAGATTCAAGCCCACCCTTCATTAATCCACGTCATGTTCCACCTTCGTACAGTATGAATTTAAACTACATTACAGTCTTACGGAAAGCCGTTGTGAGAACCAGAACTACAAGGACTTTGATCCATGTCAAGGCATGGTATGTAGGAAGCCTTCATGAGGTTCAAGCCCACCACTAGTGGACACCTGGGTCTACTTTCACGTCGATTCACCAATGAAACCCGAACTAGGAGGACTTTGATCAATGTCAAAGCATGGTACGTAGGAAGCCTTCATGAGGTTCAAGCCCACCACTAGTGGACCCCTGGGTCTACTTTCACGTCAGTTCACCGATGAAACTCGAACTACGAGGACTTTGATCCATGTCAAGGCATGGTAGGTCGGAAGCCTCCCTAAGGTTCAAGTCCACCACCCATCAGACCAAGGTCCACCTTCACGTCGGTTCGCTGATGAAGCTCCCCTTTTAACTATGAGGTCTTTGATCCATCTCACCGTATGGTACATAGGAATCCTCCCAGAGGTTCATGCCCACCACCTGTTGGTCATCCCGACCTCATTCATGTCAGGTCACCAGCACCTGGGCAGCCTAGTGTGTAAGCCCCACACCATCTGGACCAAGGTCCTTGTTCGCGTCGGTTCACCAACACATCATCATGAACTACGAGGTATTTGATCCATGTCAAAGCATGGTACGTAGGAATCCTTCATGAGGATCAAGCCCACCACCATCAGACCAAGGTCCACCTTCACGTCGGTTCGCTGAAGAAACCCATCGGAACAAGTTCTACCTTCACGACGGTTCACCAGCATCACCCGAACTACGCGGACATTGATTCCTTGCCATGGGGATACATAGGAGGACTCTTCGAGGCTCAAGCCCAACTTCACCGTCGCCCTTGTGATGGTCCCATGTCATTCCCCCTCGACTTCATTCATCCATCAGTCATCCACCCTAATTCTCACCCGGACCATCATATCCCGATGAGATCATGTCGTTCTTCTCCTCTTAATAACATTCAAGAAGCCGCCCATGGGTTGGACTCGATATCAGTATCCCTTCAAGGGAAATTCATCAATTTGATTCACTCCAGTTAGTGTTTTGATCAGGCCGACCCGTCTCCACTGGATGTTAAACTCGCGACCTACCTCGTGATAAAAATGAGATGCCTGAGGAAAACTTCAGATGGAACGCCTTTGGCATAACCGTCTCCGCTGAACGTTAAAACTGCGGCATACCCTATGTCAAACATAGGAAGCTGAGGAAAGCATCAGATATATGCCTATGGAATATAATTCCCCGCTCTCGATGTGGGATGCCTCAGGCTTCCGTGCCCTCGAGAAGCCCCATGAGAAGGGACAAAAGACAGACACACCAATTCCCCAGCATACAGACACGCTACTGATGCCTCGACATGAATACTCCCCTAACTGAAGGTTACTGCCTTGACTGGACCCTCTAAAATGTCCTGACAGAAGCATTGTATTTAACTGACGTCCATGGAAACAAGGCACTTGGATGAGTTTCATGAACAACGTATTAAATCTATGAGGGAGACCCGGACTAGGTGATGAGTTCTGAGGAGGAATCCACAGAAGGAAAAACCAACATCCCATCATCCCGGTTTTGATCAAGGAGCAGACGTCCCTGAATAAGGAACAAATGTTGTCCGCCTTCAGAAAGAGGGAATGCGGGGCAACAGTGTAGCGCGTCCTCCACCACAGACGGACGCGCGCGCGCGCCCCGACGAAAGAGTCCGAATCAGTTGTCTTATACAATGATAAAGATGTTACTATATATGAATATTTACAAAATAAATTATACATATCGATCTCTCATTTTTTATTATGTGTAATTTTATTTTGATAAATAAAGAACTGTTTTATAATAATGAATAATATTGTTATAGTTGGTATTAGAGGAAAGGTTTAGTTGTTTTTTGGATTAGTATTAGAAAAAATGGGAGAATGAGTTTGGGATAAGACTATGAATTTATAAAATTACATAATTTTTTTTAATTATTGAATTATTATTTTATTAGGAAATTACATCCTTGTCTGGATACTAAATGTGGAAATGATTTTGTCATAGATGTACATAGGGGTAACGACTCCGATAATGAGTGTCATGACTCACTCAGTGTAACCCAGTACACAACAACGAGTATTACTCTACACCTAGTATGAAAATCCTTGGGTATATTCTTTATAAAATTCATAATATTATTAAAAAACATTATTACAAACCATTAATGTTTTGTGATAGTTTCTTCCTCAGTGGGAGTTTTGTATGAATCATGTTAGTCAGCTTAATATTACTATCTCAGATGCATATTGAGAGTTCCATCATGTAGAATATTTGTTTTAAAATAAAGAGTTTCATGATTAAATATCAATATAGGCTTTTAGGGTTCCTGATCATTATGCCTCATTGGTGAGTAATGTCGTGCGAGGAGTTGTTTACTCCCATTTTCATAAATCCCCTTGTAACACCTGACCATGTTTTGTTGCCTTACTTTTTTAATAATTTTTTTGACATTGGGTTCTCCTCATTCATGGATCATCAAGTTAAATAGATCATAAATATCATATATTGATGCCTAAATATTTTTATGTAATGAAATAAATTTAATTCGTAAGACACTAATTTAATTTCATATGAATAACCATTATTTATTTAGTATTTTAAAATATTCATCCATAATATTGTTTTTATTTTATCCAATGGTTTCATATATGAGAAACCAAGTAATAATTCAATGAGAAGGAAAATTTGATGACTGCCCTTAATAGATTCCCAATTCCATGGGATCAGAAATTACAAACTTAAGGGTGATACTCTCTTAGTTAACTTAGTTTCTAAATAGAAACCTAGATCATGTGGAGCGTCTAAATCCCCCTATGTGAGAAAAATATTTTATTGAGTACATTAAAAGAAAATGCCCTCTATGATTCAATGGATAATTGAATCCTTTAATCTCAGAAAAATGGATCATCTCTATTGAGAAGATCTTCTCCATCATTCAATGTTCCATAAAAGATAATGTCATACTTGATGTTTATCATATTGAGGGAGAATCTCACTAGTGGTGGAATTTAATAAATAATATTAAGCATGATGTTGATATTGAATTTTTTGATTAGATGTAATTTTATAGAATGTTATTCAATAAATATTTTCCTCACACTCTGTGACTTAAAATGAAAATTTATTTCATTACCCTCAAGAAAAAATCAATGAATCTATCAGGGTGTGTGAGAAAAAATTTTAAATAATTGTATGACACACCTCAAGATTTTGAACTTCCCCTAAATTAATGGTTGTACACTCCATTGGTGGGTTAAAACCTTGTCTAAGAAAGTCCATAGGGATTCGTGGAATTTATAGTTATGAAAAAATTGTCCAATGTTCTGTTAAATTCTAATCAGAGATCAAATAATCTCAAGGGTATCACAAGGATAAGATTGTAAATGTTGAGTTTAATTCTTGAATTCCAATGGAGAAATATAATGGTGGAATGAAATTTCAACATCACACCTGCCAATTTTTTTGAATAAATCACATTAGAAATTTCCTGCTGCTAATGTGGAAATTATTTAGTTATAGGAAGGAAGGGATCCTAGATAATGATTTCTGATTGGAGAAACCCACTATCTTGGTGGAGGAAAAGAGTGACCCAATCAACCATCAACATATTTTTCATTTATTAAACTTCAATGAATAAGGTAACTTTGAAAATAAATTCACTAATCTACGGGATTTTAGTGACAACCAATAACCTCTAAGAAATTAAGGGAAGTACTATTCCATCATAATTGTTGAGGTGGATATCAATAATGATGTGGTAACATGTATTCATGTTTCTTATTATAGGATAGAGAATGTTTTCTTTATTATGGTTGTACACATAACATCATATCATGAATTTTTAGTAATATTATTCAAACACCCCCACAATGTAGGGAGGTAGAACTATAAGTGAAAAATTATAATGGGAAATTATTTCATCTTGATTATATAACTCATACCCTATCACAATTTGTAGGATGAACTTCACATTGAAACTTTTCATACCCTCATTCTTTTAATTTAATTAAATTTTCGTTATTAATTAGATTTCCCTATATTAAATTAGAATAAATTTCTACGAAAAAAATCACTCTCTGTATAGTTAATTGACCCGTGATTCTATATTAGTGTAATGAGTATGATGAATCTTTTATATAACCAGAATCTCATGTTTGGATATTATTTCCCAACGATAAAGATTATCTAGATTAAATCATTGATTATAGGGGTAAAATCATCATCTATGTCATTCTTATAGTTATTGAATACAATGATGTGTTTCCCGGGGATTGTCATGGTCTCCCTCTTTCTCGATAGGTGGAATTTCAAATCAATAATATACTTGGGAAGTTTCTAGTATCTAAGGATCTGTATATAATTTTTATTGTTAAATAAGATGATCTAAAGAAACAACTATAGGAGAATCTAGATAAAGGGTTCTTATGTCCATGTGCTTCACCATGGGGTGCACCTGTCCTCTCCATTAACAAGAATTTTGGGTCTATGTGCCGTTCCATTGATTATCATGAGCTCATTTAGGTGATGTTAAAGAACACGTATCATCTTCAATGGATTGATTACATGTTCCATAAAAACCAAGGAGAACAATACTTCTACAAGGTGGATCACTAGTTGGAATATTTTCAAGTAAGTGTCAAGATGGAAGATATCCCCAAGACCAATTTTAGTACAAGTACCAGTCCTACGAGTTCACAGTAATCTTAATAAGACTCATTAATTAACTATAAATTTTCATATTATTGATGAATATATACTTTAGATATTACCTAAAAAAATTAGTTATAGTCATTATAGTTTCTATTATAATATTATCCAAAACCAAGGAGGATCATTAAGAGCATCTGAGCAATGTGATGAAGACCTTACAAAAGGAGAATTTTTTTGAAAAGTGAAAAAATTTGTGAGTTATGGTTCAAGGAAGTCTCATTTATGGGGAATATCATCAGAATAAACTAGATATATTTTTGATCTATCAAAGACATAAAAAATTAAGGATGTTCAAGGCCAATATCTTTGACAAATATCTCTAGTTTTCTTGGATTATCATGGTATGTTTTTAGAATTTTGAAATACTTCTCATGATTTTCAAACCCTCTATAAAATATATCATAGAACATAGTCATTTTATCTTGGAATAATTAATTTTTAGGGATATTTAGAGATTTTAATAAAAGATTTATCATATCCCTTGTATTAACACTACCCAAAAGTTGATATAATTTCATTGTATTCATCGATGATTATAAAAATGTAATAGCTTGTTAGTTAATGAAAAATGAAAAAATCATATCATATGCATCATGGTAGTTGAAGGTTTCTGAAAAAAAAACTACCAAACATTTAATTTAGATATGGATATAGTCATATTATATTTGAAAATATAATGTCATTACCACTTTGGATAGATGTGTGAAATATATAAATATCACAAAAGACTCATGTATATATTCACACATAAAGAGATGAGTATTCACCAATGAAGAATGTTAGAACTGATCAAATACTATGACTACACAATTCACTACCATCGTAGAAAAGTGAATTAGGAGATGGATGATCAATGTAAAAAAGGACCCTCAAATTCTAATAATGAGGAGAATAGATAGGTTTTTGATCTTGTTTTATATGGAAAGGATAGACATGAGAATCATAAAAGAAAGAACATCATCAACCCTACTAAAAATGATTTCTTATCTATATCTTCTAGATATGTGGATGGATCCTTGAATGTATTATGTGGGAATTAAGAATAAATTCGAAGCTATAAGGAAAAGGGAAACCCTTATAATTCAATGTTAGTGAAGGAAATGCTGTGAGACTTGGGTGGATACTTTGTGTTACATTAACTCCTGAGTAAATGAAGGAATGATTATATTATACACATAGATTATCCTACACTATAAAAACAGGATTAAAAAATATATATCAAGATCCCCAAAAACAATATTGGTGGGGAAATATGAATTTGGATGTCATGGAATATAAATCAATCTGTCTTATATGCCAGCAAGTGGAAGAGAAGAGGAAAAAAACAAGGGAAATATACCATCATTTCACATACCTACGTAGAATGGAGAAAACATAACCATAT
The DNA here is from genome assembly GCA_963277665.1 of Viscum album. Classification (NCBI taxonomy): domain Eukaryota; kingdom Viridiplantae; phylum Streptophyta; class Magnoliopsida; order Santalales; family Viscaceae; genus Viscum; species Viscum album. The sequence goes on along the minus strand of OY728137.1, from coordinate 2,079,698,429 downwards.
AAATTTTCATCTATCTTATAAAGAAATAAATATGTAATAATTCTATAAGGGTTTCGGTGGATCATCTTACAAATATTATTCACTTCATTATGATTGGTGATGATTTCTCACTGGATCAACTTTGAATGGATATACATCAGATAAGTGGTAATCTTGTATAGAGTACCATTATCATTTGTATCCAATTGAGATCAAATATTTACCTTTATTTTTTGGAATAGTCTCCAACATTTTCTGAATAATATGTTGAACTTATGCATGGATTATCATCCTCAAACAGATTGTCAATAACAACGGACTATAGAGACACTTGAGGACATGTTGGGAGCTTTCTCTATTGACTTCAAAAGAGGATATGATGAAAATTTTCCCTTGGTAAAGTTCTCTTACAGCAACAGTTTCCACTTGAAAATTCCAAGGGCTCCATATGAATCACTTATGGGAAGAGGTGCAGAAAAATTGGATTTTGGGATGAAGTTATGGAATTAAAACTACTAGGTCATGATATGGTCGAGGAAATGATGGAAATGGTCAATATCGTTCATCAAAATATCATGGTTAGTTAGAGAAAAAATAGGATATGCTGGAAATAATTGACGGGGATTCGAGTTTGATAATGGATACATGGTATTCCTCCTCATATGTATATGGAATAATGTGATGAGATTTTGGATGAATGGAAATCATAATTCAAGATACATCGGCCTCTTTGATAACCTTCATCATATTCGAGTGGGGCCCTATCTACAAACACAACCGACAAAACTATTTCATGTACCTGATATATTCTATATATCACTATTGAGGAAATACATAACAGATCCCTCACATGTACTCAATCCATATGTGTAACCATATTAGAATGATCATTCAAATGAATATCATTTTGTTAAGATCTTAGACCATAATGATAATGTTCTACCAAATATATAAATGGATCTTTTCAGTGTAATATTGAAAGACCCCATTTTTGGGGAAGAATTAAGGGAACCAAAGGAGTTGATGAAATAGAGTTACCTTCATATGTATTAGTGTGGAAATTGAAAAATTTTAGGGTGAAATTTCTTAAGGGGGAATATTGTAACAAAACATAATTAATTCTAATAAAATTTCACTTTTGATTATATTAAATGTATGACTATGTAATATTTTTATAGAAAACACAATCACTTATTTTAGAATTTATTAATAATGGAAAAATTAACATTATCGTTGTTAATATAGCCATTGAGAAGTGTTCACATGGTATGTGTAATTATTGGGTTTAACAAATCCAATTGACATGGAGAAAGGAATTGATATAATCAACAATTAGGATTGTAACCTTGGAAAACCATTTCTTCTTCAATTAGACTGAGATAAAGTCATTTGGATTTTCCCTTCACAAAGCCAAAGATGATATCCAAAAATTTAAGCATGTGAGAATCTCAATTTGAGATAAGTTCATGCCCATTACAATCATGAACCAAACTATGTTCATCGTATCACCCAATGAATGTCTGCCCATCGCACACCATACACATAGGGAGTTTCCTGGTGAATTATAGGGATATGTATCAACCCCATAGAAACTTGAGTATGTATATAATTAATTATATAATATTTAATATATTTTCATCCTATTATTGTATCTTAATAAATGAATTTTAATTTGATACAGTGAAACACAAATAGTACATTTGGTTAATATATAAATTTAATTAAGGAAATTATTTTAATTTATTAATGTTTTTTTGAATCAAATTTGTAGAGACCCAAAGCTTGAAATACATGGAAATTACATTACATTGGAGGAATAATTAATTCATAACAAAAACAAACACTTAAGAACCGTAATATTTTAGTTTCATTGGAAACTCAGAACAAAATATTCTAATCATGGTGAAAGATCTTCAATATCTCACATAAAGAGCATTCCCATTTTGTTGTTTTACCTAAAACATGTCTTTATATCCTGGGGGAAAGAAAACATATAAAGGGTGAGCTCAAATATTCAGTAAGGGTAAGCATGGAGAAAACAAAACAAACCATATACATTTGAACATCAAAACATGAACATAATAATTAAACATCAAAATCATGAGCAATGAAATAAAACATGGCAGTACGTAAGGCATAGATCATAAAGAAACGTTCATCATGATAAAGTAGCATGGGAATAAAAAATGTAATTTTGGCAACCATTAAGAACATGTTAAGATTTCCATAGTGCCATGTAATTGCTTCCAAGACCTTCTTAGTGGAGAAAATCCTTTTATGAATCGAGTTCACTCCTGGTTCCAGTCCTGTATCACTGAAGCAGATTAACTTTCTGTTCCAACCATGTCTATCTCATGAGATATAAATATTTACCCAGTGAATTGGAGAGAGATATAAGACCCACCCATCTCATATTGAAATCATTCTTACTTGTTCCACAAAATAAACATACATCATTCATCATAACCCAAAGAATAAAATGGGTTTCATAAACATTATCCCATCATAACATAATCCATATAAAACAAATGGATATCATTTCATCATAAGAAAATTAGAACCATGTATATAATAGATACATTATACTTGAAACATAAATCTATGAAATAATTTCATCTTGGATGGAAGATGGTTTTGATAAAACACTTGAAATTAATTCTTGAGGTAAATATCGTTTATTATTCAAAATTATTTTCTTTTCATAAAATGCCATGTAATTTTAAAATAAATTGATTTTTTTTGAAAATATTCATGAAATTTTGTAGAGTAATATTCATGAAAATACAGCATTGTAAAACCGTAAAAATCCATTCACATTGTATACGTTAAAAAAATTCTTCTCGTACTATGGTTGGAAAAGTCAAAAAGTACATCGTACTAAAAACGAAAAAAGATCCCTTTCATATCTATTACTAAAAACTCACCAATGGGTAAAATTGGATTTATACAATTTTATTAGGATAGAAATAATATTAAATATTTAGGAAACATGGAGTTGGATGATAAATATTCCACATTAAATTCTAAAGTACAAACAATCTCGGATAAAAATGAGATTGCGAGATTTTCCCATACCTTAGGTCAGATATGCTTCATACTTATCTGAACCTCCTTTATAATTATTTAAATAATGTCATTGACTTATTAAAGAATCATATTCATTTTTATGATATCATATATGGTTCACTTATGACTTTATAGTTCCCATTCTTTTGTAAATTCCATGTTAAAGTAGCGTTTTTGGTAAAATCGTTTTATTTATCGTACGTGTTTGGGCTGGTTGTTCTTGATATTAATTTTATTTATATAATTATTTAATTACTTCTAGAATGTAAATAGTGATTTATATATCATATTTATTCAGTATATATATATATAATATAGATAAATGAAATGAAATACACCATTCATGGAGATTGTAGGCCGTACGTACGCATGAACTCTGTTTTTTTTCCTTATTGACTTGAATGGAAGTAAGTAGATGACATATATATATATATCTAGTAGCTTTATCTTGTCATCTATTTAATGATTATTCATTATATATACATTATAATCATTTTTGAGTGGTTAACATGGAGAATGAATGTCATCGCGTCGTGGAGACGGTAATCCGTACGTACACCCGAGCGATGATATCATTACCATAATTGTTGAATTGAATTGGAGTAGATGATATAATATCTCAGAATCAGTATGATGTTATAATAACCATATATATTTATTCTTTAAACCATTATACCCATCCATGTAAGATGGTGGTGGAAAAACTAATTACACCACGGCGTGGAGACGATATTCTATATGTACGCACGCGCGGTGATTTCAATTTCTGTAGGATGGATAGAAGGTGAGATGGGGTTGTTACATATTTATAATAAAATATATGTGTATTAGTGATACTGATGTTATTACTTTATAATTAAACATCTAATGAAGAAAAAGTAGAATAAGAAAAAAACATGAAAGAGTCGGTAGAAGAGATTACCTCTTCTTCGACACACTTCTTTTAAACTTCATCTTAGGGAACTAGAGTTGGTATTTTGAGAAGACCAGAACCACTATTATACAACTAGATATTTTTAGAATAGGAATTGTTAGGGGTTGGCTGGGCATCAAGGCTCAAAAGGGTGTGAAGAGTAGAGGGAAGGGGTGCCCTTTTCATAAGGGAGGAGAGGGGCACATTAGGAAATACTTAAAATATTAATTTATAATAAAGTCATATTCGGTTTATAATATCTCCAAATTGATTTATTTAGAAGTTAAATTAGGGATGGGTCGGAATCCTCTCAACCAAAAGGTTTTAGGCATGTTTAGGTTACTATTTTTAACTTATCATTTAGATTTAACTCTTAGTTAAATAATTTTACTCTTATCATGTCTTTTTGTTTTCTTACACTATATGGTTAATAAACTTACTATAACAATCCAAAAGAACCCCATGTGGTTCATTATTAATACATATAACCTTATGTAAGTCATTTGGCCGAAATTTAGATTTTTAGGAATAGAATAACAATTAATAATATTTTATTTTATTTATTTACTATTTTATGTCAATTTTGATGCTATTTTGTAATTGACTTTTATGAAAATCATAACAGCATGATTAGTTCTAAAACCATTAATTAACTCAATACTAACATGTCTTATTAACCTAGAAAATTAGTTTAAAACATAACAGTCTAAAATTACAATTATTTGGGTTTTTATAACATCAATGTTGTTAAAATTTCATTAATAAGGTAATTATTGTATCCTCATTGTGTCATAAATAAATTATAATATTAAAGGTCTAATAATTATAAATAAAATACCATTATGTAGGAAATATTTTTAGCTTTCTAATTAATATTTATAGTCGAATTTATCTTATTTATAAAACTATATTAAAAATGTTTTATTTATTAGACTTTGATTTTAACTCTTTTTAACTCTTCTTTAAATAAAATAATAATAAATGTCCTAATCTAATCCAAGTGGGCATAATGGGTAATATTTTATCCCTAAGGTTGGTTTTAGTTGAATTAAACTTATCCAATAGAATTATGACATGTGTTAGGGTAATAATAATATCATTTTTACACATAATTTCCCTGTTTACTATTAACCGTGGTAAATAAAAGTAAAAAGTTACTAATCACCAAAAATTATTTTTATCTTATTTAACAAAATTTTACTTATTGATATCAACCATGTCTCTCGGATTTTTTAAATTACACTTACAAGATTGGTAAAATAACGTTTTATATAAATTTTTAAATTCTCCTAGGAGGTGGGTAAAAGATGGTCAAAAGTTCAATAAAATTTTTATATATCTAAAATTATTTAAAATAACTCCAATGAATTAAGTTGAACTTATATAGGTATTATGTATCCATTTTTACCTAAAATAAATTTAAATAAAATAAATAATTATTTAAATAAATAGTCAGTTTTTAAATAGTATCCTAGTGTTTTCACTATTCATCAAAAATTGAAAGTTTTCAAAAAAATACCAAAAATTCACCATGGGATAATTTTGATATTCCAAATCCATAAATTAAGTTCATTTCAAAAGATAAAATTTATAAAATTTCAAAAATTGGGTATTACTATTCATAACGGCTAGTTTATATTACATATCGTTGTTTAGAGAAAAACTCGGTATTGCGTACAACACACGCTATTGTGGAAGGTCGCAATTGCGTGTAATGCAAGACATGTTAGTGATTCTTGTAGTGAAAGATCCTTTTGGTGTAGCATAAAAAATAAAACATCAATAAAATTAAATAGAATATTTTTTATAAAATCTCAGGGTGTTACATTCTACCCCCTTAAAATGAATTTTTCCCTTGAATATCGCCAGGGTTATAAATTGTTTACTATAAAAAAGATACTTTTATAGAAACCCACATCATAAAAAGGAATACAAAAACTTCATTTTAAAAAGGAAAGTTAGAAGTATAAAGGTTACCCAGATTAACTCATCACTAGGTTACCACATAAGAGAGCAGAGGTGGAAATATAGATATGGAAGAAAAATCTAACCATCATGTTCTAATGGAGAGTGGTAGAGAACATGGCTATGAAAAAACCAACAATCACAAAGCCAAATTTTTTTGATGACCTATGGTACCATCTAATTCATCAGATATAAGAGAACTAGGAAAGCATTTTTTGTTTTCAAGATTATTTCCCTAAAGATGAAGAATTTAAATTAGAAGAAATACTTACTTTATTTTGATATAATCTCACTGTTGTTCGTGCCATGAACAATTTCAACTTCATCCCTTAAAAAATGAAGCTGAATTTTTCATTCGTGAAGATTTAGAAAATCATGTGATAAAATTATGGGTCATTCCATATGCCTCAAACAATAGGTTTGGAAAAGTTATCAAATATACACATGTCCATCTATGGCGAGGTTAATCATATATAGTTCCTAAAATAGACTTATACTTCATATATCAGAAAACATAATATAATAAGACTAGGGTCTACTAACTAGGGACTTCCTGTAGTCTAGTGGTAGGAGATAATGGCCTATCGCACTTCAGTTGTGGGTTTGATTCCCACAGCCTTGTCTGACACGATAGGTTGTCTCCCGTCCTACATGTTGTCTTTTTTTCGTTCTAAAACATCACTATTATAACATTACCGAAATAATATAAAAAACAGGTCTAGCCTTAAACAACTCTATCTGATGTCTGACATTATCCATTACAGTCTTTGGACTTATCCAAAATACATATTTCCAATCTCATAGTATAAAGAAAATGATAACTAGAAATGTCATAAACCAAGCATGTGTATACCATCATTTATCCCCCACATATTATAAGATATATCTTGTTGGTCACATTACAAACATGTGAATACCATAATCATGTATTCTTTTGAAACATGAATTTCCATAGAACCATAGTGAAAAAATGAATGTTGTCAAAAATAAACTCCTTCCACATACCAAAAAATCCCAAAATTTCTATATATTCAAACCATGATATAACTTTGTCCTTATATCATTTGTGAGATCATTTCATTTTTTTGTTATCCCTTCATTATGTTCATATCATCTACCTTCCAAAAATATATTAATAACCTTTCATGGTTACCGGTACCATTCATCATATACTTTCAAAAACTCAAGGAAAGACAACAGTGTAACAGATAGTGCCATACATTATTCTTGATAAACATATAATCATTCCACTACCTTCATAAACCACTGAAAGAGCCTCATCATTTATTTCATCTCATATATCATTTGTAGTCTCTTCATCATCATCAACATAAATACTACCCATACGACCATGCTGATTCTCTTCATGAAATTTTCCTTTAGAGCATTGGTTTACATAATGCCCATACATTCCACATTTAAAACATTTAACCATTATTGATGTCTTAGCAATACCATTATCCTTGTCCATGGGGTTAACTGAACCGTTTCCTTTAAAATTACTGGCTTTGTGTCCTTTTTTTGCACACCCAAAGCATCTTTTAGTTCCTTTGAAACATTCTCCCTGATACCTCTTACCATATGATTAACATGATGGAAGTTGAACTTTCTTTCCCCTATGATCATCATGAAACTCCATCATTCTCTAATTAGCTGAGTAAGGAAACTTACCAATGTTGAGATTATTTATCATATTATGATATTTATGATTAGGTATGATAACGATGTATGGACTTCCAAATCCCATTTCATTTGGTTGCTCATGATTAATTTCATTCCATTGTCCATCATATCCTCCATTATCATGAATCTTCTTATTTCTAGCCATTTTCTAAAACCCATAAATAATAGTGTGAGAGGCAAAATTCATACTAGCAAAACAACATAATCAAGGGGAGTACATTCAATCTCTAAAATATTAGGTTTAACCATAGGTTATTCATTATCATTATTATAATTCTAGGACTATAACCTATACTTATACATAACCTTAGGGACATCACTAGACATACCTTAGAAATATTTATAGGGATCTCTAAAGATCTCGCATCCTAGTTTCCAAAGGATGACTAAGACTCCCTCTGATACCAAATGTAGAGACCCAAAGCATGATGTACATGGACATTAAATTACATTGGAAGAATACTTAATACATAACAAAAACAAATACCGAAGAACCGTAATAGTTTAGTGTCTTTGGAAACTCAGAACAAAATCTTTAAATTGTGGTGAAAGATAATCAATATATCCCATAAAGAACTTCCCATTTTTGTTTTCATACCTAAAACCTTTATTTATATCCTAGGGAAAATAAAACACATAATGGGTGAGCTCAAATGCTCATTAAGGGTAATAATGGAGAAAATAAAACAAAACATATACATTTGAACTTCAAAACATGAACATAATATTTAAACAGAAAAATATTGACCAATGACATAAAACATGGAAGGACATAAGGGATAGATAATAAAGAAACATTAATCATGATAAAATAGAATGGGAATAAAACATATAATTGTGGAAAAAATTAAGCACATGTTATGATTTCTATAGTATCCACGGAAGTGATGCCAAGACCATCTTAGTGGACAAAGTCCCTTTCTGAATCGAGTCCACTCATCGTTCCAGTCCTGTATCACTAAACCAGATTAACTTTCCATTCTTGCATTGTCTATCTCATGAGATATAAATCTTTACCCAATGCATTGGAGGGAGATATAGGTCCCATGCATCTCATAATGAAATCATTCTTACTTGTGCCACAAAATAAACATACATCATTCATCATAACCCAATGAATAAAATGGGTTTCATAAACATCATTCCATCATAACATAATCTATATAAAAAAAATGAATATAATTTCATCATAAGAAAAGTGAAACCCTGTAAATCATAGAGAAATTATACATGAAACATACACATATGAAATAATTTCATCTTGGATGGAAATATGGTTTTGATAAAACACTTGAAATTAATTCTTGAGGAAAATATCCTTTCTTATTCAAAATCATTTTCATTTCACAAAATGCCATGAAATTTTAAAATAAGATAATTTTATTGAAAATAGACATGAAATATTGTAGAGTAATCTTCATGAAAATAAATCGTTCCAAAATAGTAAAAATTCATACAAGCCGTATAAGTTAAAAAAACATTCTTATCGTACCATGGCTTGAATAGTAAAAAAGTTCATCGTACTAAAACCGACAAAAGATTCCTTTCATATCTTTCACAAAAAACTCACCAATTGGTAAAATTGGATTTAAAAAATATTAGGAGGATATAAATAATTTTACATATTTAGGAAACATGGATGTGGATGACAAATATTCCCCAGTAAATTCAGAAGTACAAACAATCTCGGATATAAAATGAGATTTTGAGATTTTCCATTACCTTAGGTTTGATATGCTTCGTACTTATCTGAACATCATGTATAATGATTTAAATAATGTCATTTACTTATTACAGAATAATATTTATTATTATTATATCATATATGGTTCACTTATGAATATATATTCCTCGTTCTTTTGTAAATTACATGTTAAAGCAGCATTTTGGGTAAAATTGTTTTATTTATCGTACGTGATTGGACTTATTGTTCTTGATATTATAATTACTTATATCATGATTTACTTATTTCCATAATTTAAATCATAATTTATATATCATATATAATCAGTATATATATATATATATATAATAGATAGATAAATTAAATTAAATAAACCGTTCATGGATACTGTAGGTCGTACGATCGCATGAACGTTGTTTTTCCCTTATTGACTTGAATGGATGTAAGTAGATGACACACACACACACACACACATATATATCCATTAGCTTTATCATGTAACATATTTCATTATTATTAATTATATATTCTTTATAATCATTCTTGAGTGGTAAACATGGATAATGAATCTCATCACGTCATGGAGACGGTAATCCTTACGTACGCACGAGCAATGATATCATTCCCATAATTATTGAATTGAATTGGAGTGGATGATATAATATATGTAAAGACCCCGAAATTTCAAGGAAATTTTTTTCTCAATTTTTTTCGGAATTTTACAAGAACTCATTTTCTTGACGGCACCTGATTCTGATGCCCGGTGTGCCCGGAATCATTTTCCGAAGATCAGCTCGGGTACTTGTAGTAAATGAACAAGCGGGTTTTCCTAACTATTGAACCGGTGCTCAGAATAGAAATCTGAGGGCACCGATGGAAACACAGTGCCTGTAATTTCTTAGAAATCCCTTTTCCGGAGTTGTGTTTGCTCGAGTGTGGTTATTAATTTTTTGGGTTAAGTAAAGGAATAAAATAAAAGTGGTGCAACCAATTTTATTTTATTTAAATAAGTGTTAACCTAATCTAAGTGGTTGAGTGGGACCCATATCCTACCTAATCCACTAGGTATGATTTTAGTGGTGCGGGGCCCACACGAGCCCCACCCTTTCAACTTCCTCCACCCCTCCTTTATTTCAGTAATGCATCTGCACCCCCCCAATTAATGAATGTAAACTCGTGCGTTTATTTAAATATTAAACCCCTCTATTAATTGGCCAGTTTAAACGTTGCAATTAAATTAAATTAATTGGTTGATTCAATTTTGAATTTCAAAGACGTTGGCTTGTGTGTTTATAAAATAAGACAAGTATTATTTTATTATTGTTGGGCTTGTTGTGTTGAGTTTTTTGGAGAAAAAGGGGAGTCTTGATGTTCTGTGTTCTTCGTCGAAGAACACGAAGAACGCGAAGAACGCTAACCTCTGGCGAAGGTCGATAAGAATGCCAGATCCTCAGAGATCGATGACGTGACACCGATGAATCTTTTCTCCACGACGCGACGATCCTCCTTCCACGACCTCTCTTTCCGCAACGATCAATTTTGCGACGTCCCTTCTCGCGACAGACCTTGTTCGATGGTTATGCTTGAGGTAGGTGTTTAATTTGAGAATATTAATAATCTCATGATTGTTTTCCTTCTAAAACAAGAATGCAGATTAACTAATTATTAAGTTGATCCGCAAAAGTTTTTATTTGCGGGTTTGGAATTTCCTTTTGATTGCAGAAAAACTGTAGGGGATTTATTTTTTTGTTCGTGAATACTTCAGTCGCCTTTTCATCATTTCAAATTGGGCCACCTGTTTCCGCAATAACGGAAGGAGGTCGGACCGCATGAACACGGATGACCCTCCTCCACCTTGTTTTTTTGATTTTATTGTGGAACATGCAAAGGTGGCGCGATGTCGTTGCACCACGTAGATGCAATGTGAATGGGAAAGGATGTGCGGCGCCACCGCACCGCGCTAATGAAGTCGAACAAGGTCGCGACGCAGTTGTGTCATGTCGGAGAATCACGAATAACACCACGGCCGGAGCGGGGCCACAGCGGAGTAGGGACCGGTCGCCGACTTCCGGCCGCCGGTGTCGGAGCAGGGGGACCGGCCCACACCGGTCCCGTGGTGCACCAGCTGGCCGGCCGGAGCGGGGCGTCCGATCAGAGGAGGATCCGGGGGTTCGTAACCCCCGGCTGGCGAAACCACAGCGGCCCCCGCTTGGGGGTGCCGCGGTTATGAAACCGGGGGGGGGGGGGGGGCAGAACCTCCCCCCAAAACCACTAGGCCGACTGCACTGTCCGTGTCGGGCCGCGTTCCGGTGGGCCAGACCTGGAGCCGGTTTGGGTCGACCCAGCACGGGCCGACCCAGGGGGTCTTGGGCTGGGTCGGTCCTAGCCCAAAACCCCTATTCGCGGACCTCTTATGGTATTTTTCCAATATCTTGGGCTGCAGACCTCCGATCGAGACACTGTCAACTGAGATGCGATTGTTGGATCGAGGCGGTCGTTTTGGTATATTACAATAATGGTTTCGGTGAACTTTGAGTATGGCCAGGTTGGTTCGGATACGAAACCAACCGGGCCCTCGGAGCGGAAACTCTTATATCATGAGTTTCGGATGAACAATGGACGTGGCGTCGACATTGTTGGATTCCTCTTGATGAGACAGAACATTCGGCATTCATCGCCTGAGTATTGGATGCAGTTGGAGAGTGGCCGAGTTGGATTGTACCCGAAATCCAAGGGGCCCCTAGAACGAAAAAGCTGATAACATTCAGACCGGACATCCGTTTGACGAACCGTTAGTGGTGTTGGTGTTCACATTGAATAAACGATCCCCATGAGCTTACCCTATGATAGTTTGGGGTACAGTTGAGATACGGCCGGGTTGGTTCGCACACGAAACCAACCGGGCCCCTAGGACGAAAAGGCTAATAACTCACAGACTGGGCGTCTGATTGACGTGACGTCTGTTGCGATGAGACCCCTATGACGAGGCGGTCCTATGAGATACTTTTTCATGGGACTTTGTGATACTTGGTGTGTCAACCAGTAGCTCATGGAGCGGACCCTCCCGGAGACAAGTGTACGGAGTACGGAGACCGTGTAGCCGGCTGAGACCCGACGACTGCTTGACTGACTCGACTTGGAGTGAGTCCACTATCCCAGAGGAAGGAGCACTACATTGTTTGGGTGTAGACCCATGGCGGACGGAGCACTACTGAGTTTGGGTGTAGACCCACGGTACTCGTCCGGAGAGTACCTCTGCAGGCTATTAGGGGGGATGCACTACTGTGTTTCGGTGGCAAACCCCGGCAGGAAGCACTACTGTGTTTGGGTGGCTGGCCCGCGACACTCGACAGGAAGAGTACCACAACAGTTTTAGGTTAGTGAGCATTACCTTGGAGTCATGACAAGATCACTGTAAACTCCAGAGACGTGGCTCATCATTAGTTACGGTTTCGATAATGAAAATCCTGGTTTGAGCTGAGTCTTTGACCTTTGTGTTTACCTCATGATTGAGATTGGTCACTTGATAACTTAGGTATATGTATGGTCATATACTTGGGTAGTGGATATCTGTTGATTTTATAATCTTTGTGTTTCCTCGTGATTGAGATGAGTTACTTGATAACTTAGGTATATGTATGGGCATATACCTAAGTAGAGGTTTTCTGTTGAGATATTATTTATTGTTATCCTTGTTGGTTTTAGTGAGAACTTGAGGGTCTCGGGGTCCCTTCTGAGTATCGTTATACTCACCCCTGCACGGGCTATGCACGCACCTCGTTGTGTTGGTTGCAGATGACATGCAGTGCTGATGGATGCCAAGTGTTTGAAGACTGAACGATACCCGGAGGTGGACCTCATGATGAGTCAGTATCAGGAGGTGGACTTCACGACGAGACAACACTCGGAGGAGGTTGATGGGAGAGAGTGTTGGGAGGGATATCTGTACCTACCCTTTATGTAGGATTCGTGGTGGATAATCCAGGAGCTACGCTATCTGTACCTATCCTTCAGGTAGGATCTGAGGAGGATGACCCAGGAGGTGATTCCATTCTTCTAGCTATTTGTCTTTTTCTGTAGTATTTTCATTCATTTGTAGCTATACTTTTACTTGGGTTTGTATTCTGGCCCACTTACTTTTCATCACTCCCTTTTGTTCTTAATGTATTACTTCCTCTTGTACTCTGTGTGTTTTGTTTACTTTTATAAAGGCAATGCCTTCCCAGTTATTGGGATTTATGCCTTTGGTGCTAGTCGCAAGCCCCTAGAAAACGGAAGGCGGGCTTGGGGTAGTCGCGGAACGGGTCCCGAGGACGGGTCATGACAAATTGGTATCAGATGAGTTCGGTTCTACCGCAAGAACTTATAACTCTGATATTTTCATTTTGTGAAGCGACAATTTTATGAGTATCGAGTGTGGTTTTCAGTTCATGGAGTCCAGTATTGGTGCGGGCGGCCGACGTATCCATACACCAGGACCTTGACAACTGATTTCCGACTTTGTGCATGAAAACACTGATTGTGTGTGTGTTTTCAAAGGTTATCCCTTAAAACAGCTCAAACCAGGTCAGCTCACCAGGTATAAATCATTTGACCATGTCACATTGTTTCTTCAGGATGCCTTTTCATGGACGACCAGCTAGAGCCTAGAGGGATGTGTTTACAGAAATCCTGCCGAGCGACGAGGCTTCGGTACATGGCCCTCTTGCAGTTGAGGCACCAGCGGAGGCACCAGCGGTACTACCATACGTTGGGCCACTGATTCCACCAGCCCCAACAACAGGTGATGCACGTCGCTTGAGCGCGCTGCACGAGTTCCAGCGCCAGAGGCCACCCAGGATCCGGGGAGAGATGGACCCACAGGCGGCTGAGGATTTGCTGGAGGCTATGGTCAGAGTCTTCAGGCTAGTAGGGACGCCAGCAGACTTCATGGTGATCTTTGTTGCCAGCCTCTTTCCGGAAACCACTGAGAGATGGTGGAGTCACATGTTCTAGTTTTGTGACGGGATGAACTTCATCTAGGAAGATTTCGAGACCTTATTTAGGGTGGAGTTTGTACTAGTAGCTCTACAGCCCGAGCTTGTTCAGTAGCTACTGGCTTTTCTGCATGTTTTTCCATTAGTTTCCGAGTCATCTGTAGGCAGTAGACAGATGATGCAGAGGTCTAGGAGGACCAGACCAGTAGTTGGGCAATCTAGGGTTTTAGGAACGGTGGTGCGGGGCACCCGTGGTGGGGTCAAAGTCAGGCGTGCCAGAAACGGACAGTGTTACTCCTGCGGCAGGAAGGGTCACATGGCACGTGACTGTCTGACTCCCCGCACAGTTGATCCACAGACGTTGGAGGAGCCACAGAGACAGAGGTAGCGGTGGGGGGTTGAGCAAAATCCCAGTAGTGGACAAGGCAGTAGAGCTCCAGAAGCAGGTGTACAGGAGTGGAACTAGTAGATACCTTTTTGTTCTTGGTACTTCTAGTTCCATGTTGTTGTTGTTGTTGTTGTTTTTGTCTCTTTGTACTATGAGCTTCTATAATAAAAGACACTTATCTTTATGGTGTTTGCTTTCTTGTCCTTTGTTCGGTTGATACTGAGAGGTTCCAGTTAAAAACTGTTGACTTGACCCTCACTTTTGAGATTTCTACTAGAGGAGACCCAGTGACCTCACACTGATGCCGACAGTGTGAGTCGACCATTGGAGGCAAGAGAGACATTTGGATCTTTTGGTAGTTACGTCGAGGCCTTATGACGTCATCCATGGCATGAATACATCATTCATGCCAGGATTGACTATATTAGGCAATGGGTGTGGTTCATCCGAGGGATGAGACTGAGATTCTCTTTTCGAAAAGGGAGAAATCTTAGCATCTCTTTTAGATCGTAGGAAAAGAAGGCTCAGATCATCGAGGAGCGGATGAAGACTACACAGTTTAATAAGAAATAGGAAACTGGCGCTAGTCTTAGAGACTCGGGCATGTTAAATGTTACAAGAAGAGGAGACTTTATGGAGAGATAAGTCTGCGAAGCAGCAGACATGGAGGCTGAGCTAGAAGATCAGCATGAGGTGGTGTACTTTTTAACATGCTACAACCACCCTCCTTAGTTGTCCCCGCCAGGCTCAGGGAGCTGGAGGGCAGAGGAAGAGTGCGGATGCAAGCGGTCAAGGAGTTTGACCCAATAGATTTAAAAATGATTCAAGGGATAGTCTGTGTCTACTACTAGCTGCTGTAGTAATAGAGGTTGATATGAATCATTCCTTCCTTACACGAATCTTGTTCCAGACCTAGAGTTTCCTGTAAGCCGTAGACTTGACCCTCATGTCTGGAGATACCTTGGGAGCAGACTCGATAATCACACTTACGCCGACAGTGTGGTCTGACCCTCTAGGTGAGATTTTCGGTTGGAATCTCTTAGTGACAGAGTTGAGGCCTTACGACATTGATTTGAGTAAGGACTGGGCAATCACAGTTCATACACAAATTAACGGTATTAGGGAAAAAGGTTGTTGTTTAACTACAATGTCGGGATGGATTTTCCTTGGATGGCGAAAGGGAAACCCCATGCAGCACAGGATAAACTCATGTACATGAGGGTGTGACCGATCACTCTTGAGTCGTTCAACCTTAACCTCATGGAAGTGGTCATTTTGAGTTTCATTTCTAACAAGAATTGGAGACCTCTAGAGTTCGAGGATGACGATCACGTCCTTATACGGGTCTCACCTCGACGAGGTTTACAGAGATGTGGCCAAAGCAAAAAAGTTATCTCCTAGGTTCAATGAACCTTTCTAGGTCCTC
Source organism: Viscum album (assembly GCA_963277665.1). Taxonomy (NCBI): domain Eukaryota; kingdom Viridiplantae; phylum Streptophyta; class Magnoliopsida; order Santalales; family Viscaceae; genus Viscum; species Viscum album. Next base: position 2,079,682,349 of record OY728137.1, on the reverse strand, counting down.
AGCAGGGTAGGAGAGGTGGTTTACCACTTGAACCATCCACCTCAGTTGCCCCAAGTGCAGGATGACTTCCACGTATCTCAACTGATGAGATACGTGCATGATCCTTCACATATCATCGACCATGGGGAGCTGGACTTGGCGATGCGGTGACCTTCACGGAGGTTCTAGTTGGGATCGAGGATCGACAGGAGTGGATCCTACGAGGACAGTCGATTCCTCAAGTGCTCTTTCACTAGTAGTATGGGAACCTCTAGGTAAGCACATGGGAGCGGAAGGATCAGATGCGTGCTCGGTACCGCATTTGTAACCCTAGTTTGTGTTAAAGCTTTACGAGGACGTAAAGTCCTGAGGTGGGAGTAATGTAAAGACCTGGAAATTTCATGGATATGTTATTCTTAATTTTCTTTGGAATTTTACAAGAATGCAGTTTCTGACGGCACCGGATTCCGAGGCCCGGTGTGCCCGGAATCATTTTCCGAAGTTTAGCTCGGGTACGTTCATTAAACGAATGAGTGGGTTTTTCCTACCTTTTGAACCGATGCTAAGAATAGAAATTCGAGGGCACCTATGGAATTGTAGCACCAGTAATTACTTAGAAACACCTTTTTCGAAGTTATGTTTGCTCGGGTGTGGTTATTATGTTTTTGGGTTAAGTAAAGGAATAAAATAAAAGTGGTGCAACCAATTTTATTTTATTTAAAGAATTGTTACTAAGCTAAGAGGTTGAGTGGGACCCAGATCATAACTAATCCACTAGGTAGGGTTTTAGTGGGGTGGGGACCACACGAGCCCCACCTTTTCAACTTCCTCAACCCCACCTTTATTTCAATAACGCACCTGCACCCCCCCAATTAATGAAATTCAACTCATTCGTTTATTTAAATATTAATCACCTCTATCAATTGGGAGGTTTAAACGTTGCAATTAAATTCACTTAATTGGTTGATTCAATTTTGAATTTCAAAGACGTTGGATTGTGTGTTAATAAAATAAGACAAGTCTTATTTTATTATTGTTGGGCTTGTTGTGTTGAGTTTTAGGGAGAAAAAGGGGAGTCTTGAAGTTCTTTGTTCTTCGTCGAAGAATGCAAAGAACGAAAAGAACGCGAAGAACGCCGACCTCTGAAGAAGGTCGACAAGAACGCCGGATCCTCGGAGATCGACAACGTGATGTCGACGAATATTTTCTCCACGACGCGATGATCCTCCTTCCGCGACCTTTCTTTCTGTGACGATCAATTCCACGACGTCCTTTCCCGTGACAAACCCCGTTCGACGATTACACTTGAGGTATGGGTTTAATTTGAGAATATTAATAATCTCATGATTGTTTTCCTTCTAAAACAAGAATGTAAATCAACTAATTATTATGTTGATCTGGAAATGTTTTTGTTTTCGGGATTGGAATTTCCTTTTGATAACTGAAAAACCGTAGTGGATTTATTTGTTGTTCGTGAATACTTCAGTCGCATTTTCATCGTTTCAAATTGGGCCACCTGTTTCTGCAATAACAGGATGAGGTCGGACCACATGAACACGACCGATGCTCCTCCCCCTTGTTTGTATGGTTTTATTGTGGCACATGCAAAGGCGGTGCGGTGCCGTTGCACTGTGCAGAAGCAATGGGAATGGGAAAGTAAGTGTGGCGCCTTTACATCGCGCCGATGAATTCGAAAAAGGTTGCGGCGTCATCGTGCCATGCTGGAGAATCACGAAAAACACCGCGGCCAGAGCGGGGACGCGGTAGAGGTGCGCGGCGCCATCGCGCCGCGACGGACGGACCAAGGCCATGGTTTTAGGCCACGGAGGAGCAGGGACCGGCGACCAACTTCCGGCCACCGGCGTCAGAGCAGGGGAACCGTCCCGCGCCGGTCCCGTAGTGCAGCATCTGGCCGGCCAGAGAGGGCTGGACGGTCAAAGGAGGAGCCGGGGTTTCGTAACCCCCGGCTGGCTGGATAGCAGCGGCCCCCGCATGGGGGGGGGGGGGGGGGGGCGTGCTTACGAAATAGAGGGGGGCAGCGCCTCCCCCCCAAAACCGCTCGGCCGTTTTGGCAGAGCCATCTGGCCAGCGGACCGTACTGGCCGTGCCATCGCACCTGGCCAGGCCGCGCCTAATCGGGCCGGACCCCGACCCGGTTTGGGTCGACCCGGTTCGTGCCGCCCCAGGGCGTCACGGGCCGGGTCGATCCGGGCCCCAAATCCCTATTCGCGGACCTCTTACGGTCATTTTCCCATATCTTGGGCTGCCGACATCTGATTGAAACACCATCAGTGGTGATGTGATTCGTGGATCGAGGCGGTCATTTCGGTATATTACACTCAAGGTTTCGGAGAACTTTGAGTACAGCCGGGTTGGTTCGGATACGAAACCAACCAGGCCCTCGGAGCGGAAACGCTTATATCTTGAGCTCCGGACATCCGATGGACGTGCCGTCGACATTGTTGGATTTCTCATGATGAGACGGAACATTTGGAATTCTTTTCCTGAGTTTTGGTTGCAGTTGGAGATTGGCTGGGTTGGATTGTACCTGAAATCCAACAGGGCCCCTTGAACGGAAAAGCTGATAACTTTCAGACCGGACGTCCGTTTGACGAACCGTCTGCAGCGTTGGTGTTCACATTGAGAAACTGTAACACCCCTGGTAAATGAAAAATATGAAATTTTCATATTTATCCATATTTTAGAATAAAATATTAATTTTTCATTAAAGGGAATGCTATACACAACAACGAGTTTCCTTTAAATCTTACGTTGCACTCTTATAATAAAATAATATTATTTGAAAATGTAGTTAACCCCTAGCCATTGTAATGGAGGGAATGAATGGAACTAAATAAAAAATGATTATATATGTTTGTCAAATATTTTTACTTTTATTCAATAAATGTTGGAGGCTTAAAATGAAAATGAATCCAATTTTAAGCATAAATCATCTAAAGGTCGATTAACCGCATTTTGATGGATAACCCTTTTTAAATATAATTTTTACAATTTTATATGTTTTATTTGACAAAATAATATCCTTCCTTAGAATATGGACATCAAAATTTACTTTGTCTAATTTTTTGTTATTTTTCCGATAAAGATCATTTTTATTGAAAATGTTGCATTTTAATTCAAAACCTCATTGAAATCTGATTTATTTATATGGATAGATTATATTTTTAATTTAGATTAGAGTTTATTTAGAATATATTTTTTCCATTTAATTTAATGGTGTTCATTGGATTTAATTTCACATTGAAATTGGTCTTAAACTAGTGTAAATCTTTTAATAGATATTGTTTCTAAAAAATACTCTATTTGTTTTGACAACGGGAATTAATTATTAAATTAATTAATGCAATAGATATATTTTTAATTTTGTAAAATAGACATCATTTTTGAATTCAGAATATCAAATATAGCATAGGGTGATTTTTTGGTATTTTTCTGAAAAATGTCGATTTTTGATGAATAGTGAAACCACTAAGTGGTAGTTTAAAAACTGATTTTTCATTTAAATGAATCTTTACCACTTCTGTGATTTGAATTTCAAAAATCCAAAATACATGGTTGCCATTAAGATGTAAAATGTGGTTCAATGGGATTAAAATAATTTTTTGGTGAATAGTAACTTTTACGTTTTTAATCGTGATTAGAGGTAATTGGTGTAAATTTAAGGTAAAAATAATGTTTTAAAAATATGAAATGACCTAGAAACATGTCCTACACTCATTGGATGTGTCATTTCCTACCAATACAATCCATGGGTCAACTTTGAGACCCCATGGATCCACTTTGGTTGGAAAATGGCATAAATAACTTTTTATTTAAAGTTAAAATAAAAATGTCACAAGCATGAGTTGTTTTACTAAATCAATTTTTAAATGGGGATATACAAGTCATATTTTTTACTATAAATATTAATTAGATATCTAAAAAGATTTCCTACATGATGATATTTTTTATATAATTTTTAGTCATTAAATAAATTAAATTATTTATGACATCGTGATGATGCAGTGATTACCTCATTAATAAAGGATTTAAATAAAATGAAAATATAATGTTAAACATATAACATACAGTTTTCAAAGACCTATTTTATGAGTATATTTTGAGCGCTTACCACCTTATCCTCTAAATACATCAATTTGGGACCTTTAAAATCAGAATCTCATTTGAAAATAAAGTAACATATTGTAACATTCCAAGAGTGCCCCTCCTCTCCTCTTATAAAAGGCCCCCACCTCTACCACCTTATCCACACCTCTCAAGCCTTTGGCTCGGCCAAACCTTGATAATATTGTCTCTCCACATCACTCTATTACTCCTAGAAGACTCACTTTGGGAATAAGTCTTCCCAAGGAAGCCTTTGAGCTCAAATCAATGAGAGATACCCGATTTTAAGGTAATGTCTTCACTTGTGTTCTTTTGTTTTATTTTTCTTCTCCAACCACCCTAAAGTCTTTTTATTCATTTATTTTGTAACAAATCAAGTATCTTAAATATACTAGGATGTTTTTATAAGAAGTATTCTAGCTACACTTACACACACCTACATCTAATGGTTAATGAACATACTATTTCTGTGGATGGTGAATTTCTGCCTCACGAAACGATGATTGTTCAATATTCATTTAACACCATCAAAGTTGGCCATTAAGATGTCACAATATTTATATATGATATATAATATGTTTATGTTTTACTTAAGCTTATATATTATTCCTTTATGTAATACCTTTATGGTTTCCATTATGGTTAAACTCGATATCTTTATTTTAGGAAGTGTGGACTACCGCCCCCTCAAAGTGATTTGATTCGTTAATACTATATGTGGTACGTATAAAGGATAGATTTAATGATATTATATATGATACCATACTGGAATTATAATACTATAATTATTTTTTAATTCCATTAAATATGAAATAGAAATGGATGTAGCGTTCATGCGTACGTACGGCTTACTGTCTCCATGAACGGTTCATTTCATTTCATTTCTTACCTCTAAATGTTATGTAATATTATAAATTCATGTATATAATGGATATATATGATATATATGATATCTAAATAATGAATATAATTCTGGATATAATATATATTTTACCAAATGAACAACTTGTAATTATGAAGATTTTATTTTTGACTCAAGTAGCAATGATCTACAAAACGACCATTATTAACATAAATAATTACATAGTGTTCATAGCATGGTAGTAAGTGATATAAAATGAATAATGAACTTGAAAAAGGTTCTTAAGCGAGTATAAATTAACTCAAGTTTATTATTAAGGAGTTTAAAGAACGATCGAGTCAATTCAGACATGAGGTAACAGATCCTACCCCTCTCTTTCTTTTTAAGTACACCCTTTTATGTCATTCCTTTTAATCTCATCTTTCATATGATTGGGATGTTATTTAATATTAATCATACTGTAATTTTTATGTTCATATTATTATAGACCCTATTTTCTTTCATCAATCCATTTTGGATGTTTTAATTGGCGCTGTTAGGCTGCCGAAATTTCATAAGGGGCTTTTTATCTCACTTTGTGTTTTCGTGAGATTCATGCTACATTTGCAAATATTTCCTTTTGAGTAGTGTATGTACAGTCCATTATTCTACTATTTGTGTAAAATAATTTCTTTTATGAGTATTTAAATCATTTTTTATAGTCCTTCTTCCATGGGGTGTACGTTTCGAAAGTTACCCAAATCGGAAAGGGAACCTTTCACCCCCCTCTTTTTAAAAGACTTATTTGGTTGTGTCTTTTAATTTTCATCTTATTTTGTGGGGATATGTTCTTATATATCCTTATTGCCTTAAATTTTATGTCCAGGTGATGAGATACTCTTTATCTCTCCCATCAACTCTTTTTCTGAAATTTGATGTGACGTCGTTAGACTGTCAAGGGAACTTCTTAACCAAATTTTTATTTCTTTGGGTTCAACATGTAGTTATTGAATATGTCATCCATTGAATATGTGTGAATGACCTTTGATTATTTTACACTTAATATCCACTTATATTGGGTGTATTTATATTTGTCGCACATAATTATGAGATTGATTTATCCTTCATTTAAGGATACCATCTTTATAATGGATTTCATCTCAATTTACATTTCCATTGGGACTTCATTGTTGTTATGCACCAATTCACACTTATATGGTGTATATACTATCATTTGGAATATTATATCATGAATCCCTTTATTCTCATGATATTATAATGTTTTGATTAAATGTTATTCCTCAATTATTGTATTCAAGTGTCTCTCATTTTATTAAAAACCCTTTAACTAAAATATCGTTATAAATGTTTCAATGATTTAATGTTATAAATATTTCTCATTAATATCCATGTTTTCAAAATGGTTTTAAGGATTTATTTATATGTATATTAAGGGTTTAAAATTTCAAAAGCTTCAATGTGGTATGGGACACTTTGATTTAAAAAAATCTTTATTAAATGTTTTAAATGGTTTTGAAAATGGATTTTAGACTGGATTCATTATTTCAATATCTTAAAAGGATATATTTTTATTGCAATGTGGGAATGTTATTTTTCCTTTATTATTAAGTTATGTTCAATGATTATTTTATGGTTCTTGGGAATTGTTATGAATATGGGTGGTTCCGTGATAAATTAAGGGTGAGTGACCCCGATATAGCTCCCTGATGCATTGGGTAACGCGAAGGAGTCAAACGTTAAGGTTTCTCCGAAGAGATTTAGGGAATATACTGTGATCGGTATTCCAAACGTAACCAAGAGGGTTACTTCCTACGTAAGAATGTTGTGAATGCCTCAAGTTACCTTTATGTCTTATTATTTCGTTGATTTATTCATGATTTTATGTGGTATGTTAAAGTGATTATGTTTTATGGGTAAAGTATGATTTCATTCTTATGTATATATGTGCTAATGTTTCCTTTCCATACTTTTTATAACCCTTACTGAGCATTTTATGCTCATCCCAATTTTTTGATCAGTTTTTCACAAGTCAAGGGAATGGTACATGATATGATGATAGTGTCAAGGAAGTGCAAAGAAAGAATCCATGTTTTATTTTAAATATGTTTCCATTGATGGAAAAAACGAACACTATCTTTTATGTAACCACTTTGCTTAAATGTGGAATGTAATGCAAGTTTTATGATCTAATTCTCTAAAACTCTAAACCTAAAAAGATCCTCAATGTTTAATCTTGTAATAACTCAAGATTAAGTATGGTTTAAGGATGGGGCCTTATAGTTTGTATCAGCGGTCGGTTTAGATAACATTAAAGGTTAGAGTGTTGTACAAGAAAAAGTGAAAAGTTGTGTATAACCGCAATGATTAGTATATTAGATGGAGTCATCATTTTTTTAAAGTTAAAATGAGTTTGAGATAACATGGATAATTATATCATGGTGTTTATCTTCATCTTTTTTATCTGATGATTTTACTAATATACTCACACTAACCTTTTTGGTTTTAGTAAATGGCTGGATCTAGCAGGCACCAATGTAACAGTGGATTTTAAGAAAACTGTGATGGTTTTATGAAAGAACAACTGAATGATATAGTATCTGCAATGAGAACTCTTGTGGTTATCCTCAACCAACTATCTGGAGTCATGATTGACCACCTGAACCTTAGTGATTTTTATAAGTCATCGTGTATGCGAGAAACAAATCCCTATGGAAGTTCAGGTACTAATCATAAAGGTAAGAATGTTCAAAAACCTATGTGTCAAATATGTGTAAAGAAACACATAGGAAAATGTTTCAAAGGGATAGAAAGATTCTATATATGTGGAAATGAAGGTCATAAGGCATGAACCTGCCATGGAAAAAGGAAGCATCTAGTTGAGTCTAGGAAAGGGAATGAAGTTCTTTATAAAGGATCAATTGAATGTTTTAAATGTGGTGTGCTTGGTCATTATGAAAGAACATGTCCAACGATGATGTTTCGGGAATGGGGTCACCAAGATCGTACAAATATTCATTTACCAATACCTAATGCCATTCCGATTGATGATGAAGAAACTAACAATGAAGAAGGAAAGGTATGGATTATTTCTTAACATATGTTTTCCTATTATTGGAATCTTAGGATATGATTCATGATTTTGTTTGTAGGAAAGAAGTATTTCATAATAAGTTGAAAAGGAATGGCTAATGGATCATGAAGAATGGTGAATGAGTAAGAAGTCATCATATAAGGGATTCAAGGGTTATGGTAGATTTTAGGATGGTGAAATTTTTAGATGTATTATGTCTCTTTTGAGGATGGGGTTACATTAGAAAACTTTTTATAGTAACCCTGATGTTTGATATACAAAAATTTTATTCATGGAATAATTATCCTTTCTTTTGTGGATTTAGTTATAAAGAACCATTTGGGTTTATATGATCCTTGAATTTGAGTCAATTACTGGTTAAGACATTTTGGGTTTAAAAATGGAAGTTATCAGATAACCTTTTTGGTTAAAATATGTTATGGTTATTTTTGATGAATTTATCTCTTTTTGAGGAATGTTATAAAATTATCTAGTTTTTGAAAATGGACAACACGCAGACCATGTGACAACCCTTCTCGTCGGATGAAGCTGCGGGAATCGAACCCACAACCAAAGTGCAACTGGTATTTATCACCTACCACTGGACTACGTGAAGTCCCTTGTTAGTTTGAATGATTATTTTTAGTTTTATGATATTATGAATTAAGAGTAACTTAATTTTTTTGTTTATAAATGGAAATGATTAGCCTATAATGGAGGATATGTGATTGGGATAATTACTTTTCTATATGAGACTGTAAGAGTAACTATTGTTATTTTGGAGAAAAATGTTAAAATTTATCTTAGGAGACTATGTGATTAAATACATTAGAGAATTGGGATTCAATATTAGTTTGGTTTACTTTGTTGAATTTTATAGATAGATGTTTATTGAATGGTCTTTGTCGAACATTGGGTTTTCGTTTTTGTTAAGGTCTAAAGACATGGGATGTATATAGTTCTCTTTTGTGGATTAGGTGATTCTCTAGAAGTTGATTATAGCTCTCTTAATGTGAACAAGTCATCCTAAATACTCGTATTTTGGAGAAAATATGAGTTTTTGTAAGAAATATAGTAAAATTTGAAAGTCAACATGACAATTAGGTATGATTCCTTATGTTTTAGTTAAGCTCATAAATAAATTCCTCAATGAAAAGTAACTTAAAACAAAAATGTTGTCTGTTAATTTTTCCATCAGGGGAATCAAATACCGGTTAACCCATCAAAAGTTTGTGATTTTCTTATTGTTAACTTTCTCCTAGACATGTTTAATATAACTCTCCATCAGAACATGACCCTTTTTTTACTCCATATCTATATTTTCATACATGGAATCCTAGTATGGGTTAACTCGGGTGACATTTGTACTTCTCTCCCATTCTTTTAAAGTGATAGTTTTACTGACTCTTGTTCCGATGTGGGATTTTCAATAAAGATTCTGAGCCCAATTTTAAAATTGTGAGGATGAAATTACCAAAAGAGGGGAAGGATGTAACACCCCAGGTAAATGAAGAATATGACATTTTCATATTTATCTATATTTTTGAATAAAATATTAATTTTACTTTAAAGGGAATGCTATACGCAACAACGAGTTTCTTTGAAATATTACGTTGCACTCTAATAATAAAATAATATTATTTTAAAAGGTAGTTAATGTCTATCCATTGTAATGGAGGGAATGAATGGAACTAACTACAAAATGATTATATATGTTTGTCAAATATTTTTACCTTTATCCAATAAATGTTGGCGGCTTAAAATGCAAATGAATCCAATTTTAGGCATAAATATTCTAAAGGTCGATTAACCGCCTTTTGATGGAGAACCCTTTTTAAATATACTTTTGACAATTTTATATGTTTTATTTGACAAAATAAAATACTTTTTTAGAATCTGGACATCAAAATTTACTTTGTGTAATTTTTTTTTATTTTTCCGATAAAGATCATTTTTATTGAAAATGTTGCATTTTAATTCAAAACCTCCTTTTAATCTGATTTATTTATATGGATAGATTATATTTTTAATTTATATTAGAGTGTATTTATAATATATTTTTACCATTTAATCTAATGGTGGTCATTGGAATTAATTTCATTTTGAAATTGGACTTAAACAAGTGTCAATCTTTTAATAGATATTGTTTCATAAAAATACGCTATTTGTTTTGACAACGGGAATTAATTATTAAATTAATTAATGCAACATATATGTTTTGAATTTTTTAAAATAGATATCATTTTTGAATTCGGAATACCAAATATATCTTTGGGTGAATTTTTGGAATCTTTCTGAAAAACATAAATTTTTGATGAATAGTGAAACCACTAAGTGGTAGTTTAAAAACTGATTTTTCATTTAAATGAAACTTTACCACTTCTGTGATTTTAATTTCAAAAATCCGACATACATGGTTTTCATTAGGATGTAAAATGCAGTTCAATGGGATTAAAATAATTTTTTGGTGAATAGTAACTTTTATGTTCTTAATCGCGATTAGAGGTAATTGGTGTAAATTTAAGGTAAAAATAATGTTTTAATAATATGAAATGACCTAGACACATGTCCTACCCTCATTGGATGTGTCATGCCCGAACAACACAACCCACGGGTCAACTTGGGGACCCCATGGAGCCACATTGGTTGGAAAATGACATAAATAACTTTTTATTTAAAGTTAAAATAAAAATGTCACAAGCTTGAGTTGTTTTACCAAAACAATTTTTAAATGGGGATATACAAGTCATATTTTTGACTATAAATATTCATTAGAAATCCAAAATGATTTCCTACATCATTATATATTTTTTTATAATTTTTAGACATTAAATAAATTAAATTATTCGTGACATCATGATGATGCACTAATTACCTCATTAATAAAGGATTTAAATAAAATTAAAAGATAATGTTAAAACTATAACATAAACTTGTCAAATACCTATTGGATGAGTATATTTCGAACCCTTACCACATTATCCTCTAAATAAATCAATGTGGGACCTTTAAAATCCGAAACTCATTTGAAAATAAAGTAACAGTTTGTAACTTTCCAAGAGTTCCCCTCCTCTCCTCTTATGAAAGGCCCCCACCTCTACCACCATCCCCACACCTCTAAAGCCTTTGCGTTGGCTAAAACCTGCTCATTTTGTCTCTCCACATCCCTCTATTACTCCTAGAAGCCTCACTTTGGGATGAAGTCTTCCCAAGGAAGCCTTTCAGCTCAAATTAATGAGAGATACCCGATTTTAAGGTAATGTCATCACTTGTGTTCTTTTGTTTTATTTTGCTTCTCCAACCCCACTAAACTATTTTTATTCATTTCATTTGTAACAAATCCATTATCATAAATATACTAGGATGTTGTTATAAGTAGTATTCGAGCTACACTTAGAAACACCTACATCTAATGGTTAAACAACATGCGTTTTCTGTGGATGGTGAATTTCTGCCTCACGAAACGATGATTGTTCAATATTATTTTAACACCCTCAATGGTGGCCATTAAGATGTCACTATATTTATATATGATATATAATATGTTTATGTTTTACTTAAGCTTCTGTATTTTTCATTTATGGCATACCTTTATGGTTTCCATTATGGTTAAACGCGATATCTTCATTTTAGGAAATGCGGACTACCGCCGCCTCAAAGTGATTTAATTCGTTAATGCCATATGTGGTACGTATAAAGGATAGATTTAATGATATTATATATTATACCATACTGGAATTATAATACTATCATTATATTTTAATTCCATTAAATATGAAATTGAAATCGAAGTAGCGTTCATGCGTACGTACGGGTTACCGTCTCTATGAACGGTGCATTTCATTTCTTACCTCTAAATGTTATGTAATATTATAAATGGATGTATATAATGGATATATATTCTATATATGATATCTACATAATAAATATAATTCTGGATATAATATATATTTTACCACATGAACAACTTGTAATTATAAATTTTTTATTTCAGACTCAAGTAGAAATAATCTACAAAATGACCATTATTAACTTAAATAATTACATAGTGTTCATATCATGGTAGTAAGTGATATAAAATGAATAATTAACTTGAAAAGGTTCTTAAGCAAGTAGAAATTAAATCATGTTTATTATTCAGGAAGTTAAAGAATGATCGAGTCAAGTCGGACCCGAGGTAAGGGATCCTACCCCTCTCTTTCTTTTTAAGTACAATATTTTATGTCATTCCTTTTATGCTCATATTTCTTATGATTGTGATGTTATTTAATATTTCACTTACTGTACTATTTATGTTCATATGATGAGATACCCTATTTTCTCTCATCAATCCATTTTGGAAGTTTTAATTGGCGCCGTTAGGCTGCCGAAATTTCGTAAGGGGTTTGTTATCTCACTTTGTGTTTCGTGAGATTCATGCTAAATTTGCCAATATTTCCTTTTGAGTGTTGTATGTACTGTCCATTATTCTACTATTTGGGTAACTTACTTTCATTTATGATTATTTACATTAATGTTGTATATTCCTTCTTTAATGGGGTGTACGTTTCGAAAGTTACCCAAATCAGTAAGGGAACCTTTCACCCTCCTCTTTTTAAAATACTTATTTGGTTGTGTATTCTAATTATAATCTTATTATGTGGGTATATGCTCTTATATATCCATATTTCCATAAATTTTATTTCCAAGTGATGATATACCCTTTACCTATCTCATTAACTCTTTTTCTAAAATTTGATGTGACGTCGTTAGGCTGTCAAGGGAACTTCTTAACCCAATTTCGATTTCTTTGGGTTCAACATGTAGTTATTGAATATTTCATCACTTGAATATGTGTGAATGACCATTGATTATTTCACACTTAATATCCACTTATATTGGGTGTATTTATATTAGTCGCACATAATTATGAGATTGATTTATCCTTAATTTAAGGATACCATCTTTATAATGGATTTCATCTCAATTTACATTTCCATTGGCACTTCATTCTTGTTATTCACCAATTCACTCTTATATGGTGTATATACTATCATTTGGAATATTATATCATGAATACCCTTTATTCTCATGATATTATATAGTTTTGATTAAATGTTATTCCTCAATTATTGTATTCAAGTGTCTCCTATTTTGTTAAAAACCCTTTAACTAAAATATCGTTTTAAATGATTCAATGATTTAATCTTATAAATATTTCTCAGGAATATCCATGTTTTCAAAATGGTTTTAAGGATTTATTTATATGGATATTAATGGTTTAAAATTTTAAAAGCTTCAATGTGATATGGGACACTTTGATTTAAAAATCTCTTTCTTAAATGTTTTAAATGGTTTCGAAAATGGTTTTTAGAATGGATTCATTATTTCAATTTCTTATAATGTTATATTGTTATTGCAATGTGAGAATGTTATCTTTCCTTTATGGTTAAGTTATGTGCTGTGATTATGTTATGGTTCATGGACATTGTTATGAAGACGGGTGGTTCTGTGATAAATTAAGGGCTGGTGAGCACGAAATAGCTCTTCGATTCATTGGGTAACGTGAAGGAGTCAAACGTTACGGTTTCTCCGAAGAGATTTAGGGAATATACTGTGATGGGTATTCCAAACGTAACCAAGAGGGTTACTCTCTACGTAAGAATTTTATGAATGCCTCAAGTTACCTTTATGTCTTATGATTTCAATGATTTATTCTTGATTTTATGAGGTATGTTAAAGTGCTTATGTTTTATGGGTAATGTATGATTTCATTCTTATGTATATATGTACTCATGTTTCCTTTCTATACTTTTTATAACCCTTACAGAGCTTTTTATGCTCATCCCATGTTTTTGAAATGTTTTTCACAGGATAAGGAAATGGTACATGATATGATGATAGTGTCAAGGAAGTGTCCAGAAAGAATCCATGTTTTATTTTAAATATGTTTCCGTTGATGGAAAAAAATGAACACTATTATTTATATAACCACTTTGTTTAAATGTGGAATGTAATGCATGTTTTATGATCTAATTCTCTAAAACTCTAAACCTGAAAAGATCCTCAATGTGTAATCTTGTAATAACTCAAGATTAAGTAAGGTTTAAGGATGGGGCCTTATAGAAATGGTCCCTATGAGCTTACCCTATGAGAGTTCGAGGTACAATTGAGATACGGTCGGGTTGGTTCGCACACAAAACCAACCGGGCCCCTGGGACGAAAAGGCTAATAACTCATAGACCGGGCGTCTGATTGACGCGCCGTCAGTTGCGTTGAGACCCCTATGACGAGACAGTCCTTTGAGATACTTCTTAGTGGGACTCTGTGATACTTGGAGTATCGACCAGTAGCTCGTGGAGCAGACCCTCCCGAAGAAGAGCATACGGAGTACGTAGACCGTGTAGCTGGCTGAGACCTGACGACTACTTGACTGACTCAACTTGGAGTGAGTCCACTAGCCCTGTGGATAGAGCACTACTTTGTTTGGGTGCAGACCCATGGAGGACGATGCACTACTGAGTTTGGGTGCAGACCCGTAGTACTCGTCCGGAGAGTACCTCTACAGGCTATTAGGGGGGATTCCCTACTGTGATTGGGTGGCAGACCCCAGAGGGAAGCACTACTGTGTTTGGGTGGCTGGCCCGTGGTACTCGATAGGAGGTTTACCTCAAGAGTCTTAGGTTAGTGAGAAGTACCTCGAAGTCGTGACAGGATCACTGTACACTCCAGAGATAGGGCTCTTCAATAGGTACTGTTTCAATAATGAAAATCCTGGTTTGAGTTGAGTCTTTGAACTTTGTGATTACCTCATGATTGAGATGGGTCACTTGATAACATAGGTATATGTATGGGCATATACTTGGATAGTGGTTATCCGTTTATTTCTTAATCTTTGTGTTTTCTCATGATTGAGATGGGTTTCATGATAACTTAGGTATATGTATGGTAATATTTATAAGTAGAGGTTATCTGTTGAGATCTTCTTTGTGGTTATCCATGTTGGTATTAGTGAGACCTTGGGGGTCTCTGGGTCCCTACTGAGTATTGTTATACTCACCCCTTCACGGGCTATGCCCGCAACACATTGTGTTGGTTGTAGACGACGGGCAGTGCTGATGGAGGCCGAGTGTTCGAAGACTGGATGATAGCCGGAGGTGGACCTCACGAAGAGTCAGTATCAGGAGGTGGAATTCATGACGAGACGACACTCAGAGGAGGTTGACAGGAGAGAGTGTTGGGAAGGATATTTGTACCTACCCTTCAGGTAGGATCCGTGGTGGATGATCCAGGAGCTGTGCTATTTATAACTATCCTTCAGGTAGGATCCGAGGAGGACGACCCAGGAGCTGCTTCCATTCATCCAGCTGTTTGACTTTTTTTGTTGTATTTTCATTCATTTGTAGTTGTACATTCAGTTGGGTTTGTATTCTGGCGCACTTAGTTTTCATCACTCCCTTTTGTTCTTAGTGTATTACTTCCTCTTGTACTCGGTGTGTTTTGTTTACTTTTATAAAGGCAATGACTTCCCAGTTATCGGGATTTACGCCTTTGGTGCTAGTCCCCAGCCCCTGCCCTATGGAAGTCGGGCTTGGGTTAGTTTTGGAACGGGCCCCGAGGACAGGTCGTGACAATATATCAGAATCAGTATAATGTTAATATAACCATATATAGTTATTATTTACACCATTATACCCATCCAAGTAAGGTGGTGGTGGAAAAACTAATTACACCACGTCGTGGAGACGGTATTTTGTATGTACGCACGAGCGGTGATTTTGTTTTTCGTAGGATAGATAGAAGGTGAGATGGGGTTGTTTCATATTTATAATAACATATCAGTATATTAGTGATACTGAAGTTGTTACATTATAATGAAACAACTAAAGAAGAAAAAGTAGATGAAGAAAGAAATTTGAAAGAGTCGATAGAAGAGATTACCTCTTCTTCGACGCACCTCTTTTAAACTTCTTCTTAGGGTACTAGAGTTGGTCTTTTGAGAATACCAGAACCTCTATTCTATAACCGGAGAAGTTGAGAAGAATAATTGTTAGGGGTTGTCCGAGATTTAAGACTCACAAGGGTGTGAAGAGAATAGAGAATGGGTGCCCTTTTTATAATGGAGGAGAGGGTCACCTTTGTAAAAACATAAAATATTATTGTATAATTATGTCATATTCGGTTAATAATAGCTCAAAATTGATTTATTTAGAAGATAAAGTGCGTATGGTTCTAAATCCTCTCAACCAATATGTTTTAGGAAAGTTTATTCTACTCTTTTAACCTTATCATTTAGATTTAACTCTATGTTAAATAATTTAACTTTTACCGTGTCTTTTTTCTTTCTTACACTATATGGTTAATAAACATACTATAACAAGCCAAACTTACCCCAACTGGTTCATAATTAATATATATAACCTTATCTAAGTAATTTGGACGAACCGTAGATTTTTAGGAATATATTAACAATTAATAATAAAATAATTGTTTTAAAATCTATTTTATGTCAATTTTGACACTATTTGGTAATTGATTTTTGTGAAAATCATACCATCATTATTAGTTCGTAAAAAGTTAACTAACTCAATTCTAACACGTCATATTAACCTATAAAATTAGTGGAATTCATAAAAATTCTACAATTACATTTATTTGGGTATTTATAACATCAATTATGTTAATATATCATTAATAGGGTAATTATTGCATCATCATTATGTCATAAATAAATTAAATTATTTAAAATTTAAAAATTATAAATAAAATACCATTATGTAGGAATTGTTTTTAAATTTCTAATGAATTTTTATAGTCGAATTTATTTTATGTATAACCCTATATTAAAAATGTTTTATTTATTAAACATTGATTTGAACTCTTTTAGCTCTTCTTTAAATAAAATAATAATAAATGTCCTAATCTAATCCAAGTCGACCTAAAGGGTAATATTTTATCCCTAAGGTTGTTTTTGATAGAATTACTCTTATCCAATAGAATTATGACACATTTGAGGGTAATAATAATATCATTTTTACCCTTAATTACCATATTTACTTTTAACCGTGGTAAATAAAAGTAAAAAGTTACTATTCACCAAAAATTATTTTTATCTTATTGAACCAAATTTTATTTATTGATATAAACCGTGTCTCTCAGATTTTTTAATTTTCACTAACAGAAATAGTAAAATTATGTTTTATGTCAATTTCCAAATTCTCATGGGAGTTGGGTAAAAGACGGGTAAAAGTTAAATAAAATTTTTATATATCTAAAATTATTATAAAATGACTTCAATGAATTACATTGAACTTATATAGGTATTATGTATCAATTTTAAACTAAAAAAATGTAATTAAAATAAATAATTATTTAAATAAAATGTCGGTTTTTAAATAGTAACCTAGTGTTTTCACTATTCATCAAAAATTGAATGTTTTCCGAAAAATACAAAAAATTCACCTGAGGCTAATTTTGATATTCCGAATCCAAAAATGAAGTCCATTTAGAAAGATAAAATTTATAAAATTTCAAAAATTAGGTATTACTATTCATAATGGCTAGTTTATATAACATATCATTGTTTAATGAAACTCAGTATTCCATACAACACAAGCTATCGTGGAAAGTTGCAATTGAGTGTAATGCAAGCCAAGTTTGGGACGCATGTAGTGAAAGATCCTTTTGGTATAACGTACAACACAAGACATCAATGAAATTAAAAAGAATATTTTTCAAAAAATCTCGGGGTGTTACAAAATTATACTTCAATAATATATTTTTTTTATATAAAATATTTTTAATATATATTATAATATAATTCATAGGATGTCAACTGCGATTTTAATACGGGATGACATACTATTAATATCAAAAACCCATAATTCCTAAATAAAGGTGGATGAATTTTTTAAAGTTAGAATTGACATAATTATAAAATAATTTAAATAAAATTATTATTATTTTTTGAATCATAGAAACAAAATAATCAAGTGGGAATGTTTCAAAAATTTTCAAGCCAATCAAATTTTCATTTAAAAATTAAATACATTATAAATATACATTGTGTAATATAAGATCATAATGTCCCAAAAGTAATGTCATAAATACAATAAAATTTATCGACAAACAAATATATATTTTAACATTGATATAATTATATTTTAGGTTTATTATATTTATTTAAAAAAATAAACTCTTAATCCTCCAAAACATATGCTATATTTTATGGGTTTGAATTCATTTCATTAAGAGTGTGACTCATCTCTACATAATCAAGGGAATTTTTTTGCTATGACCATGTCTATATAAAATAATTATATCCACTACCGTTTTTAGAGACTAGTGGTATACCATGTTATTTTTTTTGGTAATTTTAAAATGTAGAGTCTAATACCTAAATAATAAATAAATCCACCACTTTTCATATATAAACCCACACAATATCCAATTTATCTTAACTAAAAATCCCTAGATCATGTCCATACACATTCCACCACTCTCTATAGTAATAAAAATGAACCCCAAGCTCTCAAAAAGCCCCTCCCAAGAATATGGATTCATACACTAAAGTAAAGGATTTCTCCCTTCTCATTTCGATTTGTGAACCCCTTTTATGTTATGTTTGGTAATTTCAACTTTTTCATATTGGGGTAAAATCATCAATATTCCTATTACATTAAATTTAATTTCTATATGATGAGATACACCTTTCACTATTATTTTTTACTCACATTAACCTTTATATACAACCATTACCATACTGAAATATAATATGGGACCCCTACCTTCTCATCGTTATTCATGATTTTTATTATCATATATTGTCCATTTCCAATTTTTTATGTTTGTAAATGTATTCAAAATTACCTTTTAATACCAACATTATATTAAAATTATGAGATACCGATTTCTCTCTCACAAATCCATTTTATTAATTCATAATTGATGTCGTTATGCTGTCAAAATTTTAAAACAATTTTTTCAAGAAAAAACAATGTGTAGTAAATACCACATCCATTTCCTATCAAGCATTTCTACCATTATACTTATATACCTATTTAAATTGATAATCATATTTTCTTATTCAATACTACATGTACTTGGAATAAAATATAATAATAAATTATTCTATGTTATGTTCTATGTGGCCCAATTAAGAATGAGAATGAAAAGAATGTGGTGAGTGAACCTTGAATTATATAGAACTCCAAGTCGTTGGATAATTTTTAATCACATGGGATGTCATGTTGGTACATGCAGTGGAAATCATTCTTTTATGGAATATTCACCACCATTATTTCTTTTAATATAATCCTTGACCTATGTTTGTTATGCAGTGTTTTATGTTGTAGCCCCAATTACCATGTTATGATTATCATTCTATATCAGGCCTTCTAAATAATGAACCTTTTATTCCCCATTGATTTGTTTATGGTCTATCATGTTTTATCTTATTCCATTCTTATTACCATACTGGAACTTATAGCACACAAATTTCTTATGTTTTTCCCTATGTTATAGTATCCATTAGGAAAATACATTGAATTTTAGAGCGATGTTAATGATGTTTTTAATAATGTAGTTGTATACCATATTGAAGATAAAATTTTATATACCTAATTCCCAAATAAACTAGTCTTTTTTGTGTTATATTCTGTGTACTATTATGTAATAAATTATTAATTATTGTGTAAAAAAGAACATGGTTATTATAATACCAAATTTTTTTATATTAACAAAAAAACATAAATAGAGAAGAAACAACCAAATGGCATCTAATCACAACAAGGATAGTGTTGGTGTCAAAAAATAACCATATTTTTAAATAAAATATCAAAATTAAAATGTACATTTCTTATTCTAATGTGTTTCACGCATCTTATGAAAAACTATTATTAATAACATTGAAAACTATTTATATAGTCTCAAA
Source organism: Viscum album (assembly GCA_963277665.1). Taxonomy (NCBI): domain Eukaryota; kingdom Viridiplantae; phylum Streptophyta; class Magnoliopsida; order Santalales; family Viscaceae; genus Viscum; species Viscum album. Next base: position 2,079,662,402 of record OY728137.1, on the reverse strand, counting down.
CCATGTATGGTTTCCTCAACAATGATCCTTCTCAAATCATCCATATAACACAAGTAAATTTCCCTTTTTGTGTCTTGAAAACATGTAATCTATGCGGGTACTGATCAAGAAGCATGATTATAGTGTGACTATAACTCATTAGGACCCCACCAACTGTGTCTAATAAATATCCATTCAAAACAGTGTACAAAGTTGCAATAATAATTAACAAAATAAATAATGTATACAGTTTATAAGTATTCAATTATTCATTATTTAACTACATAACACCTAGGTTCTTGAGGGAATCTAAACTCACAACACACTCTTTTTCTTGTACTGATGTATGATCTACCCCTAAAGGATATTATATAACTAAATTGAATAGTCACCATTCATTAAAGTAATTCACATGTGAATTACATTAATACCATTCATCATTTCAGATAACACTATGGGATTTTTGAGGCAGGAGACCATGTCCCACAAATCATTACCGCGTGTAAATTCTATTATAACCATTCATCATTTCTTTTCACACCATGGGAATTTGATGCACCAGACCAAGTCCCACAAATAATTATTAAATTTGAATTTCAAGGTTACCTTTTATAATGTCTTATCACACTATGGGATTTTGATGTAGTATACCATGTCCCACACATGATTAACAAATTAATTAATTCTACAATTGACTAACCGAATTCAATAATTTCACCTAGTCATAATTCTATTAATTAAATCCAAATTTAATCAATCACATAAATTCCATTAAATAATCTAAAAATATTAATGAATTCAACATCCAATAATATATTTAACAATTAAGTATTCTAATTCAATATCTCAATATCCCATAATTAGTTCTAAAATTAATTATTCTAACTGACTATCTCAATATCTCATATTTAAATCAATATTTAATTAATAATATCAAGAATTTCAATATACTGTAATTAATTCCAAAATATTTTATTCCAATTCACAATTCAATATTCCAATAATTAACAACATAATTAAATATTCCGTAAATCCAAAAAAGTTAACTTTCTAATAATAAATTCAATGTTAATTATACCTAATTCTAAATTCCCATTATTAAATAATTTACCATATTGATTAATTTGATTGGAATTTTCAATTACTAAAAAAATATCAATTCTAAAATTACATATACTTAATTGAAATCGTGACTATGATATTTGAATAATAGAATACCTACCTCAATTCATTGAAAAATTCTCTAAAATAGAAGAATCACCATTTTGAGTAGGATTAATCAAGAAAAAAACAAATAAAATTTTTTAGAGGTAAAACCAAGATCCCAGATTAAACGAATCAGGATCTAAATAACATGGATCTAGATATAGAATTAAAATAATAATTTTATTTCTATGATTTGATAAGAATAATAAAAATATAGAAAACAAATCAAGATGAAATGCACTTATTGAGAGGAGTGTAGATCTACAATAGGGGCTTCGAATCATGAAGAATGTAGTTTGGTTTGGATTGTAATGTGTTTGGAAACCTCAAAAAACGATAAAAAATGATTTGTTCTTAGTTAGGGTAATTTTTTGATAATTAGAGGGTACAGTTATTCATAAAACCAATTTTAAGATTAATTAAATCTATATGTGTTGATTTATGGGTAGAGGTGCATGTTTTTCCAAATGGTGTACCTTAACTATGTGTATCTTCAAGGGGTGCACAGTTTCGTCTTTTACTGTATATGATTTGACAAATTGTGATATAGCTATGAGAAACCTCACTATATACATTTTTACAATTTTTTGGACGAAGCATCATATTTATGGAAAACTGATTGCTAACCACGCACTTCCCGCTTTACTCCATTTTTCACAAATTTTCAACATAATGCACAATATGAATAAACCGAAAAGGACTCTAGTCCAAACATTGAATAAGAGTACCTATATACAAGACGAATACACCTAATGGTTTTTTTATATATATGAATTAGATATTATTTAAAATATCATCCATGGTCTATTTATCGAATCCTTTTATTTTTTATGGAAACATTCTATTCAATTTATAATAAATATTATTTGAAATTGGGGTAATGTTGAAAAGGGTAAACAGGGGAATAAAAAAATATAAAATGGTGATATATCAACCAAAGATTCATAAAATTTATTGGATGGGAGGGTTCCCACATAACATCATACTATATATAAGATATTTTCATTTTAAATTAGTTCAATTTAATAATTAATTTATATTAATTTAATATGTTATGTAATTAGAAGAATACCCCTACCCCACCATTAAAATGGATCCTCTTCTCCTCTCTTACTCAAAACTTTTAATGTTTCTATATCTTTCAAACCCTTCCATAATAAAAATTTAATATAATTTAAAATATCTAAGATATTTCTGTATTTTTATCATACCATCCTTATAAGGATGAAGGTGTGTTCTAAAAATGTTTTCAAATAATAGGTATAAATCATAATAATGGGATTCCAATTATATTTTTTTATTATATCTATAATAAATACTTGTTAGAGATTATAAAAATATAATTTATTTTCACCGGTATACTTAATCAGTATTTTGTTAATGAAACAACAAATATCCCCCTATATTACGTACTACAATATGTAAAAAAATCATTCATGTTTAGGTATGGCCAATTGTCTCCATGAATGGTGTAATTAATTTTTATGTAGTTTCAATTTATAGATGAATCTATATATATGATTAATATTCATTAAATTTATATCATGATTAACATTTTGGATATTATGTAAGCATAGGAAAAGTATATGTGGCTGAACAATCAAAAAAAATTCGCAAATTAACGATGTAGTTAACACCTAAAACAATGCTAATAGAAACATATTGTAAATAAATGGGTGAAAATATTTCATAAATGTATCATATATGAAATTATATATATTTAAATGTTTCTTATATATAATTATAATAAATCTATATTGATTATATATATGGTTAAATCCATTGACAAATAATTTCAATCTTGAGGTAAGGTGATTCTTAACTTTGACTTTATTCATTATGTTAAATAATATATTACTTGATTGTATAATTATAATATTATGTGTGAACTAACCATTGAATAACTTTTTTTACTATTAACATATTTTACCCATTTATAAAATAATTATTAATTATTAATTCAATGATTTTATCTTTATAATGTATTTCAACACAATTTTCACTCAGATATATATTCGTTTCTATGGAAGTATTTAATATTATTTTGTGTATATACTTTCCCTATGATGTAGTTAGAATGACTAAAATATTTATTAATTATTATTAATGTTTTAATTTATGTTAACACTTCCATTGAATTTTAATTTGAATGTTACTAAAGAGGTAATAATTTATGAATACATCTGGTTTGTTTGAGGCGTTTTGAATTATAAATAACATTTTAATTAAATTATAAATTTATTACCTGGTGATTATTTATGTAGTTATGATATCTATGAAGAAGGATTAATATTATGTGATTATTTTAATAGTATTATTTTTTCCTCATTTATCTCAACTATATTATTCTTCTTCATAAATTATTGATTATATAGAATGTGATTTCCTTTATTTTACATTACATATTATTTAAGACTCATTTTCTCATGATTGAATAAAATGTACATAAAAAATAATGATTATATGATCTCATATGTATTTTTGTTTCTTTTCTATATGATATAAATAAAGAATCATATAATGAGTTCAATGACACAAAATTTTGATTATTTTCACTATGAAGTATACATTTATTACCAATGTAAAAGAAGATTTTTTTAGGAGGATACTAAAATATTTGGTCTTTTGCGATACAATATCTGATATCTAGTTCTAATTTTATATAACATACACTTAAACTGGGCCACTAGATTTTGGTTTTTAATTTTTTTTATAGACTACGAAATGTTACACAATGATATACATTATGTATAAGAATAAATTCATAATAATATCCTATTATTTTGGTAATATAGAGATTTTTTGGATTTTATAGTATAACTTAACTTTATGAATAATATATGTGGACACAGTTTTGGAATAGGTTCATCTACTGGTAATTAAATTATTATTTTTATAACTCATCTCATCTATAATTTTGGTTCATGTTGAGTTTTTCATTACTTCTCACCAGGATTGACAATCTCGATGGATACACGAACATTAATTCACATTTTCAATATAAAACATTGGGATGAATGGGAAAATAGGAATAATGGAATCTTATGCTATTCCATGGTGATATTGGATGACACTAAAGTGTCTTCTAATTATATGTATATGGTTGATCAAACATTTAATGGAATAAATTTTATTTTTGATATTTTATGTGATAAGATATTAACATGACTATTATTAGTTTGGGATATATTTTCCATAATAAAATAAATTTTTTCTATATAATTACATGAAAATGCTATTTGTGTAATAAAAATTTTATAGGTTAAGTACATAGGTAGAAAGGTATTGAAAAAATAAGTTTTAATATTTTCTATGATGTTAATATGGTTTCTTCAGTTAAAAGGTTTGTTAAAATTCTGTGAACTGATTATGTTTAAATTTATGTAACCTTTATGTTTCATAGATTAATTTTAGAAACATATTTTATTATCCCTTTGTATGATATAGTTTTTCAAAAAACATTTACCTTTTTGATAATTAAAAATTTATGAGGTTGCAATTTATTTATATGGGTGGAATCTTTCATCCAAATATTTGATGATACATTCCCCTTTGAAATAAATTTAGTTTGTTCTGTACATTGTTCTACACATGACCCCAAGTTTAATTGAGTAAAAAAATCATATTAAAATAGTTTTATTCATTATTTAAATAATCATGATGTTATGGTGTTATGTAAGATAAATTTGTATTTTTCTAAATTGATTTTTTCTTAAATAAATTATGAAAAATAATTATTTTGGTATAATCATCTTTACATTAAATTTAATAAATTAACTTACAAGTCCCATTCTAAATTTAATTTCATATAAAAGTGATATGAGATGAATTTTGTTATACTAATCTAATTATTTCCATTAGGATCATCATTTTACAGGATATATCTGTATGTCAATTTTTTTTGTTAAGAATTCTTTTTTAAAAAAAAATTCTTGTTCAATATATTTTTCTACATAAAATAATTTAAATAATCCTTAATGTGGGATTATTAAAATAAAATGTATAATATATATATATATAAATCAACTTTCATATAATGATGATTAATAGATATATAGTTAAAATGAGACCATATTTTCATGGATAAATTTTCATCCAAGATACCAATATTCCTGACATTTTGTGGGTTTAATTAAAATTAAATTATTCAACATATATGAATTGATTTGAAAAAATGAATTTTTTATTTTCACTGAAATTAATTAATATAATCTCATTATTAAAAATAATTGTTCCTCATTATGAATATTAATAGTATTAAATATTTTTCACCTTGGAAGAAGAGGTGAATTTTTAATAAAACAATGTTGTAAAAATACCTAATCCCATTATGGAATTAATTTTTATTATTTTATGAGTATTTATGAACCAAAGGTGTTCATATGAAGATAAATAATGTATTTTAAAGAATTATTTATAACTTTAGGAAAATTTATTATTCATTCCGAATGATACATTATATATTCTTAAATTATAAACACTTTTTTTTCCATCACATTTAATAGAATGGTTGGTTGATTTTATTTCGGATTAAATTGATAAATAATTATAGTATCATTTATATATTCGTATATAACTGTTTTAATTCACGGAAATGAGTTTATTAATTTATTTTACTTAAATAGCCTATAGGACTACAATTTTGTTATTCATTTTTAATAATCCCCTTTTTAATGGTTGATGGGAAACCCTTAACTGTCTCGTAGGATTTAGGACATTACATGACCTAACAGGCTTAGCAGAAATCGTCACAGTCAATGTCTACTTGGAACCACCCCTCCGAGTTTCTGCATCATGATCAACTCTCCATGTTCACATGATTGTTCTTCTATGTGTCTTGTGGAGAGATGCACATGCTTGGTATCAAATAAAATTATCATTCCCACTCATTCTTCGGAATTAAATTTCTTTACAATGGTGAATGTGCTTCCTTAGAATCATCATATGGATCATGTTCCTTATAGAATCTATCTAGTTTTCATATCCACAACACGTGTCTTGAAATACTTAAGGTGGCTTGAAGGCCTTTATGAAGCCCAAATACATTATGCTCTCTTGAAGGAAATTCTATACTGATGTCTTGGGTATCCCAAATTCTTTGAGAGATATAAGGACCAAAATAGTGGCATGATGGTGAATAGATATTGCTGCTATAGCACCATACAATACCTGCTACAGAAACTACTACTTCACCATCTAGAGTACCTACTACAATGTTTCTATTATAAAATTTACTTTTAAATATATTATTTTACTATCATATGTATTTCATATTTTTTTATGATCTATATATAATGATATTTCATTCCCATATTTAAAAAATATTTGATAGAATGAATTAAAAATTTATAATCAGTATGCTAATATTTTGTCTAAATCCCCCTTTAATGTTTTTAATATAATTATTCTTTCATGTGAAGTAGCTAAATTACATAGTTAACGTAAAAATTTTTTTAATTTAGATCTACAAGGATATAAGTCTTAATATATATATAAACCAATTTTAAATGGTATTGGATTAATTTATTTAGACCCTATCACATATTAAATTTAATGTGGAGTTCCATTAATCCATTTTTATTGGATTATTACTTTCACTTTATTAAAACAAAATAATAAATACAATGTCGGATTCTATAGAAAAAAATATTTAGAATATTCTTGTCATATGGATACAAATATTTAATCTTCATTAATAAACCATTCTTGAAAATAAATAAATTTTTCATCATATTAATTTGTAATTTATTTTTAGAGAATGAATTATTACATCAATATATTACACAACATCAACACAATATCTATTCATCTAATATAACCAAATATGCTATTTAAAAATATTCAAAGTAATAAAAGTGTTATGAATTACTATATAACCGTAATATTTTAGATAAATATAACATTTTAACGATTTGTGAAGGGTTTATACTATAGTCCCAAAATAATCTTGATAACTTTAATGTCATTGTAAATCAATAATTCAATAAATTATATTAATGATATTTTATAATAAAAAATATTTTATTTAATGAATTAAAATTCCTTGAAATCCTATCATTATCTAACAGTATTATATGATGATGAATATATTTTCCATTGTCCACTTACATGCCACTTTTCATTTTATGGCAACATTATTGATCATTAATGCTAAATAAGATTTGATCTGTTAGTATGTTTTAATTGAGGATAAACCATAGAGATACAGGTGAAAAATTAACATAAATATGATTAAACATTATTACAATAAAAAATATATAAATTCATCAAAAAAATGGAATATTTTAATTATGAGTCCCTTTATATTAATAAATAATTTTTTTGAAAAAATATATTTTGTAATTCCATATGTGGTAATCCCGTCACATATAATAGAGAATCTCTTACACTCTATTTCAATAAAAATTTGATCTTTCTATATTTTAAAATCCAAAAAAAGACAATACTAGATTCCATTACCAAATCATATAGATTCTTGTTGTTCCAAAATAATGTCCCAACAATGCTTATGTTGTCATTCAATTGATTTTTGTCAATTAATAGAAAAACATCCTAACTGAGCATTTTGAAATTAATTTATTATAATATAACCATTGAATCTGTGGTATCCATTATAAATGTTTTTTATATTTAATACATATAATTATTATTATGATTATCTGATAATAATTATCTGCCTTTTTTCCATAATATATAATGTGAAAACAATATTCACGCATATGTCACACCTACACTCAACATGAATTGGGTAATTTGTTTTTCTTACAATGATATCTATGAATTACCCTATATATATAATAAAAATTTACTATATTTATATCATTGTTAATTTTACAAATATTATATCCATATTCAAAGTACAAATACCAGAACTACCAAAACAAATTACTCCTAAAAAATAAAGTAGTTAACACAAAAAACAATATTAATAATAATATATTTTCAACAACTGGGGTTAAGATGTTATAAATAGGAAATTAATAACACAATATATAGGCATGTTATTCATATATATATTTAAAATAAATCAACATTAATTATACATGTGGTAAAAGTTTCATTTGAGGAAATTCAAACATGTAGTAAGGGGAATCTTAAATAAATTTATTTTTATTGGGATAAATATGTTCTTCATTGATTATATTATTTTATACTTATGTCAAAAATGGTATATTTTTTATTTAAGTTTTATTTACTTTTTAATTTTTGAGGATGATGATTTGTTTACAAAAAAATATCTTTATTGGTTAATTCACAATTCTATTATATGTTCTTTGTAATGGAATTTTTCTCAATTTATCATCCCTTGAGATATATTGGGTATTGTGCAAAAAATTAATTTTTGTTAGTGTATATAATACACCATTGATGTATTTAACATGAATATGTATTTAATAATTATTATCAATATTTCAATTTTGGTATACATTGTGACTGTATAAAAATTTAAAAGTTAAAAAACATGTGAAAAATTATTTTACAATATCTATTTTTTAGATGTCATGTATTTTTCCTTAAATAATATTATAGTACATAATTTTTAAAAATCTTATATTATTTTATAAACTGTATATATAAGGAAATTTCATGATTTATTCCATATTTTCCTCATGTTTCCATTTGAATCATGTAATAAAATATTTTTAATAAAAGTTGATCATATTTTTCTTTTTGATCAAGTATATTTTTATTCCATATTCATAATATAAACATTTAAAAAATAATTATTATTTATTATAAACTAAATTGAATAAATAATTTAAAAAAAAACATTATTGGATTTTCAAAAGGATGTACGGAATATTTCAATTTTTTATAAAGAATAATTTTTTTCTTTGTTTATACAAGTGAAAAGGAATGTTTCTTCTGGTTAATTTTTAGAGGTGTTACCCATTTATGTAATTTTTTCTATTATTATGATTTGAAAATAATATTATTTTGTTCTGTGTTATATAATTTAAACTTAAGAAAATAGTTTAATATTTTGAAATGATTATATTTTTATTTTTGATAATAATGGAGATGTTTTATTCTTTTATTATTTTTTAAATAATTTTTTTTTGAAAATCATTCATTCGAACAATATTATTTTTCATGCCTATGTTATTGACTAAATAGAAAGTGGTTTTACATATAATACTATTTTTATTGATTATTTCTCATTTACTCATGATTGGTTTTGTTATACATAACCCTTAATAGGAATATAATCTCCCCATTATTTTGATTCCATTACATATGATACCAATAATAATTTAATTACACCAAGGTTGGAAAATTATTGATTTCACTATGTTTTTATATTTAATTACAAATATAAAATTAAAATCATGTTTCTATCATGTTCTTGATGATATACTATACTATCTACCATTCAGGATCTGATCAGATGCATCTAGTTCTAATGAAAATATGGAACCACTTATAGTATACTTACAGAGTTGGTGTTTTTACATTATCTAATGATCTTGGAAGTAATAAACATACCTATTATATACTTGTATTCCAAAAAATAACTTCTCATGGTGACTGATACTAGTCCAGTTTCTTACCAAAAACCACTTATCTTACCCACACCTTCGGATACATCAATAGTATAAATAGAGTGACCTAGTACATGATTTGTGGATACAAAGCCTCCAAAAAATTCCTTTAATTATACTCATAATATGGAAATTGTTATGAAAAATAAAAATGATTGTTAATGAAATTGATCATGAAATTAAAATCATTGGAAACTCATTATCTAATAGTATGAGTACTTTGTTTACTGGACTCCTTTTGAATCAAATAAATAATATCTATTTTAATCTAGTTTTCGTTCTTCTTCCAGGACATAGTTTGGTATTCATGATAATTGAGGAACCAGAAATATAACTTCATCTCCACTCCAGGTATCATTTTTACCAACTATTAAACTCTGGGATCCTAATGAGAATTTATTAGAGTAATGGTTTTCTATACTACATATAATTAGTCGTATCTAACTAGGACTATTATAGATACTTCATATATTTGGTATCCACTTTCACTAAACATATTAGACTTTACTCTACTATGTGGCTTCATAAACATCTACTATATAGATCTCTACTAATAATTTATTTCAAACATATCCAGGGAGAACCTCATGAGAATGTTGACCTCATTCCATACCAGCCAAAAAACCCAAATTTTTGGGATACCTCATACGAGAATATAAAATATTTACAACATAAATATTATTTTATTTATCTATTGTTTTATATAATTTCTAGGTAAACCCATATAAAAGACATCATAATAAAGACTTATTTATGATCATTTATGAGGTCTCTACCCCACCTACAGCATTACATATATTAGTATGCTCAGTAAACATAATGTTGTGTGAATCAGATCACATAGGGCCCAAAAAACTCATTTATTATTTAAATAACCTAATTAAATTAGATAATGATAATTTATAACTTCATTTCAATATTATCCAATATATTCATTAGATGTAACTACCTCCGAAAAAATCCCACCACTAAAATATAAAATTTTATACAACTATGTCATGAAATCCTCTCAATAAAGGTACACCTCATGGGCCACATTTTATTTTAGGGAGATAATGATTTTTGAATCCCAGATCCAATATTTCTTGAGATAGAAACAATAATTATGTTTATAAAAAACTCACATATGGGGGGAATTTCTATATAATATTTTATAATAATGAGAGGTATGGTAGAAATTTCAATCTAATCTATCTAAAAATTAATATAAATAGAGATCCCAACTAAATGGTTGTAATATCATACAACTAAAAAAATTAAAAATGATCAAATAAAAGAACCAAATTATAATCCTTAACATCAACCATGGAATCCCATATATCTTGTAAAAACCCTTGAGATATTGTCATTTTTAAGGATCACTAACTATATCTAGAAAACCTAAAAACAATATTATTGATATATAAATATATATAGGATCTTCATAACTAGTATACTCAGTCGAATCCTCACAAGATCCTTTCATAAAAAACATATATGTTTAATTATATTACTAATAAAAATTAAGTATATTTTACTCATTAAATATGTTGGTATTCACTCTTTACAACATCATAATGATTATCTCTCTCCAGTAATAAAGAAAAGATCATATAATCTAATATCTAAATAATTTTCTACAAAAACATATCCATACTACTTTTACACTCTTCCCCAATGCTTCAAATCCTAATCCATCTCACTGTAAAATTAATCCAACATAGATTCACCTCATCTAATGTATCTATACATGAATCACATCACCTTATAAACACATAAATTTACCCTATTGAATCCAAACATCACATAATCTCATTCATTACCTCCACATAAAAAAATAGTATATTCTGAGATCCACCCCATCAATTTTGAAATTTATTATATCTGAATCCATCACAACCCATATGAATCAAATCTTATATGATCTATAGAATCTAATATATTTTGATACCATTGTATGGAAAAAGAAAAAACCAATAAAACTCTCCATAGACATATATTTTCAATTATAATAATGTAGAATACCATTACATAATATTAAAGGGGAATATGTCTTGGTTAGATGGTGTATCTATCGATCTATTTTTCACCAACCATGATTATTAGAAAAAAAACCCTCCAAGAGTCTACTAATATGTAGTCTCCCTACCAAAATGGGTGGTTTAGTGTATGGAATTAAATAATATTAAAGATATGACAAATTTAATACCCAAACAATGGTATTTAACACAGTCTTGGGCTAAACATTGATTACCAACACTTGGAAACATAAATTCCACCATTATGAGGATAATTTCCATAAACACAGAAGAATTCAAGGAGCATTAGTTAATTAATTCATCCTATTTAACTATTTAGTTTTTTTCATAAATTTAGTGTCCATTAATTAACAGTTTTCCACTAAAATTTCATTTTTAACTTTGTTAGTTTTTTTCCCATCATGAATAAACAACTAATTCAATGATTCCACAATATTATAATCATTTTCATTCAATTCAATAACCAACACCATAGGTTAAACAAATTTGTAATCATTATCCTTCCAGAATTCTAGTTACTATAGATACCAACCTTTGTTACAATTAGAAGGGATTCATAATAAAGAATAATCATCAAACTAATGCAGAGTAGAAAGGAATATAGAAACAATCAACTCAAAAAACCATCCTATATATAATATTTATTAACAGGCATGCATCCTAATTTTTGGAACAAAAATGTGCTATCCATGATTCAAAAAATACATAAATCTGGTTTTTTCCTTAACTCCACCCTACATATCACCATAAATCCTATCATCATAAGAATCAACAGATTACAAAAGCACATGCCTCTCAAAAAATATCTAATCGACCTATTATCAATAAAAATATCAAATCATCTCATATTACAAGGATTAAATCAAAAAAAATATTCTTTTTAAATATAATAAAATCAATAAGGAATCTATGTTATAAAAATAAGGAATCTTAAATTCACATGAAAATGAGTTCAATTGTACCTATACAATTATCCTTATAAATTTACATATTTTATTACTATCTATGATTAACCAATTAATTCATAATTTTATAAAAATATTGATATACTATGGCATCATCTATGGAAGCTATAATATTCTAAACATTATTTCACACATATCATCTAGTTTCCAAGACCATCATGAATCATTAATTCCATTAACATACCTTTTTATTATTTCCACAAATAATATTATCATGAATCATGTTTTTATGAAATTCATTACTCATGTGGCTAAAAATATTAATAATTAATTCACCAATCATAATTTGATTCCCATAATATTATTGGAACAAAAATAAACAATAAAAAATTCATCATTAATTAATTATCCATCCAATATTATGAGATTTAAATTCATATAAATATTCATAAAATAATTATACTAACTTAAGAATAAAAAAAATATTAATGAATTGGAATTCATAGAAAAATATCTATAAAATCAATTTGAAATTCATTATCTTTGTGGAAAACATGTGATTAATAATCCTAAAATCAATCTCATTTAATTAATCTTTTTTAATCAATATTATTATTAATTCCACTATTATACAAAGAGAGAATTAATTAAAATGTTATGATTTCTCATAAAATTTGAAGATGTAATATAACCCCTACCTAATTACATTCAAATTTATTCAATTGATATTGGAACAACAATTTTGATATCTAATTCCACTCATTAAAGGAAACTAAGACTCTTAAGAACACTTTTCCACAACTACACTAATGAATATCAATATAGGCCCATAATAAAAAAGTATTCCAATACCTATAGAATTTAAATAAATAATAGAAGAGAAAATACCAATAAATGATGATACAAAAAGCAATATATAAAAAAATCACCTTGGATCACAATAGATTGAATATAATGATTCTACGATAAATCTATTTTGAAATGGATTGATTAAAACTTGTTAGAGATCCATTGAAATTATAGTTCTAGAATAGAGTTGAATGATTTCATTGAAAAATGTGGGTGAGACAAGATATACAGGATAACTTCCATGAAAATTTTCAAGATGTGATTTTTTCACATAATAAATGGTTCATGTTATATGACTCATTGAAAAAACCATCCCATTGATCTAATTAACTAATATCAATTGATATCATGAATATCATGTTTACATTCTGAGTTTAGATATTCAAATTAATCATGTCTAAATCAACCATATTTCATGTCATGAATATATTGAAAATGTCATTAGTCATACCCTATTAAATTATTTATAATTGTCATGAATTATTATTCATAATGAAAACTAAACTCAAACATAATGAATTTCATGTTCATATCATGAACTTCGTATACATTTCAATATCATTTCCCAATCACTATATAACCATCTTTGGGATTTCTCCTACCACCACGAGCTTTAGAAACATGGAATGGTATAGGTTCATTGGATCTGGGCTATTTCATTTTCATAAAATACTTCTACGTTATTGTATGAAGGTAATGTGGTAATCTAATTATACATATAGTGTATTCTCAGTGAATAAAAATTCAATTTTTTAACAAAATATATTTTCCATTAAATTTAATTTATACAAAAATTTTGTTTCATTTCAATATATAGACTAAAAATGTTTGATAAAAACATACATAGTCATACTATTCAACCAAATATGGATAGAACTACATGAATGAACATTTATCTAATAAATTAAAAATAGTTTGATGATATATTTCTATAATATGAAAATATATGAATGTAATCAATAATTTATCATAATTGGTGAAAGAATATATTATCATTATTGTTACAGTGGTGAATGGTTTCAGAAAAACAAATATTAATTTTATGAATCAAATACTATCCATTGATGATAAATAATGATTACATAATGTATGGGAAAATATATGTTTATGAAGCATAGATAGATTTTTTTTAAATCTATTTACCTATAAAAAATAAATAGCAGAAAATTTATATGAAAACATTAATAGTATTAGCAATTGAAATGATATATTTTTCTTCCAATCAACAAAAGATTCTCAAAATGTTTTCTATATTAATAACCAAAAATGATATGAAATAGGTGATGAATAATGGTCAGAACATTATTGTTTATAATATCAAATTGATCATAAAAATTCACCATTGATGTTTAGGATGTATACCAAACCATCAAGAAATATCACGTTCTGTTATCCGTGAAAATGAAATATATTTATCCTTAGAAAACAAATCAATATGTCATTTATTGATGGTAAATTTCAAGATATAATGGTGAATATATATTCAAAAAGTGTAAAATGATTGGTTTGGTATATTAAATCTTTAAAAATGTTGATGATATTGAATTTAATAAAGGTTTGACAAAATTTGATGATCCATGAGAACCTGAAAAGGTGTTTTATAACTATATGATATGTATTCTTGTATAGAATTTATCATTGATCATATTTACATTACAATATGTTTTGATATAGAAGATAAATTTATAAACCAAAATATTTATAGTTTTAATAGATAATGAGAATAATTAATGTTAATATGATGAGATTTTAAAGGAAATCAAACTATTTTTTCATAATAAGATAAATATTTTAAAAAATATATGTGGAATAAAAATGATCAAACCTAATGATAGTTCTAAATATATTGGTTCAAAATTTATGGGAATAAGCATTTAACATTTATTTTACTAATAATATTATTTTTATATAACCATTTATTCCAATATATATTTTTTTATTTTGTTGGTAGTTAAACATGACATGTGAATGGGGAGAGTATTAGGGATGAAAATTTAATATAAATAATATGGCATAAATAATGTAACATGTATGGATATTAAATTATATATGTGATTTATAAATGTTATTTTCTAATGATATTATCTACGATAAAGTTGTTAATGTAATCAATCACTTTCGGTGGATCAAAATTTAAAAGCATTCATTATATATCAATTATTAATTTATATTATGTGGATAAAAATTTCATAAATAAATTCTGTTTGAAAATTTTACCAGAAAAATGATGACATGAAATTTATTTTAACCTTATTATTGTGAAATTTTTCTTCTAAATAATATCCAATGTGTATAGTATTTTTGGGATACATTTATTTATATTAAATATTTTAATAAATTTGTTTTTTCTCTTTTTAGCTTCATCACTAATCATTACCAATGTATAAGTAGGGAAGATTAACATATTATTGAATATGTAATGATAATATTTTATTCATTAATGGGAAGATATAAATCAGTTCATAGAGGCCTTGTTGGAATTTATTTTGGATATATGGTAATTTATAAAATTTAAACTGTGTGATTATTGAATTCATTCATGTTATGTATATTTGATGAGAATAACTATTCAATTAATAATGTGTTGAGAAGAAAATCATAATAAATATTTAATCTCTATAAAATATTTGAAATAAATTTATTATTAATATGTACAACCTATATTCTTGAAGATGAATTGCATAAAGAAGTCCTTGTTGGTCCTATAATTGAGTTCTATCCTTATTAAATAACATGTAAAATCATGTTAATAAAGGCGGAGGGATTATTTTTTTATTTGTTCATGTTTATATGTAAATGTATAATATAAGATGTTACCATAGAATAAATTTAATAATGGAACTATATATTTTATACCATAGTAAAACTGGTTAATAAGTACTGTATATTGATATTGATATTTGATGTGTTTAATATGTTTATATAGTTTTAGTACACAAATAAATAGATGATATCCCTTGAGTATTAATATTAATAAAAAATTATCCCTCAAAAATTAATTATTGATGTGGAATTATATTATTTGTATTTATATATAGCAATATTGATCGAATAATTATTTATAAACTAAATCATAATTTATATTTTATATGAATAGAAGAAATGAACATTGTATTAAGTAATTTGGCTAATAAATTGATGTATTTATATTTTATAATTAATAAAAACTAAAAAATAATTAAAAAAGGTGAAAAGAGTTTAAAATATGTTCATTATGGAAGGAAAATTTTGTTTTAATATGTTTTGAGTTTAATTGAAATCTGAAAATTTTATTTATATTAATGAATTAATAATTTATTTTATATTGTTGAAAGTTTTGAAATGTATAATATAAATTTTTTGATTTGGTTGGAAATAAATTTGATTTATTTTAATGTTTACTATTTATTTGAGATAGATAAAATCAAATTCTAAAAAATTATATTAGTATACTTCCAATATAATGGAAATTTTATTAAATATAAATGAATATATTGTCATCAAATATGTATGGGTATAAATCTTCATGATTTATTGTAAGTATTACAATGATCATTATATTTTTGAAAAACCTAATATTCATAAATATAATTTAACAAAAACAATATTTAAAATTGGTTTTAACGATAGGAAAAATCATGTTTTATCATCTATAAGATAAAAAACTAATCAATTTTTATGAAAAATGATGTCAATATAAATGATGGAAAAAAATATTTAATAAAAAATGTAATATTTTGGAACATTGAATCACCTAGGACACTAAATAGGGGTAATATAATATCATAATTATAGTGAAATTATAGATATTATACTGATGATATTATCTAAATGATTTCAAAAAAATTAAATAAATATATCTCTCCAATGATATAGTTAAAAAATATAATCATTGGGTATATTAAATCATTGATATCTAATATAAATTTATATACATACTAGAATATTTTAATTATTGTATAGGATGAAGTATAATAAATGCATGACAGATCATGAATAAACTATTTTGTTTTTGAGAATACCCTAGAGTAAATTACATCTTATTATGAATATTTTTCAGTTCATGAGGCTTATATAAGAGTATCTCAAATGTTTAAATGCATAAAACCAATGTATTAAGATATTATGTCACATTACTAAGAGTTAAATGTAATCATTTAATGTATTTTTCAATTTATTCATTATTATAAATAGAAGATTCCAATGTTTTCATCAATATTTATATATATCGATTTTTTTTTATTCATTGTTCTTATTTTGTGATTTAGATGGGGAAAATGGGACAATTATGTGGTGAAAAAAGTATCATAATAGTATTATTATATAAATTATAGCAATATCATCTAGAAGAAAATCTGGTTTCTATTGATATTTTAATAATAGAATGAACTATATATTTAAGAGCATTGTTTCATAAATTTCTATGACAAAATAACTACTAAAATAATGTGATTAAATTCTCGGAAGTGTTAAATTTATATTTTATAGGAGATGAAGGTAGAATAAAATAATCCATGAATTAAATTGGAATTTATTTATAATTTTTATGTATAATGTTTTATCATGATATATAATTAATTCATATTATTTATTTTATATAGATGAATAAAATAGAGAATATCATATAAGATGATTGGAAATGGTTTTGAGAGAGAGTGATAATATTGAAGAATAAATTTATATTCCTTATCATCAAAAAACCTATGTAATAAATATATATAGTTATTCTAATAATTAAAAATCATTATGACTAAGGAATTCATGATAGATAGTCGAGGGGAGATTATTTTCCATGATATAACCTCAATTATTGTTGCATGAATATGGAAGTAGATCAAATAATTTAGTGCAAGGGATTTTCTTACATACCTTGATGATAACACTTGATGGAGGAGCAATCTAAATCATGTATAGTGATTATCATGATATGATTTTTTATTTACTAAAAATATTTAAATCGAGATTTTATTTTTTTAGTTGGTTTTATGCATGAATATCATTTTCATATTGATATAAAGTGTTTTAGGCTATCTATGTTCCTTAATTGACTATTAAAAATACAATATCATCCTTGTGTGTCAACGATAATATCCAGAAGACATCAATATAAACAATAATAAAAAAATTAAATTTATAATATTATATATTCAATGAAAAATAGATTTTGAAATAATGAGGTATTAAAACTTTGTAATATATATTTTTTTCAATGCATAGTTTATATAGTTTATGTGATCATGTAATGAAATTTTTCATATACCAATCTCAATCCTTATGTCTTATATATGATTCAAAAAACATAATATTCAAATTTATGGAATTGATACCAATAAATGTTACCCAATATTAACCATCTGAAATATAAAAAATTGATGAATGTATTGTATCAATAACATAACCTATTACCAATAAAATTAGTGTTTTATTGAATTTTGACACACACGTATATGGAAACAAGGATACATATGCAACTTGATTATAAAACTGTAAATCAACCTTTCTAGTAAAATATTCATGCCATAAAACATAAAAAACTTCCTTACAACCTGTGAAAAAGTAAATATTTGAAGGGGGATCTCAAATGGTAAAAATGGTTCAGTATAATCATTAAAAATTGAATTCCATCAATGAGAATAAAATGAGAATAATTATATAATTGAATAATAAATGTGCATGAATGTAAAAGATGAGACTTAATACCCATAAAATTTTAGATAATAAAATATTCAATATAATAAGCATCACAAAAGACATGATTCTTGAGAATCATCAACCATGATCAAAGTGATATTTATAATGGTTATTATAACTATTAAAAAATCATCAAGAGAATAAATTATAAAAAATGGAATAATGTAACCTCATCATCATATCAATATTTTAATCACTATAATATGTTTAATAATAAATATGGTCAATAAAAAAGATAATACCATTTATAATATAATCATTAGTTATGTATTGGTGGGTTATCATGGACACACTAATCCTTGTATTATGATACTACCACTCTACCAAAATTTATAATAGAACCACCAATCAATGATTTAAAATGGATTAAAAATCATTATAAATTTTTTATGAAAACCAAAACTTGAATAATCCACATATATCATTTATTTCAATATATTACACATAGAAATAAACCTCATTCCCTTCATACATTGAGTATCCTATTAGAATGAAACAAGTTCCAGAAAATTATCTTTGAATTAATCATAATCCATCAATTCATTAAATGTCTTTGGTATCATTACAACATATCTATGGTGATGAATATGATCAATTAATATATTTCTTAATTTAATAATAGAAATAATGAATAAATTTCAATAAAAAAATCTATAGGGAAAATACCATTTCTAAATTTAAAATAAATTTTAACAATTAAAATTGTCAATAATTCAATAAAACTGATTTAAATGTAATAAAAAGATTAAAATATTTAATGGATGATTAAAAACATTGAGTGGTCATGATGGTATGTTATATCTTTCATATTGTAAGGGTAAAAAATATTACAAAGTTCACAATTCATTAAAAATTACATGATTTTAATAAAGATCTAATATAATAATTTTTAAAAAATTTATACGTGGGTAAAATGAAATAATACAATCACTGAATAAAATTAAAAAACATTTTTTGTATCATTTATGAAATTAGGGATTTGAAATAGATATTTTCTACGATAAAAAGATGATAAATGACGTTTTTTATTTTTAATTTTTTTTGAACAATGCAAAATAACAAGGAGATAATAATGTTACATAAAAATCAAAATTATTGTAATATATAGATTATTGTAAAACTAAATGTCTATATAAAATAGGGAACATAAAGTTTCATTAATGGGAATCCATGATTAAATAATACAGATTAAATAATATTATTTCATATGCCCCATAACACTTTCGTAACATTTGAGTTATAAGAAACAGTAAATATCTACTTCAAATGGAATATTAAATATCAAAGTCCAAATAATAATCATGATATTAAATATTTTTGGTGAAGTATTTACACCTCAATAAAAATATAAGTTCATAACATAAAAATATATCATATTAAAATAAAATTCCAAAAAATTACCCTTACAATGTTCACATCATTGAATTTGGAATTCTTAAGATGATATACTATGTTTATGAAATTTAATTCCAAATAAATAATGTTGGAATAAAACATAAATGAAATAAATACCATTTTACATATTATAATGAAATAATATAATAAATTAAGAGTGATATAACACAGTTAAGCAAATTGTTTTAAGAAATACCTTACCATATTGTAATTGTTGCAAAAAGAGGGAATTGTTAAATCCTAAAGCATTGGTTGAAATTAGAAATTTTAGTATCCCAATATACACCTGTTATAATAGGGTAGTATAGTGGTAGTTGACGGTCAAGACCAGGGGTAAAACTAAATGACATGCAACCACTGATTTTTAACCTTTTTTTATAAGTGTTTTCATAATGTTTTTTTTTCATTTTATATTCAATTAATGCAACTGGGATTGTTTTATTATTCTTTAAGTAGTTATGGATAATGGTAAATTTTAGGTTTTGAGGTAAAAGGGATAATATTGGGCTTAACATGGGATAGTCTAGGGGATTAGAGAGCGAAAAGGTACATAGATCCTTAATTGATTATGTTCAAACCAACTAAATCTATGAAAGATGGATCTATTACTTGGTATTGGTGTTGATAAAAACCTTAATTTCATAAGATACCCTTCAATGATTGTATTTTTTATAAGCTAAATCACATAGCCTCCTATACACAAATTAGGCCATGTTAATTGATTTAAACATCCCATTGTCATTATCTCATAGATGAACTAAATATAGGGTTTGTGATTAACATAATTAATAGTATTAGGGTTACAAAATTTCAGTTTGGTGATTCATATATATTTTCAACAACCCTTACTCTTTAACATTACCATAATAGGAATATCCACTCATGATAGTATTAATCAAAATTGGAGAAATAATTATAGATATGCTTTGATGATTTAAAAACGGGTGGAATAAAGGAGTTCACAATTAGGGAATTCATATTAAATCATCTATAATTCAAATAATTTGTAAATTCACTCAAACACTTACTTGGAATTATAAACAAGTAGGGTGTTTTGTGTATCTACTAGATAACATTAATGAAAATGGTAAATATAAGTAAAAAATGAATATTGTAAATGGAATGAACAATTTAAGAATGATGAAAAAATGTGGATTCAATTAAAATAGGAATCAAAATTTTGTAAACATGAGTTGTAATAGAAATAATGGATGAAACCATGGAATGAATAACAATATATTGACTTATGAGATGTATATATGTGGTTTTCCACATTATATAAATAATTAGGAATTAATTTATATGATGTGTGAACTTATCACAACGTGTATTATCAACCATATTATTTCTCCACAGATTCTGTATTTAAAGACTTTCATGACACAAATATTTCAAATTGAGAGATATATCTCAATACATGATTGGTATTGGAGACACATGAGAATGGTCAACATCATGATGTGAAATTTGAGTGAGAAGTGGTATTTGAATCATATATGATGTGTATTGAATATTAACATCATTTATTCTATTCATGATTTGTAAATTCATCAAGACTCCATCCATCCACTTATAGCATGTTGTGAATGATGAATACATTTTTCATATGTGCTTTATGATGTGTGACGTTCACTTTAGGAAATTTTTTAATGTTTTTCTTTTGGAGTATTGGATACCTATATAAGGTAAAAAATCCACACAAACCCTTTTAATTAACGAAAAAATGATGAATATATAATTAAATGAATAAATTATTTATATACAAATTGTTATCATCAAATTCCTTTACACATGAACAATTTCTTATTCTAATGTAAAATTGATCACAAAGGGATTTCAAAAGAATATAATTTCAAGTATGACATGTTCACTATATCCAGAAAAATAAAACAATGTGTAGAAAAAAAGGAAGACTCCTATAATAAATAATATAGAGAAAATCATTCATGTCTCACAATTCAGTAACTTATCTAGGTTCTTTATTCTGTTAAATAATATTTCAAAATTTTTCCTTATATTTTATCCCCATTCTGCAAATTTATCTCAGTATTAATTTTCTCTCATCACTTAGGGTAAAAATGTAACTAGATTTATGTTCATCCCCTAAGTCCACATTTATAACCACATGAATTAATTTATTTTAACACCTCTACTTTTAAAAGAAAAACCCTAATTTAATGATGAAGGATTCTAAAAAATGTGTTAAAATGACAGTACTAATGAGATATGGTGGAAAATAGATTAAAATCAATTTTAATTGGAGGTTAATCAATAAATTATAATGATTGAAGGTCATGAATAATGCACTGATGTAACTTCTCAAAGATCAAATAGTGTTCGTTCTCTAAATAACTCAATATTGACCTATGAATATTTCATGTTTCTATCAAAATATACCAGGTTTATTAATTTTTATTTTTAATTTTTATCATTTTTTAAAATCACTTACAATATTGAACTCATATCTATCCCCTTACAACATATGATCCATCAGATGATAGATTGTCCTAGTTTTGGTGATTTTTTACCTTTCTAATACACATCCAAATATAGTTTTCATTATATTTACAAATATTTTATATATGAACATGGTATGAATGAAAAATTACATAATTAATCCTACTCCACAGTATATTAGTCTGGAAAAATTACAATAGTAAATTTCCTCAATAATAAAATAAATTTTCCATCATCATTGAAAATTACCTCACACGTGATCGATATATAATCTTGTATAATACCTTAGTATGGGTATGCATGGATATTTAGTTTTTAACAGATCTATACTATAAATCTTATTAATTGATACTATTGTTCGTATATGAAAAAATGTAAGGTTGTTCTCATGATAAATTAGATAAAAAAATCATTAATCATATTAAAATTTTATTTGTTCAGTGATAAACTCAATAAGATCTCAAAAAATTTTATTATAGGATTATATTCCCCAAGTTTTTCTCATGATATATTTACAAAAAAAAATGAATATGAAATTTATGGTGTAGAATCCACTAATTAATTGGATAGTAAAAGGTATCTTTCAATCAGTCAGGGTATAAAATCATGTAAAAAACTAAACAAATGGTATTTCAAAGGTTTTAACTTTGTATTAAATTACAAAACTCAGTAATCGTGATAAAAAGAAAAAAATCAATAAAACATGGATACCAATAGCTATAACCTAACATTTTTTTTCTATTTAAATGGTTGTAATTATTTTTCATATTTAATGTATGCTTTATGTGAAAAATGACTCATAGAATGGTGAAAACAAGAAATAATACAACATTATTATCAATAAATCATAATAAATAATACCCCATACAAAAAACTAGATAGTGTCTGTAAATTTCTAGAATGTATCATGTGTTATATATCACATATATATTATTGAAAAATTTATTGAAAAAATAAAATTTAAATTATTGAATCAATTGCTCCCAATGTGATATTTATACCAATAAAAATAATGGAAGATGTTTATTTCAAAATGGGATAGCAATAGAATGTGTTAGAATGAAATCACACATTACAGATAAAGCATTAGTATATAGGGTTATAATTGAATGAATTCATTAAAATGATATGTTGAACACAGTGAAGAGTAATGATATGTAGGTAATAAAAATACAGATAAATTAGTATAGTGAAGTTCATGATCAACCTAAATAAATTCTATAAAATGAAATAAAGTACTTATCACATGTCTAAAATAAGATAAATATAAATATTGGTAGCCTCACATTATTTTATAATAATGGATTTATTAGAAAATAGAATGTAAAATGATTTAATCAGTTGCGTTCATATGCTCTGATGTTTTCTACCTCTTATAAGATCTGGTGACTCTATCACTGTGATTTCTGGGATGTTTTTTGGGATTAACCAACTCATGCGAGTAATGAGAGTGATTATCACACATTAAAAATAACATACATGCTCAGTGATGTGGGGATCTTTCCTGGTTATAGATCTCTAGTGAAATTTCCTCATCTTGTCTCCTAAAATTATCAATATCCTAGATCATCTCATGCAGGAGGGGGATGGTGGTGAAACATGTTCATCAATTACCATATGTGAGGAATAAGAGTTAGGCATGGATAATATATAGTAATGAAATGAATGAAATTAAAATATTTTCAAATGACAAAATATTCAGAGAAAGTATATAAAAAGTAATGACGTATTTGTGTGAAAAGGAATACATGTTGTGGAAAAAATTCACCCACATAGAATTGGAAAAATGGGGTAGGAGTATTAGTAAAAATTAACAATAATGGTATCTGTAACGGGTAGTTTCATCTAAATAACACTACCATGAAATGGATCTCTCAGTTTATCCATCAATAATGATGTCTTCTACTGGTGTGAGGGCCATAGGTTGGGAGGGTAGAATGGTGTGTCCGACAGTCTAGGAAAGGTAGCAGTTTATGGAGAAGTGTTATGGGTTTTATCAGTGGTGGAATGGGTGTGGTAATAGGCTAGGGAGTTGTAGTGGTGGGTTTCTTATTTGGAAGTGGTTGAATTATTAGCTAAGGTGGTGAAAAAATATGGGTTGAAGACATGGTTTTCAGGTGCCTTGTCAACAGCCTTGATGTATCCCAATTCTCATCAATAGATGTCATAGTCCATCCTAAGAAGCCGCATTTTTTGGATAAGGAGGACATAAATCAACCACCCCATTCCTAGGTATGTGAGGTTAATGTAGCTTAGAAGACCAATATGTTTAGAATGAATGGTGATGATGGATCCATGAATCAACAAGCCTCGAGTAAACTTCAAATGCACACTAAATTAAAAGGCTAACTGATAGACTATGTTAACAGATAGTACTACCAAGGTTGAAGTGAAAATGATATTTCTCATTAGCATCACACTCACATGGGAAACTACATAAATGAACCAGGTATGATTTAATGATTAATAAAGGATCCTATGTGAAACACCATTACGGTATGTGGACATCGACATATGATGATCACATATACTGTAAGAGTTTTAAAGATCATTCCCTAGAATTGTTTTGGAATCCAACTTCTTATCTCAAGATAAATGGTCAGGATGATAGTGTAATGGATGAATTCAGTGGTGTAGAGGTTTATTTTGATGCTAAATATTACGACTATGATCTCTTAGAGCCTCTCACCCATCCAGAATAAGCTGATGTCAATGACTAACTCAAAACTGGTCAAGAGCACGAGTAAGGGATCTCTAAATGTCTTTTTATACTCATTGAAATTGGGAGAGTATCATCCTGTCAAGGATGTGGAGGACCTCCAGGGTGATCCGAAGCTGAATGAGCATGGGAAGATAAAACGTGTTGTTGTTCTGCAAAGGTTTCTCCTATTGGTGGACTAATCGAACATATTTATCTTGTGTGTAATGATGAAGGATATGATGTATATTGGGATAGACCGGGCCATTAGACCCAATAATGGTATAATGAGACTTAGTGGTGGATAAATCAGATGTGTAGGTAGATTCATAGATGGATTATGATGAAGCGAAGGTTGATTGATGTGTGGAAACCCTTCTATAGTTTAGTAGGGGTGAATCTTTATTCTCGGGTGTGAAATCAGTAGTGCTAGTGTACCAGATTTTTGTGGGTCATTTTTGACACAAAAAATTGAGGATAAGGGATATTAGGATGGGGATACAGTCATTGTATGAGTAAGATGTAGATTCAATAAGAATTTGGTAAGGGAATTGGAGTGGCAACATGTAGTGGGTCATGCAAGAGGGGAGTGGTGAGAAATGAGGGTTGGGGTGGTTGTTATGAGACCTAGGTTAATGACTATTAACATTCTTATAATTTTACATAATTCATTATTACATTATGTGTAATGCGTGAAATTTTTCATTGTATGGGTCATGAAACATACACATCATGTATATAGTACACGCTGTGTAATTTTGAAATCTTTCCTCTTTGTGAACCATGTCATGATCCATTACACATAGCATGCCATGGGATTTTCAAAAGTTACATTACCCTATATTACAGTGAAATGAGAAACTACTAGGGTATCACATCCCTAGTAGAAGATTCTTCAAAACAATCTCATAAAACTATACATTTATATAACTGAACCACAAGACACCCATCTCCCACTTGTTAGAGAGTAATTATCTTATGAATTTTGAATAGGCAAACACTTGATTTTTTTTTAGCAATTACGATTTTGATATGAAATTGCTTAATAATTTTTAAAAATTACATATACATCCCTCCAATTTTTTATTTCTACATTATTTTTGATATGGGTACAATTTGTTTATAAGATGATGGTGCTATGTAAATTTCATATTTATATTTATCCTGTTTTGGAACATTTCAGCAGTAGTTGATTCCATATTTTTCTCCAATAAAGTGCTATTTTCACATTAATCTTGATTTTCATTAATAACTTTTCTATGTTTCATAGTTTGGTATGTATTATTTTCTTCTCCACAAAAAGTTTTCTAAAAATCCATCATATTTATGATCCATATTAAAACTACCATTATAGTGACCGTCTTATCAATATCATTCACATTACATATCTTTTGTGGAATACCTAAAATTTAAACAAACCGAATTAAGAACACAATACTAGTCTAGTGCCTTTGGAAACATGGAATACATAAACACTGATACATAAGTGACCTAAATTATCTCCCAAATTGTTCTTTTTGACTAGAATCCTTCATTGAAACAATAACCATAATACATATATTCACAACTTGGTTAAGGAAACATAATAACGGATGAGATCAAATGCTCTGTAAGCATAAACAAGGGAGACATTTAATCATAAACATGAGCATAAGGCTATGAAAAATGATATCATGAAAATAGAAGATCATAACAGGTATATCAAAGAACATTAAATAAGTGTTGATAGTTCATAAGACATGAATCATAATGAAATAAAGAGAATCATACATGAAAGAATAAAATTGTGGTAATACATAAGAATATACTCATTTCCATATTTTCCAAGGCTTTATTTTCGAGACCATCTTAGTGGACAATGTCCATTACTAAATTGGGTAACCCCCATTCCAGCCCTATACTTCTAAACCGACTGACCCTCATTACGTCCCTATGTTATGGAAATGAGTAACCCTATTTCCAACACTGTATTACTAAACTGAGTAACCCACATTCCAACCCTATCTATCTCATTATATATAAATTTATACCCAATGCATCAGAATGAGATATAGGTCCGAAAAATCACATAATTAAATCTTACATACATGTCCCACAAGATCATAAATGAACATATCATAACCTAGGAAATGAAATGAGATTTATAAACATGTAAACATATCATAACCTATGGACATATACTTGTTTCAAAATCATTTCATCATAAATATTAGCACTGAAATTATGTGGGTTTAAAAAGCATATATCTCATGAAAGAAATATTTGATTCATGACATCTTGAAATTAAAAAATAATCCAATCAGATAAAGAATATGAATGAAGACATTTAATAATTCCCCACAAAGAAATTATAATTCCAATTATTGTAATCTTAGATGTGAAATATGAAACGTCATGGTTCCAGATGCCACCCAAACATGACCAGTACCCTGTTGGTCCCATGGCCGCAAGAGCAATTCCATAAATTCCAGAAGATTCCAATTAGAAGCGATCTCCTTTGGTGTGATAGTGGGGAAACAATGAACTCATTGGCAGAGTAACGTGGAAGAAAGAAACATATAAAAATAGAAGAAGCAGTAATAACATGCAATAAATAAATAGCGGAAGACTAAATGTAATAAAAAATTAGAGAAAATATATAATTGATGCAGGATACATATGTCTAGGAAAGTAGCCAAACAATTCACAATGATGTAATACAGTACTAAACCAATGTAAATAATGAAGACTAATAAACTCTAGCTCCATCATAATCCTCGGCTTGGTCCCATTCTATTCAACTCTAAAACAATAGAGTACCTCATGTAGAAGGGATCTTTCTATTATCTATAAATTTGAAAATAAAATTTTTTTGGGCCCAAAACATGACACAAATTGGATTTGAGACTAATCCCATTTGGAAACCACCCAAATATCTGTTCCTAATAGTTAGTGAATATATATGGTAAGAAATAAATAAAATTAAGATGTAAACAAGGAAGTACTAAAAAGTAAACAAACCTAAAGTTTCAATTGAATTCCTTTTCATATATCAAGTATGATTACAATCAAAAACAAGTGTCCCTCTGGTAAGTACTCATATCTTAACCCATTTGGTTCAAAAAAACCAGCACAAGTAACCATGTGGGAAGTACTCATAGCTTAACCCCTCTTGTTCAACTATAGAAAAGTCTCTCTAAGGAAGAAATCATTGTCAACTCCCCCTGTGGTCTTTTATATGTAAATTATAGACACTATATGGATGAAATCAACATGAAATTCCCCTTGTGTCTCACAATGTGGATCTACAAACACTCTGTGAGAGAACCCGAATCCATCCCCCCCATGGTCTCATAACATGGAAATTAAACAGACACATCGGGGAAGCCCTCAACATTCATTCCTCCTATGTTCTACTATATTAATTTCCCATATCCCTGTGTAAATCAATCATGAACAACAATGTTCAACAGCCAATGTAAACCTTAAGTAAAACTTAGATAACATCTTTGAAGAACTACTTTTCTATAAATCTACAAGCATATAACAGAAACATATAATATCACTCTATCCTAACAACACAAGGCATGGAAAACAAGCATCCTAACCAAAAACACTAGACCAAACGATCAATATCAAAATAAACATGGGAAACACATCCAATTCATGGAAGAAACCTTGTTCACAAACAATATCCTTAACTAAAGAAAACAAGTATAGCTGGCATCAACAGGGTTAAAATACCTAAAAATTCAATTCTCCAATATATGGTATTGGGAATATTTTCACATAAAATTAAATGACTAACTACAGATAGGTCCAAACCACCTTCCTCAGAGTATTATGTTCTATATACTCTTTCATCAGCCCTTGAATAATCATAGAACATCATAGATCATCAAAAAGATCAAAAATGTTAATCCATTAATATATTAAGAGAGGGGATAAATCAAGAGGTATGGCTCTATAATAATAAATAACTCACAGTAGTGATTCCAATGAAATCGATGGTGGTTGATTTAGAGTAGGGATGGTCGATCAGGTGCTCAGGGAAGAATATTCGATCCCAGTTGCTCCTGGACGAGGCGAAGCCAGAAGAAGGGGTTCTGTGAATGATATGTGACCCCAGTCCATTAAATAAACATCATGTATTTTAAAAGTACATGGTGTCTATATTCCTGTCTAGGCCTAGCTTTAGGCGGTCTCTAGGTCAGCCCATACTGCCATATACTCGTCCATTACACAGCCAGTACCTGGTCACCCACGAAAACCGGGTACACGGCGTGCACTCCAAAGTACATGGCATGTACTCCTAAAATTTCTAGAAAAACCTATTTTTTCTCAAAACACTATAAAAGCATGATCCATACCTGAAATTAAGTTCTGTATTCTTACAAACACCCCCTTATAAATAAATTTGTCCTCGAATTTCCATAAGAAGGTGGTGAAGAAGAAGAATCCTCAAATAGCTCTGTCCACTGCGATCGTACATCAGTTCCATCTCCCAAGTCTCATACTATACTCACCCATGCTGCCATATCACTCGTACTATAGGAATAGACCGGCCATGGAGAACACTTGCATTGTGATCAACAATATGTATAGGATGATCCTCGAATGATGTGTGCACCTCCAACTTGACCTCCTCGGGATGGAAAACATGATAAGGGTATGAGAAGTAACGTCGTAGCTGTGAAATGTGGAAGACGTAGTGCATAACCCGATAACTCTGAGGAAACTATATCCTATAGGAAACCAGCCCGACTCTCTTCAAAACCACAAACGATCTAACATATCTCGTTGAAATCATGCCATTTTTCTTAATCCTTATGTGTTCCAACCTCAATGTGATATGCAGAAAAACATGGTCTCCGACCTCAAACTCCATAGGTCATCTCCGTCGATCAGCGTAAGACTTCTGTCGTGACTGTGTAGTATCCATCCTATTCTAAATCAGCTTCACATGCTCTATGGTTTCTTAGATAAGATGAGGTCCGAAAATTACTTCCTCTCTTGCTTCTAGCCAACATAAGGGTGATGGGCATGGCCTACCATACAAGACCTCATAAGGTTCCATATAAATACTTTCTTGAAAACTGTTATAGTATGAAACTTCCACAAGAGGTATGTGCTTCTCCCAAGAATCTCCAAAATCTAGGATGCACACTCGAAGCACGTCTTCCACCACCTGTATCATATGCTCGAACTAGACATCTGTTAGGGGATGGTAAGTCGTACATAGAAGTACATGTGTACCCAAACCCCTATGTAATCCCTTCCAAACCCATGATGTAAAATGGGTATCCTACTATGAAATAATAGAGTGTGTAACTCCATATAAATGTACAATCTCTTCAACATACATCCTTCCCCGCTCTTCCACACTAATGGTCTCCTTGATCAGTAATCTGTACGAAACCTTCATGAGTCCGTGAATGAAAACCCAGACTATGTCATTCCCTTGAGGTGACCTCAGAAAATCTGTCACTGAATCCATTGATATATCGTGCTACACCTACACAGGAATAGGTAACTACTGAAAAATCATTGCTGGTTTTTGATGCTCCTACTTCATCTATTGATAGGTGGAACACCTCATCAGAAAACCAGAAACAACCCACTTCATGCCTAGCCACCAATACTGATGGGGCATATCTCGATACATCTTGGTGATTCCAAGATGAACTTCCCAAATAGATGAATTAAAGTCCCACATTAGCTCATCATATATTTCTTCTGAAACCCATATGCGTCCGTGTAATAGAAAGATGTCATCCTCTCCTATGATCCATCCAAGAAATAGGTTCCTCTCTTGACAAACTCTCCCGTATAACTTGTACTTTCGAGTCTGATACCAGCCTCATTTGCACTTGATCATGAAGTGTAAAGGTAACATATACACAAGAAAAAAACATCTTATCATGTCTGTCATGCACCTCCAAATTCATCTTAGATAACAGATCCATAAGATTCCACTCACTAATGGACTCCTGAAATACCTGTATCTGAGTCCTCCTACATAACGCATGAGCCATTGCATTTCCATTCCCAGGCATGTAGGCAAGCTCAAAATAAACTGACTAAAGGTACTCAACCCATTTTCACTGTCTCAAATTAATATCATTCTATGTAATGAAATATATGAGTCCTTATTGATCGGTGAAAACTAAAATATTCTCTCCCAAAAGATAATGTCTCTAATAGCATAATGCATGAACAACGATAGACGACTCGAGATCATGCATCGTGTAATTCCTCTAATGTGGCCTCAACTGCAGAGACTCGTACGCAACGACTCCTTCCCATTGCAGAAGCACTTATCCCATTTCAATACATTATTCATCATAGGAAATATTATAACTCTTTTCTGGCTCTGGAAATACTAGTATCGGTGATGATGTCAATCTCCCTTTCAACTTATGAATGGCTGAGTGACAGGAATATGAACACAATTACTTATCACCCTTCTTAGTTAGTATGTTCAGTGGCATGACAATGCTTGAGATTTCCTATATGAAACGTCTGTAGTAACCAGAATCCCTATAAAAATCTCTACCTCAATGACTCTCTTTGGCTTCTCCCAGGTAACTACTGCCCTCACATTCTCGGGGTCTACTGATACTCTTGTCTCTGAGATAACATAACCTAAGAATTGAATTCATTCTATCCAAAGGTGGAATTTTGAGATCATATAATATAATTTATGCTCTCTCAATGTACCCAAAACAATATCAAGATGTGTGGTATGGTCATGTCGAGTATGTGAGAACACCAAGATATCATCCACGAAGGCTACAATGAATCAATATAAATATGGATGGAACACTCGGTTCATCAGTTTCATGAAAACTACAGGCATGTTCATGAGAACAAACAACATAACCACATACTCATATAGACCATACCAATTATGAAAGGTTGTAAGATGTATATTATGTGGTCTAATGCACAATTGGGGATAATCAGATCTCAAGTAAATATCGAGAACACCCGAGCTCCTCGGTACTGATCAAAGAGATAATCAATCCTCGGAAAGGGATATCAGTTCATGATCGTCAAGTGGTTTATTTTCCGACATTCCACAAAAAGTTTGATGGTTCCATCCTCCTTATTCGCAAATAAGACAGCTGAACCCCAAGGAGAAGTACTAGGTCAAATGAAACCATTAGCATGTAACTCCACTAACTCTTTCTGGAGCTCTTGTAACTATGGGGTAGCCGTCCTATATGAAGGAATGGACACCAGTGTTACTCTTGGCACAAGTTCAATAGAAAAGAACACCTATTGCTATAGATTCAAACCTGGAAGGTTCTCTGGGAAGGAATTCTAGAAATAATCAATCTTTGGAGGAAATTCCAACTGTGAAGTATCCTAGGTATCATGATATAAACTAGAAATCTGGTTTGTAACTCCTCCCATGCCATGTTGCTCGGGTCTTTATCTACATGCCTGGACATTCCATTCTCCCTTATGAAGAAACAAATTCCATCTAAGGATGTGAAACTCACACTATGGTGATAGTAGTAAAAAAGACTATTAGGGAACCAAGCAGTCCAATATACTAATGAAATAATATCCTATTATCTCTAAGCCATGGTGGTCTCATAAGAAGTGAAATCTGCTGACCTCAATAGGGAACTCCTTGCACTGATGTACAATAACTTTCCTTTTCCCCAATGGAGTGTACACAGACAGAACATAAATAGAAGTAAATATACTAAGTCTATGGCTCTCGACAACAACATCATATATGAAACTATTGTATTTCCCAGTATAGAAAAGTGAAGAAGCTGAAACTGAGGTAAGTAGGATCGTACCACGAATTGTATAGGGTCTGAGGTCCTTCTCCTGCTGGATATACTCCACTACAAAACTGTGGAATGTACCAAGACCTTGTGACCTTTCCTGACCACCCATATTTGATCCATCATGTTTCCACTGAATTCCAGCCGACTAGCTACCACAACGGTGACCTCCACCTCAATATGAACGACCATAATAACTTTAGTTTCTAGACTGATGGAAATTTGGTGGTCCTGTACCGGAACGAGGAGTCATAAAAGAACCACTGTCCCTAGTTGATGTTGGGAAAAAACTAATAGAACCACTATAGAAGACTCATCATGTTGCAGGATTGGCACTCAACTGGGTATCTCAAGAAATATGGCCCCGTATGCCTTATCTTCCCGCACTGGTAGCACACAACCTGGCTACCAGATGAAGTATCTTTCTTCCTCGGATCTCGGTGTGTAGACAACGTATGAAACTTCCTCCTGTTAGTTGGAGGTGTATCAACTTTGTATGCTGAGCCTCCTCGATCACAGCACCAGAATCCCTCTAATTGCACTCTATAATGAGAATATGGTTGAAAATATATAGGTGATGGAAGTCAACCTGAATATGTTTACCTGAAATCTAATGTCATTGATGAGACTATCCTCAAACTTCCTCACCATAAATAACTCATCACCCCCTGTAATCGGTTTGATGTGTTGCAGCTATGTGAAACAAGAATATTAATCTATGACTGATAGTGTACCCTACAAATAATGCATGAAACATCAAGCTCAATTGGAACCCAACGTCTCTGGGTAGAAGTAGAATTAGAAGGTATGTTGGAACTAAACCCAAACCATAACCTGTTGATGTCCTACCCGTGTGATAAAATCCCACCATCTCCTAGAGGAATCCCGAAACATATACGTATGGAGCATCCCCTATTCTATATGGCGTCTCTAGATGCTCAAAGATAGATAGCATGGCCTTAAGACATGACTCAGTAGCCTGAGGTCCTACATCCCATGAAAATGTTGGAGGATCTTGCTGCTTAAAGACCCACATAAAATTTTCCATGGATGGGGTGGAAAGTGGTTTTCCCTAGAAGGTATGTATAAACCTCATGAAACCATCTTGGAAATGTGCCTATTCACCGGTATCCAAAATGATGACTGGATCCAAGACAGGCACGATGGGAGGATCTTCTAATAGGCCCTAATCTACATTGTCTGGTGTCTGATCACTGCTATTTATCTAGTGTACGACCAAATGGCATCCTACTAGAAAGACTCTATAAGTTCAAACACACACCTTAGATCAAGATTAACAAGGACGTAAACATATAAGTGAAATAAGGTAACAGGAGAGATAAAGCATTCAAGATTTCTAAAATGTTGATAGAGGACATATACAGCTCCTACATGGCATGTTCCCTTAAATATTAACATGGGCCTTCACTCCTACCAACCCTTGTAATGTAACGCCCTATAAACACATGTTGTTCTTCCAAGACAAGGCATGTACTTGAATTATTTTCCCCTACTCGAGTTCTTTTACTATACTCACCCACACGGTTCCACTAGAATAATACTACACGACGTATTCTTCCTAGACACGAAGTCTACTAGAATGAACTTCACCAACCTGTGATGTTTGTCACATGATCGGTTATAAGGCTAACTCTACACGACATGTACTAACTACCTATAATCCACCCATGTCGTTAGTCACATGGCCAAACACATGGATCCTAAGATACGGAGTGCGCATATGGTGCACGTTGTTTCCCACAAAAAATTTCCCATCCCCATGTCTCTTCCCACACAACCATTGACATAGTTAGAAACTAAATGGAGTGTACATAATGTACATGTCATGTACGTAAGAAAAACAGTTCCTTCCTAAAGCGAAGGATGCATGGCATGTATTATATAATTCACATCATGTATTTTGGGTCATTCCGGATAGTAAGCTTCAGAAACTACTTTGGAATCCCAAATAACAATGAAACAGACATCAAAGTGCCAAATTCCGATCTGTGGGGGCCCATACACCCTGTGAATAAAAACATGGCATCATATTTATGTAAAATAAAAGGAATAAAAAAATCAATGATCCACCAAATAAAAATCCTTTAGGGGATATAACACCTCAAAAACCAATGTTTTTCACTCATTCAAACGAAACCTTATATATTAGAAATACTGTATCAAATACTAGGTATTCTGTCAAGGCATATATCACTGTAGCATTTATATCTAGAAAAACATCTATCACAAAAACATGTAATCGGTAATGCATCCTAAATGGTCTTGAAACAATGCAAGACATGTGATCTCTTGCAAGTTCCTATATACTCCTTGAGATGGAATACCCTCATATCAATAGGTTGAAACAGAAATAGATCCTTGATATTATCAATATTAATAGCACAAAACATGTTAATCACCCAAATATGAATCCAAATTAACTGTAATAATTTAAAACCCAAAAACAATTCAATAATCAATGTAAATTAGATTTTCTGTGTACACAAGTTTACTACTTCCACACACAGCTTATTACAAATTACATATTCCATCCTATCCTTGAATATATGATCCAAAAAAATTCTAGAATAAAAGAATTCATCTAATACCATTTGGTAATGTCTCAATTTCAGGTGCTACCCAATGGTTCCTCGTACCCAGTTGGTCACATGGCCTCAAGCACATTTCGCAAAATTCCAGAGGCTGCCTACTAGCAGAGAGAGCCTTGGGTATTATATTGGGGAAACTATGTCCTCATTATTATAGTAATGTGGTGGGAAAAAATAAGTAACAATAGTGGAAACAATAATAACCTGAAATAAGTAAACATAGAAAGACATAAAGTAATAAACAACTAGAGAACATATATAACTGATGCATGATACATATGACTAAGAAAGTAGTAAAAAAAATCACAATGCAGAAATATAGTAATAAAACAAAGAAAAAAGTAAACAATTAAACTCCAGTAGCTTCGCATGCCTCAGAATGGTCCCTTTCTCTCGAACTCCACAACAATTAAGTAATTGAAGTAGAAGGGAACTTTCAGTTATCTATAACTGCAACAATACAATCTGTTTAGTCCCAAAAGCATGACCCAAATAGGGTGTGACATGAATTCCAGTAGACAACCACCCAATTATTTGTGCCCATCATTTAGTGAATATATATGGATGGAAATTACTAAAATGAAGCAGTAAACAAGGAAGTAATCAAAAGTAAAAAAACTATATATCTAATTGAATTTGTTTTCATATATCAAGTAAGCATCTAATAAAAAACAAGTAACCCTCTATGAAGTACTCACAACCTTACCCCAATAGTTGGAAAAAACATTAACATGTATCCCTGTAAGAAGTTCTCACAGTCTAACCACTCTGGATCAAATTTAGCAAAGAATCTAGGGGAAGAACTCACTATAAATTACCCTTATTGTCTTTTTTCTGTAAACTAGAGACACACTGATAAAGCACTCCATGTTCAATTCCCCATTTGGTCTCGCAACGTGGATATTAAGGAACTCTGAGGGAGTACTCACATCCATCCCTAATATGTTATCAGAACATGAAATGTAAAAAGACACTCATGGGAAGCCCTTATAATCCATTCCCCTTATAGTTCACTACACCTAGTTTCTATATCCCTATGTAAATAAATCGTTCATAATGATGTTCAACAGCCAATTAAACCTTAATAACTACTTAGATAAATGTATTTAAGAACTACCTGGCTAAACCACTACAAGCATATAAAAACATCAGATAATATCAATCCACTTAACAAAAATGGGCAAGGAAAACAAGGAACCTAACCAAAAAAAGCTGGACAAAACGGTCAACATCAACACCAACATGGGGAACACATCCATAGCATGTAAGAAACACTATTTACAAACAAGATCCTAAACTCATGAAAACAAGCATAGCAGGCATCAACAGGTATAAAATCCCTAAACATGCAATTCCCCAATATATTCTATTGTGATGTTTTTCACATAAAAGTCATTGACTAACTACAGAAATGCATAAACCACCTACCGTGGGGGTTATACGATCGATATACTCCGAAATCGGCCCTTGAATCGGCATAGAATGACATAGATCTACAAAAAGGTCAAAAATTTCATCCTTTAATATCTCATGGGAGAGAATAAATCAAGAGGTATCACGCTAAAAGAAGGAATAACACATCATGGAGATTCCACCACAATCGATGACAGTTGATTTGGAGCATAGATAGTCGATTGAGGGATCAAAGAAGAATCATCTCTCACCGTCACTCCTGGAAGAGACGGAACCTGAAGTTGAGCTTTCTGTGAATGAGATGCGGCTGCAGTCTATTTAATGAAATAAAAGAAAAATTACTCAAGGACTATTTAAAATGTACACGGTGTGTAAATGTTATTACCAAGCCTTGCTTTAGGAAGCCTCTAGGTCACCCCACATGGCCATGTTCTTGGAAGTTACACAGCCAGTACATGGTCACCCACAACAACCGGGTACAGGACTTGTACTCCAATGTACACAGCATGTACTCCTTAAATTTCCAAAAAAACTCATCTTTTTCTCAAATCACCAGAAAAGCAGGATCCATACGTAAAATTATGATCCAGGATCTTATAAATTAAATTTTAATGATCTTTCATAAACATTTCATGAGGACAATAATTCATTTTTTTCTATGAAAAATGACTTTTATTTCATAAAACATTTTTTAAAACATTCTTCTTTTAAAATAGCTTTAAAAACATATGAAGTATAATTTTAAGAAAATAAAAAAAATTAAATCAATTTTTCCTTGATAATTAACTGAATGTATATTTTGAAATCATTTTTTTAAAATAGGGATTTTGAATATACAATATTTCTAACCATAGAGGGAGTTGGTTAGATTTTACTAAAACATTTTATTATGTACCAAATAGTATAAAATCGTACTAACAAATGATAATATCAAGAAAAAATAGTTGATATGATAACTCATGAATATTCTTGAATTATAGATCAGAATATTTCATCAAACTAATAATAAACATAAACGATATTAGAAAAAATAAAGAGATTGTATCAATAAACTCTTATATCTTGGTGGCAAGGGATCAAACTATCCATGAATGAATTTGAAATTAAATTTATCTTAACATATATTTAAAACATGGATATTAATGATATGACATTAAAAATGGATC
Source organism: Viscum album (assembly GCA_963277665.1). NCBI lineage: Eukaryota > Viridiplantae > Streptophyta > Magnoliopsida > Santalales > Viscaceae > Viscum > Viscum album. The sequence goes on along the minus strand of OY728137.1, from coordinate 2,079,623,710 downwards.
TATATACACCTTAAAAAAGTTTATGTGCATAACAAATCATGAGTCTCAAAGATGGAAAATTGAGACAAAACCGTTTTACCGATTTGGTAACTTTTGAAAGTTAAAGCCCATGAAAGAAGGGTCATAGAATGGATATGTCAATACCCATAACATTAAGTATAAAATAAATATAATTAAATATTGGGAAGAATTTACACCACAAAAAATCAATGAGGGGTGAACCTATATTATATATTACAAAAATTAAAAGTGGGATGAAAATCCCTCGACCATGTGTCTAGACACTCTCCATACTCATACAAGATTCTTGTATAATAGATATATGTTTATTATACATCATTTAAAGAGGAATATTCTCATAAATAATACCGTATATATTTTTATTATTAATTTATATTATTCTCTTGTTAATGAACCTATGTTAAGCTTTCACATTGGGTAATATTCACTTTGTTCTTCACATATGTCTTAATTTGTTATATCATTCATCCTTATACTTATATCATGATTTCCAGAATATAAAAAAATTATATAAATATCAGGTATATAAATAATATTTATATTATAATAATCTATAAAATAATGAATTACATAATGTAATACAATATTCATGGAGATGGTAAACTGTACGTACCCAAGAACACTATTTTCCGTCTTTATTATCACATTGAATGAAATTATGTCAATGAACAATATATATGTGTGTGTGTGTGTTTACACACACACACACACATATATATATAGTTATTAAATTTACATTAATATATCATATATGTCATATAATTTCTTTAAAACCATCCTTAATATATTGCAGGTGGTGTGTGAACGAATAACATCATTTTGAGGAGGCGATAGACCACACTTACTCAAACGAGTGTATCATATTAACACCAAATAGATGTAAAAAATATGTGTGTCTTAATAGGAATAAATAAGATTAATTACATAATAAATATATTATATTAAAAATATAAATATATTTTAAATCATAATGCCCACCATGATTGGTAGTAAAGTATAAATGATCAATCATTGTTTGATGAGGTAGCAGTTCACCGTACATAGGAACAGTGTGTTAAACATCCATAAGATGGAGGTTTGTGTATTTTTACTTCATTAAAATATCATAAAAATATCCTAGTACATGTTAGAAAAATCTTTTGTCACAGAATAATGGAATAAAAATATTTTTGGGAATGGAGAAAGAAACTAATGAAAATAGATTGAGAGAAGATGTTACCTCTTAATCGGGTAACTCCATTTGGTTTTTTCCAAAAGGATTCCATGATAATTTCTCATCCCTAATGGGTGATTCAATTTATATTGAAGGATATTTATTAGGCTAATTGGGGAGATCATGGATGAACATAAAAGATTTTATTGGTGTGAGGAATGGTTAGATGTGGTATTATTTATAGGCTAGAAAAGAGCTCACTTGATATTTTTGGAAACAAGTTAGGTGTGCACATGTTCTTACCTATGAAAAGTCATAAAAGACCAAACAAAACCCAATAAGGGAACTTTCATGGAATAAATATTGATATAAAATAGGTTTTGGAAATGTTTCTAGGTCATTTTGTCCCTCCATTTTCAGGTTTAGTCCCTAGTTATTCTTAATTTGGTTATAACTGGTATGATTATTTTTAACCACTTTTACTAATCATAAATGTCAGAAATTAATAGTTTCTTATTAGACTCAAAATATTAGACTTAATAAAATTGTGTTTGTTTAATTTTTTAAATTCAATTCATAGAATCTAAAAAATTAATATTAGTTCTAATCCCCCAGACGACATGGAATAAGAAGGTTTTAAAGTAAAAAAAAGTTCAAAACATTGTTATGATTTTATATTTAGTATAAAAGTGAAATAGATTATAATGAATTAAATAGAATTAAAATATTTAATATTTATCTAATTTTTCATTAAAAATATTTATAATATAATTTTGAATTAATTATTAATGGGAGAAATTGGCAGTTTTAAGATAAAAAGTATTATTTTTCACTATTTATTAAAAATGATGTTTCTCTAAAAAAAACCAACAAAACACCACTTGGATAATTTCATCATTATGAATTATAAATGATTTTTATTTATTCAAATTAAATTATATATTTGTATAAAATTAATATTATATTTAAAATACCTTTACTCGAGAAAACAATGTTTTCAAACAAAAAAAATTAAAAAAATTATATGTTCCATTATAAAATTCATTTTGTTATATATAAAAAATTAAAAACAATATTTTACAATTATTTATTAATATTCATATAACTATGATAAACAGAAAAGTTATAATTTTTTTAAATAATAAAAACATTAAAGAAATATGATTTTTAGAAATTTAGTGTTGCATGTATTATACACCAAGACAGTGTTTTGTGTATCATATGCCAACTCAGTGTTGTTTGAAATATACAAAAAATCAGCGTTTCATGTAATGAATGAAATTTTGGAATAGTGTGAAATGAGTCATTGACCTTGTTCACTTCAAGATATAATTTTTATTTTATTTTAAAAAACATCCACTAAAATTTATGGTGTTACATTCTACCCCCTTAAAATAATATTTTCCATCCAAATTTGGTACTCGAGTAAAAACTATTATGGATAATTATGCTTCGTCATAACCTCAATTTCCCACATGGATTCCTCTAATTTGTGATTTCTCCACAAAACAATGACTAGGCAAGTGTTCTAGTTTCGTATAACATTTTCTAATCGATCCAGAATTTCAACTGGTTGTTCCCTATTAGAAAGATACTACACTTGTTGTATGACATTTAAGTTCAATAAATGAGAAGGGTCAGGTATGTACATCCATATGAATAAAAAATAGAACACATCATGGAATTGAGACATATTTGGAGGAAGTTCCAACTAATAATCTACCATCCATATATAATCATGAATCACAAAGGGACCAATATACCTTGGTCATGACTTCCTTTTTTTCCTGAATCTCATAACATTATCCCAATGTGAGATTTGTAGATAAAACTTTTCACCAAAATCAAATTCTATATCATGTCAACGGTTATCTACATACATTTTTTTCAGGCATTGATCTACATTGATATGTTTTTGAATGGTTCTAACATTATAAATCATTTTTTAGCAATCTCTTTTCCTAATTGCTTTATTTTTTCAACCTCATATAAACATGTTGGGGGTCTACATTTATTCCCATTGAGGGCATCATACGGTGCCATATGAATTCATGAGTGAAAGTTATTGTTTTATGAATGATCAACTAGAGGAAGGGGATGTTCCCAACCACCTTTGAAATCCACAAAACAGGATCTCAACATATATTCTAGGATTCCAATTTATCTTACAGACTGACCATATTTTTGAGGATTTAATAATATGTTAATACTCAATTTTGTATCACGTGCATTCTGAATACTTCATCTAAACATTGAAGTAATCTTCATATCCCAATATGATATAATGAAATGTGGTAATCCATGAATCATTAACACATCCTTAAATCATATTCTAGGAAACTGATCAAGGGATAAATCCTCATTGATGGAAATAATTTTTTTTAACTTAGTAAGGTGGTCAGCTACTACCCATATATCATTATACCCTTTAGAGTTGTTGGGTAGTCTAACAGAAAAATCTATTGCGATTTTCTCCCATTTCCATTATTTATGGGTAATGGATGTAATATCCATTTAGAATTTTTTTCTTTCAGCCATTACTTGTTTGCATACCAAACACCAATATATAAACTCCATGATGTCTCTCTTCATTCCATTCCACTATAAGTGTTCTTTCAAGTCCCTATACATCTTCGTATTTCTAGGACTAATATAGAATGTATAATTATGAGCATCATCAAAATGGACCTTCTACAAATCTAGCATTGGAGGAACACATGCAGAGTTCTTGATACTTATCATTCTATTTGGATCAAGTTTAAACTCAAAAAAATTTCTGACCTCATTTTATAGCTCTCTATCATCCTTCTATGCCTCCTCAATCTTCACATGGATTAAGGGTTTAACATTCATTTGAGAAACATAAGATTTTTCTCCTGCCTTTAGAATATATAGATCCCTCCATTGAGAATCCAAAACTATTGTAGCTTATGTGATCCTCATAATTGACAAGATAACATGATCTTTTCAACACAAAGCATTTTCCAACTTGTTCTCTTTATCAATGTGGTAATGTATTGTAGCGGTCATAATCCTTTATTTACTCTAGCCATCTTCGTGGGTGCATGTTTAACTCATTATGTGTAAATATTTATTCCTGAATTTAATGATCATTATATATATAACTCTTTTTACATAACAGTAATTCCTCTATATCTTTAATGCAAAGATTACTTCTTCTATCTCCAAATCATGATTTGGGTAATTTTCATCATTAATCATCAACTATCATTAGGAACATACTATATCACTGTTATTTTTCTTAAGAACACATCCCATTATTTTCATGGACGCATCACTATAGATTTAAAACCCTTATCCATTATAAGGTAATGTATGTATAATTGAACTATCTAAACTTTTCTTAAATTACTTGAAATTTTCCATAGATTCCTATTTCCATATGAACATGAAACCATTCAGAGTTAACTTGTTAATCAGATTATATAATCATAATAAATTCTCCACAAACCATTGATAATATCTTTCTATACAAACAATGACATGGATCTAGGTCAACATGGATAGACTGTTCTATATTTCAATAGCCTCTATCATTGATGGATGTACTTTTATATAATCTCATTAGATTATTCCACCAAAAAATGAAACCTTTTGCAAAAAAATTCACACTTTTTATGTTTTTCATATAACTTATCCTTTTGAAGGGTCTTTATTACAATTCTCATGTGATCTTAATTCTCATTGATTATCTTTGAATAGATAATTGTAATATCCACAAAAAATACCAAAAAAATGTTGAGGGAATCCCTAAAGGGTCTATTCATTAAATCCATGATGATAGTAGGGGAATTAGTAAGTCAAAAAGACATCACTGTATATTCATAGTGACTATACTTTTTACAGAATGCCATAATGGGTATGTCATCCATCATGACCATGAATTGATGATATCCAGAATAAAGGTCAATCATGGGAAATTATTGAGCTCCTCACATTTTATCAAAGAAGACATCAATATGGGGAAGATGATGCTTGTTAATTATTGTGATCTTCTTCAACTCCAATAAATCAATGATGATTCAAATTGATCCATATTTCTTTTTAATAAAAGAACTGGTGCACCCCAAGATGCACACTTCCCCAAACCATTATGGATTTTCACTTAAAATTCCACCTATAATTGTTTTGATGGAATACTAAGACCCTTATGAAATTATTTAGATATGAAAGCGTGTCTAGATCTAGAATCAAATATGAGGAACAACATAATCAAGATAGATAAATTATCTGATGCATCACTTATGACACCTTCCTTAATATATGAAAATATTTATTTATACTAGTATAATAATTATCAACATATGATTAAATAATTTATAATGGTTTGTGAATATTTTTTGAATTCTCGAAGCATATGCCCCCGAGAATTTCAAACAATGTTTATTGTAAGGCTCATTTTCTTGTACCATATTACCCCATGTGAAGACCAAAACATCTTGTATGGGTTCATACCACTAGGTACATCTATTTTAGAGCCACATTTATTTCATGTATCTAGATCGGGACATATACCTTAGAAATAACTCACTCTATCCCACTCCAAAATTCCAGGAAATTTTCATATACATTTCTATATCCATAGACTTATCCTTTAGAAATTTCCTTAGGATTATCACAATGGATTTCACATCCATGTTTCCATAGGTTAACTAATATTTTCCTCTGATACTAACTATAGAGAACACCCATTTTAAAAATTTACATTACATAACATTTGTGGAACTCATATACATTATACAAATAGACGCAAGAATATCATACTAGTATAGTGCCTTTAGATACACAAAATGCATAAAAACTGATAAATAAGTGGGATACGTTATATCCCACTATGTTCTACATGACTATAACCCTTCATAGACACCTCAAACATAATACATATCTTAACAACATAGAGAAGGAAAAATAAAATGTGGTGACATCAAATGATTAGTATGTGTAAAAATGGTAAACATGTATGCATAAACAGGGGAAAAGGGGTATGAGAATGTGTTCATGAAAATAGATGATTTTATCCTGCATATCAAAGATCATGGAATAAAAGTTGATAGTTCAAAAGACATGAATAATAATGAAATGAATATAATAGGCCATGATAGCATAACATAGGAATAAAAATGTTATCGTGGAAACACATAAGCATATACTGATTCCATAGTTTCCATTCCATCATTCCCATGATCATCTGAGTGGATAAATTTTATTACTGAACTAGGTAACCCCTATTCTATCCATGTATTACTAAACTGAGTGATCCTCATTCTACCCCTATATTACTAAAATGATCATCCCTCATTCCATAACTATTTTATTGATATGAGTAACCCTCATTCCATCTCTATCTATCTCATGTAGTATAGATCCATAGCCAATGCATTGGATAAAGATATAGTTCCCACCCATCACATAATGAAATTATGCATAAATGTGACACAAGATCATAAATGTGGATGAACCAGATGTAGTGAAATAATGGTGGTTGGGACGGCCCAACATTTCTTTTTTCCATAATCGATGACCTTTGCAGGATAAATACGACGATGAACACCAGTATATGCATATTGAAATCAATGATGATGAAAAAGAGAATAACAGTGCCATATTATAGAAAGAGGATAATAAACATCATGTTTTTAATTAGTTTAATAATTTATGAAGATATTAAATAAATGGGTCTTTAATACATTCTTCATTGGTGATTTTTGTTCGTCTATAATGACCATACCATATTTCCTTCATTTCACTTGAGAGGAGCCATAGTAGAATCCATCAACTGGGGATCCACATCTGCAAAAATGGTTTCAGATCAGCACCACTTGTTATAATTGTTCTCGTGATGAGGAATGAATGTATTGTTTCGATTGTTCTTGATCAATCGTTCTTCGGTATTTTATAAATTATCTCACTCTGGATAGGGGAAGACGAGAGAAGTCAATGGAGAAAATGTTTTGTGAAACAATTCTGAATTAACTAAGAATTTCGTTTACCATGCGTAATGGTACAATAGACATACCTGTCTATTTAACGACCTAGGGTTTCGATTAAAATATTTAATTGCATAACAACAATTAAATACATTCATAATCATAGAGAAAACTAATGCTATATAATAAAAATAACAAAACCATTATTTGTGGTGTGCCAACTTGTGCAAAATGGAATCATAAATAAAATATCTTTCTACATAATGAGAACAACAATATTATTATCTTTTCTTATGCAAACTTTTATAATAAATTATTTACCATATTGAAAACAATAATTTCACTACTGGACCAACCTTGTTCTAATTGAAATCCACTCCCATTTATTGAAAACATGAATAAAAAATCCATTCAATTAAAGAAATATTTTATTTATAAATAAGTAAATAAATATATATAAAAAATTAAATTAAATAAATAAATTTTATTTAATTTATTATATCAATTTAACTTAAATAAATTTTATTCCTGGTTTTGAGAAGTAAATTTATTCCATTGATTAAATTCAAATATAATTTTATCAATACCACAAGAAACACTTACTGTGTGGCCCTATAGGATTCTTTGTCCATGGAATTAGGCAGGATTTCATAAATTTCAGGAGTCCTGTCTATAAATGGGTTGAAGAACCCGATATAATGAAATTAATGACTCACCGATGACATTCACATACGAATGAACACTATGTAACATAATTCATTTTTCATAATATATCATCAATTAGGTTTCTTAATTGTTTCATTAACCTGTATGTTTGATAAGTCATTCTTTGACTACCAAAAATAAACTCATCATTACACCATGAAATGGAAATTTAGGGTTATGATTCTATGTCAATAAAAGGACGAAGATATCAATATCTATAAATGGAATGGAAAAATACTTCATCAACTTATCTGTTTATAAAATTTCATTCATGATACACCCAACATACCGTCATTCCAACCATCATTCGGCATGACAGTTTTAGTTAGAAAATATAAGTGTGTTAGTCAAGACACATATTAATGACAATATTACTATATAAGGACCATTACACATGCTCATTGATAAGAACAAATGATGACACCAAAACAGGTAGATTTCTTATAGGCGGGTATGTTTTCATAATCTCCCTTCTTTGAGATTACCTAGTGTGAGCATCTTGGGAAGAAGTATCATCTTATTATGAGTACTCACACCTGATGGTCTGTATACTATGTTTCATATAGTTGTATTCCATCGAACAGCAGAACTATATTTAATAATATTGTCATAACACTTCGAGGTTCACATCATACTTGGAATTGTTATGAACTTATTAATGAGACTACTACTACAAGACATTATTACATTATAGTAATGGAAAATAATGAACAATGTGTAATAAGTTAGATAACATTTAAATGCATTAAATATTCATGGATTCCATGTACAAACATATCTATACCTGAAAAAAAACCCCAAAAAATTTTTAAATGTACAAGAGTCAACTACCTATGACATTCAGTCTATTATACCTCACACAATGATCACGTTTCTACTATGTCAATGATTTATTCATATGGTTTTCCAAGTTTTCATTCATGGAAAAACTACTCACTAAAACATCACCTCTCTGAGAAAAATCTCTTAATAGATGATACTTTGTTATTTGTGATTCATCTATTGATGTGACCCTGGATCTTTTACGAGATCCATTGTGGTAGTTTTTTCAAAATAACATGTGATGAGATATTTACTAATAGGTACCACATCGAGCTATTGTACAATGATCCACATCCAAACTCCTTCTTTAGAGGCCTCAGAAGCTGCGATATTCTAGGAATCTACTGTAGAAACTGTGACCACACATTTATTTGAGCACGACTGGATCACAACATCTTTATTCAAAGTTAATATGTATCCCATTTGTGACATAATGTCATCTTGATTGATCTGCAAACTTGCATCCTCATATCCCCTTGGATAGTTCCTCATACCCTCCATAAAACCCAGAAAATATCATTATTAATCCTTATATACTTACGGATAGACTTGAGTTCCATCCAATGAATGTCAATTGGATAATCATGATATCTTCATAATGTACTCAATACATAGGCGAAATCTATCCTAGTACATTACATAACATACATGACTGACCCAATCACTGATACACATAGACTCTATTCCATTCCCTATCATTCCTCATGCATCTGATTACACATTTTCTTGAAAAGATTAATGCCATGTGATACTAGAAAAAAATCACCTATTGAATTATTCCATACTGGATCCCTTCAGTATCATGTCTTTGTAAGTACATTGACTTAATCCTAGAATTATCTTGGATCAATCCTGAGGGATCTTCATCCCAATTATATATGTTTCCTCTCTCATGTCCTTCATGGAGAAGAATATATTAAACTATGCGTTAAAAAACTGTAAGACTGGTATTTCATTTCAAATATATAATATATCATCAACATATACTTTTAGTAAAATTTTAACACTCCCACTAAACCGTTTTATACAAAAGGATCATATTCATTCTTAATAAAACCTAATTCTATTATGGCTTCTTCCAAATTAGTTTTCCATGACCTATATTCTTTCTTTAATATATAAATTTATTTCATCAAAATTCATACATTATTCACATTTTTTGGAGTCACAAACCCTTCAGGTTGTGTAATATAGATATCTTCTTGAAGGTTACCATTAAGGAAGGATATTTTGACATCCATTTTCCAATTCACATAGTCATGGTAAGTGGAAATGAAAAATATAACTATAATGGATCTCAACATTGCAACTGGTGAAAATGTTTCATCGATGTTATTTCCTTGATGTTGTTTAAACCCTTTTGCAACCAATTGTTCCATATAGGTACTGACATCCCCTTCCATGTCGAGTTTCTTATTCAATACCCATTTGAAAACAATATTATTTTCATCTACTGGAGGATCTAACAAAATCAAGATTTAGTATTTGTGCATTGAATCCATTTCAAAATTCATGGCTTCTTACCACTTGGCAATGTATTTTCCACTTACTTCATCCTTTTTGGTTGGAGGATCTTTACTATAAACTTATAATGCATCGTCATCATCGAAAACTATAAAACTGTACCATTCCGGATCTCTAACATCTCTTATAGTCCTATGTAGTTCTTATTTATATAAAATAGATCTTTTTTCCATGGGGACTTTTGTAATATTCTCATATACCGACTCTTGTGTACCTTGATCCTCAACTTCATTGATGTCTTTCTCGCTCAAACTATCACTTTAGGATAAATTCTCCCTCTCATAGAATATGGCGTGTCATTACAGTATAACCTTTGTTTCTGATAGTTCATATAGGTAATATCCCACTGAATATTTATTGTATCCTATAGAGGTACACATTGTTCCATTGGGTGTGAATTTGTGAACTAAAGGGGCCTTAACAAATGAATTGATTCCCCAGACATGTAAATTCAATAACATGGATTTTCATGACCTCTGAAGATCATATGGAATACAATTTGTCAATTTAGTGGGTAATTAGTTTATTATGTGTTCTTATGTTTGTAACTCATATCCCCAAAAAGAAAATAGAAGACACGAGTGGCTCATAATTGATATCAACACGTCTATCAAGGTGTCATTCATCCTTTTTCTTACACCATATGACTAGGGTGTATAAGGAGAGGTGAGATGAGATATAATCCCAAACTCCCATATGAAATCAGTTATGTCTTGGTTAAGATATTCTTCGCATATGCCTAAGTAGAGTTTCTTAATATTATAACCAAAATGGTTCTCAACTTCAGGCCAGTCTTCCTTGAACTTATAAAGTGAATATAAATTATACCTCATTATGTAGATATACCGATATCCAATAATATCATTTTTTAGGTTATTAAGTATGATTACCCATCCCTTTATTCAGCTGTAAATAGTCCACACACATTGGTATAAACTAATTCAAGAATCTCTTTGGCTATTTCACCTTTTCCATTAATTGGGGCTTTGGTCATTTTTCCTTGTAAACATGAGTGACATACATTAAGTTGTTTTAGGTCAAAAGAATCTAAATCTACCACTAAATGTAACATTGTGAAGAATTTATCATTAACATGAGCTATCCATCCATGCTGAATTTGGGTGTAGTTTGAGTCATGTGAAGTAGTTGTTAATTGATATTCATTACATGGTTTGTGTAGTCCAACATGTAAAAACAATTAGGTAAATGTACCCTTCCAAACCAAATAATAACTTTTTAAAAGAAGAAACATTCATTTCATAACATGAAAATAAATCCATATTTATCTAGTGTGGATACCCAAATAATGTTTATGGTTATAGAAGCACATAATAATAACCTTTTAATAATGAGATAATCCCATTATGCAATGTGAGGTTTTAGTCTCTTACAACTACAACATCAACTCTATCTATAATAGCTACTCGTAGATCCACACCCATGTGTGAGCACCGTAAGCTATATCTAATACCCAGTTTATAGAAATAGATAAATTGCACTTGATAAAAAAATAGACATGAGGCTTACCTTTTTTTATTTTTCTGGTTGCAGTTTTTCTTCTAGTGCCTCTTCTTACCACATGTGAAACAAATAGATTCATGTTCCCTTCTTCCCAACATGATCTTAATTTTCTGCAAATGGAATGAAGATGATTTAGAATTAAATCTCTTCACCTTACCTTTAATGTTATTTACAAAAATGATAGAAGAATTTTCATGATTCATGACCATGTGTACATGGATAAGGAGGATAATGAGACATGGGATTGACTTTTCAATGTTGTTCATATTAAAATTTACAACAAAACATCATAATATATTAGGGAGTAATGCAAGAATGAGATATGGGCCAAATTCTGGAGGGATTTTAAACAATAGAACATCAAGACGCTGAATGTAGCCATTGAGCATGACTATGTGAAGCCGAGTTTGGGCACCCTCTCCACGATTACTCTAAAAGAGTGACATGGTTATCTCAAACCATTCATGTGTTTTTTCTCCTATTAAACGCCTCATAGTGATCAAGATTGATATAGTCATCCATGTTTTCATGAGACTTCATGAGTTCACTATAAATTTATGATACAATAAAACGTTGAATATTGACCATGTCATCTATATGTTTTTAGTATACTAGTATCTCTTCATCACTCACTACATGGGTAGGCAGGTCTTGTAATGATGAATCTAGTAGGTAAGATTTATGTTCGTGGAATTGAATGACCCAAATGCATTTAAAAAATTCCTAGATGTTACTGCCAATGTGGATTTTGTCATTATCCAGTATTGATTGTCAGTATAGTGCGATTGAAAAGTTATTCATTTTTATTCTACAATTAAAAATATATATAATTATTAATTTCATGATTAAATTTTATGAGAAATAATATATTAATTTTATTATGTCTCCCACTATTTTATCAATTCCAAATTTCCTTCACCAATGAACTAAAAATGTTTAGTTCCTTAAAATTCTAGTGGAAAGGATCCATATTCCCCTTTTCATAAACCTAAAAGAGTTGGTCAAGCTATTCGAAGGTATTTAAGTAGGAAGGTCTTTGCTAGCAGTGGGATTGTAGATCCTTGATCTCTTGAGTGGGATCCCCATTCCTGAAATATTTACATGGATTTCATCACTACTTTCCCCCCTAAATTAAACCATTTCTAGAGAGGGATACTCTTCTTGATGTTATATTATTATGTCATCCCCAAACATTCATAAAGTCTTTCTATATAAAGGTATGTTTCCCAACAAGGGTTTGTCAAACACGTCGCTTTTTTGAGTATTTTTCTTAATCAAGTAACGGAAGGCTTAGTGTGACATAATATTTTATTGAGGATTTTTTATATCTTATGAGTAAATTTCTTATTTTAACATTCTGACTTGAGTGGCACTAAACGATGCCCTGATCTGGTTTGTCACATGCCCTCAAGCATCCCTTCCAATTCATTAGGGGGTGCCGACTACTAGTGACTGTCTGGTTGGTTAGTCATAGAGAGACTATACACTCTTTTATCAAAATAAAAAAGCAATGCATAAGAACAAAAATATACATGTGCGGAATCATATAAAAAACCAAAACAATACCATGTCATGTGATATTAAGAATTGGAATTAGAATATTCGATTGAAATGGAAAACATGTTATGACAATGCATGTGTCAATTGTCTACAATCAAACTAAAATTAAAGATGCAACTAATACAAAGAGGGTCCCAATCCACATTTGACTGTCCCACCCATGCTCCATTCCCGAATAGAAACCTATCCCAGGGCATAGCCCTTATCATTTCTAGCAACAAAAAAGTCTTCCTGGGTGTCTATAGGGAAGCACTAGAAGGGTGTGAGTATGACAAAGAATGACACCACCAACGGTGTCTTAAATAAGTCCAGTCAAAATGCAGTTTATGAAATTCTATGAAGCGGTAATTATATTCAATAATTAAATAGTTATTACATTTTTTTATTTAATCATCACATTAAATGCGGTTTCAATATATTTATCCCATTTAAATCATCATTCATTATTATCATTCATTTATTGTTAAACACCATGTCAAGAACGCCAAATCTCATTCAGTGTTGAATGCAATGTTAAGCACCCCAATTCTCATTCGGTGTAGATCACCATGTATATCACCCCACACCACATGATTGGATAACTATTGTGGAGGAACACCATTTCCATGTCCCAAAAAATAAATCAGTCTTCAACACCATGTGAAGAACCCAAATTTTAAATCATTTAAATATTTCATTAATTCACCATAATTAACCACATAATTACCTTACTAATCCAACTATTAGATAAACATACCAAATCCCATTAGTTAACCCAACAATTAGCTAAGCACATAACTGATTAATAAATTTATCAATTAAATAATCAATCAACACAAATATTATTCCATAATTAATTATTCATAATTAATTATCCAAATTAAATATCAACATATCATAATTAATTATCACAAATAATCATCTTCAGTAAACATCATGGCACATAATTGATTTTACATTATTTATCCCACATAGCCAAAATCATCTCAGAATTAATTATCTAAACACAACCAATTCAATACCTCAATTACAATATCTCAGCCGATAAACAAAATCTATAAATCAAATAACTAATTGGGAAGCTCCATTTATTCAATCGTTTAATAATAAAATAATTATTTATATATCCAAATCATCAACAAGTCAATTCCATATATCTAATTACTCCAATATAAAAAATAAATTATCATGGGATGCGTGAAATTCCATAATATCACATACACATATCAAATTCACGATTATGGGTGTTCGAATTAGAACACGTACCTTGGTTTTTTGATGGATGGTAAAATAATAAAAGTACTCAAAATCTGGGCGGTACAACAACGTTATTCATTATCTGGATCTAAATATTATAAATTGTGTATATCTTCAATACAAGATTTAGATCTCAATGAACGGGGTTTGAACAGCCTTGGAATCCCTCTAGAAGGCTCTTAGATCGCCTATTATTTGTCATGCCCGAGCCTTTGTTAAAATATAGTGTATTAGTGGATTTGGGTGATTTAAAAACAATATTTAGGATAATAAAAACTAGTGTGAATGGTTTCTTTGGTAGGGGCACACAATTAGGTTAAATAATGCACCAATTGTGCAGAACACTCTCCCCAGGTGTGCACGATTATTAAAACCATGCGCAAATCATGCAAAACCCTCTTTCTATGAATTTTTATTATAAAGACACCCAAAAAAACACCCCAAGGAACAAGTCTAAATCCTATGTACTTAAATAGATAACATTTACCTTCGAAACATACCCTAGATGACTCTATAAAAGGGCATGATCTTACCATATCACCACCTCATAACAGCTCCTCCTCGAAATTCATTCCCAAACATCACTACGATTCCAAGACAAAATGATTATCCCATTTAGTCCCCATGTCTACTTCCTATTCCCATGTTTCCTCTAGAAAACATCCATGTTTCCTTAACACAAAAACAATCGACACAGCCATTCCATGAAACACTTTTTCCATAAGATCCAGTAAAAATATCAAATGCTCCTCAATGGATGAATCTATCTCAAGGTTAACCTCATACACATTGATCACGTGATATGGATTTGGGTTACACATCCATATTTTTAAAACATATAAAAGATCATTCATATCAAAGAATTTCTCTGCAAGGTCTAATCGGTACACCACCAACGTGATTATCTCCTCTAACTCAAACAGTCCTACCAAACGGGGTACCAACATTCCCTACCTCCATATACTATGTTTAACCAACCTAAGAGACCCCTAAATGAATACATGATAACCGTTTGTCAAATCTAGGGGTCATCTCAATCTACCAGTATACGACTTCTTCTTACTTTGACATATAGAGATACATTTTCGAATCAACTGCGCTGGCACTGATGTCTCATGCCTGAGACATGGTCATAACAGCTCTGAATCACCCACCTCTATCCATTATAGTGGTGATCTACAAGTTATACCATTTACTCCCTCATATATATTCCTCGGTATAGTTTCATGATAACTATTGTTATATGAGAACTCCACTAAATCCAAGTGGTTCTCCGATGAACCACCAAAGTCATGTACAGAATCCCACAACATATTCTCTAACACCTGTATGATATGCTCCAACTGCCCATCTATCTATGGGATGAAAATTGTATGTAAAAAATCCTATCTACCAAGGACCTTTTGTATGCCCTATAAAAATCATGATGTAAAGTGAAAAGTGTGATCTAAAACTATAGTCAATGGGACCCCATGAAAGATAAATACCTCTTGAACAAATAGTTCTCTATACAGTTCTACTGTGATGGTTTCCCTGATAGGTAATAAATGTACTAAATTCTTCATTTTGTCCACAATGTCCAAAATAACATCATTTTTCCTATGTTTACAAGGATTACCATAAAAAAATACACAGTTACGTGAATCAACTTCCATTCTGGAATAGGAAACGGTTGCAATAGACCTCCAACTCATTTATGCTCCTCCACCTACTAAAAATCAAAACATCTTGTTATGAACTATGTTATATCCTTTTTTAGGCATGGCCAGAAAAACTATCTTCACAGGTCACGATAATTTTTTTCACCTTAGGCTGTACATCCCACTTTGAGGCATGAAATTATCACATGAGTTCTAAGCACATACTTGTAGAAAAAATACCATATTTTTTCCATATATGACCTCATCCTCATATATTAACTAGTCTGAAGGTGTGTCCCCAGCACCAAGGATTTCCTTTAATTCTAAGCACTCTAGATCCACATTCATCATATCCCTAATCTATCTCAAATGTGTAGAATCCACTATTACTGAAACCAGAGTCATCCTCTTTTGACTCTCATGAACCACCACATGCATTTCGACTAGCAAAGTCATCATATTCCACTCGGAACACGACTCATGTACCAACTGGGTATGAGTTTTCCTGCTCAAGGAATCAGCCACACAATTCCCCTTCACATGTGTATTTGATAGTTCAAAATCATTGGACATCATATACTTTAACAATATTTGATACTAAAGATTCATGTCGAGTAGCGAAAATATATATTTCATGCTTATATGATCCATAAAATCTATAAACATTTCACCCAAAAGATAGTGTCCCCAATACTTTAGACCATAAAACAGCGCTTCCAAATCAAGGTTATGCATGGGGTAATTCTGTTCATTTTGCATCAACTATCGAGACATGTAAAAAATGACTTGATCCCCTAACATCAACATAGCTCCGGGTCCGAACCCAGAAGCATCAAAATACACCATGTACTCCTTACGTGAATCAAGAAAGGTCAAAATTGGTGCTGATGTCAAGTGATTCATCATATCAAAGGAAAACACTCCCACATGATTCTTAAAAAAATTATCCCTTTATTTGTGAAACCCTAAAGTGGTTCTATCAATCGTTAAATGTATGATATAAACCTCATGTAATATCGTGATAATCACACAAAGAATTAGATATCAAATATATTTTTGGGTTGATATCAAGAATCCATTAGCAAAACTTTCTCGGGATCCACTGCCACAACATCATAAAAGAATATGTATCTCAAAAACTATACCATGTCTATCCAAAAAACGACCCTTAGATATCTTGGAGTATAACCATTTCTCTCTTAGTGTATTTAGGAAAATGTCAATTTGTTTGATATGATTATCCCAAGTCATATAGTACACAATGATTTTGTCCAAAAATAACACCCTAATCATATTCCGGTATATATAAATGATCATGTTTATTAAGGCCAAAAACACAAATAGATATTTTTTCAAATGAAACTACATTACAAAAAACTTGTAATGTCCATACCTGACTTTGAGTGTAGTTCGTAGTATATATGAAATCCAAACTCTCACCTGATGATACCCTAATATCATATCAATATTAGAGAATACACAAGCCTCTTTCAGGTGGTCTAACAAATCATTGATTCGTGGATGTGGATATCTGTTCCTCCGGGTCCTTCTAGTCTACATGTGGTAATCAATAAAATACTGTTCACCCATGTCAACCATCTTTGTAAACAAGTCAGGTGATCCCAAAGGCGATGTACATGGATAGATAAAACCATTATCCTCCAACTCCTCAAACATTTTTTGAGATCTTGATGCTCTGTTGGTTCCATTCTGTAAGGTGGAATAAACACTGACTCGGCCCCTGGTATGATATCAATAGTTAATTCCACAACTATCTAATGTGGAAACCCTACGAAGTCATTCATAAATACATCATGGAACTGTTCCAGAACAGGAGGAAGGATATCTTGAATACTACCCCCATCTTACAATAAAAGACTAGAAACATGGATTGTGAGTGCCCCAAATTGCTGAGAAATAGGATTTGATCTTCTTGCATGGATAACTAATTCTCAATGATGAACATACCAGTCACCCTTAGGAGACAGAAGGGTCACTCACCTATGGTAAAAATTGATGTGACCTAGTTATGAAAAGATACACTCCATACCCATAATCTGGTCGATGTCCATAAATATCAAGGACATATAGATCCCAAAAAACCAATGCTCTCTGATATCACGGGAATAAACTTTTCTAAAAAAGATATCTCTAGACCGCACTCCCAATGGTGTATCGATATTCATCACTCTACTTACGAACTCCACCTTTAGGATCAACCAATTAAAAAGATGCTGAGATATGAATAAATTAGTGGAACCATTTTCAAATAAGGAACTACCTAATATAGATTCTACTATAATAGTACCTCTCAGTTTCGATGTCCCAACCTCGCATTCCAAATGTTTAGAATGTACTGCATGTAAATGCTTTCCCATATTCTTGGTGGCCTTTTCAGACTCCCATGTGTTTAACCATTTTGCTGATATGGTCACTCATATAATGATGTACCACAACTACTACCTCTACCGCCTCTGCTAGTAGAACTCTAATTACCATACCTATATGATTTATAAGACCCAATTCCTACACTCTGACTCTATGTTGCTTCTCCATCATTACCAGCTTGTCGCTGCTTCCTAAAAAACTTATATTGATGCCACATCTTGCGAAAACGCCATAACTCCATTGGTGGTTGAGGAAAATGTGTTAGATAGTTTCACGGTCTTCCACATTTGTGATAAAGTACATGAATAAGAACTGGTTCAATGGTTCCTCCTGACTGTCCACATTGCTTTCCACTAGCCTGAATAAGGTTCTCATAATAGTGCTCCATTCTCTCACAAGGCACACACCCTGATCATCCAATGAATTCTACCTATCCAGTGCAAAAATATTCATTTAGGATTCTCTAAAAAATGAGATCTTGATTGACCACTTCTATGAACTTCTTCAACCTAATGATATTCACCTGGGATATAATTTCACATCTTTTACCATCTAAAAAATGTATTTCTGAATAATCCTCATATCACACCAAAGTTGTAGAAAAATGTTGTAAATCTGTGAAACATTCATCTTAATCGATTATGTACATGATTCTTTAGTTTGGATGCATAAAATCAGAATCCATCCCTTTTCTCAGTTTCTCTGGAAATAAGTGCTCCATAACTTCTCCATGAATTTCATTTCAAAACATATAATAATTCTGTCCAGATCGAACTTGAATGTTCCATCAATCCTCCACTAACCCCCATAGAATATAAGAAGCCAACATGACTTTCCTCTGCACTAGAGACACCAAATGGTCATGTATCTTCTATATGGATTCAATTTGGAACTCATCTCTCCCAGGTCCACCCTCTCTAGTGAATGTCGGAGGGTGAAACTGCTTAAACATCCTTGACAACTAAGACATGATTTTTAGAACCCACCCTAGGTCTATCTCTAATAATATCATCAAAATAGACATGTTCTATCAGAACTATTCCCATTCCCCCTCAAATAGCAATAACGACACCTCGTATTCTATTTCTGGAAGTTCATTCTTGGCAATACGCCTAGGTCTCCCTCTCAAAAAATTTTTAGGGGCATAACTCTAAAAATAAAAACACTACTCTTAGGACAAATAACATATCCTAATAACATTTATGTAAGAGGAGAAAGAAACACAACATGTATGAACAAGTCCTTCCCCATTTATAGCCACACGGTCAACACTAAGTCTTTATCAGTACCCTCAAACATCCACCTCCTAGTTCCTGGTTAACAAGGGTACAGACATTCTAAATAATTAATTAATTCAACCATTATTTAATTAAATCATTTCAAAATAATTATCTATTCAATTAATTTATCAAACACATATCATTATTCAGCTTTATCATTAGACACCCATTTATTCTGAGTTTTCATAATTATTTCAACCTCACAACACGGAAAAAAAGTTCATGTACAATAACTTATTTAAAACCTATTTTCCCCTAAGTAACTAAAATGATGCACGTCACAATAACCCTGAGTGCCTAAAATAATGCCTGAAAACTCAGCTATCAAGCCTGTTTAAGACAGAAATAAAATTTCAAAAATTTTCATCATAAATATATAATCACATCGTATATGCATCACCAAAGGGGAATTAATATCCAACTATAACAACAAACAACAATAACAACAATCCCACCTTGAGTACCTAGATTTTCCCATATACATAGGTTTTCAACTCCCATACATGAGCTAATTACCAATCCACGATTCCTCCTAATCCAGTATCCACCGTTTCAAAAATAGTAATAAAAAATATATATATATAAAGAAATGAAAACTCATCAGAAACCACTTTGTGACATCCTGACCCAGGTGCCACAAAAATGGGGCCCCGATCTGGTTGGTCACATGCCCTCATACACACCACCAAATACGCTAGAGGGTGACGAATAGCATCGAGGTCTGATAAGTCATTAATGGGGAGACTGTACCCTATTTTATCAGAATAAGACACCAACGGAAGAAATAAATATTAAAAAATTGAAGAAGTATATAAATAAACTTTACAATAACATATCACATGATAGGTAAAACAAGAAATACAATACTCAACTGAAAGGGAAAAACAATTTTAAATTGCAAGTGTCAAGTGTCCAAAATGAATCTAAAATTAATGACTTAATAACTCTATAGTGGGTCTCGAACCATGTCATATTCCTACTCCCATTCTCCCTTCCCAAATTGAAACCTATCCGAGGGTCTTGCCCATATCATTTCTTTAAACAACAATGTCTTTTGAGTGCCAATCAGGCGGCCTGAAGAGGCTGTGAAAACAAATCAATAGACCCCCACCAAAAGTTTCTATAACAAGTCCAGTCATAATATAGTGTATGAAATTTCATTGATGTAATATATATAGTGAAGAATTAAAAAGTAATATCATTTCCATTTTTTCTTTAATCGTCACATTAAACCCAATTTCAATATATGTCTCCCATATAAATCATAAATCATTATTTTCATTCATTTTGTGTTAAACTTCATGTCAATCACTCAAAATATCATTCAAGTTTGAACACCATGTCATGCACCGAGATTGTCTTTCAGTGTTGATCGCTATGCCAAACACCCGACATCACAAGCATGTATAACTATTTGAGAGGAATTCCATGACCAAGTTCTAGCTTCAAAATCAATCTATAAATCAATTCGTAGAACCCTCATTCTCAATTATTTAAATCAAAATAATTAACCAGATGATTCCCATACTAATCCAATAATTAGGTAAACATAAAAATTCCCATTAGATAACCTAACAATTAAGTAATCACATAACCCATTTAGTAATTCATCAATTAATAGAAAAAAACAAAAAAATATTATTCTATAATTATATCTTCATAATTATTTATCAAAATCAAATCTAAACTTATCATAATTAATTTTGACAATTAATTATATTTCATTAACATCATGGAATATAATTAAATCACTGATAATTATTCCAAACAACCAATATCATCTCATAATTAATTTAGAAAAACTAATTATCATATCACGACCAATTCAATATCTCAATTACAATATCTCATCAAATAAAAAAAATAACCTAATCAAATATCTAATTTGTAATCCCTTTTTATTCTAGGATTAAATCATCAATTAATCATTAATATCTATAAAGCATCATAAATTCAATTTCGTATTCCCAATTACTCTAATTTTGGAAGTAAAATTATCAAGGGAATCTAGGAATTCAATAATTTCAAATACACATATCAAATTCATAACTAAGGGAGTTTGATTCAGACCACATACCTCGGATTGTTGATGGATGTGATCCCAACTAAGATACCCAAAATCTGATCGGCACAACAACGTCGATCAATATCTGGATCTAAATATTAGAAAGAGTGAAAATAATTAATCTAGGTAGTAGATCTCAATGAACTATGTTTGAATCACCTTGGAATCCCATCAGAAGGCTCGGAGATCACCTAGAATTCATCAAGCCTGAGCCTAGGTCAAAATATATGGGTTTTGTGGGGTTCGAGTGATTTAAAAACACAATTCCAGATAATTATAACCCATGCGCATGGTTTCCGAGGTAGGGCAGTATAGTTAGGGTAAACAGTTTTCCAACTGTGCAAAGCACTCTTTAAAAGTTTTCATGGTTTTCCCTGACAGGAGCACACAATTTTTCAATCTATGAACAAACTATTCACAGCCCTATGTCCAATAATTTTTCTAAGAAACCCTCCCAAACACACCCAACTCAAAAATCTAAAGAAAAGGCATTTAAAAAACAACAATGTACATGAAAAAGACAACTGAGATGACTCTAGAAACAGCCGGGATCATAAACTTATATTCTATAACACATTCCTGTTAATATTTAGTTGAACATACATAAGTGATTAACTATGTATTGAAAATATTTATGCATAAGCCTATTTTATTTTACTTCTATATTGTTTTCTTTTTTAATTAATTAATTATGTTATCGCAAAAATAAATCCATAATGTTAAACCATGAAACTAGGAAAA
Source organism: Viscum album (assembly GCA_963277665.1). Taxonomy (NCBI): domain Eukaryota; kingdom Viridiplantae; phylum Streptophyta; class Magnoliopsida; order Santalales; family Viscaceae; genus Viscum; species Viscum album. The sequence goes on along the minus strand of OY728137.1, from coordinate 2,079,601,106 downwards.
TATTAAAGGGCATGATAATTAGATTTTTCTAATGGTTAGTTTTTATAGAGGTTGATTGACTAACCTAGACCAATGGGTAAAAACTGTGAACCCTTTCGATTCGTGTTTATGGTCTTCTAGATGTCCACCATTGTATCTCTTGGGATTTGTTTTGTCTCGGCACCATCTTGAAATGCCTCCACTAGATTAAGAAATGCACCCATTACATATTATTTTTTAACTCAAATGACGTTGACGGGTAATAAGGGGGTTTACATAAAAGATACCGTGGGCATGTAGGCTTTACATATCACGTAGGGGATATGACTTGTAGACCGACAATTTAATTTATAATTAATTAAAAGTAAACAAAAAAATGTTCTGCTTTAGATCATGATCATCCACATGCATGCAACTAATTATCCATTAGATAAATCTATAATTCAACTATTTAATCGATATTATTAATATATATTGCACTTGAATCGATTAATTTTTATCTTTAATTAATCAATACCTTTTTCATAATAATTTTTTTTAATTTCTCTATAATTACAATCCATAACTTTGGTGGTAACATAGTGAACAACCATTCAAATCTACATGATATATAATTATAAACATCACAAGAAATATTAATGTTTTTAATTCTATGTTATTTTGTAATGTACTTGAGATATAGATATGACTACACGAAATGTACTTCCATCAACATCATATCTGAAGTGAATTCCTAGGAACAGGGATTGAAAGGTATACTTTAGAAATTATTGATTACATAGAATTTACAATGGGACATATGTTGTGTTTTCTCTGGGTTTCACATTTACCAGTCTTCTTGGGCATGTATTCGATACACAGTTTGGAACATTATCCGAAGGGACTATTTGTCGTGTCTAGTGGGCCACACAACATGTAATATGGCTAATCATGTGATAGTATGACATGACCAACATGTGGTGTATTAATTAACTATACCACGTCTCCTTAATTCACACGACAAAAGTAATTGTCAAATTACTCTTGATATACTGAAAAAAATAAATGGTGTCTAATCTGGATTGCACAACATGTATGGTAGATTATACATCATGTAAATTTGAATACATGGAATGTTCTATCATGTTAGCTAGAAACAATTGTCAGTACCTCCTGATGAGATCCACATTTTAATTTTAATTATATAATTATACGTTTTTTTATATCTATGAGAAATGAATGAGGGATAATATATATCAAAATCCAGATAACAAGAACGATTAACCTTGAATTAAAAAACATAATTACTAAATAGTAATTCATCAAAGAGTTATTTAAATAATTATAAACAATGATGCACCTCCCTCAGATCCCATTTGAAGGAACCAAACACAGCGGAATTATGGTGGTTAGGAGGGCCCAACATTAGTTTTTACATAATCGATGAAAAATATGGGATCAATAAAATGATGAATTATTGTATACAAAAATTGAAATCAATTATTTTGATAATGATAAGAATATCAATTTTTTCTAGAAATATGAACTTTTAAATCATTTTTAAAATTAATATAATAATATATAAAGAAATTAAATACTTGGGTCTTCAGTATATTGTTTTTGGACAATTGTTGATCATCCAGACTAACCATAATAGATTTCCATCATTGTTCTTACGATGATCCAAAGTAGAATCAAACTAGAGGTGACCCACACATGCTCCAATGGTCTCCCATCTGCGACACTCATTCTACAGGTTCTAGCGTAGTAGAACAAATGTCTTGTATCGATCGTTCATGATAAATCGTACTTCCATCATTAATAACTTCTCTCAGTCTTTAGAGGGAAAAAATGAGAGGAGTCGAGAGAGAAAATTTGTTGCTCAAAAATTACCAATTCACAATGAATTTTAATCTCCTAGAGTAATGGAAAAAAAGGAGAACCATTATATTTATTGACATGGGGTTACAGTTACAAAATGTAAATTGTAACATAAATTATAGAAATTCATAACCACATAGAAACCTCATGTTACATGATAATAATAATAGCCCAATAATTCGTGGTGTGGAGACTTCCACAAAACATAATAATAAATTAAATTCTATTCTTCATATTGATAATATTGTTATTAATTTTGTTTATTGTGCCGACTAGTTAAATATTTATTTACTATCTTTTATATAATTATTTTCTACTGGATCTACCTCAGTCTGCTCAAACTCCACATCCATTTATTAAAAACATTGAAATTTAAATAATTTATCTCCTAAATGAATATTTTATTTACAAACTAGTTAATTTATATTTATTAAATGTTAAACAAAATAATAATATTTTATTTAAATAATGCATTCATTCTGACATAAATAAAATTATTCCACAGTCTTGAAAATAATAATTCTTCCATTCATTAAATTCAAATATAATTTAACCATGACCATAATAAACACATTTTTGATTACCTTCTAGGATTCTTTCTTGTAGGAATTCAGTGACATTGTGAAAAGTCCAAGGGTTTTGTCTAGAAACTAGTCACGGAAGCCAATAGAAATAACTTTATTTCACAATGATGAAATCCATATAAGAACACTCACTGTGTAATATGATACCTTTTTCACAATATCTCATCAAGCAGGATTCATGATAGTGTCATCAATATATATGCTTGATACATCATTCTTTGACTACCTGAAATAAACTCATCATTACACCAAGGCCATGGAATTTAGGATGATAGTTCTATTTCAATTTATGGTCTAAGATATAAAATTCCATAATTGGAATGGAAAATTAAATCCTCAACTTTTCCATTAATAACATGTCATTATTGATGCCCGTAATGTACCATACTAATTGCAGAAATCTAGAAGGATGGTTTTCAATTGAAATTAAAAAATTACGAGTAATGATAGGTATTAATGATAATCTTAAATTATAAAGACCGATATACATGCTTACGGATGTGAATATCTGATCACACTAAAATATACAGATTATTTAATGGTGGGTCTATTCTAATAATCATCCACCTTGGAGTAACCAAGTTATAACTTCATGAGATGTAGTGTCTTCTTCTTACGAGTACTCACAGCCGACCGTTAGTATACTATGTGTCCTATCATAGTGTTTCATCAAAATAAAAAACCATATTTAATAATACTGTCATAGCTCATTAAGGATTGTATCATAGTAGGGAACTAATATGACATTATTAATGAAAAACATATTCTAAAACATTATTAAATTATAGTCACATAGAACAATGAACAATATGAAATAAGATGTTTAATATATAAATACATTAAATATTCATGTAATCAATGTACAAAAAGTTTGTTCTAGGACCCCAACTCCAAAAAAATTTATCATATCATAACCAATGAAATGAAATGGGTATCATAATCAAGTAAGCATAAAATAACATATATATATAGAGGTTTCATAATCATTTCATCATAAACATAACCCTTGAAAATAAAAGGGTTCAAATGGAATATAACCAGTGGAAGAGAAACCAGTTTTCTAACATCATTCAATCAAATCATAATGCATTTAGAGAATGGAAATTAAAGGATACATTTAATAAATAACCATAAAGGAATGATAAAAAACAATTAATGTTATCTTATATAGGAAATAATCTGGAATGTTCTTTTAAAAACACTTCTTGAGGGAAATAACCTTTCTTTATTGAAAATAAATTTTTATAAAAAAACTTTTGGAATCCTTTTTATTTAAAAATAGCATTTGAAACATATAATTGAATATTATAAAATATTATAAAATATTTAATATACATTTTTCCTAGAGAATTATCATCATTGATATATTTAAAACATTTTTTAATAACCCAGTTTTTGAATACAATAGATTTCTGACCGAAGAGAGAGGTGGTCAGATTTTACTAAAACATTATCTTAAGTACCAAAGAGAATAAAAATGGTACACAAATGAGTATATATTCAAATAAAATTATAAATAACCACATGAATTTTATTTAATTATGGATCATAATATTTCATGAAAGGTAGCATAAACATAAACAAACTCAAAAAACAATGATATTGACTCAATAAATTCATAAAACATTTTGATTTGGAATCATACTCTCCATATAAGATACATAAATTACATGAAGCTTAATAAATCATAAACATAATAATATTCATGATATAACATAAAAATTCTAAATGTATACACATAAAAAAATATAGTAGCATAAATTAACATGGGTCTCAAAGAAGGAAAATTGAGACAAAACTATTTTACAGATTTTGTGACATTTGAAAGTTAATCCCCATGAAAGATGTATCATAGGATAGATAGGTGAATAACCATATATTTAATAAAAAGACACATATAATTAAATAATGTTTATAATATACATAATAAAAAATTGATGAGTGGAAAACATATCTTCTACCTCACAGAAATTAAAATTGATATGAAAATCTCCTTACCCTGTGTCTTGACTCTCTCCATACGTGTACAAGCATCCAATATAATAAATTTAGTTTTATTAATTTATATTTTACATAATAATAATCATATATTTAATAACATATCTTTTTTTATTATAACACTATATTACCCACTTGTTAACGATCCTAGGACAAGGTTTCTGTTCAGGTAATATTCACATTATTCTTCACATGTGCCTTAATTTGTACTATCATTGATCTTAATAGTTATGTAATGATTATATAATGTAGAACATGATATTAATATCATTTATATCAACAATTTTTAAATTATAATAATATACATGATAATGATGTACGTATTGGAATACATTGCTCATGGAGATGGTAAGTCGTACGTATGCATGAACGCTATTTTCTGTATTTATTGTTATATTGAAAGAATGTAAGTAAATGATATATATATTTTTTTAATAAATTAGTATTAATATATCATATATTTCACATTTATTCATGAAAAACATTTTTAATACATTACAGGTTGTGTGTTAATGAATCACATCAACTTGTGGGGTGATAGTCAACCCTTCCTCCAATGACATTATCATATTGACACCAAATGAAAGGTAAAAGGTCATGTTCTTTAATATAAATACAGATTAATAAATATATAATAAATATAATATATTACATATATATATAGTTTTTCTAAGATAATTTCAACCAATATTGACTGTAATGGAGAAACGATCAATTATCTCTTTGTGAGGAAGTAGTTCATCGTACACAAAAACATTCTGTTCAACATCCATTAGATGGTGGTGTGTGTATGTTTATTTCATAAAAATCCATAAAAAAACATAGTATACTAATGAAACTAGGTATTAACAAAATAATGAAATAAATAGAGTGGAGTTAATGGAGAACGAAAATAATTTAATGGAGCTTGAGTGAATATGTTACCTCTTACTCAAGTAACTACATTGGTTTATACCAATAGGAATCTTTGAGAATATTTCTTCATAATGGGTGGATTCATGTTAAAATGGAATATTTTTTAGGGGATACATTGGTATATCATGGAAGAACATAAAATGTTTTGGAGGTGTCAGTAATGGGTAGATATGGTGGCCTTTTATAGGGATGAAAAACGAGTCACTAGGAATATTTAGAAACAAGTTAAATTTTAACATTTTATTACCTAAACAAGTCATAAAAAACAAAAACAATACAATAATTGAAATTTTATGGCCGAAATATGGACATAAAATAGTTTTTTTACACATGTCTAGCTCATTTTTCCTCAAATGTTTTTTTTTCTACTTCTCAATTAAGCTTAATTTGGACTTAACTTCTTGATAAATTTTTAATCACATTTACTAATCATTATGGTCAAAAATTAACACATTTATATTATAATCTAAAAAATATAAAGGATACCATGGTGTATGTATTATTTTTTAAATTCATGTCATTTAATTGGAAAAATTATGATTAATACTGATCTCACAGATGCTAGGAAATAACCGAGTTTTAAAATAGAAAAAGTTCGAATTGTTTTTTATGATTTTATATTCATTTTGCATGTGGAATTGATTATAATGAATTAAATTGTATTAATATATATAATATTTCTTTAATTTGACCTTAATAATTATTTATAATATCATTTGGCATTATTAATTAATTATATAAAAGGGCATTTTTAACTAAAAATGAGTATGTTTCACTATTCATCAAAAAATGAAATTTCTCAGGAAAATACAAAAATATTACCTTAGGGTAATTTTAGTGTTATGAATTAAAAAATAAATCATATTTTATAAAATTTAATTTCAAAATGTTTCTAAAATTTATTTTATCATTACATGTCGTTCACTCAAGAAAACATTGGTTTTAAACGTAAAAATAATTTGACCAAAAATCATGTCATTCGTTATCAATATGTTTTATTTATAAAGAATTTATATAAAACATTTTAACAATATATATTAATATTCATATAAATTTTTTTAATGGCTGGGTTATAATTATAACATTTAAATAATTAAAATAATATAAATTTAGGTTTCATTGATATTCAGTGTTGCGTGTTTCATATGACAATTCGGTGTTGTGTGTATCATAGGAAAACATAGTGATGTGTTAAACATAAGAAAAAAAATGGATGTGATTAATTTATTAAATTATGGTTTAGTTTGAATGGAATTTTTGACTTACTTCAATACATGATACAAATTTTAAATTATTCTAAAATAATAGGCCCATACAGATTAAAGGTATTATAACATTGGAATGTTCTTTCATTTAGGTAATTGTATTACCATTAAGTGTTCTTAGTAATCTATTAGAGATGGTCATTGATATTTGATTCATATAGATTCAATTGTTTCATAGGAAAGCCCATTTATTTGGCATTTTTGGCTATTGGTATGTCGTCATCTAATACTCTTTTTGAACAATGGGAGTCAACAAATTCTTGAGATTTGATAGCAGAGGTGTTGCATACTACGGTGATATACATGAAGGATATTGGAATTAATAATGATCTATATGAGGAAAATGTTTTTAGGATACTTTTTGATATTTTTGAGGAACCACATTCACATGTGGGTATTTGAGTGGTCTTTAGTTCCATGGTGGGGACTGACCACTTAACTATTGATAGATCCTTTTATAATTTTTGGTTCTCTATTGAGCTGGCCTTGGTTGATAATACTTCTATGGTTTCTAGTTTATTGATTATGTTGATTTTATTTAATGTAATTATAATCATAATATTTAGGTACATATTATCTTACCCTAACATCTTAGTATGTGTATGGGCCTCCATACATCTCAAAAGAATTAATTTCCATCATGGTGTGGTTGCAGATGTAGTAGGTAGGTGAATGGATTCCATATTTTTTTTAAGGGATTATACATATTCAAAAAAGTGGATGTCTTATTATAAATGATAGATTCTACATCGAGGAGGTATATTATCACAATGAAAATTTCAATAATTTTTTGATACCTCTTCTTGAATTGCACAACCTATGTTATGAATTTATATTTTTGGCCCTCTATTAAAGGAAACACTTACCACTTTGCGGGATAGTAGTTAAAGTCCTTAGTGGATTTTTTATAGATGAAGGAACAAATCAAGTCAATGATGTGGTCACTTTTGACTGATCTTAACGAAGTGACCCCTAACCTCTTAGGTTGACTCTATATCTACTCAATTTAAAATTTTAATTTCATTGTGTAGTTTCATATTTTGGAATGAGGGGAACTATTTATCAATAAATCTTTTATATTTAACTTCCAATGTAACAGTCATATATGATGCTTGACAATTTATCCAATCCTAGGATGTTTTTCAAAAGGATACGGTCAACCCTCACAGTATTATTGCATCAAATTAAACACACTAGTTATAAATGGTATCACAGTCTTCCAAGATGGTAGATATATGCTCATGATGATCTTTTCACAATAAAGTACCGAACTGGAACATATTCTATATCATTCTGATGAGTCTGAGGTGTAATTATAATGTATGTGAATAGAAATGATGGTAAAACACGCTAGGGGCATACCCTTTGATATAAGAAAAGTAGTATCCTGTGATGGTTCACTAATATTGCAAGGGTTGATATCCATTCTCTTTATATAAAACATATGGCATTTCTAGAAGGCTATGGCCCATAGGATTTACGTGTTCATTCATATATATATGTTATCATAAATAGAGATATCATTAGATATCCGGAATCTAGGTCAGTAGTTCTTGATATTTGAGGCTCGTTGAAAGATTGCGGGGTGGATGACTCTTGCACATGGACAAAAATAGAGAACGGCACAATGGGGATGAAGAGAAAATGAATATATAAAACAAAAAAGTATATTACTAAGGTAATCCAAAGATCGTGGAAACATTTACTTTCACTAAGAACAACACATTCATTCATTGAAATAGTTAGAAAGTTGAGGCAACTATAAGGAATATTTAAATCCTCCCTATGTGGAAAAAATTATCAATTTCATTTCTCCGAAATTTCACAAGATACTATAGTGAAGTGGATAATTAATGGATGGTCTAATCTATAATGAAATCCCTTAATATATAGAACAAGTGATTTCGAACCCTTTATGTAAGAGTCATCATGATTTGATTTTGGTTTTGGATTCAATTAAAGATAATAATAATTATTTGAAATTCAGAATGAGAACAAGGATTATAGTAAATTTCATTATTATATGAATAAATGATTATCTATATTCTATCATTCGATAGTTCTAGGGGATTGGATGTGAAGTTTTACATAGATAACCAATTGATTATGGAACAAATGACATAGTGTTGACATGATAAAACTATTTCCTGGCCTAGATATAGATAATAACATAGATAAATAAAGATAAAATTAAATTATAGAAAGTGTCATCGGATAATGGTCGTTTCATTTTCTACTCTATTTAGACAAATATGTTAATTTAAATATATTGTTGTTGGGGTTGGATAAAATAATTATATAAATTATCGTTGGTTAACTTGATTACTAGCGTTATGGTTACAAATTTTTATTTTAGTGATTCATTAAATTCATAACAACACATAAACTATACCCTTCCAGATGAATATTAGTCACTCATGTTGGTATTAATAGAAAGTTGAGAAATAATTGCATGCATTATTGGTATATTTATAAAAATGTTAAAATAATGTTGTAATGTCCTCACCTGATTGACCGGTAAATAGGTAGTTGTACCATTCCCCACATGTACTCATGTGTGGCTCCCCATATGTGAGAGGTTTCTAGTTAGCAGTGATGGGTCTTAGATGGTGATAGTGTGGATAATATACCCTCATGATCAGAGTGAAAATATAGTATATTGTAAAATAAATAACAGTAAATAATACAATAAGTAATAAATTATTGAAAAATTTGTAGAATTTTTTCATAGATTGAATAAGAGATAAAAATGAAAACAAAAAACAATCATAGATATCTATGAGATGATATATAAAAAAATTACTATACATATAGTCAGTAACATGAAATTAAGAAATACATGAATAAAAATATGATATCTTCTCTGGTACCCCAGTGTAATGGTCTCTCAACTATAGTGTGAGATAAATTCTAGTAGGAAACCACTAATAGTGTTTGCAGATAAATCCACTATGATGATATAATGTATAGGGGAGAACTTTTAATAAGAATAATAAAAAATACTAAACTAACAAATACCGCCCCCCCCCTTATGTTCATGATGTACACCATGTAGCTCTACCTTCTTCGTCTCATGGTCAGAAATAGTTTCTGATCCGTAACTATAAATTTATTGTTGCAATATTTATATATGTTGTAGTTTTTTATTGTATCAATCAATATATACTATGCATGTATGGACATATGTATCCATATACATGGAATACTATGTGCTAGCTAGTTCAGGTGTAAGTTAGTTGTCCAAAACCAGTCTAAATGATCCTCTAAGCTAATGAAAAAGGGAACATTCTATATATCTCACAATTATTTAGAGAATTCCTGATTGTCACTTAAGAAAGTGAGTGGACATCATGAAAACACTCTAGACAGGGGTTTATTTTTGTTACCAACACCTAAATCAAGGGACTTGTTGCAACATTCCCACTGTCCAAAATGTTTCTATGGTGTGAGATGTCATGATCACCACATAATATAAGGTATCATGAATCATCATGACAAACATACACCTTATAATAATTGCATAGCCTATATCAATGGTGTAATAAAATTTATATTAATATCCCTGAGGAATTACCTAACATTAATTATATGTGTTAAGCACATATATAACATGGTCATCTCAATTCATATTAAATTAATAACATGCAAGATGTGTGTCCTTTCCACCTACTCCAGTGAATATAAATTCACACAACCCATGTTTATTTAACAATATAAACGGCTGTGGTTATACCCCCACCCCACAATTCAATTTCATGTAATTTAATGCATTCAATTTGGACATTCCATTATATTTATGAATTAAATCCTTTCTAGAGTCAAGTAATGCCATCCCAGTTAGAAGGCAGTTGTTCTTTGATGACATTGGTTAAAAGGAAGTCCATCTATAACATCCCAGGTAATTAAAAATATTACCTTTTTATATTTATTAGTATTTGTGAATTAAATGTTAATTTTACTTTAATGGGTATGTAATTTTTGATGGATTAACTGATATGCAACAACATGTTTCTTTGATATCTCATGTTGCGCAAAATACAAAGTCATACTACAAAATAATAATATTATTGTTAACGCCTAGCTGTTAATTTGGAGGGAAATGAAAAAACTGAATAGAATATGAATATACTTGTTTTTTAAATGTTTTTACATTTATTTATTAAATTTAATAGGCTAAAAATATGAAAAAAAATTCTGATTTTAAGCATAAATACTCAAATATTCTTTAAAAGGCCATTTTACTAGATTTTGATGGAGAACCATTTTTAAATCTAGTTTTTATCACTTTTATATGTTAGAGTTTACAAAATAATATTCTTATTTAGAATTAGGACATCAACATTTAATTTGGATTAAATTTTAATGTTTTTTCTAATAATGTTCATTTTTTAATGAATAGAGAAAAATACTATATTTTAATTCCAAACTTCCCTTTAATATAATTTATTTATATAGTTAGATTTTCATTTTAATTGGGTTTAAAGTGTTAATATACTATGTTATTATCATTTAATCCAATTTTTTTATTGCATTTAATTTCTCTTCGAAATTGGACATATACAAGTGTCAATCTTTTGATAGTTATTCTTTATTAAAAACACGCATTTTGTTTTGACAACAAGAATTAATTTTAAATTAATTTCTTCCACTTCATTGTATTGAAATTTGAAAATTGGATTCCATATTTTAATTCAGGAAGTCCAAATATTTTAAATAGTTATACATTATTTTTAGACATTATGAATATTTACTTCAGTAAATATTTTATTTACCATGGTTATAGGGTAAATATGGTAGAAATGTTGAAAAATAATATTATAATAATATTAAATTACCCTAACATGTGTCCTAATACAATTGGTTGAAACATGTCTGACCATGGTTACCATTATGTCGATTTTGTTACCCATAGAGCCACATAAGAGAGATAATTACATGTTATATTAATTTATTTAACATAAAGGAAAAAATGACATAAACACGTATCTTTTTGTAAATAAATTTATAAATTGGGCTGTATAAGTTATCACTTCAACAAAAAAAATTCATTGGAAAGAAAAGAATATTTCCTACATCATGGTATTTTTTATAATTTCTAGACATAAAATAAATAATATTATTTATGACATAATAATGACGTAGTGCTTACCTCATTAAAGAATGATTTAAATAAATAAGATTATAAAAAATAAAATTATATCCAAAACCTGTACAATTCTTATTGGATGATTTTATTTCAAACATGAGTCATATTATCTTAGACATTAATGTTTTTTGGAACTTTATAATCTGAATATAATTATATAATATGATAACATGTTTAATCATTCATAAAGTGCCCCTCCTCTCCCTTATAAATATCCCTCACTTCTAACCCATTTCCCACACTTATCAAGCCCCTTTAATCGTCCAAAATCTTCCCAATTATGTTCTCTACATCCCTCTACTACACCTAGATGCCTTTCCTTAGGCAGAAGGAAATTAAAGTATACCTTTTGGTTCAAACAAAATAGAGATACCTAATTTAAATGTAAAGTCTTCTCTTAAGTTCTTTTGTTTTATTTTACTTCTCCAACCCCATAAACTTTTTTATTCCTTTATTTTATAAAAAACCAGTATTAAATATATACTAGGTTTTGGTTATGATAATTATTTGAACTACACATACATGCACCATATTATAAAGGATAAATAAAATATTGTTTCTATGGATGACGAACTACTGCCTCACGAAACGATGATTGTTCAATCTTCTCCTACCACCTCTTATGGTGAACATTATGATGGAACTGTATTTATAAATGATTTATAATATGTCTATATTTTCTCTATTCTTCTAGATTTTTTATTTATAAACATATATTTATGCTTTTCAATATTTGTAAATACAATAATTTCATTTGAGGAAGTGTGGACTACCACCCCCTCAAGGTGATATGATTCATTTATGACATACATGGAACATATAATGGATGGAGTAAATGAAATTATGAAACATATATATAACATATGATATTATACTATAATAATAATATAAATATTTATCATTACGTTTTCATTCCATTAAAAATTAAATAGAAATGAAAGTAGTGTTCATGAGTACGTACGGCTTACCGTCTCCGTTAACGGTGCATTTCATTTCTTATCTCAAAATGTTATGTAATATTATAAATAAATACATATACTGGAAATATATTACATATATGATATATAAATCATTAATGTCATTCTTAAGAGAATGAACTTTTTACCACATGAACAACTTGTAATTATAAGAAGTTCATTTTTGACTCAACTACCAACTATCGACAAAACAACCATAACTAACTTAAATGATTGCGTAATTTTTATTACATGGTAATAAGTGATATAAAAAGAGAAATAATCATGAAAATGGTTATTAATAATTTATAAATTTACATTTGTTTATTATTTAGGTGACTAAATAACGAATGGGTCATGTCGGACACGAGGTAAGTGATTTTTTATCTCACTATTACTTCCATGAGATTTCCATTGTCCGCTGCTTATTTATTACATGTGGTGTATTGTGTACTACATTTTGATATATATTATCATTAATATATTTAATTTAATGGTATTTTATGTTTCTTTTTGTGGTTATTAATATTTGGTCATATGACTCGGTTGATTTCAACATGGTAAGGGGTTTTCATCTCACTTTATTCTTCCTGTGAGATCCATGCTATATTGCCACTATTTCCTTTTGTTTGGTGTATGTACTTACCATGATTGTATTTTTTGTAATATAATTTAATTTATTGTGTTTAGATATTCATTTTATGATACTTCATTCATTTTTTTTATGTTTTATATGTTACCAAATCGGTAAAGGAACTTTTTAACCAAATTTACATTCCTTGGGTTATTCTTCTAATTCTAAATTATGTCATGTTATGATTATGTCTGGAATAACTGTTTATTTATTTATATGGTAATTTCTACTCACCTTTATGTGTATATAAGTTTGATACACATTATCAATCCATTTATAAATTCTCAAGTCATCAATATTAACTTGATAAATGTAATTTTAACTCAAATTTTATTCATTGAGTTAAACATCCATGTCATCTGTGTTGTTTTTACAAAAATAGGTGTGAATGTTATATGATTTATTTACACTAAATATCCAAACATATTTAGTGTATAAATATTTTTCAAACATTATTATGTAATTGATTTATCTTTAATCTAAGGATATAGTTTTTATATGGTATTAAAACTCAATTTACATTCCATTAAGACTTCATTCTTGTTATGCACCAATTCATTCTTATATAGTGTATATACTATCCTTTGGATTATTATATCATGTATATAGTTATTTTAATGATATTATAAACTTTATTTAATGTTATTATGTAATTATTTTTATTAGAGTACTTTCTCAAGTGGTAAGAGACTCTTTAACTAAAACATTTTTTTAATTTTTTAATGATTTATTCTTCTAAATCATTCACATTAATGTCCATTTATTAAAAATGAATTTAACAATTTATCTTTTTGGACATTAATGTTTTTAAATTTTTATTCATTTTAATGCTTCTATGTGGTATTATTCACATTGATTCAAAATTCACTTTATTAAATGTTTTAAATGGGTTTGAAAATGGATTGATAAATCATTGATTGTGTCTATATCATGAAATGAAATATTGTGATTGCAATGTGGAAATATTATATATCTATTATGAATGTATATTGGTCAATGTTTATGTATATCGGTGGTTTTGTGATTATACTATGGTGGCTGAGCCCGAGATAGCATTCCAACAAATTGGGTAACATGGCGGAGTTAAACGTTAATGTTTCTCCTAAAAGATTTAAGGAATATACATTAATGGGTATTCCATCATATATCCCTACATTACTACGATACCTACAATGTATGTATGATATGGATCCCACAAGTAACCTTTATGATTAATGATTTCTATGTTTTATTCATAAATTTTACGATTTCATGAGGTATGTTATGATTAAAAAGTAAGGTTTCATTGATTTTTATTTATCAATGGTCTAATGTTTTATTTCCTTATTTTATAACGCTTACTGAACTTTTTATGCTCATACCAAGTTTTTAAAATGTTTTCCATTGGACTTAGTTATTAATAGGGGCAAGGATGGGATCAAGGAAAAGTCATGCTATCTAAAATAGGGAACTAGACATGTTTCTTTTTAAGTGTTTTATTTTATGAAATAAATGGATACTGAGTAGTAGTGTCTAAGTGTAATTTTCATGTTGATTGGTAATAGGTATGGAATAATTCTCTAAAACACTAAACCTGAAATAATCCTCATTGATAATTATTTATTTAATTCAATATTTTGTAATTTTTTAAGGTCGGGTCCTTATTATATGTATCAAAGGTCGGTTTAGACAAAATTGAGGATTAAGTGTTTTAGTTAAAAACATGGTTAGTCCCTATGTCTACTATTTCAATTAAATCCTTGTTTTATAAATTTTTTAGATCAGGGAATGTCAATTATAGATGGTAGGAGGTGGATCTCAAACAACATTCATATCTCATCCCGAGGACATGCTTGCAATAATTATTGAAATGTCATGTTCAGATGATTGTGAAACTTTTTCTAGAGTACAAATCACTTGCAAGTAGTTGTCTGAGATATCAAACACCTCCACTACACCTCTATATCATCATGGATCATGGGTTGTATTTAATCAAAACCTAATTTTTCAATATTATCATATTTTCATGAAATATAAATATAATCAAGGAATTTACACTTATTTTACCTTATCCCAGTATTTTGTAGCATATTATGATTTTGAAAAAGGTGTTGAAGAAGGAGACCATTGTGCAACTTATTTATATTTGATTTTACAATATAGTATCTTTTCACATACCTATGGTATTTTATAAGGACCACTGAATCAATGTTTCAACTCAAACATGGTCCGACTGTTTAATAAAAAGAAGTTTTATCATATATTTTGAAATTATATGTCATACATGATTATTTTCTGAAACTTTTTTTCTGCAAACATGTATATGACTCAAATTGTACAAGGTGTATTTGGATGAAGAAAAACATTGATTTTTAAAGATATCTAAATAACTTTTTAAATTCATGAACCTTCTACCTACGTAAACTAAATGATGACGAAACCATATGGATACCATGATAATGGTATGATGTTATTTCTTTTGGGAATTGTTTATTTTATCAAATAGAGGTGAAAAAATGACATTATATAATATGTTGAAGTCTAAATGTATTTGGTTGAAAATTAATGGTATATGACAAACCTTGATGTTAAAACATGTTAGGGTTATTTTTTATTTCTATAAAGTGGGCAACCCATAAGATGGGTCACATCCTATTACATCTAGCAAGTCCATATGAATCGAACCCCGAACCGAAGGGTGACAAGGGTGAATCGCCAACCACTAGCCTATGTGAATTACATGGTTAGTATGATTTATTAATTTTTGTTAAATGATTTCATGGATAATGAAGAAGTTGATTATGGGAACATATTTTTTTTAAATTGGTATCCTTAATATTAGAAAATGAATTGGTGATTAAGTCATAAAACATATTTTAGAATATGTTCTCTATTTTGGGGAATCACTATATGCCTATGGAAAATATAATAATTTAGGATTTCAATTGAGGAGTAATGGTGGAATTTTAATTTGGATTAATATATTTTTTTATTGTGTACTTATAAGAGTATTGGGTTATTTAAGGAAATGATTAACCTATCATAGAGAATATGTGTTTAGGTTAATTTCACTTCAGTATGAGACTTTAAGAGTAATCAATGTTTTTGGAGATAAATGTTAACATATAATTTAGAAGACTATGGGATAAAATCCTTATGAGTTTTGGGTTTAAATCATCGTTTAAATTAATTTAACGAATTTTAAGGATAATTTTATATTGAATGGCCTTTCTAGAACTTTGGGTTCTTTTTGGTGAATTATGGAAATTAAGAGTATTATTTCTTTTTATAAAAGATTTTCCTTTTGCGGATTATCTGATCTTGTACTAACCAATTTTTTTGGTTGATGTCTAAAAATAGTGTAAATATATAGTTCATCTTCTATATATTATTTGATACTCTAGAAGGTTATTCTAGCACTTCACGTGTGACCAAGTCATCTTGAATACTTACTGTTTGGAGAAAAGATGAGATTGTGGTGTAAATTTATTAAAGGATGACACTCTACATGAAAAGTAAGTATATTTACTTATGATCTTAGTCTAGTTCTTTATAAAATTCGTCAAATCTATAAAAAACCATGACGAAAAAAATTTATGGGCTCTCTTTTATGATCATACTTTTACACAACCAAAATTTTATTCTGTTGTGGTCGTTAACTTTTTGTGATCAAGTTCTCTATCACTCTCTATTATTCTATGAGAGTTAGTTTCTCTTCTATATCCATGTTTTTAGGGAATCCTTGTATATATTGTCTCTGGTGACCTTTTTACTTCAGTTACATTATTTTAAAGTGATATTTTTGTTGACTCTTTTTCAGATTTTAGACATTCAATGATGTTTCAAAGTATAATTTTTAAACTACGAGGATGTAATTCCCAATAGGAGGGAAGGTTGTACATCCCAGGCAAAAAAATACTATAAAATTTTCATATCTATTAATTTTTATGAATTAAATATTAATTTCAATTTAAATGGGATGTTATGTTCGATGGAGTTCCCGATACGCAACAGTGGGTTTTTTTTGAGATCTTATGTTGTGCACAATGCTGAGTCGAACAGAAAAATAATAATATAATAGTTAACACCTTGTAATTGTGTTGGATGGAATGGAAAAAACTAAATACAATATGAATATACATTTTATTTAAATGGTATTACATTTATCCAATAAATTTAAGAGGCATAAAATAAGAAAAAATATAATTTTAAGCGTAAATACTATAATATTCTTTGAATGGTCGTTTTACCTCCTTTGGATGGAGAAACCTTTTTAAATCTCGTTTTTATTAGTTTAATATATTATATTTGACGAAATAATGTTGTTCTTTATAATCAAGACATTAAATTTTAATTTGGATGAAATTTTAGTATATTTTTGATAATGTTAATTGTTTTAATGAATAGTGAAAATAGTATATTTTAATTCAAAAATTACTTTTTATCTTATTTAGTTATATGATTATATTAAAATTTTAATTTTTTTTAATGTGTAATTAGATTATGTTTTTACCATTTAATCCAATTTTGGTTATTGGATGAAATTTCACAATGAAATTTGACATAAAAAAGTGTTAATCTTTTGATAGTTATTATTTCTAAGAAACATGCTTTTTATTTTGACAGCTGGAATTAATTTTAAATTAATTTATTCCACAATAATGTTTTGAATTTGGAAAAAATGTATTCCATAATTATAATAAGGAGGTCCAAATTATGTAAATAGGTAACCATTATTTTTATACATTTTGAATATTTACTTCAGTAAATATTTTGTTTACCATGGTTAAAATGTAAATAGGGTAAATAAGGAAAAAAATATTATAATATTATTAAATTACCATAAAATGTGTCTTAATCCTATTAGTTGATAAATTTACGACAATGGGAATCCATGGGTCGATTTTGGGACCCCATGAAGCCACTTAAAAGTGATAATGACACTTTATATCAATTTATTTAATGTAAATTAAAAAATGGCATATACATATATCTTTAAAAAAATAAATTTTCACATAGGGTTATTTAAGTTATCTCTTCGACTATAAATTTTCGTTTGGTAATCTAGAAATATTTCCTACATCATGGTTTTTTTATAATTTAAAGACATCAAATAAATAAAATTATTTATGACATAATAATGATGTAGTGTTTACCTCATTAGTAAATCATTTAAATAAATAAGATTATAAAGATTAAAATAATATCCAAAACATATCCAATAAATAATGGATGATTTTATTTCATACATTAGTCATCATATATTTTAATTGCATGTGTTTTGGATATTTAGAAACTGAAAATAATTATATAATAAAATAATATTTTTAAACATCCATAAATGGCCCCTCCTCCACTTATAAAAGACCCTCACTTCTAACCCATCCATCACACTTCTCAAGACACTTGGATCGTCCAACCTATACCCACCTAATCACCATAAATCCCTACCAGCATCCTATAATCCATCCCCAATGAAGAACACATTTCAAGTAAACCTTTTGGGTCAAACCAAGATAGATACCCGATTTAAAGGTAACGTCTTCTATTATGTTCTTTGGTTTTATTTTACTTCTCCATACCTATATAAAATTTTTATTCCTTTATTTTATATCAGAACCAGTAACCTAAATATACAAGGTTTTTTTGTGAGATTTATTCGAACTACACTTACACACACCTCCATCAAATAGTTAAACAACATATTGTTTCTGTGGACAACGAACTACTGCCTCACAAAATGATGATTGTTAAATCTTCTCCTACCACCACTTATGGTGGAAATTGTGATGGAATATATATATATGGTATATATTCTTTTTTTCTCTATGATTTTATAATAATTATTTACAAAAATACTTTAATTATTTCTAATATGTGTAATTACGATAATTTCTTTTGAGGATATGCGGACTACCGCCCCCTCAAGGTGGCATGATTCGTTCATGACAGACATTGAACATATAAAATATGGAGTTAATGTAATTATGAAACATATATATAATATGATATTATACAATAATTAAAATATAGTTATGTATCCATAATATTTCAATCCATGAAATATGAAATATAAATGAATGTACTGTTCATGTGTATGTTCGGCTTACCGTCTCCATGAACGGTGCATTTCATTTATTATCTCCAAATGTTATGTAATATTATAAATAAATAAATATACTATATATATATGATATATATGAAATCAAAATCATGGATTTAATTTTGGAGATAATATAATTTTTACCACCTGAACAACTTGTAATTATAAGCAGCTCATTTTCGACTCATGTACAAAATATCGACAAAATGACCCTTATTAACCTAAAATATTTCATAATGTTAATAACATGATAATAAGTGATATAAATGGAAAAATAATCTTTAAAAAGTCTCTAAAAATTTTAAATTAAATTTAGTTTATTACTCATCAGATTAAATAATGAATGGGTCAATTTGGACACGAGGTAAAGGATTTCTTATCTCACTTTTAATTCTGTGAGATTTCCATTTTGGGAAACTTATTTATTGCGTGTGGTGTATTTTTTACAGCATTTGGATACATGTTATCATTATTATATTTATATTCATGGTATTATTTGATTCATTTTGTGGTTATTAAATTTTGGTCAAATGACTTGATTGATTAGAATGTTGTAAGGCGTTTTCATCTCCCTTTTTTATTCCCATGAGATTCATGGTATATTGCCACTATTTCCATCTGTGTGGTGAATGAACTACAAATGAATGTATTATTTGTGTAATATAACTTAATTTAGGATTATTTACATATATATTGTATGATTATTCCTTCATGGGGAGTATGTTTTGTATGTTACCAAATTGGTAAGGGAACTTTTTAACCCAATTTTCATTCCATGAGTTAATCTTCTCATTCCTAATTTTGTCATGAAATGATTATCTGTGGAATAATGGTCTATTTATTTGTGTTATTATTTTCCCCCCTCTTTATGTGGATATACATTTGATACACATAATCACTCCATTGATAAATTCTCAGGTCATCGATATGAAAATTATAAGAGTAATTTTAACTCATTTTCCATTCATTGAGTTAAACATTAAAGTCATTGGTGTTGTTTTTACCAAAATATGTTTGAATGTTCTCTGATTTTTTTACAGTAAATATCCAATCATATTGTGTGTATTATTATTATTCACACATTATTATATTGTTTATTTATCCTTAATCTAAGGATACAATTTATTAAAGGAATTTTGTATTAATTTACATTCCTTTGAGACTTCATTGTTATTATGCACCAATTTACCCTTATATAGTGTATATAATGTCCTTTGGAATACTATATTATGAATATCCTTATTCTAATGAAATTATAATCTTTCTTTAATGTTATTCTATAATTATTTATATTCTTGTATTATCTCATGTTGTAAGGGACATGTTAACTAAAACATTGTTTAAAATTTTTTAAAGACTAATTATTCTAAATCATTCTTATTAATATCTAATTCTTGAAAATGGTTTTAAGGATTTATTTATATGAAAATTAATGATTTAAAAATGATGATTCATTTAAAATCATTAATGTGGTATGGGACATTTTGATTCAAAAACATTTTTATTAAATGTTTTAAATGGTTTTATAAATCATTGATTATGTATATATCTTAAAATAATATATTGTGATTGCAATGTAGAAGTGTTATCATTCCCTTATGCTTGTTTCATGGAAATTGATTACATATATGGGCGGTTCCATGATAAACCTGGGGCAGGTGAGCCCGAGATAGCTCTCCAATGCATTGGGTAACATAACGGAGGTAAACATTAATGTTTCTCCAAAGAGATTTAGGGAATATACAGTTACACATATTCCAACATAAGTCCCTACATAGATTTGATATCTAAAACGTATTTTTCATTTGGATTCCACACGTTACCTTAATTATTTATGATTTCTATGTGTTATTCATAAATCCTACGATTTCATGAGGTATGTTATGATTGAAAAGTATGGTTTCATTGATTGGTACTTATTGACGGGAAAATGTATTCTTTCCTTATTGTATAACCCTTACTGAGATTTTTATGACCATCCCATGTTTTTGAAATTTTTTCCACATTAAATAAATATTAATAGGGTCACGGATGGGGTCAAGGAAAATTCATGTTGTCTAAAACATGGAAATAGGGATTTTTCCTTTTTAGAGTATTTATTTTACGAAAAAATGGATAATGAGTAGTAGTGTCTGTGTGTAATTTTATATTATATATTGAATAGTTATGGAATTATTCTCTAAAACTATAAACATTAAAAGATCCTTAATTTGAATTATAAATTTAATTCAATATTATGTAATGTTTTAAGGAATGGTCTTTATACCATCCCTCTTATTTTACCCATTTATGATTATCTTTCTTCATCCATGTAATAATTACGCCACATATCAAGAAATTAAATTAGTCCTAGGAGACCACCAATGAAAATAAGAAAATCATGATTTAAGTCACTAATAACTAAATTTAGTTTATAATATAGTACATCTCATCTGTGGGGTTTTATTAAAAAACAATAATCTATTTAAAAAAACTCATTTAGAAAAACCATGTTTGACATTAAAAATGAATTAATAAATTTCTGATAAGAAGAATTTATGAATTCAACCAAGAATGGTGAAGTAATAGAAATGTTCAAAATGGTACTTAGGAGCTTCTATTATCAATTAGGTAACTACCTACAATGTATAATTCCATTTATAACAGAAGGAAAATTCTTATATGGCATTCTAAGCTACAAATAAATTATTTTTAAAAGGTATATTTAATACATTACACCTAATGGGTGTCTTGTATTGAGGTTCTAATCCTCTAATTATATAAAAATGATCAACATAAGAATATGAAGGAGCATAAAACAATATTTGGCTGATTCATAACAAAGGCTGGCATGCAACACCGTGAAATTTTTTCTAAATCAGTGGAAACATGGGGAAAATCTATATACCACCAACCTCATGGTTAGAAATCTCCACTATTAAAATATCTAGTTTTTATGAATTATAGATTCAAAGAAATCAATGAAACATAAATCTACATAATGGGAATCTATCATGACTGACGATGTTAATATCTGACTTTGGACAAGGGATACATTATGATCCATAAGATAAGAAGTAAGTGGAACACACATGATAAAAGAGAAACCTCGCGCAGTTGGAGAATAAGTGAAAATGACAACGGGGGGGGGGGGGGCTTAAAGGGTCATTATGGGGAAATGGGTAATTTCACACTGAAAACTGAGTCACAAGGTTTGGATGCACGGTTGGAAAAACCATGAACCAACTAAGTGGATACTATATCTTTGGAACCACATTGCACATACTTTTACCACATGGATTAATAATCCATGAAACAACAATAGGATAAATAGTGCACCCATGCTTCCCAAACATAATTAACAGTGTAGGATTGTTGCACAGTTCGGGAAACCATGCATAGCCTATGACGATAAATTCTTCTCACATGAAGAACTGACATAGTTTTCACTAGGGCGATGCACAATTATAGAATAACTATATACCGATAACAGTCCAACGATGCTTGAGTTTTCAGGGCCCAGTGATACCAAAACTCAACAAAACACCTATCATAAGACTGGATTATTTAAACATGTCAACAAACAACCCATTACTGTGTTCCAAATCATAGAATTTTGTTATGAATCACAGTTCAGTGAAAATACCACCCACCAAATTACAATATTGATATTATATTTAAATTTATCATGCCTCAAAATAAGGTTCAATACAACATTCCCACCTTATAACGTCTCCTCCTTGAGAATATTTTGGGAAGCAATGAAAAAAACTGACCTACAAGGTTCACAAAGTCAGATGAAAAATGTCACATTATGTTCCCAGGAACCAAACACATATCAGAGAACTACATATAAATATGAAACATAACCATTCATAACCTATTCCAAAACAACTTTTCTGATTGAGGCATTTAATAGTGGGTCTCTGGGATTGTTTAGCTAAGGACCCAAACAAATAACCATCTCTTTGAACATTTGGTTGTGGGTGAACTCCACCATTGTTTTTAAAATAAATCATTTTACAATCTAGAGACATAGTAACTACACTATCATAATTACCTAAAATAATGACACAAGTTTTATAAAAAATAACATGGAATGATTTTAAATTGATTTAATGGTCAATTTAACATTGAACCCATTTATCTTGGTCAATCCATCTTTTGATGATATATATTTTCCAACACATACATCAGTTGTCTCTTCCTGATGATAATCCATAAATTGTTCTTCAGTAACTATATTAATCAAAAAAAGGATAACAAATTGACACTCTATATGACATATCTTGAAAATTCCTAACATATATTTCAACACTATACAACGGAAATCCAATGACTTTTTCTAAGTAATATTTCATTTACTATGATCACATTCACCATATTCCTACCAAACACTAAATGACTTTCCTTTATCAAGCCATCACTTTAACATTATAATATAGTTCCAAATTAGGAACATGTGTGTAAACCATATCTATCCCACATGAATCTTTACCCATAAAACATCACCTCTAAGCCAGATAATAGGTCTAGGATATCCCTGAATTCCAAAAATGGATTCCAGGTAACTAACCCTTTGTATTTCACAGCATGTGTTTTTAATTGAGATGTTGATACAGCTATATGACATATACATCCGGTCATGGATTGATCCTAAATCAGGATAATCCCGGTAGTCATGTCAGTGGAAAATGGATGGAGTGCATGTGCCCGTCCAAATAATTCCCACTTAGGAACCAAGTTATCCCTCAAGGATAATCAGGCATTGAAAAAAACCACATGTCCAATATAAAACTCAGATAAATTTTTTTAGAAACATAAGGATGTTTGAAAATTTTAGATCAACATATAATGGACGATCTCTTAGTTCATCAAGGATGATATCAATATAGGGGTCATGTTCATCACTATAGAAGAATGAACATAGGTAATTTACGCAATCATAAGAGGATCTTGTACATCTAGCTACGCCATTAAGAAATCCTCAATACCGTTTGGGACTAAAATCACACTAAATTCTGGTTGGAAGAACATTTCAATAGCCATATGTTGACTTCTCCCCAAAAAATCTCTATTTTATCGTCCAATGCATAATAATTAACATATAACAAGACTTTACAACCCAATTAATCCCTTGATCACTCAAAATTTAAAATCAAAGTCCATCGAAGACCACTGTTATTTCTCAAGGGTTGTATAAAAATCAAAAAATTTCATGGATGATATTCCTTGCAACAACTTATATTATTCACAACATCTAAGCCTAAACAGTATTCATGCAAGATAAACCATTCTGAAAACATATTTTTTGTCCTATATACCAATTAGGAAATATATTTATGAGATATGAATCAATACTCCCCACATTAGGATTTCCCTAGTCATCAAAGAGAGATATAGAATAGCTTTACATAAGCAATCATGATCAAATTCACCTAAGTGTAATAGTGGATCTTCTATGGGTCAAAAATACATGTGTTGCAACATTTGGTAGAAAAACCAAAAATAAACTTAACAATATCTGAAAAAACCCAATCCAGTGGGAATTCTATATTGAGAATTGGGGAAAATTGATTACTTTATTGACTCTATTGCTATACTCTAAAGATGACCTGAGACCATACATAATAGCTCAAGGATTAATGATTACACTGAAATTAACAGGTTTATTATATCATTTTACAATTCTATTGATGTCATGTATATATGTTCACATTACCCCATTATTTTTGAGGTATGAAAGAAATAATCTATACTATACAATGTAATTCTACAAAGTGAATCATAGAATCAGGTTTTCTGTATATGTGGTTTTACCCTGAGTGCTATTTTCCAATAAAACCATTATCCTAGATGACAACATGCTAGTTTATCCATCACTAAGGATGATGATTGGGACATGCGACATACACAAGCATAACCAACTGGAGGTGTTACCCTGAGTCATTATTTTCTCCACTCTCCCATTTATCATGGACAATTCATTTTAATATTTCAAATTTAGCATGTTTTTATTTTAACAATGGTCTCTACTTATATATAAATCTAAAAAGATGGGTTGAATATCCAGGATGCCCGTTTCAAATTTATAAGGAACCCATAGACCTTTTGACTATGAAAATTCTTTTATTATAATAACTGCCAATTATATGTTTAAATCATAATGAGGACTATTATCAAAAGTAGTAAACTTAAGGGATCCTTCTAAAAAGTATATAATAATGGTAAAAAAGAAATATATTAAGAATATATTCTCCAATCATGTTATATAAATATAAATTATAAAAAAACCAAAATATATACACAACTATGAATGTCACAAAAATACCTTACTTAGAAATAAAAGATATTTGAATAAATAGATAAATAATATATCACAATTAGTATCCATCCTATAAATGTTAATACATTTAATATTATATGAATTACATGTTAATTTATATGTTAATATAATGATGCATGTAAAATTAAATACATTTATTAATTAGAATTTGGAAAAATACAATAAATTTCACAAATCAATAAGAAACAGAAATGACATCCATAACTAAATGTGAAATAATAATAAACTTTAATAGAAAATAGAATTATCAAAAATCCTACCTTTTTTCACTTTTACGTTTCCCCATGGATGAGGTGATCCCTCCAAAAAGATTCTTTTTACTATGAAATGAAACATTCCTAGTCTCATTTCTACCAGTCCCAAACAATAAGAAAAAGGGAAAAAAGAATTCATTGATGCCACTTTGTAACATCAAGACCCGACTGTAAACTAAAGTAATTGTGGGATCAGTTTCCACATGACCTTATGATTGCTTCCCATTATTTCAGGGAATTTCAACTAATTGTGGGGGGTCTTAGGAGTTGTTAGTGGAGAAAATAATACCTCATTATTCGAGTAGCACATTTTTATATAAGAAAATAAATAATAGACAATAGCAGAAGAAGTATTAAATGATTGAAATTATAGTAATAGAATAATATAAAGTAAATAATACATGAAAAAAAATATACAACAAATTATTAATTTATATATGATGATACATAAAAATGGACTAGTATAAATACAAAAGTAACATGAAACAATGAAATACTTGAAAAACTAAGGAAAAAAATCCATGAGGGAGAGCTACACAAGAATCTTGAGCTCTAGATAAGTTATGTTCTTATAACTACCATATAAAATAATGAAAATCAAAGTAATAATCCATAATCTTGTGAACATGAGACCTGATCGGGTACCCATGTTTTTTGGAGGCCCTAGTTGGCTGTGAGAAAAATCTATTTAGGCCACCACTAATGGTGTCTATATCTAAATTTAATTTGATAATATAAATTACAAAAATGATAAAGTAATAAGAATGATAAAAAATACTAAACAATTAAATACCATCAAGATATGATTCTTGAAGAAAACATGACATATAAACCTACTTCATCTCATCAAATAATTTTTTATGATTGGTAACTACATATATATAGCATAGTTATATGTTGTATACACCTATAAAGAATATGTACAGATTAAAGTAGACATATACCACAAATACAATGTGATGGTTGGATCGAGGCCTAACTCAGACCTCCATAACTAGTCTAAACGAGCATATACTCACAAGAAAATTGGGACATTCGCTACCTCTCAAATTGATTGGGATATTTCATACTCAACACTCGAGATGAGGTGTGGCATCCCACCAGTAATCGATATTGTGTGTTTTCTTAAATGTCATGACCTAAAAAATGGGATGTGGTGTGCCATGCCTACCAACAAAAAAGATTCAATGGTGTGAGACGTCATGATCAACAACCAATGTAAGTGAGCATGAATTTTCATTCCCAACAAAACCCATTCAATCATTTTATATACAATATTATGTGTGTAATAATATTTATAACTATATCCATGAGTAATTACCTCTCATGCTTTATATCCATCGTGATCAAATATAACAAATGCACCCATATCTATATTAAATAAAAATCATTGAATATGTGTGGCCTTGTCACCCAATTATATTAATAAAATTCATATAATCCATTTTTATTTGACTATAGTTAGTGGAATTTTCACACCACCATATTAAATTTCATGTAATTTAAATCATTAATTTTATAAATGAAATTTAATTTATCAAGGAAAGTATTTATAGATTCAATTCATGCCTACCCTATAGAAGATGGTTGGTTTTTCAAAGAATTGGTCACAAATAATTACATACCCTCTTATTAAACCCACTTTAGATTATTTTTGGGCATGTAATAACCATTCCACATAATGATCAATAAAATAATTCCAAGGAAAAATACAATTACAATTACGAAAATCATGATTTAAATAAATAATCGATAGTTTTTAGTTTATAAGACAATGCACCACATATGAGGGATTTTATTATAAAACCTAACTTTTTTTAACAAACAATTATTTTAGCACAACCATGTTCTATGTTAAAAAGGAACAAATCAATTCCTCCAAATAAGAAATTATGAACACTATCAAACATGGTGAAATAATTAGAAGGTTCAACATGGAA
Source organism: Viscum album (assembly GCA_963277665.1). Classification (NCBI taxonomy): domain Eukaryota; kingdom Viridiplantae; phylum Streptophyta; class Magnoliopsida; order Santalales; family Viscaceae; genus Viscum; species Viscum album. Next base: position 2,079,573,168 of record OY728137.1, on the reverse strand, counting down.
ATTAACAAATTCTACAATCAACTAGGTAATTACTTATACTAAAAAATTCCATTTATAATATAATATTAATGCACTGAAGATGTTCAAGGATAAAAATAAATTATTTATAAAAGGCATTTTGATGTTACAACACTCATGGGGTGTCCATGATAGAGGTTGGAATCCACTAATTACATAACAATTATAAAAAATCCTATAATGGTGCACAAGTCAATTTAGATTGAAGAAACCTATTTTAGGGGGGCACACAACAAATGCATCAACGCGACACAACATAAATTTTTATAAATAAAAGGGATCTTGGGGAAAATATATAAAACACCAACCTTTTTCATATGAAACTATAATTCTCCAAAATTGATGGTTGATTTAGTTTGGGATTGAAGAAATCAATGAAACAAACATGTTATTGATGTGGATACAACATGACTGATGATGAATAAAACTAGCTTCAAATGAGGGATATATCATGATCCATAGGAGAGGATTGGAGAGGAACCCATGAGAGTGAATATAATACTCACATAGATGGATAAATATTTAAAATTAATACTTAATGGGTTTAATGATCATTAAGGAAAAAGGGTAACTTCACCCTCAAAACAAGATCCCATCATTTGGTTGCACGGTTGGTCAAACCTTGTATCAACCATATATCTCATGCTACTTAGGAACCATACCCTTCAAGATTGTTCCAAATAGTTTGGCCAACCATGCACCAACCTTGCACTAAGTAGTTCTCACAAACTATAAAAATGGTATGAATCATGTCCATTGGGTGTACAATTTGGGAAAGCATGCGCAACCCATCTAGTTCGCTTCTAATCACCTATAGAAGTTTCATCATTTTCACTACTGGGCCACACAATTTCAAAAAACCATGAATCCTTAATATACCACCCTAAAATGATTTCTTGGGACTTTGAAAACCCTAAACTCAATAAAATACCTATGCTTCCTCTTGATTCATTAACCATGTCCGAGAACAATAGTATCAACAGATCCGACTCTAAAAATTATGTTTTGAGGGTCAGTTCAATGATGTTCCCATATAATATATAAAAAATTTAAATTCTCATGGAATTATAAATTGGATCATAACATGGATTGTTATAAAATTAATTCACAATTTTTTAATTCATTGAAAATTACTTGACATTCAATTCAATGAGAAATTATCTCTAACACGTGAATCGAATGATAAATAGGAATGAACATTGTGCATATCTACTACAATACAGTATTGAAAATGGAAAAAATAAATTTAAATCGAATAAATAGATGGGGAAGATGGAGAACAATTATAAAATTATGAAAACAACATTCATTTAGCTAATATAGAAAAAGGAATTATATAAAAATGATTTATAAGGGAAATTAAGAAAAAATGGAAATAAAAAAAATACAATGGCTTCCCATAAGTAATTCTATGATTGGTAGTGTTAAATAAAAATTATATAGTATTTTTCATGATGTGGAACCTTATAAAATATTTATTTCTTCATCCAATCATTTCCCTACGTTTCTTGTATCTGGAGGCTTTCACGGCCCGACTCATCAGGATTCAGATATACTTATTGGTTTATGATGTGTATTGGAGACTCATGACATGCTTAATCTTCATGACTTGAAATTTTAGTGGGTTGTGGCATTAAAATCTTACACGATGTTTAAAGAAATTCACATTATTTATTCTTTTACTGACTTGTAAATTCCTCATGAATTGTGACATAATCTTCAAACATGTTAGGAATTATGGATACATGTGGTCTTTCTACATCATGACATTTAATGTAAACTTTATCCATTTTTATATAATTTCATTTGGAGTCTTGGATACAAATTCTCTAAAAATATGAACACAAACCCAGTTTATTATCAAATAAAACATGAATAATGATTCATTAAATTAATCTACCACAAATATAAATATTCAGCTTATTAGTGACATTAAAATCAAATCCTCATGGATTAGATAATTTGAATTAAATATGAAAGTACCAATAATAATTATATATTCATAATATAAAATATAAAATGGTAAAAATTTAAACCATATACATGAAATTATTCAAATAACATTAAAATATTACCCAATGATGTGAAATTCAGACGAAATATCACACCTTAACTCCATACATTACATATCGTTCCTTTATGTCATGTTAAAAAAAATTTAATTATAAATAATTTATTTGAAATTAATTATATTATTCTATTTTAAAAAATCCATTTATATAATTTATTATAATGAAATATTATATAACATAATCAATTATGTGTACATTGTGTGTTTCGAGGATGACCAGTGCATAACATAAAATCTTCTTGGGTATATTGACCATTGTCAAATGGGCCATAATTCTATCATATTCTGAATAATAATCATGGAAATATTTTAAAGAATATATTTAAATTATAGTTTTCATTCAATATATGCATTATGGTTATAAAAAATTATATTCGGTATAATATTAGTGATGGTAGGTGATACACACACTTGAGTAAAGATTACATTTTTAAATGATATTAATTGGAAAATGGGAATTATTATAAAATTTATAAATAAGAGTAATTATCTCATAAATAACAAATTAGTTCTTCAAATATACTTATCTACATACCTATCAAGTAATTTGTTAATGAAAAAAAAAACTTCCAATTTCTTCATGGAGACGGTAATCCGCACATACACATAAATAAAATTACCATTATTCCGAGGATGGAAAGGTATCAAAATAGAACATAAATTATAGTTTATAAATGGTAATTGTTCTATAAATACTATAATTATACATTATATCTATAAGTATAACTATAATTCAACAGTGGTAATTGAAAATCAATTGCCTTGATTAGTGAGATTGTAGTTTTCCATACAAATGAAAGAAATTTTCATTTCCCATTTCACAAAATAGGAGTTGCATATATGTTATTATTTTAACATTTACATATCTAATTATTTGTATTATTATATAATTACTATTTTTTTATTTTGTAATTGGATTATATGGAGGAAGAAGAAGAAATAAAACTAATGCATTCAGTCAAAAGAAATACATCGCCTTTAAAAAACAAATATTTATTGACACCATAATAACTTTAATGTTTGAATTAATCTAGAAATAAACCATATAAAACTTGGTAAGGTATATTATTAATGTATTTGTATATGTAATTATTATACCAAATCTCTCTTTTTATTTTAAGGAAGGGGATAGTTAGTTCCCCTTTATAATGTGGGGATGTCCGTTCTTAAAATTTCCTAAATTGATAAATAAATATAATATATTTTACATTTTAAAATGGATCCAAAATGAAATAATTTGAATCAATCATGAAGAATAATCAAATTACCCATATTTTTCTAAAAAATATGACATGTTTTGATAATTTTTTCACCGTTATATTTTTTGTTTAAATCGATTGTTAATCCATTTGATGATTACCATGAAAATAAATTATTTTACTAATGATTTGTAATTTTTAACATAAATTTGAAATCGGACAAAAACTGTGCCATTTATGATAATTGAAACTATATTTATACCACTTATATCAATATAGCGTTTTTAGGAATACTATATAATTTAATAAAATATTGTTTTTAATAAAATATAAATAATAATGTTTTGAAATATTTATTTTATTTTATTTTGAAAGTAGTTTGATTGAAATGGAATTAGAATATAATATTTTAAAACATCCCTATAATTTAATATTTATCAACAAAAAAGTCTTTTGAAGAAAATGTTTCCCTGGTAATATATTATTTTTATTATTTTTATAATTATTTATTTATTTTTTTTGTAAATTGAATAAATACTATGTCGGTGTTGTCTAATGTTATGAAAATTAAATCTTCACTTAAATTTTAAAAAATTTAATATGATCATAAATTCATTAATATTTCAAATAAGAATTTAAAACAAAAAAATTTAATTTCTTCACGAAATATTATAGTTCTTAAAAGTAATAAAGGGACATTTTATAAGGACCCGACCATAAAAAATTACATAATCTTGAATTAAACGAATAATTCACATTGATGATTTGTTCAGGTTTAGAGTTTTAGAGAATTAAGACATAACTATTACATCTCAAAATATTACAAGGTAGACACTTCTACACAATTTCCATTTTTTCATAAAACATAAACTCTTGAAAAAAATAGTCATGTCTAGTTCCAGGTTTTAGACAGCACGACTTTTCCTTGGTCCCATCCTTGACCCTATTCATCTTTAAGTCCTATGAAAACATTTGAAAACTTGGGATGAGCATAAAATGCCCAGTACGGTTTATAAAAAAAGAATGAAAACATTTTTTCATAAATACATACAAAACATGAACTCTTTTACTTACCTGATGAAATCATAATATTTATGAAAGACACATAGAAATCATAAATCATAAAGGTAACTTGTGGCACCCATATCATACTTATATTGTAGCTATCACAGGTACATATAGAGTCAAATTGGAATACCCATCACAGTATATTCCCTAAAATATATTAGGAGAAACATTCACGTTTACCTCTGTCATGTTACCCAAGGTGTTGGAGAGCTATCTCTGGCTCACCCGCCCTAGGTTTATCATGGAACCACCCGTATACATAAATAATTCCCAAGAACCATAACATGATCATAAGACATAACATAAGGATAAAGGAAAGATAACATTTCCACATTGAAATAATGAAATATCATTTCAAGATATTGAAATAATAAATCAATTCTCAAAATCATTTTCAATACCAAAATATGTAAAAATAGTATATGGTATTTATTTTTTCTTTTTAAAAAACATTCCGGCTTGTTAATGAATCCAAAGATCAAAAAATACTCGTGGTGGAAAAAAGGTCTATTTCACCACTTACGTAAAAAGAAGAAACATTCCTTTTTTTCATTTAGTAAAATTATTCGTATAAGAATATTCCCTTTGAATAAAATGAAAAGTCAAAGGGGTTTATACACCATATAAAATAAAGACGTGTATAAAACTAAAAATGCCTCAATGAAAGGAGATTGAGATGAAGTCCCTGGCCTCGTGTCCAACTATACTCGATCGTTCTTTAATCTCCAGAATAAAAAACTAAAGCTAATTTATACTTTCATAAGATCCTTTTTAAAGTTTATTATTCCTTGTATATCACTAATTACCATGTTATAAACATTATGCATCATTTAAGTTAATAACGATCATTTTTTGATATTTGGTAGTTTAGTAAAAAATGAACACCTTATATTTACACGTTGTCCATGTGGTCAATATTCCATTATATCCAGAATTATAATAATGATTTAGAAATCATATATATCATATATATCCATTATATACATGTATTTATAATAGAACATAACATTTGGAGGTAAGAAATGAAATGCACCATTTATAGAGACGGTAAGCCGTACGTACGCATGAACAATACTTTCATTTCTATTTCATATTTTATTGGAATTTAAAAAATATATACAGTGGTATATTATAAATACAGTATGATATGATATATAATATCATTAACTCCATCCTTTATACATCCCACATAAGGCATTAACGAGTCACATCACTTTGAGGGGGAGATAGTCCGCACATTCTCAAATGAGATTATCGTATTTACCCACTATGGAAACCATAAAGGGTTGATATAATTGGGAATTACAGAAGCATAAAGAAATAATAAACATAATATATATCATATATAAATATGATTTCATTATAATGGCCACCATGAGAGGCAGTAAGATGTAATTGAACAATCATCGTTTCGTGAGGCATTAGTTTTCCATCAATAGAAACATTATGTTTTTCATCCATTTGATGGAGGTGTGTGTAAGTGTAGTTCTAATCCTTATCATAACAACATACTAGTATATTTATGATACTGGTTTTGTTATAAAGGAAATGAATAAAAAGAGTATAGGTGTTGGAGAAGTAAAATAAATGAAAACAAATGAAGAGAAATTGTTACCTTAAATTTCGGTAACTTCCTTTGGTTTGAACCAAAAACACTTCTTGAAGTGACTTCTACATAAGGTAAGGCTTCTACAGCGAGTATAGGGATGTTGGGAGCTTAACTGGGCAGAGTTTGGACCATCCAAATGGCTTGAGAGGTGTGAGTAATTGGTTAGAATTGGATTCCTTTTATAAGGAGGAGGAGGGGCTCTTTTGGAAAGTGTGAAAATATTATTTTATTATAAACTTATCATCTGTTTAAAAATGGTCCAAAAATCAATAATGATGAATATAAGATGACTCGTGGTCGAAATAAAATCATCCTATCCGAATTGGACATGTTTTGGATAATATTTTAATCATTATAATCTTATTTATTTAAATCATTTATTAATGAGGTAAATACTTCATCATTACTGTGTCATAAATAATTTAATTTATATAACGTCTAAAAATTATACAAAAATTGCCACCATGTAGGAAATATTCTTAGATTTCTAATTAATATTTATAGTCAAAGAGATGATTTTTATAACCCGTTATAAAAATTAATTACCAAATTTTTTTGTTAATGTCAATTTTTTCTTTACATTAAATTAATTAATCCAAATTGTCATTATCACTTCCAAGTCGATCAATGGGGTCCCAAAATCGACTCGAAGATGTCCATGGTCGTAAATGACTCAATAAATATTATTATTACACGTTTATGGGAAATTTTATATTACTATAATATTATTGTTTACCCTTATTTACCTGATTTACCTTTTAATCACGGTAAATAAAATATTTACTGAAGTAAATATTTAAAATTTATAAAAATAAAAGTTATATATTTATATAATTTGGACCTCTTGATTTCTAATATGGATTCCATTTTTCCAAATTCAAAACACATAAGTGGCAGAAATTAATTTAAAATTAATTCTCGCTGTCAAAACAAAAAGCCTGTTTTTAAGAATTAATAACTATCAAAAGATGGAATGTTGATTAAGTACAAATATTAAATTGAAATTGCTTAAAATGACCAAAATTGGATTAAATGGTAAAAATATATTCTTATTACACTTTAAATTCAATTAAAAAGATAATCTAACCAGATAAATAAATTATATTAAAAAGAACCATTGAATTAAAATACAGTATTTTTCACTATTCATTTAAAAATGAACTTTATCTAAAAAATATCAAAAAAATTACCCAAAGTAAAATTTTATGTCCCAATTCTAATGAATAATATTATTTGGTAAAATATAACATAAAAATGACAAATACTATATTTAAGGAGGGTTCACCATTAAAAGGCGGTAAATCGGTCTTTTAATGTAAAATATGCTTAAAATTAGATTCATTCACATTTTAATCCTCTAACATTTATTAGATAAACGTAAATATATTTAACAAACATTTATAATCATATTGTAGTAATTTTTGTTCATTCCCTCCAATACAATGGCTAGGAGTTAACTACCATTTAAAATAATAATAATATATTATTAGTGTGCAACGTACGATTTCAATGATACTTGTTGTTGCGTATCTTGTATGCTATCGAACATAGAAACCCCTTTAAAGTAAAATTAATTTTTAATTAAAAAATATTAATAAATATGAAATATGTCTTATTTGTTATTTACCTGGTATATTACATCCTTCCTCCCTTTTGGAAATTGAGTCCCCAAAATTTTTATTCACTTATCATAATAAGTGATGGTATTTATCCCTCATAGCATTTTCAGATTCCCACGTTGCCTCTTCAACCATTTGGTATTTCCAAAAAACCATTACCTTGTGAATCACCATATTCTTTAACACATGATATCTATGGTCAAGAATCTGAACTAGTTATTCTTCATAAGAGAGATTATCTTCCAACAAAACTACCTCTGGCCTCAAAACATGAGATGGATCTGGAATATACTTTCTCAACATGGAAACATGAAAAAAAAATGTGTACATGCGATAAACTTGGAGGTAAATCCACTCTGTATGCAACTAATCTTACGTTCTCTAGAATTTCATAAGGTCCAATGAACCTCGGACTCAAATTTACCTACTTACAAAAACACATCATAACTTTTTTGTCTGCTCTGAGTTGTTCTCATGTGCTTCTGAATAAACTGAACTTTCTCTGCCACAACTTCTACCAATTCTGGTCCCACCAGCTTCCATTCACCTACTTCATCCCAAAAATCTGGAGTTCGACAACCCTTTACATATAATGACTCAAATGGAGCCATCTGTATACTGGAATTAAAGCTGTTATTATAAGAAAATTCAACAAAAAAACGATGTTAGTCCCAACTTCCCTGGTAATCCATCAAGCAATTATGTAACATATCCTCCAAGGTCTGAATTGTTCATTCTGACTGCCCATCTGATTGAGGATGAAAAGATGTACTAAAATTTAATTTAGAACCCAATGACTTCTGAAGGCCTTTCCAAAAGATAGAACTGAACCTGGGATCAAGATCAGATACAACGAAGAGAGGAAATCTATGCAACCTAAATATATCTTTAACATACAACTGAGCAAGGTGATCTAATGATAGAGTATCTTGATTAGGAAAGAAATGATTAGATTTACTCAATCGATCTACTATAACCCAGATTGCATTATTACCTCGAGATGTCTCCAATAATCCCACAAAAATGTCCATGGATATATTTTCACATTTCCACTCTGGCACTGGTAAATGTTGAAGCATTCCATTCGGTAGCTTCCGCTCTGCTTTAACATGATGACATGTCAAAATCTTCACCGTAAAATCATCAATATCTATTTTCATTCCATCCCACCAGTAATACTCTCGAAGATCTCTGTAGATCTCATTACTACTAGGATGAACTAAAAAATAAGAACTATGAGATTCACATAACAACTCATTCTTCAACTGTGAATCACAAGGTACACATCATCTTTTCCCAAACCTCAATACACAATCATTATCAATGTTTAAATCAAGAAACATACCCTTCTGAACCAACTCTACCTTTTTCTGCAACTCACTGTCTTCTTTCTGTGCTTTCTTTATTCTTCCTTATAGAGATGATCTCATCGACACCTAATATAAAATAGAATAATTTACTGCAACAACAATTTCTATGCCAAATTTCATCAAATCAAAAACCAAAGGATCTCATTCCAAACATAACATGGTTAATAAAGTATTACTTTTTCGAATCAAAGCATTATCCACTTTATTTGCTTTCCCTAAATGATAAAGGATCATTAAATCATAATCCTTGATTAATTCCAACCATATCCTCTGTCTCATGTTCAATTCTTTCTGAGTGAATATATACTTTAAACATTTGTGATCAGTATATATTTCACACTTCACTCCATACAAATGATGCCACCAAATTTTGTAAATAAAAAACAACAGTAGCTAATTCCAAATCATGTATAGGGCAATTTCACTCATGAGGTTTCACCAAACCTGTAGCATAAGAAATTACATGATCATTCTGCATTAGGACTCAACCGAGTCCTTTCAACGAAGCAACATTATAGATGAAAAACTCAGCATTTCTAGATGGCACTGCCAAAACTGGAGCATTCACAGATCTTTTTTTCAATTCCTGAAAACAATCATATTTTTGGGTCTTGGACATTCATGAACAACTTTGGTTTTATTAGGATCAATAGTTATGCCATTTTTTGAAACAATGTGACCAAGGAAAGAAATTTTTTGTAACCAAAACTCACACTTTCGGAATTTCCCATAATGTTTAGTTTCTTTTATGTTTTGAAAGACAATCCTTAAATAAATTTCATGTTCCTCCATAATTTTTGAATAATCCAAAATGTCATCAATGAACACAACCACAAACTTGTCCAAGAACTCACAGAAAATTCTATTCATAAGATCCATGAATACAGAAGGTGTATTGGATAAACAAAAAGGCATAACTACAAATTCATAATGGCCATATCTAGTACAAAATGAAGTATTTGGAATGTCTGCTTCCTTTACTTTCAACTGATGGTACCCCGAACTCAAATCAGTCTTAAAAAAATACAGAGCTCTCTAGAGCTGATGAAACAAATCATCGATATATGGAAATGGATACTTATTTTTTACAATTATGTTATTCAATTCTCTATAATCAATGGAAAGCCTCATTGAATCGTATTTCTTTTTACCAAACAAGATAGGAGAACTCTATGTTGATGTTCTAGGTCGAATGAAACCTTTATCTCTTAACTCATTCAATTTCTTCTTTAACTCTAAAAGTTCAATTTGATCCATTCTATAAGGGGGTTTTGAAATTGGCTTAACATCAGGATCTAATTAAAAAGTAAATTCAACTTTCCAATAAGGTATAATACCGGGAACTCATCAAGAAAAACATGAAGGTACTAATTTACCACTATCACATCATTAAACTGAACAGTTCCATTGTTTTCAACAATATGTGCAAGGTAACATTCATTTCCACATTTTACTAGTTTCTCAGCATCCTGATATGTTATAAACATCAAGGGTTCATTTTTCTATACAAACTAAAAATCATTCTGAAAAGAAACCTCTTTAGCTCTACAATCAATCATAGCATGATAAACAGAAAGCCAATCCACGCCCAATATAACATCAAACTCTACTGTAGGAAAAATAATAAGGTTTTAATGTACATTCTTTCCACACACAAGGACATGAATGTTCTTATGTTTTCTTTTTGTATCAACATTTCTTCCGGGATTTTTTACCATAAGTTCAGTATTCATATCATGAGATGGAGTTCCCAATTTAGTTGGAAAATTCACAGAAATGAAAGAGTGTGTAGACCCTGAATCAAACAACACATTGGTATAATCTGAACAAACAAATAGTGTACCTGATACATATTTATTTGATGGCCCAACATCGTCTAAAGTAGTTGCAAAGGATCTCACCACCACTTTTTTCTTGTAGTCTGGTTGCTTTCCTTTGGTTCAGTTATTTGTTGGACACTCATTTGAATAATGAACCATTTCATTGCACATAAAACATTTTAATGACTTTAAATCAGATTTTGTCTTACCATGACCCTGATCTTTTTCAGTGCAATTACGTGCCTTATGTCCCATTTTACCAAATCAGTAGCACTTACAAGAATTCAAAAGACATTTCCCATCTTGATTTTTACCATAATTCTCACAAACTGTAAACTTAAGTTTCTTACCATCAGACATTTTTGAAGACTTCATCCCATTCACCTGCCTCCTCGACCTGATATTGTGTTGTTTGTCAAAGAATACCTGATCATCGGAAAACTCCATTTACACCTTCTCCTCAAAACGAAAAAGTTTTTCATAACTTTTAAACTCACGAGAAGCTAAATCCATTCAATACATTGGATTTAATCATGAGTAAAAATGGTTAATTTTACTATCAAGATCTCGTATAAAATTTAGAGCATTCCTTTCCAGTATAGTGAATTTTTCTTCATAAGCAGCCACTGAGTCATCCTCATACCTCAATTCCAATAATTTGTTTCCATCCTAAGACAAACCACCTTAGGAAAATATTTCTCAAGAAACATACCATTGAATACATCCTAATAATGAGCATCAATCTCTTCACTATCCCTGATATTTTTCACCATCGACCACCACTTATCAGCTTCACCTTCAAAAAGATAAACAACAAGACTAAACTTGTGATGTTCTGAACAACCCCTGAAATCAAAAATCTTCTCCAGTGCTGTAATCCACCCTCCAGCTAGCATAGGGTCAGATGATCCTCTAAATGATGGGGGATGTTGCCTCATGAAATTCTCCACTACTGACATGTTCCTCTGGGGTTGATCTGGCAGATCTTGTACTTGGATACCACCACCATTTATAGCCTGAGTCAACTATGCCATCACTGTAACAAACTGTTCAGTTCCGACTCTGACCATCTCATGTTGTTGGTTTAGATGGTTTTCTTCCTTCTGATGTCGCCCAACATAGCGGCCATGTTTCCTATATGGAAAAACATTCTAATCATATAAATATCTTAGGTGAAGCATCATGGTAATATGTAAATGCTATATAATTTCAATATTAACATAAATTACTTTATGGATATTAATTTAACAATACTATGACTCACACAGTTATCTAAACTGAACTCTGATACAAAAAATATGGACCCAACCTTAAAAAATTTCATAATCTTGAATTAAACGAATAATTCACATTGAGGATCTTATTAGGTTTAGCGTTTTAGAGAATTAGGACATAACAATTACATCTCAAAAGATTACAAGGTAGAAACTTCTACACAATTTCCATTTCTTTCAAAAATTATAAACTCTAGAAAAAAAGAGTCATGTCTAGTTCCATGTATTAGACAACACGACTTTTCCTTGATCCTATCCTTGACCCTATTCATCTGTAAGTACTGTGAAAACATTTCAAATCTTGGGATGACCATAAAAGTCTCAGTAAGGGTTATAAACAATGAATAAAAACATTTGTTCATAAATAAATACAAAACATGAACTCTTTTACTTACCTCATGAAATCATAAGATTTATGAAAGATGCACAGAAATCATAAATTATAAAGGTAACTTGTCGAATCCATATCATACATACATTGTAGCTATCAAAACTACATATGGAGTTACATTGAAATACCCATTACAGAATATTCCCAAAAATCACTTAGGAGAAACATTCATGTTTACCTCCGTTAGTTACCGATGGCATTAGAGAGCTATCCTGGGCTCACCCACCATCGGTTTATCAGAAAAACACCTGTATACATAAATAATTCGCAAGAACCATAACATGATCATAACACATAACATAAGAATAATGGAAAGATAACATTTCCACATTGCCATAATGAAATATCATTTCATGATATTGAAATTATAAATCCATTCTCAAAATCATTTTCAACAAAAAAATACGTAAAAAGGCATATATTTTATTTATTTTCTCCTTTTAAAAAACATTCTGTCTTGTTACGGATGCCAAAGATCAAATAATACTCACGGCAACATAGTGGTCTATGTCACCGCTTACATAAAAATAAGAATCATTCCTTTTTTTCATTTAGTAAAATTATTTGTATAAGAAGATTCTATTTTAATTAAATGAAAAGTCGAAGGGGTTTATACACCATATAAAATAATGTTGTGTATAAAACTAAAAATGCCTCAATTAAAGGTGATTGAGATGAAGTCCCTTACCTCATGTCCGACTCGACTTGATCATTCTTTAATCACCTGAATAATAAACTAAATTTAATTTTTAATTCCTCAAGAACCTTTTTCATGTTTATTATTCCTTTTATATCACTTATTACCATGTTATAAACACTATGGAATCATTTAAGTTAATAACGTTCATTTTGTTGATATTTGGTACTTGAGTAAAAAACGAACAACTTATATTTACAAGTTGTCAATGTGGTCAATAGTATATTATATCCAGAATATTATAAATTATTTTGATATAATATATATCATATATATCTAGTATATACATGTATTTATAATAGTACATAACATTTGGAGGTAAGAAACGAAATGCACCGTTCATGGAGATGGTAAGCCGTACGTACGCATGAACGCTACTTTCATTTATATTTCATATTTCAATGGAATTAAAATATAATGATACATAGGTATATTATAATTATAGTATAATATCATATATAATATTATTAAATCCATCCTTTATACATCCCACATAAGGCATTAACGAGTCTCATCACTTTGAGGGGGCGGTAGTCCACATTTCCTAAAATGAGATTATCTTATTTACCTACTATGGAAACCATAAAGGCTTGATATAATTTTGAATTACAGAAGCATATGGAGATCAGAAACATAATATATATCATATATAAATACAGTTCCATCATAATGGCCACCATGAGAGGCGGTAAGATGTAATTGAACAATCATCGTTTCGTGAGGCGTTAGTTTTCCATCCAAAGAAACATTATGTTCTTCATCCATTAGATGGTGGTGTGTGTAAGTGTAGTTAGAATAATTCCCATAAAAACATTATAGTATATTTATTATACTATTTCTATTAGAAAATAAATTAATAAAAAGATATTAGGGGTTGGAGAAGTAAAATAAAAGGAAACAAATTAAGAGAAATGGTTGCCTTTAATTTGGATAACTTCCTTTGGTTTGAACCAAAAGGACTTCTTGAAGTGCCTTCGTCCTAAGGTAAGGCTTATATAAGGAGGAGAGATATTTTAGGAGATTAATTGGGCAGTGTTTGGATGAGCCAAATGGCTTGATAGGTGTGAGGAATTGGTTAGAAGTGGTCACCTTTTATAAGGGGTAGGAGGGGCTCTTTTGGAAAGATTGAAAATATTATTTTTTTATAAACATATCTTCAGTTTCAAATGGTCCAAAAATCAATAAAGATGAATATAAGATGACTCAGGGTCGAAATAAAATCATCCATTCAGAATTGGACATGTTTTGGATAACATTTTAATCATTATAATCTTATTTATATAAATCATTTATTAAAGGGGTAAATACTCCATCATTATTGTGTCATAAATATTTTAATTTAATTGATGTATAGAAATAATAAAAAAAATTACCACCATGTAGTAAATATTTTTAGATTTCCTGTGAATATTTATAGTCGACAAGATAATTTATATAACCCATTATAAAAATTAATTACTATAAGATTTTTGTTAATGTCAATTTTGACATTACATTATATTAATTAATCGAAATTGTCATTATCACTTCCATGTGGATCAAAGGGGTCCCAAAATCGACCCAAATATGGAAATGGTCGTAAATGACTCAACCAATAGAATTAGGACACGTTTAAAGGAAATTTTATATTATTATAATATTTTTTACCCTTATTTACCTGATTTTTACTTTAACCACGGTAAATAAATATTGACTGAAGTAAATATTTAAAATGTCTAAAAATAAAATTTTCATATTTATACAATTTGAACATCTTGATTCTAAATATAGAATCCATTTTTCCAAATTCAAAACACAAAAGTGGCAGAATTTATTTTAAAATTAATTCGCGCTGTTAAAACAAAAAGCGTGTTTTTAAGAATTAATATCTTTCAAAAGATGGATTGTTGATTCTGTACAAATTTAAAGTTAAATTTCTTCCAATGACCATAATTGGATAAATTGTTAAAAATATATTCTAATTAAAAATTGAAACCAACTAAAAAGATAATATAACCTTATAAATAAATTATATTAAAAGGCACCTTCGAATTAAAATACATTTTTTTACTATTCATTAAAAATGAACATTATCAAAAAAATACCAAA
Organism: Viscum album; assembly: GCA_963277665.1. NCBI lineage: Eukaryota > Viridiplantae > Streptophyta > Magnoliopsida > Santalales > Viscaceae > Viscum > Viscum album. The sequence goes on along the minus strand of OY728137.1, from coordinate 2,079,557,944 downwards.
AAATTACCCAAAGTAAAGTTTGATGTCCCAAATCGAAAGAAGAATTTTATTTGGTAAAATAGAACATATAAAAATGACCAAAACTATATTTAAAGAGGGTTCTCCATTAAAAGGCAGTAAATCGGCCTTTTAATGTAAATTATGCTTAAAATTAGATTCATTCACATTTTAGGCCTCAAACCGTTATTTGATAGAAGTAAATACATTTAACAAACATGTATAATCATATTGTAGTTAGTTTAGTTCATTCCCACCAATACGATGTCTAGGAGTTAACTACAATTTAAAATAATAATATTATATTATTGTGTGCAATGTACGACTTCAAAGAAACCCGATGTTCCGTATCGGGTCTGCTATCGAACAAAGAAACCCAATTAAAGTAAAATTAGTTTTTAATTCACAAATATTAATAAATATGAAATATGTCTTATTATTTATTTACTTGGAATGTTTCATCCTTCCCCCCTTTTGGGAATTGTTTCCTCACAATTTTAATTCACTTATCAAAATAAGTGGGGGTATTTATCCCTCACAGAATTTTCAGATTCCCATGTTTCATCATTAACCATATGGTTTATCAACAAAAACATTACCTGGGGAATAACAATATTCCGCAAAACTTTCTCTATATGGTCAAGAATGTGAACTGGTTGTTCTTCATAAGAGACATTCTCTTCCAACTGAACTACCTCTTGGCTCAAAACATGAGATGGATCTGGTATATACATTCTCAACATAGAAACATGAAAAACATTGTGTAACTGGGATAAACATGGATGTGAAGCCACTCTATACGCAACTGATCTGATATTCTCCAGAATTTCATAATGTCCAATGAACCTCGGAATCAACTTTCCCTTCTTACCAAAACGCATCAAACTTTTCCATGGAGAATCATTGGGAAAGACATGATCACCTACCTCAAAAGAAAGACCCTTTCTCCGGTTATCAGTATAAATTTTCTGTCTGCCTTGAGCTGTTCTCATGTTCTTCTGAATCAACTGAACGTTTTCTACCATCTCTTCGACCAATTCCTGTCCCATCAAATTCCTTTAACCTACTTTATCCCAAAAATATTGAGTTCGACAATGATTTCCATGTAATGCCTCAAATGGATCCATCTGTATACTGGAATGAAAGCTGTTATTATAAAAAAATTCAACCAAAGAAAGATGTTGGTCCCAATATCCCTGGTAATCCATCAATCAAGCATGTAACATATCCTCCATTGTCTGAATAGTTCATCCTAACTGCCTATCTTATTAAGGATAAAAAGTTACACTAAAATTTAATTTAGTACCCATTGACTTCTGAAGGCCTTTCCAAAAGATAGAAGTGAACCTGGGATTACGATCAAATACAATGGAAAGAGGAACTCCATGAGACCTAACTATATCTTTAACATAAAACCAAGCAAGTTGATTTAATGATAGAGTATCTCGAATAGGAAGGAAATGAGCAGATTTAGTCAATCGATCATCTATATCTTAGATTGCATTTTTACCTCGAGATGTCTTCGGTAATCCCACAACAAAGTCCATGGATATTTTTTTTCCATTTCTACTATGGGACTGGTAAAGGATGAAGCATTCCTTTCGGTAGCTACCACTCTGCATTAACCTGCTGAAAAGTCAAACACTTTATAGTAAAATTAGCAATATCATTTTTCATTCCATCCCACCAGTAATACTCACCAATATCTCTATACATCTTAGTACTGCCTGGATGAACTAAAAATGGAGAACTATGAGATTCAAATAATTACTCATTCTTGAACTGTGAATCACAATGTTCACATAATATCTTCCCAAACCTCAATACACAATCATTGTCAATGTTAAAATCAGGCAACTTACCCTTCAAAACCAACTATACCGTTTTCTGCAACTCAATGTCTTCTTTTTGTGCTTGCTTTATTCTGTCTGATAGAGATGATCTCACTGACACCTGATACAAAACAGAATAATTTCCTGAAATAACAACTTCTATGCCAATGTTCATCAAATAAAAAACCAAAGGATCTCGTTCCAAACATAACATGGTTAATTAAGTATTACTTTTTCGACTCAATTCATCATCCACTTTATTTTCTTTCCATGGATGATAAAGGATTGTGCAATAATAATCCGTGATTAATTCAAACCATCTCATCTGTCTCATGTTCAATTATTTCTGAGTGAATATATACTTAAAACTTTTTTTATCAGTATATATTTCACACTTCACTCCATACAAATGATGCCTCCAATTTTTTAAAGAAAAAACAACAACAGCTAATTCAAATCATGTGTAGGGTAATTTAACTCATGAGGTTTCAATAGACCTAAAGCATATGAAATTACCTGATCATTCTGAATTAGGACACATCCTAGTCCTTTCAATGAAGCATCACTATAGATAACAAACTCTCCATTTCTGGATGGAATTGCCAAAATTAGAGCATTCACCAATCTTCTTTTCAATTCTAAAAACAATCAACACATTCTTTTGTCCAAATGAACTTAACACCTTTTTGAGTTAACGTAGTCATTTGGCTAAATAACCGTGCCAAATTTTCAACAAACCTCCGGTAATAACGTTCCAAACCAATAACACTATGAATCTTGGTTATATTTGTGGGTCTTGTCCGTTCTTCAAAAACATTGGTATTAGCAAGATCAACAGTTATGACATTTTTTGAAAAAATGTGACCAAGGAAAGAAATTTGTTGTAAACAAAACTCACACTTTCTGAATTACCCATAAAGTATCTTTTCTTTAAGGTTTGTAGGAAAAACCTTAAATTACATTCATGTTCCTCCTTAATTTTTTAATAATCCAAAATATCATCAATGAACACAACCACAATCTTATCCAAGAACTCACAGAAAATTACATTCATAAGATCCATGAATACAACAGGTGCATTTGTTAAACCAAAAGGCATAACTGAAAATTCATAATGGCCATATCTAGTACAAAACGTGGTCTTCATAATGTCTACATACTTTACTTTCAACTGATGGTACACCGAATTGAAATCAATCTTCAAAAAATACTGATCTCCCAAGAGATGATCAAATAAATCATCGATATAAGGCAAAGGATACTTATTTTTAATAGTGATGTTGTTAAATACTCTATAATCAATGAAAAGTCTCATTGAACCATCTTTATTTTTAACAAAAAAGATAGATGAACCCCATGGTGATGTTCTAGGTTGAATGAAACCTTTATCTAAAAACTCCTGTAATTTCTTATTTAAATATAAATGTTCAATTTGAGCCATTCTATAAGGGGTTTTTGAAATTGGTATAGCATCATGGACTAAGTGAACAATTAATTCAACTTCTCGATCCGGAATAATACTGGGAAACTCATTAGGAAAAACATCAAGGTACACATTTACCACTGGCACATAATTAATCTAAATAGTTACTTTGTTTTCAACAATATGTGCAAGGTAACATTCATTTCCATCTCTTACTAGATTCGCAGCTTCCTGAAATGTTATCAACAACAAAGGTTCATTTTTGTATACAAACTGAAAATCATTCTTAAAAGAAACCTCTTTTTCTCTACATTGAATCTTAGCATGATAAACAGAAATCCAATCCATGTCCAATATAACATCAAACACTACTATAGGCAAAACAATAAGGTTTGTAGGTAGATTCTTTCTGCACAAAGGACATGAATGTACTAATGTTTTCTTTTTGTCTCAACATTTCCTCTGGGAGTTATTACCATAAGTTCAGTATTCATATCATGAGAATGAATTCCCAATTTATTAGATAACTTCTCAGAAATGAAAAATTGTGTAGACCGTGAATCAAACAACACATTTGAATAATCTGAACAATAAAAAAGTGTACCTGATAAAACTTTATTTGATGGCACAACATCTACTGAAGTAGTTGCAAAGGATTTCACCACCCCTTTCTGCTTATATTCTGGCTGCTTTCCTTCGGTTGAGTTCTTTGTTGGACACTCATTTGCATAATGAACTATTTCATTGCACTTAAAATATTTTACTAACGGTAAATTAGATTTTGTCGTACAATTACCCTATTCTTCTTCAGTGCAATTATGAGCCTTATGTCCCATTTTACCATATTGGTAGCACTTAACAGAAATCGAAAGACATTCCCCGACAATATTATTACCATAATTCTCAAAAATTGCAAAATTTTGTTTCTTACCATCAGACTTTTTTGAAGAGTTCTTCCCTTTCACCTGCCACCTCGACCTCTTATTCTGTTGTTTCTCAAAGAATACTTAATCATTAGAAAACTCCATTTCCACCTTCTCTACACAAGGAACATGTTTTTCATAACTTTTAAACTCACGAGAAGCTAAAGACCTTCGATACTTTGGCTTTAATCCTGAGTAAAAATTGTTTATTTTACTATCAAGAAATAATATAAAATTTGGAGCATACCTTTCAAGTCGTGTGAATTTTTCTTCATAAGAAGCCACTTAGTCATCCTCCTGCCTCAATTCTAGTAATTATTTTCCAGCCTAAGATGAACTACATTAGGAAAATATTTCTCAAGAAACATATAATTGAATTCATCCCAATCAAGAGCATCAATCTCCTCACTATCCCTGCTATTTTCACCATCTTCCACCACTGATCAGCTTCACCTTCAATACGGTAAACAACAAGACTAGCCATTTGATTTTCTGAATAACCCATGACATCAAAAATCTTCTCTAGTACTTTAATCCACTATTTAGCTAGCAAATGGTTAGATGATCCTATGAATAATGCGCGATGTTTCCTCATGAAATGCTCCACTACTAACATGTCCCTCTGCTGTTTATGTGGCTGATCTCGTACATGGATACGACCACCATTTATTGCCTGAGTCAACTGTGCCATCACTGCATAAAACTGTCCAGTTCTGATTCCGACCATCTCAAGTTGATGATTTGGAAGGTCATCTTCCTCCTGATGTCATCCCAACATAGCATCCATGTTTCCTCTAGGAAAAACCATTCTAAACATAGAAATATCTTAGGTGAAACAACCTGGTAATCTGTAAATGCCATATGATTTCAATATTAACATAAATTACTTTATGGATATTAAATTAACAATACCCTAACTCCTAAATTTATCTAAACCGACCTCTAATACCAACTATAAGGACCCGACCTTAAAACATGACATAATCTTGAATTATACAAATAATTCACATTGCGGATCTTTTTAGGTTTATAATTTTAGAGAATTAGGACATTACTATTAAATCTCAAAATATTACAATGAAGACACTTCTACACAATTTACATTTTTTAGAAAAAAATATAAACTCTTGAAAAAAAGAGTCAAGTCTCGTTCCATGTTTTAGACAGCACGACTTTTCCTTCATCCCATCCTTGACCCTATTCATCTTTAAGTCCTGTGAAAACATTTCAAAACATGGGATGAGCATAAAAGGCCCAGTAATGGTTATAAACAAATAATGAAAACCTTTTTTCATTAATACATACAAAACATGAACTCTTTTACTTACATTAAGAAATCAGAAGATTTATAAAAGACTCATAGAAATCATAAATCATAAAGGCAACTTATGGCGTCTATATCATACTTACATTGTAGCTATCACAACTACATAAAGAGTTACATTTGAGTAACCATCACTGTATATTCCATAAACTTTCTTAGGAGAAACATTCACTTTTACCACCATCATGTTACCCAATTAATTGGAGAGATATCTCGGGCTCACCCGCCCTAGGATTATCACAGAACTACTCGTATACATAAATAATGCCCAAGAACCATAACATGATCATGACACATAACATAAGCATAAAGGAAAGATAACATTTCCACATTGCAATAATAAAATATAATTTCAAGATATTAAAATAATAAATACATTCTAAAAATCATTTTCAATTCCAAAATATTTAAAAAGATTATATGGTATTTATTTTTTCCTTTTAAAAAACATTCGGACTTGTTAAGGAAGCCAAGGATAAAAAAATACTCGCGGTGGCAGAAAGTTCAATGTCACCGCTGACATAAAAAAAGAAACATTCATTTTTTTCATTTAGTAAAACACTTCATATAAGAAGATTACCTTTGAATAAAATGAAAAATAAAAGGGGTTTATACACCGTATAAAATAAATTCGTGTATAAAACTTAAAATGCCTCAATGAAAGGAGAATGAGACGATGTTCCTTTCCTCGTGTCCAACTCGACTCGATCATTCTTTAATCTCATGAATAATAAACTAAAGTCAATTTCTATTTTATTAAGAGCCTTTTTCATGTTTATTATTTCTTTTATATCACTTATTACCATGTTATAAACATTATGCAATCATTTAAGTTAATAATGTTTCTTTTGTCGATATTTGGTACTTGATTAAAAAATGAACACCTTATATTTACAAGTTTACCATGTGGTCAATAGTCCATTATATCCAGAATGATATTCATTATTTAGATATAATATATATCATATATATCCAGTATATACATGTATTTATCATAGTACATAACATTTGGAGGTAAGAAGTGAAATGCACCGTTCATGGAGACGGTAAGCCATACGTACGCATGAAAGCTACTTTCATTTATATTTATTATATTGATGAAATTAAAAAATAATGATATAGGTATATTATAATTACAGTATAATATCATATATAATATCATTAACTCTATCCTTTATACATCCCACATAAGTAATTAACGAGCCACATCACCTTGAGGGGGCGGTAGTCCGTGCTTCCTCAAATGAAATTATCATATTTACCCACTATGGAAACAATAAAGTCTTTATATAATTGGTAAGTACAGAAGAAAAAGGAAATCATAAAAATAATACATATCATATATAAATACAGTTCCATCATAACGGCCACCGTTAGAGGTGGTAAGATGTAATTGAACAATCATCGTTTCGTGAGGCGTTAGTTTTCCATCCACAGAAACACTATGTTATTCTTCCATTAGATTGAGGTGTGTATAATTGTAGTTCTAGTAATTATCATAACAACATCATAGTATATTTAGGATAATGGTGTTGTTACAAAAGAAAGGAATAAAAATAGTCTAGTGTTGGATATGTAAAATAACCGAAAACGAATTAAGAGAAATTGTTACCTTTAATTTGGGTAACTTCCTTTGGTTTCAACCAAATGGACTTCTTGAAGTGACTTCCTCCTAAGGTAAGGCTTCTAGGAGAGGAGAGGGATGTAGGGACATTATGTGGGTAGAGGTTGGATGTGCCAAATGTCTTGAGAGGTGTGATTAATTGGTTAGAAGTTGTATGCTTTTACAAGGGGGGAGGAGGGGCTCTTTTGAAAAGTGTAAAAATATTATCTTATTATAAAATTATCATCGGGTTCAAAAGGTCCAAAAATAAATAAATATGAAGATAAGATGACTCATGGTCTAAATAAATTCATCCAATCATAATTGACCATATTTTAGATATGATTTTAATCATTTTAATCTTATTTAATTAAATCATTTATTAATGAGGTAGATATTACATCATTATTGTATCATTAATAATATAATTTATTTGATGTGTAAAAATTAAAAAATATAAAATCATGTAGGAAATAATTTTATCTTTATAATTAATATTTATAGTCTAAAATAGAATTTATATAAACCCATATAAAAATTAATTACTAAAATATTTTTGTTCATGTCAATTTTGTCTTTACAGTAAATTTTTTAATCCAAATTGTCATTATCACATTCATGTGTATCAAAGGGCTCCCGAAATAGACCCAAAGATGACCATGGTCGTAAATGACTCAACCAATATGATTAGGAAACGTTCAAGGGGAATTTTATATTATTTTAATATTATTTTTTACCCTTATTTACCTGATTTAACCTTTAACCACGGTAAATAAAATATTTACTAAAGTAAATATTTAAAATATCTAAAAATAAAAGTTACCAATTTACATAATTTGGACCTCCTGATTCCAAAAAAAACCATTTTCCCATATTCAATACACAGAAGTGGCAAAATTATTTTTAAAATTAATTCTCACTGTCAAAACAAAAATCGTATTTTTAATAATTAATAACTACTAAAAGATGCAATGTTGATTAAGTACAATTTTAAAGTGAAATTGATTCCAATGACCAAAAATGGAAAAAATGGATAAAATATTTTCTAATTACACTTTAAAACCAATTTAAAAGATAATATATCCTTATAAATAAATTAGATTAAATGGAACCTTTTAATTAAAATACAGTATATTTCACTATTCAATAGAAAAATGAACATTCTCTGAATAATATCAAAAAAATTACCCAAAGTAATAATTGATGTCCCAAATATAACGTAGAATTTTATTTGGTCAAATAGAACATATAAAAGTGACCAAAACTATATTTATAGAGGGTTCACCATTAAAAGGAGGTAAATCGGCCTTTTAATGTAAATTATGCTTAAAATTAGACTCATTCAAATTTTAAGCCTCGAAATTTTATTGGATAAAAGTAAATACATTTAACAAACATGTATAATCATTTGTAGTTAGTTTCATTCATTCCCGCCAACACAAAAGCTAGGAGTTAACTACCATTTAAAATAATAATATGATATTGTTAGTGTACAACATAAGATTTCAAAGAAACCCGTTGTTGCGTATCGGGTACGCTATTGAACATAGAAGCCCCTTTAAATTAAAATTAATTTTAAATTCACAAATAAAAAAATATGAAATATGTCTTATTATTTATTTACCTGGGATGTTACACATTTTTTGATATATATTTTACTTATATATATTTAATGTTCAATATCAAATATATATGTAAATAAGTGGCCATATTGTGTGAACAAGAATTTTAATGGAAAAAATACAAACACTAAACAGTTTATCGGTATGTCTCGGGGTATTTTTATAATTCTTGTCATATTATTTGAAACAATAATTAATATATTTACCCTTATTGTGTTTACAATTATATTTTATGGTTACTATTCAAATTGATTAAAGAAAAGAATATTTAAAATCATTTTACCTCCAATTTCCAAATTTTAATTCGATTTTGGATGATTAAATTTTTAGCAGTGGAATGTAATATTAAAATATTAAAATAGAAAATGAGTTTTTTTTAAAAATAATTGTTTTCATGAATGAAAATAACCACTTGAATGATAATGATCAAAAATTTATAGAATTATATTATATATAATTACATTAGAAATGTGTTGCTTTTATTTCAAATTTAATGAATAATGTGATTTTTAATTAAAAATAATAGTTTTTTAGAACCTCTGTTTTTCGTATTCACCAAAAATAAATATTTTCATAAAAATCCCAAATTTTTACGAAATGATAATTTTAATATCCTAATTTAAAGATTTATTTCATTTCATAAAAAATAGAGCTAAAAATTTATGAAATCAAATATAATATTTTTGGTAAAAATCAACTGAATTTTTTTGAATGAAACTTATTTTTGAAACATAAAATAACTTTATTAGAAATTGAAGTAAAATACCCAAAAAATTAAATTACGTATTTATATTGAGAATAACCTTCATAAATTTATTTCATAATGTGGTTGATTATATTTTTACCCACTAATTAAATAGATATACAAAAGACCTAGGATCAAATCTAGGATGGGACTAACTTCTAGGGGTACTGTAGCAGCACTGTAGTATTTCACTGTAGCAGAACAGTAGTAGCCGTGGAACTGTTGCAACGGCAGCACTATAGCGGTGGAGGCACTGTAGCAAGAACTGTAGCGGTGACGGTACTGTAGCAGCCAGGGTACTATAGCAGTACTTTCACCGAAGGGCTCTTTAGGCCAAAAAATGGGCTTTCATGCCTTGTATTCAGACCACTTGTTCTTGGGCCTTTGGGATTTGTAATGGGTCCCCCTCTACCCAGTTTGAAAGAGGTCTTTGCCATAAATAATTAATGAGGCTTCATCCCCAACCTTTAAAAAAAATTATAAGTCATTAATATATAAATTTTAATATTCTATATCTTTTTTTTTCTTGGTGCTTTAAATAATTTATGCTATTGAACATATACATTTATATAATATCATTGTATATTACATTATCACCCCCATTAATACAATTAATCAATGCCGTTTAAAATTTATCTCATAAATTATTTCATTTCCAATTGAAAATATATTTTTTGAAATACCACAATATAAACAGTCATAATAAAACATTCTCATAAATGGAGTGAAATAGAAATATGATACATATCTGGTATAACACATCACTTGATTTCCAAATAGATGAAAACTATTAAGAAGTGAATATTTAGGGAAAATAAATATATATATTTACCATATAAGAATAATGAATGACAAAGATCATTTCACACAAAAAAATTTAATGGTTATTATAAAGTAAATGACAAAAAAATTATAATCAAATCAGGTGTGAAAATAAACATTTGGGCATCGGAAATGAAGTTAGGATGAAGAATATTTTTTCAAAATCTAGTAATTACTGATTATAAATTACATAAATATATGGTATAAAAAATATATATGTGGAAACATGAATATCATAATTTTACCCTTTAATTAACAACCACCAAAATCATATTTTATTTTAAAATTATGATTATTCAAGATCAATTATTTTATTTATGAAGCACTAAACTCATGTTCTAATAGATGAAATAATCAAAAATGGACATAAAAACTTTTATTTTCATAATAAATTAATGAAAATTATAATGGTTTCTACATGGTAGATTATTTCTCAAAGTTAATAAAACATCTTATAAACAAATAATACATTTTTTAAAAAATGGAACAATACAACTAACGATTCAGAGGAGAAGACTATTCAATAAATGACTATCTGTAAAATTATTCAAAATACACCTATTCAACATTGAAACCTATATATTAGAATGATTTGATATTATATTATTAATAGATATATTTAAAATATATATCAAAATAACATCTATCAATCTTAAATTCTAATACCAAAAATGTATATGATAGAATTATATATTATCCTTATTTATCTTAATATTTTCATAAATAACATGAATCACCATAAGGACACAATAAATTCATTTATTTTTTTAAAATATAATATATCTTTTAAATAAAATCTCATCATGTCAAAAAACATTTTATTTAGCATTATTATAGTAGCTTCTTAGAATATTGAGCTTCTTATAAAACAACGTTAATTACACAATAACAACATAATTTAACAATACTATAATTATCTATATAATAAGAAATATATTATCAAAATAAATATATTATTTACCTATCAAATAAATTAATTGAAATAAAATCTCTAACCAAGTCATTTTATAGTGCAGTGCAATGCGTTCCACCCATATATCCTTGGGCTGTGCTTTTAACTCATGTGGCATTTCTAGATGTGATTGGTTTGCAACTATCCAATGAGATTCCATTTCACTATAGTAATAGAATTCGTATAAAATTTCCAATAATTTTATGAACAACCAAAAAACGACCTTTATATCATGTGTATCCAATAATGTTTTATCTTAGGTGGTTTCCTCTAAAATTTTAGCTTACATCCTCAAAAATAAAATAACGATATTCTGAAATAATCTTTAATGTTAACATATGAATTAAAAATAAATAAATACAATAAAACATCTACAAAAATTTCATCAATAGCATTGAAATCCAATAATATAAAAACACTAAATAGGTTTTTTGGCCATTGAAAATGCTTTCAACTGTAAATATAGAAACCTGTGATGCTATCCAAAATTTCAAATCTAACTTCAAAAGAGAACATCATAATGACCCAGGTTATAAAAATCAATACTATAATAAAAACTATATCAACTATGAACCTCAATACATTGATCTTATGATAAAAGAATATCCATTAAATTTATTTTATTGAAACCAATTAATGTGACCCAATATCATCCATCTGAATCATGAAACATCTAAGAAAATATTTTATCTCTTGCATACCCAAGGAAAATTTAGGTTTAGTTTTTTAGATAATTAGGAAAACACATATATGTAAACATTCACACATAAAAAAAAAATTCATAAAATTCAATATCATCTCTTATCGTAACTTTCTATAACTTGCATACATAAAAACTTTTTATCACATCATTGGTAAAAGGAATCATAATAAGTCTAATATAAAGTACTCATTAAGGATCACCTTAATCATTAAAAATTTAATTTCAAAATTTAGGTTCAGATGAGGATAATGTTATGAAAATTAATCAAAGTACATTATAATAAAAATATAATTCATTCTAATCAGAACCTTATTCATAAAACATGTCAAATTGAAGACACATTAACAAACACATCATACAAGAGAATCAAAAAACATAAGCTGTATGATATCAATATTAATTGATGTAAAAATTAGCGGATAAAATCAAACATAAAAATATGTGTTTATATCATCAAAATAATTTTTTTTATCACTCACAGAATCACACATACATGTAATATAACTAATAATTTCATCATAAAAAATAATTCTATGGAGAACATATTCATTTTCCAATTCATTGGAGAACTATAATAGACCCACTCTTTCTTGATTTATACCATTAATGCACTTCACTGTTTTATAATAGAACCACTCGTATATGTTTTATAAATTAATCACACGTCATTATGAACCATTAAAATTAATCAAATAATAAAAAATGAATATTTTTTTATTTCATCTTAAAACTCATAGAAACAACCTTTACAGCTTTTAAACATTTATAACATAGTGGAGATGAAGTGGGTTCCATAAAAAACTATTGAATCGATAATAAAATATCCATACAAATAATTTTGTTGTAATTGTTAAAAAATATCCCTAGTATAGCACAAAAAATTAGAGGGTTGTTTTTCTTGATGAATAAAAATACGTGAAACAATACAATTATAATCATTCTTAATGAATATAAAATTTTCAATTCATAAAAAAAATTCAAAAATAAAAAATTTATAATATTAGATGATTAATTTTCATTGGAAAGAACAATTACAACATGTAATGGATTCTTTAAATCATTTAACATCTATAATTGTGGATACTTTTCTTCATGAATTAATAATTAAAACAGTTATTTGGTTCACAACATAGGTAAACAATATATTATTCAAAAAATAAAAATAATATTATTTTTATTCCACATTGTTAAAATTAAAAAACGTTTAAAAATTAATTTAATCATTTATTAATGAATAAAAATATTTTAAATCCCTTTAGAAAACATAGATATGTTTGAAAGTGGATTCTCTAGTAAAAGTGTACAAACAATGTTTTCTTTTCCTAAATACATTTTTTAAACTATATTGAATACAAAATAGAGAAAAATTGTACATAAACATTGGAATTTTGAAAAACACTACAGGATAAAAAATAAAAAATGGGTTTTCTAAATATATAACAGATAATTTCATCAATTTAAATTCATGCATATAAAATCATTAATATAATATAATTTAAACATAAAATACTTTCCACTTTGATAATAATTATGTTTTTCTCTGAATCAATGAATCTCCTAAAATTAGTCCCAAAATATCATGATAATATGGTTATTAATGATATAAAATGTAAATTGGGATGTATGTGAACTTTATAGAAGAAATACATTCATAACATAAACATATTTCTGAAATTAATACAAATTTAGTTGAATAAGACTTACATAGAACATATCATTGAATTGAGAAATAATAAATTGAGTGATTTTTTGTACAAAAATTAAATCCATAAAAAGAATGTTTAAATAAAAAATAAATAATTAAAAATCAATTTCTCAAATAATTATAAAATAATATAATTAATGAATTCTGATATAACCCAATTAATAGAAATTCAATTAAAAAAAAGCTTACAAGTTATTAACTTTCAAAAAATGTCCCCTATAATGAGGCACTTTAAGTGAAAAATAAAGAACGATGATGTGTATATGATTATATATATAAGATGAAAAATTCATGGCATGTACACTATATCAATTATGTTTTGTAAGTAACATTAAAATATAAATCAATGAATATAAAATTGAGACGAAATAATTTACCTCAAGTACACACATTCCAGGTATATAATTATTCTCTTGTACAATTAAATTATTCAATTATCTTATTTCAAAATAAAAATTATTTGGATTAAGTACATATCATTAATCCAAATATTACATTTATTTTAATGAAATACACAATTATTTATTTTATTATTTCCACATAGGGTGTTTTGAGGGTTTTTAGTTCCAAACATAAAAAAGTATTTGGTATGTTCACCATGATTAAAGGGGTAATTGTTCCGTAAACAAAAAATATAATAATTAGGAATTAATTATTATTTATATATAAAAATAATTAATTTCAAACTAAATATGAATTATGGTTATGAATAATAAAATACATTTCAATCATCGAGAGAAATGTTTTTTTGTAAATATGAGTAACACTTCCATCCTCCAATAATCATGGTGTAAATTTTGAACGTATTATTTTATCATAAAAAATTAAAATTGAAACACAAATAAAAAAATATTTTTCTAAACAAACACAAAAACACACACACATATATATAATGTGGTTATGAAAAATTATTCAAATCTCTTCGTAGATATGGTCATCCACATGTATGCATAACAATTTGATTCATCCTCAATAGATAAAAACGTAAGAAAATAATTTATATATTATCATTATATAATATTTATTATGTCATTAATATGATAAATATAGATTAAATATATCATTATAATCAGCACTGAGAGGTAGTTATGGATAAAAAATTACATGAGTTCATAAGGTGGTAGTATGTCACACACACGAATGACTGTTTCATTTAACATTTTATTTAAAGGGTGATGGATATAGGTTATTAAATTACCTTATAAATATGAAAGATAATATAATATAATAGTTTTATTATTTCATCATATATGAAGAGGATTTTATGTTTGTATGATAGGAAATTAATTTAAAACATTCTGTAAAAATCCATTTCACTTCTTTTTATAGCCACATTTTCTAACCACCATAACCCTGATAGGGATTAAATTATTCACACAATAACAATTATATGTCACGGTGGATGTTTTTAGTGTGTTATTTGAGAGTTTTATGCTCAAACCATTGGTTTATTATGTTTTTAGAGAGGAGGATTTTGTGTTCAATGTTATTATGACGAGAGGGGAATTCTTTGGGTTTTTGAATTTATTAAAGGAATTAAATTTAATTTTCAATTTAAAATGGATATAAATTTATTTAAATATAAAATATAATGATGATGATCCAAAATCATCTCATAAAAATCTAAAAATTATTAGTTAATTTTTTAACCCATATAGTTCTCTTTAAACCTCCCTTAATTATATTAATGATTAATGTGAAATAATTATTTTACTACTAAGGAGTCAGGATAGTTAAAATAAATTATAAATTTTTCCATAAATAGGCCATGGTTGATATTTTCAACCATATATAAATCACTTATATAAGGATAGGTTTCTTATGAATTATAAATCATTCAACAAAATTTAAATTATTAAAATTATCATCAATGAAGATTTTTAAACTATTCATTTAAATTAAATATTAAAATAATGAAAAATATCGTAAATAAAATTTTAACCCTTTCTAAAAAAACTATAATATTATATTTAATAATAATTAACTAAAAATATTCATTTAGAATTTATTTTTTAACATATTTCCTATATCATTGGTTTTATTTTTCAATTAATGTGATATATATTTTGTCGGCTTTTCGTAATCATTTCTGGTGACTATTTAGTCACTAAAAGTGAAAAATAAACTTCTTTGATAAAATTACCTTATATTTAAAATATTCATTTATAATATATTATATTTATTTTTTATACGATTCAAAAAATATTATTGATATTAAAAAAGAGAAATTTTCATTTTTTACTTTATGTTTTACATTAATACTAGAAATGTCAAAATCGATAAAATATAGAAATATGTTTCTATATTTTAGAAATAGAGAGAAAAATTGATGAACTGTACTCCACCAACAAGATAATGAAATGTGTTAGCTCTATTTTGTGTTCATTATCATTTGATTTTAGACATTAATTAAAGGATTTTTCCAAACCATAATAATAATTTTTTACTAAGGATTCTATTGATAATTTCCAAAAATAAAAATGACCTATTTAAAAAAAATTATATCATGATTCAATGTATTGAATCAATTTTTTGTGATTCATAAAGAATAAGATGAAAAATAATAATTATGATAAAAATGAAAAATTAAATGAATGATATTTTTTAAAATGATTATTCATGAGAAAAATTATGTTATATAAAAATGATATAAAATAGAGATCCCAAATATATTATATCTAAATAAATAAGTATTATATTACTCTGAGATAAAGTTATGATAATAATAATAATTTCATAAATAATATGAAAATTTTATAAAATATTTGATTCTTCCCTATTCAATGAAAAAAATCATTTTTAGAGAATATTTATAAATTCCCCCATAAGAAAATTTTTATATAAGATTTTCATAATTATTTTCCTTTTTATAAAATAAATTTTCTAATTATTTATAAAATTATATATATTATTATCTCATAGAATGTAAAAATAATGATTTTTCAGGGGATCATATTTTTTAATTATAAACAGGAAAAAATGAATATATATTATCTAATCATTAATAAATAAATTTTAAGAACTTTATATGTATATTTTTTAATTATATTAATATTTTTTGTACCCTCCAATTATTTTGATATGATATTATAGTCTCATATAAATAGAAATATTTTGTGGTTTGTTTAAACATTGTGTTGCACTTCTTTACACTATTGAACATTATATTTATTTTAAAATATATAAAAATTTGAGTAAAAGTCTAGATTATATCACAAAACATCTATTATCTTTATAAGGACTCATAATATATGTTTAAATTCACCAATATTTGACTATAAAATTCTTTCTAATATTATATTAAAATATTTTAATTTTTAAAAAAATATTATGATAAGAGTTTTTATAAAAAATATATATTAAATAAAATTATATGTTTATTTTGGTATTTTATATTTTTATATATTCATTTTTATTCTATTTTATATTTCAGTATATGAAAAATTAGAAGCTATTATTTGGGTAAATCCAGTGAATTTGAATCAAATTTCTTAAAAAATTATTATTAAAAAAATTAAATTCATTATTTTAATATTGATTTATTAGAAAAGAGATATAACCCACTAATTTAAATATCCATTCACATTACATGAATAATTATAGGATGATGATCCCTCCACTAACATTATAAATAATGACATATACTTTTTATTAAAGGAATCAAAGGTAAATATTTAACCCTTTTCCCATTCTATTCTTCTGTATGTGCCCTTTTAATTCTAAATCACATGGAACTATCAGTAAAAATTCATTGTTTATAAGGATTGTAGTTTGAATATATCCTGAAAAAACTGGTGAAACCCATAGATAATTAGTTTCATATAATATCTATATCTGTGAAACAAACACTTACACATAATTAATGAGTCTACATTTATTTCATAACAGCTCTCTAAGTATTCATAGATCCAAAAATCTTAAAAATATACTAATTTCAAAAAAAATGGTTTTAAATTATTTATAATGCATCATCATGCCACTATTTTTTTATTTTATGTAAAATAGTAATATAAATTATTCAAGTCTCTATGATTGTTTGTAAACCTTTAGAAAATCTTTAGTTGGTAGATAATATTTTTTTGTATATTTTTGGATTTATTTTATTAACATTTGTTAAAACAAATTTTAAATTTTTTTATATAGTAAAAAAATATATATTCATTTAATTAATTATCCAAATGGAAAAATTTAATTATTTGTAATTGAAATGAATGGATTAGATAACTTTTATTTATCTAATGTTTTTAGTGGAATGTCTCCTGAAAATTTAAAAGGATGAAATGTAAATTTTTTTTGTTGAAGTGTTGATAAGATTCTAATGGGATTAAAGATGTAATTTTTTATGGGATTCCATGTTTTATTTTTTATCTTCCAATTAAAAATATTATTTTTAATGAAATTTTTTTGATGGAAACATCACAGTTTAATTTAATGGATTCAAAACTGCAACCCTATGTTTTGGAAACATCACCATAGGGTAATCCCTTCATCATACCTTCAATGTCTCAAATTTTGTTTCAATGGTCAAATTGGGACATTGTATAGTGATAAAGCCCCATTAAAAAATGTGAATCTCAATACATTGAGGAAGAATTTTGTCACATGGAGGGTAGGAAGATATCCACAAAAAAAGGAGGTTACCAAAATAAATTCTCTAAATGGTTTGGAAAATATCTAGTAAACCCATTCATACATGTGAGTACAGATTATGTGTATCCTGTCAGTGAAATTGACAGGATAGAACAAAATCCAAATACACTTATGGAAACATCCAAAATGTCAATTATGGAAATCAAGCCAGACAGCATGGGAGAAACTGTTGATTCACCAAGAAATGATGAAATCTCAAATGGAGATGTCTTCATTTCATCAGTAGAAATCCAAAAATTCTATACTTCATCAACCAGGTCAGAAGAAGTTATAGCATTGTCAGAGGTGAACAATGATGCTAATTCCCGAAATCTGTTATCTCCTCTTTATTACCCAAGGAAGACCCTTCATCATCAATAAGGTCATAAATGACAACCTTGTCTTCAAGACGTTCAAATTTTAACATCTCTCATGATCATGGAAATTATTCTCCATCATCTACAATGAAAGTTGAAACAGAAGAAATAATACATGTTGAATAAGAAGATGAATATCTCAGGGATGCACCTCCACCATTTGAATAGGGTGTCTCTACTACCGGGGATAAACTCAGAGAAATAAATATAGGTACAAAAGAAGATCCACGCCCCACATTAATTATTGCGGCCATGAATCTTGAATAGAAAGAAATTTATATTTCATTTTTAAAGAGAAATAGATATATATTTTCTTAGAACTATACAGAAATTACAGGTCTTGATCCTGATTTTGTTACTCATCATTTGGGTTTTCCAAAATAACATCGAGGATTTAAACAAGCTGCAAGATGAACACACCCAACTTATGCTTCCAAAATTGAAGCTGAAGTGGATAAGATTATCAAAACTAACTTTGATAGAGAAGTTCAACATCTCAAATGGTTGGCTAATATTCTCTCTGTGAAAAAGAAGAATGGACAAATTAGAGTTTTCATTGATTTCAGAGATCTTAATCGGCATTGTCCTAAGGATGATTTTCCAGTTTCGAACACAGAACTCTTAATTGATGCAACAGTTGGAGATGAAGCACTTTCCATCATGGATGGATATTCTGGGAATAATCAAATCTGAATGGCTCTAGAAGATGAAGAATCTACAGACTTCATAGCCCCTCCGAGTGTGTTTTTCTATCGGGTAATGCCCTTTGTCTTGAAAAATGTAGGTGCAACGTATCAACGTGCCATGAACGGTATCTTCAAAACCTTTTTAGGTAAATTTGTTGAATGTTATGTTGATGATTTTGTGGTTAAATCTAGACATATTTCTGATCACTTGGCTGATATGCGAATCATATTCCACAAACTTCGACAACACAATTTGAAGATCAACCCCTTGAAATGTGCTTTTGGGGTAACCTCAGGAAAATTTCTCAGCTTTTTTGTACGCCATCGTGGTATTGAAGTCAATCCTGATACGAAAAATTCAATCCTTGGTATTTCATGTCCTCAAAATTTGAAAGAATTGAAAGGACTTCAAGGACACTTGGCCTATATTTAGTGCTTTATCGCCAATTTGGCAGGGAAATGTTTACCCTTCACCAAATTGATGATGAAGGGAGTCACATACCAGTGTACTGATGAATGTCAAGAGGCATTCAATATTCTCATGAAATATCTTTTGATTCCACCTGTATTCATACCACTTGCTGAAGGAAGTTTACTTATTATATATGTGATAGCTTTAGAGAGATCATTGGGTGCCTTCCTTGCCAAAAATAATGATGCTGGAAATGAAAACAACCTTTACTATCATAGTCGGACTATGCATGTGGAGGAAACTCGATATTCATGTATTGAAATGTGATACCTAGAATTAATCTTTGTAGTTCAGAAATTGAGACACTACTTGCAACATCATAAGGTCCAATTGGTATCTCGCAATAACCCAGTCAAATTTATCCTTAGTAGTCCAATTCTTACAGGATATCTGGGAAGGTGGGAAGTTATTTTGAAGTGTTTTTATATCCATCATGTCTCTCAAAAATCAATAAAGGTCCAAGGTCTGGCCGATTTTCTTATTGAACACCCATCTATTGAAGATATATATTTAGATACTGAACTTCCTGATGAAGAAGTTTTCTCTATTCCGGATAATCTTCAAATATGGGAAATGTTATTTGATGGTGCTTCTAGAAGTCCAATAGGGAAGAAAATGGAAAATCCAAAATTCATCAAAGTTGGGTTAGTAATTGTGCTTATTTCCCTAGAAAAGACAATGCTACCCTATTCCTTGTTACTGATGGGAGGCAGTACAAATAATGAAGCAAAATATCAATCTCTCATCACATGCTTGGAATTGGAGCTTCAGGCATTGGAGAATCACTTAAAGTTTAAAGGTGATTAAGACTTCGTAATCAAACAAGTCAATGGGGACTATGACATCAGAAAAGAAAAAGATAATCCCTTTTCATGATTACGTTAGAGAGTTAATGGTGGAATTTCCTTTGTAACCGACATTTTATTATGTCCCACGATCACAAAATGCCCAAGAAGATGCACTGGAATATATAGCCACAGCCCTAGCAGATCCAAACCAGGATGATACAATCATCAGTATTTCCAACCGTCGTGGAGTTTCAACTTATGATCAAATCATAATGGAAAAAATAAATAAAATCAGTCCCATTTCTTAACTATATGGTCATACAACGGGATGGATGACACCTATCATATAATACCATCAAAATGGAACACTCCCACTTAATAGAGCTGAGAAAGAACAAGTATGGCGACATGTGGTCAATTTTACACTTAATGATAGCCACAATCACGTAGAAAAAATGATCTACAAGTGTGGTTTTGATGGAATTCTCTTCAGATGTATTGATGGTGAAGAGACAATGGATTTCATGAAAGAAGTGCATGCAGGAGTCAGTGGTGCCCACCGGTTTGGACATATATTTTCTGATGAAGTTCGAAGGCTTGGATACTTCTAGCCTACAATGATACAATATTATATTGATTTCGCCAAGAATTTTCTTTCTTTCCAGGTATATGCCAATATCATTCATCAACCCACAGAGTTGCTTCATACAACTAAATACTCATGGCCATTTTCTACATTGGGAATGGATGTAGTAGAACCTTATCCTTCTGTTACATCCAAGCAGTTTAAGTATATTTTTACTGTTACTGACATCATTTCCAAATGGGGAGAGGTGATACCTTTCAAGGAACTTAGTTCTAAAAGAAGTGTTATCTTCATCAAGTCTAACATCATTACCAGATTTGGTGTCCCACATACCATATTGATAGACAATGGCACCAACTTCTGTTCATACAAGGTAAAGAAGTTGTGTCAAAAATTCAACATCAAATCCAACCATTCATCTTCGTATCATGCAACAGCCAATGGACAAATAGAGGCCTTAAACAAGACTCATTCAATCATACTGCAAAAGATGGTGGATAAAGATAAGAAATCATGTACTGATAAATTTTTTCATGCTTTATGGGAATATCAGACCACCACCCGCACTACTACGCGGTCAACTCCATATTCATTGGTATATGGAATAGATGCAGTCTTTCCCATTGATGTTAAATTACCTTTGCTCAGAGTAGCCATTTTTTATCAGTCATCTATAGATGAACAATTTCAAAAGAGAATGAATGAATAGGAATGACTAGATGAAAAAAGACTGTTCACCCTGCACCACATGGAAGTCTATCAGAATTGAATAGCGTGAGTTTTCAACAAAAAACTTCATATTTGTTTATTTAGTAAAGGATAATTGGTATTGGTCCTCAGAACTCCAATTATACTAGGAAATAATCCTCCAAATAATGAGCCAAAATTGGAAGGACCTTATTCAATACATAATTTCTACTCCAATGGAGCATATTCTTTAATCTCAATGGATGAAGAACTCATTACAACTCCAACTAATGACAGATTCCTGAAAAAGTGTTTTGTGTAAGAAAAATAATTACATCATTCAAGATGTTAAACTACATAATGATTATCCTAGCTACATGACGCAAAACGGTACAGTACCCCTTATATCCTAGCTACATGACACTAAACTATACAGCACCAATAGTCCACACTAAAATAATTTAAACTACATAGTCCCCTCATTTGTCCAACATGACATTAAACTGTGTCCCCTTTGTCATCATACATGACTTTTAAACTGTGAAAATGGACCTTTGTCATCCGACATGACTTTAATCTTTGTCCAGTCACTTATATTTTCCTACATGATGTTAAACTGTGCATCGTTAGGGTTTTGCTACCTCTTGTTTCTCACACCGAGTATGTCTCACGTGAGCTTAGAGTAAGCATCAACCATAACACCCTCTATGGGATGCTAACCATGTGTAAGTCCCATCAATATTTATGGGTTGTCCTCAAGTAAAACACGACCACCAATTCATTTTCAATTGAACTACATGGACTTTGATCTTTGCCTTATAGGATGGGTACATAGGAAACCTCCCGAGGTTCAAGCACAAAACAAATCTCTTCACATCGGTTCACCTCTGTCACATACGATGTTGATACGTGAAGTAACCAAAAAAAAATATCTTCACATCGGTTCACATCCATCCATACGATGTTGATCCGTAAAGAAGGCCACAACCAATCACTTCACGTTGGTTCACCTTCGTCCCACACAGTGTTAAACTGCGTACATCCCTTTTGTACCCACTACATGACATTAAAGTGTGCAACACCATTGTCCTCACTATATAATGTTAATATGTACATTCCCCCATTGTCCCTTGCCTGAGATGGAATCATCATTTACAGTGATCTCCAATCATGTCATATTTTAAAGACTACATGCATAAATGGTAATGCCTATACTTTTAATCATGGGTCAATCCATCATTTCACTAAAGACCCCTTTCAAACTTCACATGTATGAACCAAATCTGTATAGAGGGTATTTCAAGATATACCTATGGCTTGATTCCCATCCTTATGGGATATGTTTGAACGTTCGAACATACCTCAAATCCTACCCCAAGTCTATGATCCTAACCCAAAATTCCACTTTCAGTCCCTTTCCTGAAAAGTCCCCCTGTGAGCAGATGAATGTGGTATGAAGACCGTGGTCTTTATTCACATTAGGTTTATAACAAACACACAATGTGTATTCCTCATTATGGTTAGAGATCTATGCCACTAAAATAAGATCTCTTACACTATTTTCCCCACATGATGTTAAACTGTATTTCAAGAACTACGTAGGACTTGATTCCCATCCTTGTGGGATATGTAGTGAAGTCCAACATCTCAATTCAGGACCGAGCCAAAACATTATTACGGTTAGCATTGGTCTCTATATCTCCTTCATACATTGGATAATGCCCATTTTGATGTGTCGTAATACTAACCATAAATATTTCCAGATCTCCATAACCTTTTTCTTGACTTCTGGTCATAAAATGTCTTATTCTCATGAATTCCTATGCCCAACTCCACAACACGTGACCTTAAGCGTCCTTGCATAAACAAGTCTACATAACAGACCCATCTGCCAAGAGATGATATTTTATGACTATGAAGCCAATGCCCTTAAGTGGCCCTATATAATTCAACACCCTAACGGGTTTGTCCAATAGTGGTAACATCATTCTTGGGAGAAAAAACATCTTTTTTCCTTATTTTTCTTAATGACAATATATATGGATCCGTGAAAAATTGCCATCCTTAACATATTTTCCCCATACGCTTTTTCTTGATCTGAATGTATTTAAGTCTATGGTTTATATTTACCTTCCCTACATTTGGGTCAGACCTCCATAGGAGTGAGATTCATCCAATTCACCGACAATATTGATTGGGAATATCCTCTCCATATTCAAGTACCTCTATCCATACAGCACACTCTATGCTTTAAAAAATTGGAATATCCATATACTATCAATGGATTTTTAGAAGTAGAAAAGTAAAATTTCTGAGAGTTCTTTTGCCTGACTATACAGCATGTGCCCATAGGCGGCTTTGCATAAAAAGTCAACATAATGGACCTATCAGCCAAAATATGCTATTATATGACTATGCAGCCAATGCCCTCAAGTGGCCCTACGTATTTTCAACCCCCTAACAGGTGTGTCAAATAATGGTAACATAATTGTTAGGAAATATTTTCTCTAATGCCTTATTGTCTTTTTCTCATGTCATTCCTCATATTCAAAATTTCTTATTTCATAGTTTACAATTTTCCCATATACACTCGAATGAGGTAATATGTTTTCAAACATATTATCATGTAATTGAGTCAATTTTTAATCGATTTGGTCAAAGATATTTGACCATAAACATTATCCATTTTATGTCTGATGTGAATGTCTTTAAACTGCCCACAAAAGATAAGGGAACTCTAAAAAAATGTCAAGTCCCCATTTGATAAACTTATATATTTTATGATTTAGGGAATATTGAGAAATGAATGATTAAAATTTTATAGGGTTATTTTTATAATTATATGATAAAATAAAACTATTCTTACTAGGCCCATTGGCATAGGTAAAAATTTAGAGCAGGTAGTTAAAAAATGCAAGAACTAATGATTGAAGATTAAAGTTTTTTTATTGATGCACAAGTGTTAGAAGGACATCCACAGATTTGAGTCTCTTCACTTTTCAAGAATTACAAGAGGATTTCAACATAACTCTTCATATGATTTACGGAATCTTGAGATTCATTAGTAGCCACCTGGAATTCATTTATTCAACTAGATACAATAAGAGACGCAGTGATATCATCTCTTCTTGGAACAATTGTAAAAGAATGTTCTTGAGTGAGGTATGAGAAAATTTTCTGCTGATCAAACAGTAACATTGGTTCTGTCTGAGAGACTTGGAAGATGTATACATGGATTTGAAAATGGAGCATTGAAAGTAAGGTTCCATTTGGAGAGAGTACACTTTTCAGATATTGTTCTAATGTCATGATAGTCTTCTCTCCACCAACCGACAGCGGAAAACATATTAGCCCATGGGATTTCTATTTTCATATTTGCAAGGAAATAACATGGAGGATAAATTTGAAAGTTCACACCATTGTGGATTCTCTTAATGAAAAACATAACCGAAATAGAGGGATAGCAGTGCAGATACATCTCGAGCATATAGTTCTTTGGCTCTGGAACATTGAGTCCTTGCAGATGAAAATGGTCGTACTGAGGTAGGCAGATACTCTGTGGTAAATTAAGATGATAATACTTCAAGTACATGGCCAAATCCGAGAGAGTGATGTCGTAGAAATTATAGTAATCATGGTGAATTATGTTCATCATGTCATCAATTCGCTTACTAGCCAAATCAAAAGTCATTCTAATTCTTCTGGGAGCCATTGAATCTGTACAAAGGTCGAATAATTAACTCTTAAGTAAGTTTAATTTTCAAAAAATTTGTAATGAAATTCAAAAAAATGGCTAAGTCATTAAGGTGCGCAATTCCCATGTTGGCATGCAAGTCTAATTCGGTCACGCAAGTATGGGCGCACAGGTATCACCACGCAAATCCAAATACCTCAGTAGAAGCGTGACACAAAGAAACAATGAAACGAAGACAACAACACCTGTGTGAACAAGCGAATGCTAAGCTACTTGTGCGACGAGAGAAGGAATCTTCGAAAGCTGATTTCTTTGCGTGAGAATGGCAGCATATTTATAGGCAATGTTGTTTACCTATGCATCGTACCATATGTGGCTTGCACCTGAACGCCTCCACTTGCGCACTCAAAACCTGCGCACCCAAATTTCTTGGTTATCTATTTTATCTCAAAGTCAAATCCTCTTCATTTTTCGGTTGCATCTCTGAGGGGGGGAATTTTGTTGACGCTCCTATCAATTCCAGAGTCTAAACGATTGAAAAAGGGGAATACCTTAAGCAAAAAGAGATTCATGCTTTGAACAAAATAAAAAATTGAAAAAGGCATAAACAAGGAATTCTTTAAGTATGGGTCACACCAGTTTCACTGTGGTCACGCAAGTATACGTGCGTGCCATATATTGGTGTGCAAGTGAATTATGTGCCCTAGTTTATTTTCTTCCAAGGCCCTCAATGGCCTATAAATATCCCTTGTGGGCCCCCCATTTTGGGGAAGGAAAAATTAAAGTCATAATCAAGCTCTGGTCACCCTAGTCTCTGCTTGAAGTCTGTCGAACACTTCTATAATAATTTCTTAACTAAAATAGAAGATTTAAAGAGGGGGAACAAGGCCTAAGTGTTGAAATTCATAAACAATTGCGCGCCTAAGTGTCTAACCCTTAATGGAAATGTCCAGACTTGCGTACCACCGTAACACTTCAGCAGAACTTGCGCGCCACCCTTTTGGAAGCGTTTAGGGATAATAATAAGGGCTTGAGCCATGTCTCCCCCAAGTATTACCATATTGGTTAACGGTTTCCCACGTATACCCATGTCGTGCAAGTATACTTGAGCGACCAAGACTTGCATGCCTAAACAGGTCTTGTGCGCCTGCCTCTTCTTGCGTGCCCCTCTTACATATTTCACTTCTTTTCCTCAAATTCGCCTCTCCTCTTTAGTATTTACCCTTCAAAACCTTATTCAAAGAAACATATGACATGGTTCCTTTGGGGGATTCCTAATCTGAAAGGAATTCTGTGGAACACCTCTTAAAACCATGTGATTTATATAACTTTATATCACTACGATTAGAGGCCCCCTTCATTCAACCTCATCCCTTATGATGAGAGAATCTTTGATTTGGGCATCCTACTTAGGAGTAAGCCCCATGTTAAGAATCTAAATCTCTATAAAGCACAACTACCTTTATGGACCCTATTAATGGGCATCCTCCTTAGGAGTAAGCCCCAAGTACACTTTAACTTTGGACCTCCTTCTTAGGAGTAAATCTCAAGATACAAATTTCTTTAACCTGGGCCTCCTTTTTAGGAGAAATCCCCAGTCATAATATCCCTTAACCTAGGCCTCCTTTTTAGGAGTAAGCCCCAATCATAAGTCCCCCCTAATTTGGGCATCCTCCACAAGAGTAAACCCCATGTTAGAGTATCCAAATATCCATAAATCATAAATATCTTAATGGACCTTGTTCCTAGGCATCTTCCCAAGAGTAAATCCTTGTCTTCATCTACTTGGGTAGTCACACACACATAATCCCCATATCATTCCTTGTGACCACATCATTCATGGAACAGATTGACAAGTTTACTTATACCTCTTGTTTCTCACATAGAGCATGACTCATATGATCTTAGAGTGTAAAAGTGAAAACAACACATCTCTTTGGGCATTTAATCATATGCAATCCCGACATTTATTAATCAAAATATGTGGAATTTGATCTCAACCTTAAACGTAGAGTACGTAGGAAGCCTTTATAAGGTTCAAGCCCATCACCCATTAATTATCATCTGTCCCATATGACATTAAACTATATCTTAATTCCTGAACTACGTGGGTTTTGATTCTTCTTTAACAAGGATATGTAGGTAGCCCAATTGCAGGTATGATCTCAACTCTAAAATAATCTATTTCCTTCTGAATGACAATAAAATTCAAGTGCCCCACTGAGTATCTTTAAAACCAGTATGGTCATCATGATGACCAAGAGATTTATATATAATGTATTGAAGGGTACCATTGACTAAGAATATTTAATACATACAGATGAATCTCTATCGTTGAAGAAACTAAAATAAATATAAAAGATTCTCTAAATCTCATACACATCAATCATTTATTGCAATGTCTAAAATAAAAACTCATTTCCATGATTGGTAAATTAATAAGTATTTGGGAACATAAATTTATTCTATAAGAGAGTTCCGGATCAGAAATTAATTCCCCCCAAAAAGGTGTGACGAGTCTGACCTCCCATTCTCTCGACCAATGAAAATTCTTAAGCCTCATCGGTCTACATCTAATGAGCACCTACCTTTGGAAAGTAGGTCCAAATTGATATAGAATCATATTATTTTTCTAGTTATACGAATAAACTCATTAGAAACCGATTGGAAATGTTCGAACCTTAAACAACATGGTCATTGCCAATTTCTAGGAAGAAACATTATCACATTAAAATTTAGATAAAACGTATTTTCCTTATAAAAAAATTTATTTGAAGATATTAAATTAAATTGAAAATTATATTAATCACAAAATTTTTATATTTAGAAACACAATTTTTTAATAATTTTATTCTATGTTATATTTATTAATATTTAAATTAATATTTATACACGTTAGAAAAAAATTACATCATTATTTAAATATTAATTAATTTTTTAATGATCTTTTTTTTTCACGAATGTAATATTATAGATAAATAAAAATAGTGTGATTTGTGGAATACCTCAACCATAGTGGTACATTTTTCATATTTCATGTTGAATTCAAATAATTATAAAATAAAACTAATTTTTTGTCATTAACATAAAAAATTAAAAATACTATCATTATTAATCTATTTTAAATATGTTATGCACTACCATAACTAAACACAACCATTTGGTTTTAGTGTGTTATTTTTTGGTTTTTCTTTTACAACCAATTTTAAAAATGCTATAAAAATATATAATTGATGATTATAAATACTGAAGTATTAATTAAATTTTAATTTAATAGGGTAATAATTATATTAAATACTTTTATATAATATATATATTATGTATTTAACTTATTCTTAAAATACAATATTTGATCAATAACATTTAATTTTATAATAGTTATCTAATTGAATTATTTAGATAACATAAGCGAAACTATATATTAAATGATTAACATGTGATAATTATTTATCTATAAAAAATTAAATAGATATTATCATTGTTTTAAATAAGTTTTTAAATTAACTAATTTTACTGTTAAGGAATTAAAATGCATTTTCATTTCAATCAGGAACTATGTAAAGGTTTATGATTTCATTTTTTACTCTGTGATATATATTTCTCATTATGTTCCATGATTTCATTAGAATGGTTTAACTAATGTTAAATTTATAAATTTTCTCTTGACTCTATTATATTTTATAGATTAATTTTTCAATTAATTTTTTTATCCATTTTCATTTTTAAATAAATATATCATAAGAGGCAATGGTTCTTTAATAATAATTTTCAATCCATGAGACATGTTTATTATTATAAACCACATTTATTGAAATCTTTTCTATTTTCCATTAAATATTTTTTTATAAAAATCTAATGATATATTTATTTGTTTATTGATTAAATTAAGATCATATTTTTCATTATGATTTGATTCAATTCTCTTAAATATCGTTAAATTTTCATTATCTCAATTTCTAAACCCTTATACATGAATGTTATTTCAAACCATCATTTCATTAATATGGGGTATTCATTAGGTTAATTTCATAATTTAAATTATTTTAATGGTATCTACCTCAACATATTTTTATTCTCACATCATCATTGAAATAATTATTTTTGTTAACTCAATTATCTTAATTGATTTAAAAATCTTCTTTATGATCCTCAATCCTGTA
Organism: Viscum album; assembly: GCA_963277665.1. Taxonomy (NCBI): domain Eukaryota; kingdom Viridiplantae; phylum Streptophyta; class Magnoliopsida; order Santalales; family Viscaceae; genus Viscum; species Viscum album. The sequence goes on along the minus strand of OY728137.1, from coordinate 2,079,528,214 downwards.
AGTCATATTTCATCCAAAAAATATTTTTATTTTATGTAATTTTATACATATCATTGGGAAATAAATTTTTTGATTCAAAACATCTTACACTAAGAGGATCACTCCTATAAAACTAAAATCATTTCTAAAAATAATTTACATCATATTTGATGATAACTTATAGTACATGTAGATAAATTCATCATCATCAATATTCTCCTTAATAATTGGAAACTAAATTTGTGTTATCTCATTACCTTAAAATATCACATAAACTCTTTTAGAAAGGATTTTCTATTACACATTTAATGATATGTATTTTTAATAATATTTTTTTAAAGTCATATGTGTTTTCTTCCCTTTAACATACAATATCTTTTCCTCCACTCCATATTCTCTGAATAAAAACATAATTTATTTTCAAGACACCATTATTATATATTTATAAAAATATAATTCCATAATATATCATGAAATTTTTTATTTCATTTTTTTAAAATAAAAGTTGAAAAATAATATAGTCAATTTATCACTTATACACTCTTAATAAATATATGAAAAAAATAATTCTTCTAAAAAAATAAAAAAAATTATATTATATTATATTATAGCCCATTATTAATGGTTTTAAAATAAATATCATTTTTAAATTATTATGTAAAATATTATTTTAGTGGTTTTTCTTATATAGAGATTTGTTTTATTAATATATGTTATTAAAAAAATAAATTATTCTAATAGATTATTGTTCATATAATGAGTGAATAATTTCCAATGTTAACATTAATAAAAAATGTTCACTCATTATAAGATATATGATCCATCATAGACTATTGTTTTTTACATATAATCAGTTGTTCATTACTATATTTCTTCATTCAATTAATTTTCTTCCACGAATACCGAGTTTTTTATCACTTCGAGTGAGGGGTGGTCAACTAGATTCCATTCATTAAATGACTATAAAACTAGTTTAATTTACTATACAAACATTTTTATATGTTGTAAATTGATTTTAAACAATTACCCTAATTTAATTTTAATTACCCATAATCCTACAGAAAAATTGTATATATTTATTTTTCATTTTTAGATACTAGTTCACTTATTAATAGATTTATTAGTGTTTCCCATATGTGATTCCACACCAAAAGTATATTATATCCATTTTTGTTTTATGGGTTCATTACAATATGATTTTATGTGGATCAAAAGTTTTCAGATTGTAAGGAGTGGGGAAATATATACCCCCAATTTTTTGGATTATGATTATATCTTTTGAGATAGCTTTATCGGGACATAGTTATATTTTTTTTCATGCATGCATGTTTATAACTAGTTTCCTCATGTTTTAATGTGTGGAAATAATGATATTGTTCACATAAGAATGGTAATAATGTCTTTTCATAATAGTTTATCAAATAAATATGTTTCACCCCATGTTTTATTATTATTTTCATTCTTATGTTATTCCTTTGGGGGTAATATTAATTTACCAATCATTACACATGACTAGGATTTTTTAACAATGTCATTCCAAGAATTATGCCATGATTTAATATAGATTATTTCTTATGTGTTACTATATAATTTATCCTAAATATAAAAATATTATCAATTTATATGATCTTATGATCGTTGATCATTATCTCTTATGATTTACCTTACCGGAGATTGGGCTCGGAAATTTATTATTTTTCCACTCCACCATGTTATGAAGAAAAATAATATATATGATGTGTATAGAAGAGTATCATTGGTGATGAATTTTTTGGTAGATGTTTGTTACTGGTTTAGGATGAATAACTTTCTCATATAGTGCGAAAATTTTCAACTACACAAAAAAACACAATTTCTAGAAATTACATATTTTTTTAATTTATTAAAAATAAAATCTCTAATTTCTAAATGGAATATAGAAAATATATTTTGTGTTACTGGACTTGGAAATGTGGATGTGTATTAATTAATGTCTATAATGTATGTGGTTTAAGCACCAACATCATGAGTATGAGCCCGAAGAATCTATTTATGATATATATTATGTTTTATATAACATTAGAGGTTATATTTTTATCAGTTGATTATAAAATATATTTTATGGTAATTATTTAATGATAGGTTAAGTATAAAAATAATATAAAAGCTATAGATAAACTGTTAATATGTTTATACTAATTATTTTATGTTTCTAGACATTTTAATTAGAAAAAATATAGTCAAAATATTAATGATATGATTATATATCAAACAAATTCTAACAATTTTTAAATGTTGAATATGTGTGTTTATAAAAATAATAATATCCCTATTTTAACTATTCATGTTGACATAAGATCTATGATAGACGTACCTATGATAATAAACCAAAAAAGGGAGTGTGTTTATCAACTCAATCATCACCTAGTTAAAGAAAAATTTGCATAACTTTACACCTTTTAAACACCACTTAGATATAAACTTCAGTTAATTCACATTCCACATATGAACCATAATGCTGGATTTTAATATCATTATTTTAGAAAACATAATATCGAATGACTATTGATAACATAGACTATAACTCATATATTTTGGATTGAAGGTACATATTAATTTATATGTATTTTTATAGATACGAGTTATGTTTTACATTGAGATAATATTTTTCTATGGTTTTTATATTTCATAGATTATATGAACCTCCATGATAATATTTGGATAGTTCACATAAGGATTTGGGAAATATGTACTTAAGAACTAAACATAATGTTTTCATGAAACTTATTTTTATAATTATAATGCAACATACTGGGATTTTGGATCCTTTACATTTCTAATATCTTCAATAAATTCTATCACATGAGACACAAAACACACATAACACCGAACTGAAATTATTGGTGATATATTAGAAGATTATAAGACAAATAAAACCACTATAAAATACAATTATAGTAATAAATAAATTATTCTTATATTTAAAAGATAAATAAATATAATAAAAAATTATTATTTTTTAAATCACAATAGTTTATAGTATTCTATAATTTAAAATAATAAATTGAGACACTCACATTAAATTATTATTAACATAAAATGTGATATTTTATTATATTATATCATATGTTAAATATTTTTTACATATACCTTTCTATGAAATAGTATTTAGAAACATTGATTTCCAAAAAATATAACATTTTTCATCAAAAGAAATTTGTTTATATTTTTTATTTTTCTATAAAATATAAATTTGTATATTTTATATTTTTTATTTCATAAAATTAGTTTCATTTAAGAATTAATAATTTAATTTTTTTTATTAAGTGTTGATATCTTCTTAGAGTAATTTAATATAAAAAAATTAGTAAAAAAATCAGATTGTTCCAAAATTATAAATTTAATTAATTTATTAATATATGAGAACTAAAAATTATTTTGTAAACATGATAATATATTAAATATATATATAATGAGAAAAATTTAATGATAATTTCATTTTGTAATTATAAAACCATTTTTTACAACATAGTACATATGTATAATTTTATTCTAATTTGCAGCATTTTCATAAAACTAAAAAAATTTAAGCATTCAGTTTTGGATTCATAAGTAACCTCCATAACTATTACATGTTTTATAATAATAATATTTATATCATTAAATTTAAAAAAATTGAAAACATATATACTCCCCAAAAATTTTAAGAATACAAACGCATTATTTGAAAAAAATTGTTTTAATGGGTTTTGAATGCTGATTTTAAAATTAACATTTCATAACAATCTAAATTTGATTTGATAAAATTAGTTTCATATTATATACCAAAATATTATTATATAAAATATAATAAAATTAATTTTAACCAATAAAATTATGATTAGTAAAATTAATGTTAATGACCATGAAATGGGTAAAACTACTATTTTCTAAATGATTTTTTGTTAATTGTTTATTTTTTTTATCAAATTAATTTAATTAATATAATGTAAAAAATTAATCCGATATTATTTTCAATGAAATTGATAAATATATTAACAAATATTTAAATCTAAATAACTAAACAAATATGTCTACTAATAAAAAATTGTTTAAAAATCATTTCATTACAAATTTATTTCAATAGATGAAATGTATTAATAGTCAAGTTAATTTTTTATAATATAATTATTTAAATAGAATAAATTAAAATTAAATTTTTTGTTCTCAAATACAATTTTTTATTTGTAAATATATATTTGTCATTTAAAATTGAAATTACATAATTAAAAAATTGATACAGCGTTGAAAATGAAAATTTTAAAAATTAAATACCCAACTATAAATTATGTTGAACCTATTTAAAAATGTTTCACCATATCACCTCAATTTACCCTATATTTCTTATTAAAAACGTGTTTTCATTATAATGATTTAGATACCTACCCTTTAATAAATTTTTTTGATATTTAGATATATTTCATTACATTCTATGTTATGTACCAGGGTGATTCTATCTGGGTATTTTTTTCCATGATTACTAAAAAGATATGGGTTTTTAACCTAATTTTCACTCCTTGTGATATTATTCATACTTTAAACCATATTTCATAGGAATTGGATGACTAATCCCCCATTAATTTTTTATTTCCTAAACAACTATTTTTTATGTTATATAATATTCCATATGAAATATTATCCTTTAATATATTTTCATTTATAAGATTTTACTGTTGCAATGGTTTAATTCTGTTGTAATAAAATCCATGAGAAATGTTTGTTATTGGAAACTGTATTTTATTTTATATGGTTATTAGTTCACATATTTTATTCACATATAATAATTTAGTGGTTACGAACCAATTGTATTTTGATTTTTTATAATTTTAAAATTAAAATTATTTATTATTAAAATAACTATATTAGTAGAGGTAAAATATTTCTTTTTTAACATCAATATTTAATGATTTATTTATTAAACACTAGTATTTTATTTCATGGTAATATCTCATTCAATAGTTAAAAAATAACACATTTGAATAAAATATTCCTCCAAAATGAGTTTATTAAAAATAAAATTTATATCACCATTGATAATAATTATCTTCCTCCTTAAAAATGGTATGTTTTTATTTTCTCTATTTTCATTCCTTCCAATGTTTTTTACTTCTAATTGGAATCCTAATTGGTTTAAAATCAAATGACCTTCATATTCCCCCTATTCACATTTAAAAATGATATTTTTTAATCTTTTTATAAATATCAGTTTTAAGAAAGTTATTTCAAAACAATCAAAATGTTTTCTAAGAAATCAATATCAAATTTAGTATATTTGACTATATTTTATCTCCATAAAATATTTATTTATTTTTAAAAAATATATTAATAGAGGATTATTAAATTTTCATTATATATATATTTAATTCCATTCCTTATTGAAAATAAATATTCAAAGGAAATAGATTAATTTTTTTTTTACATTCATTAAATAATAATTAGAAGAAACATTAAATTAATTAATGTTGATAAGAACAAATTTCACATCATATTAAATCTTAATACCATTATTTATTAATTTACTGTGTTAATTATTTTTCTACCATTTAATTTTTTATTATATACATATATTTTCATGGATAAATGGTTATTTCCATCACTCGTTTAAATGGGAATTTTCATTATTTTTTCAAAGTAATTTTCAACTATGAATATACAATAATTCATTCCATTGATTGAATAGTATATACACATATGTCATATTTCAACTGAGTATAGCTGTTATTAACTTAATTGTATACCATTTATTTATATGGTGTAAATATCGTCACCTCTATAATTTTTATTCGATAGTATTTACGTAAATTTTTCATCATTATCATTTGATACTAGTTTATTTTCCATGACCATATCATTTTAATATTAGTGAAGGAATTTTAAATGATTTCATTATTAGATTACATTTGAAAATTATATATAGAAACCATTTTATTTAGATTTGTTTTTAAGTTCTTATGTCATGTTTCACACATCTGTATATCTGATGATGATAAAGGTATTATATCATCCTTAATTCCATTTTTTTTTGTTTATATATTTTGATATATAAATGTTTAGACTTAATGGCTTTCTTCACTTTGTGAATGGATACAAATTGTTTTTTTATTATCAAAAATTTACATAATGTACTCTATTTTTTATGAATAGGAATTATGAGTTTTAATATATAGTTCTAAAATGAATAATTTTCTTCTATATTACTATTCTTATTCCCATTATTATTTTATGAATTCATCACCTTTGATTATTTTCCAATGTCTCTAAACAATTTTGATTCATAAATTATGTTATTGAAATAATTATGAAGATAAATTAGATCAATTATTAGTAGGGTATTAGATTCTTAGTAACCACTGTTACACCTATACCATTAACATATTCTCTCCTATAATTGTTGATTATTGTCACCTGTGACAACTTTATCTAAGAATTGTAGCTCACTCCAATATTTTGTTTCTATTCCTTTAGGTTATAAATAACACTAATACACACAAAGTGTCTCGCTGATTATATTGTGTGTATAATTTTTTGATTTTTGATTTTTAATAAATTTTATTTATTATAATACTTCTCATAAAACATAAAATATCATCATTCAATTTTATTTTATTCGTTTATTGTAGTCAAACTTATTCTTATTTTTCTAAATATATAAAACTAATAAGGGACTAGGAAGGTAAAGTTAATATGGCATGAAAAATATATTTTAATCGAGTATTGGAAATAAATACATTATATAATGTATTTTTTTCTTTTAATCAAATAAAAGAGTGTAGTTGATTGGGATTTAAATTATTAATTAATTTTGTTAAATGAATGTAGTTTTTTGAGGTCTTTTTTATTTTAATCAATTGGATTCTATGGCTTGGAATAATTTCTAAATTATAATTTTATAGGGATAAATTATTCTAAATTAATCGTCATAATTATTAGGCACTAATATAAATATAATGAGAATTTTTAGGGCCATTAATACCTTTTTTAGGCGGACATTGAAATGAATAATATATGGATTAACTAGGATAAAAAATTGTATTAGTTGATGACCTTATTTTTTTGGATATTTATTAGTGTTTATAAGATAATTGTAAACGATATGTAAATAAAAAACATTCTTGATAACTATATTTTGAGTAAATGCTCATGTTATCATATAGATGAATGGTCGATTGGATGTAATAGCCTAGACTTTGGAGAATGGAATTTCACTTCTAAATATGTAAATGTGTCATATATTGTAATGTATTATTATATAATGACCATCCAGTAAATTAAGAACCAAAAAATATATTTTTCTAAATAGTAAATTTTTATAATAAAAATAACCGTATTAATTTATGTTATTACAATATTATATGTAATAGAATATAAAATAATTATAATTTCAAAATTTGGATTTTTTTAGTCGTTTAAAATTACGACAGTAATGAAAAAAATATTTATAATCAAATATTAATTTCCAAAACATAAATACATATAATATTAATAAATAATATTATTGCTTAAATAATGAATAATGTATGTAGTATATATAAAATACATGAAACTGATATGACTATTATAAATTTGATCAATGGAATAATGATATTTCTATTATAATATTAATAAAAATATAGATAGAAAACCCAGGTCATTAAAGCAATAACCTCACCCAGGTAATTTTAAAATAATATTCAATTACCTAAAACAAAATATAGAAAATATATATCTTCATTCAAATAAATATTCATTTTAATTATGATAAACAAAGTGTATGTATATTTGTTAAAAAAATTTTATTTATATTTTTTATTATAGATATTCATATTTTAAATAAATTAATGTAAAATATTTAATTATTAAATAATATTAATATTTAGTTTAATGATAATAATTTTTTAGAGAACATAAGTAATTTTTAATTGGGTCAAAAAATTGATTCTATGATTAAAATTTGTATATATTAAATAAAAAAGGATTTTTTGGAAAAGAAATACACCATATTTATAAATTTGATTTCATAAAATCGATTTCATTTTTGAAATTGTTTTAATGAGGAAAGTATATAATGATATTTTGATCCATTACTGTAGTAGTTGAATTTTTATTACACACTAAAATAAATAAATTTTACAAATTTAACATTAAAAGTTAAACAAGTAATTTACTATATATTGGATGATGAAAGAAACAAATCTCTCTAACTCCCATTCACAAATTTTTTAATTTTTTCAAAACATTCGAAATTATTTATATTCATGAAATAATTTAATAATCAGATCAATATTTAATACAAATAACACAAATCTCTTCATTGTATAATTACCACCCCTCCCAACCCCATCTACTCACACCTTATAAGGCTTTGAGAATACCCAAAATCTACTTGGATCTCTCTAGTTATCTATTCTCACATCCCTAAAATAATTTTTCTCATCAAAAATACAATTATAAATGTTTATTTATTAATATCATAAGAGGAAACATCCAATAGTGAAGGTACCACTTTCAATTGAGTATTCACTAATGCATTCCTTCTTATACATCATCATCACCACAAAATCCATGATTCAGTGATAAAGTTATTAGTTAAAATTTAATGAATTGTTATTAAATATAATGAACATCTATAATGAATCATTTTTAAACATAATATTAGCTCATTTTAATGTTAAATCACATATTAATAGTATTTTTTGGAAATTGAATGTTCCTCATATAAAGGAAATTAGGTTCATAAATGACATGAAAATAATAAAACCTACATATTATTTAAATATTAATTCTATATCCCTCTAAAAGATTTCATATTTACCTTATTACGTGTATTAACATGAGTATATAAATCAATGAATTCTGTTAGAAAAATACTATGTTAGGGGTGGGATATCATTGAATGAGTAGGAGAAATGACTCGATAGTACATGAGAGAGAATAATAATCATAATCATATCATAATAATGTTATAATAATCACAATAACGAGGTAATAATTTGAAAAAGTTATGGAAATTGGAATATTCAAAATAATTAAGGATCAAAATATAATCTTCAAATACCTCAGATAGTTGTTAGTAGAGATAGAAAATTATACATTTAAAAAATTAGAGAATTATTCATTAAATCATAAATATTGGAATAGTTAAAATCAAGTTCACATATACTACACAGAATTTCATATGATATATAACACTATCTAATTTATTAGACAGTTATATAATATCATTCCTAGAAATCACATCAATAAATTATTATAATCTTGATTTCCACATGGAATGGTAAAATATAAAAATCATAGTCATAAACTAAACCCATGAAAATGAATGGTTTTAATAAATTATTTGTATGAAAAAAGTTCATGAAAAACATTTTTGTTTCTGAATTTGTGAAGGGAATTAAAAATCATCATTCATACGTGGATAAGAAACACATCACAAAGATATAATATGTTTTGTAAAAAAATTGATTTAAAAAAATTAAATTGGAATATGAATAATTTTAGGATGATCAAAAAACTTATATACCAAGAAATAAAATGAATATAATAGTTGAAAGATATTTTATCAGTATTAGAGGAATATGCATTAAAATTAATTTTAAATATGAGATAACCTAATAGTAAGGGTTGGGTTGAAGAATCCCCTAACCATAGATCCCTATTTATTTAAATTATTTAAAAAATTATATATTATAATATATGTTAAATAAAATATCGATACAAAATTTAATTTTCTTATATTATGTCACAATTAACCAATTATACTAATTGGATTATAATTCTTATTTTCCAAAAAAAAGTTTAACTCTTTTGATATCTAATATACCTTGTATTATCGTGAATTTATTTCATTTAATGATTTCACATTATGTTTTTTAATAAATTATTGATATAAACTATATTATATTAGAACAAAATATATTTAATCAATTATATATAAGAAATAATTTATTTTAAATATTTATAATATTTTGATAATTATATAGTTCTTTCCAAATTCAAGGATATTTATATAGGTATTAATAACACTTCATCACAACAGGAGGGGAATGATAATTTCTATTTCATCATTATTTGATATTAAAAATATATTGATCATGCTGAAATACTATTTAATTGTTTTGAAAGTGTTTTTATTAAAAATAATAGGATAATATGGAATTAGAAAGTATATAACAAATAAAAATACAAAAAGGGATTTACCTATTAATTTATGATTTTACTTTTATATGGTCCATAATTTCTTGAACGATTATAGTTTTAGTACAAATAATCAAAATGGATGTTATGTTTCCAAAAATATATCAATTTGGAAAATGAATTGTAAGTGGAGGTGAAGTAGTTTTCTAGGGGGAGAGAGAGGTGGTATATATATATATGATAGTATGGGTGTCTTAAGGATAAAATAAATAATAATTTCTAATTCTCAGGGTAAAAATTATAATCCTGAAGTCATTGATATTATGAAATAAATTTGAATAAAATAACATGAATTTCTGAATTTCAAAATAATTATAATTTAAATTTATTATTTTCTTGAAAATGAAAGAATTAAAATGAAATTAAATTTATCTAATGGGACACTATAGACTTTTAAAAATTAGAAAAATTAATTTTAGGTTTTTAAAGACCATTTCATTGATTATTTAACTTAGTAAAAAAAATTGGTTCATCCCAAAATTATTAAATTTATTACGTCCTAATCACATCATTCATGATTATAATAATTACATAATAATCATTGAAAAAATATATTATTGTTATTCAACTAAAACTATATGTGTAAAAAATCCCCCGTGAGAAATGTCAATTGGTTATTATAAAAATTTAATTCATTTTAACATAATAATTTTCTATAATCAGTAAATTTATGCTTAAATTAAAATTTTAATATTTTTTAATAATATATTAAATGAAATTTTATTAAAAGAATTTCTAATTTCATTGAATTTTTAATCCCTGTATTTTATTTTTATTACTAAAATATTATTATTTTCTAAACTTATCCATAATATTAATTATTTATAATATATTTTAACATTTTCAGATAAATTAGTCTTATAATGGTCGGGTTACTACTCTTAACAGTTATATTATTGTTCCTAATGTTCACATTATAATATAAATGGTCACATTACTATCCTAATGGGTATATTACCATAGATAAATACTACGAAATTTAATTTTACATCATCCACTACAATTCGTCCAATAGTAATATATTTAATTTTCTAAAATGTTGCTTATTTTAATAATATTGCATTTTTTATCTATAGTGTAGTTTGTGGAAATGATTTTTCATGAATATCATAACGGTCTAAAATTTTCCATTATCATCTTTAATTTTTCTATTTTCTATCCAATTATAATACATTTATTTTCAATGTTTAATGTTTTCCCCATATAATGAAATCCATCAATGAAATAAGTCCCCTTTTTCTTTATGTTGTTTGTTTACAATACTATTAAATATTATAAAAATCATATTAACCAAAGAAATAATATAATACATAATTTTTGTGTTTATATATTATTCCACCAATATAAATTTTATCCAAAACTTTTTATCTCAATTTTTTTGTTTTTAATTGATGATGGTACTTATTATTAAGTATTTACTCATATTCTATTTCTCTATTTCACATTTATTCTTCCACCAGAACACTTTTAAAATGTGTTGTGGCTTTTTTATGAAACTATCTTTCAATTATTGACGATCATGACCAACTACTCTTCATAATATAATTCATACACTTTTCGCACCACCTTCAGATTCAATAATGTTTATTGATCAAGAATATTCTTCCTCAATTGTAATATGGGGGAAACAACATGTATTTAACTCATGTTTTGTGTAAAATCTTGCTGATATAGCACTAATACTCTGAGATAAATGATCAAAAGGGGTGCAATGTTCCATGGTTGATCATTCAGTTAATTCAAAAACACAAGACTCTCATATATGGTTACATTGAAAAGGAAAACATTTCCAACTTAAAAAATACAGTTCCCTTCTATTATTGTTCATATATATCTTCTACCTTATATGAGTATCCTTTTAATTATGTTGTATGTATTGTAATATCTCTATAATATGTTGAAAAATATAGGGTATAAGTTTCTTTTTTCACCTATATCAATATAGAATATTTTTGTTATAAATATCATTCTTTAAAGGGAATTATATGGATCCTTTTGAATACAATAGTAGAAATTATTCTTTTATAGGAGCTCATCTAATGGGACATGACGGTCCGACCAATATTTATATTCATTTTATAATATTATCACTATGATGTCAAGTGTATGAATTGTACTTTCATATTATTCATCATCTACGTGTGATATAAAAACTAAATTACAATTCAGTGTTAAAATAATTTGTTATACCTCTCCAAAATTTTGATTTGAAAATTGGATCAATATTAAAAATGATAAAAATTGGATCCCATGTAGAAACACTAATTTTATTACATATATATATATATATATATATAATTATTAAATGATTTAAATCAGCAGAAATAATATTCTTTGGGTCGGTCTTTTAGAGTTAATCAACCACATCCTATATAACATGTCTTCTTTTTCATATCATCGGGAGACATGGGACAATGTCTACAATGATGTTACAAAATTTTGATTTTGTTATAGGTAATGGTTATATCATCCCATATACATTTTCAATCTATGACCCACCCATAAAATGACATCATATATTCACGTTTTATTAATTATATAAATTTATTTTCACTTAACCTACACTTTCTACTAAAATGTACACTAGTTTATGATAGGGGTAAATGACATGATGAATTAATAAACATTTTGAATATAATAAAAATTAAATCCTTAATTTTTTCAAAAATTATAATTTTAATGTAACTACACAATAATGTATTACATAAATTAGCATAACTTCAAAAATACATAAACAATGTTAAAAGAATGATGATAGGGGAACTAAGGTTGAGGGGCAATTTTTCTTTACCTGGACAAATTATTCATCATTACTAGAAAAAATATAAATAAATATCATTGGAATTCTTTAATTAACTAATCATTCTTTTTAGTATGGAAAATACTACCAATGACAACCAATCCCTCTCTTATCATTTTAGTGCTCGCCTAAAAATAATAGATTTGTCATTAGGACAGATGTAATGATTGGTTGGTTCTCACATTACAATTTCGTTAATTCCATTGGGTGTCTACTCATAGCAGCATTGTTCTCAAATGGTGACTAGGGATAAAATAATTCTATACATGATGATTAACAGTTTAATTAAATATTATTCATAAATGATTAATATCCTAAAAAATTTTATAGAAACACCCTTAATCATAAAAACCTTTAGCTATGAAATTATCCATTCATGGTTGATGGTTCACTCGCAAGGGATAAACTAAAGTTCCTAGATGATGCAATCTAATTGAAATTAAAATAAAATTTATTAAAATTTACTACATTTTTTACTACAATTATTGTTTTAAATCACCCTGTTTTTCAAAAAAAATTATAAATTTGAAAGACGAAATGGAAAATTAGATCTACTTATTTAGCCTCTTGGTGTCATAACAACTCTCGATTCATTATTTCCACAAATTTTGATCATATAATTTTTTTTATTAATTTCATATATCAATAAATTCTATTAAAAAGTAAACATCTCATATTTCTTTTTCGTTGTCACATGTATGTATAAATTATTAATATATATATTAATTGAAAATTAATCCACATATTCATGACTCCTCATCATCTCTCTCTCTCTATAGTTCTATTGGAATGTGTGTATGAAGAAAATATCACACCATGAGAATTATAAACAAATATAACCTCACTAACCTTCATAATTATCATAATAAACACTAATTGAACTATATAATAAAAGAAGTGGGATTCTCTTTTTAGCTATGGGATAATCCTAGGTTTCCTATGTGACAATATAGTATCATTTTATATAGTCATACTTTTTATTGATGATCTATTAAAACAAAATTAAATATAAGAGAGATTATTCCTATATCAAATTTAAATAAAACACAATTTTTAATTTTCCAAAATAATTTCATTTAAAATAACCATCTACTATATTGTGATCTCATGAATGATCATTCATTTAATCTCAAGCAATTACGATAAGAAGGATAAACGTCCTATTAATGTAAATTCATATCAAAAAAATTAATGGCTTATATATGATTATAAAAGTATAAATATAATGTATCTATCAAGGTAAAACTTGTTTAAATAATTTTAATATATTTCTGAATCATGATTATGATGCTTTGAATCATCTTACTTCCACAAGAAAAATGAAAAAGTTGTATAGTGGAAAGGTCCCAAGTTCTTCAAAAAAATGGATTATAAAAAATAATACATCAAAAATGAAAGGTTTCATCTTGAAAATTGGATATTAATATATCAAAAACTAAATTCATGGAAAAAACATGAATAATAATTATAATAAATCATAATTTCTATCAATCATTTCTATGTATTATAATTATATCATAAATCATTTTTTAACAACTAATGATTGAAAAAATTGTGTTCCCTTAATAAATTTCCTCTTATTTCAATCACATGTGGATGAAAATTTAAAAAAAAATTATTACATCTGAAAATATATCAAAATTGAAGATATCTCTTTAATAATATCAAATGTAAAAGAATTCTTATATGGGTTATCAAGGAATTACCCCACCCACAAACAGACATTGATAAACTAATTATCATACCCGATGTTCATAAAATGTAAAATAGTTGAAAAAAAGTTGTTTTAAAATTTATTTTCAACCCAAATAATATCTCAAAATGATATGATATAATAAAATAATTTAAATTCTCCACTTTATAAAACATTGTTTTCAAGATTCCTTAAATTTATTGATCTAGTATAAATTCACTACACGATATGATCCTCTTATTTTTCTAGCTATTTCATTCTCCTATTATATAATTTTAAAATTAGTAACTAGAAATAATATTTAATAAAGTAAGAGAGTGTATATAAATTTCATTTATGTTCAAAATTAATTGAAATTGAAATCCATCCACAAAGATAATCAATAAAAGTAAAATTATATTTTAAATTAAAGTAGAATTTATAATTCATATTAAGACATGAGGAGACATAAAAACATAGGTTTCCATATAAAATATAATTATTATAGGTATCCATGCTATATATTTTTCCATGATAATTAAGTAATTGGTGTGTGAAAATTTTTACGATATTCTATATTGAGAAATGAGTTGAAATTAACATCATCTAGATAGAAGGTCATCATTTGGATCTATAATATCTTATTCAAATGAGTTTGTTGTGGAATCTAACAATTAGTATGATTTATGAAACGAAAAAATGTATCAACATAATTAAATATTTTTTAAAATTTTTCATCCACCACATCATCCTTCCATTCAAAATGGTAATTAATAATTGAATTTGGAATTCTAGAAACAAACCCCTTGTTCACAAATTATTGAGGTAATTCTTTTTCCATCAAATATGAAGTGATGAATTCATCTCATTCTAGAATTTCTTATTTTAAAAATTTACTAAAATCATTCCCGTTAAACACATATTAATTTTTATGATATACCACAATGTGTTAGTTAAAGGATGTGGTGTGTTATTTTTATTCCATCGGAGATGGAGCTACCTTTCATATATTTCAACAACTTCCATAAACCATGTCATTAAAACTTAATTCTTCTATTCTATCATCACTTAATTCATTTTATAAAAAACATAAGTCTCTTACTCCACAATACAGTCAGATTGTCGTTATACATGAATGTTGTGTCCATCTTTGGATGTCCAACATCTATGAGCACATTTTTATATTCAAGAGACACCTCTTCCATGAATATTTTTGTAGACTCAGAATTACCACTTTATAAAAACATTTCCACTTCATAAAATTCTTAATTTTATATGTTAGATCTTATAATATTAGTAATTGAGACCTAAAATACATCTTTTGGATGTTACTAATTGTTATTTGAAGAGGTGGGTGAAAAAAATTAAACTTTATTTCAAATATGATTTATATGATGAGATTTGACATGGTATCATATTTTTTCATGTATGTGGATAAAATAGTCACATTTAAAATTATTTTACTTATTTCCATTGAGGTTTGTGAACATATGGTCATCGTCCTCTTATTATTCAAATTCTACAATGTTCAACTTTTGGGGTGTATATTCATACTCTATTTTATTTTTTCAATGGTCGGATATTGTTATTACCCTTATAGAAAATGTCAACATGTCATAAAGAGATTTTTTTATTCAAATCAGATGTTTGTCTCATCCCAGGACTGGTCATCATAGTCATCCACCATTTTTACAATTAGGTCTATCCTGGACTTTTGTTTTTCATCTTATCACAAAATTATGGATGATTGGATGTATTTATTAAAATCACATTATGAATATAATGTTTCTCCTAGTGAATCATCTATATTGGTTACTTGTTACACTTAAAAAATTACAACATTCTCAATGAGAAAATATTCCACCATTTTACCTTCTTTTAAGACCAACATTGCTTCAACCAATTTCAATTTTTCCTTAAATAAATTATTTTGTGATTAGTTACATATTAAAATTTTATCCATATGTGTTTATATATTCCCCAACAATGTTTCGTTTCTCTCTATTATCTCATTAATCTCTTTGAATTTCAATTTATTAATAAAAAATTAATTCAATAGTCTTTTGGATAACACTTAACCTGAATTTTCTTCTTATAGGACATGAAGATCAAATTTTTTATCACATATATATTTCAATTGGATTCTCTGGAAGTTATATTCTTCTCCAAATAGTGATTAGTATTGATTGGAAATTCACTTATAGAACTCTAATTCATCACACCATGCCTTATTTGAATTATTCTATTCCACTCATTATTTTTTCTACTAAGTCAAATTTTTTATCAGCCATTATATTGACTTATTTATATATTTAATGTACTATAATAGTTTTGTGGAAATATATTCATTATTTTTAAATCACACCATAAAAACTACTACAAATATCAAGGGTGTAATGATTAAAATTAATGAAACAAAAAATAAAATCAAAAGACAAATCTAAACTAAATTCAGGAATTATCAATGATGTGGGAATAGAAGTAATGTAAGAATAAAATCTTATAATTTCACAAGATTATCATTCCTTAACAATTATTGGAGATAAAAATTCATGCACAATGTTGATATCATTAAATCTTTCCATAATATAAAATTTATAATTTTATTCTTACCTGTTATTTAATAACAACTTAATCATAGAATAGTGGAATTTATGGGGGGTAGATCCCATTCGAAACATGAAATCCTTGTGGTAATTTTAATGTATATGTAATTTTATCAAAAATTATTAACAGAAAATTATAAAACTAATAAAAAATTCAATAAATAAAATATAAATCAAATAGACTTATAATATATTAAGAAGGATGTTGAAATGGAAAAAGATATAAAGAGAGGTTATTACATTACCTTGAACAATTATTCTACATTCTTTGACCAAATATATTTAAATTTCCTAAGACTAATTTAATTATAAAATCCTAAAACTCATGATATACTAGAATTCCTAGGATACCCAACCCATCTCAAAAAGTTACATAGCTAATACTATAGAAGTTGGATCCATATCTATGTGAATTGTGAAATTAGGTCTCATCCCCCTTTCTACATCACATAATTTTATTTTTAATCATCCCCTAATAATCCTTTCTCTATAAAAGTAATTAGGGGATAAAATAAAATTAGACATAATTAAATACATTTTAGCATGAATGAATAACATAAAGCCTATTACACATATCCCCCAAAATAAAAACCAAAGTCTTATAAGAAATAATTCATTCTTTTTCAATGGATCACCTGTAATGGATGAACTAAATTTCATATACAATGTAAAATAATTAGGAAATAAATAAATGGTTTGAGTTATGAAATAAATACATAATCCAATATGAATTGAAAATCAAATTATGAATCCATCAATTAGATAACATAAAATCGAAATATAAAACAAAATAAAACTACACCGCATCATGGTATCAAATATATTATCTTTCCATCTTCAACCAAAGAGTTGATATTCTAAAAGTTATGTGTGTTTTATTCTTCTTATATATAAAATCCCTAAGGAAATTCTATCCATATTAGTGTTCATATAAAACAATTGGCCTAAATCCCTTAGATTTAAAACTCTTATAAGTTTAGTGTATTGTATTTAGATATTGTGACTACATAAACTATTTAATGGAAAAAGACACTATATTATAGCCTTCTCCTATATTTTTTATAATATTCTATCATGTGGAACACGTATCAAGCCAATGGTGAATCTCCAATGTTTTATTTAAAAATTAATAATTATGAATCATAAAATCTCATTACATCCAAATTATCCTCACCGAATACCATGGGCTTAGTAGAATAATTCCAATACAATTGTGGTGTATCTTAGTGATAAAACTATTTTGTAGAAGTATTTTAAAGGCTTTTATATGTTTATTTATTGATAATTAATTTAGTTAATAAAATATATCTTCCCAATATTAATTTTTTGTAAATTATTATGAAAGATTAATATTTGGATAAATATGAATGAAATTATGTAATTAGATGAACAAAAAAGGAAAATTTAGCCACATCAAATCACTTGTGGTCAAACAATGGATTTTGAGAATGATCGTGGGGCACTTCCAGAGGAACAAAAATAAATAAGATGAATCAAATTTAGATTTCGGTGATGAAATCATATTATACACATTGTGCATCATCATTACACGATGTGAAGTTGAAAGATAAGAATATTCTAGAGGTCGTGAGAATAATTGAACAGGTATATGAATTACAAGACATATAAATATATTGTATGATTTTTAATCCCATAATACATGAAAAAAATAATGATTTCTATTTGAAATACAAATGAGGATTTATGAAATATTTTGACTCCAGAGGACATTTAATTCCCTAATTTACTCAGGGAAATCCTTAGGACGACTATGAGGCTTATAAAAGTGTGATTCTAGCCAAGATAGAGGTATTCATTTCAACAATAGAGGTACAAAAATAGAGAGTCCTCTGTATAGTGCTAACCTACTATAGATAGGTTTTTACTTTTGTTTTGTTTTCCATTACTTGATGTAATAATTGAATGAATTCTATTTTAATTTCAAGTTATTCCTTTTCGTCATTAAATTATCATTCGTTATTTTATAATCTATCTGTTGTTGTTATTTTATTATATATTATAATTGAACACTGTTTGATGATTAGATATACCACATAGGGGAGAGTGGGACTAGTTTAAGGTGGTGTGTACCAACAAAGCTTGATTTTCTTTCATAAGTGAAGTTGATTTTATTTGATAGTATCTTATTGTTCCTACATTTATACTTCATTCATAATTCTATAATTTACCATATGATTCCAATATTGAATTACCCCACACATGATTGTGGTGATTTATTCATGACCATTGAATGTAATTACTCTTCTGATTTTGGAAGTCATAACATAATTCAATTTAAATTTTTTGACTCAACATACCATGATGAATTGGGATTCTAGAGTAGTTTTATAGGGAATAACATTTTTTCTATTGATGAAACTATTTTTTTGCATATCTATTTGATATAATTATTTTTCAAGTGAAGATAAAATAATTGATTTTGTAGAACCATCTCTATACACTGATTCCCCTCTCATCTATTTCTCTATTTATATTCCTTAATTTATTTTTCATCATTCATTTAATTAAACAAAACAATAATTTGAGAAACCTAAACTTTATTATATATCTTTATTCACAAAATTTCATAATTTCAATGGGTTGGAACATGAATTTTTATAATACCACTCCTTATTAGTATGTAATGTTTGAGTGAATAAAAATTTATAATTTGATCAATGCACAGTCGAATTAATGACCAAGGGTCAACATAGTGATTTAGGAATCATACAGTCTATAATTATCTCATGCAGTCAACTTCCACAGTCGCCTCAAATCTAACCAGGTAGGTTATAGCTAAAGGGTCCAAAATATATCACACATAGAAAAATCATATATATATATTAAGTCAGATGATGATTTAAAAAATTGAGAACTCATGAGGTTGGCCTCGAGGTATGAAGTAGAGTCTACCCACCATGACCTCCATGGTAGAGAGAATCTATATGAACAAATTTTGGTGTGTCTCCTCATTTACCTCAATTATTAACTATATATGGAGTCTGTTATGGAGCTTGAGGATGTCATCGATGATTTGTAGGTGGGTGAGAATATCCATATTGAGGGTTTTGTTTTTTCTAATGTCTTTTCCTATAGCTAGTTGGGGGCGACGCGATGAATTGAATTAGAGAAGTAGATGATATGATTAAAATGGGGGTTTATCTCCCTAGATGGGTCACCATATCATGAATTGGAGTCATACATAGTGGAGGACTCAACATGGGCCACAATGGGAGTTGTAGGATATGTTACCTGATATGTTGAGGGTGTAGGAGACACAACACCTCACAGAAGCTTTTTTATAGGTTTAATTTTTTGTAAGACGCTGACTCTTCTGGTGTGGGGCACAATTTTATTGTCTATTCCATTCTAGAAGTAGGGATGAGTGGTTAAAATGATGAGGAGGTTGGGGGTTCATTTTAGGCTGAAATAGAAAGAGGTTTTGGGGGTATGGGTTGCATGTATGTTATTGGGGTAAGGGGTGTATTTCATGGTAGTGGGTGGGGGAAGGGGGTATTCGAAAGAGTAGAGAGGAGGTGGATGGTGTTATGATAGAGAGGGAGGGAGGAAGAGGAGAATAAGGGATGAGGGGTTAGGATAAATCAGCATGAGGGGGAGGGGAATCTTGAGGGTGGGGGAGGGGGAGGGTTAGGACATCAACCATATGTTAATAAACACTATTTATAAATAGTTATGAGGAATTACAAGATTTAAAGTTACATTTCACATCGTGTAATAGTGTTTTTAATTAATTTTTTTTTGAAAAAATACAGATCATGAAATAGGAATACATTACGTGTTATTGAAATTTTATTCTTTTTTTAATTCAATACATAGCCTTTAGCTCTTGTAATGTCATAAGCTTTCCTAATGGATATTCTAAACTGATGTACCCTAATGTTTTCATTCTTAGTATTCCTCATATTCAACACTTCGTTTAATTTTCATATATTGGAAAATTTAGGGTCATATTAAATTCAGGCAGATGAAACATCCTTCTCGGAAGGGTTATTAATATATTTTTAATCAATAAACATTGAAATTAAATGGTGGTACATCCTCAATTTTTATTTCAATTACACCATGGTAGAAAAAATCAATAAAACAAAAGGATCAAGACCATCAATATTTATCATTAAATGGAACATTTTTAATCTTTAATTGAAAAATAATATCTTATTTCCTAGGTCAATATTATTTCTTACAAATAATTAATGTTGAATTTTTTTTCATTAAAGATCTTATAATGTTCATTAGAATCATTTATAATTTCTTCTAATTCATATAAATTATATATCCAAGTGTCTCTATCTTTTTGATAATCCGAATTTATCTTCTGAAATTCCCAACATGAGCGATGCTTACTTGAGAAGACATACAAAGAGATATTACTAGAGTTTCTCTTTTCATATTAGGTATATATGGAATTCCTTCACATCAATCATAGAGGCAGACCTCATGAGCTCTCATTTTTTGAATTCAGCAATAGACATGGGATTTACACACTGTAGTTTTCTATGTATTAAATATCTATGACCCTTTAAATCATGCCTCCTAGGTCTGATTCGAGGTGATTATGGATGATAATGACACAGGACACTCAAAGATTACATGATCCTTAGATAACTGAGTTGACCCAATTCTATTCCCTCGCACTTTGGATTCTTCAAATTTTATTAACCCTTTCATGGATTTTTGATGAAAATCACAATGAAATGTGATCTTCTTTGATGTTCTCATCTTAGTAGTAGCTACTGGTGTCCCTCAAGTCATCATGGCTACATAGTTTTCATATTAATTCTAGGTTCACACTAAGAAGAAAAGAGGAACATTAATGGGTTATTCCTTAATCACACACATGTCCCACCATCATGGAATATTTGATTCTGATCTTCCACTCACATACCTTGGATTGATGGAGGCCACTGATGTTCTAATGATGTATAATATGAAGTTATTCCTTACAGATGATGGAACATACTGATGGGTTCAAGTATTATATATGGAAACTAACAAGGCCCCATGGGTTCTTTTATAAGACCCTGCACCCACACCATAAATTATTATGGGGCTGTAATAATTTAGTAATTTAAAAAAATACAACATAACTAAAAATGCAGTGTCTAGAATGTCCGAGTGTCAAAACCACAGGTAAATTTCTTATGTTACAAATTAATTAAAGATGTAAAAAATTTAAATATTTAGTTTTGTTTAGAAATAAGTAACTTATAGCAGTAATGATTATGTTTAAATTCAAGATAGAGGAAATTCATGGTCTGTGATTTTCAGGTTCGTGTGAAAAAAAATTAATTATTAAACAATTTATTTAGGGTTGTTGTTGAAATTGAGGTGGTAGGGATATTTGATCTTGGTACCCTTATATAACAATTTTATTTCACCTTTAGAATGGTCATCTACTTACTAAAATCCCAAAACAAGGTGACCTGAAAAAATATTTTAACATAACTTACCTAGATTTCATATTGATAATATGGAAACTAAAAAACTTAATTTATGAAATAATATAGATCACCTAAAATCAAATTCAACGGTCAATAAATATAAAAATAAGATGAATTGGAATTGAAAAAATTGTGTTTTAGTAATACAAAAAAATGAATAAAAATTGAAACAATCCCTTACAGCACACCACCCACAATCACGTCACCTATCACAAAACAAAACTACTAACTCCTTATTTTATTATGAGAATGAGTATCATGGGTTCCCTAAAAATAATGGTGGTTAAGAATGGAAGAAAATTAGGGCTCTGGATCATCATTGTATCATATTTTGGTCATCTGTTGGTGTTTTACTACTCCCATAGGTCCTAGACACAATGAAATGTGCTATCGATGGGATAATTTATTGGAAACTACATCAAATCCATTGATTACATCACATTTATTTTTTAATATCCCACTATATTCATGATGTGAAATTGATATATAGGACATCTAATCCTTCTATTCTCAAGAATCATAAATCGTGGTATATCATCTCCAATTACATTACCTAAAAAAGTCAAGACGTGTAATGTAGTTAGACGATGTGTAATGTTCATTCACAGAGTGTAATGATTTAATGAATTTTCATGAATGGAAACATCCCTAAAAAATCAGGATTTGTAATTCCATTACAAGACATGTAATCTTTCTACTCCATAATTTCCAGCCTGGCTATTACAAAAAAATATGAGGGCACATTATGGGTATTTTGCCTCAAAAAGTCACCACATAACATTATAATTTCCATGATTCATCATTTACCACCATAATGTATAAAAAAATTCATTTCGTTCCAAAATTAGAAGGAATATTCATTTAATAATTAAATAAATATCATAAAATACCATAAAACATATGCATGAAATAAACATATCAAATATTTTTTTAATTAATATCATGAATAGAATTAAAAGAAATAAATTTAAATAGAGAAATATAAGAGAGGGGAACTAGTTTCCATGGGCTATTTTACTAAATAAATTAATTCAACTTCACTGGAAAGAAAAATTATATCAAATAGATGAAAAAGAATCAGTGATATAATAATAATTATTCCCAATAAAAATACCCTCGATTCCAAATTCATTAAGGCCTGATGATTCAAAATAACTAATGTGAATTAATTTCTAATTTATAGAAGAAGAAGAGTAATTACATTCAATGGTCATGGATGAATCATCACAATCATGTTTGAGTTCATTAAATTTTTTAAAATACATAATCAATGATTCAATGATGAATAAAGTATATGTGCAGGAACAACATGATACTATTGAATAAAATCATCTTTAAGTGTGAAGTAGAATCACTCTTTGTTAGTACATATCCCCTTTAACTGATCCTAATCTCCTATATGGGTTTGGGAAAATAATTTTTGGGTGGTCTCTAATGATGAATAAACCAATACTCATAGTAGAGAGATTAAAAAATAATGAATGAGAATGTAATGAAGAAATAAAATAGTTTAAAAAAATAGAATGCATTGAACATTTTCATCAAATTAAGAAAGACATAACAGAAACACAAACAAATCTATATTACATCAGATGTATTTTTCATCCTCTCGGTTCTTACACCTAAAAATTTAATAAGAATACAATTCAATTAGATTGATCCTCGATTTTATCTACCTTATAGTGATCCCAAGGGTTTCCCCATGTAAATTATAGATTTAAATCGTTCAATGGGTAAAAATATACCATAAAATACAATTATATGTTCTAGTGGAAATCATTGTTTTCTGATGTTTCAGGGAATTATACATCATGTAATATGTTTACACATCATGTTATCCATAAAAATGTTTCCTTATTATCACAACCTATTAATATTTCACATCTCAAAAAATCACATTGGGTTGTGATGTTACACGACATGTAAAATGTTATTCCAGCACATGAATATACATTTCATCCTGCTTCATAATTTTTGTAACTGAGGGAGTTCTCCATGATGAGTCCCAAATGTATAATGTCACACCATGAGTAATGTGAAGCAGCATGATGTTCCTTTTAGTTCCTCCAATTTCATTTATTTTCCTTTGTATTTCTCCAAATGTTAATCCTATATAAGAATTCAAAAAGAAAATTAATATCATTAACATATATTATATTAAATAAAATAATATTCAATGAGTACACATAAAAAACCAATAATTACATGTATAAAAAATAGAGATATAACATAGTGACAATAACATTACACCATATAACTACAATTAAGCTATAGAATACCTTGACACATTAATACTGGGGCACACCACCTAGAAGGGGAAACCCTGCATTTTAGTCTCATGTTTTTTATTATTTTTATTTATTCTTCCTTGTGAAACAGAAGTTCTATAGTAAAGTGTCATATTATATCCCTTACACTTATGGGTAAAAGTTATCTCTATAATTGGATGACTGACCATTGTGTTTCTACCTTCATCCGATAATATATTCTGTCTTTTCTCCTTCTTCAAGAATACATGGGTTGTCAATGACTTCGTCGTATCATCTTAATGGATTCATAAATTATTAATGGGGATCTAGGGTTATAATTTATGCCCATATTGGTGGACCGAATCGTTTGGACGCAACTATGGTTTTTCACTTGGACTAACATAGTGGTTAGGTATTGGGATGGTGAGTTGGAGTACATCTAATGGTGCTGATATTAGTTTAATTAAGGGGAAGTGAATGTGGAATATGAAGGATACTATATTTGAATGTTTTTAATAATAAAATCATTACTATGTCCCATACCAGTTTGGTGGTAAGTTGGGATCCACAGAAAAAGTTAGAACCTATGAAAACTATCCAATTATGATAGACTGCTATTATTGGATGCCTAATACTACTGTGCACCACCTCACATTAGTGAGACACTCCTCCCAATGTCATAAAGATCCCCCCACAATGTGCCAATATGTTATTATGAATTTTATCATGCTTTCCTACAATTAATCCAACCCTTGTAGGGTCATTTCCCCCATCCACAAATCCTTTACAGTGTTGGTATTTGTAAACTACCCTTTGTAGATGGCTAAATGGATTGATTCCCCTAAGTTGTGTGTTGGCTAGATGTGGTCCATCGTTGTATCCAACTACCTTATAAATAGATATTAAGAAACAAAACATCAATATAAATACAAATAAATTACCAAATTATGGAATCCTTTTATAATTCACCTAATTATCACCAAAAAATATTAATCATATTCTATTCCATATTTGACTAAAATACTAAAAAATCAACTAAAATGGAAATTTTATCATAATAATTAATTATACTAACATATGTCTATATTAGATTCATCACCCTATATTAACATGATGTAAAACCAATAATATTTTTCATGTACTCTACGATATCCTTATTTATGTTTTCCTACTTGAAGTTATATTGAAAACCACAGTATAATTTTGTTACATACGTTATTGTTAGATAAATATAATCTCTTGTAATTATCTAATAACCCATTATTTTTCTCATGTGATCAAGGAAAATAATTCCTAGAACCAATCTAGACAAAACCATCTTTATCGATGTGGAAATCCGTAAATTTTCCTTCATTAAATCTTTTCACCATATTTTGATTGATAAAATAATGCCTTTGTTCCTAATTAATAATTTTTTATTTAGATGGATATGAATTATGATTTTACAAAGGATCAAATAATTACAGAAAAGGGGGGGTCGAATCTGTTTTTCAATTTTTATACCTTTCAATGTGTTTCAAAAGGTAACACCTACATCCAGTTATAATTTATTATCTTATCATGTTTTAATAAATAATCCTGCATGAAAATGTTGGAAAGAATTATAAGATTAAACGTTTTATAAGGTTAAACAATTGTGTGATAACCTACATTCTTTCCATAGCCACTCTAGTGGGTCTATAAAAATCATCTATTATGAAAAACTGAATAAAACATTTGCCAAACCCCGTTGGAAACCTTCCTTCTCCACATAAGAAATATTATAACTAATCCAATATGTTTATACATTTATATTATAAAAAAGTCGAGTGAAATAAATGAATAATGAATTTGTTGAAACATATCCTCAATTTATCAGTCTCAATCCTCAGACCAATTTGGCACCATCAGATTTTCTCAATCAGATGAGTCTGGATCTGATTCTCTCAATATGATGGATCAGAATGTACTTCTATCAATACGATGAGTCTGGATCTGATTATCTAAGTATGATGATTCTATATCTAATTCTATTAATATAATGGAATCAATATGATAATCCCATTCTCAAACTACAGAACTCAAACTCTTCTCAAATTCATAATACGATCATTCTAGAACTGATTAACTCAATATTATCATCTCAATACAATTATGCTCAATACAGTAAACAAACATTCATCTATCTAATCCTCCTCATATGATCTATGTCCAATAATGAATTTCACATGATTACTTCAGTGTTACACCCTTTCCACTTTCATGAAATGTTGTTAATGAAGAAATGATTTGAGCATGTATTTATAGGTTACTTATAATAAAAAATTAGGAAACATGAAAACCTTCAATGCTTCCTCATATTTCAAAAAATACAAAAATATATCACATATAAAATTCATCTTTTATTTCTTAAATCCACTATAGATTTCACTGAGATTTATCCAAAATTGAATTTCATGTTTGAACTATTCAAATATTCACAAAACATATCGAACATTATATTTTAGTATTTTTTGTAATCATCTCATTACAGATCTATTTCCTTCTCAACAGTTATGAATTTGGTTTCCTTCTCATTTATTTGGAATTATGTTTTCTTCTTATCTTGTTAATATTTCTATTTCCTTGTTCATCTCATTACGGGTTTAATTTCCTTATTTCACTCATTATGATTTCTACTTCCTTATTATTCTCATTACTATTTTTATTTTACTCTTTAGCTCATTTTGATTTCTATTTCCTCTTAAACTAATAATTAATTCGATTTAATCTTCATCTTATTAAGAATTATATTTTCATCTCATCTCAGTTTGATGGAATCCACATAATGAAAGAGTCCTTATTATAATAGAATTCTAATTATGATGGAGTTATCATTAATATAGAAATTGCATTACGATAAAATTCTCATTATAGTGGAAGCTCTGTACATAAACATTTAAATTCATCAATATTAATTATCCTCACACATTCTATCTTTTAGATCTATTCTTCAAAAGCATTCCTCCTTAGATGGATTTCATCATAGTCAGGTAATCCCTATTATGACCAAGTTAACAATATGATAGAATTTATCATTGCGATGTAATTCTCATTAGAATGGAATTCTCATTATGATGTAATTCTCATTACGATTTAACTCTCCACTCTACAAGTTTTCAATGTACTAAAGAATCTCAACCATCTAATCAAATTATTTTATCATGAAGTTTATCATAATTTTTAAGAACTTCATTATTAGAAAATCATCATATGATTTATTTTAGACTGTGTGAAAACATTTTAACTTCTGACATCACAATTTTCTTTCAGAACACATTAGAATCAATACAACTTCTTAACTCAAAAAATTAATTCTTTCTATGATTATAAAAATAGAAAACATATAGTAAAAAAAATTGGCTCTAATTATTTTGATCATATGATCAAAATATGATGTAGATGGATCTGATTCTTTCATCAACTTCTTCATTTCTTACAAATTCACATTATGATTGACTGTATCTAATTATTTGAAAAAAAAACATTTTTATACAAATACCATAGTTCTAAAAAAAACCATATTTCAAACAATCTAACCATATTTTTTCCTCAATATCCCACTTTGGATTTATTTGAAACCATTATTAAAAACATTTCCAGTTTTCTTAATTTTTTCACAACACAACTTTTGTAAAAAACTCATGTATTTTACGATATTTACCAAAACATAGCCTTTTTCAGATGAATGTTTCCTACCACCACAAAATAATATAAACAAATGTTTCTAAAGGAATAAAATCCCTATGTGACAAGAAAATATTTTATCCACATAAAGATAACCCCATCCCTTTTTCCCTCTATTTTTATTCTCTCTCCCCAATTTTATGATATCCAAAGATGCAGATTCATTTATGAAATATAAGAAGTTTTTTACAAATTATAATGTTTTTACTTTCTCTCAACCATTGTTAATATAATCTAAAGCCTAGTGGGTTTTTTATTATGAGTTTTAGGAAGACATGGGAGTAATCATAACATGGTGTGTTATCCTCAATTATAAAACACATTCTTTCAACGTTTCATTAGTAGGGATGTCAGCAATCTAACACTTTTTTTAAATTAATTCTAGAAAAAAAATTTCCATTAAAAATGTATGATTTTATAAAGATACACTATATATCAATTTTTGTATTCTTTAATGTTGTACATGATTTTCAGAAAGAACAAATTCACTTTGATTATCAAAATGTATCTTCAATGGTTTAGAAACTATTACTTTCAAATCATCAAGTTGAAGTTTCTTCCACATCATTTGAGTACAAGCATAAGTAGCTGTAACATGTTATGATTCAGTAATGCTGAATGCTACTAAGAATTTTTTATTTCTATAACAAATCACACAACATTCTACAATGATAAACATTCCTCTTATGTTTGATTTTATACCATAACAATCACTAGTACAATCTGAATTAATATAACTATGAAACATCATCTTGATATTTATTCGGTATAATAAACCTATGATATAGTTTATTTTACATATCTTAGAGTTATTTTAGATTCAAACATATGAGATCATATCATATTTAATTGATACCTATAACACAAAGTCACAACATAAAAAATTTCAGGCCTTGAGGTAATGAGGTAAAGAACACTTCTTATCATCTTTTGAAAGTCATTTTTATTCTCACATATTCTGGAATCATCATTACTCAACATTGGGCCCAATGAAATAGATGTTGAAATGTATTTTGATTCCCAAATCCCAATATTCTTTATTAATTCCCAAAAATACTTTTCTTGAGATAAGAAAATTTATTATTCTTTTTGTTGTGCTAGTAATACAAAAAAAGATTTTTTATTCTCCTAAAGTTGACATTTCAAAATTATTTTTTACTTAGAAAATATTTTATATGCATAATATATATCCCCATAAAAAATTATTTAATCCATATAATGAATTCAAAATATATCTCTGGAGTCCACATATTTTTCATATATATTTCTATCCACTTTTCCATTAGAAAATTTTTAAAAACTAAAAAAATAATGTTTAGAAAACCATGAACGTGAAGCATGTTTCATGCCATAAAAACCATTCTTCATTTTTAAGACATCATTTCCATTCCCAACAAGAAGAATCAAACATGGTTGTTAAATGTAAAAAACATTTTCAATATTAATTTTTTATAAATATGAATTTACAACCACCAGATAAACATTATAATTATGATGTTAAGACAAATAAACAATCATTCAATAGTTTCATGTGTTATAATAGGGGAAAATAATTCAACAAAATCAACACCTTCCACCAATTCATATCCTTTATTAAAAATATTTCTTTCTTTCTTGAAACATCTCCATGCTCAATGAATTTTTTTATGTAAACACATTTTATTTTGATAAAATCTTTATTTTCTATCAGATTAAAAACTTACCATGTTTCATTCTTCTAAATTTGATCAAATATTTAATTCAATGAAATGATGAATTCATTATGTTGAATAGACTTTGAAACTGATTTTGGTTTGACTTTGAGATAATTTATTTCTAGTTTTTAAATTTCAACATCCTTCTGGTCGACTTCGAAGCCTTTTGATTTCCAATAATTTTTTCAGCTTAAACATATTTTTGTAAGGTTAGAAATTTCAATGTTTTTTTCCAAACATAAGTTTCTCCATCAAATTATTAGTCTTTATCTTGATAAGGATGTTTTGAATTAATTTCACTATTTTTGGAATTCTCCAGTTTATCCTCCTCATAATTTAAAAAAAAAATATGCAACTTCTAAATTCAATTGAATTATCATAATATGATTCCACTAACTTTTTAAACATTTTTCCAACATTTCTAACTTTTTTCATTTAGTGAAAACCACATAATTTTTTTTTCAACATTCTCATAAAAAATTCCCATATTTGGATTTTTTATTTTGATAAAACATGGAAATACATAAACTATAATGTATTCCATTATAGGATTTTTGTTGTGAAACAATTCATATTTGTAATGTTTTTTTATGGTCTCATAAAGAATTTATTTTAAACATGTTTAGTAGTAAGAACAACTTCTCTCTAATATATTTTTTTAATTTTTTATCTTGATAACATACGTCTTCCAATTTCATCCAAACTAATATTATTTATTTCTTCTAATCTATTTTTTGGGGGTGTATGGAGATAATATTACTAATTTTTGATAACATGATTTCTCAGATAATTTTCAAAAGTATTTCTTTTTGTGAATTCAATACCATTTTATGTTTACACCTTCTTTATAGAAACCTCTATTTTGTTCCCAATATCATTTTTGAAGAATTTGAACATTTCAATAGACTATAACTTGTGCATCATTTGAATTATTTTTTAAATTGGGTGAAATCATCAATAAAATTGGTAATGTTTAAGTCTCCTTTTGTGGATTGATATCTCATCAGCCCAAATAAACTGGAATGAATATGTTCAAGAGATTTATTAGATTAAATCCCATTTATATTAATTGCTTTTCAGTCATCAATACTTTCTATAAAATAATAAAAACATACTCATCTATTCTTTTCAATTATTGTAAATATAGAATTGAATAATCATTAAAAAAATCAATCATGTGTTTCGACCCAAAGTGGATAGGTATTTGGTTACACGATTTGATTTCAACTTCTGCACATATTTAATTTGAGTTGTTGAATTATGCTCTTTTAAATGGATTCCCATCGGTTCTTTCTCATTTTGTAATTAATTTTCTATCTTTCATACTTTTCAATATATAAAAATATTTTCAAAAAATAACTTCTTTTCCATCATCACAAATTTCACTTACACTATGTATGTTATGTTTAATCCCATCAAAAAATAAAATATTATTGTATTTCAACTTTTTAGCTTCAATTTTAGCTATTATGATTCATCAGATTTTTAAGGAACTATCATTACCATAGGTAAATGAACCTACATCATGACTTTCAACAAGTTACAATATTTTAATATCACTGACCATATGATATGAAAAACCACTATCATGTATCCATGGTTTGTTTATTTTACTTGTTTTCTAAGCTATCCCAATGACCAATGCCCTTTCCTCGACATTATTCTATTCAGATTTCTTTTCTTTTAAATCATAAGATAAATGTTTTGGAGGATTGTCATACATATTTTGGCGGGATTACCAACCTAATCACATATTCCTAAAAATTCATCCAAAAAATCAAATTGATAGTTTTGGAATTTTTATAGCATCTTTATAATTCACTTTTATATTTTTTGTATTCTATGAATATTACTCACATTACACGCACTATTTTTTCACATTTTTAAAGTCATTTTCAATGTAGAGATAAGTTGGGTCACCTATTATATTTCATGGTCTCCTAGATTCTATAACACCAGAAATTGCAATAAAATATTTATTGTCTATTTACAAAAGATATTTCTTACTATAAACCTTGTCAAGGTTTATAATTTCATTCATGACTAATATAATCATGATGTGTAATATCTATTATTTTGAGTTAGATATCTAATATTTTTTATTTAATAGGTTTATCAGATCCTATATACACCCAGGCATTCCAATATTTTTTTTGAACCTGAAATGTTAAAAGAATCAGATGAAACATTATTTTTGTTAGGAGAAGATTTCACCTGATTATCATATTGAGCATTAATAGAATATTTAATGGTCTATTCTTTTACTTCCTACGATTTTTTTATTTTTTCATTGTTCTTACACAAGAATCATTCGGAGTGAAGATTTCATGATTCACACTTGTTAACATCTTCTTCTTTAGCTTCATGCTTCGTACTATGATATTCAAAAATCATTCCCTGTTAAAAAATTCTACGTTTTAAATTTAAATATCATTAATCTATTCATCCTCTTGCTTTATTAAATAATTTATTACACCATAAAAATCATAAAAATATTTCTTCATTACTCTAATTTCTTTCTTGATTGTTTTTTATCAATACATACAAAAAGGTCTATTATGAGCTGATACTCTCCTTAAGATTCAACATCACATTCATTACTATCTATGGAATCAATAACATTATCAACATTGGTAATGAATGTTCTAAATTTTTATGAACATTCTTCTTTATAAGAATTGTTTTTATTATATTCTATTTCATCATTATTACTATTTTTTCAGTAATCCACTTCCTGTATTTGTTGGAAGACTTCCCTTATTTATCATTTTTTCACTTCATCCATTGAGGTTTTTACCAGATTCATCTTGATATTCTAACAAATTATTCTCAGGGAAATTCATAGAAATATTTATCATTAAACCACAGTAAAAAATTTTTAAGAGTATGTATACCTCCATAATTTCATCATCATCTTCTATAGTTTTTTGATATAAGATTCATGGTTTTATCATTAAACTTGTAATCCTCTTTCATTCAAATTCACAAGGATCAAAATCTTCAAAATTGTGTTTTTTCATCTTTCTCATAGTTTGAAAATACAATTCATCATTCATATTAATATTAAACATTATATTTTTACATAGTTCATAAGAAATAATAAATTTATACAATTCATCAAGAGATAAATCATCATTATCTTCTAAACAATAAGTTTTATAATCAAGTGTTTTTGAAACAATTCTCATAATAATCTTCATAATTGTAAAATCTATTAAGACGTATTTGAATCCTATGATGTTTCAAACAATTTCATTTAGTCTGGTGAATTATTCATTAATTATTTCTTCATATCTCGTTCTGATTTCATCAAACTTTCTATGCATGATTTTTATCTTTTCTTCCATTACATTAGTATTCCAATTTAAATATCATTCCAGATTTTCACACATACTCTGTAATGTATTATGATCTATCACCTTCAGATAAAGATTTTATTCTAAAGGAATAAGAATAGTATTTCTAGACATTCCATAAAATTATAAATTTCCCTTATTAGTAATGGTTTTTGGGGTATCATTCTCAACATGTGGAAACCCAATATTAGCATCATAAAGAAATTTTACATTAATGGATATAATATATTTAATAACAATATTTTTTCAACCATAATAATATTTTCCAAAAAAAATAATAATTCTTTTAACATTTAAAGAATTAATATTTTCCCTGATAAGGATTAAATAAGGGAAACTCACTCTGATACCAAATGAAGTTAAAAAAGATCAAATAACAACTGAGAAATGGGGTCAAATAATCGGTTCAATTTTAAAATGTTTCAATACATTTCAGAAAATATCCCTTGAAACATATTAAGATTTATTTTCTTATAAACATTTAGTAAATAAAAATGCATGATAAATTAGTAAATAATATAAGGAACAATATTTTTACAAGGTTGGACCTCAGTGTGAGAACCAAAATATTTTCCATAGCCACTATTATGGGTCTACAAAAATAAACTATTATATAGAAGTGAATAAAACATCTACAAACCCCATCACATATTTCTTCTATCTCCAAATAGGAATGATTATAAAGAATTTCATTAGTTTGGAATGTTTTCTTACAAAATTGAACCCAAAAAAAGAATAAATAATTTTTTGATACTTCTCCACAGTTTCTCTATCTTAATACATAGTATGATTTGGTTGGATCTTATATTCCTAATCCTATATATTTGGATATGATTCTCCCAATGTGATGGATCATTATATATTTCACTCAATTTGATGAGTTTTGATCTGATTCTATGAATATGATGAGTCCACGTATAACTATCTCAATACTATAGATTTAATAAGATGAACCTATATAAAATATTTATAGCATAAATTCATCTCAAAATCTCAATACAATCTTTCTTAGTCAGATTAACTCAATAAGATCTTCTCAACTTGATGTTTCTTAATATGGTAAACAAACATTCAATTTCCCGATCCTCCTCGTGGGATATCATGAAAGTAATAAATTCCACTTCATTTCATCATCAATATGCATTTTCCTCTTGCGTGAAATGTGACAAATGAATTAATGTTCTGACAAATTATTTATAGTCATCTAAGAAAGAAAAAAATGGAAAACTAAAAAACAATCCATATTATTGAAATTTCAAAACCTCTATAAATATCACACATTTAAACATAAAATTTCCCTTTATCAAACCTCCTTATGTTTCAATAATATTTATAAAAAATTTTCTTTTATATTTGACCTCATCAACTCATCAAAAAACATCTATAAATTTATTTTTTAGTATTCTCTGTAATAATATCATTTTGAATTTTCTTCCTTCTCATTGATGTAGAATTCTAGATCCTTCTCAGTGATTACAAATTATATTTCCTTCTATGGTCATTATGATTTCAATTTTCATATTTATCTAATTATAATTTATGTTTTCTTCTTCATCTAATTACGATATAAGGTTCCTTCTTCAGCTCATAAAGAGTTTTTACCTTTATCATGTCAATATGATTTCTATTTCCACCTCAGCTCAAAAAAAATTTAATTTACTCTTCTTGTCATGGTTAATTTTTTTCCTTATTATCTTGGTATGGTGGAATACTCATAAAAATGTAATTCTTATTACGATGGAATTATCATTGTTACGAAATTCCTATTACGATGGTAATCCCATTATGATGAAATTATCATTATGATGGAATACCTATTCTTTATCTTTAAGATTCTTTAAAAAGCATCATTTTCCCACATTCTGAAATCTATATCTAATCTTTAGAAATATTATTCATTCTATGGTTTCCTTCATAATAATGGAATCCCCATTACGATGAAATTATCAGTATGACTATATTTATCATTATGATTGAATTCTAATTATGATGGAATTCTCATTACAATGAAATTCCCATTATGATGGAATTCTATACTATAAAATTATTAATTTTTTCAAACCTCTCCACTATTTCATCAAAATCCTTTATTAAGAAATTATTCATGATTTGTGAGAGGTTATTGATTATAAATGAATCATTTGATTTGTCTTAGAAATTATGAAAACATTCTAACACTAAACTTCCAAATATACATTCAAAACTCTTTAAAAACAATACAACTTCTTCACTCAATAACTTCTTTATTTCTCAGATTATGAAAAATGAAAAATTCCATCAAAGAACAATATTTACCACTGGTTCTTTTGGATCTAATTTTCTACATATGATATAGATGGATCTGATTCTTTTAGAAAAATTAAAATTTAATACCAAATCTCATTATATTAGACGAGATCTGATTCTTGGATAAAATAAAATTCTTATTCAAAAAGTTTAGTTGTCAAAAAATACAATATTTTTATATAAAACAACTTAAACACAAAGGTTATTCAAATTTATTGGGTAAATATTGTTTTTATTATGTGTTTTTATGATATAAAGATCCATCCAATTAATATCTTAGAAGATAGGATTTTCTAATTCTAAAAAATTGATATCATATCAAATTATAGTCTACTAAGACCATCAACTACATTACACACTATTATAGAATGTTAGTGAAATGTTTAATAGTAATACATGATCTATTATAAAAACCATCATTGTTAGTTTCTAGTTACATTCTACGTAGATATATACTTAAGAAACAAAATATATATATATATATATATCACATTTCTCACTATAGAGGTATATATCCAGAAATCCCAATGTGATGATCACATAAATTGACTATAGATCATGTGTGGGTTCATTATACACATGTATCACCATCTATTAAAAGGGATAATGAATCATTTTATCAATTTTTTTAGTATGTTACCAAAAAATTCATTTGAAAATTCATAATAAATCACAATAACTTCTCCATGTGATGTTATTGTATATGAATTTCTAGTGATTAACATTTTTTGAGATCATAAAATCATTCTTCAAATTCTTCTATCTCGACATATATTACCCCTTTCCAAGTTAACATAGTTAGTGGGGAAAATAATCACGAGATATTGAACAAAATTCGACAGCAGTGCCTAGATAATAAAGTAATGATATGTATTTTCATGTAGAAAAATGGTATTCTCTATTACATAATTATCTATATTTATTGAGGTTCTAATATAATTCCCTCATCTTTTATTATCTTCCCCAATAATGTGACTTTTTGTAACACTAAGTCACATTTTATAAACATAAGATAACATTTCTTGTTTCATAGTGTCTCCAATGAAATACATACATTATAATCACTATCCAATATAATCATGTAGTAAAATAGAATATTTTCAATAATGTATATAAGATGTTTTTAAAGGTATTACCTAAAGAATCTATTCATGAAACTATTGAAAATTTCATGGTAATTATAAATCATAAAGGTATTGACTATGAATTAAAATTGTTTAAAAATTTTAAATTACATTATCTTCTGAATATAACCCTTATTAACCATCAAATGATGTTGTAATGAATGAAGAACAACCATTGAGAAGTAATCAACACATTGATTTTGATAGAAACATATTTTAATTCTTGATAATTGAAACTTATTATTTATATTTATCTTGCTGGGCTCTATTTAATTTATAAAATTCCATAATGATCCATCATTTTCAATGACATAGAGAATCTCTGAAACCAACTGTGGGAAATTAGATTGAACTAAACATTTTTCTATATGTTCATGAAAAATATCATTATGTACAATTGTTCTGTATGGGTCAAAGTATATTGTAATTTAAAAATAGTAGTGGCACATTGTATAATTTCTATTGAGAAATATACCTTATGATCTGGGTGAGGGTTTGGAAATTTTTTATAAAGTACTTCACTATGTCATATTATAAGGATATCTTCATAAATATAAGTGATTTTGTTCCACATAACAATTTTGGGATGATTTTATTCTTCAATTGGTAACAAAACACATAATATTGAGATATTTTTAAATAGAGATTTATAATATTGCATTAATTTATATCGAATTCTTATCTGGTTTGAAATATTGATTAATTTTCATGAATGTTAAAGGGTTATGTATATAAAGAGATCAAATCCATTTCCATTATATAATTAACTAATATTAAAGGATTATAAGAATTTTTTAATGAATCATGCCTCTTAAACAAAAAATATAAGGGTCTAACATTTGGGTTTCAATGATCGCACCACTATGTTTTCATAAGGACTTTTTAAATATAGTGTATTTGGGAGGTGATTTATTAGTTCTATAAAATATGGATGAAATAAATGAATATTTAGATCCATAATCAAATATAATATTTTCTACTCAGAAATGGATAATATTTGTTCATGGTATGAATTAATTTCTATCATCCAACTAAATAAGGGTAATATTGTATCAATTAACATTCCCTATTTTATTTGTGGTTTCTAATGTTATTTACACTTAATGACTAAAGGTTTGTTACACTCCCTGAAATTGTTATCTTTCCTTATAATATTAAATCATTTATCCATGGGTGGTTCATTGGGAGGCACCTTCCATTCCTCTATCGCATTGGTCAGACTGACCATGTCATTTCAATATTCATGGTCTCGATACCCATTTTTTTCACACATAATGAAATTAGTGAAAACCTTTAGGTAATATCCATGATAAATCTTCCCACATATTTGAAATGGGACTGGTTACCTCTTCTTTAATATTTTTTATCTGATCCTATATCCTGAAATTGTATTCTTATATTCTTATATATATACATGTTATAAATCTATGAACTCATTCCCTACTTTATGAGAACATATAACTAATTCTACATTGCAATTAATTTCATGGATAAAATTATATTTTCATCAGTGAGTTAAAATACAATAATGAATAAATCTATTTTGCAACATTTTTTCATAAGAAACCCAATGTTTATCATGAAACCCTTATGATTTTTTTCCATAATACAATAATGATTCACAATAGCTTTTATTATGCTATGATATAACCCCCAAAATAATTTTAAATGGGTTTTATAGAAACAATCCTTATGAATATCATAATATTATCTACCGATTTCATTTCATATATTTATAAAAATTTTAAATTCCAATTTTGATCATACTCGCTATCTAAAAGATAGAAATAATGAGAAATATTATCTTTCTCAAGAAAGTGGATAATAGAATGTAACATAGCTATTGAGTTAACCCATTATTCCTTGATAGGTGGACCTCATGATTAACTAAACATGATTGGTCATTTCCAAAAATGAGAATTGATAGTTAGTCTCTCCTTCTTAATGAAGAAAAATCTTTCACATGGTTTAGGTTATTATTAATATGAATAGAATATTGGGTCATAATCAAAATGATGTTTTGAAATTAACCTCCCATTTCAATTCTTATGTCATCTGTATAATAATTTCATTGTCCCTTACATGTGCTGTTGGTCTAGTTTCTCATGGATCCCTCCATTTTCTCAAATAGAAATTTTCTAAAAATAACATATGTCAATAATCCAGGTGTAATAAGTTTAATATCTTATGAAAATGAATTCTATGGTAGTCCCATATAGGATAGAAATTATTAGAATAACATTATTATCAAATGATTATTTTATAATCATATACATTAATAGTTTTTAAATATGAAATAAATAATAACTTTAGATATATTTCTATAATAATTGTTTTTGTTTTTTTCTTAATTAAAGCATATCCATCAAAAGTGTCACCACCTTTGAAATAAAAATGATTTGTCTTACACTATATTATGATCATGTTAAAACTATATTCACCATTTTTGGGTTAATGACCCATGGTATATCTATATTTGAGTCACATAAAATTGAATTATCCAAATATGGATATTATTTCTCAAACCCCTAACCTCTAATACATTAGATTAGGTTTTCTATGATTATAATTAAACCCATGAATATCCCTAGAACTTTCAACCATAGTCTCTAGTTATGAATTTCTGTTAGATTCTTGACACCCATACGCCTTATTTTGTTTACTGCCATAAAGTATGTAAAAATCCAACAAATGGGATGAATATCCTATATAATTATAATAGTATCAGAATATATGAATAATTAATTATAGTTAACTCCCTAATATAAAATATAAATAAAGAAAACCCATCACACAATGAATATATAAATTAATCATGCATTGAAATAAGTATCCAAATGTAAATAATGAAAATAAAATCTAATCCAGTAATAAACAATCTATCCAGACATTTGATCTAGTAATGTATCTCACTGTCTATATAATTCTCCTCAAACCCTAAAAATGGTTTATATGTGTATGTTTATAAGCAAAGCACATATGATATGGCCACTAATATAACTGATGAACATATTTAAATATCATACTAATGGACTAGTGATAAAACAGTAGATCTAATATAACATACAATGGTCAACTAATCAAGCCCATATTCACCATGGAATTCCTTCCAAATAATTCAAAAATGTATAATATCATAATAAGAATAATATTTATAAATGGGTTCCACATAGAACTTACTAATTAATTTCCATAACTCACTCCCCAAATTCATATGCCCTGGTACACTGATTTCATCAATATGACTCATTACATGTCACCTCCCAATAGAATGGTTGCATCAAACCATGATCCCAGACACCTGGGACATCGTCTCACATCACATATTTCCTATAGTAAAATAGGAATTCACATCACATCGTAGCAACATATCTAGTATAATGGGGTAACATGAAAAAGAATTATAATAACTTCATTCCCACCACTTTCCATGTACAACCATGAGCATAAGCCATATCCGGACATTAAATCCCAAGAACAAACACCTGGTCCATCATATCACATCGCTATAGTTGTATTTTTGAATTCTGGACAACACTACCCTATCATTTGTGCCTCATATATAATATATATTTTGAAATATGGGGTATCCTTCCCTACAAACTCACCATATAGATATTAGGAATAACACTCCACACACACACACATAGATAATCATATATATCTGTAATTGTGTTAGAATGTGTTTCCCGGTGTTCTGGTGTGTGTGTGTATAAAATCTTAATGAGCATAAATTTGATATATATATATATATATATATCAACACAGAAGACCTGCCTATGGGTTAAGAATAAGTCTCCTACCAACTCAAAACATTCCCCCACATTCGGTAACCCCTCACAATTAATAATAATACACATCAAGCCACAAACAAAATCCATATTTCAAACCAGATTCCAATCAAAGACATTATCCAGTTAATAAGATTCCATTACAAAAAACATTATGTAGACCATTTATTTCTTATTAATCATAAACCACAATTAAGCACCCCTCTAATTTTTTATTAATTAATTAATAATTTCCATTATTTTATCCAGCCTAGTTTTCACCATTAAAAATCATTATTAACAAATTCCATTAATACTCACTCAACTAGAACATTGAAATGACACGCCAAAAAAGTACCACAATCCTCTTAAATCCTACCATACCCATATCACCACCTTTTATTGATTAATACCACCCCATATCATTGCCTTGTAATTCATCACATAACCACCCCACACCATAGTTATATCACATCACATCCACACTGCACACTATAACCACTGAAATCACATATCCTATTTCTAATTTGACATGGGGTTTCACATCACATTCAAATATAATTTTTCATATTCAATTAAGTATCTTTGAATTTTTTTACATTTTTTAGGAAATTCTGACACAGGCCATTGTTTTTTAGTGTATTTGACTATTTAATGGAACAAAATTGGTTATAAAATATACATTTTTGATAACAAAAATCAATACAAAATAAGGATTCCCCAAAAACATCAGGGAAAAATGATCCCAAATTTTCACAATTTTTATATGAAAATTTTTACTTAATGATGAAAATATTAATAATATTATAAAATATACATAAATATGTTATTTCTAATCACCCCTTCGAATTTAAATTAAAAATTTTATTATCTAAATTAATCTAGACGAAAAAATTCCTCAATATGATAGAAAAAATCATAACCTGTAACAACTGGGTCCCAATGACAGCACATACACCCCGCCCTAACATTTCCATTAGGTCTTGGCTTGCCAGGTACCACTAGTTGCCCTGCAGACATGTGGTCCCCACCCAAGGGCCCACCCCACATTCTTGAATGTGTCATCTAATTAATAATAGTTCCCACAGGCCAACAGATGTCCTCTCTAGTGTGCTTTTTCCTCACTCACACGCACCCAAAGAATCTTCTCAAAAGGTCACCCATCTTGATCACTACTCCTAGCCAATCACGATTAGTAATGCAGTTCTAATCAGGCAGGATCCTGAAGAAAAAGGTGAACCTTTTTGACATGAGTCATATCATTTAATCATTTAACCCATTATCATTATGGGGTGTCACAAGCCCATCATTTATGATACACAGTGTGAGGATTGATGAAATCTCTAACATAACAAGCTTTCCAAATCAATGTAGATGATTGGGTTGAAATTAAGACACTAGTAATCACAAAAGTAAATGATAACATCATAGATAACCTAAAAAATACCCCCAAAATCCTTCTGACAAAAAAAAACCAAAACATAACATTACCCTTTGAAATCAACCCTCCATTATAAGTAATTCAAAGGAAAATGTGGAAAGAATAAGATAAGAAAATCCCCACCACCAATGATCCAGTATCTATGAGAGAAATTGAGTTCCAATGAAATGTGGAATAAATAGATCCTTGGGGAGCACTTGATTCAATCATGAAATGATAGGAAAAAGTATAATTGGAGTGGTATGAAAGACTCTATAAGTTTACACCCATACTATTAAATAGAGGACCACAACATAGACACCTTGAACATAATGTATTCTATATAAAAACAAGGGAACCATGTCCCAATAATAATTTACATGTGGAATCTCTTCTCAACCACAATAATCTTATATTCCAAACTATCTCAATAGAATAGATCCTATAAAAATCAAAAAGAAACCAAGGTTCTTCCTGGACTATCATACTGTAACTATTACCTTATGGTGTATCCTCTTACTCCATGTCATAGGACATTTGTCAACTAAATTTTCTAGCTTTCACCACCCTTTTCCTCTAACCACCCTAAAAATATCCAATGAAATCTTCAACAAGTAGAATTAATAAATATTAATGATTAAAAAAATTCCATTACATAAAATCCTTGACAACCCATTCTCTTACAAAATAATGAAATACAATAAGTAAAGAAATAAAAAAGGAGGTATGTATGACCTTCTCATGATATACCTCTCACGAGTCAAATTAAAACCTAAAAAAAACATACCAAGCACACCATACTAAGATGATAATATTCACGAAACACCTCCCACAATAGCAATATAACATAAATCTACATAAACAACCCAACACCATCCTTTCCACATGAAAAACCATAATACCATGTCATCCCCTATAAATCCCAATCTAATTATCACTACTGCCATCACACAACTAATTCCCCAAGAACACAACTCAAGGAATTACATCTCCCATTTCATGATAATTTTCAATTCAAGAAGAACATACTTAACTATATGTTTTTATTTATGTATAAGTATAATGCATATCGAATAGGAATCAAGTTTTCCCTTACTCTCATGCCATATTCATTATCATTTATTACAATAATAAAAAATATACATCAAATAAATCATTAGTATATAAGAATCACGAAATAAAAGGAAAAATAAACAAAAAGAAAAAAACAAAACTAAAAATAATTACTAATACTGGGAAAAAATATACTCCTCACACTCTTATGTACTCTCCTTTATTCCACCATTCTCATAAAAAAATTATACCAATGTAACGGTCCTACCTCACCACAACATATTCTAGTGGTCCTCGATCACTATCATCTATTCCATGAAAATTAGTAAATCCTTGATATCCAACTCTACTCATTCAATGACATTTGATTTTTTGAAGATAATAATGGTGTTTAGGGGTCTAAATGATGTCATGAATCATTTATACTCGTTGAGTCAGTTCCATCCGTTAATCCTGACCATTGATCCGTACACCTAAAATTGCAAACAAAACCAATTGAGAGCTTACTACCCCTATCAAGAATTATTGTCCCACATTGAGGGAATCCATTAAG
The DNA here is from genome assembly GCA_963277665.1 of Viscum album. Lineage (NCBI taxonomy): Eukaryota > Viridiplantae > Streptophyta > Magnoliopsida > Santalales > Viscaceae > Viscum > Viscum album. The sequence goes on along the minus strand of OY728137.1, from coordinate 2,079,484,294 downwards.
AACATATATCCCCCCATCCTAAAACTCCAAAAGCCTCCACATATTAATGGAATCATCCTCCATCCATTCGAAAATTAATTTAAACCTCTAATGAAAAAATAAATATTATCTGTCACTCTCTACACCACACAAAGTCTAGGAATTGTTGAATCACCAACCTCAACCCAATTTAATTGAGATAAACAAGTCCACTAATATTAAACCTCAATATTTTCCATTCTTATGGATGATAGATAGATATTATTAAATGAAATATCAACCAAAATAAAATTCATTTCAAAATATCCACTAATTTCTAAAATGTGAACCCATAAAAAAACCTCAAACACTTGATAAACATCTTTGTATTCATTTCAATATAATAGATAAATGTAGAGATGTCGTGTATATTAGTTATGAAAGAATAATGTATTATCATCCAGACACTCATGGTAAAATGGTCATCCAAATACAATAAAAATGAACTCGATACTCTTGTAAACCACACCACCTTATCTATGTACCTCATTTCCAATACATCCATGGTGTTTTATGCCTTGTTTTTTAGAATGTGTGAAGCTTTTGTTAATTGATATACACTTTCCGATATAAAATCACAACCTCCTTATGATCCAGGTAACCCAGTGAAATAAATAATATAAACTTCATCCTATTTATATTTAATAATATCTTATTGCTTCATGAAACCACTTGGAAGATTTTCACACAACATTACCTACAAGAAAACTCGACAAAAATCCACAAAATCACCAATCACCCATTTCAACTTGAGCCAAAAAAACTGCATCCTTCGGACACAGAAAATCATTGGTAACAATGGGTTCAACTCAAAAGGTGATCCATGAAACTCATGAAGGAATCCCTCATTCATATCTACTAGAAAAAATATCCTCCCCTAAACAATATTCATTTTGACCATCCTCTAACCATCAAAATAGATAATCACCAATGCCCACATGATCACTCATCACCTCTGTCAATGGTTCTACCCCTATGAATCGTCCACATGTTGCATTAGATAATACATCACAATAATATTAGAAAATCAAACTCCACCATCATCCTCCCTTGAATATGTGTATACGGCTTCCAACATATAAATCAACCTCCATGATTTCCTAGTAACCATAACTATATCCTTTTGTGAAGACATGATTAAATAATCACTTATAACATGTTTCTATTAGGAGGAGAAAGTGACATCAAAATACTAATCCAATATAGAAAAATTATTACCCCACAACCAAATATCAAGGTGATGCGAATAAAATATATTTTCAAGACCATGTGATCTATGAAGAGCACAATGTGATCCCTAATATGGTAATGTCTCTATTGCTTCATCACGAACTAAACCACTACTAGACTAAGATCACTATTGGTATTGTTATTCTTATGGTTAAATAACTACCTAGTCTTATAACATATACCTAATTATTACTAGAGCAGCAATAATCAAAAGTCTTAATGGAAATAATCAAAAAACACCTCAAACGTCATGAACTCCTTTGGAAACAGAAGCATTGATGAATTGATCAATATATGAATCATATATTCAAATGTTTCCTCATATAAACTAGTCAATATTAATGCCCTGTCATTCATTATCAAATCATTTAATGGGGTAACAGTCCTTAAAGAGAGTTATATGTACATCATGTAATATCCTGCAATACAAAGGAAGCTATAAGACTATGACACATTATTTTGTGGCTACCAATTATAACACTACCTCGACTATTAAAGAGTCTATGGCCATACCCATCTAGAAGACCACATTCTAGTGGAAATGATCCTCTCTAATCCAAAATACCTATTTTGAAATAATTCCATAGATTTTGTGGTGTCTAAACACATAAAATATATATCTGAGATGATTGAAATTATCCTCTTCTAACATCGAGTACATCATTTTATCTTTAATGAACACGACTATGAACTGGTCCTGGAATTAATGGAACATGGTCTTCATGAGCCTATTGAACACAAGAAATGTTTTTGTGAAACCAAAAAAAATAACCACAAACACATAGTGACTATACATTCTTACAAATACAATATTCCGTATATCATCCACTCTCACTGTAAATTTTTTATACATAGCTCATAAAAAACATTGAGAAATAACTAGCTACCATTAACTGATCAAAAAAATCTATTCTCTAGAGTGATTATTTATTCTTGATCATCACCAGATTATTCCACTAATATTTATCTCAAAATGAAATGCTACCATCCCCCTTCTTGAAAAATAACACTTTATCCCACCACGATGACACACATGGTTAGATAAAACCCTTCAATATCATATCATCTATATGAATCCTCAATTGTCAAAATTGAGAGAGATTCAAGTGATAAAAATACGTCTAAATAATAGATACACTTGTAAGTGTTTAGAAAAATATTCTTTCAAACATAGATACAATATCTATTTTGATTAATATTCACATTATTGTATAAATACACACATAAGTGTTATAATGATTTTGTGTCTTTGAAAATGTGGATTCATAAAAAACCACTTCATAAGTGAACTTATCATCTCACACTATATTCTTAATATCTATCAACCCTGTTAGTTATATCATACATAATAACATTAATCATAATCATTACATGTATACATACAATGTGGTGATATTAGATTCTCTGTAAGGGTAAAAGAGAGAGATATAAACACAAAATAAGGTTAATGGAATGAGAACATGATAGTAACATCTATAAATTGTACCCCACATATCCTATATCATAAAAATTGATCATAGACTAAATATTGGTTGTTTTTAATACATGTATCATAATGAAATCAAAGGAAATAATCACTCATTGAATAATATTATAACAGGTCATATAATTGTAGAATACACTTAGGCTTAGAAAATTTTATGTGATGGTTATCAACAATGACATTCATAACATGTTAGTCTTTAGATAACCACAAGTATACCTGCTTCATGTTTGGGATAAACTCCCTTGTAACCTATTTTTTTCTTTTTATAACCTATCATGTTACCTATTTCAACCATGGGAAAATATATAATTTTTCCTAAGATCAAATATAAAATTAATCATTACCCAATTAATTAGAGGTTTATATTAGAGCCACCCATCACAAAACCCTTGAATTTGTTCCCCAAAAGATCATAATACATTCATCATTTTATAATCTATAAAAATACACATTTTTCAAAATAATTTCATTAGAATATACCCTAGGGAACGAAAATAGTCTCATAAATGTTTTGTTATTTTAAAATAGCATAACTGTTCAAAAATGAAGATGATTCATAAGATTTTTTCGTTTGGTAATAGAATAATCTATTGAAAGGGATTGGGCTTCATTATTATCTTATCATCACTGATGTAAACCATCTAGAGAATGAATATGGATAGAAAATTTGTTTTATATCCCCCATGAATATTGATTGACATCATCATATTCCATCTTAGATAGAAAAAATATTTTTAAATATCATTTGAAACGCCTCTCTAAGAGAATAATTGTTCATCTTTGAAAATATATTTTAAAAAATAATTGATTGTAAAATATTCTCTGAATCTATTTCCATAAAAATAACCTTAAAATTTTTCAAATGATTCTATAAATTATTCATTGGTCATTAAGATTGATAATTATGTTATTACCATAAGCATTGAAATAATAATTCCTCTTACATATCAGTAAAATATATAAGGGCCTTGATTTGAAAATGACAAGAAAAGTTCATTGAAACCATTTATTAAAAATTAAAAAATGAGTTAAATTTTAATTAAAAAATATATTTAGAATAGAAAAAAAAATTAGTTAAAACATTTTCATGTTATTTGGATATGCAAGAAAAGGTATTTTTGAATAAAAATAGAAATAATGTTGAATTTACCTAAAAAATATTTTGAGCTATTGAGTAAATAAGTAATAGACTATTAAAGGAAAATGTGAATTTTCTTAACATAAACATTGGATAATTTTTTGAGTTTATTTATAGTTAGGGTATCATATATCATAACCATAAACATAATCATAAAAAAAATCCTGGTAATGAGTGACATTATTTCATATAACATTTACCAATTTATTATATTATGAATCATATTTTTCTTGAAATAAGGAATCAATGATGGTGGTATGATATGGAGTAAGAAATAAAGGATGAAGTGAAGGAAATTACCTTCCCTTAGAAATACCTCTTTTCGATCTCATATCAAGGACCCTTAGTATAATCATTGGGAAATAATTTTACCGATAAAACATGGATATGTATTTTAGGGAGGGATTTTTTTTATGTATGGTCTTTCCAAATTTCATGACAAGTGTGAATAATCGAGGGGAGAAGGTGGACTGTAATAATTTTATAGGACTTCCATTTTTTAAATTCAAACATCTAATTAATAATTGAGAGTCCCACTAAACCCTAATCCACAGAAAAATGATAAATAACGGATTGGGGGTTGATATTCTAATTATAGGCATACAATACTGAGAATGAAACTTATTTAAATGATTTTTTCCAAAATTTATGTGTTTCATTAATTTCACTATTTATATTTCCCTTACGTTAATATTTCGTTTTATCGTGGTAATTTTTTATTTTAGACATGAAATAAAATGATCATTTTTAGATAATTTTTATATAATAGTAATAAATATGCTATTAACATTATAATACATAAATCCAATGTGTGTGAAAAAATTAATTTATAAATAATCTAATGTAATCCATAAAACACTATTTTAGCATCCACCATAGAAATGACAATGTTACTATTTTGGGGTTACTATAATAATTATAAAAGGAAAATTTATCCAAGAATGGTCTTCCATTGATATTTGTAAACATATACCAATGAAATTATATTTAATGCTCAGAAAATGTAATTTTGAATTCAATCCTAAAAATTGTTGTTTTTTTCAGTAAAAGATAATAAAAAATTACCTAATGCATTATAAAATTGATGATCTTTTCTGGTCTAGGTTTTTGATAAAATACAATTACATTATAAATTTGAAAAACTGTACAAATATATGATAAAAAATTAAAAACAAATTGGGAGTGCTTACATCATATGTAAATATAAAACCCATGGCTAATATCTATTAACACTATAAATAATAAATTTTGAAACATAGTGTGATGAATTATTTTTCCCCGTAAGGGGTTTTAAAAACTATTATATTCTTTTATTTAAATACTCAAAAAAACTAGAAAAATAATTTATATCAAATAAAAAATATTTTATATAAATTTTAAACCTGTTATTTAATATAAAATCATGAGAAAACTCTTTTATAAACCATTAAAATAATTATCATTTTGAAAACCAATGTTTAAACCATCTTTGAAAAAAACATGGGTTTATTCGAAAAAATCAATTCAAAATAATATCTCTCTTGTGGGATGAAATGATACCTGATTAATCATTTGAAAACCATTTGTCTAGTAGCAATATCACTTTTAAGACAACATCTACCTAAGGTCATGGTTTCTATTATACCCCTGGGTTCGGGTACATATCCCCTTTACTCGCGTTTTTTAATTGGTGTGTCGTTAATAGAGGTTTTCCATAAAATAGAAAGTTTCCATAAAATAGATAGTTCCCATTAAGTAGCGAGTTTCCATAACATTGGTTATTTCCATAAAGTGGGTTGTTCCATAATTTGGGGTGTTTCCATAATGTTGTTTGTTTCTATAAAGTGGGGTCTTTCTATAAAGTGGGTTGTTTCCATAAAGTGGGGTGTTTCCATAGAGTGGGTTGTTTCTATAAAGTTGGATGTTTTCATAATGTGGGATGTTTCCATAAAAGGGTAAAAGTGAATTATGAGAGTTTTTGTGGGTTTTATATGGATTTTTAGGACCAAAAGGAAGGTTTCAAAATCTATAAACGTTTACCAAAACCGTGTGGTCAAACCTTGCGTAGAGGTCAAATCTAGATCCTATTTTCTTAGAGCTTACTCATTTTTTCTCTATATATTTGTTTGGCTTCAAAACACCACTATTTCTTGATTACTCTCCCTAGAAAGCTGTATAACCTTCCCAAAACGAGTTGGAGCCAACCCATTTCCTTCCATTGGTGATTTTGAGTCTTATTCTTGATGTATGTCACCATTCATTCAGGATTTGTCATGGTTTCTTAGATCTACTTACATATACTTGTTCGGTCTCCATTAATTCTCATATCTGAACCTATGATAGGTATAACTACATTTTCTTATACCAAATAATTCAATTTTGAGTCGTAATCTTGCTAGGATAAGATAACTAAGGTCGTTCTTCGAGAATTTACATGCTTTCTGGTGCATTCTTCATCTATTGTCATAATTTTGTCAAAACCATCGAGGTAGGTGGAATCAGTCACAAAACCTCCTCCTAGAATTTATTTTCATAGATTCCAATTGGTTTATTGATTGTGAAATTCATGAAAAAATCTGCATCTGTGATGATTTATGGTTTTTGTGAAATTGTGTGATCTTGGTGAATAGTTGTGAAAATGGGGTTTAGTTTCATGAATTTAAAATAATGATTTTAAATTATGGATTTTATGGAATTGAAAAATCATTTATGAAAAAATAAATTATCAATAGAAATGGTTTTCAATAAAAATAGTGATCTATTGAAATGGTTTAGAATTTAAATGGTTTGGTATTGTATTGGTTTTGACGGAAATAGTCAAAAATAAAAATGTGTTTTTATTGAAATGGTTTTTTGGAAAGATCGTTGAGAATATGCTGTGTGTGTTCATGTTGCATATAAAGTTTCGGGATGAAATATGTCTTTATAATCGGTGGAAAAGGGTTAATGGTACATTGAAATTTCATACACAGGGCTTGGTTGAACTATGACCTTGTGGTCGGTGCCAAAGGGTTAATGGGACATGGGAAGCAATTACCTCGTGATGACTTGGACGATCGACGAGAAACCACTAATGAGTATGAAACTGTCCTAATGTAGCATGCATGGTTGGTTTCATGGGTTTGAGGAATGGTTGGTTAGGTTGATAAATGGATATTTTTAAATGATTGTAATGATTATTTAGTTATTTGTCTTGAAAAATATCCTGCTGGAAAAATTGGTTTCAATTTCACTTGTATGATTTTCGTAATTAATGGATTTAGAAATTTTTTTATATTTAGTTATAATTTATTTTGATAAATTGTTTTATATAATCTATTTTATATAATTTTTGCTAACTATTCTATTCTAGTGGCGTGAGTAGGTATGTGATAGGGGAAAACCTACTGAGTTTTATACTCATCCCTGCCTTGGATCTTTGGTGATTTTATAGATGTTATCTTCTGGGACAAGGGAAAAGGTAATGTTTCACACATGTTTACAACTACCCCATGATTTTTGGGTTGTTTAGAGAATTTGGAGCATAGAGCTTGTAGATCATGAAGCCTTGAGGCCTTTGGAGAGTCTTTTATAGTATATCCATTTTGTACATTGATACAAGGTTTTTCATCTAATATTTATAACTTTGATGTGATTTTGAGATAAAAGAAGTTTTTGTGTTGACTTCAAATTTTACTTGAATCATGTAGTGAATGTTTGGTTATGTTTGGTAGGTTTTTTTGGTTTATTTCATACAGAAAAAATATCCCCTACTTGTATTTGAATCTCTTTATCATTTATTTCCAGCATTTGGCATCTTGGGGAAGTCGCATAAGGCCTAGTAATGACTCGAAGTACTCTCAAGCCATTGAGAATTGGCAGGTCATTACAAATGGTATCAGAGGGAGATGAAATATCATCTTGTCTATTTACTTGTTGGGAATCATATAAAGGACTAGGATTGTCAGAACATTAAATGTAAAACATAAAAAAATGTAGCTAACCCTTTTATGTGGAATATCATGTTACATGGGAGTTGGGTAATTAAGTGTTTAGAGAAACTTATAGAATTCTGAAATCTCATGTTCATGGGTTTAGCCAATGAGACGAGTATGGAATGAATTTTAGATGAATGATATCCTACTAGGAGCAAATACATCATTTCTAGGAATGATTCATGTTGTTAAAAAAAGAAGTGTTATTTTTGGAAAAAGAATAGAATTGGTTCTCAAATGATAGGTTTTGAAAAAGTGAATGCTTATCTTATTTTGAAAATGGTTTAATTTTTCAAAGTGTGTGAAGTGTTTTTAAAATTGGTTGTACATGGGAAAAATAGGGTTTTGGGAAAAAAAATTGTGATAGTTGATGTGATAGAATTTTAAATTAGAATCCAAAAGTTGTTAGAAAGTTAGATTGAAAGAGATAGTTGTTAGTTTAGAAAATGGAACCTGGTAGGAATCGTTGAAACCAACATGATAAAGTTTTGGAGAATGTGGTTTCACCTGAACCATGTGTGAACCAAGAGCTGGTTTCATGTATTGTCAAAAAATTTCAAGCTGTGGACACAGGGAACCAGAGGAATGATCCACGACAAGTGGATCATACCATCTACTTCGTGAAGTGGAATCCACCTAATTTTGGGGATTATTCTGAACTCGGGAAGGTGGAGGTGTGGCTATGTAGGATGAATCGTATCTTCGACGTCATCAGCACACTGGTAGTGCTAATGGTCAAAATAGAGACGTATATTCTCAAGGATCATGTACGTAAGTGGTGGGATTTATAGGTTTATGATAAATTGGATGAAGGAATTATATGGGAGGATTTTGACTAATTTTTCAACCTAAAATTCTATCCTAACACGTTCATGATCCAAAACACGATGGATTTATTCAGCCTGAAACAAGAGATTCAATCTGTCAGAGAGTATGCTGATAAGTTCATGAACATAGTACGATTTTCACAAGAAGTTGTGTCAAGTGCCTCTTTGAAGGCATGCATCTTCACATCAGGGATATTACAGGAGATTCAACCAAAGATTACAGTACTTTGTATTATATATTATAAAGAGATGGTGAACTGAGCAACTATGGTTGAACGTGATATCTCGAGATCTTTTGAAGGAGACATTGTTGCTCCTACAAGAAATGACTGGAACTCAACCACTGGGAATAAGAGGAAAGGGGACGCCTATTTCTAAGGTGCAAGTGGAAATCAGAACCAGATGGATGGATCAATAAACCATCCACCATGACCCCAGAGAAAAGAAGGTTGTTTTCTATGTGGTTCACTTGACCACATAAAGCAAGATTGTGTGACACAACCTAGAGCATGTCATAACTGCAACAATATACAACATCTTCAACGCTATTATCGTTGTGCTCCAATGTCAAGTAATTAAGACACTACTCATGTGTCGCATGCATCGTATGCTTTGAATGGATAAGGATATCTGAATCAGTCTCCTTAGAAATGTAGATCTAGACATGGAGATTCTAAAAATACCATGACTCCTCAACCGGGTAAACATCAACAAGGAAACAAGGAGAACAATTTAGTGAAGAAACAATTGTATGGAGTTGAGCAGATGATTGTTGATGACCAGAATGGGCCATATATAGTGATAAATATGATTTTTTTGAATTCTACCTTTGTGGAAGTCTTATTTGATTTTGTTTCATCACATTCCTTTATTTCTTCTTGTGTTTTTTACTTGATATGTCTAAAACTGGAAATGATGGCTTCTGTTTTGAAACTAAAAACGATTCTTGGTGAAAGAGAATGTCAAGCCATGGTATATAGAGAATGTGCTCTAACTGTTAAAGGATCTAATCTAAAATGGGTCCTCCCAATGTTGGATATGTATGTCGATGATGTAATCCTGGGTATGTATTGGCTGACAACGTTAACGGATCAAATCAACCATTATAAGAGAACAATTAGTTCCATCACTGAGGACGACATAGAGGATCTCTTTAGAGGATAAGGGATTGTAAAGAATGGTGAAAAGAGATTTTTGGAACAAATGGTGGGAACAATCTCTTACCAATTGGCATCATTAACTTTGGAATCAATGGAAGAGATCGAGAAAACTTGTTTTATAGCATTTGTGGATCAACTTTTAGATGTCTCTCTAAATAACTTCTTAGAGTTACCACCTCTATGGGAAGTGGAGTATATGATTGATCTCTTTCTAGGGACTAGTATTATTTACCTTCAATCTTAGAGGATGGAAATGAAAGGGTTACTTGAATTGAATGTGTAGTTAGAGGAGCTGGAATTCATGGGTTTCATTAAAATAGGTACGTATCCACGGGAAGCCCTGGTTTTTTTTCATGAAGAAGGAGGATGGAACTATTCATATTATTGTTGATTATATTATGCTTAATCATGTTATGATAAAGAACAGATATCCACTTCTACACATTGATGATCTGTTTTATCTATTAATAGGAGATCACTGGTTCTCCAAGATTTTCCTGCAATCAGTATATCAACAATTGCGTGATTGGAAAGAGGATATTCTAAATATAGCTTTCATAATTATATATGGACACTATGAATATATATTCATGTCCTTCGATCTCAAAAATTCCCCAGTGGTCTTCATAGAATTGATTAATCATATTTTTCAACAATATCTGGATTTTTTTGTTGTGATGTGTGTTGATGACATTTTGGTCTATTGAAATACAAGGATTGGTCATGAGGTTCATCTAGAAACAGTGTTACAAATCTTGAGATCTCATCATTTTTTATTCCAAATTATCAATGTGTGATTTTTGGATACAAGAAGTACATTTTCTTAGCCATTTCATTTCTGAGAAAGGTGTTTCTATTGATCCATAAAAGATAGAATCTATTATCTCTTGGAAACCACCGAATAATTTGTTTGATATATGATGTATTCTTGGTCTAGATGATTACTACTAACTCTTTTTGTGTGATTTCTCACGACTAGCTCCACCAGTGACAACTATGATAAAAAATAATGATCTATTCCAATTGATGGAGGAATGTAAGAATTCATTAATGGAATTAAAATTTCAGCTTCCATCAGCACCAATCTTGATCTTTCGAGAATCAGGACAGGGGTATGTGGTGTAATTTGAAGCTTTAGGATCAAGGATGGGTTGTGTTCTCATGCAAAGAGATCACGTGGTTGCTTATGGTTCAAGGTAGTTGAGGTTGCATGTGAAGAATTACCCAACACATGATATGATGTTAGCTGTAGTCGTCCATGCTTTGAAAACATGGAGACATTATCCCTTTGGTGATAAATTCACTATGTTTATGGATCAAAAAATATTGAAACAAATTTTCACACAGTGAGATTTGAATATCATGTAATGGATATGGTTGTAGTATCTTGAAATGGTTTACTTTCACTTCAAGTAGACACTGAGGAAAGGAAATTCGGTGGTGTATGGATTGAGTAGAAAGACTTATGATCAGTTGGAGAAAGAAGATTCAGATGAGTGATGGTTGATGTCGGTCTTAGAAGATATGCATGTGTATTGTGAAGACCAAGGTGATGTGGTAGTTTTATTTTTAGCTAGGCTTGTTCATGATTTATTAAAAATTATAAAAGAAGAACAAAAATCTAATGTAGAATGTCTGGTTGAATGTTCAAAACTAAATGGTGGGGAGACTCTTGATGGATGGAAACTTGATGGATGTTCAGTTTTGTGTTTCCGAGATAGAATGGTTGTACCCATGGTTTTTGAGGAACAAATCCATCATTCTTACGACTATTCGAGATGGGATGTGCATCCAGGTACATAAAATATGTATAATGAATTGAAGGCACAGTTTTGGTGGAGTGACATGAAAAAGAAGGTGGTCAAGTTCGTCTCATGGTGATTAACTAGTCAGTAGGTTAATGAAGAGAATCACAGACCAGTTTGTGTGTTATAATATTTTCTTATTCCAATGTGGAAATGGGATCAGATAACAATGGATTTTGTTATAGGTCTTCCGAGAATGGTCCAGAAACACATTTCCATTTGGGTGATAGTTGTTTTTCTTACCATTTCGGCCCATTTCATACCTATTGGTGAAACTTATACAGTGGAGGATCTTACAAAAATAAATATCCAATATGTGGTAAAGTGGAATGGTGTACCAATTTCAATAGTCTTAGATAGAGATCCAAGGTTCATGTCCCATTTCTGGAAATCCATACAGCAAGCCCTTGGTACCTCGTTGTCTATGAGCACGACTTATCATCCTCAAACAGATGGGAATTCCGAGCGAATGATAAAAACATTGTAAGTCATGTAGCAGGCTTGTTTAAAGGATTTTGGTGGCTCATGGTAGGATTATATACCCTTAGTGAAGTTCTCATACAATAAAAAATAGCATCCCTCGATACACATGGCTCAGTTTGAAGCATTGCATGGGTGTCATTTTCAATATCCACTATGCTGGGTGAAAACGGGCGAAACATCACTAGTCGGGACAAGATATTTCAATGAAATAATAGAGAATATCTAGTTGATTAGAATGATAATGTAGATGGCTCAAAGTCATCAGAAATATTATGAAGATCACCGTGGAATACCATTGTCGTTTGTTGTGGGTGATCATGTCTTCTTGAGGATCTCTCGAAGGCTTGGACATCATTTCTTCAGGAATAAGGTAATGTTTTCTCTTAGATACATTGACCCTTTTTGATACTTAAATAGGTTGGAGAGGTTTCATATCGGTTATCATAACCACCATGGTTTAGTTTAGTGCATAATGGGTTCCATGTATTCGAGTTGAAAAAGTATCACTATGATCCTTTCCATGTGATCAGATAGGATCACATTGACCTATAACCAGATACATCACCGATACATATCCATGTGAGGATAATGGATAGACAAGATAACGTCATGCATGGGAAAAGAATCATCCTAGTTTGTGTTTTATGGAAACATGTTCAGATTTTGGAAGAGACCAGGGAATGTGAGAAGGAAATGAAAGAGCAGGGGCCTAAATTCTTTTTGGCCAGCGAGGGTTTTCTACTTTCTGAGGATTGATATACCAATGGTGGGGAGAATTTAGTACCCCCAGTTTCAGGTACAAAATATATATCCCAATTTTTTCTTAATTGGTGTGTCTCTGATTGTGAGTTTCCCTAGAATAGAGAGTTCCCATAATGATGGTTGTTTTCATAATATTTATTGTTTCCATAAAGTGGGTTGTTTTTATAAATTTAGGTGTTTTCATTATTTTGGTTGTTTCCATAATGTGGGGTGCTTCCATAATGTTTGATGTGTCCATAATGTGGGGTGTTTCCATAAAGATGGTTGTTTCCATAAAGTGGGGTGTTTCCATAAAGTGGGATATTTCCATATTTTTTTTCATAATAAGGGTAACGTTGAAGGATGGGAGAGTATGGGTGTTTTATAAGGAGTGTTAGGACCAAAAGGAAGGTCACACGATCCTTACACGGTTAGCCCAAACCATGGGGTCAAACCTTGCAAAGAGGTCAAATCTAGATCCTAATTTCTAGGAGCTTACATATTTTTTCTCTATATATTTCATTTTGGTTTTGAAACACCCTTATTTCTAGATTACTCTACCTAGAAGGATGTCGGACCCTCCCCACTTGAGTTGTATCAAACCCAAATCCTTCCCTTGGTTATTTTGAGTCTGATTCATGAGGTATTTCACTATTCTTTCCAGATTTGTCATGTTTTCTTAGATCTTCTTAGCTCTACATCTCTATTCTCCATTCGTTCTCAGATGTGAACCTATAGTGGGTATATCTACTTTTTTGGATTCCAAATATTTCATTTTTGAGTCATGATCTTTCTAGGATAAGAGAACTAAGGTCGTTCTTTGAGAATCGACCCGCATTCTTGTGTGTTCTTCGTTTGTTGACAAAGTTTTGACAAAACCATCAAGGTAGGTGGCTTCACTATCATCTCCTATGGCTATAATTTATTGGCTTAAATTCAAATTTGTTGATTTATTGTGAAATGAATATAAATGTCTTCATTTGCAATGATTTATGGATTTTTTTTAAATTGTGTGATCTTGGTGAACAATTGTGCAAAAGGGGGTTTAGTTTCATGAATTTAAAATGATGATTTTAAATTATGGATTTTATGGAATTTATAAATGGTTGATGAAAAATACATTTTCAATATAAATGGTTTTAAATAACAATTTATTTTTATTGAAATGGTTTGGAATTGAAATGGTTTGGCATTGAAATTATTTTGAGAGAAATGGTTTTCAATTAAAAGTTATTTTTATTGAAAGGGTTGTTTTGGCATGATCATTGAGAATATGTGGTGTCAGTTCATGTTGAATATACATGGATTAGATTAAATGTGACTTTGTGCTCGATGCCAATGTTTTAATGGCACATTGAAATTTATACACGTGGCTTGGTTGAAATATGACATTGTGCTTGGTGCCAAAGGGTCAATGGAACATGGAAAACAATTACCTTATGACAACTTGGTAGATCGACGATTAACCACTCATGATTATCCGACTATTATAACGTAGCATGTGTGGTTTGTTGCATGAGTTTGAGGAATGGTTGGTCATGCTGATAAAGGGATACTATGAAATGGGTGTAAAGATTCTTTAGTTATTTTCTGTAAAAATATCATCCTGGGAAAATTGATTTCAAATAATCTTGTATTTTTTTGGTAATGAATGGTTTTGAAAACTTGTTTATATTTAGTTATAAAATATTTTTATGATATTGATTTATATAAACTATTTTATAGAATTGTTTCTTTGTCTTATATACTACTGGTGTGAGTAGGGAAGTCATTGGGGAAAACCTATTGAGATTATACTCACCCCCGCATTGGTACTTTGGTTCTTTTTCATAATCTATCTTATTGGACAAGGGAAAAGGTAATGTTTCACACGTGTTTAGAACTAACCTATGATATTTTGGCTGTTTGGAGATTTTGGAGCTTGGAGATTGTGGAGCATGAAGTCTTGAGGTCTCTGGAGAGTCTGGTGTAGTATATTTATGGTGTACATTGATAGTTGGATATTCTTCTATTGTTGCTTACTTTGATGTGATTTTGAAATACATGATGTTTTTGAGTTGTATTCCATTTTCTCATTCATCATATATTGATTTTTAATATGGTTAGTAGTTTTGTTGGTTTATTTTAAAAAGGTTAAATCATCCCCCACTTGTATTTGAAACCCTTCATCATTTATTGCTAGCCTTTTCGCATCTGGGGGATGTCTGTTAAGGCCTTGTAATGACTCGTTGTACTCTAAAGAATATGATACATGGTGTGTCATTACTGTTTCACACCCGTAACTTATCATCTCATATTATTCCATAATTCTAAATTTCAAGAAAACATTTTAGAATACCTTCTTTTCTCATTCATAACCCACTAAAAACTTTCAATAATCTTACATAAATTATTTCCATAAAAGAAAATAATTTTAATATATTTCATCATGAATAAATCCAAATTTTCATAAATCTCAAGTGATATTTGAGAAATGCAGCTTTCAATATGAAATAAATAAATTTTAGAAGACATAGGCCATAAAATAGATAATTTTGATAAACCTTCACATATGTTAATAGAAGTTATAGATGATTGACATATCTACAATCATGAATTAAAATAAAATATTTTACATAAAAATATCAAATTTTATTATAAAAACAAAATCATAAAAAATAATCCCCATAGAAATTATATATTTTTTAACAAATGGGTAGATACACATATATATACATATATGTTTATATCTTTGTAAATCCAACATAGTTTGATAAATTGAAATTTAAAATAAAACGCTTACATTCATAAAATATCAAAATAGATAGATAGAAAGATAAATATATACTTATATGTGTATATATGTATATGTATATATTTATATATTTATCTTTTAATTTAGAAATAAACTGATAAAAATAAATTATCCCATTAATTGAATTTATTTAGAAGAAAATATACTTATAAATATAGTAGAACAGAAATAACACTTATATTCATAAATTATTAAAATATATCAATGGATAGTTATATATATATATATTAACCATAAGCATATATTGATAAAAATAAATTAGACCCTTTCTTATAAATTCGATCATAATAATAATTAACCCCTTACCTCGAGTTCGAATTCCTTCAAATTTGTCCAAAAATCTTGTATAATACATTTAATAATGATATTAATTTATTCCATAACTAAAACCATTTTTATAATATATTACCAAATCTTCTTATAACATTTTATTCCAATTTATTAACAATATTTTTTATTTCCATTGTTTCAGCTGTGTTCTATTAATGGTCTCCTAGGTTGGTTTATAGTGGAATTCCTTATGAAAAATAAATAATACTCCAAAAGATAAAAAACAAATATATAATTATTTAGGTCACTTTAAACTATTAAAAGATAATTATAACTTCTTATGATTTTGGTAAATGGAAAAAAACTCATCAGCCACTAAGGTGGTGAATTGACACACCATTGACAACGACTTTGTTACTTAATAATAAAAGGGGAAGATGAGAAGTTTTAATATTCCTATAAAATAAAAAAAATACAAAAAAGTATGATACTATAGTAGTATTGAATCATTTAAATGTAGATGAGGATAACGTAGAGGTGAAAATGAATTTTAAACATTTGAAAAAGTAATACCACAACTCGAAAATTTTTCCTTGAAAATCACATTAAGGAACTAGGAATTGATCATTTTGTGATAGAAGAATCTCTTGAATGCATATAGGGTTAAGGATAATCAAATTATTTATAATATATTTCCGAAATATGTATTAAGTTGATGAATTTGTTTGAAGGAAAGAGCCTCATTTTATAATTGATGTGAGTGGAAACATAGAAATTACTCTATTTATTAATACATAATAAATATTTTATAGGGTTTATGTCTTCAATAAAGGTCTAAAAAATAATGGATATAACATTTATTAAAAAATATGTTTCTCAATTTTCCTTTTTATATGTTTTTTTCATTTTTAGTTAATTTAATTAAATATTTTATTCATAAACATATTTTTGGTCAAAATAAAATCTATTCATAACTCTACAATTAAAAACATCAAAAAAATATATAATTCAAATAAATTTTTTTCATTATATAATATAAATATTATATTCATCGATTTATTTCACGAATTATCTTAAAATATATAAAATTATATTTATTTTACTCTTTTTAATATCCTTATTTTTATTTATTTATTATTGAATATTTAAAACATCATTGTTTTGAAAGACATTTGGGTAATAATTTTTCGGATAAAATATATAAAATAAACATTCATGAAGAATATATATTTTTAGATTTCAATACACTATTTATGACCAAAATAATTTACTAGAAGAACATGCATTAAAACATTATTTTAATAAAAAATTATAACGTGACAACTTGACTTCCTTCTGAAATAAAATTTTATAAAGGCCTTAAAGGGATTCACATTTGTCCAAAATTTACCCAAATTGAATAAAAAAGAGAAAATAGTTAAAAGTTAATTATAATAAATCGTTTATCCAAAATATGGGTGAGTTAATAATTGGTAACATTTTAATTAAAAACATTGACTTTTTTGTTTATGATTGCACAAGAATTACACATGAATTGGGATAAGACTTATGTTATATAACTATATAGTTTAAAATTAATACCTAAAGACATCATTAATATTTAATAATCAAATTAAAATGTTGGAAAATAATTTGTAACACCCAATTATTATTTAAAAGTAACCAAACATGACATTGCCAATGTTGTGAAAGCATTGCTTCAGCACTAACAATAATTTTTATATATTTCATGAAATAAATGTTATCATCCATGTTATGAATAATTTTTGTACTATATATATTTTATAATCTCTTTATTTAGTCATTAAACGAATTTATTAAATTTTGAATCATATTTCTGTCTTCCTAAAATAATAAATACCATATTTTACAGAACGACTGTTTTCTCCAATTCAGAAAAAATTAAATGTTTTTTATAAAATTCAAAAATTCCCCACATACTAATTTTAATCATATTATTTCAAGTATAATGTGATTTTAAAATATGATTATTTATATTTTCAAATAAATTTTTTAATTTGAACATGAAAATCAATAAATTAACATTTTTTGAAGAAAATGTATTTCTATAGAATAAAATATCTTTAATAAAAATTATGATTTTGTTTTATAATAACATGCCAATAAACTCATGTTGAGTTGGAACATTATATTTATTTCATAAATAAATTATTTATATTCGTACCCTTCAATTTAATGGCTATGTTATAAAGGTTAGATAAAAGTATTTAATTGTTTATTTAATGACGATGTGGCATAATTTTTCCATTTAAAATCATGTTATGTTCTGGGGTAAATTATATAATTTTATGGGATTTCAAATTTTATAATAGAATCTAATATTTAATAATTATCATTAATGTCGATTTTGAATCAATTCCAGTAATTTGACATTAAAAACATTAATAAAAAGTTGGAATTCAAATCAATAATTTTCACTCATATATATACTGTTGTATTTTTCTAAAATATTCATGAAAAATAAGAATCCATTAAATTTATATTACATTTATATATTTTTATTATCATTAATTTTTTTATATTAAATAAATAATAATTACGTGTAGGTTTCTTAAGTATTTAATGTTTTCATAAAATTAATAAAAATTAAAAAAAAATTACCACAAATAAATTAATTTATTTTTGATTGAAATTAGTATTAATTCATCTCAAAATATTTCATTTATACCAATTAGAACACATAAATCATATTTAAATGCAAGTGGGTGATATTTATTCTAATTTCATTAAAAAATAATTTCATTTTTCAAAGTAATTGAAATGTACACCAAAATGATATTAAAATATATCTTCATGTAGTAAGGGTAGAATTATGTCCAGAAAATAGGTATTTCAAATAAAATATTTCATTTTAACCATTATCATTAATGTTTTACCCCCACCCCCTCAAAACCCAATTTGACCTTAGCCACAGTAAAGAATTTTTAATATTTTTAATATTCATGCTGAGAAAAAAATAAGTTCACCTTATAATATAATAACAATTATATTGATTCAATGTATGTAATAAATTTTAAAATCATTAATTATAAAAATTAGAAAAAATTTAATTTCATATTAATCAACAATATTCGATGAAAAATCAGTTTCCCAATAAGAAAATTTGTAAAATATTAGTAAACTTTTATATAAAAATTTAGAAAAAATTCATCACATGTTCTATATTATTTTAACATTAAAATTAATTATATATTTAAATATTATAAAACATTTTCAAAATTGAAATTATAAAAATGCACTATATGAAAAGGCATTTTGAATAAAAATTATAAATTTTTAGTATGCATCAAAACATTAATCATATCAAAAAAATCTCAAAGGAGAACTTAAAAAACATTGATGTTTATATTTTAACAATAATTATTATTCCAAATAAATTTTATTAATGTTTCAAAAATTATCTTATTATTTGTTCACAAAATGTAGTATACCCCATTTTCTCAGAAAATAGAATATTTGAAAAATATAAATAATTTTTTAAAATATAAGTAATTTTTTTCAATATTTCTTTTAGAAATAAAACCATTATTTTCAATATTATAAAATTGGATGTTCTTATTTTTACCTCTATGATTAAGTAATATTATATAATTCTAATATTCAAATAAAAATACTTCATAATTTGTTAATTTATGATGGTTTATGAAACACAAGATATTGAAAAATTATATTTAAATAAAAAAATCCAAATACTTTAGAGAGTTAAAATCTACCCCCTTAAATAATTTTTTTTCCACAATTTGAACATGGTCTATATTATCATTTTTTTAAATTATTATATTCTTTTGTGTAAAACCCACATCAAAAAAGGGTTAATAGAAAATCAAAATTAAAATTTTACAAGATAAATACAGCATTCTGGTGTAATGGAACACAAATAAGTTTCTAAATAGGATGAAATTAGTATTAAGTTAAGATATTAACATCGAAAAAATTATTTTCTGCAGATCATTGATAACAATAAAGTTTATTATAATGATAGTGTCAATGACAACAAAATATTAAACAAAATTGGTGATAGAATTACCATCAATTCAACTAAAATAAATGTAATTGGACAAAATTTCTTCTCAACATCCTTTTCTTATTGTGGAAAGAATGTTTCCTATAAAAATAGATAATAGACAAAATAAACATAAATTATTTATTCAAATTTCACAAGCACAGTCTCATAATTATGTTATGTTATTATTGATTTACATTTCACTTATTTTTCTATGAAATGAAAATTTTAAAATTAATATTTCATGCATGACTAACTAAAATTAAAATTTTAATAGGTCCTAATATATATAAAAGAGTGATAACTCATTATTTATAAATATATTTATCATGAAAAACACAATGTTTAACATAAGTTATATAATATAGATATACCCTTTAATGTTGAAATAATACAATAATCTCAAAAACTTCTTCCAATATTCGACATAAACTATTCGATGATTGGGAAACATTATGACCTATAAAAAGTTAATAAAAATTAAATAAGGCCTCATAATTTCTCAAAATCAACATAACATTCATCCCCCTAATATAAAAAATGTTTTTCTTAATTTTTACATACCAAACATGTGGATATAATATTTTAGGTATTCCCATAAAATAATTTAATCACATGAATTTCTATAAAATCTTATTAAAATCATAATTATTCATTAATCATTAAATAAAAAACAAATTATTTGATATAAATCATAGATCAAAATATGTTTAAAAATATAGAAATTTTAATTTAGCATACTATGTCCTCAAATCAATAAACAATTCTTAGATAATCAGTATTATTAAATTTATATTATCCATATCAATCATCTCATTTTCCCATCATCATTATCTTAACACTAGAAACCTAATCAAGGATATTTTATTGATAATAATTTTTTTCCATAAAATATTAAATTTTAATTTAATCCCTTTTATATTTTATCAATACCATTCAACATATTCATTGAAATAATTAATAAAAAAATTATAAATAATTTTTTATATATATTTCAAAATTCTGTAATTCTAATATATTGGAAATTCAATCATTCAATTTCATTCTTAAAACATTAACCAGGATTCATCATCTTATTCCTTAATATATCATTTCCTTCATATGAAAATTTTATTTTCATTGTAAAAAATAATAAATCACATAAATATGAATTTTATGCAATCATGAATCTTGGATTCAAGACTGGGATCCACCAATATTTGAGCACATAGGCCAATTTTCCAATCCAAAGTGCACTAGAAATTTTTGAGATGAATTCCATTGCATGAATCAAGGTCATCTAAAATTTTAAGATGCCAAAACACCCATCTCTAATCATTTATATTTTAAAAAATTGGGTATAGATTTCTTTTCAGTACATGGGTAGAAGATAAAATCCCAATCAGAAATAAGAAGAACATATAACATCAGATTTAGATTTTCATCCTTCAAGGATTTCACAAGATCCTCTTTAAATTTTAAGATGGTGTTGTTGAATCATTTTCTATTTTTAATAAGCATACAATAGTAAATTTATCATAATTTTCTAATTTTAACTCTGATATCCACATGAGACCATGGTTTCTCGCCTTTTTCATAAGTTATTTATCCATGTAGAGAATATTTAAAAAGTTAAAAACATTACTATTGATGGTACTAATTCTTGGACATAACAAAATTCATCCCCCTGTAGTAAACACATAACCCCACACTACTATCCCCCTCATAGAAAATAACATTGGCTATCCATGATGAAAAACTAGGTCAAAAAAGAAACATTTTATACAATATCATCTATTTGATCCCTGAATTATCATTATTCTGAGGGTTATATATGATAAGAATATATAAATGTAATAGATTAACTGGTCTATGTATAGATACTAATGAATTTTTACATTGATATTAAATCATTTATAAGAATAATAATTTCAATACAAAAATAAAAAAATTAGGATCATGATGGTTTATTGTCTTTGGAAATATAGGTACAGAAACAATTATGTCTTATGTGAACTACATCGTCCGCCTCAAAATAATTATTTACCAGGACCATCCTTTGATATATCATATATAATACCCATATTAATAACCTGATAAAGGATATAGATTTAAATTTTATCTTAGATGCTTGATAAGGTTAAACCAGGGAAATATCTATATAACCTAATCATAAGGGAAAGATAGTGTGAAAAAAGAAAATTAAAAACATACCATTTATGTCATAGATCATAAACATGACTCATCTAATAAATATTGGAAGTCCATAAGACACAAATAATAAATAAATAAATCATATTAATCCATGAGAGCATAAAATTGGATCAGGACATAGAATATTTGAATACACTCAAGCATAAGAAATGTTATGTCAAGGACATTCACTGACACATTAATAACATGATAGGCTTGGGATAACCACCCATGTACCTCCTTTCGTCTTGGGATACATCCCATGAAAATTCTTTTGATATTGGGATAACCTCATGTGTACCCAATTTAGATCATGGAATATCCCCACATGTAACCTTTGAGTTCATATAACATTAATAATTATTCAATGATTTGGAGGGAGATATAGGTTAAATCCATCACATAAAATATGTATTTTTTCTCAAAAAGATTATAAAACATACATAATATAATAAAATTGTGTATATAAATCAATTTCATAAACATTTCAACATATCATAACCCATTGAAAACAAATTAGTTTAAAAAAATTCAACATTTCATCAAAAGAATACCCCATGGAAAAGAATTGGGTTTTATAAACATATTTTCATGATTGAAATAGACCACTTAAAGAGATATTATGAAATGTACAAGTGGGTCATACCCCATGTAAATATTTTGTAATAGTAATGTAATCCATATATATAGAAAATGAATTTGGAAGATCACTTAAAATGTTTTTTTAAGGAAAATAGGCTTTCATAATTGAAAATCTCTTCGTAATAAAAATGTTATATAGAATAATTTTTAATGTATTATTATTTTAATATAAATACATTAATAAATTTAATTGGTAGTTAAATAATTGATCAGTTATGATAGCAGAAATTTTTTTCATTGTCTTACACATTAAAATAAAGATTCTATACACATTTCGGTAAAGTCCAAAAGATCCTTGTTTAGAAAATATCATGAAGATTTAATTTTAAAAAATGAAAAATTGAATCATAGGAAATTATTTCCATAAAAATCCATTGCATAATATTAAAAAACATTTTAAAATATTTATAGAAAATATTGATAATGATGAAGAAAGATTATCAACCGAAGAGATTAATAAAAGCGATTATTATTTAAAATAATATTTTCAACTATTGAGTATAAAAATAGGGAAAATTGAATATAATTAATTTATTTTAATACATTAACCATATAAAAATGAAAATTCATGAGTTTCATAACAAAGAGGACCTAAAATTTAATCATCAGAATCTCAATCATCAATAGTCCCAACAAATAATTAGATAGTAATGCAAAAAAATTAGCACATTGGTTTTTTAATCATAATACCCATGAAAAAAAGTATATTATATGGATATATAGATTCTATAATTTTTTCATTATAATTATAAAATATAATCATGGATAGTATATACACTACACAAAATAAATGATTGGTGAGGTATTTGTCCTATAGTAAAAATAGTGAGGCGATAGTTCCTCCCTAAATTGATAATATTTTTTATAATAAGAACAAATAATGAAAAAATAAAATGGAAACCTAAATTTTATACAAAAACTTTTTTTAATTAAGTAAAATATCAATTTTTCGGTATATATACCATAGAAAAGAAATAATTTTTCAACATAAAACATGTCCTTCAGAAATAAACGAGAGACAATAAATATCATACCTTATGTATTGAATTCATTAATAATCATTTTTACATAAATAATAATAAACATTTCTTTTTATACATATTTAAATACACATAGTAATATATTTCGGAAGATATATGATTTATATTAGACATTTTATTTCTAGTTAATTAACAATTCATTATTAAAATAACATTTCAGATAACAACTATATTTTTTTTGTGTTGTATTTTATTTTTTGTTTTTGGTCCATATAAGTTGATCTAGGTTACATCATATTCATATTGATAAAATGATATAAATATAATATATATTCATTATTTATGTATTATTTTTAATCCATTAATGTTACATACTGAAAATAAAATACACCATTCATGTAGACGGTAGGTATAACCTATGCATGGATGTTGATTCCATTTTATCAGAGGATATAATAAGTGAAATGTAAATAATATATCATAATTATATATTCATAATTATATCATATATATTAAATATATTCATTAAATCAATCATATCCTCAATCCATTTAAATTGTTTGTGAAAAATTACCAATATCACATCACATGTAATTAGTCTTCCTTAAACACCAGAGACTGTAATGCCCCGACCCTAGTTACCCAGAGTCTGTGCATTATTATGTAACATTGGAATAATCAAAAAATATCAAGTCTCGAAAGACAGATTACTTTAGTATCCTTGGAAACCCTAGATACATTCGTAAATGTTACATTACATCATAAAGTGTAAAAATACAATAACATAGTCTCCATTTTCCACACTCATATCCCCTTCTTACTATCCCTGCAGGTCATTCCTAAAATACTTCTTCACATCTTTGCAAAATTAAAACATTGAAAGGGGTGAGCTCAGATGCTCAATAAGTATAACTATATAGCGGAAGCTTTCATAAATAAAAATTAACATTTAAGGCAAAGTATAACTAAAACAAAAGCCTTTTAAACTTGAACATCAGCATAATATGGCAAAAATAAAATTATATAATTCAATTTACTTATTCTGATGGATATTCTATTAGTCAAATAATCACATGAAATATCAATAACCACTTTCATAATGATGGAATGCATAATGTCATACTATCATAACCACGTAGCCAAGGCCTTGTGCGAAGACTACAAATAAGATTTTGTCAAGCCCTAATGCCAAGACACTAGTTTGTCTCATGAGACCTACCGATGCATTGAGAATCTATAGTGGGCTCCACCCGTAACTTTTTATGTTCAATGCATTCCCCAAATGAACATGTTTAAACATATCATAATCCATAAAATAATTGTATCACATAAAACATGCATATAGGAAACATTAAATTTCCACATTTCAATCACAAGATATCAATACAATACATTGATATAATAAAACACTTTCAAAACCATTTTCAATACCAAAATAAAAAACATTGTAATTATTTTTAATTTAAAAAAATGTTAAGGATTGTAGAGGAAGCTGAAACTCAAATAATGGTCACGGCGGCGGAGAAGTCATTGTCGCTGCATACGTACGACAAAAAAAAACAATCACATTTGTCTTTTAGTAAAATGATTCATATAAAAAATATTCCTTATAAATAAATTTAAAAGTCAAAGGGGTTTACACACCGTATAAAAGAAGGTTCTGTATAAAACAAAATATTCCTTAATGAAAGAAGATTGAGACGAAGTCCCTTACAAATATAATTTTTTTAAATATAATAGATCAATTATGTGTATTCACTATATTTACACATAAAGAAAGTAATAATACAAGACAGGACATAAAAATATCATGACATAATTTGAAAGCAGGAGATTAATCCAAAGAACGGAAATTGGGTTAAGAAGTTCCCTTACCTCTTGTCTGACCTGACTCGATCATTCTTTAAACACCTGAATAATAAACAAGATTTAATTTCTACATGATTAAGAACCTTTTTCAAGTTCATTATTCCTTTTATATAACTTATTATCATGTTATGAACATTATGTAATTATTTAAGTTAATAATAGTCGTTTTGTCAATTTGTGGTACTTGAGACAAAAATAAACTTCTTATAATTAAAAGTTATTCTTATGTTAAAATATACATCACATCCAGAATTATATTCATGATTTATATATCATATATATCATATATATCCAGTATATATATATGAATTTATAATTTTTCATAACATTTAGTGGTATGAAATGAAATGCACCGTTCATGGAGACGGTAAGCCGTACGTACGCATGAAAGCTACATTCATTTCTATTCCGTATTTAATGGAATGAAATCATAATGATATAAAGATATATTATAATTACAGTATAATATCATATATAATATCATTTTCTCCATCCTTTATACATCCCACATATGGCATTAACGATTCAAATCACTTTGAGGGGGCAGTAGTCCGCACTTCCTAAAATGAAATTATCGCGTTTACACATAATAGAAATCATAAAGGTATTCCATAAATTAGAAATAAATAAGAATTAGGAAAGAATAAAAATAATATATATCATATATAAATATAGTGAAATCTTAATGGCCACCATGAGAGGTTTGAAATGAAGATTGAACAATCATCGTTTCGTGAGGCAGAAATTCGCCAACCACAGAAATAGTATGTTATTTAACCATTATACGAAGGTGTGTGTAAGTTTAAATCCAATAATTCTCATAAAAACATCCTAGTATATTTATTATACTATTTTTGTTACAAAATAAATGAATAAAAAGAGTTTAAGGGGTTGGAGAAGAAAAATAAGACAAAATAACCTAAGAGAAGACATTATCTTAAAATTGGGTAACTCTTTTTGATTTGAGCCAAAGGATTCCTTGGGAAGAATTCTGCCCAAAGTGAGGCTTATAGGAATAAGAGAGGGAAGTTGAGAGAGTATTTGGGCAGAGGATGGACTTTCCAAATGGATTTAATGGTGTGAATAAGGTGGTAGTGGTGGGGGCCTTTTATAAGAGGAGAGGAGGGGCACTCTTGGAATGTCATGAAATGTTACATTATTAGGAAATGATTTTCGGATTTTAAAGTTCTTACAATTATATATTTCGAAGATATGGTGATAAGGGTTCAAAATATACTCACACAATAGGTTTTTTACAAGATTATGTCTTATATTCTACATTATATTTTCATTTTATTTAAATCGTTAACCAATGAGGTAATCTTTGCATCATCATTGTGTCATAAAACAATTTAATTTATTTAATGTCTAAAAATTATAAAAAAAATACCATGATGTAGGAAATCCTTTTAGCTTTCCAATTAATATTTATAGTCTAAAATTTAAATTATATAACCCCATGTAATAATTGTTTTTGTAAAATAACACATGTTTGTGACAATTTTATTTTTACTTTAAATAAAAAGTTATTAATGTCATTATCTTACCCAAGTGGCTCAATGGGGCCCCCAGGTTGACCCATGTATTTTATTGGTCTTCCATGACTAATAAAATAAGTGTAGGACATGTTTCAAGGTAATTTCATATTATTATAACATCATTTTTACCTTAAATTTCACTAATTACCTTCAGTCGCGATTAATAAAACTTAAAAGATACTATTCACAAAAAAATATTTTCATCTTATTAAAACACAATTTTCTTCCTAATGAAAACCATGTATGTTGGATTTTTTAAATTCAATACATATAAGTGGTAATGTTTCATTTATACAAAAAATTAGTTTTTAAACTACCACTTAGTGGTTTCACTATTCATCAAAAATTGATGTTTTTCAGAAAAATACCAGAAATTCACTCTAAGCTATATTTGATATTCCAAATTCAAAAATTATGTCTATTTTACAAAATTAAAAACATATAAGTTGAATTAAATATTTTAATAATTAATTCTTGTTGTCACAACAAATAGCATGTTTTTAAGAAACAATACGTTTCAAAAGATTGACAATTGTTTATATCCAATTTCAAAGTGAAATTATTTATAATGACAACCATTGGATAAAAGGGTAAAAATATATTCTAATTATACATTCAAACAAATCAATAGTAAAATTTATCACTGTAAATTATTTTGATTATAAAAGTTGTTTTTAAGAATTTTCTCTATTCATAGAAAATTGGATGTTCACAGAAAATTACAAAAATTAAACTTAGGATAATTTTGATAATCCAAATACAAAAATGAAGTTCATTTTGAAATATAAAATTTATATTATTTCAAAAAGTTGGTATTACTATTCGTAACTACTACATTGATTGGTCGCGGTGTGTTAGAATCTCGAACTTGGGTACAATGCAAGCTATAGCATTATTGAAAGAGATGTGTATCGTGGAAGCTTGGCGTGTTACATTCTCCCCTCCTTCAGTAAATTGCGTCCTCACAATTTGAAAATGTTTGTCGAAAATAAAAGGATGAAAATAGAAAATACCTTTGTGAAAACCCACATCGGAAATACGATTAATAAAATTTAGCCTTAATAAGAGGGAAAGGGAAATGGAAAAAGTCACCACCAAATTATGATCTCGATTAGTAGAACATTGGTGGCAATTGGAGACATATAATTGGAGAAAAAACGTAAATATTTTTAGGGAGTGATTGAGTTCATCAATCACAAACTTCTGTAAAATTGAGGTCCTCAAAGCCTTCAATCTATGGTGATTTAAATTATCATCAGTTCAACAAAACATAAAGTATTAGGATAATGCATTTTTTTGTTTTAATATCCCTTTCATAAAGTTTAAGAATTAATTTATTCATATAATAAGAGATAGGTATATATATATATGCTTGACAAGTTGAGTTTCAACCTTCAACTAAATTCTACCACAAACTCATCCTTCACTCAAAAAGATTATAGAATTCAAAAATATTATTTTTATCTTAATCATACAAGGTTCAAAATATTAACACTTACAATTAAGATTAGGAAAATTATTTTATAATAACTAGGGACTTCATGTAGGCTAGTGGTAGGTAATAAAGGCCTATCGCACTATAGTTGTGGGTTCAATTCCTGCAGCTTTGTCCGACGCGACGGGTTGTCCCCCAACCTGCAAGTTGTCCTTTTCCTAAAACTATAGTATTATAATATTACAAAAATAATCTTCAGAAATGTTTTAACCTTAAATAATACTATCCAATGTTCAACTTAATCCATTCCAACCTTTATAGTTATCCAAAATGCTTCTATCCCAACTCACAGTCCAAATTTTATAAGGAATGTAAACACAATGAAGATCCTTTTTGCCGCATAATAACATGTAAACACCTTCATAATGTATTCTTTTAAAACACTGCAACATCCTGAATTACCATAAATCTCCTTTTATTACATTCATGATCTCTTATTCCTTATAAAATACTAGATATACTCCTTCTATCCAAAAATGTATGAAAATCATTAATCAGTCTCAAGGAAGTCAAGAATATCAAATATAATTTTTCCAAATCAATCTTGTATTATTCCAAAATCACTATCTCAGTATCAGAACCATATTATGGTTTATATTTCTCTCAACCATATATTTTCCAAAAATTTAACCTTCTATTGAGTCACTTTTCATGGTTCGACACAATCTGAAGTCCTTGATGAAATAGTACTGCAGTACAATCCTTATATACTCCATAATTATTATAACCAGTACATCATTGATACAACACTCAAATGACATAATTCTTTAATAACAACATAAGAACTCTAATCATTCCTCCTCATCTGTGGTAGTATCATAACTTGATTATTATCCAATAACATCATTTGGGGCATACTCTGATGATTTGGACATTGGTTTGCGTAGTGTCCCCACTCCTTGCAGATAAAGCATTCTACATTTGAAACCTTTTTCTTACCCTTACAGTCACGCACTTGGTGTCCTTTTTCTCCACACTTATAACAATCTCTCTGTCGCTTCAGGAAAGTTACAAGTTGTTTCTTCCCACAGTTATCACATATTGGAAAATTCTTCTTTCCCCTCGTCCCTTTATCCATCATTCTCTCTTCCATCCTTTTCTTCTCTTGCTTCACTTAAAATCCATAGGAATCAGATAATTCTTTACTTATCTTATTAACACATGATACTATTTCATCATGTGTTGAGAACACATGGGAGACTATTTCCCTTCTAAATGTTGGCTTAATACCATAAAAGATATGATCATTCTTACTCTTTGGATCATACGTATTGCTGGAGTTCACATTCCTTATACAGGGAACCATTTCTATACAATGGCATAAACTAGGTTAGTTTATGAATTTCAATGAATAATTCAAAACTTGTAAAATACTTAACGTAGATTGACCAGTTTATGGATGTAATCCATAATAATAAAAATGTTTTTTTTGAGGATGTATATACTCATAAACTCTTCATAGTGGTTTGTAAAAAATGAGAATTATCTTAAGCATATCCCCCAGGAGTGTCGTAACCAATAGTGAAACAAGGCCCATTGTCGTGCAGCAGTTCCCGTTCGAGTCTAGTTCAAAGTTGTGTTTTTGGGTTTTACCCCTAGGTACATCTGTGCCAGAGCCGCCTCTACCTGCTCATATCCAGACAGTGATGTATTGCTCGGAAAACTCACAAAATCTCTATAATACAAAAATTCTAGGAAGATATTCTATACTAATCCTCAAATTTTACCTTAGTTATATGTTCTTTAATCAGACTTTATCAAAATATAGCTTCCAAGGTCAGTACTAAACTGCCTCTGATACCAACTATAACGTCCTGACCCCATTTACCCAGAGTCGGTGCATTATTATGTAACATTGGCTTGATCCCAAAAGAACATGTCTTGAAAGACCGATTAGTTTAGTATCCTTGGAAACACTAGATACATTAGTAAATGTTACATTACATCAGAAAGTGAAAAACTGCAATAACATATTCTCCATTTTCCACACTCATATCCCCTTCGGACTATCCGTGCTGCTCATTCCAAAAATACTTCTTCACATCCAGAAAAAATTCAAACATTGAAAGGGCTGAGCTCAGATGCTTAGAAAGGATAACAATATAGCGGAAGATTTCATAAATAAACATTTACTTTTAAGGAAATGTATAACTAAAACAAAAGCCTTTTAAACTTTAACTTCAGCATAATATGGAAAAAAATTGAAATAATGCCATTTACTTATTCACATGGATATTGTACTAGTCGAATAATCACATGAAATATCAATAACCACTTTAATAATGATGGAATGCATAATGCAAGACTATCATAACCACGTAGTCATGGGCTCGTGCCAAGACTACAAATAAGATTTTGTCAAGGCCTCGTTCCAAGACACTAGTTTGTCTCATGACACCTACCGATGCATTGAGGAGCTATAGCGGGCTCCACCCGTCACTTTTTTAGTCCAATGTATTCCTCATATGAACAGGTTTAAACATATCATAATCCATAACATAATCGTATCACATAAAACATGCACAAAGGAAACATAACATTTCCACATTTTGATCACAAGATTTCAATACAACACATTGATATAAAAAACCACTTTCAAAACCATTTTCAATACCAAAATAAAAAAACTTTTTAATTATTTTTCATTTAAAAAAAATACAGCATGTAGAGGAAGCTGAAGCACATATAATGGTCATGGCGGTGGAGATGTCATTGTCGCCGCATACGTATGACAAAAAAACATTCCTTTTTTCGTTTAGTAAAATTATTCGTATAAAAATGATTCTTTTTGAGTAAACGTAAAATTCAAAGGGGTTTATACACTGTATAAAAGAAAGTTGTGTATAAAACAAAATATACCGCAATGAAAGGATATTGAGACAAAGTCCCTTACAATGATAAGTTTTTTAAATAAAATAGATATATTATGTCTATTCACTATGAGTACACAACAATAAAGTACAAATAAAAGATAGGACAAAATAATATCATGACATAATTTGAATGTTGGAGATTAACCCAAAGAATAGAAATTGGGTTAAGAAGTTCCCTTACCTCTTGTCCGACTTGACTCGGTCGTTCATTAACCTCCTGAATAATAAACCAGAGTTAATTTCTACTTTCTTAAGAACCTTTTTCAAGTTAATTATTCCTTTTATATGACTTATTACCATGTTATGAACATTATGTAATTATTTAAGTTAATAATAGTCGTTTTGTTGATCTTTGGTACTTGAGACAAAAATAAACTTCTTATAATTAGAAGTTGTTCATGTGGTGAAATATCCATTATATCCAGAAGTATATTCATGACTTAGATATCATATATATCATATATATATATAATATATATATGAATTTATAATATTACATAACATTTATAGGTATGAACTGAAATGCCCCATTCATGGAGACGGAAAGTCGTACGTACGCATGAACGCTACATTCATTTTTATTTCGTATTTAATGGAATAAAATCATAATTATATAAAGTTATATTATAATTCCAGTATAATATCATATATAATATCATTTACTCCATCCTTTATACATCCCACATATGGAATTAACATTTCAAATCACTTTGAGGGGGCGGTAGTCCGCACTTCCTAAAATAAAATTATCGCGTTTACCCATAATGGAAATCATAAAGGTATGCCATAAATTAGAAATAAATAAGAATAAGGAAAACTTAAACATAATATATATCATATATAAATAGAGGTGGATCTTAATGTCCACCATGAGAGGTGTTAAATGAATATTGAACAATCATCGTTTCGTGAGGCAGAAATTTGCCAACCATAGAAACAGTATGTTCTTTAACCATTAGACGATGGTTTGTGTAAGTTTAAATAAAATCTTTCTCATAACAACATACTAGTATATTGAAGATACTGTTTTTGTTACAAATTAATGGTATAAAAAGAGTTTAAGGGGTTGGAGAAGCAAAATAAAAAAAATAACATAAGAGAAGACATTACCTTAAAATCGGGTAACTCTTTTTGATTTGAGACAAAGGCTTCCTTGGGAAGAATTCTGCCCAAATTGAGGCTTCTAGGAGTAATAGAGGGATGTTGAGAGATTATTTGGGCATAGTTTGGCCGAGCCAAATGGCTTTGATGGTGTAAATAAGGTGGTAGTGGTGGGGGCCTTTTATAAGAGGAGAGGAGGGACACTCTTGGAAAGTCATGAAATGATACATTATTATGAAATGATTATCGGATTTTAAAGGTCCCAAAATTATATATTTCTAAGATAAGGTGATAAGGGTCCTACATATACTCACCCAATAGGTTTTTAAAGTCTCTAAGTCGTAGATTCTACATTATATTTTCATTTTATTTAAATCATTAACTAATGAGGTAATCGCTGCATCATCATTGTGTCATAAAAAAATTTATTTTATTTAATGACTAGAAATTTTAAAAAAATTACCATTATGTAGGAAATATTTTTATATTTCCAAAAAATATTTATAGTCTAAAATGTAAATTATATAACCCCATGTAATAATTGTTTTAGTAAAACAACACATGTTTGTGACAATTTTATTTTTACTTTAAATAAAAAGTTATTAATGTCATTTTGTTACCCAAGTGGCACCATGGGGTCCCCAAGTTGACCCATGGATTTTATGGGTCGGCCATGACTCATCCAATAATGTTAGGACATGTGTCAAGGTAATTTCATATTATTATAAGATCATTTTTACCTTAAATTTCACTAATTACCTTTAATCGCGATTAATAAAACTTAAAAATTACTATTCACCAAAAATTATTTTCATCTCATTGACACACCTTTTTCATCCTAAGGAAAACCATGTAGGTTGAATTTTTGAAATTCAATACATAGAAGTGGTAATGTTTCATTTATACAAAAAATTAGTTTTTAAACTACCACTTAGTGGTTTCACTATTCATCAAAAAATTGAAGTTTTTCAGAAAAATACCAAAAATTATCTCTAAGATATATTTGATATCCCAAATTCAAAATGATGACTACTTTACAAAATTCAAAAAATATATGTTCAATAAATTAATTTAATAATTAATTCCCGCTGTCACAACAAATAGCGTGTTTTTCAAAAACAATATGTTTCAAAAGATTGACAATTGTTTATGTCCAATTTCAAAGTGAAATTAATTCTAATAACCACCATTGGATTAAACGGTAAAAATTTATTCTAATTATACTATAAAACCACTCAATATTATAATTTATCACTATAAATGATTTTTATTAAAAAAGTTGTTTTTAAATATTTTATCTATTCATAGAAAATTGGATGTTCTCAGAAAATTACAAAAAATTCAACTTATGATAATTTCGATAGTACGAATACAAAAATGAAGTCCATTTTGAAATATGAAATTTATATAATTTCATAAAGTGGGTATTACTATTCATAAATGCTACTCTGATTTATTGCGGTGTGTTAGAATCTCGAACTTGGGTACAATGCAAACTATAGCATTATTGAAAGTGAAGCGTATCGTGGAAGCTTGGGGTGTTATAGAGACGTTGTGTAATTCTACTAGAGTGTAACCTAAGAATATATATGTTATATTATAATGTAATAATTATAATTTTCTCATAAATACTATATATTGAAATTTTAAACACATCATTATGTTTAGTCATAAAACGTATTTGTGGAAAATGAATTATATTGGTTTGTGCGGTGGAAGACTGTCATACAAAATATGGACAATTTCATTCCCATTTTGATGGAAGTAAAAATTAGTATTTTTTACTCAATACATATAATGAAAATCATTAAATTTTACTCAATGGTGTAACAAAATATTAATTATTATGATTAGAATAATGGTGGTGAAATGAGGAGTAAAAAGAAATAACTTAGTGTCGACAATTTAAATCTCTTAAAACATATTCAATATGGTATCTTGTTATAGATACTAGGGTGGATCATTTTTTAAGAATATTTTCACAAAACAACCAGGGTCAAAAATGGACCAGTCACCCAAGCCAGTCTATGGAAAGTCTTGAAGGGAAATCCCGATCCCCACGGGCTGACAACTTGTGTCGAACATCAAAACTAACAAGTGGGAACAATTTTTCCTACAATTGAAACACAGCTTAATAAAAACAAAACATACAATAATATTGAAAAATGCAATGAAAAGAGAAAAAAATAACCTATATATACTACCTAATGACATACTAGGTCACTACCCATCTTAGAACCATGATCACAGAAAGAGCGACTGAAGACATGATGAACCTGAAACTAAAAATATAGAGTATGTGTGAGTGCCGAGATGCTCAGTCAAAATGCCAAATAAACCACCACTGATTCCCAAAATCTAAAATATAAAATCATTTGTAGAAAATATAAAAATAGGATATATAAAAATATTGATTTTTTCACTCCTTTAACAAAACTGGTAATGATCTTTTACTTTTTGAAACAACCCCTTGGTTCTATTTCATTTTTCTAAATTAATTACCCATGCATAAAACGCATTGAAATTAAATATTTGTAAATCTAAATAGAACCAAAAAAAGATCAATATTATAAAAATAAATGTAAAAGTGAATTGACATATAATAAAAAAAAGTGTCAAACTGATGAACGTAAAGTAACCAGAGAGAACCAAATATGGGAAAGGCCTTGTGGGTATTAGAAATCCCCAGTCCCTAGATCTTTGTGTCTAAGTGAAACATGGAATAGAAACCATGACCCGTAGTAATAGATTCTTAGAAACCACATGATTCAGTAAATATTAGCATAGAAACCACGACCCTCAGTCTTTCATAATTTTAGTTAATTTCGCAGTCTCCAATACTGGTATGTGAAATAGGGTCGACGCCACCCCTAGATCACTATCCCACTAGTCTAGTCCTCCACGATACATGTGCTATCCTATTTCTTATCAAAAATGAATTATGTTCATAGAGAGAGCATATCATAGAGACAATACACGCTAAAACACAATGAATTCCAAGATACCATTTAAAACAATAATTTTACAAAGCACTTTAATTTGTCACCTAGTTGTTCACACTATCAATATGACATAAGGTGCCATCTGAGACTTTAATACCATCATTCCAATATACCAAAAAAATAATTCAAACCAATTTTTTTCAAAAATCCATTTCCAATTCCAGGTTCAAAACACACTACATACATAAAAACGGAAAAACAGGCCTTCATGTAAATGAATTGTCAAACCACACTTCAAGGTGACAAACACTTCAGTTTTTAAAAAACACATTTAACAAAATCATTTTTTTCACAAAATACACTTCAAAACTAGGAATGTTTTAGTAAAATATTTTATTATATAGAGGACACATTCAAAATTAAAATAAATTTGTAAACAGGATTGGACAAGTTTTGAAAGTTAATGGGAAACCAATCTTTAAGAGGTGCAACCCATTTCACCAGTGACATATACATATATACATTTAAAAATATAACATGAATATGGGAACACAATTTATTTAACGAAAACTGAGAAATCCTGGAATTAAAACTATTGGCGTGAGCATAAAGGACTTACCTTAAAAAGAAAGTGGATCAAGCCGAGGCACTTTAGCTCTTGAATATTTTGAAGACAACTGGCCACACTAGCACACACAAATATTCTCATATATATATATATAGCCTTAATAAAATGTACTTATTGCCCACACCATGAGGTAATATATTCAATGAAGATATATATATATACATATACACAGACGTACCAATGAATGTTTGTGTGCGCACCACCAAAGAGCCACCTCATCTTTAATTAATTAACATATAATGAATAACATCATTTAGAAAAAACATACCATTTTAAAATACAAGCCGTATATTTATTTCAAAACCAAGACCCAAAATGCACAATGCACTCAAAATTCAAAATGGTCTACTACCCTTACACACACAAACACAATTAAAAAACTATTTACAAATCCATATCATAAGAAAATATGAAACTTGCATGTCATGCCAAAGGGCCCTTAATACCAATCATTGGTCATAAATAACACCACGATCCAACCGGGCATATATTTTTAGTTCACATTTCAAACCTTCCATAAAATCCACACAAAGGATAAAACCAAAATATTGTTGCCAATAATATGCTGAATTTATTCATTTCCAAAAAAACAATCAACTATTAAAACAAACAAAAAAATTTATTATCAATTTTACCAAAATACAAAAAAAAATTATAACCAATTACTTAATCAACCCAACCATTTCATGAAAACCACCATTTTACACAAAACAACCCATTACCATTTTACACATACCAAAACCACATGAAAACACTTTTTTTACAACTTATGTAAATCATGAAACACAATGGGATTATTATCCGAAAAGCACATAATATGTCCAATAATTTTACTTGGACCAACCCCTTCCAAACCAACACACAAGTATGTTTGTAAAACCCCTAATATTTTTTGTTACATTTCTATTAACTAAATTTTATTCATCTCTGTGTTCCTTTGAAACAAAACTAGGTTATTAAAGAGACATTCAAAACCTATCCATTAAATATAAATTTTCCACTTTTATTATTTGAATTTTGAAAAATTGTAATCTAGAGTTTTGATCAATATGTTATTTAGAGTCTGATAGAATTAACTTGATTTTCAGTGAATAGTAACCTACCCTTATGAATATTAACCTACCCTTATGAATATTAACATACCCTTATGAATAGTAATAAGAATCATATGAATGGTATCCATACCCTTGAGGGAATAAATGAATTTAGACGCCTTAAGAAATGAAGATGAATATTTTATGTGTTTATATATTTCAATTAAATAATGATTTAATTAAATATTTAATTAATAATATTTAAAAACTTATTTGAGAAAAATGGACTTCATTTTTAAATTCTACATGTTGAAAAATGGTTAGAGTGAATTTTTGGGATTTTGTTAAATTACATAAATTTTTGATGAATATTAAAATTAGATAATTCACTATAATTTCTATATAATGGATTAATTGAGTCATCGATGATGATCTGATGATGTAAGCCCAATTTATTAGGATTAACATGAATATATTACTATTATGGGTCATGGAATAATCAGTATTGGTTTTATTGAGAGAAAATAATAAATTGATGAATTTTATATTAAGAAAACTCCTCTCTCCTCCACTATAAAAACCCCCCACACTCCCACATCTCATCACTTCTCTCAAGCCTTGTGTCATGCCAATATTCTGCCCAAATCACTCACCAATATCCTCACCCACGTCCCAATGCTCTTAGGCTCTTCAAAATTCCTAAACCTCTACCTTTAAGAGCTTCTCAAAAGAGGAAGTCTCAAGAGGTAAATTCCACTTTCAAATCTCTTCTTTTCTTTTAAGTTCTTTTATTTTTGTTTCTTTCGTCACCTCCCTTCACCAAAATAGTATGATAAATCCAATAAAATACATGTACTGTAATTTTTTCTTGCTAATTCTATATATATTTCTTTATCCTCTCTCCATTACTCACATTTATTTGAAACAAATGAAAGCAACATTTTAGATGTGCTAATTTAGCACATTCATGTACAAGAGTTTATCAATTTCTATTATAATCATTAATTCTGGTCATGAAAACGTTTGTGTTATGGTTGAACCATATTATTATTTTATATATACTATTTTTAAATCTGTAATTATTTAGTACAAATGGTATTAATTTATAAAGAAAAACTGGTTCATTGTAATCGAACCCACAATTTAAGCAAAATGGTTATAACTATGGTTATAAAATATTTCAACTCAAATCAAAGTAACCCAAATTAAATTTAAAACCATTTAATCCCCTGGACATTAACTTATAGTAAATACCTTCATTTCTAGACAACCACTTCCATCTTTCATATTTATCCAAACATATTTATAGTTGAACCGATCTTTTAAAACCAAGTAAACAAACGAGCCCATGAAATGAAATTGAACCCTATAAACGATCAAAAAGGCCTAGAATAAACTAGAAAGAATTATAATAAATAATTTACATATAAAAGAGTTTATGGACTTATGAATTAATAAGCTTTTTTTTATTCAGGTCTTTAATAACAAGTCAACAACACCATCAAGCATAAGGTAAGGGATTTCTTAACTTAATTTTTATTCTTTGAGTTAAACATCTATTTCATTAGTTACATTGATCTAAGAATATGTGTGAATGACCTATGATTGTTGTAAACAATATATCCACTTATATTTTTTGGATTTCTATTTGTCACAGATAAATATTTCATTGATTTATCGTCACTCTAATGACACAATCTTTGTAAGGGGTCCTCTTTCTAAATTTTATTCAATAATCCCCCTATGTTGTGTGATTTTTTTTAATTTCTAATATTGGGGAATGTTTTATCACCTTTCCCATACATCCCTTGTGGAATATAAATAATGTTATACCCCTTTAACTCTCATTAAGACCTTTCAATAACACATGATACCATGACGAAAAGATTGTAAGAGGTTTTCTCATCTCACCTTCAATTCTGTAGGATTTTCATTGTTCTCCTCTTATTTCTTATATGTAGTATATGCGTACTACCATTTGATTTATCTTATCCTGATTATATTTATATTCATGGTTTTATATGATTAATTTTGTGGTTAGTAACATTTTTTCATATGAATCAATTGATTACTATGCGGTAACGAGCATTTTCTCAATTTTCACATAGTTGTGACTTACAGTGTATTCTGCACCTACTATTTCTTATGTAGTGTACATACATTCCATTTGAGATCACCTTTAAATTTAAAATATATTCCATTTAAATTTCCATATTCTTATAACATGGATATGATTATTGTCAAGAAGTATACCACTTTACATACGGTATTTATTTTGAATGTCGTTTTGACTATGGAAACGTTGATGAATTTGTATCCTCTATTATATAAGGATAATGTAAATAAATATTTATCTTTTATTGAATCGATTTATAAAGAATCATTTGGATGTAGAGGTGGGTGTGGCCCACTATAGCCCCTCGATGAATCGGTAGGTCTAATGAGACAAAAAAGTTTGGTGACAAACCCTTGGGGTTTGTTTACAAAAACCAGACGGGTTTCTACCCATAGAACTAAACCATTTTAAATGTATTATGGTACATGTTCTAGATACATGACATCCAATTAATAATAATTCACTTTATTAATTATCATTTATTACCATCCATGATGTTTTCACTGTGACACATCTATGGATGCAGTTTCATTCTCCGTTTATTAATGGCATGAGTTTTCATTTATTCACTATGTCTTATTGATTATGTCAAATTGTTTACAAATAATATATTATTTTATTTATTATTCTGCTATTTTTAACCCTTACCGAGCATTTGAGATCACCCATTTCATTGTATACCATCTACATGTAATAAAGAGATGATCATTTATTGAGTTCTTGTGGTTGTAGTGATTAGATTTTGTTATGCATTATATTTTTTAAACATTTCCAATGTAATTTGTGTTACATCTATGAATCTAGTTTATTCAAGACTACTAAAATGATCATTACATCAGTATTTTCATTCCTTGTATCCATGCCAATATCACAATTAATAAACTGGCTTTTGTCTAGTGTTCTTGGGGTGTTACAGTTGGTATCAGAGTAAGTTTAGTAGGAAACATAGAAACTAGATTTAGAAAACGTATATTAGGGATGAATTTCTATGATACTCCTTTGTGGATAAACATACAAGAATGTCCTGTTATTTTGGTAAGGAATAAATTATGTGGATATTTCATGAAATGAATCCATTTCTGGATACGAGCAGGTAGAGGCGGCTCTGGTACAAATGTATCTAGGGGTAAAACCGAAAAACACTTCTTTGAGGTGGACTCGAATGGGAACTAGTACACAACAATGGGCCTTGCTGCACTCTTGGTTTGGACACTCGTCAGGGATATGCTTTGGATAATTCACATTTTATTTACAAGCCATTATGAGGAAGTTTAATATACATTATCCACAGAGGATTTGTTTTGGATAACTCTAGAAACCAAAACTGATCAATGAAAAACATACTTAAACAAGACTAAGAGCGATGTTCTATTAATTTTCAGATAGAAAAAAACTACTTGTCTTTTGTATTTTCCAATAGAATTATTATAGACTATAGTGGGAAAATCATATGTAAAAAACTACGAGACTTTAGGAAATAATTGTTTATGAGAAAAATCCTCTATCGAGTATCCAACTCTCCACGGGTACTCCAACTTCACCATAGAGCATGATTTGTCTATTACCTCATGATGAACGCACAATTGACATCCAATGTATGAAAATGGTAATACTGAGAGGGTATATATAAATGTTTTAACCTAGATAATAATTTCTTTTCTCTTGAATACTTTGAGGAGGCACACAAGGGGGCGACCTCCGGGAAGCATATCTATGTCAGATTTTGACCTACGAACTCTGTGATCGAGTTGTGGACTTTGAAGCCCTTGTGAAAGAGACTACCAATTTGAATTATCAGCATCAAGTTAATACTGATGTAGCTCAAATTGATACCATACATGGTTCTCTCAATCTTAATTCTAGATTTCCACACACAGTTGACCCTAGTTGCACACTTTCCATCTGGACCATGGAGATAGAAGAATTTAGAATCACTTTTGGGATCTGTTTGACTGAAAACCGGGGAAATCCCCAACATCGGTGGAATCTATGAGTAGTCATCTTAGAGGATGTCAGGAAGTTTGTACTAGTTTTTTGTGAAATGGTGTAATAGATTGCATAATTTCAGGGGTTTTAGAAATCATGTCTATGTGAATGATGTTGTATTATTTGTTTTGATATATTTTTATATAAAACAATATCTTTGCTTAAAATAGATTTTCATACAGAAAAATGATTTACTAA
Source organism: Viscum album (assembly GCA_963277665.1). Classification (NCBI taxonomy): domain Eukaryota; kingdom Viridiplantae; phylum Streptophyta; class Magnoliopsida; order Santalales; family Viscaceae; genus Viscum; species Viscum album. Next base: position 2,079,442,791 of record OY728137.1, on the reverse strand, counting down.
ATCTTTTCATATAGATGATATGAGTCAACAAACCAAAATTTTATCACTACCTACCAAGTTGTTAGAGACTATAATTTTCAAGACATTCTATGAAGAGTACCATCCCTATGCCAACTTACGTCTGACTTGTAAACTACTCCATCAGGTATCGAATCATCCAAACATTCTCCATCTCTACCAAAGAAGCAATCTGTTCAATTACCGTATTGAACATGCACAATTTTCTGCATATAGGAAAATAGGGAACTATCATGGTGCTCTTTTTCTTTGTTTCACTTTTGCTGATAACTACAGAGCTGTGGGGGTGAATTTCTAGAAGTTGCTATGGATGGTGACTATCGAGCGACCTAACTATTCCAGGCCCTGAGTTTTAGTATGTATAGAGAAATTTACGACATCAATATCTTCAATAATGACGTGGTGCATGGGAATTATAAGGATTTAGCCCATGTAGAAATTTCTGACCTCCACACTTCTCATGCTTATCTGGGGAAGCCTAAGTGCTATAGGCATAGATTCGACCCTAGCTGTCTGTAGTGTGTCTGGGATAAGGAAATAGAGCAGATGAATACTACCTTAGGAATCTACATGAGTTCTTCAGCACATTAGATTAAGTGGTGTTCCCAATAAAGGGACTTCGGGAGTGATTTCTGTCTACTGTTGGTTATGGTTCTGGGAGATTGAAACCATTTAACTGGTTTTGTGGATTCGTGTATTGGGGGACTGGGGAAACCATTAGCCATGTTTTACTTTTTGAACCAATTTCTATATAATAATATAACAACTTGTCTCCCCTTTTTGTTATCATTCCATTATATATAATTTTGAATGAGTATCACAAAGTGAACTTTGATAATAAATTATCATATGGAAGGACAACCCATATGTTATCTCTTCCTATAGAGGTATTGTAGATTATTATGATCAAAACATTTGAAGAGGAGTACCTACCTCTAACAAACTTGCGAACAATGTGTAAAAAACTATATGAAGTGAAAAATAGTCCAAACATTCTACACACTTGTCAAGGTAATGATTCCATTTACTACCGCATTGCCATGACACAATTGGCCGAGTATAGGCGAAGAGGAAAATACCATGAAGGGCTTTTCCTATGTTTCACCCTATCCTGAAACTACATGTCCATTTTATGTTTTCAAGATGCAACAATGGAGGTAAACCTTTCTATAGCCTACATGTACCAACTACTCAGTTTTATCCTATATAATAACATCTAAGACATAGTTGTTCTCAGTCGAGACATAGTTCGACAATTTCTTCGTGTGTTGGTCCATTCAGTCATTTCCAAACATTCTACCATTCGAGCCTCCCTCTGGAATCCTTAGTGTTTGATGCAAGTTTTGAACCCCTTCTATCTGAGGTGTGTCTAGGTCAGATAACTAGAGGAGTTTAGAATAAATTTGGGTTTTCCGCTGAACGCACCTGAGGATCCACTATGTTGGATGATGTGGTAAAAACATCAGAGAGGTTTCTATTGTGGTTATTAAATGAATTGTGAGGACAAAATTTATCGATGGAGGGAATAATGTAACACCCCAAACATGTTATGTTATGTTTTTCTTAAATAAATTCTATTCATCATTGTGTTTATTTGAAACAACACTAGGTTATTTAGGAGACAGTAAAAACCTAGCCATTAAATATAAATTTTCCACTTCTATGTTTTAAATTTCAAAATATGTTTATCTAGAGTTGTGATCAGAATGTTATTTAGAGTCTTAAACAAATAACTTTATTTTCGGTGAATAGTAAACTACCCTTATAAATAGTAACCTACACTTATGAATAATAAGTTATCCTTATGAATAGTAATATGACTCTTATGAATGATATCCATACCCTTGATTGTATAAATGGATTTAGACACCTTAAAAATAAAGATAAATATTTTAAGTGTTTATATATTTAAATTAAATAACGAATTAATTAAATATTTAATTAATCATATTTAGAAAATTATTTCTGAAAAATGGACTTCATTTTTGGATTCTAAAAAAGAAAAAATGGTTAGGGTGAATTTTTGGGATATTTATAAAATACATAAATTTTTGATGGATATTAAAATCATATAATTCACTATAAATGCTAAATAATGTACTAATTGAGTCATCAATGATGATCTGTGGATGTAAGGCCAATGGATTCGGATTCACATGCCTATATAAATATTCATGGTCATGGAATAATATCAATTTGTTGTCTTGAGAGAAAATAATAAATTGAGGAATTTTATGTTAAGAAAAATCCTCTCTCCCCCACTGTAAAAACTCCCCTTCACTCCCACTTTTCATCAGTCCTCTCAAGCCTTGTTGCTTGCAAATATGATGCCCAAATCACTCCCCAAGATCCTCCCCCATGTCCTAAAGCTCCTAGAATCTGCAAAATACCAAAACCTATCCCTTTAAGACGTCCCTAAATGAGAAAGTCTTAAGAGGTAAATTCCTCTTTCAAATCCAGGCTTTTTTTTAAGTTCTTTTATATTTTGTTTATTTCCTCACCTACCTTCAAAAAAATAGTATGATAAATCCAGTAACATTAATGTACTAGAATGTTTTCATGCTAATGGTATATATATTATCTTATCTTCTCTCTTTTCCCCACATTTATTTAAAAGAAATGAAAGCACTATTTGAGATGTGCTGATTTAGCACATTCAAGGACAACAGTTTATCAATTTCTCTTATAATCGTTAATTATGGTCATTAAACCATTTGGGTTATGGTTGAATCATATTATTATTTAATATATCCAATTTTTAGTTATATAATTATTTTGTACAAATGGTATTAAGTTATAAATAAAAACATTTTCATCGTAATCAAACCCATTGTTTAACCAAAACGGTTATCACTAAGGTTATATAATAATTCGACTTAAATTTAAGTAACCCAAATTAAATTTAAAACCATTTAATCCCCTGGAGGTTCACTAATAGTATATAAAATTTTTTATGGACAACTATTTGAATCTTTCATATTTATCCAAACATGAATATAAGTGAACTGATCTTTTAAATCCAAGTAAACAAACGAGCCAGAGTAATGAAATTGAACCTTATAACCAATCACATAGGCCTAGAATTAACTAAAAAGGATAATAATAAATAATTTAAATTTAGAAGAGGTTCTGTATTTATTAATTAATAATCCTAATTTGTTTTTTCATGTCTTTAATAACAATTCAATAACACATTCAAGCATAAGGTAAGGGATTGCTTAACTCGGTTTTCATTATTTGAGTTAAACAACTATTTTGTTGGTTACATTAATCCAAGAATATGTGTGAATGACCTATGATTATTTAATACTATATATCCAATTATATTTTTTGTATTTCTGTTTGTCACACATAAATATTTCATTGATTTATCGTCACTCTAATGAAACCATCTTTGTAAGGGATCCTCTTTCTCACTTTTATTCAAGAATCCACCCTATCTTGTGTGATTTTGTTTATTTAAAATTACTAATGTTGGGGAAAGTTTTCTAACCTTCCCCATACTTCCCTTATGGCATATAAATATTAGGATACACCTTTAACTCTCATTAAGACCTTTCAATAACACTCGATACCATGACAAAATGTTTGTAAGAGGTTTTCTCATCTCACCATCAATTCTGTGAGATTTTCATTGTTCGCCTCTAATTTATTATATGTAGTATATGTGTACTTCCATTGAATCTGTCTTATCATGATTATATTTACATTAATGGTATTATACTATTCATTTTTCTATTATTAACTTATATTCATACGACTCAATTGATTACTACATGGTAAGGAGCTTTGTCTCAATTTTCACTTAGTTGTGACTTTATTTGTATTGTGCACCTACTCGTTATTGTGTATTCTATATTATTCCCATTTTATATTACCTTTCAATTAAAAATATATTCAATTAATATTTACATATTCTTATGACAATGATATTTTTATTTTACAAGTCGTATACCACTTTTCATATGGTATTTATTTTGAATGTTGTTTTGATTGTGGAAATGTTGAAGAATACGTATCCCTTACTCTATACGGATATTATAAATACATATTTCTCTTGTATTGAATCTATTTATAAATAATTATTTGTATTTAGAGGTGTGTGGGGCCCAATACAGCCCCTCGATGCATCAGTAGGCTTAATGAGACATAAAAGTTTGGTGACAAACCCTCTTGGGTTTGTTTACCAAAATCAGACGTGTTTCTACCCATAGAAGAAAACCGTTTTTATAATATTATGGTTCATGTGCCTAATAGATGACATCCAATTAATAATAATTTACTCTATTCCTTATCATTTATTACTATCCACGAGGTTTTCACTATGACATCATCCATGGATTTAGCTTCATTCTCATTTTATGAATGGCGTGAGTTTTCATTTATTCACCATTCTATATTGATTATGTAATTTTTTTACAAATCAGTTAATATTTTATTCATTATTCTGCTATTTTTAACCTTTACTGATCATTTGAGATCACCCCTTCCATTTTTTTCCTTCTACAGATGATGAAGAAGTGATCATTTATTGAGTTCCTATGGTTTCAGTGTTTAGATTTTGTTATGTATTGTATTTTTTAACCCTTTCCGATGTAATTTGAGTTATATCTATGTATCTAGTTTCTTCAAGACTACTAAACTGATCATTTCATTAGTATTTTCATAACATCTATCCATGAAAATAAAACAAATAAGGCACTAGATTCTGTCTAGTGGGTTCGGGGTGTTACAAAGTTCCCTTTTAAAAATATGTTTCTCGTCATTTGCACACTTCACACAACACATTTAGTGGTTCACAAAAAACCAATATCTCAAAAAAAAATTCCCATTGAAACCCCATTCTATAACACATTATCACCTCATGTTCCATTCAAAAATCAATTACCACACATTCCATAAACATAAAAACACCTTAAAAAAGGAACACCACAATGAGATGCACATGAATATTAAACGTTTTCATTTATAAAAACTCATTTTCGCCCCATATGCATGTCAATCCACCAAAAGATCTATTATCAAAATATTTTAAAAATATATAAACACCATAATAGACTAATTATATATATTATAATGTTGTGAATAATGAAAAATTATAAGTGAAGCAACGCGATCATGAATTAATTTCTTTAAAATGGAAAGGGATGAAATAGCCTACCTCAATGGATTGCGACCATGACTCCACTTTAGCAGAAGGAAGAAACACATCTTGTGCACCAATCTCATAGCTGTAACAATGATGAAAATGTGTGGATTAATGCTTCGACAATGGGGTTTTGTTAAATCAAATTAAACCCTGTAAAATTTAATTGACACACTAATAAAGATATCCACGGTCGAAAATAAGGGTTGGATGGAGTGTGGGATTCTAGAGGCACCACTGGCCGGTGTAAGGAGGTGGACTGACGGGAGCACGTTTCAAAGGGGGGGGGGAGTTCGGGGCCATGACTATTATCGTAGTGGAGGAGAGGCAAGGGATGTGGTGGACTTATGAGAACCGGGGAGACTGAGAAGGGTGGATCACAAAAGAGGGTATGTACCACTACTGGTTGGCCGGGGAATAGGGCTGGTGAGTTTTAGGGGGCTGTAGGATCTGGATATGTCATTAAAGGTGGGGGGCATGAGGTGTCGTGAAGGAGGATTAGCGAGGGGACGAGGAATTCCAGAGTGCATTGGGAGGGGCAATGGCTGAGGTGGTCGAGAGAAAGAGGGGTTATGGAGTGTAGCCAAGTGAGGAGAAATGACAGAAAGTATGGGCACTACATGCATCACATAAGGGAGGGGGGTTATTTAGGGTTTCAATAATTTTTTTCGATTAATTATAATTTAATAAAAATATTAAAACGAAATAGAATATTAATAATAATAATATAAGAATAATAATAATAATAACAAGAATAATTATAATAATAAACATTATAATAAAGTAACATAATAATAAATTTAACAATAATAATAATAATATAATAGTAATAATAAACACCAATAATAATAAAATAATAATAATAATATGAAATTTCACGACACCTGGGCCGACTGTGCGGTGACCGCGTGTGGGTCTAAAACAGATTAAAATTGATAAACAACAATATTTTTTAGACCAGGACCCAGCTCAAAACGTGGTCTGAGAACTTGGTGCCAATAAATAATAAAATAAGAACTAAATTAAATATTTGGGGTGTGACAATTCTCCCAACCATAGAAACTTTCTTCCCCTAGAATTTCACCCATCCAAAAAACAGAAAAGACAAGAATCCATTACCAATTTAAACCGAAATAAACCAAAACACAAGAGAATGGGAGAACATAATAGAGTTCTCCCCACCACAATAACTCAACTAGTGTTGAAATGTAACACCCAACATACCACTATGAGAAGTTGGGTGATGTGGGATCTCCCAACCGATCCAATATAACATTATAGCATGAGTGAACAACCCCTCTACTGAAACATGGAACTCTTGACCCATACAAAAAAACCCCAACACTGGAGAATAACCTCTATGAAAAACACACCATGAGAATTGAACTGAATAATAATCACAAACATCAATTCCTCCAAAGGCACAAAAATCTGCAATCAAACATATCTAAACCAATGTCCTCCCCAAACAATCTTCTAACACACTTTTATGGAAAACATATCATTCCGAAAAACATAATCATACAAACGAAACTATTGGATTACAACATAAATTCTACATTATAACATCAATATGAAACAATGAACCTACAACAACATCAAAACATTAAAAGAAGTAAAAAATTAATTATAATTTATTAAGCGTTCCACCACCAACAAGAATCACAAACCCCAAACCATGGATTCACACCCCTAGTAACTCTTGACTGCTCGCGAGTGTCACCCTAAGACCTGGGATGGCGATCTGATGGATGAAGCATCTCATGCCTCAGTAAGAGGAATTGGAATCCTCCAGTCACAACATCTCTATTAGGTGACACTTCCTATAGAACATTTCTAGATAAACCAGACTCCCAGAACGATGGCATGTATTCAGAGTGATGTGACATGATGGATTCGTTTTCTTTAAACATCGAAATTGATGACACATCATTGAATGGTAAAATGAACTGGAAGCTACAACCCCTATAAAAGAGTCTTTAAAAACAGGTTCCTCTAGATCACCCTGCTCTCCAGATGGGGAACCTTTAAGAGCAATTGGATACACTGGATTGTCAACAATCTGTGCTCCAGAGACCAAATCATCTAGGAATAACTATTCGATTAGATTATCGAAATGATGGTCCTTGGAAGTGATGACTCACTTATTGTTCTCTAGAAGAACACTGCAGATGAATAGATAAGTCTTCATCAAATCCTGTGATGCTATCTCTAAAGAAAAGGAAACAATCTCATTGAAATGGTAAGTATATGTATTCTCCATCCGTAGTCCTTGTTGAATATGCATGAGCTATCCTTTTTTCTTCATCTTCACCTCTTAAGGTATAAACCATCAGATGAAGGAAGATTTAAAGGAATACCACATCTTCTCAGCTTTCATTTATGGTGGGGTGAACAACACTCATTCGTTATGTGATGGAACTTCAAAGAATTCCAAAATGACACACACTCTGACAGCTTTGGGTGTTCCCAATACCCTGAAGAAGTGATCTACCTCCTCAAGCCACTATGTTGCCAATAATGGAACTTGAGCTCCATGAAGGATAGGTAATTCCTGAGAAGGACCAAATACTTGGCATTACTTATTAGAAACATTGGGGACCATTATAGTAGTAATTTTCTAAAAAACATATAAAACAAAAATATGAAGCTGATTTGAAATCAAGTGTAATTAAATGTGACATCTTAATCGAAATTGACCATCTCAAAAACCAAACAAATATAAATTCAACTGAAAATTCTTTTTTTTAAATGCAATTTCAAATTAGATATCAAAACCGTATTTTTTCAAGTCCACTTTCCAAAAAAAACACAATTTTCTATCCAAATTCAATTTCCAAAATATTTTCCCATTTATAAATCACTTTAAAAAACAATAGTTCAAGACTTTAATTCCATGTAAGCACCCAAGTAATCCTATGAACTGTTGCAAATTTCTTCATCTAATGTCATCCATATGAACCAACATGAACTTTCCATGCATCTCCATATGTGAAATCATTCATAATGATTTCTGGAGAATGCACCCAATCTATTTCTCTTCCAATTCCATGAAAACACCATATTTTGAGAATATGAGATTTTATTTTATAATCACATTTTACAAATTTAAATTCATTTAAAATAAATAATTCTCATTTGAGAAACCTATTTTTTATTTTCAAAAGAACACTTACACCAACTTGAACGAATATGAAACTCAGAATTCATCAATCTACCGGAGTGAGGGACTAGTATTCCTGCTTAACCTGGTGACATGGTAGTGGGTCATGACCTAGTTAAAGACAACAACTTAGAGGAACATGACCCATATTCTCGGACTCCACATGGGTCAATAATCCTTGAGAAATCATGATGATACATCGACATGCATATGTTTTCATTCCTCAATATAATAAAAATGAATAAAACAATGTCTCAATTCCCAGATTACCTCTGGTGACTCGAGATTCAAAACGATAAAGGGATCATGGAGACCTTCTTGTACAAACCTACCAAGTCCTGACTATACTAATCTCTATTTACCAGACACCCCAAATAAAAATGGCCTCCTATGATACAATTTATTCATGAACCAACCAGAATTGACCCTAAACCAGTCACCCGAACCAGTCCGTGGAAAATCTTGATGGGCATTCATGATCCCCAAGATCTAGATCCTACTTCAAGGAATCAAAAATAACACATGGGAATGATTTGGCACATAATTAAAACATAAGTAAAAAATATAGAAACTTAAAATAAAATGGAAACTAGCAGTGAAAAGAGAAAAAATTAACCTACACATACCTCCATGTGACCTACTAGGTCACCACCAACTCATAACCAACCTCTTTATAAGAGCGATGTAAAACAGGGTGAACCTGAAACAAAAAAGACACAGTATGCATGAGCACTGATATTATCATTAATAATTTCAAAATAAACCATTCCCACTGGACCACCTATAAAATTAAAACCATTTTATCCAATTTGAATATAGGATATATAAAAATATGGTTTTCCACACTTTTAACAAATTAGGTAACAAGCTTTTTATTTTTTTTAAAAACAACCCTTTTCATTTTGATTTTATAAATTAATTACCAATGAATAAAAGTCATTACATATAATTATTAGTAAATACAAATATTACCAAACCAGGTTATTTATTATAAAATAAAAAATATAAGTTTCATGAGATCAAATAACCATAAATGTCACACCGATGAGGGTAAATTTACCAAGGAGAACCAAATATAAGAGAGGCCTCGTGGGTATTAGCTAGCATGGGTCCATAAATCTTTTTTTCATGGTGAAGCATGTCTTAGAAACCATGAACCATAGTAAAAATGGGGTAGAAACCACAACACATTGTATATTGTTACTTAGAAACCTCGAACCTGAGTCATTCATATGTTTAGTTAGTGATTCAGTCATCAATACTGGTATGTGAAATAGGGTTAAAGTCACCCTCGGATAATTATCCTACAATTATAGACAACTTTTATAGCTACCTGGGCTTCCTCCTTTGTGCACCACAAGTTTCATGTTCATAAATGGTTCATATAACATAGATAAGACAAGCTAAAACACCATGCATTCCAAGATACCATTGACACCATCAGTTTGACAAAATAGTTTATGTTTCCAGTCGGGCATTCAGACATTCCACGTGACATATGGTGCCAATGGGTACTTTAATACAATCATTTCAATATACCATAAAATTAATCAAAACCAAATTAATTTCATAAATCCATTTACAATTCTAGGTTTCAAACACGCAACATACATAAAATGTTCCAAACAGGCCTTCAAGTCATTGAATTATCAAACCACACTTCCAGGTTCCAAACAAGTCTAGTTTTAAACAACCCATTTCACCAAATAATTTTTTGTTTCACAAAAAAAACTTCACAACTAGGTATATTATACTAAACATTTTTAAAATAAATAGGATTCCATCATAATTAGAATAATTTTGTATACAGGATTGGACATGTTGTGAAAATTAATGGGAAACCAAAATCCAAGCGGTGAAATCCATTTAAATGAACACATATAAATACATAAAAATATATATATTACATGGATATGTAATCACACTTTTTTCAATGAAAAATATGAAATCAAGGAATTAAAATTAAAGGCGCGGTCATGGATGACCTACCTCAAAAAGAATGTTGATCAATCATATTCACTTCAGCTCTCAAAGCTTTTGACGAAAACCACACACACTAGAACACACATACATTATCATACACACACACACACACACATATATATATATATATACCCTTAAAAATGTACATATTCCTTTCTCATTATGTTAATACGTGAAAATAAGAGAAATATATATATATACACATACTTACCTATGTATGTGTGTGATCACGCCACCATGGAGCCACCAAAGCATTAATTAATTAACCTACAAGGACCAAAATCATTTTGAAACAATATACCATTCATGAATGAAAGAATTATCTTTATTTCAAAATGAACCCCAAAAATGTACAATGAACTCAAAATGCAATACAAGCACTTATATATAGACACCCAAACACAATTAAAAAAATTATTTCAAATCCCTTTTTGATGAAAACATAAAACATAAATATCATTCCAAATGGTCCTTAATACCATTAATTGACCATTAATCACACCAAGAGGAAACCAGTCATATATTTTGATTTTACATTTCAAAACATTCATAAAATCCACAATAATAATCAAACAAAAAAACACATTCAATGAATATTCGGAATTTCCCCATTTCTGATAAACCAACAACTAGTAAAAGTTAATAAAGAATTTAACAATAATTTTACAAACAGACCAAAAAATTTATAACCAATTAGATAAACAACACATCCATTTCATGAGAACCACCATGTTCCTCAAAATACCCCATTTACATTTTAGACACACCAAAACCACATGGGTACACTTTTCACACCACTTATGAAACTCATGAAAATAAATTGAAATATTATCTGAGAAGCACATAATATATTCAATAATTTTTCATGGGCCATCCCCTTACAAAACAACACAAAAGTAAGTTCCCTTATCAAAAAATGTTTCCCATCAGTTATACACTTCACATGACACATTTAAAGGTGAACAAGATACTAATATCTAAAAAAAATTCATTTCCAATTGAAAACCATTATTTAAGACATTTGTACCTAAATTGTCATTAAAAACATAATTCCCATGCTTTTCATAACTATAAAAAAACCTTCAAAAAATAACACCACAACAAGACACATATGAATATTAAACATTTTCATTTGGAAAACTCATTTTCAACCCATATGCTTGTCAAAAAACCAAATGATCTATTTTTAGAAAACATTAAATTTTTATAAAAAACATAATAGACTATTTATATATATTATAAAGCATTCAATCAAGTAAATATTATAATTGATGAATCAAAAGAATCAATTAATTGATTCAGAATGTAATGGGATGAAAAGACCTACCCCAATGGTGTGGAATTACGACACCACTTTAGTGGAAGGAAGGACAACCTCTTACGCACCACTCTTACACCTAAAACAATGAGATTAATGCGCAAAATAAATTTTAGACAACATGATTTGGCTAAATTGAATAAAATCACCACTAAAATTGAATGGAATCACTAATGGAGGGAATCATGGTCGGAAAGATGGATGGCTGGATCATAGGAGGTTGGAGGTACTGTTGGCCTAAGGAAGGAGGCGGCCTAGTCGAGCGCATAGTTTAAAGGAGGTGAAGGTTGCGGTTGCAACTACTTATGTAGTGGAGGAGAAGCGAGGGTTAAGGAAGCTTAGTGAGAACCGGGGAGGCCGATAATGGTAGATCGAGAAAAAGGATTCATGTCGTTATGGGTTGGTCAGGGAAGATGGACAATGACAGGTACATTGCTACAGGAGTGAGGTACGCTGTCAGAGGTGGTGAAGAGAAGGCGCAATGACGATGCTAGAGCGATGGGGCGAGGTAGGCAGAAGCATGTAAGGAGGGGTGATGGCTAAGAAATTAGGGGAAAGAGGGGTGAGGGAGTGTGGTTGTGTGATGGGAAAGTCAAGGATGTCTGGGCACTCATGGCAATGCAAGTGGGGGGGGGGGCAAGCAGTTTAGTGATTCAATTATTTTTTTAATTAATTTGTTGGGTAAAAATATTATTAAAACCAATGATAACAATAATATCAAAAAAATAATAATAATACAATAATAACAATAATAATAATAATAACAATAATTTCCATGTCACCTGGGTAAATTGTGTGGCCACCACCTACCACACGGTGACCCCACAAGGGTCTAAAACCAAGTAAATAGTTAAACAACTAAAAATTTTAACTTGGACCCAACCCAAAACATGGGGCAATAACCCAGAGATAATAAATAATAAAACTAAAATTAAAATAAAAATTTGGGGTGTGAAAAATAGTATCTCTATATCACAAATATGGATATTTTAGAGTTATTTTTTAGGTTTTGGTCAATCCAAATGCATTGATAGGTGTTAATAAGTTAGAGGATGAGGTGGCCTTTTTAAAATATAGACATAGTGGAATTTTTCTTTATACGATGTACTATTAAATATTTGGGATTACTCTCAAAAATATGTCTGTAATATTTATCATTAATGTATGGTATGGTTAATTTTATCTATACCCACCTACAACACACACAAAAACCCAATTTTTAAACAATATGTTTTTTATCATATATGTTTCCTTAATTTCGACATTTTATTTTTCAATCAAGTAACTAGAATTTGTTTCTAGAAGATTTATCATTTAATACTAGATATAAAATGAGCCCTATTATACAATTTATACCCACTGGTAGTAAATTTTATATTAAATATATAATATTAAAAACCAATGTGATTTGAAATTTTAATTTAACATAAACACAATAAACACGTGAACCCCATTTTACCCTTTACAATGGAAACAATTTTTTACTATTTAGAGGTCACATTATTTTTTATAAAAGGAACATTGGTACATGAATAGACCATGGTATTTATTTAGGAAATTTAAATCATTTTATAAGATATTATCTATTATAAATTAACATTATTTCAAATTTCTACATTATTGAATTAATTTGACATGAAAAACAACAAGAAAATGTTATAATTATAATATATTATTTTCACACTTACATATCATGTCATATTTACCTGAAAATCTCATGAAATATGATAATTTATTCATATTATATTACTTTCAACATTTTAAGGATGTTTTATTTAATTTCAATATTAATTTATTAAATACTATGTTTGTATTTCAAATGATTTTGAATATTTATATAATGATTAAAAATAAAAAATTACCTAGAATAAATTAGTTTTATTATTCTCAAAATGAAAAATTATTTTAGTTTTTATGTTGATTTTTCCATATATGACCAAAAAATGGAAATTTAAAAGCATGTTCTGAACATTTTGACTTTTTTCTATATATAAATCATTTTATTGGTCATTTACATTGAAACGGGTCCTCTAAGAACCAAAAAATTGAACTTAAGAATAAAATAGTCATAATATGTCCATGTAATATCAATTGGAAATTTTTTATGTCATTTTAAATTATATATTTTTTCCCCCACTCACCCTAACATCCCTCGATAATCATGTTTGTGCCTTAACAACGCAATTAATTTTTCTTATTTTTACACTTAATTTTGAAAGGAAATTAATTTTTCCATATTTTATAAAATAAATTATGCGGATTATAAACATTGAATATGTTTTCCAAAATTAATTTGATCTATTGGGAAAATATTTATTTATAATTAAACTTATAGATGTGAAGAAAAAGTAATTTTTCAAATATAAAATTAGAAAATGTTTTAAATGTTTTTATATCAGAATTAAATGTGAAATTGATTAAAAAATTATATTGGTTTAACTATAATATAATTGATTTTATTTTAATGTGTAAAAAATTTTCAACTAAAAGAAGACACTGTAAATCCATAAAATGAAAATTAATTTTTTTTAAAAAAATTACTATTTTTTAAGATTGATATAAATAAAAATATTTATATCAAACTCTAAAAAATTAACAGAAATGAAATTTTAACTTGTATATTAAAAATATCATGTTTTTCAAATTATTTTTTTATAAATTTGGAAAATTTTAATTTTAATTTGTTCACAAAATTGAATATTTTTTAAAAAAAATTGTTTTTTCAAAATATATAAATACTTTAATAAAAAATAAGTATTATTTTTGAATATGTGTTCTTTATAGAAAACTGTTGCGTTTAATATTTAAATAAATTAATTTCTAATGACACTCTTTGTTTAATTACTAGTTTATAATGGTATTGTTAAAATGATGGTATATCACAATTCCTCGAAAACATGATGCTGCATGTAACATAATCTATCAATGAAATTAAATTTATTTGATATAAAATATTTCATAAAATATAATTTTGTTATATCAAATGTCTATTCCAAACACAACATCATGTCAAAGTATTATAGTAACTAAATCCTTGGGGAAAACATCCAGAAACATTCTGATGTCCCTAAGTACCTAAACTATCCCACATCTAATTAATTCCATAGAAAAAAACCATAACAAAAATTAGGGGTTCTTCACATATAAAACATTAATTAGAAGTCTTATAACTAATGAAAACCTCATGTTTTCATCCACATCTGAAAAGAAAACTCTCCTTAATAATTTGATAAAATCATTCACACATTACATCCAATCGATGGATATAATGACATTGTATAACTACATCTGAACCGATAAAATATCCATGCAAGACTATTATGGACTCATCATCAGTATACACCCCTGAAACACAGTATAAAACATGATCCGGACTCTGATCAATGTATTTAACACTAAGGTTTTATGAATACTCTCAATATCAAATCATCTAGAATGAAGTAGAGAGGGTAAAATATGGATTGTGAGGCACCAAAATAAAAAAAATCACATATAATGATATATGATAAATTAACTATATATATAATGATCCTAGACACATCTTTATTTTCATCCTTCACTAAATCCATCTAACTATTATCTAATCCTCTTCCCCACTTTAGGTATACTCTCCCAAGGACACTCTCATCTCCTGTCACTCAAATTGAGGGAATACCAAAGGTTGAACCCCAAATACTCCATCTTCCCTCAGTGTGGTATACTATCGCATCCCCTAATATTTAAAAAACCTTATTTGTAGATGTTATTAAGGATATACATGAACATTTACATGTTCTCCAAACTAAGCATGATGAACAAAAAAACTTATGCTTATTATGGCTCTAAACCACATAGAAAATTCATAGTGGCCTATATCCCTTGAGAAAATAATGGAAACCACTAAGCCCAGAATCTTAGAATGGAAGCTGTTGAGTTCAACCCATTATTGGTCTAAACCACAATAGTCCTAATTCTGGGAATATACAACTACTAGCTGTACTCCTCTGAAACCATACTAGTTCTCCTCTAATTATAAACAACATCATAATTTCATCCACATGATATCTTATCATGACATATGAAAATATTGATACATTGTCTTCATAATGATATTAAATATATACTAGATTAGTGGATGTAATTACTCCTCAATATTATTGGTATGGGAATCCTTGTCAAGTTATTGGTCTGGGTGAAATGATAAATATCCTTGAAATTGATCCCTAGCTTCAATAAAGACCTACATCCTTAATTAAGATAGAGTACCACCTATCTCTTAAAATTAATCATTATAGACCAAAGGAATGCTTTCAAGAACACTTTCTGAATATCATCCCAGGATGCATAAACGTCCTTCTTCTAGGATACAGACCCCACAAAAAACACTCATTTCCCGAAAACAAAAAAAAATTCACCAATTGGAACTATTCTTTCACTTAGTTATAGATAAAATTGAAATTAATCATTATATCCATTGAAAACTTGCTTTATCTATCTCAAAAACACTTCCCTTTTAGTTTTTTAAACCCTATTTCTAAAAAGGGGGAAGTTGTTTCTTTTACTAATAATCCTCTTTAATTTGTTCCACCCAATCATTATCAACTGATTCCACATAATGAAACTCCACTATATAAACCACACATAGAAAATTTCATTATGGAAGAACTGAAATAAAAATAATATTTACTAACCCCTTATAGTATAAAATATTATTTGGATTATTTTATTTATTCCTATTTTTTACCTTCTATAATATGGAAACATTGAAATAGTAACACAAGTCAATTATGATTCATATTTATATCATAAGTCTCTTCCCTAAATGTGTGTATTCATTAGTTTTTATTAAATAAGACTAATATTACATGAATCATATCATGGAGGGATAAATATCATGTCCCAATAGGAATTCTATTGACTATATAATTCACCATAATCAAATGATGTTATTTCTTTGTTAGACAGTGAAATAATCATTATACTGAACTCAAAACTCCATCATATCCCTCAACGATCATATCTAATAAAAAAAATTCATAACCACTTACCTCTAGATAATCCCTTATTTAGCTAGAAATTAATGAATAAAGATAATTTCCCCCCATGTCCTACCTACAATAGGCCACATGATGGATACTAGAATCGTGGGTATAAAATTTACACAAATGGGAGGCATCAACCTCTATTATAATAATATGATATGGAGATATGAAAAATGACCCATAAGTAACAATATTATATAAAATAAACATAAACCTAAAAAAATTTAATGCATGTATATAATAGTATATTAAAAATAAATATCACAAAAAATAAATTTCCCAAAAAAATATAAGGAAGGAAAACGAAAATATACCAGAAAGACATATATAGTAATATCCAAAAAAGTCAAAATAATCATCCTCAAAACCTAAAAACTATTTATCTATAATGTGAAAGCATAAAATTGAACACATTAGGGTCACCAATGTGTCTTGTACACAAGTTAAAATAGGATACTAAATCACAAATGTGAAAATAGTAGAACAAACAACACATAGAAAGGTCACCTAACCAATACAATTTTTACCATTGAAAGATATACAAATAACATCAAAATATTGTTTTCCACGTATAAGTGTATGAAATAAATGCTAACCCACACAACATTAGAACTAATTTCCTAGAATCACAAACCACCATTGTATCTCCAAGTGCTCCTATATCTTTAATATAACACATAAAAAATCCTCAACCTATAAAACAGTCACATTCCACCTCACCAATAGACACAAGGGATATCATACCTTAACAAAAAACACCTAGGCCATAATATCATATAATCATTTCCCATAGAAACCTAGACCATCACATCATATCGCTACAAAATGTCCATAGTAGTATAATATCATAAAAATAATGGACTTAACCAATATTCACACCTACAACCATGAATAACCCCACCAAATGAAATATATTCCCATTACATACCACCCGAAAAATAATTGGATACCCCATAATGGAAATACTACTATAGTTATATAATTTGGACATCAGATATTATGCATTTCAACCTCTTCAATAAGACGAATTTTAAGGATGAGATATCCATAATTCCATCATTACTATTAAGATATTGGGAAGATAAACCCCAATATATATATATGTAGTGTGTGTGTCTGTGTGGGTGAGTGTGTGGGTGTTGGATCATGCATCTCAATGTGGGTGGTGTGAATATATAATATAAAACAGTTATTACATGGTATATATATGTAAATATACACAGTCTAGACCTATGGGTTCACAAAAAAGTACTAACCTACTCACAAAATTACCCTGTTCTTGTTGTCAACTATAAATGAATAATAATAAACATCAATTAAAAACAAAAAATTATATTCCAAACCCCATTTCAAACAAATATTTTTATTATTTTATCCATTACCATCCCAAAATCCTTTATTAAGCCAATGTATTTCATATTAAAAAACAACAACATTTAATCAAACATTTAATTGTTAATTCATTAATTAACTGTTTACACTAATTTAATCAATTCATGCTAATTCATTCTAAATAATTACTTAAAATTACATTACTACCAAGAAACTAGAATATCACCACACCAAAAAAACAAACTTCCCATCATCTATGTCTTGAAAACCCTCCCCACATCAAAAGAATCATTCTATCACCACCATCCCAATACATGGAAATGGAAATCATCATGATAACCCCTATATCTTGGTTTCACAACTACCAAATAAATTACTTATCATGTTTCATATTAAATTTGTTATTTAGTTCAATTTCTAATATCAATTTTCACATCAATTCATGTGTCTTTCATAATTATTCACATAAATTTGAAGGGTATTGTCACTAAATTCTTTACTTCCATGTGAAACTTATTAATTAAATAAAATGTGATTTCTTAGCTAATTTCCATAATTTCTATTAAATACCAAAGCATAAAATGATTCCATAAAAAAAATCCCATTGTAAAAAAAGAACCCAAAACCCAAAAATTTTTGTATTGAGCTTATCCTATATGATCACAATTTCATTATGAATATCAATGATGTAAAAATATTGATTTTAATCTATTCCCCATAAAAATCCAAATTTATAAATTAAAAATATTCTATAATATGGATTTAAAATTTCCTCGAAAGGGTATATAAAATAATATCAAATATCATTGGACAGAATAACTGATAAATGAATGAATCTATAACTTAACAATATTCTATGTCTACATATCATGGTTAGATAAAAAGAAAGAAAACCTCCAAAACGAAAATTAAGGACAAAAATATGGTTTACGTAAACTAAATTCGCCAAAATTACTTATGTATAAAAATACACAAAAAATATGATTCCCCCTTAACAATACCTCTTATTGATGAAGAAATAGAAATAAAATATTTAAAGAACATGGGGAAACTCACCATAAAAACCAATGATAGAATGTACAAGACTGTAATAGAAAGACACTGAATGTGGGTAAAAATTTCTCCTTGGGATGCAGTTGGGCTACCAATGAAATGATACAAAAAAATGAAAATTTCTTAGGTACAAGGGCATCAATAAATTAATGATCATACTGTATAATACATGACTGTGTCACAACTACCTAGACCACACCACATCCAACCCTAAAACTAAGGGAACCAAGATGTTTCATCACTCACCATTCCGTAACCCTTATAGTCAACCAACCTCTATGATTACTAGTTATTTACTTGTTATGGATCATATAAAACCCCATGATGCATCAACACGCTTACAGTTAATCCTTTGAATCCATGATTTTAGACTTCATTCAGGTGGATTTTCCAGCTTACACTACTATTTTCTTCTAAAGTCCCCAAAGACCCACTCTGCATGCCTCCTCTACCAGAATTCCAACAATGTAATGGGTGAGAAGGTCGAGTTAGTTATTGTTTTTTATTCATAATATAAAAATTAAAAAACATTTCTCTAATACCAACTATTCATACCAAAATTATTCTTACTTAAATACTTCTTTTTTTTAATTTTAATAACATAATAGTAATACATGATGGACTGTAAATGTTTAGCATGTTGGAAAAATTAGGTTTTTATATCAGTTGATAAAAATAAAACATAATAATTATTTAAATTATTCATAATTATCTTTTTAGAATCCATAAAATTATCCTTAGTACATGTATTCTCTTGAGGATATACATCAATGAAATGGGTGAGTTAAATGCCCAATAATTGGAAGGATGACATTGAAGGAATCTAAAAATGAACAGACATCATATTTTTTTAGCATAATAATCATCATCATATCATAATAATGAGATCATCATAATAAGGGAAAAGAAATAATATGTAAAATTATTAGAATGTGGAATATTAATAATAATGAAACATCAAATCATACTTTGAAAATAACACACATAGCTATGAACAAATCTTACATTATGTTCACATATAACATATGAGAAAAAATTCAAACATCAATATTATGAAGAAATATACCATCATGTTAATACATTAAAATCATAATTTGAGGGGATATATGACATTATACATTGTATGTGAGAGTTATATAATTCAAGTTATCTCTATAACATTATAAAATGTTCATAATAAATCATTCTAATTGGAATGGAAACATATAGAAATCGTAATGATGAAATAATATTTAATAATGAAATGGGTTTCATAATGGTTATGATAAAAATTAAATTCAAAAATAAGAAATGTGTCCCCTGAATAAATAATTTGATCATATTTTTTCTTAAAACATTACCTTTTTTGTGGAGAAGAAACAACTCAATATAAGTGTAACGACCCATAAATTTTAAGAAAAAATTTTTCTTAAATTATTTTGGATTTTATGCATACGCAGTTTCTATAGGCACCTGATTTCGAGGCCAGGGGTGCCCAGAATAAATTTCAGAAGTTTAGCGTGGGTTCATTAAGAGAACGAACGAGCGGGTTTTTCTATCTTTTGAACTGGTGCTCAGAATTGAAATCTGAGGGCACCGAAGGAACCGCAATGCTGGTAGTTTCTTATGATGACCTTTCTCGAAGGTGTGTTTGCTCGGGAGGAGTTTTTAAAAATTTTGGATTAAATGTGAAGTAAATAAAATTATGGTATAGTGTTATATTATTTATCTATTGGTTATATCCTACATGGGGTAGTTGGGGTGGGACCCAGAAGCCCCTAACTACCCATGATAGGATATTTGTGAGGTGGGGCCCACATGAGCCCCACCCCTTCACATTCCATTAACTCCTCTTAACCCCCTCTTAATTTTGGAAACTCCCCATTTAATTATTGGTATCCTTTAATTGTGTAACTCTCCCCTCTCTCCTCTTTAAACCATGCCAAAACTTATTCAAATAATTGAATTGCGTATTTGAATTTTTTATTTTGAACCCACGACATGTTATAATAAAATAACAGGAGATTATTTTATTTTTGGGGTTAGTTTGGTTGCGTGGAGAAAAAGGGAGGAGAGAGATCTAGCTTTGGCATAACTTCATCCTTCCATGAACAACGCCACCCTTCGACGAAGAACGTCGTCACTACAAGGAAGGAGGCACCGACGCTGGAGTTCTCCAATGATGCACAATCAGCTTCTTTTCCCCGTGATAAAAGAGAAGACGGCGTTTCCTCGGGTGCACACCATCGACGACGGAAACGACGCCATATTTTGTAGTGCTTGAAAACCTTGAATTTCATTGCGAGGTAGGGGTTAATTATTCGTTCAAGTATTATTTTACGATCTTCATTGTTTAATGATTGGCCGCTTGTTATCGATATAATGGGAGGAGATCATACCACACAAACATAGCCGATCATCCTCCCCTTTTATTGTTGATCTTCATTATGTCTTGAAACAGTGGAGACATGGTGTCGTTGCACCGTGCAGGGACGAAGAGGACTGTGGCCGGAGCGGGCCGCGGAGGAGGAGCATGGCGCCGTCGCACCGCGCCGGGGAGACCGAAGGAGGCCGCGGCCAGGAGCGGGCCGCAAAACAGGGCTGTTGCATCAGCGTGCTATGCTGGAGCACCGAGGGGACACGGCTGGGGCAAACCGTGTTGGTGGGGCGCAGCGCCGGTGCGCCCCACCGGTCGGACGTAAGTCGTGGCCTAAGGAAGCAGCAGTTTTTCAAAAGGGGTGGTCACCTGAGCCGGCTGCCTACGCCACCTAGATGGGGGACCTGAAGGGTCCCGCAGTTACAAAGGTTTTCCGTTTCAGAAAATAGGGGGCAACCCCCCCCCCCCCCCCACCATTTGCACTCCGCTCGGCCGAGAGCCGAGAAAACCCACGGCCGGCTTCCGAGCCGGGCAGTAGGCCGCGCGGGCCGGGCCGCACGTTCCAGGTGGTGCCACCCGCACCAGGCCAGGCTGCCAGGTGGGCCAGGCCACACCCAAGTGGGCTAGACATAGACCTGGGTCGGGTCATCCCGGTTCGGGCTGACCAGGGGGGTATCGGGCCGGGTCGGACCGGGCCCAAACCCCTATTTTCGGACCACATTCATTCAAACGCACATATTTTGGGCTAAGGACCTCTGATCGATGCATCGTCAGTTGCGTTGCAATCCTTGGATCAATATGGTCATTTTGGTATATTACACTAACGATTTCGGGGAAATTTGGTATGGCCGGGTTGGTTCGAGCATGAAACTAACCGGGCCCTCAGAGCGAAAACCCTTATAACTTGAGCTCCGGACGTCCAATTGATGTGTCATTGACTATGTTGGATTTCTCATGGTGATATGGTTCTTTTGGAATACTCTATGTGAGTTTAGGATGATTTCAGATATCGGCTGGGTTAGAATCGAGCATATTACTAACGAGGCCCCTGGAAAAAAAAAGCTCATATCTCTTAGACCAGGCGTTTGATTGATGCGCCGTTTGTCATATTGTGTTTATAATATCGAGATAGAAATTTTGGATACATCAATATTGGACTTCATGACAGTTGATTTATCGACCCCTTGGCTCGTGGGGCGGACCCTCCAGGAATCGAGGGTGTTGTGTGCAGGAACCCTAGAGCTGGTTGCGATTACAACGACTACCGTGCTGGGATCCTCGGTGGGTTCGATGACGATAACGACTTTACTTGGATCCTCCATGGGTTAGGCAGCGATGACAACTGTACATGGATCCTCTGTGATTTCGGCAGCGATGATGACTATACTTGGATCCTACGTGGGTTCAGCAACGATGGTTACTGTACATGGATCCTACATGGGTTCGGCAGCGACGACTTCTGTACTTGGATCCTACGTGGGTTTGGCAGAGGAGATGATTCCAAGGCTACATCGAATCACCTCCACCCATATTCAGAAGTAGTATAATGAGTGTTCTGAGGCATGAATTTCAATCATTACCTTCGGTATGATTGACTTGATGTCCTGTGTGGACTAGGTTTTGCTTTCCTATGGTAACTGAGCTATTTTTTTCCTTTGTGGACTGGGTTGTACTTGGGTTCGACAGTTAGAGTCGAACTGCGTTTGATGAATTAGGTATACGTGTGGGCATATACCCAGGTACAGTTTATTGTTATCTTGTGTTTGTATCTCTTATTTGTGGTTTATCCTTCGTGGATTCTGGAAGACCTATGGGGGTCTCGAGTTCCCTATTGAGTATCGTATACTCAACCCTGCACAGGCTATGCTCGCACTATGTTGTGTTGGATTCAGACGATGGACATTGCTTATCGAGGTGGAGGCTCATGGAGTGGGACGGTACCTGGACGATGATCCCTAGATGGGACATGCACAGAGCGGACGACCAGAACCAAGGAGCTGAGGAGACTATTTGTACCCACCCTTTAGCTGGGAATTCCAGTGGACAGCTTAGTGTTGATGCTTTACTTTTCTACTGCTGTACTTTTTTTCAATTGTACTTTACTTTTAGGTGGGTTTGTATACTGGCCCATTTACCTTCCAGCACTTACTTTCGTACTCAGTTTACTTAGTTTTTACTTCATCTTGCTTACTCTGTGGTGTTTTTTTTCTTATATAATGGAAATCCCTTCCCTTTTATCAGGATTTACGCCATTGGTTCTAGTCGCCAGCCCATGGCCTATGGAAGGCACACTTGGGGTAGTCATAGCACGGGCCCTGAGGACGGGTCGTGAAAAATTGGTATCAGATGAGTCGGTTCTACCACAGAACTCTGGACTCTGATAATTTTAATCCATGTAAAGAAATAGTTTTTAGGGTATTGAGTGTGGTTATCAGTCCAGGGATTCAATTGTTGGTGCGGCGGCCAACATATCCATACACCAGGACCCTGAATTCTGATTTCTGACTCAGTGGGAAAAAACATTGATTTCATGTGTTTTTTAAAAAATTTCTTTTTGATTACATTTTATGAGCTCACTAGGTATACTATATTAACCGTGGCGCACCTATTTATTTTTAGGATGGCCCCACGATAGCAGCTAGCTAGGGTTCCGAGTTTTGTGTGAGATGGCAGCCCACTGAGTGATGAGGCCTCGGTGCAGGGCCCCATAATAGCAGAGGCACCAGTGGTACCTCTACCGGCCGATCCACCAATGCCACCAGCCCCATAAGCTAAGGGTGCACATTGCCTGAGTGCACTGCATGAGTTTCAGTGTCAGAGTCCGCCCAGGTTCGTTGGGGAGATGGACCCTCAGGCAGTAGATGATTGGCTGGTGGCTATCGTTCAAGTCTTCAGGTTAGTAGGGACACCAGATGACCTCATGGTGATCCTTGTGGCGTGTCTCCTCCATGAAGAAGCTGGTAGATGGTGGAGCCTGATGCTCTAGGTGCACGACGAGGCATTATTACTTTAGTCGGACTTCGAGTGCCTCGTCCGCTCATAGTTCGTTCTAGCCACCCTCCATGAGGTGCACATTCAGGAGCTACTACAGCTATGGTAGGGAAGCATGACAGTAGCCCGGTACTCGGCGTGATTTACAAATCTCTCACGCTACTCCACGGACATGGTACGAGAACCATTCTTCTGGGATCGGACCTTCAAGCAGGGACTGAGGCATGACATCAGGGCATCGATGATCTCCCTCAGCATTCTGAAAAAGGAAGGAGTATTAGAGCGAGCCCTTCGTGTGGAGAGTTTTCTTGCTGAGCCTACACAAGATGCGAGACCTACCACAGCGCGGCACATAGCGGAGTCTTCTATAGCCGACAATAGACAGATGTCGCAGAGGTCCAATTAGACCAGACAATCAGGTGGGCATCCTAAGGATACTGGTTCGGAGGTGGGGTGACACGCAATAGATCCATTCATATGAGAGGCAGGCAGGGCTATGCATGCGGCAGGCAGGGCTACATGGCCCGTGACTACCCGACTCGTCATGCAGAGGAGCAGCAGATTGTTGAGGGACCACCCAGGAAGAGGCAGAAGTTCGACCGTGGTGGTCCGTAGGGCGCATGAGGACGAGGCATAGGAGTTGGCCGGGTAGTAGGTGGTGGGAGACACTTTGAGGGTCTACCAACACCACCACTAGGATATCCACCCTGACCACAGGGAGCTAGAAGACAGAGAGAAGCTCAGCTTTAGGCAGTGGAGGCCTACGACCACAGCGCACCTGAGATGATTTGAGGTACTATCTGTGTCTAATCCACCCTTATTGTAGTTCTTATAGACATAGAGGTGAGTCATTATTTTATTGTCGCTACCTTTGTTCGGAGCTCAGAGATTCTGATGGAGTCGTTGGCTCCACTACTAGAAAACGAGGCTATAGCCACGGTTTTAAACAAAACTGTGGCTATAGGGGTTAATTTCAAAGGCAATAGCCACGGTTTTATGAAACTATGGATATATGTTTTTTTCAAAATCTATAGCCACAGTTTCACCCAAACCGTGGCTATAGGGTCTTTTTTAAAGGGTTATAGCCACATTTTGGGTGAAACTGTGGCTATAGGGTCTTTTTCAAAGGGTTATAGCCATGTTTTGGTTAAACCGTGGCTATAGGGTGGGTCTATCGCCACGGTTTTGGAAAAACCATGGCTATAGGGTATTTGTTTCATGAACTATAGCCACGGTTCATCAAAACCGTGGCTATAGATCTCCCACCCTTCCGCGGGAAAAAATTTACCCATGAAAAAATGGCGGGAAGGTTTATAGCTAAGGTTTACGTGTTATATCCATAGTTATTAATAATATATTTTACAATATATATATATGTATATATATCTGCAAAGATGTCTGTGGAATAGTGGAAAGGTGCTTGGTCTACATAGCGAAGGCACCGAGATCGAATCTCGATAGTCAGGTTCTCTTCTTGTTGATGTACTCTCTCTATCTAACATTATTATATTTCATTTTCAACATGAAACCTTTATTTCCATTCACCTTCATGTTGTTTGTATTATTTGTATTCACTTCTACCAGTAGTGATGTAGCTTCCTCTTGTCCAGATTTCTCAATTTTCAACATATCTATTTGGTCTGGTAACACTCCTTTACATTTATTTTCATGATGTCCATACTTATAACACCATCCACATAGTAGTTGTGAGACACACGGGTTTTCATGTGGTGGAAACCTCTTATGAAATTAGAATTCTCTTTCATGTGGGATGACATGTTTCCCCTTTTCCTTTTCTTTGGATAGTAATTCATTTTTAGGTATTTTTAGTTCTTTATCAATTTTTAATGGATTAGAATATATAACTAGACCCTCCTTCTTAATATTTATTAATTTGGAGATTCCACATGGATTATTTAATGTTTTAAGTTATATTTATTAAGAAACTTATATATGTTATTTTTATGAATGTTTTCAATCAATCCTGACTTATCCTGGATTGATCATCGTTTTAATTTTATCTTGCATCCATTCATTGCCATGGCTTTTTTTCAGTGATCCATGTTGTGACCTTTCATTACATAGTTTAAGCATATATTCTTGGTAGTTTGTTTAGATGCAATAACCTTCAACTTTTTGGATTTATAATCCATGGTCTTATTACCATTCCTCTTTGAAATCTTCATCGGAGCATTTTCATTTGGACCATTCTTCTGCCTACTACCCAAGGATTATTCTTCTTTCTTAGCCAGATTCTATTATCTTCTTTTAATATCAGCATTGAATACATGTTGTGACAGACATGTTCCATCATTGTTACCAATTACATTTCATACATCACATATATTTTCATGCATTTGAAATCTTTTTATAGTATACATATGATTCTAGATCTATGGATGTTGTTTCTTCTCTATGGAATGTTCCCCCTTGATATGGGATTCCATTGTGCTTTTTCATTTTGAGGATTGTACCAACAATATATTGAACAATGCCCAATCTTGTTGCTGCACCAACATTGACCCAAAAACACTAAATTCTAAATATCATTTTCGTAATATTTTTGGGACTTCCTCTTGAAGAGTTGGGATTTTTGGGGGGGAACTATCTTCCAACATCTTCTTCCTATCCACCCTCTTCATAGTGGTAGGTTTCTCATCACCATTACTCATCCATACTTGTATATAATTGTTCTACAAACCTTCAAATTTTATGGAAACATGTTTAAAAACATGAGTACAAGAAGGATTGAATGGTATGTGTTTTTTGATGTCATTTTCATTGGATTAAAGGGTGATATATTACTCCTTTTGGAATCATATTACTCCAAGAAATATTTAGTGGACACATATATACTTATATTTTTTTTGGAAGTTCCATCTTGGAGTGATTTTTGATTCATCAATATCACCTCCATCTATAAATACTTCTGGTTGTGGGAGTTATAATCATATTCAACTGATCTCAGCTTACATTCCAAATTTTTATTCGGCCTCGTTATTTTTTCTCCATGCACATTTAATAATTCTGGCAAAGAACTGTCAAGCTCTGTTAACTTGTTGGATTTTTCTTCTGGCTAAGCATCTTTAAAAACCACAGATACTTTTCAAAGCTTTTCAAATGCATTGAAATAATCTACAAATAAAATATTAAATAATTATTTTAGAAAATTACTACAATTCAATTATTCAGTAACATGATCATGTCTTTATTTACATAGAGAAATTTCTTCTTCTTTTCCCTTCATTAATTTTTTGAGAGTGTTGGATATGCCAACCCTTTTAGCCAATGCCTCTTCCATGGAATCAGAATCTTCTTCTAGCGGTAATTTTTCATCTTGCAGAGTACTAATGATTGCAAGAATATGTCCTTTCTCTTTGCAAGTGATTTCATTCATATGATATTTGAGTATAGACTAAATATCACTAATTGATCTATTATAATTACAACTTGAAAAATCTTCATCATAATAGGAATAATAAAAAGAGTTATCACATGTTGTACCTTTCAGATTACCTTTAATAGAAGGTGTCTACTCATTAGTAGTAAGATTTTTCATCATCTTCCATGCATGTTTCATTTTTCTATTCAATTGAGTCTTTGATGAAATTTACATTTGAGGTTGATAACTCATTTCCTGAAATTTGGACATCATAAAAACTCTATTGGATATTTTAGAGGTGACATTCCCCTGGTTCCAATTGAAGTTCCCAGTTCATTGTGAATGATTGAGTGGGGGAGGGGGAAAATCATTGATCCCTTTGAATATTTTTACTAATTGATTTTTTTGATTAATACTCCATGGATGATTAATTCCTCGATACACTCTTCGTGTGTCTATATGCCTTACCTTGAATGATATTGTATATGTAAAGGCAATGGACACAAGGGTTTACAAGGTCTGCTTCAATGTCCTTCTCTTTGTTGGGTTGGTTATTGTCCCCAACACAGATTCTACCTATAATATTATTTTCACTTACTACTTTCAATACATAGTCCCACTATATCTCTCTTGAGGTCCACATGAGGTTCTTTTAATGATTCCCATTTTGTTACTAGAGTACCGCTGGCCTGCTTTACATTCCAGCTAAATACTTCTTCTTCTCCCACAAGCTCACATGAATCTCCTAACTGGTGATTCAGATGAGAAGCTTCCTTCTTAGTTGTTACATGATTCACTGTAGATGATACTATGCTTTCTCCACTTGGGAATTCTAAATCACACATTCTCGCGTATCTCTTCATGATACATCAATATCCCTTGGTATGGTGTGTTGTCCTCGTTTAGTAATTCTAATCACTTTTTTGATTAGTCCTCATTTTAACAATGCATGAGTGATTATTTCTTCTTTTGATGAAGACCTAGACTCACTATGATGTTTGAAAATGGTGTACACAACATCTCCAAGAATTAAAGAACAATTCTTCACAGAATCAACTTTTTCTTCCTTCATGGATTTTCAAATACTATCTACTCAATTATATGATCTTCTTTAATTCTGCCCAACATCAGTCACAATTCTATTTCACTTCATGCAAGGGTTTCATGTCATCCAAAAAAAATAGTTTTTGGATATATCACTTACATATCACATGTACATGACATTATACATGATTTCATGCATGTATAATATGGTGCCTTTCAACTCAACACACATTCTTCTTGTATCAATAGTTTAGGATATATGAGTTTGTATCATGTATGTTTACAAATGAATTGTTCACTTAGTTTATTCTTTATTTGTGCATGGAAATTAATATATGCATGCCATTATATCACATTTATTATTTGATTCTTTTCACATACACCTACACTTGTTATATGTATTTTTGTTTCATGCATTTGTATATGAATTCATTTGTATGCAATCTCCACTTACTCTTTCACACACCCACTATTCACTTCTCCTTTCTTCTTCACGAGGGTACAAACACTTAATTTTTTTCATCTATTCACGTTTTTAAGTATGCATGCTCATGAATGAATTATTTGTTGTGTTTTTATTATGCACACAACCTGAATGGGTATATTGTCGGTGGGGGCATGATTTCTTCTTATTTTTATAGGGAAGTGTATGTGTAAACTTTCCATTATGAAGTCTCATTATTATCTTCATGAAACCAAGGGGGTTCATGGGTCCTTCTTATTCATGAAAATGGTGCATGAGGATATCCTTCATAGAACAAGAAGTTGTTCTTGTTTTTATCTTCGCAAATGTTCAATAAGGGTGTGTTTGCACAAGTTTTTTCATGTGAGATCACCTACACAAAGCACAACATTGGTTTAGAAAACCCATTCATGTGTTTGTGGGTGTTCTTCGCACAAAGGTGTGGTCTTCTATTGCAAGATGACTTTGAGAGTGTGTAGCACCTATCAAAGGTTTGTGGAGGTCTGATTCATCAAGTAGAATGTCGGATAAGGGAATGTTCTATTTTAGAAATAGGAGCACATGTGTAGGAGAAAAGAATAAACACTTATAAGCTCGGTGATCCTATATTTATTTCCAAGGATTGGATCATATACACATTTTAAAAGTCACCTTTCAATCATCCAAGATATTCCTTTTGAATAACAAAGATCATCGACAAATTAATATATTCTAACCTTCTATTTTTAATATATTAAATCACATTCACTGATGTTATGAGAATCTTTGTTTTTTCTATTCAACACATGCTCCTTATTTCACATGATAACATCAGGTGCATGCATTTATGAATGCATGCAAATAATCTTCTCAAAATGATGTGGCCACCGACAACTATGCTCACCTCGACCCATGTGAGTTATTTATTTTGTTCACATACAAGAAAATGTAATTACATTCATGAGTTCATGTCATTCAAACAATGCTCATGGACATAATTCGATCGACAATGGTGGTAAGAGTTCCAACATAGAATAGAATCTTCATCTTCACTGATAAGCAACATCAGGGTGATCCATTGGTTAAAGATGATGCGGCTGCGGATCATCATACAATCAGTTAACAAAGAGATGTGGCATGGGAAGGATGGTGCAGATTACATCGTGGGATGAGTTATGTAATGTGCGACTATGATTACATGTGTTATTAGATGAATCAATCTGATGGCTTCTGTGTTTTTTAAATACTGTCCGATATTGAAATGAAGATGTGCTGAGATGCATTTCAAATATCAATCTGCCTCCACCCTCCACCATATTACTCCTCCTCCCTCCATGGTACTTCCATGTACCATGTTATCCTTGTGAGCACGCTCTATGGAAACTATATTCTTCCAACCACCGTGCCACACTGCATAGTGGTGTGCTACACTGGTTCTCACATGAGCCCCTGTGGGCACGCTCCAGTGCAAAGGCATTGCCCCATGCTCTCATGCCACTTCCCAGCTAGCCTTTATGTCCTCTATTGGGTAAGGTTTACCCAATCCTTCCTGTGCCTAGTTTTGAGGCTGTTAGCAGGCTAGGGGGATGGAACTATTTTTTTGGTATATATGACCATAAAATATTATATATGTGAACTATTCATGTTCAATTAATAATCCAAAAATTCATGTACACCTCTATTCAAATTCCAATCCCATGCACCATTCCTTATCTTTTCTTCTTATTAAGTCTCTTTTATTTCAATGATATCTTCTTCATGAAATATCAATTCCATTATGCAGGTACCATATCCTTTCATGTCCATCCCTTTAAGTCCTCAATTGTCTACATAATTTTAATTCTGAAGACATTCCCTCATCTTCCTTCATCCAACCATGGATGGTACTACTCTTCACTCCCTCATGCATTGAAACATAATGCAAGGAATCATTGTAAATAACAATGTGTTCACGATAACACACTTCTTGGTCTTTGAAGATCAACACAAACAATCATCTGATTTTGTTTACCAAATTCATCCAATTAGATACTTTTTGGATGGATTTTCCAGATTCATTATGCAATCAAGTATTTCATGACATTCTTCAAATGTTGTTCCAATGTTTCATTAATTGAAACATGTCTTCAAACATAGGACCAGTTCACAAATTGTCTAATTTTATATGGAGAATTTTCAATCATGAAAATAAAATATCATTTCATATTCATTCTCCGTGTAACATAGGCTTTTAAACAACTTCTTCTCTTCAATCATCATCACCACTTCATCACTAATTTTCCACACACATATTGACACATTATTGAAAAAAAATGCAGCAATATTCTCTACACCATTCATGATAGTGGTTATTCTAGAAGATAAACGGGTCAAAATTTTCTAATTTTAGTGATTCAATTTTATATATTTTTTTTCCAATGAAATTTATGTTATTTTCATATGTTTAGTTCTTGACTATTGTTATGATCTCCATTAATCTATTTGATTTTTTTTTTATTTTTTATTGGTTATATATCTTTTTCATTAGAAAATATAATATTATAGATATATATTTATTAAATAAATAACAGTACAAATTTTTGTGAAATTACAATATCAATTTCTTCCATTACAAAATTATGAAAACGAAAAAATTCTACATATTATGGTTATTTCACCATCATCATGAATATTTTGATTTATCTCTATTATTACCCCTATAGTATTATTAAATTTACATAATATTGTTTAATATGTTATAGATATTTATATTATGTTGGCATACATATTCTGGAATGGTTATATAGCCATATTATTCATGGAAACTATGTAACATCGTCATGACATTATAACATGGAAGAATGATCTATCTCTATAGCTATAGACTATAAACTCTCAAACTTATGTTTATTGGAAAAAATACTATGAATTGTGAATGTTTGGAAGTTTAAAAAAGTATGAAGTCATTTCAATCACATTTCTAGCAATGTGAAAGCATTATATAAGAACATTCATAATTATCCACAACTCATCCGACCTTGAAACCACAAAATGAACTCATTGAAACTATAGAAATTATTATTGACATCTCATTAAATTTTATAATAAATATAATTTAGATGTAATTGGTTATAGATTATGTTTTTATTTGACATATTTTTATTAATTAGGATTTTACGCTTAGGTACATAATAATGCTATAAATATGGAATGGGAACAATATGAATCACTCACATTTCATTAAGTTATGATATCTTACTCTTAAGCAAAATTAATATCTATATTTTAATCTATTAAATATTTTATCTTATTTAAATATGTCACATATATATATATAAATAGCCTATTATACCTTCCTTTAAGATAGTTACACTTTCGCTGTCTTCATTACTCAATGAAAACATTACTATCATACCATATCAAACAAATATTTTATATACCCTAACCAAGTTTTATAAAAAAAATTATTATCACATTTTTATTCATCATCATAGAAAATAAATGAATATTTTATAGATAACCATTTAAATTTAATTATTAATTTAAATGAATATTATATAATAATAAATTACTCAAGAGTATCATACTAATTTTCTTACAATTTACTTTAAAATTATATTTCAATACCAAATTCTCTACCCCTTACGGTGATTTTTTTAGATAAATTACAAATATATGAAATATTCATATTATTTAACATTATAAAACATAAAATATCTAATACATTATTCTCTTTCGAGTTTTATTAAATATTGTTCGATAGTGATATAATGTAAGATTGCATTGAATAATTTTTCCATAGTTATTTATTATGCTTATTCTTGATGTTTGATTCTATTTACAGCACACATACGCATGTACATGTTGTGATGGATTCACCAATATGGAATATTAATGCATTGTATATGGATTATTTTGTTGAAAATTATATTTATTGGATTATGTAATAATCATAATCTTTAATGAGACACTATCAACCATTTGATGTTTACTTAATATTTTTCTTGAATTCTATAAATTCAATGTTTTATGTTGCTACCATAATTCATTGATTCCTTGATCTTATTTTTTTCATTACAATAATTTCATTATTTATTTGATCATTCATTTAACATTAATATTATGATATCATGATATTATATGTTATTAATATATTATGAATCTTTATCATGATCATTCGATTATTATGTTTTCTTTACCACCAATTTTACATCTATAATCGAAGTTATAAAATGTTATATTAGGTGCTAAAATGTATTTTGGATAAGATTATGTACAATATAATAAATAATTTGTGTTTTAGAATAATTTATGATGTATAATGAAGCTATTTATTCAAAGACACTATGCGTGTTAATATTTTGGTTGTGATTATTTAATATTTATATTAAAAATCATGAAATAATTTTCGTACGATACTTGGGTCTCTAAAGTTGGAATCATATAATAATTTAGTTATTTTTGGGGTTTACAACTAGATTGTATTGGTAAATTCAATATCTATAATTCCATGGGTAGGGAACTACCAATATGTTTTAGTGAATAATAGAGAGAGTGGTTTACATGAAATTATATAATTTCACAAATACTACAAGTGAATGTGAACATGATATAGATTTAGCTGGGGTTGTTCTAACACCTGATTGTTTTAATGAAATATTTTCTCTATATAATGCTAATTCATTAATAGCTTAAATTTCAAGCAGTCATGATTTTTAATGAACCATGAGATGACATTTGTATAAAATGACCATTTTAACCTATCCTGTAGGTTAGATGAATAAATATAAATATTTAATGAAATTGAATGGTGAATTTATTCACCAAAAATTATATTTGTATTATATTGTATTAATTAATTTATTAAATAACTATTAGTAAATAAAATTATTCAGCTATATATTTTATATACATAATAAAATATTTTTTATTTTTATCTAATAGTTATTTTTTCATAGGTTATGAATAAATTCTATTTGATGTATAAAAACCTATATTTCTAATAGGGTAATTTCCCACCTATTAATGGAGAACCCATTTTATATTAATATTTTGAAAAATTAAATAATTTTTATATGACAACATAATCATGTTATTTGGATGCAGGATATAAAAAAAATTTGGATCAAATTCTATTATTTTTCTGATGACATTAAAATTTTTGTGAATAGTATAAATACACTAAATTTTAATTTCAAACAACTTTTTTCATCAAAATATTTTATATGGTTAAATTATAGTATTTAATGTTTTTATAGAATAAAATCAATATATTTTTATCAATAAATATGATGTATCTTATAATCATTAATTAAACATTTAATTCAAATGTAAAAACATTTCAATATTTTTCAATGTTTTAACTTTTAAAACATGTTCTCTCTTTCTGACATTAAATAATATAAAATTAATTACTGTAACTTCTATGTTTTGAATATTGAAAAATGGATTCAATATTTTGAATCAGTAGGGCCGAATTATGTTAATTGATTTGTTCTATTTTTGGGCATTATGAATAATAACATTATAGATTTCTATTAATATGGTTAAAGGGTAAAACATGTATTTAAGTATTAGAATACCATTATAAAATTATCCTAACACATTACTTAATATAATTGGTTGAATTTTTGTTACCTAAAAAACTATTTGGATCTAAATGGTGTCCATTGGAGGCCAATTTGATAAGAATAGTATATTTAATTTTTTTATTTTATGAAATTTTTAATAAACCTCACTAAAATTTTAATAACTGAATATTTTTTTATATAATAATATATATAAGAAAATTATATCATAAAAAATAATTTTAAATATAAAATCATTTTCATTATCATGGTAATTTATTAGTAATTTTTATAAAATAAATAAATAATTTAATAACTTTTACAATGATGATGTAAAAATTAATTAATTGATGATCTATTAGAAAAATTTTTTTTAAAATACTAAAAACCATATAAGGGTCAAACAGCATGAACAAAAATTATTTTCGGATTATATATTGACAATAACCATCAAAGGGTCAAGTTTGTGACAATTGGAACCTTATTGAAGAGATTGTGAGAATTATATTATAATCTTAAGCCATTTTAAAGTTGTATCATTCATAACATATCAAGTATAATATTTTAAATGTTGTATTTTTCAGATGATAAATTAGACTACTTATGTTCATCTGAAATATACTTTATTTATATTCATCATAGTATTTTAGTGTAATTTTCATTCAACAAATTTGTATTTTAAATAATTAAACAAAAGTGATGTAGTAATTATTTTATTAATGTATATATTAAAGAAATGATATTAAAAATATTAATGTAAATATAATTCAGGATAAATAAAATGTCCAATGAATTTTCAGTATTACCTTGACCACTTATTAATGTCATAAAATATTTATTTCAATTTCAAATTTCCATCATAATATTTTTGAAAATCAATGGATTGAAATGTGTCAAAATTGTCACTATTGATTGTTTATAAAAATAATGTTTCACTAAATTATTAAAAAACCATAAAATATATTCAAAAAATATATAATAATTATTATATGGTCTAAAATTTTCTACGATACTTATTTCTTGTCAAATTGAATTAAATAAATAAATAGTTTGCCCTTTTAATATTGAAATATTTGTTATCTTAATTATAATTGAATAGAATAATTAAGTGTGAATTAAACTGATATTGTTTAAATTAACATAAAAACATGTCTTCAAATTATTGGGTCATTATATAACACCCTTATTTTATATCATCACCTGAATTAAAAAATTTGGTGGTTTTTGTGTTGTTTTTTATTTTTTTATGAATTAATATTTTAGAGATCCCAAAAGTACCCCACACTGCAAAATAAAATATCACCTCCTCCCGCACCACATCACTTCACATTGAGAATTCAAGATCAGCCATACCCTTCTATTTTACCTTCAGAAAATACAAAGGTACATTATACATGTTTTATTCTTCTTCAAAAAATATAGTCTATTTCTGTAAGAGGATATTTACAGGAAACCTGTCGGAGAAGAAGTAATCTCATCTACCAATTATTTCAAACTTATTTATACTTCTAAATCCTATTAATGATTTCTATAATTATAATTCAATAACTCCTATATCAATTATATACGGAGATGTTATTATATTTATGAAACAACCATATTTCTCCTTCTAATCATCCTATGAAAAATGAAATCACCACACTTGCATACATACAGCTTATCGTCTCCACGCAGTGGTGTAATCTGTTTCTCACCACCACCTAACATGGATAGGTGTAATAATGTAAATAATAATTATATATGATTTTTAAAACATGATATTAACATTAAAATATTATACACCCTTCAATTCAATGACATTCATCAAATATGGGAATTATACCATCGCTCATGCGTACGTACGACCTACCATATCCACGATTCTATGTGATTCATTGTACATGATCATTATTTAAGAATTATTATATAAATGTAAATAATGAATAAATATTGTATATATTTTGTTAATATCATTTTTAAATGATATAAATATGAATTAATAAGGAAAACCAAAACTTATTCGACCAAACATGCTTAAGAACATAAAATATGTAATATCTGAATGACAATTAACTATGAAATTGTATCAACAAATAGATGATAATATGAACATATATGATATCATAAAAATAAATATAATTTATTATTAATTCTATGAAATTATTTAAATCATTATATAGTATGTTTTTATTCATATGAATGATATCATACCTAAGGTAAGGGATAATTTATTATTGTTGTTATTATCCATTATTGTTTATATGTAAGTCTATATTGGGCTATATTTATCATCCACATCCATAATTACTAAATATATAATATATTTTTTTATCTTAATAAATAAATTACAAGAAATTTTACCTGTTTGTTAATTTTTATTATATGGTATGAAAGGAATATTATTTCTTTATTCGGTATGACATACTTTCTACATTTTTGGAAATCATATGTGGAGAATTGTTTTCATATTATACATCTTGATCAGATATTTATTCCTTTATAACACCTTATTTCCATGAATCTTCCTCTCCATGATTTCATTTTTATCTTCAATTAAATTATATTCTTTTAAAATTTCACAACATTTTGAGAAAGGAAATCATTTTTAAATAAGAATGTATATATTCCTCACGATTAATGTTCAAGTGTTATATCAAAATTATTTTTCGTCTATGAGGTAATTTATTAATAGGGTTATGTTTTAAATTATATTATCCCTATAATCACTATGGTTTTATTTTGATTATAATTATATTCTATTTATGAAACCTATTTTTTATATAGAATTTTTATGATGGAATGATATATAAAAACCCCATTTTATTCCTTTGGTTATGCTATGTTGATTGATTTATGGTTTTGTAGGATAAGTATGAATGATTTCATTATGATATGGGTGAGACCTATATCTCCCTCCAATTCATTATTTACATATTTTTATCTCATGAGATAGACATTGCTGGACTAGGAAACGATATCAATTCAGTAATACATGGCTATAAAGAGGGGGGAACTCGATTCAGTAATGGGATTTGTATGCTATGATGGTCTTTGAAATGAACCATGACTAATATAAAATTATTATCAATACTAATGTGTATAACAAAAACTTCATGACTTATACTAGGACCTTTGGGATTGTGTGAATTGATTCTTACAAACTCTTATGATTTATGCCATGACATGATATCATGTTCATTCATATACGTGATAAGATTTTCAAATTATATGTTCTTATTTAATATTTTTGTGATATTATTGATATAGAACTTGTTTACCCTTAAGAGAAATCTGAGATCACCCTTTCATATGTTTATTTTCCCCTAACCAGGAATAAGTGTTTTAAGAAATATATTTCAAAGGGGGTCTTGTTATGATAAAATGAGTGGGATAAAATGAACATTTCTTATGAACCAGTGGTTCATGTTTCTCATTTTATAATGACATTATACATGTATAGTTTTTTTGTGGATTTGTCATATTTTTTTAATTATTATTATTCAACATTTAAGTAATATAAATTTTTGTAAAGTATGGGGAGTTATATATGGAATCGATGGAATGGATTAGATATCAATTGAAAAATATAATGATAAATACTTAGTAAAAAACCTAATGATAAGATTAAGTATAGGATACAATCCCAATGACCATGAATAACATAGGACACAACCTATAGTTTCCAAGATTAAACTTTTATTATTTAGTATGTTGTTTTAAAATTATTATTATTGTATCTTACACCATAATTCTTGTTTATAGTCAATGGATGGAACCCAAAGGAACCCTTTTAATGCTGAATGTGTTTGTAAATGTAATGATTTTTCATCCACAAAATCTAGTTGTTTTGGTTTCAATAATGAAAAATATTACCGTTATTATCACACAACATTCTCAATCTTTGTATCATGTAGGAATTCTAATTGAAAAAGGGAGGGAAAAAATTTTCTTATATCCTTCATGAGGCAGCGTCTACCTTCTTTTAGTGGGTATTCTAATCCATTGGTGGAATAACAACAGATCAGTACCACTAGAATGGTATTTTTAGTTCACCAATATTAAGAGCATGATAAATCCATTGTATCATAATACCATTTGGAAGGAAAATTTGATCAACGGTGGAAAATTATAAAAAACACAAGTGAAAGAGATAAAATTGAATCAATAGAGTGTCTAGAGTTCAATAATATATTTTTCAATAAGTATATTCATCATATGATTCAAAAAAAATATAGATAAAGAGTTACCTAAACGTAAGAAAAAGGATGTTGAATACATTGCTACCTTTGAATAAAATTCTA
Source organism: Viscum album (assembly GCA_963277665.1). NCBI lineage: Eukaryota > Viridiplantae > Streptophyta > Magnoliopsida > Santalales > Viscaceae > Viscum > Viscum album. The sequence continues at coordinate 2,079,403,716 of OY728137.1, read as the reverse complement.
CACGACAATAGGGTATGCTTCAGGAATTATTATCCCACATTAGAGTAAAAGTGACTGAATCTTTAGTAGATTAAAACCAAATCTTTAATGGGAATTTTCAATAACAGACTACTATAACTATGAAAAAATCATTTTATTTTATCTCAAGGTTGAGATAGAAATTGAAGTAACCCATCAGTCCAATAAAAATGATAAGAATATAAAAATCATATTCAATGGGAAATATAAAGATGAAACTGAGAATTAGATTATTTTTCTCTTATTCTAAATGTTTGGAAGGAAACATAGAGTGAATTTTGAAAACAGGGCTAGTAAGTGTTTTATATTTAGAAAATGATTTTATTAGGTAGTTGAATGATGAGGTAATGAGCGAAATATATCTACAGATGCAGATAACGAAAATGCTACAAATAATGCACCTTCTCTAATTCAATTTTACAACTTCAAGGAAGTAGGGAATTATGAAAATTTATTCCCTAACCCAAGGCTTATTGTTGATGATCGATGTCATATAACTCTTATGGCCAATGAAAATGAAAATTCGCATGTGATCACTATTTTTTATGTGGAGTATGATAATGAAGTGGTGAAATGTACACTTACCATCAAATTTAATGTAGAAAATGTTTTATTTAATTTCATATCCACCCACTAATATATTTATGAATAATTATATATGGTTATCTTTATAGTATGACAATAATTAGATGTTGAGATACCTATGATAACTCCAAAAAACAATACGATCATATCAAATGTTAGTAATTATTATTTAGTTCAAGTTAGTTGGATAATGAATCTTTTAAATATTGTGATCCTTCCTATAGTAGAATTTGATGTGATTCTTGGCATGTTTTTGAATTATCTATATGGAACTCATATCATTTTACAAGTAAGGAATGTCACATTTCATATTCTGGATCAATTTATGGCCATCTATCAGTGCATGAATGAAAATATACTTCTAATAGAAATTTATTCCATCTTATGGGTTATTATTCCTATAAAAAAAGGTTATTAATCTAAAATATTTGGGGAGAAAATAAAAATTAATAATACACCCATTTTATATTATTTTTATGATGTATTTATAGATGAATTTTTATTTCTTACACTGAATCATGTGGTTCAGTATTTAATAGAACTCATATTGTGTTCTATTCCCATTTCATGGAAACCTTATTGAATGGCCCCATTTGTGATTCAGTAATTGAAGATAACACCCTAAGAGAAACTTCATAAACTAATCATACATCCTAGTGCGTCACCCTAGGGAGAACCTCTTATATTTTTTAAGAAGAAAGATCAATCAAGAAGAATCTACATTGATAATCGAGAACATGACAAGATCACTATCAAGAAAAAATATCCCCTCCCCAACATTGATTACTTATTCGAACAACTATAATGAGCTCGACACATTACTAAGATTAATATTCAATCAGGGTATCATTAATTAATATTCAAGGAGTATATACCAAATTTGTTATTCTGTACAAGGAATGCACACAACGAATTAATAATGAATATTTTTGGTCTTAATAATGTGTCCACTATCTTTATGGATTCAATGAATATCATCTTCATATACTATATTGATCTGTTTGTTGGTATTCTTTAGAGATGATATTATTGTCTATTCAAAGATAAAGTAAGAGCATGAAGTATACTTGAGGATTATACTGAAGACCATGTGAATGGATATTAATTATTAAAAATTTATCAATTGTGAATTATTGATTTAAAATGATTTATTTTTGGGTAACATCATATCAAAAGAGGTGACATATAAGGATCCAGTAAAAACAGCTATTATTGAAAGTTGTCCAAGACCAGAAATGGTAACTAATATACCTTGTTATCATGGATTAGTTGATATTATCCATGTTTTGTGAAATATTTTTTCTGATTATCTTATCCACTAGAAATGATGACTATAATGAAATTATGATCATATGGATGGAGGAACATGAATAGAATTTCAATGACCTAAAAATAAGAATACCCAGTACACCCATGCTCACACTGACTTATGCTAATCTTTGAACTAATGATATGGAGGAAATATCTTTATAGTGAAATGACTGATATTTATACTGATCATAAAATTTTGAAGTCTATTTTATCACAAAATGAGATGAATATGCATGAAATATGGTGGTTGGAGTTGATTAAATATTATTAATGCTCAATAAATTACCAACTTTGGAAAGACAACAAGGTGGTAGATGCTTCATGTCGAAATGACCATGATAACTTATCCATTATGGGTTTCAAAAATATCCAATATTAATGTATTTTAAAATGATGGATATTGATATTTGAAGGGAAGTAGGGAAATATTATCATTCTCAAATCAATGATCATATATATATAAAATTTAAGATTAAACAGGCGTAGAAGTATGATGTAGAACTACAAAAGAAGGAGAAAAATGTTCCTTAATTTAGCCATGATTATCATGGAATAATAAGGTTTAGTAATTGGGATTTTATTCCTCCCTTAATAGAACTAAAGACAGATATATTGCATGAAGCTAATAGTTCATCATACTCTATTCACCATGGTGGAACAATGAAGTAAATGCACCTGAAAGAGTAGTTTTGGTGGGCTGGAATGAAATAAGATATTTCTGAATATGTCTCCTAATGCATGGTTTCCCCGCAAGTTATGGTTGCAAGATCGAAGTCTAATTGTTGTAAAAATTATTACCCATTCTATAATGACAATGAGAAAATATCACTATAGAATTTGTTGTTGGACATCCCAAAACTTCAAAATGCCATAATGTTGTATGGTTTATAGTTGATCTCCTTACTATGTCGGTGCACTTCATTGCTATTAGAGAAGATTTACCTCTTGATCATCATTCCAGGATTTGTGTAATAGATGTTGTAAGATTATATGGAGTATCAGTTTCCAATATATCTGATTTGGATCTAAGGATTACCTCAATGTTCTGGGAAAGTATTCAGCAGGCTATAGATACTGAGATATGCTATGACACTGCTTATCATCCTAAAAAAGTCAGTCAGTCTGATAGGACAATTCAAACATTCTAAGATATTTTTAGATATTTCTCTATGTATTTAAATGGTGATTGGGATCAACACCCACCTATGGTTGAATTTTCAGGAAATAATAGATTTCACTCCATAATTCATATGGCTCCTTATGAAGCCCTCTACAAAAAGAAGTTAAAAACACCAACATACTATGATGAAGTCAGGGAATGAAACCTATTAGGACCAGATCTTGTTGATGAAGTGGTATAAAGGGTTAGATCTATTCAACAACACATAGGAGTAGCTCAGAGTAGTAAAAGCATTATGCTGGAAACCAAAGAAATGACATAGGGTTTTAAGTGTGTGACAAGGAGTTTCTTCAAATATCTTCCTAGAATATGGTAATGATATTTGGAAAGAAGTGAGAGTCAATCCCAATGTATATCGGTCCTTTTGAAATTCAATTTCATGTTGTGAAGGTAGCATAATTATTGGTCCTTCCACCAAATATCTCTCATGTTCATGATGTATTTCTTGTATCTATCTCAAAAAGTACATACCTTATCCATGACATGTACTTTACTCATAAGTCATAGCTCTAGAGAATGATCCTTCTTATGAAAAACAACTGATAGAGATTCTAGAACATATTCAAAAGTTTCTGTGAAACATGACAACTTGATTTGTCATTATTAAATGGTGGAACCAAAAATTTGAGGAAGATACATGGGAAATTAAGAATATTATGAGGATGAGATATCATCTTTATTTTTTATCAAAATGATTAATTTCGAGGGTGAAATTGACTTTATGGGGTGTACAATGTAACACCCCGTTGTTTTTATGAAAATTTTTCTCTAAACAATTTAAATTATTCAATATCTTACATTGCATGAAATCTTGTGCTTAAAGGAACCACGCGATGCAATTAGTATAAAATGGAAATTTTATCCTATATATTAGGTTAGTAGGAATAAATAAAACAAACTTATCAAAATGTATGGTGAAGTCATTCACTACAAATTATTTATGAAAAAATATAAATTAATTATATTTGTATTTTTTTCTATTAATAAATTGGTTGAATTACTATTAATAAATGAAATTAAAAAGAGATATATTTTATATACTTAATAAAATAATTTTTATATTCATACAATAGTTATGTTTTTCATTGGGTATGAATAAAGCCTATTTTATGTATAAAAACCTATATTTTCAAAATTTTAATTTTCTACCTTTTAATAGAGAACTCTTTTTAAATTAATACTTTGACACTTTAATAACATTTATATGAAAACATAAATATTTTATTAGTAATAAGATATTATAAATTTACCATGGATGAAATTTTAATATTTTTCTCCAAACATTCAATATTTAATAAATAGTAAAAACAAACAAAATTTTAATTTAAAAAATTTCCATAAAAATAATTCATATGGTTGAATTATAATATTTATTACTTATAAAATATAAATAGAATCTATTTTTATCATTTCATAGAATTTATGTTATTATCATTAATTTTACATTGAATTTAGATGTCATGTCATTTCAATATTTTTCATTGTTTTAACTTTTAAAACACATGCTCTCTTTCGGAAAATGGGATTAGTTTTAAATTAATTGTTACAATTAATTTGTTTTAAATTGTGAAACAAATATTTCATATTTGGAATCATTAGATCCAAATTATTCATATATAATTATTATATTTTTATGCATTATTAATAGTGACTTCAGTAATTTTTATTAATACGATAAAAGATTAAAATTTGTTACTAAGGGTAAGAATAATAATATAAAATTACCCAAACCCTTGTATTAATATCCATGGATTATTTTGTTTCATCATAAGTCATGCTTAGGTCGAAATGGAATCCTTTACAATCCAATTGGATGAGGTTATGACATTTAATTTATTTTATTCAATGAAAAGTAAAATGTGTCCCACTCAAATTTTAATAACTAAATGAAATTTTATATATGGTTATAAAGAAGATTAATTCTAATATAAATAATATTTTTAAATATATTTTTTTTCTTTATCCTGGAAATTTATTTTTAATTTTTATAAATTTAATAATTACTTTAACTACTTACAGTTTGATGATGTAAAAATTAATTAATTAAGGAAAAATCAAAAAACAAATTAAATATTTATAACCATAAAAAGTCCTAATAACTTGATAAAATTTTGTTGGTTCATAATTGATTGAACATAACCATCTGAGCATTTGTTTAGAGACCATTTAGTGCATTAGATAATATATTGTGACCCATATATTATTTTATTTAAAGTGATGTAAAATTTATCACATTAATAATTTAATCGGTATAACATTTTAAATTTTAGATTTTCCATTATCTAAATTAATCTACATACATTCTTATGAAATATATTATATTAAAATTGATCATTGTATTTTATTTTTAATGTTTACTCAAAAAATAAGTTTACTAAATAATTACACAACAGTGATGTAGTAAGTATTTTATTAATGGAGATATCAAATAAATCATACTAAAAATATTAAATTAATAATAATTTTGTATAATTATTTTTTCCAATTAATTTTCTATATTACCTTGAACTCATCTGAATATAAAAAAATTGTTGGTTTGAAGATAAATTATTATAGGAATATTTTAAAACTAAATGTATTGAATAGTTCCATAATTGACACTGATGATTTTTTATCAATATAATGTTTTTTTTAATTTTATAAATATCATATAATTTTTTTAAATTATCATAATTTTTATACGGACTTAAACTTTATAAGGTACATATTTATAGTCTAATTAACATCAAATAATTAAATGTTTCACGCTTTTAATTTTGAAATATTTGTTCTCTTAATTAAAATAAAATATAAAATCTAAGTGTTAATTAAAATGAATATGTCTAAATAAACATAAAAACATGTCTAAAATTTATTGTTTGGTGGGATTAAAGCCGTATATCATCTCATATTTTAAATTCAGACATTTTTGTGGTTTTGGGCAGGGATTGATTATATTTTAAATTAATATTTTGGAGATCCCAAAAATGCCCCTAATCTCAATTATAAAATAGAAACTCCTCCCTCACTTATTAAAATCACATTGAGCCTTCATGATTGGACATCCCCTACAATTTTTCCTTCTACATATCCATACTAACATTAATTTTTTTTGTTTGTCTTTAAAAAAATATACTGCTCTATGAGGGGATTTAGTGGAAGCATGTCGATGAAGAGGTAGTTTCTTCTACTGATTCATTCAAACTTCATTATTATTCTACATCATATTGATGAGTTGATTTAGTATAAATTAATAACTTAAGTTTCAATAATATACTAATACATTATTTTAGTTATGAAACAACCCTATTCCACCTTCTAGCCATCTTACAAAAAAATGAAATCACAACACGTGTGTACATACAGCTTACTACATCCACACTATGGTGTAATCTGTTTTTCAAAAACACCTAACAAGGATTGCTGTAATCATATAATTAATAACTATATAATATTATTATAAAATTTTATTAATTTGTAAATATTATAAACCATATAATTAAATACTATTCAACAAATATGTGAATGATACTGTCTCTTGTGTGTAGTTACAGCCTAACGTCTCCACGATGTGAGGCTATTCATTCTACACGATCTTCATTAAATAAAGATTATATAAATGTAAAGAATGAGTAAATATGATATAAATTTTGTTAATATCATTTTTAATGATATAAATATGACCTAAGAACGAGAAATTTAACTTATTTGACAAAACATTTATACGAACATAAAGTAGTTGATATCCAAAAAACAAGTAATAATGAATTGTTATTAAAAAAGGATGACAATATGATAATATGTTATATCATAAAAATAAAGATGATTCTATAATAATTTAAATAAATTATTTAAATCATTATAAAAGAGGTTTATATACATATGAATGTTATCAAACTCATGTTAATGTATTTTTTTTGTAATGTCATTATTAACAGAGATTGTTTATACATAAGTATTTAATGGGACATATATATCATCCACATATATTTTTCCATAATATTTAATATTATTTAAATTATTAATAATTTTTAAAGTAAATTTTATGCATTGGAGATCTTTTATTAAATTTTATGTGTGGAATCATTTTTTGTTATTAGATTGGGGGACTTTTTAACTTATCCAGCAATTTAATGAGGAGAATGTAATTTTAACATAAAAAGTATTATCAAATTTTTATATTTTCATAATGTGTTATTTCCATGAAGGTGCCTCTAAATGATATAAATTTTATTTTCAAATATTGTATTTTATTTGAATATTCGGATGCACTTTGAGAAAATAAAATGTTCTTAAAGAAGAAAAGATATTTTCCCCAATAATTAAGTTCAAGTGTTATACCAATATTATTTTCCATCTAATATAGACTTCTTTAATATGGTTATATTTTCATGTATACTATCCCTATTATTCCAACAGTTTTATTTTTTTAGGATGAACATGTATTTGTGAAATCCGTTTCTTTTATATGGATTTAGTTATCATGGAATGATATTTAAGGAACCCATTTTATTCCATGGGTTTTTCTATGATGACTGATTTTTGTTATTGTTTAAATCATAAGATTTATTTCATTAGGACAAGGGTGGGACAAATATCTCCATCTAATGAATTGGGTAATTATTTATATCTCATGAGAAAAAAATGGTTGGAATGTGAAATGATCATTGTTAATAATACAGGACTGGAATGAGGAGTTAACTCAGTTCTGTAATGGACTATATCTGCTATGATGGTCTTATCAATGAGCCTTGACTAATATAAAATGATTTCATATACCTCTTTCTATTCCAAAAAACACCATGTTTTATGCTATGAATTTTTGGGATTATGTTCATTGATTCCTACAAACTAGTATGATTTATCCAATGTCATTATATCATAATCTTTCATATATATGATAAAATATTGAAATTACATGTCCATATATATATATTATTTATGATATGATAGATATTTCCCTTGTTTATGCTTACTGAGCAGCTGATCTCACCTTTTCATATGATTCTTTACCCTAATTAATTAATAAGGTTCATAAGTAAGATATGTTTAAAATGATTCTAGTTGTCAAGAAATGAGTGGGAGACAATGAATATATCATATGAACAACTTGATTATTTTTCCTAGTTTCTGAAGACGCCATACTTATATGGTCCTTTTATAGATATTTTATATTTTGTAATATATATTATTCAACATTGAGGTAATTTGAATGTATGTAACGTATGGGACGTTATAGTAATAACCCTGAAATGGATCATTCAGACTCATTCACACCCCAACACTAACTTATTAATTTTATTTAATAATTTAAATATATTTATTGATGTTTTTGAGTTTTGGGATAAGCCAATACTTAAACTTTATATTTTTCGAATTTTTGGTCTTTGTTCATGATTAATGAATGGTTGTCACACACTGAAAAGAAACCATTACTTATTAGTGTAGAGACTATGCATCCCTGATAATGGAATTTTATAGGGTGCACTATTAGGCATATAGGAATGAGTCCACCAAGGTAAACCGTGAAACCATTTTCCTCTGAGTCAGATTCCACTGTGTAGTTAGCACACGGGTTGGAAGACCATATGGTCAACCTGTATGGTTGACCATTTTTTGAATAAAAAAATAAAAAAATAAATTTAATTGAATAATATTATTATTTTAAATTTTCTTTTATTGTTATTAGTTTTTATTTTTTATTATTTATTTTTTATTTTTTTATTATTATTAATAGGTTTTATAATACCCCAAAAGGTGTCTTTACCCCTCTCATATTCTCTACCAGCCCCTAGGGGGCCTCCCCTCACATGCACTACCCCTCCCCTTAATTTGGCCTCCATTTTTTGTGTATTCTTATCTTAATGCATCGAATGTTCATCTCATTTATGGTTTTCTCCAATTCTACACCCTTATCCATCCATCTAAATTATATCTTTTATATACACTCATGTGGTATGCAGAACATGGGATAACACTGAACTGATTTGGGGGTTCTCTTGGATGATTATAGATTCATAGGTTCTCTGGGGTTTCATTACGGAAAATCTTTGATACAATACTGAAGGAAGTAAATTTTTCTTTCTTTTTCAGAGTAGTTTATATCCCATTTTAATTTTTCTTCAAAATTTAAAATTTGGATTTTAAAATTTCTAGATTTATTTTTATTAATTACCATATCATGCCTCTTTATAAAGGTTCCATGTATATATGCTCCTAGGTAGGAACATATATATCTATATCCTCCTTGAATATATTCCCTCAGGAGTTGGTGAATATGTACATTGGTTTATGGGATACATATTTATATAAATATATATTTGTGTATGTGTGAAGGTTTCTTTTCTTGTAAGTGTTTAGTGGATTCAAGATATCATCATGAAGGAATTGTTTTTTGAGGTATAATCCCCATTACTAACACTTTAATTCGACTTCTATAATTACTTTATTGTTCAGAAAAAATTCATTATTATATATTTATTATAATCAATGAAAATAGAATTTTTATTCATGGAAATAAATTTTCACCCACTTACCATATTTTACATAATCATGTTTTCATGGATATTTCTTAATAGAAAGAATCTTATATGATTAAGAATTTCACAAATGGTTTATATTTTGAAATGGGAGATTTAAAAAACTTTTTTTATGTGTAATAATTTTATTTTATAAAGTACACTACTATATATAATGTTTTGGAATTATCTTCTTCCCAATAGAAATGTTTTAAAATCATATTATAGCTTGTGATGGAATGGTATGATAAAGTGGGGAAATTTTTATGATATGTAAATTTATAGTAGATGGGATCCCTGGGTACCCAGGGGGTTGTTATAGACTTGTACACTAGGAAATTATGTAAGTAAATGAATCAGGATCCCTCTAAAATTCATGCTAAACACTAACAATCCATTATGTTGATGTATGAGAACTACTAGAACCTTTCTTTTACCTATCTATTATCGTGTTCATAGGAATGGATTATATGGTTCAATAACCTTGGACTAAATATTCTATGACCCTGTAGACTTGGATGCTATGGGGATAATCATGAACTATTTTTTATATATGGTTGTGTTTTTAAACTAATTTGATTATATTTCATTATTATTAACAAGAGGTATAGAAACCCTTATTTTTATATGGTTGTGTTTTTAAACTAATTTTATTTAATTCCTTCAATGTTTTAATACTTACACATAAAGCTCTATCATTGTTTTTATCTTTCTTGGTGGCCATCATATTGGGATCAGTCTCCATGTTGCAATGTTTGTTATATGGTTCATGGGTACTTGTGAGGTCGCATTGAGCCATGTCATGTTTTAAATATTTCTTCATATGTTGATTAATATTTTAATTTGTATTTATATATTTGTTTATTGTTTATGGGATAAATCATTCCCAATAGAAGTTTTAATTGATTCCCAACACAAGTTTTTTATCTCAAAATGATCGATAATGTATATCGGGACCTGTCACAGGCCAACTCTGGTGACTGGTGTGTGCATGAACCATTATTATGAAAAACATTTTTTGATTTTGAGTGGATTATAAAAATAGAATTAAAAAAAGATTTCAAATTATCTTGATGTTTTGGAAGGATTTTTTAATGAAAAAAGGGATTTCCTTGAAAATGAAGAATATGAAAATGCTCAATTATAGGATAAAAAAGGGTGTCTTAAATGTTTTTGTAAAATTGGGAATATGTTTAATTTTTTTTAAGGAATATGTCTTATTTAGACCGTTGGTATTCTTATGAATTCTCACATATAGGGATTGTTGTGGGTGGATGTTTATGGTTCGTGGAATATGTGGATTGGTGCATGAGCTTGAAAAATTATATATGTATATATATGTGAGGATCCATAGAGAAAAAATGGTTGATGTTTATTTTTAAGGCTTGTTGTACTCTCTAAAAATGGTTTTTCAAAATGGGTCAATTTCAATGTTTTCAAAAGAAAGTAGTTTTTTTGTTATCCTTTTATGTTTTGTGTATTCTTTCATTGATTGTGGTTTTTTAAAGGATGAAAATGTTTTTTAGTGGTATTTTATATACATTTTTTTTATTTGTGATAAACGTATGTAATTTTTTCATGTGATTCATTATTATTTTGTTCATGTTTTCTTGTCTTTTGTTTATTCTTTAAAATAGTCATGATGAAAAGTAGGTGTTCTTATTTTTAATGTCTTCCTGATATATTCAATGTGGTTACTTGTGTCTAAGGAATATGTTTTATGGGTGAAATTATTTAATAAATATGATTTTTATTGGATTATCAACTTCTGAAAAGAGAATAATTGGTTATTCAAAGGCATCTAGACTCTAAACATAGAACTTAGAGTGATTATTTTTAAATATTAAGGGATATTCAAGGGGTAATGAATGTTTACCCAACCTATTTTTGGAAACCTCTGAATGGAAAGGATTATAATTTTATCTTATTTTGACTTTATTTCATTTTGATTCTTTCATTTTTTAGATCACAGTGGACAACATTATGAAATTCAAACTGGACTAATTTGAGGTGGTTGGATTCCATGAGGAAATTTGGAGGATGTGTTTCCTTGGGTTTTCACATTTGATAACTTCTCTGACATAGCTAATTGTTTCTTTGATGATATATTATTTTGTGGTATTTTTTGTGGAATTCTAAGACATATCTAGTCTTATTAATCCAATTTAACATTCCCAATTAATTTAATAATGAGTTATTTTATCAAGTATTATAGAAACTCTATTTTAATGATATTTTTTTTAATTGGATTTTAATCATCTCATTGTGGATGGGGGAGTTTGTTTTCCCTATATATTATCACTTTTGGATTCTTTTCATATCTCGTTCCATGAATTACTTTTATCTAGAAATCAGCATTCAACAATAATTATAAATCAGTGGGGTGACTACCATAATAAGTCCTTGAGATAAATTCAGGCTACCTCAACTGAAGTCATAATATGTATGGGAGGCCACTATAGAAGGACCATGTTATGAATTGGCATCAAATTGTTCTTAGTAATGCATTTTCTACTTTTGTTCCTTCTTATACCTGACCAAAATAAACTGATTGGAGTGCACAATGGGTTTTCTAATAGATGATAATGGGGATTCTGAATAGACCATGTCTGTTTTCATAAGAGACTTCTATGTTAGGGGTTAGGGTGTTACTTTTTTGGATATTTTAAAAAATGTAACTATTTCACTATTAATTTATTTGTATAGTAGTATGTGTCTTTTGATAACATTAGTTGTTCCCTTTAATATATTGTTTGACCATTGTGGATAGTTTGATCAGCTTATTTAGATACTAGTGTTTCATATTTTTGGTGGAAGGTGAGTTATTGTTTCTCGGTCATCCAGGTGTTATGGTTTCATTTTTTGTATTCTTTTTGTTTCTTAGATAGTCATGTCTTTGGAGATGTTCTACGAGTATAAAGTGTCATGGTGGAGAAAATTTACACACCCCATTAATGACTTATTAATTAAATTAAATAATTTAATTGTATATAAACATTTTCAAGGGTTTTAAGTTAAGATGGTATTGAAAATTTATATTTTTCTGATTTCTACCTAGGTTACAGGTTGGATCATAGTTAAGGGAAACTGTGCACCTGCCTGGTAAAAATTGAGCGATCCAGACATTGGAACTATTCAAGGAACACAATAAGGCACATAGGCCTGTGAACCACTAGGTAATGTTTGTGTCACCTTTTATTCTTGTGTAAATTCCACTTTACAGTGGGTGCACAATCTTGCATAACCTTTTTCTAAATAGTTTAACCTTCTAGTTTATTCCAAAAATAAAAATAAAATTAATTAAATAAAATATAAAAAAATTGTTATTGTTGTTGTTATTATATCATTATTATTTAATTTTATTGACATCATTATTATTATTACTACTACTCTTAATATTATGTTCTCTTAAACCCCAAAAGTTATCTCCTCCCATCTATCATGCATGACCAACATCTATAGGGATTCCCAGCATGAGTGCTACGCCCACATCATGTAGCATTCATTTTTTTTACAATTCTCTATAATCATGTTATGATGATCTCAGGCTAGTTTATTACCTTTTATAAATCATTTTCATTCCATTTTTTTCCATATTATCGCTCCCCCCATGTAGTGCATTCTCTAAGGAAAATATTACCCCGATTTGGGTGTTTTCATGGTTCATTATCAATTTTTATGATCTATTGTGTATGATTGAGGACCATTTTGTTTGCATCCGGCGAAGGAAATTAGTTCATCATTGGTTCTATAAGGTTTTACCATAGTTAAATTCATTATCCCAATTTTAATTTGTGAAAATTTAATTTCTAGTATTACATTTATTGTTTTGGTTATCTTGTGACTCTTTGAAGGTACATTTCATGTATATAAATAGGTAACAAAAATATATCAATATACTCCTAGTACATATTCCCCTGTGACAAGTGGAATATATTTATTAGGTCATGGGATATATATATATATATGTCTATGCATTTATGTTTGTGTGTGAATTTGTGTATATATTTTAGTGAAAAATGATTTTATGTTGTATTCATCAATGGAAGCATGTCCTAAGGTATGTTCCATATAAAAACCCATTTAATTTTAATACCATGATATCTTTATTTGTCTAAAACTATGTTTTAATAATAATATTTATGTTATATTTGATGGAAGTTGTCTTTTTATTATTGGAAATAACTTTTTTCTCTAATACCATATTTTACATAAACCTATTTTCATTCATATTTATAACAGCAGAGAATATTAAATGTCTAAGTGTTTACAAAATGATTTTTAATAGAAACTGCTGGATTTAAAAAATTATGTTTGTGTGAAAATGGGTTATTCCAATGTTAATTTATGTTTTTATGGTTTTGGAATTGGATTCTCTCTTATCAAAGTGGTTTGAAATAGAATGATAAAACTTGACGGTTGGTTTATGATAAAAATAGTTAATATATATTATTTGGAAAATTAGATGAAATTGGAACCCTAGGTACCCATGAGGATTTCTATGTACTAGTAAACTAGCGTAGTCGGTTGAGAAATGACCTAGGATCCCTAGAAAGTTCAGGCCAAAACACTAATTAAACATTATGATTATGTTTAGGTACCAATGTAACGTTTTCTTCATCATCACTTTAGGATCGTGTAAGATAATGAATTATTTTTCATTATCACCAATATATGTGGATCCTAGGAAAATTTTGATTTTTCTAAAGAGGAGGTTTTCATGGGGCATTGTATTGTCAACTTCTATTTTTCAACCATAATGATTTATTTAATTATCACGACATTTTTTCTTTTACATTTTTAAATTAATAAAAAATTAACTAACCTTGTTTTTTGTCCCATCATATTAAACATTCTTAATAAAATGATTCCTTCTTCACATTCATAATTTATTAAAAGTATTGTTGGCAATGTCATATTCTTTAAAAATGGTTTTAAAATAATAGCGGGTAATGGTTTTTAAGAATATTATTCATGTTAATTGTTTAAAAAATAAATTCAAACCCTTATTTTCATTGGGTTTTATTTTTAAACTAAAATGATTGGATTTATATTTTGTTATGTAAATGAATAAGGAATGGTTTATCTATGAACTCCTACTGAGTTTTAATACTAACACCTATAGATCTATCAATGTTTTTTTCTTTTGATGTGGATTTTAGTTAGGAAATTTTCATCATGGTGCAAAAAAATTTCAGTGGTTGATGGTGGCCTGTAATGTCACATAGAGGTATATCATATTTTATATTTCTTAAAATTAAAGTTTTTATATTCATTTTTTTGTTTATATTTATTTATTTCTCTTACATTTATGGAATAAATCATTCCCAATATATTTTTTTCTAGATTATTCACACTAGTTTTCATCTAATGAGAATCAAGAACGCCTCTTGTTCCAGTCCAGGGAAATCACCATTGAATATTTTGGGGTCGACCTAGGATGGTTCATGAAAATATTATCCAAAAATTAATTTTTTGACATTATATATGAATTTATTCACTTCTGGTTCAAAACATGCAATGAATATATTCCAGAAAACCAGTAACTCCATATAAGAAATCAAAAAGTACGTGAATATATTTTTTAGTTAGAAAAAAAAATTAACTTTACAATAGAAATGTAGGATTTAAATATAAAGACTGATAAGTTTGTACATATATATCATTTGATGTTTTTATATATGTTTATTATATAACTTTTTATTAGTTGATGAATTCTCATTCTTCATTTTGGTATATTTTAGGTAACGACTCATAATAAGATGAATCGTTCAAAAAAATTGTGAGAGTAATGTGTTGTCTCCCAAATGAGAATCATAATTGATGGGAGAGGGAGTTGAGAACATAATGAAATTAGTAACTCAACTAAATCATAATAATAAAATAAAATTGGTTGTTTGAAAAGTATAGAATCACAATTTTTTCATAAATTAGAATTGCAAACTTTTTAAGATATAGAACATAATATTTATTAGATCTAAAATAAATATGTTTCGGATCAAAGAAAAATAAATATTATACATTTATTTTAAAAAATAAAAAAATAAATATTATATATATATATATATATTCTGGTTTATCCTTATATAAATCTTCTATTCTTATTAGTAAATGAAATTACTTAATGATATACATCTACAAAAGGTGTGAGCTAAAACCCCATAAGCTTCAAATTAATTGATTTAAATAAATAACATATGATTGTGAATAAAAATCATTTTCATATCATAATAATAAGACAATCATCATATTATTGAGTAAAAAATTTGATAAATACATTACACTCTGAATATGTATTATAAAGAAACATCATGGAACAGTTGTCAAATACTACACATAGTTGTGAAAAAAGATAACATCAAATCCATTCCTAACATATGTACATAAATATAAACATAATTATTTTTAAAAAATATAGCATCATGTTCACATATAATAAAAATTATATCATGAAATATATCACATTACCCAATTCATTGGATGACTCTATAATTTTTGTACAACATGCCACTTCATAAAACCTTCATAATCAGGAATGTCACAAAGGAGAATAGAAATCATTTTCATGAAATAAATTGTGGAAAGGAACGTTATTCATTATATATTTCACATATCATACTTCATAACATAAAAAATAGGATTACTAAATAGATATGGTAGATAAATATTTTGAAAAAATATAATTTTATCTTTTAAAAGGAGAAACAATATAAGTGGTTTCAATATATGTTTTAGATGTTTCACTCATTTTGAATAAAATGGTAAATTAATAAGATATCATTATGGATGTGTGTAAAATATATATCATTGGAGTGAATGAAAAATAATATTGATGGTACATATTATGGATTTCATAGCAACATTCATAATTTAATAAAGTCAAAATATGAGACAATCTAAAATAAATTTTTTATGTTTGAGAATCCCCTGACATTAAATCCCGCATTATTTTATTGTTTATCAACATCATAAATGATAATTATAATTTAATTAAAACATGAATTAGAATGGAATTATTATCATTTTTATCACTATTTAATGTTTATAATCGTCTTATTTTTTTCTTAATTTTTTTTTTTAAAGTGTAAATGTTTTAAAAACATAATTTATTTTAAATTATCCCATCTTGTTTCGATTTTTTTATTTTTTCACATCCCTTAAAACATATTAATAATTTATTACATAATAATAAAATGAAAATATTTAACCATTCATAAATAAAAAATAATTCGTTTTAATCATGTATGAGGTGGGTTATAAGGAATAAATTTCTGACATCCTCATTGGTGGTTAACTGGTTGTTAATAGGTCTAAGATCTATAATAAATTCTTATACAAAAAAAGACTATATTAATATATTAATATTATCACCTTCATCTTAAAATACTCTATAATTTTTAAATACATTTTGAATAAGAAAATATGAGGATTATGGGAAACTAAATAATGAAAATTAAATAATAGGAATAAAGGGCCTTATATATTTACTAAAGTGGTTCCTTTTTTACAACCATTAACATATTAAATTGTTAGAGTTTGATAAATCGTGAACATCCCTATGGGTTATTTATTGGTTTATATATGGAATTTTGGTTGAGCTTTTGGTATAATAAACCAAATAGGAGTGGTTTTCCAAGGTGTGGTAGAGAGATTATTTATACTTAACAGGAGGTGTATTATTAGATAAAATATTGAATAAAATAATATATGGAAGTTAATGGTTGTAAAGTGATATTAATTCTATTTTGGATCATATATCAAAAATAAGTAATTATTGGGTCTTTATACGTTATTATAATATGAATTAAATATTTTATTAAAATATTAAGGTTCTAAAAATTTAAAATTGTTATTCTAATGGAATACATTAGACCTTATACCAAGGGATATAAAATTTAGGTTTGGAAAAAATGTTTACTATAGATAAATTGATTATTTTTAAAATTTAAATTTTTTTTTTATTTATTAAAAATATATATACAATTTATTAGGATATTATTATATAATGAATTATGTTATTTATAATACATTGGTGACAAAAAAACATTATTTTTTATCAATAATATAAAAATTGAACTATTTTGTAAAATTACCCATAAGTAACCTGTGTATAATTTCGATATGCTACATTCTAAAATGAAATAGTTTTATCAGAATAATTTTATAATAGTGGATAGGTAATCATTTTAAAAAATTTATTATTTTTACTAACTACCTTAAAATATACTATATTAAATGTTTTCTTATATTTTATTTTATTTCTCAATCATGATATTTATTTTATGGAATTATAATATCTATATTTTCATATATTTATAATGATAAATATTTTTAATAATAAATTTAAATATTTTTATGTCAAGTTGTTATTTTAATAGTCATGTTTAAATTTCTAATAGTTAGGTTACATTCAAAATGGAATAATTGATATTCGAGTGGTTACATTACTATTAAAACTATTATATTAGTCAACGACCCACAAACCTAAATTAGGAACATTTTTTTAATACCATGTATTACACGCAGGACCATGTGTTTAATAGAATATAATATCTTAATAATTTATAATATAATAACTATTTTATATATTTTAATGAATGTGACACTAAGTTATTGTATGTCGCACAGAACAACGATTTTCCTTAATGGATTTTGTTACAAGCAAGACCCAGTTTTACAAAAAAATAAATATTATTAAAATATTATTATTTAAAAGCTATAAAAAACAATGAAGTTAGGAAAATTATAAAATAACTTATGAAAATATATGGTTTCATATAATATAAAATTAATTAAATATTCAAAAATTAATTAGAAATGAATATAAGAATCAATTGAATATGAAAATAAATTTTTATGAATAAATCATATTATGTTCATAAATATGTTTTACCATTATATGTTATATTAAATAAAATTATTGGGTGATATTAATGTATTAAATATATTATTTATTCTGTCAAATATTTTTCATATTCATCAAATAGATATAATAAGCATAGGATTAGAACAAACACATTATTTCACAAAAACCCCTATATTTTTATAGAGGAAATTTTAATACCTCATAATAGAGAAGCTATTTTAAATCATGTTTTTGGAACTTTTATAAGTCTTATATTTCCAAATGAACATAATCATTGAATGAATAGGATAAAAACTAGGTTAGGGTGAATTTTTTTGTGTTTTTCATTCATGGATATGATCTTAATAAAGGAGAGATCATAAAATGGATTTGTAAATATCCATAAAATTATTTATATAAATCATGAAATATATTCATGGGATCATTAATCACTACACAAATGAAATTAGAGGTTATGAAGGTGTAAATATCACAAAAATAAATGTGCGACTAGAAATCCCCTTACATTGTGTCTTGACTCTCATCATGCTCATTCAAACCTCTTGTATAGATAATAATATTTTATTAGATAGAACCATATTATTATATATAATACCATATATGGATTCATTATGACTTTATAATACCATATTATTAATAATTCTACGTTAAGGTTTCACATCGAGTAATATCCACTTTGTTCTCTATATATCTTAATTTTTTATATCACTGGCCCTTATACTTATTTCATGATTTAAAAAAAATTAAAAATGATATAAATATCATGTATATTCATTATATGTGTATTAAAATAGTTTATATAATATAAAATTAAAAAATAGAATACATCATTTATAGTGAAGGTACGACATACGTATGAATGAATTTTGTTTCTATTTATATGTCTTATTGAAAAGAAGAAAGTAAATGAAATATATGAATATATATTTATATATATAATTCTTATAATATAATTATTATTTCATATATGTCAAATATCTTAACTAAACCCATTCGTAGTATATTCCATGAACTGTTTTAATGAATAACATCGCTTTCCAGGGCGGTAGTCCACACTTCCTAAAACGAAATTATCATATTTACACAAAATGAAATGTATAAATATATATGTTTGAAATTTATTAAATAAGTTTAAATGAATAATATATATCATATATATAAAATATATACATAGTTTCCATTATAAATCACCCCAAGATATGTGGAAAAGGAAAAAAACATTCATGGTTTTGTGAGATGGTAGCTCTCTGTAAACATAAACAATATGTTTGTTACCCATTCGATGGATTAATGTGTAAGTGTAGGTAAAAACCTTACTATAAAAACATTTCAATATTTCTAGGAAACTTTTATTGTTAAATAATCATGTAATATATTTATTTTATTGAGTGGAGAAAGAAAGTAATGAATGGATGTTGAGGAAAGGTGATACATCATAATTGGGTAACTCTTTTTAGATTTCGCATAACGGATTTCTTGGAAGGTTTAATGGAAAAGAGAGGATTGAAGGTGGAAAAGAGGTATGTTTGGTAGTGTATTGGTATGATTTTTTCCATAACTAAATTTTTTGATATTAGTTATGAATGGATATATTTTTTGGGTCTTTAAAGATAAGTTACTAGCCAAACATGGTATTTTTTTAAAAAAAAATTTGTATACACATGTTTTTATCCAAAAAATCATTCCAAAAAATGAAAAACACAAATAGAATGTATATTTATGAACAATTTATATAAAATGGTCATTATAAATGAGGAAATATTATTTTATCGCTTATGATTATGGTTAATTCCCTTTTAAGCATAATTTTACCTAAAATGTTGTAATTAATTTTTATTACTGTCACTAATATTTTTGGTAAAAAACTAATTTTGAATTATTAGAAATTAAAAATAATGATTAATCCAAATATTTAGTACATTTATCAAAATTAAAACAACATAAGTGGACGAAATTAATTAAATTTTAATCTTGTTGACTTGAAAACACTACAGTTTTTTAGTATAAGAATATTGAAAAGTATTTTATGTTTTTTATCTAAATTAAAAGTGATATTCGCTCCAATAAACTATACTGGATTAATAAATTTAAATTTAATATAATATCGATTTATAAAGCATTAAAATTTTATTCTAACCTTATAAATAAATTAGATGAAAACCAATTTTGAATTAAAATTCAGTATATTCCCAATTCATCAAAAGGACTTTTCTTATAAAAATATGAAGAAGTCACCCAATGATAATATAAATATTTAAAATTTATAAATTATTTTTATTTTCTCGAATTAAATTTTTAAATTTCTGTAAAATGTATTTTAGTATTTCACACAGAAGGACATGAAAAGTAATTCATTTGTGTGGATGGTATTTTAAAACCTATAAGGACTTTACCAAAAATTATATATTTCATTATCAATATGTTTTATTTATATAATATCATTATAAAATATATTTTAAAATTAGTTATTAATTTTCATATTACTATTCTTAATGGGTAGGATATAGTTATGTCATTTAAATAGTAATTAAAAATAATATTTTGTTGAAACATAGTGCTGCGTGTAACGTATGCCAAGGCGGTGTTGCATGTATCATATATCAGGTAGATGTTTCTTGTAAAAGATGATAGTTTAGTATTTCATGTACCATATTATAATTTAGTGTTTCGTGTAGCATATGTCGATCCAATTTCATGCTAAAGGAATATTTTTCTTTATTGAAATGCAATATGACAATGAAAATTTAATTCATTACAGAAAAGGTCTACAAAAACCTACGGTATTACATTCTACCACCCTAAAAATAAATTTATCCCTCAAATTTAATCATTTGGGTAAAATAATGAGGATACTTATGCTTCATAATCTCCTTAGGTTCCCACATAGCTTCATATAAATGGTTATTTCTACACAACACTTTGACCAGGTGAGTGGTCTTGCTTTGTATAAGATTTTTAGTAAGATCTAGAATTTAATCTAGTTATTCATTGTAATAAATATCATGTTCCAACATTATGACATATGAGTTTAGTATATATGAATTTTTAGGTATCTACTTCTTTGGGATATATACATGGATTACTTCATGTACATGAGTGATTTTAAGAAGATGATCCAAGTGATATGCTACTGTCCTGATATGATCAATAATCTCATAGGGAACGATATACCTTGGGCATAGTTTTCATTTATTACCAAATATAAAAAAAATTATTCTAGGGGTATAATCATTTAATCACCTTCTCATAGAGTTGAAATAAAATATCATTCTATAATTTAATGTCAAAAAATTTCATCCGACATTAATTGCATTCAGATGCTGCATAATTTAATGAACATTCTCTTCCATTCCGATAGTGATATCAGGTCCCAATAGATATGATTTTCTAACCACATCCCAGAACAATGGAGATAAACATTTCTTCCCATTGAGGTCTCCATTAGATTCCATTTTAATTCTTTAGTGAAAACAATTTTTTTATGAAAACTCAACTAGAAGAATCTGTTCATCCTAACCATCTTTGAAATCTATAGAACAATATCTCAAAATGTTTTCTATGGTTTGAATTGTTCTTTTAAATTGGCCATCTAAATTAGGATTATATTTAGTGTCCAAAATATATTTCATATCTTATTCATATAAAGGTATTTTCTATAACCTATAGGTAAAACCTAGATCTTGGTCGGATAGAATAAAATGTGGTACTTCATTAAACCTTACCACTTCCTTAATGTATATCCATGGAAGATGATTCAAATAGAAGTCTTATTTGATATTGATGGCGTGTGATTAATTTTTAAAGTGATTGATGAACACCAATAAATTAATAGACCCTTTATATGTTTTGGGTAGTCTACTGAATAAATCAACATTGATGGTCACCCATTTTCATTATGGTGTGGGTAATGTATGCAGCATCCCCTGTGACTTTTTTCATTCATAATTTACTTATTGGCATACCAAGAACCAACCTACAAACTATGTGATTATATCTTAATGTAATCCCACCCTAATTATATATTCACAGCCCTATATATCATCATACATCTAGGATGAATAGAAATGATAAACTTAGAACATCCTCTAACAACTCCTATTTCAAATATCTTATGGAAGAAAAATATACATTGTCCATGAACCTAATAATTACATCCAAATAAAGGTTAAACTCTACAACTTTTATAACTTCCTTTTGTATGTATACATATTCCTTTTCATCCTCCTGGATATTTATATAGATAGAGGGTTGAACATTCATTTTGAGAAAGATAATATATTCCCATTCCATCAGGTTTTCTAGCTACATCCTTTACAAATCCATAAATATTGGATATTTTATGATCCTCATCATGGATAAGCTAACATGATATTTTCTACTCAATGCATCAGCCACCATGTTAACTTTTCAAGTGTAGTAATGCATTGAGTAGTCATAATCATTTATCAACTCTAACTATATTCTCTAGTTCATGTTCAACTCCTTCTCTGTGAATATATATTTTATAATTCTATTATTAGTATATATATCAAACATTTCTCCGTAAACATAGTGCATGTATATCTTTAATGAAAAATTTACCATTAATAACTCCAAATCAATATTTGTTTATTTTTTCCAATGAATATTAATCTTCCATGAAGCAGAAGTTATTACCATATTATACTACAAAAGAACACATATTGATCCTTTTTTCTGCATCACTATTTATTACAAAACCATCTCCAATATATGGTAATGTATGAATTGGTGTGCTAACCCACATTATCCTCAATTCATAGAAATTTTCCTCACATTCGGTTGTCCAGAGTAACTTCAAACCCTTCATTGTTTATATTGTCTGATTCTTTAACAGTCATGAAAAATTATCAACAAACATTCAATAGTATCCACCTAACACATGGAAGCCACATATCTCAATCATTATCATGGGTCAAGTCCATCATTCAATGGCCTCCACCTTTGATGGATCTACTACAATACCATCGCTTGAGGTAATGTGACCCAAAAATGAAGCCTTTTGTAGTTAAAATTGGAAATTTGTAAGTTTTTCACAAACATTATCTTTCATTTGGGTCTTTAGTATAAGTATCAATTGGTCTTAATGATTTTACTCACTATTTGAATACATAAAAATATCATCTATGAATACTGAGAAAAAAATATAACTAATATCAAAATAAATTAATCATTAAATCCATAATGATGGCAGGGGAATTAGTTAGAACAAAATGAATTACCATTTTTTAATATTTTCCATACCTTGTATGGAATTTTTCTTAGGTATATACTCTTATTGACCCCAAATTGATTATATCCAGAATGAAGGTCAATCTGGGAAAATTATTGAGCTCCGTGAAGTTGATCCAACAAGTAATCAATATGGGGGAGATGAAACTTTTTCGTAGTTTTCATATTTTTAAAGTCCTGATAATCAATGTAATGTCTCATTTATCCATAATTATTTTTCACGAAATGAACAGGTGCAACCCAAGGTGACACACATGGTCGAACGAATCCCATATCAAGGTTTTCTTTGAGTTTTCCCTTAATTATTTCAACTCAATCTATGAAATTATATATGGAGTATATGAAATTGGTGAGGACCCAGGTTTGAGTTCTATTTATAACTCAACATAACGTTTTTTTAGAAGGCTGGGAATCACTTCTTGAAAGGAATCCACAAATTACATGACAACATGCATATAATTTATGTCAATTATCTCCCTACCCATTTGTGATAAATATCCCATCAATATGGGAATTAAGACCACTACCGTAGATGTAATATCTCCATGAAGTACATACATATCATAATATTGATTCATGATAATAGGTAGTGTTGAAATATAAAACATAACTTCCCTTATTCAACTATTGACGTGGGATTTATGTAGAGAAATCTAATCCATGCCTAATATGACATGAAATTCATCCAAATAAAAAATGAAATTTTTTTAGGAATAAAATTCCTCCAAACGTCATCTGGAGTTGAATCATAGAATTGATATGAAATCATAGTACCATTAGGTGATCTCACTACTAAATTCATATCTAATCATTCTTGTGGAATCATAATACCCAAATAAAATTAGTTATTTTTTAATGATTGGGTATATCTTGAATAATATAAGAATTTTACATTTCGAGAATGAATGTTATGTATACCTCTCACTAGGTCATTATCACACCCATCATCAGAAATAGTGATCACAAAATATTTCCCCTTGTACTGCGGTTTAAGAGGCTCTTGACATCAATCATCATCATTAGAGTTGGGTTTTTGGAACTTGTATATATAATTTACCTTCTCTTTACACTTGTATCATTGAATCATATAAGGATCATTATGTTGCATTTTTCCTCTATTCTCACTATTATCTATCTTCCTCACATCACATCGGAAATCAAAAGCTCAATGAACTTCCCTTCCACAATCAAAACATTTATTAAACCCCTTATGTAAAATTTCTCCATTCGAATTCCCACATATAGAGAATAATGAAAATATAATCTTCTTATCTTCATGGTTTTCAGATTTTCCTTTAAAATTCATCTTCATTTTATTTCCAAACCCATGAGATTGATACGTGAATACATCCACTATTTCAACCTTGCTTTGACATTAAAAAATCTGTTCATGTCTATTATAGTCTCTTATGGCCAATTCCCTTATAATAATTTTCTTTAATCCACTAATGAACCTATCAAAATTTCTTTCAGGTTAGATGATAATTCCATAAGCGTAACTATTACATCTGGAAAATGTATCATTATAGTTACCAATTGATTAATCATCATTTTTCTTTAACTCATGGAATGCATTTTCCATCATCATATAAAGAACATGAGGAAACTACTTATTGAATCGTATGTTCTTGAACTCATCCCAATACATCGATTGAATTTCATCTTGATTCCCTATATTCTTGATTATATTCCAAAACTGGTGTGCTTAAACGTCTAATTAATAAATTACTATTATGAATTTATAATGATTCAAACACTAGTGAATGGATAATAACATCTCAATTTTTCTGATCATATGTTTAGAAACAAGTGGTTCAGAAGACCTATTGAATGAAGGTGTATGATACCCCCATGAAGGACTGAGTATAAAAAGTTTCCCTCATTTTATAATATATATATCCACCACGATTCATTTTGTCACAGATTCGAGTGTTCACTAAAATTATATTTTTTATTCTTATCCCATTGAATTTTGTTTCTCAATAGGAAAATAGTTGAATTGTCCATTTTAATCCCCATTAGCATTTTTTCATCATGTTCTTGAAATTTAATAAAACCAAAGTCATTGAGTATGAAATAGTTATCATAATGAGGAACCACATAGTAATGAAACGTGCCATATTAGATGTTTAATTATGAAACCTTCTTAATATATAACACCTTATGTTTATCCATTATTTCTCATAAAAAATCATTTTAAATATTTTATGATTGATTGTGAAGAGTTTGTAAATTCCTATATCACATCCCATAAGAATTTCAAACCATGTGTGGAGTAATTCTCATTTTTGTTTAACAGGTTAGGTTGAATCAGTCTTGACACACCTTGTAAATGTTTTTACTCTTCACTACATTTTTTCTAGATACACATTCACTTGTATTATATAGAAATTGTTCTATTTATAGTAAACCACTTATACTATCCTTTCTCAAAATTCATGGACATTTTCATATTCTTTTTTGTACCATTAGAATTATCCTTATATATTCAGTTATGATTCTTAGAAATATTTTGTCAATCTAGATTCCAAAGCATAACCAAAAATTTTATCTAATACAATCTATATTGAACCTATCATTTCATACATTTATATTACATAAAATTTTAGAAATACTTACAACATTATACAAATATATTCTCAAAGACTATACTAGTCTAGTGACTTTGGAAACATGGACACATAAAAACCAGAATATAAGTGATTTAAATTATCTCCCACTATG
This sequence comes from Viscum album, assembly GCA_963277665.1. NCBI lineage: Eukaryota > Viridiplantae > Streptophyta > Magnoliopsida > Santalales > Viscaceae > Viscum > Viscum album. The sequence continues at coordinate 2,079,377,285 of OY728137.1, read as the reverse complement.
TTCTTTATGACTAGCTCCCTTCTTAGAAATATAAAAAATAATGCATATCATTATAACATTATGAAAAAACATAAAAATAGTTGATCTTAGATGCTTAGTAATGGTAATCCAGGGAGGCAAGTAAGAATAAACATGCGCATAGGGGATACTGAATTGTGGCATATATAATCATGTTATATAATTCTCAATAAGTCATGACACATTTCTATAACTTATCAAGGAACTTCTTGGGAACCAGACCAACTAGGAGGGATACAAATCCATCCCCAATTGCTATACATTTCTTATATGGAATTGGGTATTCTTGTATTACAATAGTAGATCAGGTTTCACTATCATCCAAATCCATGGTTACTATACTAACTGGGCGAGACACACCACCACCCACAGTCACAATTCTTTCCTTATAAGGGATGATGTTTTCCTATATTACGATAGTAGATCAAGACTATCGACATGAATAAAATCATAATCTCATGGGATATAAATCTTATTCCAATGAATATTAGGGAGATATAGGTCCCACGCATATTATAATATAATCATTCACATATGTGGAACAAGATATAAAAATTCATCATACCATTCCCCATTTAATTAGAAGGGTTTTATAAAAAAAATCACAACACATGAAATGAAATTGGAATCATTACCATTTAATCACCTCAAAACATATGGAAAATAGATAGTTTCCAAAATCATTTCATCAATGCATAACCCGTGAAGAGATATAGGTTCAAAATGTATATAACCGATAGAATATAAATGTATTTCATAAGAATCACCCCATAAAACCATAAACTACTTCAAAAATAATATGAATGGATCCTTTGGAAAATTTTATATATTGGAATGATTAACATCAACATATGTCATCATAGACAAAAAATAATTTGAAATACATTTTTAAAACACTTTTGAGCAAGATATCATTTCATGTTTTAAAAAGGATCATTAAAACATATTTTTGTGAAATTAATTTGAATTAAAATGAAAAATTATAAATAATGCATGGAAAAACTTTCAGAAACAAATTTATTTTTACAAAATATAAATTGATCTTGAAGAGGTTATGAAAGTTGTTTTTCATTAAAATTTATAAAAGAAGCTTGAAAATGTTTTGGAAACCATTTCATTTAAAATACTTGAAAATCATTTAAAATAAGCATGAAAAAAAAATATTCATTCCTTGAAAATGATCATAATAATTCATCGTTAAAAAAATTTGACCACATGGTTGGTGAAGTTCATGGACTCTCGGTCAAAGTAGGAAAATTGAGAGAAAACTACATTCCATATTTGGTAACTCTTGAAACCAAAAACCAATGAAAGAGAAATCATAAAATCTATTTGTGAATACCCATAAAATTAAGGATTACAATCAAATAATATAACCATGGGTAGTATAATAACAACACAAAATAGAGGATTGGTGAATAAGTTGTATATCTCAATGAAGTATATTTGAGACTATAAATCCCCTAAACTTTTGTATTGACACCCATTGTACACATTAGAATCTCTTGTATAATAAATATATGTATATTATCAGAAACAGATTCAGTTATATAATACCATATATTGTTTTATTATAACATGATATTATCCTCATGTTATTAATTCTATGTTAAGGTTTTTCTTCGAGGAATGTCCGCTTTGTTGATCACAAATGTATTAATTTCATATATCATTGGTCCTTATACATATACAATGATTTACATAATGTAATATATATATATATAAATATATTTTATATTCAGTATATTTTTATTTTAACACTACATATAATATTAATGTATTAAATGGAGAACACTGTTCATAGAGATGACAGGTCTTGCGTAGGCATAAATGATATTTTTTTTAATTGTTGCATTTAAATGTCATAAATATATGTCATGTATATAAATATATATTTTAATATATAATAATAAAAATTTAATTATAACATCATATATTCCATTTAATTTTACTAAAACAATCATTAATACATTCAATGCATTTTATGAACAAATCACGTCACTTTTAGGGGCAGTAGTCCACACATCTTCAAAAGAAAGTATCATATTGGAGAAAAATGGATAGTATAATGATATAAATCGTAAATGAATAATTTTTTCATAAAGAATTTATATATTTCATATATATCAGATATAAAAATAGGTTTCATATTAATTCTATCCATGAGAAGTCATAGAGGAAAACACGCAATCATAATTTCATGAGGCGGTAGTTCACCGTAAACAAAAATTGCATGTTCATTACAAATTAAAAGGATGTGTCTATATGTGTATTTTAAAACCATTATATAAAAAAATCTCAGTATATTTCAAATATTCATTTGTTAAAAATAATTTTAAAAAATATAATTTATAGATTGGATAAAGAAAATAATTAACAGAGCTTGAGAGAGGGGGTAAGCTCTTAATCGGGTAACTCTTTTTGGTTTTCACCGAAGGGCTTCCTTCGAAGGTGTTATGCAAAAGGGGGGATTAAAATATTATTTCGGGATGTTGGAAATTTTTTTGGGTAGATATTAGACAATGCTATATGGATTGGGAGGTTTGAATAATAGATAGAGGGGATGGAATTTTTTTGGGAAGGGAAGGTATATGCATGTAATGTTTTAAAAAAAGTTAGGTGTACCAACGTTTTTTCATAAAAAATCATAAAAACACACAAACTTATATAATATAAGGTTAATTAATGAATAATAGAGATAAAATATTAGTTTTAAAAGGGTATTGGTTATTTTTTACTATATATTTAAGGTTTATTCCCTTGTTATGCATAATGTTACCTTAATCGTTGTAATTAATTTCAATTACATTGAAAAATATTTTTGGTCAAAAAATAAGTAGACCATATCATAAAATATAAATAATTATGACTACTAATATGGAATAAATTTTCCCAAATTTTAATCATATAATTGACATAAATTAATTTTAAATTAAATTTCAATGATGGGACAAAACTGCAGGTTTTTTGTGAAAACATAAAAATATGTTTACTAATATATTATATCTAATTTTATTATGAAAATGGTACTAATTACTTATACTAGATTAGTTAATAAATAATTAATCTAATTAAATTTTATGAAAAATTAAAAATATAATTTATTCTTATAAATAAATTATATGAAAATGATTTTCTGAATTGAAATTTAGTGTCATTCAATTTTCTCCCAAAAATTATGTTTCTTGAAAAAATACACCATTAGATATTTTTTACATTATTTATTAAAAAAGGAAGTGTATTTTTCAAATTAAATTGATAAATTTGTATAGAATTAATTTTATTGGTTTTAAATAGAAGGACATGAAAAGAAATTCATTTGAGAGAATTGTATTTTTAAAAGTGTAAGTACTTTAACAAAAATTATATAATCTATAATAAATATTTATTATTTATATATAAAAATTATATGAAATATTTGAAATGTATTTATAACTATTATTATTACTATGTTTAACAAATAGATGATTACTATCTCATTTAAATAATTATAAAAAATATGTTTCTTAGAAACTGAGGGTTTCGTGTAACACATGCCAAATTAGTGTTGCTTCTAACATATGCCAATTTAGGATTACATGTAATGTATGATGAGTCAGAGTTTCAGGTAATTCAAGGTAATTGAATTTCATGTGAAGTAAATTTTCAACTATTTCAATGCATGATATGAATGAAAATTTAATTTATTCATGAAATAAAAGGAGCAAAAAAACTCATGGTCTTACACAAAGGATAAAATTGGGTCTATAGAAATATATCATGTAATTATATTTCCATATATTATAAGGCATAAAATAATTCTGTAACATTAGGTAATGTATCGTAAAATAAAATTTCATCGTAATTCATTATTTTTTTGAACTAATGGTCTACTAAAACATCATATATTTATGGTTTTGAGACCCTCAACATTATATTGATAATTCAAATGTGTTTTATTGAATGCCTAAATTATTGTTTATAAATATTTACACTTTTCATCCATGTACTTATCTCTACATGCCACTAATATTCATTTACTTAGAGACCTAGTTATATTTTATTCCATGTGACCTTTTTACATCACATTCTTTAATTTATAGAGGATTTCATATGATCCCTTCCCATGATAAGGGATTTCAACATAGAAGATATAAAACAATATATCATCAAGATCATTTTTAAATTGTGATGATGAAATTAAATTAATGGGGTGAAAATGTAACATCCCTAAAATCCAAATTATGATCATTGTATATGATAGCGTGTATGATAAGTAACACCAATCACATAAGGGAATATAATATCCCAACAATTTATAATATATTTAATATTTTAAAAATTTTAAATATATTTTATAGCTACAAATTAATGTGACATTGTGTGAGCATACGTTTCAGGTGACAATGAGTTTGTTCAATGACTTTTTTTAAATGGTTGAGGCTGAAGCCTCAATTTCCTATCAAAGCAATGGCCTCTTTAGACTGGGTAGAGGGTGACCCATTACATATCCCGAAGGACCAAGGAAAAGTGGCCTTCATACAGGGCTAAAAAGCCCATTTTTTGGCCTAAAGGACCCCTCGGTGAACAGTACTGCTACAGTGCCAGTACTGCTACAATACCGCCTCCACTATAGTACCCTACTATAGACCCTCTGCCGCTACAGTGCTACAGTGCTACAGTGCTGCTACAGAAATTCAGAAATTCTCCTCTGCCCGGATTTGATCCTGGGTCTTTTAAATGACAAGCAGGAGCCTGAACCACTAGGGTACAGGCTCGTTGGCTTCTTCAATGGCTTTCATTACATGCAAGACCATGTTTTAGTGAATAATAATATAGTATTAAATTAATTTTATTTAATATAATAAGTCATAAATTTTTTGGTTTTGAAATGTTTTCACTAAATTATACAAATTTATGGTTTATACAAATATAAATCTAATCTATTAGTAAAAAATTTAATTTAAATGAATATAAGAACCAATTGAATATAAATTGATTATTTTTATATAAAACTATTTTTATTCTCACAAATCTATTTTATCAAAATATATTAAATTAATTATAATTAGTGAGTGATATTAATGTAAAATATATATTATATATTCATTAAAATATATTTTTTATCTTATTTCAATTTATTTGATAATCATATCATAAGAACAAACCCAATATTTCACATACAACTCTATATTATTATAAAGGAACTTGTACCACCTTTTAATATAGAACATATTATAAATAAGAATTTTGGAAATTTTAAAAATATTATACGCCAAAATAGAAACAATATTTTAAATATGAACATAAAATTTATGTTAGGGTTATTTTTTGGTATTTTTTGGTGAATTTTCATTTTTCAATGAATTGTGAAAAATAATCAATTATTAATTAAAACAGCTATTTATTATAATTTAATTATATGGTTAAATTACATTAAAAACAGGTTTCAATGTTCAATTATATAACTTTATTATTAATTAATCCAATTAATATTATTTTACTAACTTTTACATTGAAATTATATATTAAACCTGGAAATCTTTTGAGAAATTTTTCTTTAAAACCTGTTTTGTAGTCTTGTCTGTGGGATTAAATATAAATTTATTTTGATCATCTAGAATTAAAAAAAAATCAATATATATATTTAATAATAATAATTTATAATTAATAATGAGGAAAAATTTGTTTTTCCCAATATACATGTGAATGTAATTAAGATTAATTACAATGATTTTTTTTAAATTTAGTTTTTCATGGGACTAAACCTTAAAAAGAATAGCCAAAATGACCTTGAAATGTGTCAAAAATCATTTTTATAGCCATATATCAATCCTATACTCACATTTATCAACTTTTAACCATTATTGGAGTCACATTGAATGGTAAAAACGTTGATGGTATTTCCTTTTCCAAAATTCAAACGACTGTCATTCCTCTTCCACTATAAAAAAGAACACAATCCTCTAACTTTCTAACAAATAACATTCCACTTTTTATAAAAATGTCTCCTCCCAAATGGCTCCTCAAAATTCATTCCATCGACCAATAATACACACCTTGTGAATAAAGACATACATAGAATCTCGTTCGTGCAAACCAAAATAAATTACCTGAATAAGATGTAACATTTTTTCTCAAGTTTTTTAGTTTTATTTACATTCTCCACTCATTCTATTATACTAATTACATTATTATATAACATCACCAGTATCCTAAATATATTTGGATCTTTTATTCTAAATCTTTTTTCTACACTTACACACACCTCCATCTAATGGTCAAAGAAAATTCAGTTTATGATTATGGTGATCTACAGCCTCACGAAACGATTGATATTTATTTTTCCTTTACCATCTATCATGGATGGGATTATGATGTAAGTTCTATTAATATATGATATATATTTTATATAATGTAATTATAAATATTTAATTCATATATAAAACATAAATTTATGGTTTCCATTTTTTGTAAGTATGATTACATCATTTGTTGAAGTATGGACTATCTCCCCATCAAAGCAACGTGACTCGTTCACACAATACATGTAATGTGTAATGGTTCGGTCTAATAATCCTATTTAACATTTATTAAATATATAATATATTTTAATTATAATATATATATATATTATTTTATTTTCATTCTTATAATATGACAATTAAATGAAAGTATCATTCATGTGTACGTATGACATAACATCGCCTTGAATTGTGCATTTCATTTCATATTTCATAATTTTATAGATTATTATCAATAGAAATATACTGAATATATAATTTATTTACATATTTTTTAAATTCCTTATAATTTTAACAATGATAGGGACAACAAATTGGAATCTTAAACATACTCATGAAACTATGAAATTAAAACTCTAAATAGTGAAAATAATGAAATATTGAACTCAAATGGGTAATAATATATAATAAAAAAATATTAGATATTTTAAATATGAATATAATTTTATAATATTTTATTAATAGTAATAAAACATTCATACATGAATTTATATGATTTTCAACTAAAATTAAATACAATGTAAGGGATTTCATCTCATATTATATTTCATTGAGAATTTTTTTATTATTATGTGCCTAGTTTATTTGAGATGGTGTATATAATTCTCTTTTACATTTTCTATCGTGAATATAAATAATATCATGATATTCTAGTTTTCATTTAATGTCATTACTTCATGGATATTATGATTCTATTATTTTAATATGGTATGGGACACTTTAGATTGTTTAAAGATTATTTAAATCAAGAACGTTTTTTATAATTATCTCTGTAATATCACATCCTTTTGTGATTGTTATATTTATCTTCAAACAATCATTTTATTTTTTAAAATATAATTTCATATATATGGTGTTAATAGTACTAATTTCTTTATAATATAATAATTTATTCATTGTTCAAGAAATTCGGTATTTTAATATAAATTATTTCATCTACGGGATTCGAGTCAAAAGATACCAAAAAAATTAATTTCATAACTTAATTTATTTTCATTGGGATATATTAATTCAATATTTTCATTAATGTCCTATGAAATTTTTATAATGAATTCAACTATCTATTAATGAATTTCAACTTCACTATGTTGATTTATAGTTGATACACTTAATCTACACATTGATCGATTCATACTAAACCATTATATTATTTTCAAGGGTTAACTTGACAATCTCATTCTATTTGGGATTGTTTAGACATTAAATTAAATCATAGGTAATTGTTTATCATTTAATAATAAACCGTTTAATTTTCATCTATAATAGTTATTCATGAACATTTTTAGGTTTCAGTTCCACTTTATCATCATTTTTTAAACAAAAATGTTTTAGAAAATGTATTTATGAAAACCCAAATTCATTTATCTCTTTAATTGGAGAACCAGTTTTCTTCTTAAATACTTTGGTTTATTAAAATCAGTTAATATCAATTTTTAACATTTTTTAAAAGATTTATTAAAGAAATTTTTACCCTTTTTATTTTCATATTGTTTTCGAAGGAATATTCTTGTCCACTTCTGAACAATGAATTTTTCTATCGTTTCACATTCAAAATGAGTTTTTAAAATTATTATGAAATGTATTTATTTACCCACCATCTTCTAATCGAAGCTTCACTTGAATGTTTTAAATGATTATTTTTAATGAAAATGTTTTTAAAAAGTAAAATATAAAGTAAATGATTTTCAAAATGTTTTTTAAAATAAAAAAGATATTTTATTAAAACAAATTTATATATATTTTATAGTGTTTTTATTCATCAATGAAAATAACACTTTATTTTTACTCCACTTTGGATATGTTATATTGATACCATCCTTATTTATTATTTGGATGGTTTATTATTTATTTGTCCAAGGATAATATTCGCATTCACTTCATTCATTCATTTGGTAGTACCTTTTAATTATTCAATTATATTTGATCATTTGATATTTATTTTCCCCTAAATATCCATAAAATTTCCATGGATATTATTATATCCAAAACAATATTCAATATTTCAAATGATGTTCACATTGATATTTATTTTATTATTTTGGGAAATATGATAAATATGTATCTTTTATTCAATATAGATATTTTTTATGGAATATTATTTATTTTCATTATTCTATATGAGTATTTATTTGGAATAGTTTGACACGAGTGGGACCCTGTTATATGGAAGAATGTCCCCATATACGATAATAGTATAATAGTCCAACACTTGGTTTTCAGTGACCCCATGACTCAATGTATTTACAGATATCTCCTAATCATGATATTAGAGATGTGAATTAACAGTTCAAGAAAACAAAAATGTTATAAATTAACTCACACAGCCAAAATCAAATGAAATCTTTTATATTAATTATTTAAGTAGATGTGTAAGTTTTTTATATCATTTTCATGCTCCACCTGTGTTGTGGTTATTTAAATGAATTTACATTTATCTTTCATCATTGTTGGTTGATGATTTAGATTAACCTCAATGACTGATGGTTTAGTGATTTTGGATTCATATATCTTTTTTCTCCCTATAATTGATACACTAAGCCCTAGGTTTCAGCTCACATTAATCTATTTTATTGGCCAGCTTCATCATGCCTCAAATAACTTCATAGTCTTTGAGGCATGTTCTTCCATAATAGAGTAATTTAGAAATTACATTTAGATTATTTGCATGATGTTGTATCCCATTTTCTTGACATGTGGGTGGTTGAATCTTCATTCCTAATTTGTTATATGATCCACTAGAATGAGACTCCAAATATTTTTTTATATCTCCATAAGCATAGAACTATTCACCAAAATCTATTTCTACTTTGAAAAAATATTAAATTACATCTTTTTGACCCTCATTGTCCCATATTGATATATAAATTTGGATGTGTTTTATTAAAAAACAAAATAATATTTTGATTTTCCAATTATTATTGATAACAAATATAAGGTGTGCATTTCTGGGATTAATGTGTTTTCTTGTTATCCCGTACAGATTCAGCATTCTATTACTAATTGTCTAGTAATTATCTATCTTTATTTTTTTGAATATTTCAAAAGAATATTTGTTAATAAACATTTTCATAAGGAAATCCCACCACACCTATTACATATCATTACTTATCATGGTATTTATTATCAATAACAACCATTGATGGGATCTCCATTAAACTAATTAACATCTAAAGTCAAATTATCCTTATCAGAATAGTGGTGGACATAAAATATCATATCTAGTATATTGACCCACCATTAATCGATAGGTGGATTAGTAGAACCAATGAATGTTGGTAGTTGTTTTTATTTAAAAGAATTGATAAATAGTTTCTCCTCCATAGGTGATGGAACAACTTCCACATGGTTATATTATTATTCATATTCTAATACAACTCAGTAAGCATCACCCATATGTTTTTTTCTCTACCTCCCATATAATTGGAGATATCATTTTTGTAAATGTTGAATTGCTTCCCACATAGTTTTGATTCTCTTTCATCATGGATTCCAACATTATATAAATTATAAAACATTTAAAAATTCTAAATTCGAAAAAAATGAACAGATAGTTTATTTGTATGAAATAACTAACTATAAAACAATATCAATATGGGATCTATACAATTATTATTTTTAAAACATTTCTTCTAAGATTTTTACCTATACATAGACTTATACATATAATTTTCAAAAAAATAATTAATATTAATTTTCAAATTAAATTAATCATGCTTTAATACAAAATATATTTAAGATAAATTATCTTACATGACTATAACATCATTATTAACATAAAAACTTACCAGTTATACAATCCAGCATGAAAAGATTTATTTTTATTGTTGAATTGGGATCATATATCAATGGTACATAATAAAATATATACATTATTAAAATTTCATACCTTTATACTTCTTAATTATTCATGATGTCCCCAGTATATATAATCACCTATAGATATACATCAATGAAAGGGGTGATATAAAATCTTAGTTATAAGAGTAATAAGGTACATGACTCAATAGTACATGGGTGATAATAATAAACATAATAATATAAAACCCATAAGATAATCATGATAATCATTAGAAAAATATTGATAAATTTATGGAATGTGGAATGTGGATAATTATGAAATATCATTACATTGTTGTCACATACAACACATAGTTTTGAATAAATCTATCATGATGTACACAAATAACATATGTTCATAAATCATAACATTATCATTATGAAAAAAATATAGCATCATTTTCACACATAATTAATTTTATATTATGAGATATATAACATTCCCATTATATTTAAGTGTTATAAAATTCCAGTCCAACACATCACATCATAAAATCTGTATAATCATGCATACAAAATGTATGGATAACAATTAAAGACATTAAATATTTCATGGAAATGAATGAGTTCCATTATAGATTTTGTAGATCACAATTCTTGAAATTAACATGATTATTCTAAACTAAATAATTTAGATAATAGTTTTGAATAAAAGATTTTTTAACCTTTGAAATTATAAACAACATAAAAGGATTCATGGTTATTTTTGGAAATTAATCTATTTTTAAGAGACATTGTAAATGTAAAGAAAACATTTTGGAAGGGAAAAAATATAACATCCATGCTCATTATTTCACATAAAAAATGATTTATTAAAAAAAATATACTACATAAATCCCATAATAATGATATTAATATTTTATTTTGTATATTATTTACATTAAATAATAACTTAAAACATGAAAGGAATTATCTTTATTGAAAAATTATTTAACATGGCCAAAACATTCCTTCATACTGTACACTGCATGGGATTACCTGAAGACATACAAAAAATAAGGGGGAGTTATAAAATGATGTAAGGTAATAAAAAATTCATAAAATAAAAAATACCATACATGTTATACAATAGGTGTATTATTGGATCATAAAATGAACATGAAAAATAGTGATGAATATATAATGATAATCATAACATCGGAAATGTATCAGCAACATAAAACACTACATCATAAACATAGGCCAAGGATAAACCCACCAATACATAGTGTTATGAAATTTACCATAATGGATAATTAAAACCCATATCACAACCTGATATATAATGATACTAACCATTAACCAATGCATTGGAGAGATTTATATTTCTAGGTTCACCAACCTCTTTCAATTCATTCCCATTCTTAAGTGTGTCACCTAGATCAGTCGACATGGATTCATTCATCTTCATTAATTATTCCACGATCATGAAGTTTTTGGGGAAAATACATGTATTTCCCAAATAAATGAATTATATGTGTATAAAGGTAAATACCCATGATAGAAAATGGGCATGTTATTCACTACACAGTTATTTTGGAATGAAAAATTGTTGTGGAATTTCATCAGGATAATCATGTGACATAAAAATTTATAAAATAAGTTGATGATAGAGAAAGGGGTATCTCATAATTTAGATATAAAACGGATTGTAATATAGACATTTATATACATTTCCCTACATATGTAATTTGAAAAAAGAATAACATATTAATGAATCATGAATAAATTTTGTAAAGGAAAGAAGACTTATAAACTTTCGGCCAACAATAAGTGTTTATAAAGTTTCATAAGAAGTATATATGATAGTTAAACATGGTATAATAAATTATAAATGATATGGAAAATATTGTGGATTCAATACAGAAAATCCCAAGATAATAAAATATAAAATAAAATACATAACATAAAAAAGGAGTGTTTGATAAAAAGGCGAGTGGAGGATCCCTTACTTGAATTTGGGACTCCAAATGCATGGGAGGGGCTTTATGATAAATTTATGGACAATTGGAAGGTCCATAAAAAGTTTATGGTAGAGTAATAAAATGATAAAATGGGTTTTAGTGAAGATGAATGGGTGCATGAGTGGGTTTATATAGGAAAATAAGAATATATCTTTATTATTTTTATTTTGGATTGTACATAATAAATTTTGAAATACCACAAACCATCCAATGGTTTTATCCAATGGTTTATTCTATATTAGAGTGGTATAAAATATTTTGTAGGTTTATTTACCAAACATAAAAAATAATTTGCAGTGGTAATTTGGAGGTGAGTCAAAATTAAAGATATGATTTTAAAATCATAAAATTCATTATAAGTCTTAGAGGATTCATAATATCATTACCAAATAAATAAAATATAATGATACTAAAATTATTTTCAAGTTAATAAATATATGTTTTAATGGATACTATTTATATTACCTATTAAATCTATTCTGGGTCATTATGATGTCATAAAAAATTAGATATATTTATACGGTATTTAATTTTTACCTGAAAAGATGACTATCTCAGAAAATTATGTGAAATTAACAATTTTATAATTTTGAATTTTTGATTCCAAATATAATATTCATTTTATATAAATAATTTTATAAATAATGGAATTTTAACTTTTAAATTAAAAACCCACATTTAATTAAATTTTCTATTTTTTTACAATAACATTTTTTGACTTCTTATAAAAATTGCATTTAATTCCCAAAAAAATTATATTATCGTTTATATTTGATAAAAAATATCTAATGATATTATTTAAAAGTATTATTTATTAAACATATCCATTAATCCATAAATTCATTAATTTTATTTTAAAATTAACCAATAATAAAATTTCATCTTTAAAATTAATTTACCATATAACAATAATAGGAGTAAAATATATTCATTAGTCTATAAAAAATAATGTAAATATTATTATTTTTATGGATTTGAATATATCCCTTTGATATTCCATAATATTCACTAAGATTAAGGAGTGCGATGGTGGGGATTTCATGGGTTCATTCGGCAAACATGATTTTGGTTGTGATCTCGATGAGCATGAACATATCCATTAAATGGTTTTTCTCATGACTATGTTATTGGACCTAAAATATGGATTGGTATCAGTAAAATGTTTGGAATAATACTTCCCTTGGATGCTTTAATAAATGTGATTCATTGGTTAAAATTCTACTAGTTGAGGGAATCAATTCCTTTTTTTGTCAAAAATGGATTTGTTAAAACAATTTCTTTTCTAATCATGTCATACCTATACAATTACAACATTATCAACAATAATGACACATAGTAGTAATTTAAAACCGATTGGATATAATAAATAAAAATTATTCAATGCTTTTCTATAACCATAATACAATTTATTAAATAAAACATGGGAAATTCATTCATAATATTTCGGGTTGTTACTATCTACCCCTCTTTAGATTATTTTCCCTTCAAAATTTATTCTATAGTAAAAATTTGAGGGTAAAGTTTCTTCATCATTTCTTCTGGTTCCCACATTGCTTCTTCAAACATTTTTGTCTCCATGAAACTTTTTCTAAGGGAATTTTATTATTTTCTGGGATCTTTTTTCTATGATCTAATATCTTCATCGGTTGTTTCTCATAGGAATGCTCATTCTCCAATGGTAACACATCTGGGATGATTTATGTAATGGTTATGGAATGTACTTTTATAAGAGGTAAATATGTAATAAATCATGTAACTGAGATAGGTTTTATGTGAGTGTTAGTAGATTTTACATAGCTCTAATACTATCAAGGATCCAAATTGGGTTGTTGTACCATTGACTATGATTTCTCATCAACACAAATCTCATCAATCTATTCCATGATGATATGTGAACGAATACCATGTATCCAATATCGGACTATAGGTTACATCAATGATTATTAGAATATGTCTTTTATCAACTCTGTGCAGCTTTGACATGCTGTTGTTTGGTCTTAACCTTCTCCACCATTTCATAGATCATTTTAGAACATATATATTTTCATTCCCCAACATAATCTCAACATGTCGACATCCTACACATCTTCCCATAATGAGATTTACTGTAATCCTTTTGGGTTCTCGTGTTGACACTGTTGTTGTAAGAGAATTATACCAAATGAATCAATTTTTACCATCCTCCATTGATTTCAAATGAGAATTCTCTCAACATGTCCTCATGTGATTTCTTAGTCCTATCATATTTTCCATTAGTTTATGGGTTATAAACCATACTAAATTTCAAATGAGTGTTTAGACCATGCTAAAGACTTTTCCAATTCATAGAGGTGAATCTTCGATCTCGATTAGACATAATCAATAGTGGTAATTAATGTAGTCTTTCATATTATCTAATATATGTCTATTCCAGTTGATACAGTGTAAAATTAAATTTAATCAAAATGACTCGTGCAATATTTTTAATATGATCTATAACAATCCAGACATAATAGTTTACCTTGGATATCAAGAGAATTATGATAATAAAGTTGATAGTGATGTGCTCTCATTTCCATGTTGTTATAAGTAGTGGTTGCATCATCTCCCATGACCTCATAATTTCATCCCTCACTTGTTGTCATATTAGGTACCTTGATAAATAGTTATTGATCTACTTATTCATGTTATCCCACAAATAGTGCTCTTGGGGATCATAATGCATCCTTGTGTTTCCTAGGAGAATATAGAAATTTAAAATATCATAAGCATCCAATAGTTATTTATTTAACTCATGATTTGATGGAGCACATCTTATTGAAACTAATCAAACAATTCCTAATTCATTCAGATTAATCTCTAAGGGTTTTTCTTTTTTATAGTTTCAACTTTCTTCTGAATTCCTGCGTCATCTTTTTTAGCATCCTCTATACATTCAAGAAGATATGGATGATAAATAATTTATGAAATTATTAATTATATATCTCTGTTATTATTCCCATCTAAATACTCATTAAATATAACAAGATCAAATACCTCTCAATTCACATTGATGATATAATATTTGGATTATTTCTACTTATAGAATTTCCCCCATTATTCTCATTCCCAGGATGGTATTGGAATGAGATGTTATAATCCTTGATGAGATCTAACCATATTCATTGGTCAATTTTAAATTCTTTTTATGTTAATATATATGTAAAACTTTTGTTACATACATATTTGACATTTCTCACAAAAGACATAATACCACAATAATTTTCAAAGTGAAGATTACTGCTGCCAACTCTAGATCATGGGTATGATATCTTTCTCATTAATTTTAAACTAACATGATGTATTGACTATGAATTTTAAATTTCCATCGACACATATCCCAATCCATTCATCGAGTAATCAGTAAATTTTTGAAATGTTTTTCACTTTTGGGTAGTGTGAGCATAGAGGTATTGGTAAGACTGTTTTTCAACTCCATGAATTTTTCTTCTCATTCATCATTTGATGTAAATTTTACTCTCTTCTGAGTTAGAATGGATATTGGTTTTGACAATCATGAGGAATTTCTCAAAAATCAATGATAATATCTAGGTAACCCAATGAAACTATAGATATATGTCATTGATGATTACCGTTATAATCCTTAAGTTACTTTTGTCATTAATGGATCCACATATATATCATTTATTATCATGATATTACCATGAATGATACTTCCTTCCACCAAAACTCCCAATTGTTTTAATTTTCAAACAAATTTTCTATTCAAAAGGCCTTTAGCATAGTGTTTTTCTACTCTTCATGGTGCCCCATGGTTTTGTAATATATTATAATATCATCTATAAATACTTCCATTAATTAGTTTTGATAGTATATAAATACTATATTCATCATGTATATGATGATTGATGAAGAATTAGTGAGTTTGAATGTAATCACTATGAACTCATAGTGCCTGCAACTCATATGAAAAGTCGTATTGGGGATATCCACTTTCTATACCCAAACTTGATAATATCTGAACCACAGATCCACCGTGGATAAGTATTGTGTTACATGTAGCTAATCAAAAATGTCATTAATCCTTGGAAAAGGATATTTTTTCATTTCTGTGATCTTGTTGAGTTCATGATAATCAATGAAAAGGCACATTGTCTAATCCTTTTTCGTGATGAAGAGGATATGGGAAACCTATGGTTATGTACTTGGGAGTATGAATCTTTTATCAATATTCTTATATAGATGTCTATTCTGATCCACACATTCCAAAAAATCCATCATATATGGAGTCTTTGATGTTGTAAACAACACAGGTATAAGTTCGATTGAAAATTCAACCTTTGGGATAGTAAGAGGACCGTGAAACTCCTTGAGAAACACATAAGTGTATTCCCACACAATTGGAATTCCTTTTATGATGATCATTTCCGTATAATCAATCATTTTAGATATATATTCTTTCTTATATGGGAATAATATCCATTCTTGAGATGATGTTGTAAATAAAGATTCATCCTCCTCCATGCATTTTTACTTAATCAGTGGTGGATTCACCAAACATAGAGTGATTTCATTGTCATGGTAATTTATGTTGTCTTTATATAGGGAAATCAAATGCACACCTAGAATTGAATTAAATTACATGAAGGGATGTATGAAATGGTTAGCTTGGATTTTCAGTCCACCAAATTTGATAGAAGAGGACTTATATACATTAGATGAAATAAGTTTCCCATTTTTTTCGAAAAAAATCTACTTCCATGCTTTTCAGTGGTGTTTTAATAGTTCTACTAAATATTAATGATATTAGAAAATGTATAGAATTAGAATCAGAAATTAATTTATCTATTCTTGACTGAATAACAAGTGTACATGTCACCACATTATTTTTTGGATTCACATTAGTGGTAGTGAAGGAAAAAGAATGACCTTACTACCTTGGATTTTCTTGTTAACCTCAAAAAAACATTTTCCATAGTCAACTAGCTTTATGTTTTCCCTAGTCCCATACAGTTCTTAAGTGAACAACACATTGAGGATAACCGTATAATTACTTTCCTCTATCACATTGTTGGGTTTCATCTATTAGATAACATTTTCAACGCTCCCTCCTCTTCCATACCAAAATAATGTTGTTGTTCTTCCTATGAAATTTTTGTTGTTCTTCTTTCCTATCCTTTGAAAAGTATGATCAAAAGTTTAATAACACTGTTAGATTTATCCATGCAACTATTAAAATAAATATTCACTTTCCACTTATTATCCCCATTATACTTTTGGTATTCTCCAATAATTATTTCAACACTGAGGGAACATCAAATAATTTCTTCTTATCTTTTAAAGTCATGTATTGCCAAGGCTTTTAAAATACTAGGATTTATCCCACAAAACAATCTGTCAACTATGCATTCATGGGTAATGGGAAACCCAATTTTGTATTATTTAAGTCTTGTGATTCTTTCCTCATACACCGTAATAAATTCAATATCTCTTTTACTTTAGGACAAAGAAATCCCATTGTATATTTAGACGTAGAGTGTGTAGAAAATATTTATCGAAAAACATTTTACGGAATTCCTTCCACTATATTATTTTGATTTCTTCCTCAAAATTATTATTCTTGATCAATTTCCACCACTTATCATCTTCTACCTCTATATAATAAACAACTATATTAACCTTCTCTTTTATGGATCATTTAAGTATGGATAAGACATTTTCAATGGATTTCATCGAATGTTCCACGATTAAGCGATAAGATGTTCCATTTAATATATGAGGCCTTTAAAACATTAATATCTCGATTGCGACTTGTCCTGTCTTAGGGGGTTACATAATTCACTTGATCCATGTTTCTATTCAAGACATGAGTTATCTGATAGAGTAATATGAAAAATTTTGTGATTCCTGCTCCCATAAGATTTGGAAACTTGTTGGGAAATACATCACATTACCCTTTGTATCTTTTTTTAACAACATTATTCTTATTAATATCCATTGGCTAGAAAAAACAGAACATCATGGATGATTATTTTAAAATATTAATAACAAAAAGGGGATTACAATGATGATAAAGCAAGAGCATATAAATTATATTTACCTACTTAATATATGAGTTTCTATGATTCAATCTATGTTATCCATGATATATTTCCTAACATATATTCTTATGGGAATGTTCCTTTTTAATAATGTTTCCTAATGTTATTGTGATTTTTTAAAATCATATTTGTTAGGAATGATAAATTAGGTGCACATTAAGGCTCATTGTTGTGTAGGGGGTTACTTGGAGTCAGGCATGAAACATCTTGTCAAAGTTGTTACCCCTAGGTTCATCTATTCCAAAACCATTTATGCTTTTTCTATATAGATAGGGATGTATTTTCATTGTGAACCACTTACTCTATACAAACAAAAGAGTATGGATTTTTTCTTATACATAGTCTTATACATAATGAAATATCTAGAGTTCTATAGTCTTATGTCTTTCACTATAGTTTTCTAATCCTATTCCCAAAAATAACTAATCATATCATCTAATATCATCTATAACAACCCTTAAATTTATTTAAAATTTCGATATAATTTATTGCATAAAATTACACTTAATACAAGACAGAATGTCATGATTTCTAGTTTCGTTGATAAATTTTTGTACATTCTATAAAAACATAAAACAAGAAAAAAATATTTATTGAAAACATCTTTAACATGACCAAAACGTTCCTTCTTACATGAAACTACATTGGATAACAAGAGTACATACATAAATAAAGGGTAAACTATAAATCATACTAAAGGAAGAAATGTATAATCACATGAAAATGACACCACGTATTAGACAATTAGAATATCAATGGGAAATAAAATTAATTTTAATAATAAGGTATGATATAGCATCATGATTGTAACATGGGAAATGTGGAAACAACATAAAACACTACATTATATTCATATATCAAGGCTAAACATACCAATACATTATGGTGGAAAATTTCCCATAATGGAATCTAGAAAACCCCATTTCCTATTGTGATGTATCATCATACTACCCATTACCCAATGCACTAGAGCTCTATGTAATTTCGATTGCTCACCTCACTTTCATTACATTCTCAAGATTAAGTGTGCCAAATAGATATATCAACATGGATTCATTCATCATCATAATATATATTCCAAGATCAAAGAGTATGGAATAAATACATTAAAGCACCAAAATAAAAGAATTTTATTTTATAAAGATTAATAACTATGATATAAAATAGGCATGGTATTCACTACACAATTGTTTTCAAAATTGAAAATCATGGTGCAATTTTGACTACATAACTATGTCACAAATATCATAAAATGAGTTCATGAGAGTGAAAGTGGTATCTAATGATATAGATATGAAATTTAAGGAAATATAGACCTACAAATACATGTTCAAAAATAATGAATTAGAATAAAATGGGAAAAAACATAAACAAAATTAATGAAATAGTAGAAAGGAAAAAACCCTTATAGAATGTCAGCATGGTAACTAGTGTTCATAAAGGTTCATATGAGGTTTAAATGAGGGTGAAAGGGAATATCATCATTTTTAAATAAAATTTAATGTAATGTGTATATGAAATAACATATACCAACATAAGAAAATTAAAATGAAATAACATAAAAAGGAGTTCTTGATAACATACGGGAGTGGAAGATCACTTATTTGAATGAATATGTAAGATTATAACAATGAACCACAAAAGTGATTTAATGGAAATGTGATATATTATGGAAAATATATGATAAATTTAATGATAAAATGTAATATGTTCTTGATGATTAGATAATGGTGTTTTTTTGAAAAAGATATGATTGATATGGATAAATTAAATTGGATCATATTAACAATATTATGACTAATTATTGATTTAATAAAATGGTCAATAACATTATCACTAATGTAGTCTAGATTATTTTTTTATTTATGAAATATATTTAACAAAATATGGTATAATTTAAGGAATTTTGTATCATGTATATTTTAATGAATAGTTTTATTCTTTTTATTTTCATGTTTTTGGATAGTACATGACAAAATATTCACATATTTGGTATGCTGAAATTAAAATATATATTATGATATTTAGGGGATTATTGATAAGTTTATTTTTGTAAATATAGTGATCTACATTGTAAGTTTTTTTGGATTCAAACTACAGTCAAGCATTAAGGATACATATTTGTTACTATTCTTGAAAAGGATTAACATGAACATTGGGTGTTATTGGATAACATCTGTTAACCATTTTGGTTTTGGTAATTATTTAGAGGTTAGAGAAATGACTTATGAATATTATGATGATTTTAGTGTTTTACCCATAAAAAATATTTATGAATGTTAAATTTGTGGAGGAAGCTGTAATTGTTCGAAGATCAACCAAAGGATTAAATTTTTCTTATGATATAATGAAAATTTGACCCCTAGATATTTAGATCCTTTAAAATAATTCATAATATCATGATAATGTCTTAGAATTTGGAACTTACATTGAGTACATATCATGTTAATGGTGTGTTTCATGTATCTTTGATAAGGAATTACATACCTAATCCATTTCATGTTCTTTTTCATAGTTTTTATACCACTGGAGAATGATCTTTCATTTGGTTAATTAATAATGTGAATTCATGATTATAGAGAAAACGATATATGAAACAAGACTACCCACCTAATCAAAGTTTCTTCAAAAAAATTCCATCATGTGAAATATAAATACAAACATAAGGATGTAATGTGGAAGAAGTTTCATCATTTTTTCTAAAAAAATGAAATTTTAGGTGAGGAAATTATTTTAGGGATGGTTTAATGTAACATAAATAGATTTTGTGGAATATTTTTTTCAAATAAATTTAATTGTTTTTTATAAATTCTCTTACACTAAACCTAATGTTTTTTTAAATGCAATAGTATGTTTATCATACATAACATGTCACAATGATTATCTTTTTTTTACAATAACCACTATGTTTAAACCAATCATAAAAGACAATTAAAAAATTATTTATTTAATATGATAATTATCAACTAGTCATTGGAGTGGATAGTGTGTGAATAGGATTAAACAAATTATAAAATTATATTCAATATAACTATATATAAAATTAATTTTATGGGTAAGAATTAATTGGAAAGGAAAATAAAATCTATTTGAAATTAAAGGATGTAATTTTCTAAAAACTATTTTTATGTGAACGAACATATTTTATCACAATGAATTAAATACTTCAATATTTTAAAATTATTTTAATGAAATTTATTTATTATATATTCATTATATTTTTTTAAAATTTATATTATTTGTTTTATTGGAATTTAATAAGAATAATTCAAACATTAGGCTTAAAAATTATATTTTTCTAAAAAGCAATTTTACCTCTTTTTGAGAAACTGTTTTCTATATATTGATTTTTTTAAAATTTTAGAAATTTTATTTGAAAAAATATAATTAAATTTTTTAATAATCTTTTAAATAATATCATAGGATGGTTTTTAGACTTTTCTAAGAATATATATTTCTTAATTAACATTTAAAAATATTGGTTTTTATTAACGATTTTATTTTAATTTAAATAATATTGATATATTCAAAAAATTTCAATACAATTTGAAAATAAAATTTAGTTGAATTATATATTTATAAAATCAGTTTATTTCCCTAGATTAAATTTCACATTTAATTCTGTAATAAAATGTTTCAATACATATAAATATTTTCTCTTTTAAAGACTGATTTTTCATCGTATCTGATGAATTTATCTGAAATTATATTTTAAAACATATGTATCTTGAATTTGATATAATATATTTCAATTTTAGAATAATAATAACTTATATTATGTAATATGTCCAAATTAGTTTAGTTTAATAATAATTAATAAAGAAAATAAAAATTAATTACATTTATTAATGTTTAAATGGGGTTTTTTGCATTACTAGAACTTGTGTTAATATTAATATTCCACACAAATAAGATTATTATTTAATAAATTTATTTATAGTTGGAATAAATCGGTCTAAATTATATAACATATTTTAGTTCAATTTTATTTGTAATTAATTGTCTACTTGGGTTAATATAATGATTTAAGTTACTGTGGTGAAGAGAAAAATTATAAAATCATTCAATCATTAAGGCTAAAGAATATCATATTTAAAAAAAATTTATTGGAGGTTATCATAAAAAATGTCGTCTTTCCACTCCATTATTTAAAATATTTCTAGGCACTTGTGGGGTTACTGACTCCCCCTTATTGTGTAGTTTTTTATTTAAAAAATGCCACTCCTCTAATTTAAAAGGTCACCTCCTCCCCTCACTTCTTCACACCTCAAAAATCATTTTTAAAGAAACAATTATTAATGTCACAACCAAAAGATCTTATAAATTATCTAGAGGTTCTTTCTCCCTAAATAACCTACACTAAGGTCATTTATAAGATATCCAAATGTTATTGTTCTAAGAAACTTTTCATTGTCTTTAATAAAAACTTTCTATTTAATTATTATCTTACCAACATCATTTAATTTATTTTAATTCAAATATTAAAAATATTGTATTAAATATTTTTATAAGTTATTCTTTTATATAAAAACATATATATATATATATCCTCATCAATAAAGTGTAAAATTAAACTATCGATTGTGTGAACAAAAAACTATTGGCTCATGAACCAAGGTAATTCGTTTTATATCACATCCTAAAAACAAGATTTAATGAAGTATGTAGTATTTATATATTATATTTAGGTTATAATTGTTTTTATATATTTATGAAATATCATATATATTCATCATTAATGTTCTATGTGGATACGATTATGTCGCTCATGTGTCTGGTGGACTATTTCCTAGGAAAGAGATGTGATTTTGATTCTATTACACTTTATGTTGAAGTTTATAATTGTAAATTTAATGAATTTATGTGATATATAGTACAAAAAAACATTATTTAATGGTAATTTTTAATTTACTTTTCATTCATTTCAATTTTTTAGAATGTGGATGTAATGATCGTATGTATATATTTCCTATGATATCCATGATTAGTGACTTTGATTTTATATTATTAACATTTATATGTTACTATAAATACATATATACTAAATATAGATGATATTTATATCATGTAAAAAATTCTATATATTTTTTAACCATGATCAAAGTTAATGGATTGAAAATATGAAATCAATACATATCAAAAAAACAAAGTGGTTATTACTCGAAACATAATTTAAGAATTAATTTTTAATAAAATTATAATAAAAGATCACTTCAAAAGAATATAAGATATGATATATTTTACCATCATTCTGTAATTGATTTATAATAAACCCATATTGTTTATATAGGACATTTTTATGAGTAAAATTTATGTTGAAAATAACGGCAAGGTATTTTTCATCTAACTTTTATTTCTATCGTATACATTCCATTTTCAATAATTGTTTCTTATTTTAGGTGTATATAATTTCTGGGAATATATTTTATTTTTATATTAATAATAATTAGGGTGACTTAAAAATCCATTTTAAGAAATATATTTCATAGGTTTTATGATTCAAAATATACTAAAGCATAAGTTATTATTGTATCAATTTTTCTTCTTTGAGACATATGTTATGTTATGAACCAATAATATGTTATGATAGTTATACAATAAAAAATAATTTAATATCATTATTATTCTTATAGTAAATATATTAAAATTATAACTTGATTTTATTCTTTATTGGGACTTCTGATTCTAGTGTAACCAAATTTGTATGGGTTTAATATTATTATCTTTACATTTATGCTGATTATTTTGATTGATTATAACAATGATGAAATTTTATGATTTATATCGCAATACAATATTGAAATAAATCATCTTATTTTTATTTCATGAGAATAAATGATTTCTAAAAATTTTACACACTTTATGTACTCAGGATTCCATAAAAAATGTTTTAATGAAAACTGGCCTTATTTGTCCCTTCAGTCAAAAACTATTTTTGTTATCAATCCATGACTTTTGAAAATGATTTCAAACATATTTGTATGTCATAAAAACAATTTAGTAGTGACTTTTTCTTACTAATTATTATATATTAAAAGATTTTTTTATAATGAATCTTCATGTAATAATAAAAGACATGGACTATTTGGATTTTACAAAAAATATTAATAGTATCTTAGTTTTAAATCATATGAAATGACTGGTTCGTTTACAAATATATCTTCAAATATAATTATTTTATAAATAATTAATGTTTTTAAATGTTTTTTAAAATGTGTAATGGTAATTTTTCCACATTAAATGATTTTATTGATCTTAAATGCTTCATTTATATGTTTATAAGGATAGTTTCAATAAAAAAAATTTTTGAAATGTATTTTGGTTTTAAAAAGATATTCTAAAAGTAGGAACGATATTTTTATAATGAAATATTCTTAGTGAAATTTCAAAAAGATTTTCCATCAAGGGTGAAATCATTTGATGTAATGTATGCATCACATGGGATATACTATTATCAAGCATAGAAAACTACCCATAGTCATAGCCCAAATAAAGGGGAACCAGGTTGTGGAGGGGGGGGGGAGACCCCATCTAAAATGCATAATAAGATGTGGAGGAATATTTGGGGATTCACACTGAAAAACTAATGTTGGGAATAGTAATTAAATACACATTTAACCACACCATGTTGCTGGTATATGTCCACTAGCAAGTAGATAGCCCATACAGTAGCACTCATCCACTGTCACAACCACTAGCTTAGTGTTGGCTGTTGATTGTAGTCATCTAGCCCTGTATACCCATGGTACTGTCATGAGAAAAAGTACCACTATCTTACATCAGTTCTGCATCCAAAAAAATCCTATTATAGGTTCTTAAATTATTGTAAATAAGATCTAAATCATAGATAAAAATCTATTCCATCTACAAGTTTAAAATACCTCAATAATATTAGTGGACCATAAAATAAAGGATTCTACAATATCTCCACTATAACACATAAAATCCTTGATAACACTTAGTTTTTATCCCCCAATATCTATCATTATATCTTAGTTATCAATTTTCTTTAAAATAGACTAAATTTATTATTAAATGATAAACATAATTCTAAATAACAACCTCCTAGTTATGGTGCATTACCCAATATGCCATGTGCTAAAACCTATATATGTAGCGGATGAAATTTTGATTCTCTAAAAAACTATTTTATATATATAAATGACCATTTAATTGTATATTTCACTATCTATCCTATGGTTATCTCTATAGGATATCTTATCTCAAAGCAATCAATCTAAACAATTGTGCACCCTTGCCTATGAATATTTTATTCCAATATTTTTTCCATAACATCATGGTGTTTTTGGGTTGTTTTAAAATTTACAAAATCTAATCTGTTGAGAAAACACCAATAATACCTCCTCTGGATGAACCATCTTGAATATTATAATCTCTAATAACCATATCAAAAATAACTAACTACACATGAAGGATTTCTTCTGAAAGGAATTTCGTGATCATACAAATATTCTCACTAGTTCATTTACCTGAAATCTTATAAGGATTCATGGTTGGACCATTATCATCCATTTCCACATTCATGTTATACCAAGATCACAGACACATAAGCTACATAATCATTTTTTTCTACTATAAATTGTCTCATTCCCAACACACATGCTCATACGCCATCATATATCATATATGACATTATATATAACATTAACCAAATAAAGGAGATGTAAACAGATCCATTTACTCACTAAAATAAGAATTAAATAATTATTATCCAATGATCTATCCCACACACTGCACCTCTATAGTACAAGGGTAGCATTTACTAGGGCAGAAATTACACTCCCCAATATATAATTTTTTATGTTTTCACATCAGAAAAATATAACATTTTATAATGGGGGTCACTACCTCAAAAAATGTTTTACAACCCATCCTAAGGATATATTTATAATACTCCCTGAGTTCTACATAAAGAGGAGTGTTCATAAGAAAATCCATGTTTGTCCATTTGAGTAATGCTCAGCCCTTCCAAAAGATCACAAACCTAATCCATGGATCAAAAATATCATTGAATCCATTCCATTTAAAAAAACAACCATTATCAAAGTGACACTTCATTTATTATATTTAAATGCATGTTTCACCCCTCCCTCATGAACCATTTCAAAATTCCATCAATTTTCTTCCAACTCATGATAGTAACTCGTCCATTGTTATATATGAACCAAACATTCTAGTGTACATTTCCATGATTTTATTTAACTCCAAGGGTTGCACACATCTATGGTGAGATTACATGAATCCCCTATCCAAGAATACCTAGGGTTCTTGTGATTTTTACTGAAAACCAATTCACTATATTATAAAAACTCAAAAAATCATAATCTCAATTGGAAATCCTCTTTATAATCAGTCATATTACCTTTCCCATGGTCTGATGCATGATCATCCACCACATGATATTATTCTAGAACCATAGTTTTCCATAAATTCCAATTTGAATTTAAAATTCAACCACATAATGAGAATCCAAATACTATTTTTATATGGATTCATGTGATTACCCTTCCTCTCACAATAAACTAAGATTCTTCCAATGTAAAAAAATATAGATAGCCAAATAGTTCTTTCATAAAAATTAAAACGTGGTACTAAATAAATATGTGATTAATCTATTTTTAATTAATTAATTTATACTCCATACTCAAAAAAAGTATTTAACCATAGTGAATTTATCATATATTGAAAAAACAACCACCCTAATCACCCTAAAGGGAACCACAAAATTAGGAAAAACCTTCTCATAGGTCACCCTCAATCATACCAGTAACTGAATCAATAATGTATGAGTAATATGTATAAATTCACTATGTTCCCTCTCTTAAGCCCACAATCTAGGTCTAAGGATGGGTCTTAACACACAAATGGATTCACAATTCACTCCTCTCAACACCTCAATGTAACATACGTACTAGATAAAACACTAGGATTTACCAAACATATTGAGAACCATATTCCATAAACAATCAACCCAAAAAGAATTAAATCTCATAGATTATACACCTATGTAACTTCTCCATCTGGAATCATTTCCTTATTATTCACAACTTTTGTAGATGATGATAATTTCTACAGAGATCCATACCAATGAAAACTCATAAAAACAACTTTTTTATGTTAAATCACTACATGAAAAATTCCAATTTCATGGGGTTTATTTTTGGATATGGCGGTGGTTTAAACTGCAGCCATATTATTCTATGGAGGTTTTAAAAAACTGATTCTAAATTGCATGTTGGTAAGATATATGCGACAGTTAAAGTGGTGTACCTAAAGCTTATGGTAACTATCATAGTTGGCGCATTTTCGCATCGGTTATATTTTTTTTCACGGTGGTTTTTTCAGGCAGGGGATAATTTTTTTAGCGGCATTTAAAAGCCCTGAAAAAAAAATTAATGGCCTATTGGGAATAACCACCATGAAAAACAATATAAATACCACCAAAATAGTGTGGAATATGGGCCACTATAGTGGTTTTTGAACCGTTGTTACATTTATGACCGTAGCGGTGGTTAAAACCACCCATACTAGAAAATATCAACATTTAATAGCGGTTAAAACCGCCGCTAAATGTACCAGTTATAGTTAGCAGTGGTTCTAACTTCCTCTAAAGAGCAGATTCACAAAAAAAACCTATTTTTCGATCCCCTGTACTAGTGGCCGGAAAAAACCAATCCATGAATACCAAAACACAAACATAATATATACTACAGTCAATATGAAAAGAGATAATTAACTAAGAACAACCAAATTCATCATTCAGTCAGAAAAGGAATTTAGATAAACATATCACATGGAATAATCCGAGTATAAAAAATGTAGTGGTGAATTTACAAGTTAACAAATCTCTTATTCTTGTACCACTTTCCATTTTCTATTTCATCTTCTAGTTATTTTGAATTCTTGAACCTCTGGTATAATTGAAAAATTTTAATATATAATCATCCATATCTATATCATTACACATCCAATTCAAGATCTGAAGGAAGCATTGGATAGCTCAACGTAAGGAAAACCCCACATATATATCCTATTTTAGTTTCCCATTGGATCATTTGTGATGTATTGGCATAATAACATTTTACATACTATCATGGAACTGAACCATTTCACATATATCTCCCAAAAATCATGAAATATGAAGCTGATATTGGGAGAGGCATCATTTATAAACTTTAGGTTGTTAGTCACATTGTTTTCCCATTAGGGCTTGATGTTTTGTAATTAAGCCACTCTGTTGCATACCATATTTGGTCAAGCATCTCTATTTATGTGATTTATATATTTAAAATTGACCATTGAAGACTCATATGTACTAGTTTATCCTTGATTGGATGTTCACATGTTGTATGCAACATATATTGTCATCCATTGTGTTATCTAGTTGAAATGGGACAATATGATTTTTTTTAAAATGTGGGTACCCCCACATATCTTCTGGAATAGTTCAAGAATGTAATATCCCTTTATATATGATTATTTAATAGCACCCAAGGTATACCTTAGGTTTTTTGACCACTTATAGTTCGAATTTATAATGTGGGAAATTTCTTAGATTAACATGTCACCATCTATGTGAATCCATTGAGATTATATATGGTTTTCCCATGTTTTAATGAATTGAATGAGTTAAATGTAACTGATAATGTGAAATAGATAACTAATTATGGGTTTTCATTATAAAAAATTATAATTTTGTTTTAACTGGAATGTCCCCATGTAATTTTAATTTCATGATCTTGATTTATGCATTATATAATGCTTCATACAAATTGTTATATTTTAAATGGAAATTTAACATGGATAAAGGCAAGAATAAGAGGTTATTCATTATCTATTATGAAAAAAATTATTATTAATTTATTATATATAAGGTTTAGATAAAAGATATGGATGCGAGGTAATTTCCTTTACTAGTAATATTTAATATATGCTTTTATAAAGGTTGTGGTATGATGGTATGATATTGTTGAGCGAAGAGATATCACAATTCCTTACATCGGTTATTGAGCTTGGTGTATCAAAAAAAATGTTACTAAATAAGTCTTATGACTTACTCACCACATTCCATGACTAGAATTTTGACCTGATGGAACACTCAAGATCCCGTGTGTTGTTTCATGGAGTCTCTCACTCTATTGGTATGTAGTGCATCTTCCCAATTACATGAGCACATAGGCTCGTTAGATTAGTTAGGGATGTCTGAGTTATTCCACGGTCTATTCATTTGTATTATTATAAGTATATGGCTACATACATCTTCACATACCTTGAAAATATAGGTGGATGAAATATATAAATAAACTATATATATATTCTTACTATATTTATAGTTACTATTTAGATTTATATGTCCACTATGTGTCGATAAATTTAAACACTCTTACAGTCATTTAGGAACAGTTATGGGTGGTTATTTATTTTTACATAGTTACTCAAGAGATGTAGGGTGTAGTATGTTGGTGGAAGACCATTTATCATGGGAATAGTGATGTGGTAATATTTTCTTGGGATTACATTATGTTGGTGTTCCATGTGGAATTATTATAAATGAAACCGAACATAGGAATTAGGTAAAATAATCTATCTCTTGGGTTATTCCATGTGGAATTATTATATTTAACAGTAAATATAGAATAAAATAAATTCGTCTCTCCCATGGATAAGGGTTCCTAATTTTTTATGAGTGATGGATCATGTTCATGTATCATATTTGTTTCACACATGTGATTTCTTTGGAAAAGGATTCTTTAGTGTCGTTTCCTTTGAAGGAATGGAATCTGGGTCCTAATATATTCTCACTACCATTATGCATCCCTTTTATTTTTTTGTGTGGAATATAATAGAAGTGATCATGAACATTCATTCAAAGGGAAGAGTGTCTTGTGAAGGGGGTTGATATATTCTATCAAGGAATATGGATACTTGTATTAAATTATTTTTGATAGGGTAGTTGATGTTATGAATAATAATTAAATAATAATGTAGCCTGTTTAAAAAAAATTCTAGTGCAGGGGGTTCTAGTGAATCTACTAGGAGTATTCCATCAGCATGTCATGCCTATTGAGATAATGGAAACAATCATTCACACTACCTGACTATTCTTGGAGGCCACTATGGATGTTGTTTGAAAACCCCATTTCAGACAGTGTGGAAAAAAATTCCCCTAATATTGTATCAGTATCTATGGATTCCAAATATTTTTTGAAATTTGGATACTAGGATTTTGCCACACTAAAGGAAGATCTATCTTAAACATGTTAGCGAGACACACATTATCATCGATAGGGATTGATACATGAGAATACCTATGAAGTACTTCTTATAAATAGAAATGTAGTGGTAAATGAATTGGGCTAGAAAAATGTAGGATAAGTTATTATAATGAAAAAATGAATTTAGGAAAAATTAATCATAAAAATGAATCATCACAATATAGATTCAATATTTATGGTGGATACCACACTCTTGAAATAAAGACAAAAAAGGAAACATTAGAAATCCATAAAATACATTAAAGGAAACATGAGAAATAAAGAAAATGGTAGGTCATGAATATGATTGGTGGAAACTATATGCACACATGATTCATATACAAACTGACTGTTACAAAATTTTTCCACATATCAACAATACTACAAATCACTGTCGGATGATGAAAAGATATCGCCACCCTCTCCACCTCCATCTCCACTTCCTAGTACCACATGTAAGAACATTATATTAAAAATTAAATAGTGTGGAATATTTATATTTAAACATAAATCCAATTAAAATTTTTCAAACTAAATGATTTTTAATTTTTGTGATTTACCAGCTCACCACCAGTCGAAACAATCCCACCAGAAGGATATCTGGTCATCTAGTGACATATATTAGTCAACGCTTTCTTCAAATCAGATATCAGAGCCCCCAGGTCTTGAACTATGATTCGTAGAGAACCAATATATCTTTGATCATCTCTCCATATGGAATGACTACAAAGAAAAGTATATTAAGCCTCAATTCCCGATGGCCTGCCAAAGACTTCAGATGGTATGTGTCCCAAACCCATCCCAGCTCTCTACCAGGATGCTCCTTCCTAAGGACTATAGCAACCGGGCCATCCTAGGAGACTGATTAGGACTGCCCTGGATTGACATCCAATATTTCATTAATTTTTACCTATAAATAAAACATCAATACATATTAACATAGTTAAAACTAAAAATAAGTAATTGTAATGATAAAATGAGCTCATACACCAACTTGTTTGGTAGTCTCGTTAACAAAACTTACATCATATTTTTTGTGAACATCCAACCACACTTCAGTTGGGGATGCTTCATGCCCTAATCATTGTGACTGCATTAAGCTACGATAAATCCACAATTTAATATATTAAACAGATAATATTGTCTTATAAATTTTAAACTAATGAAAATATTACCAAAGTAGATCAGCTTCTAGAAAAGCCTTTTGACCACGCCGTGTGAGGGATGACTTGCTTATCTTGGATTGATGCATTCATTCTTGAGAGATCATGAAATAAATAAAATGAAATTTGATATTTATGAACTCAATTTCATCTCATGTTCATATAAATGTATAAATGTAAAATGAAGTTAATATAATAATATATATTTAAATACCATCTGCTTCTCTTCACGACGTCTGTCAACAAAAACATTTCCTTGTTCTTTGGGTACCTCATTGGGTATCTTTTCATAAAATTTTTGGACGGTCAATGAAGTACCGTTGCAATATCTCCACAATTTCTATTTGAAGTCTTTTCAATTTCTTACCAAGATTTTTCAACAACCACTTTCATGCTATCACATCAGCAACTTTAAATTGGAAAAATATCTGTATACAGAAATTAATTTGGACATATTAATAACATGACATTAAATTACACCATAATGTATTAAAATTACCATTATTTGGGAATCAAAAACCTCATTTTCCCATCATGGAGGCATATGTCTCCAATCATCATATGAAATAGGAAGGGAAATGGGCTTTGCTTCCAGCTGGCATAGAATTTGGCCAAGTAATCCCATGGTGTTATTAGTAGGGAACCCTTATAAATCAAATGAGACAACTATCTTCTACCCATTCATATTCCACACATCTAGACTTTTTATATTTTTCTCCAAATTTTCATTTTTTATCTTTAATAAAAAAATAATTAGTACAAAAAAGTGGAATAAATTTATTTATATTAAAATGTTTGCCTGTAATAGTGACCTTCTAGTATCCCCGTGATGAACTAGAAGTGGTGCGCCACCGCCCCACTTCTATGGCTGGTGAAGGGGGAGTCAATGACTAAGCTTCTAAAGGGATGCTCACAGTGGGTCTAAGATATGGTGTAGGGGGAGATGATGTAGGGGAAGGAAGCTGGTGGCTCAGATGTCATAGGGAGGGAGACATATGGATCGTCATCTGTTGAAAGAGTGGATGAAATAGTGTTTCACGTCCTCCTTGGAATTCAGGTCATTTAATAAAATAACATTAATTTAATAACATATATTTAAAATAAATATGTAGGAAAAAATTAAAATTGATAATAGATGCCCGGTACTAATGAAACAATATACATAACAATGATAATGAATGAATGCACAAATGAAATAAGTGGTTTCTAATTGAATAAATAATTGTACATTCAATCATTTTCACCTTCAATCATGTCAAAATCCTGATCTATTACTTCATCCACATCATTCATCCTTGCTGGAATAATATTTTAAATATCATTGTGGAAAAATAATTCTGCTTCTTGTTGTTGATGAGATTCAATTTCAGAGGTCAAATATTCCACTTCATCACCTGTATCAAAAAATCTCTTTATATTACATGAGAAACTACAATCCACACTTCATCCACAATATCATTCACATGATATACCATTTTATCCTAAAATGATAAGATATATGGATCATGTAGTTCATGATCACCAATATCCATCAAGCAAGTGAAGTTCACATAATTAAATTGCAAGGAATCTCTTTTAACACCTCTGATAATATCGACCCAATTTAATTTGAATAAAACAACTGAAAAATTTCCATGGTAGTTTAATAAAAAAACATCAGTCATCTTTCCACAGTATCTCACTTCAGAAAATGTAATTATGACACTATTTTGTGTTTTCAAACCCCTTTCTCAATCGACTATACAAAATCTAAATCCATTCACATTGTAAAACGTCAGTCTTTCTAACTTGTTTTACAGGACTTCGAGAAAGAAACTTCAAATCATCAAAAAAATCTACTCGAGTATCAGTATTAATTATCTAAATAAGAAATATAATTAATTATATTTACAAAATATATGTGTCAAACTAATATTCATATTTATTGTAATATTTATAAATTTACACATTATTTAAACCATTCTACAAGCTCTTTATTGATAGCTTTAATTATATCTTTCAAATTTCTTGTTCGACATTTCATTCATATCTATTTTTGTGGCATAAAATATTCAATAAATGGATTTGAATTTTAACTATTCAAGAAGTCATATCTATGTTCCTGTAATAATTCTAATTCTGTCAGTGTCACTTTTGAGGTCCTCCCAACTGATCGGCCAATAGCAATAAATATTTTTTATTTCAGATGGATTTTATATTGAGTCGATGTGTCTTCAACGTGACCAACTAGATTAAATCTTGTCTCAATAACATCCATGTGACTAGAACAAATAGTAAGACACTCCTCTTCCAAATATCCTTCAACAATAGAGCCTTCAAGTTGAGCTTTATTTCTCACGTATTATTTCAAATTCCCAAGATATCTGCGAAATGAAATAAACAAAATTTTTCCTTTAATTATGTTCCAAAAATTGTATTCATAATTCAAAAACATATATATAAGGTGACTTTCAATTGGATACATCCATCGATAATGAAAAAGGCCTCCTAATTTAGCTTCCTCAACAAAATAGACAGTTAAATGCATCATGACAGCAAAAACGATGGAGGAAAGATCATGTCCAT
Organism: Viscum album; assembly: GCA_963277665.1. Lineage (NCBI taxonomy): Eukaryota > Viridiplantae > Streptophyta > Magnoliopsida > Santalales > Viscaceae > Viscum > Viscum album. The sequence continues at coordinate 2,079,342,901 of OY728137.1, read as the reverse complement.
TATAAAAAATGTTCAATACATACCTCTCCTGGAGGTTTTCAAGCTAAAATGTATTTAGATATTTCTAAAATTGTTGTCTGAAAAATTTGTAGAATTACAGTACAACAAATGTAACTTTTTCATGTAACAATGTACTCTATGCCAATGGTAGTAACTTTTGTAACAATTTATCTGAATCGTGAATTTTCAATCCATGTAACATACCATTATTAAAGTCAACACACATCGAGATATTACTTGAATACCCATCAAATATCTTCACATTCTTTAAATATAGAAAGAATGTATCTTTATCCCTATTTTTCATTGAAAAAATCATCGAAACATAATTTTCATTCTCATCTATCCATAGATCACTTCCTATGTTCACTACTTATAAGTCTTTGAGAAAATTTAGATGATCCTTCGACTTTCCATGCTCATTAAGAAATGTGAAAATCAAATTGTCACACACATTCTTTTCAATATGCATCACATCAAGATTATACCGCAAAAAAATTAAATTTCCAATATGGATGTTTGAAGAATATAATTTTTTTCTTCCCTTGTTGCATTCTGATTTCACTTGTCGAGTATCCTCGAACCCATTTCACGCTATCATTCAAATGTTGAACCTTCCCAATTTCTATTTCAAAATTTTCATGTTGGGCCAAAATTTCAGAACTAGTTAACAACGTTGGAGGTGTCATATAATAAATAAAACCATGAAATTTTTATTTGTTCATCTGAAATATATAAGATGCATTGATAAATTTTTGACAGCACACGAAGCACCATTTTCTACTATGAGGGAGCAGTTTGGGATCAAAATCAATCCTACAAATAGGACAAGAAAAACCCACGTAAATGTTCCAACCAGTTAAATTCCCAAGCCCAGGGAAGTCACTAATGGTCCACATTAAAGCAGCATGCATTTTGAACTTTTTTAAGAAGAAAAATAAAATGTCTCAAAATAGTTTCTCCATAACTCTTGTAATTCTTCAGTCAAAGGCTGCAAGTATACATCAATATCATTTCCTGGAATTTTTTTCCAGGAATAATCATTGAAATGATAATAGATGATTGTTTCATACACATCAACATTGGACGATTTTAAGGGATCAAAACTACTGGTCAAATGCTATAACTTGTACTCAATGTCCTAAATGGGTTGAATCCATCGGCAATCCATCCCAATCGAACATTCCTAGAATCAGCAGAAAAAACTGGATGTAATAAATGAACTATATTTTAGGATTTCTAATCTCATTGATTTCTCATTAACCCATCATATTTATTATCTACAAAATTACACTTCTTGTGTTCAGAAGTTTTCGATTACATGATTAATCTTTGAAATCGAGGCTTTAAATGAAGGAAACACAAACTCTTTGCAGGTGTGTTTCCTTTATTATTCTTTGTGAAAGTATGTTGATATAGACTTCCAATATCACCCATTGAATGCCATCTAGAAGAAGAACATGTTTTTCAATTCTGTCTACTTGAATCCTCTCGTCAATAAAGCATACATTCATGAGGACACGCATGTATTTTTGTATAATTCATACCAAGCCAGTTAACAACTTTTTTAATATCATAAAAAGTCTCAGAGATTTTTTCTTCAGGAAATGAATCCTGAAACAATTCCAATATAATTGATAGTACCATATTTTTAATTCCACACGGACAGTTGATATGGTACAACATCAGTAGAAAAGAAAGCATTGAATATTTCAAACATCCACTATACAACTCTTGATTTCCATCGTTAACTAAACAATGAAACGTATTTTACTCAGTGAGGTTTTTTTTACATTTGTTTCCATAGAGTCAAGAGGAGGGTCCAATGATATGTTACAATCTTTATCTGGTTGTGTTACAGTCTCAAAAACATCACTTGTCACGTTGTAATTTTAAGAACCCTCATCTAGTTGTTCTGTTATGATTTCATGTTGATGGTAGTGTCTTGAAGTAAAAAATGCCTCATTTGTGAGGTTTTTCATTTCATTTTCCATTGTCGATGAAGTTTGGAGATCATTCCATGGATAAACATCAGTGGTCATCCTTTTTGTAACAATCAATTCTCCATGCCAAATATGACAAAAATATTGATTAGGGAATTACTTCAGTATTAAATGATTATAATCTTTATCTCTCTTCAACCTCCTTATAAATTTACATTTAGGACATGGAAATCTTATTCTCCCTTCAATGGATAGATAGAAAATTGAAAAATCTAAAAACTCCTTCAAACCCGTAACATACTGAGGTGTGTTCTTCGGTAACATTATCCATATTTTCTCCATGTATATCTCAATGCGCCTACACAATATTTAAAAAATTAAAACACATAGATACTACCAAATTGGGAAAGATATCCATATTGAAAAGATAAAAAAATATATAAATATGTTACATAAGGTTTTACTATATAAATACATATGGTAATTCACCCACTAGAAATCCAAATAATGAAAAATAAAAATATTCATAAAAGAAGACAAGAACAATGATCTCATCCCTATAGTTTTTTGTATGTCATGCTCTACCAAAACATATAGACAAAATAATGAATCCATTACATTGATATCACTAATTTATGGGCTTGATAAATCATATAATAATTGAATACAAGTTAGGAATATGAAATGGAAACAAACTCTTAACATAAATTAGTGTCCTCAAATTTGGATTCAAAGAGTAGGGTATGATCTGAGGTTGAGAATTTTATAACATGTGGGGTATCATGGTGATGTGCTATGGGTATCAACATGTTTTTAACCTATGTGTGATTAAAAGTTTCAGATATGGGGTGGATCATTGAACATCAATGGGGGTTGAAAAATAATGTGGAACTCTGTCAGAAATAAATTATAGTTGGCCATGTGATGTTTTCCTTTTAGTTTCTAAGAAGATAGGTAAGTATACAATGTATTATTTGACCAATTGGTGGGTAGTGGAATTACAAGGATATGAAAAATCCATGTCTTCCTTGATATATAGAGGTAGGGTTGTCTTCTTTGTTTCACTTCGTCCTAGTGTGGATTTTCTTGTCATGGTAGTGAATACATACTATGACAATGGAAATTGATTACAACACATGGTTTGAATTGGATGTTATTGTTGAATGTAGATGGAGATAGTTGAAGCATCCATTTTTAAACACTTTTCAGGGTGTTACTTGTAAGATAGCATGTGGCCCATGTGAGTAAGAAATTGACCTTGATGGATTCACAAGACTTGATCACATGTCATGATAAAAGTACATGTAATCTAAAATGACCAATCATATAGGATAGTGTAAAATTATGGAAACATAATATAGTGAGTCTTGAACATCTCAACTACCACAACTCATGATATTGTAACTAATGATCACCCATTTAACACATTAACCAAATCAACCTCAATTCCATAATTTACATAAACCAATTGATCACAAATTCCCCCAAAAATATTGTCACCACAACTTCCAAAACGATCATACCACATAAATTCACAAAAAAACCAAGTTATATGGTAAAATATACCAAAAAAACATATAAATATATAATACAACATTTAAAGGAAAAAATAATGATTTACACTCCATTAAAAGTATGTTAAATATCCAAGAATAATAGAACGAAATCCAAGGCGATTAATACATATCCATAAATATTTTTCAGAACTACTAACTTGATTTATGTGAACAAAAAAAATTAATCTTTTGAATAGAATTTATTTTTTTCAATCATCACCCTTTTTAAAATAAATATAAACAACACTTTTCACTTCTAAATTGACCATTTTTAGATGTATAGTCTAAAAGGGTCAAATACACTTTTAGAAATAAATCACCTTCCAGTTTTAAAACCAATATATATTTTATACTTCATAATGACATCATCCAATTCCAAATAGAGTTCACATTAAACAAATATATATTATAAAAATTATCGATTTATCATTTCAAAATAAATAAATCTTTCATTATATACTCTTTTTTGAAAAACCATAATATCCAAAAATAAATAACACATTATAAAGGGATTCAATAAATCCAATCAAAATCCAATCCCCCTCAAAAATCACAAGGACCACATATAATCATTTCCCATTTCTATGAAATGATTCCAATAACCCTCTAATGAAGAGGTCTAAGTCAAAAAAATACAAATGGGAGGCAAATTTATGCCAGAATCAATCACATGGTTTTATAGGATGGAAGTTATTCATTAAATAATTTTTAAAACATATCTAAGAGCTGGAGTTATGTTGTGGCCCCATCTATTAGGTTGTGTATACAATCTTTTTCCATTTATATCATTTTCAGCATAAATCCAAAGAAACCCCTGTGAAACCTAATAAAATTATAATTAGGATCTATACTCTATAACTGGTAATCAATATGAATTTTCATATTCAATATTATAATCTTTAAAATGCATAGTGGCTGAAGTTCCATCATAATTGGTGTTGATCAAGAACTCACTAATAAGAAACTTCTAGAGTCACAAAAATATAACTTACTCAATCAAACCCTAGTTAACCCATATAAAAATATATTTCATTTAGAACTTGGGTCCCTTTTGGGAAACCAGTGATATGATACTATTTTTAATGAACCTATCCTGGATTAGTTGATTTGTTACCCAAACCAATTTTCCTTAAGGGATAAAGGGCATTCTTGATACCTATAGGATATAAACAAAGTCAAGGGTATCAATACCATGAACTTGAGAATGGTATAACCCTTATATTGTAATAATAATCAAAATTTGAATATATTAAAAAATAAAAATTACAATTCTATGAATTAGAAGTCCTTGATAATGAAAAAATCATAAATTTAATATATGATTACAAAAATTGATAATTATTAAAATAAATCTTCCAAAAAAAATTTGAATTAAATATAATAGATGTAGAACATACAACTTGGAAAAAGAAGCCAATAAGAAATACTAAGGGAAACAATTAATGGATCCTGAACAGCTTCTGCATCACCACTAATGAACCATATCCACTAAATATAAACCATTCATACATAAATGTTCCAAACTAAGAATCAATGAACAAAAAAATTACTATGAACCTAAAAGATTATCCTAAGATCTACATGAACCTAGATGTGAATATACAGTGTGATCTAAACATACCTTATGGGATCTTCTTATGGATCTTGGAAATTAATGTTATAAAACATTTAATGTATTCAAGTTTTAACTAAAATATTAATATAGATCTTTGACCTCCATGTAAAAATTAAACAATGTCATAATTCATTTCATGATCATAAAACACCCCTCATTTCTAATTTAAAACATGCGTTGGAAAGCTCAATTTCATTATTCATTATGAAACATGAGAAAGAGTTCCTTTAAAATTATGGATAAAAATACAAGTCATTTAAAAAACCCACTTTTGATAACACATTAAGAAAAGACCATTGATACAAAAAAATAGTATTTTAATTTAATACCTCAATTTCAAAACAATTATATATTGTATTTTGAAAATAAACCAAATGTGAAATCAATGAAAAATACAATCAATATCTTATACAATGGTATCTAGAACAAAACATAAAATAATATCAGACACACATTGATTTCACAAAATTGTCAAAAAGTGGATAAAAAATGAACAAAATTAGATACCTTAAATTGTACTAAAAATACACATAGCATGTTGGGGAACTCACTATTTATCCATTACCATACATGGGAGCCGAGATAGGGCTTCGAGGGGTCGGCAGTGGTGGGTGGCGAGGCACGCTGATGGGCGGCAGGGCTCGCTTATGGGTGGTGAGGTCACCGGAGGCACGGGTGGGGAGCCGATCTAGGGTTCAGGGCTCGCCAGGGACTGAAGGGGGTGTTGCGGGGGTTTGGGGGAGAAGGGGTTCAGGGAGGGAGGTTTGGGTAGGGTGGGGCGGGGGGAAGCGTCAGCATTGTAAAAAAAAGGGATTAGCGGCGGTTTTTAAAACTGCCGCTAAAAGACCACAGCTAGTGGCTATTTATGTTGTAGTGAAAGTCATTACAATATATATGGAAAAGATTGAATATAGGTTGTTAATGTAAATTAAAACTATTGACCTTATATTAAAACACCAATTGGCAGTTTCCCATTAATTCCCCACATTGAACACTGTCTTACTAGGTTCACTACCCCTCTAATGCACATGAACTACTGCATCCCCATCATGGGTCTCATCATGGGACTACATGGATTTACATCATAAAAAAAATTTACATGAAGGTTTTTCATTGCCAAAGGACATAATATAATTATACAATAATGTGAAATATGAGTAATGGATGACTCATTTAATAGATAGACATCAATAATCAGTAGAAATAACCACACTAGAAGGCCTATATCATTTATATTCCATGCAATAGAGATAAACCATGTGATTCCACTTTCATATATATGCCCATAACCTAATTTGTAACTTTTCTATTAGAAATAGTCCATGTTACTGAAATACAATTACTCATGTGTTATAAATTTAGAAATTCATGTGTAATAGGTTGAAATCCTATCAACTCTAGAAGCATAAGAAAAAATAATCTATCTCATACCCATGATAAACAAAACATTTACAAGAAAACGTGTTCTCTATTCTACACTATGGACTTCATAACATTATACAATAATTAGTGTGCATTTTTTCTCAAAAATCACGATTCATTAAGATAATTGAAGATCATTTTGATTCCACTTTATGAAGTATAATTCCATAGTACACTTGAAAGGTTTCTCAATTAGGTTAGACAACTGATTTTAGGAGAACCTATCTGAATATTATAGGATGTTGATTGTAGTGGGGGTCTGATGATATTTCTTATGAAGGCTATTCCCTCTATATAAGAGATAATATATTATTTTAATATGATAAAATATTATCTATTTAGTAAAAAAATTATAATAAAAAATTATTATAACCAAGAAAATTAATAAATGAAATGTATTAAGTCCTCTAAAAATCCATCTTACAAAAACAATAGTTGGCCACCCTCTCATCCGGTCACATATACATACCCATAAAATAAATAAAATGGGTTGGCTCCATGATTAAAAAGAAATTCACAACATATTTCTCTCATGATATAATCATGTCTATATTCTTATATAATGATATCCTAGGTCACATCCTAAACATATTCTTAAATTAACCATGGGAGTGACTCTCTAGTACCAATGTCAAATATTTTCATAAGAAGGGTGTGAGTGTATAAATTAGCAGTGCACCCACAATTCCATCTTGTACTAACCGACAAATTTTATGAAATTTTAATTTAAAATGGTTGGTATATATAACTAAACAATAAAACAATAAATATAATAATCTAAAATTATCTACTTCGACATGATGTCTAAAAGTCTCTTAGTATATATTAATGATTATACTAGCATGTATAACATAACTAGAATAATGTAGTTCTTTAAGATCATGACCCTTCCTGACTATACTAGCATCATCAAATGTTTGGGTGTCTATGATCATTTCATGATACTATGTCAGCAATTTATATACCATATCATAGGGTTTAACATAAGAATACCATATTCTTAGGCTCAAAATTATAATAACACATCAAAAATGCCTCCACAACTTGATTTCATCCATCCAAAGAAGATCTCGAGACAATAGTTCAATATAATGCCTCAAACCCAGTTTCCATCGTCTTATGAAAACAATGAATCATCTTCCTACATTATGTAATCAAACCAATATTCCAAGTCCAATAATTATCTGGAATACCTATATTGATCATGTATTACAACATGCTCCACTAGATGGATCCTATAGCTGACATTGGAATATTGTAACAATAAAATTAGTGATATATAATGAATTTTCAACTAAAACTAATGACTCAACCTTATTAAATATTTTTAACATAGTGAACTATGGAATCTAGAGAATACCATATATAACCAAGGATGAATCATGGATTCTCAACCGTTCATCCCATGACACAATAGATGAATTGCAGACAACAAATAAAATCCATGTTAACCTCATCATACAAGTGTAACAAAATAGTATCACATATGCCTAAAGGCTGGATCCTATAAATCACATCCAAGAATCCACCATATCATCTTCAATTTAGGCATATCTTCCACCTTTAAAAACGAAAATATAGTGATTGTATCTTTTACATAAATAAATATATTAATTACAAATTAATCTAAGGGGGATTTCGAAAACAATTATACCACTACCATAAATAAAATCCATGTGGGATTAAATATTGTTGTGTGTTGAAATCTATAAAAATCTCTATCAATGTTGTATACCCCTGCTCAGGGCCATTGAGTCACCAAAAAATATATTAGGATCTTTTAGGTCAAAACCGAGTGAAGGCGCCATTATATGTTTACTCAGACTCAACTAGGTCTTTTGTTGGAACACAATTCTATAAGGAAGTCAAATATTATGTCATAAACAATAATGTGTCATAGAATTTCAGGTCACATAATACTAACCGTACCTTGTAACTCACAAGAGATCTCACATGACTCATCACAATCTTTAGGTTCGAACCAATTGTGTCCACTCGTCCATCCCAATTCCAACCTCACCATGACTATGGAGGTGCCCCAAGACTATATTCAGTGGATAATAAGACATGTTTCATTTGTTAAATCCTATGATGAGTTCAAGAGGCCACTCTATGATATAATGTTCATTGCCTCAACCATTTACCTCCATGGAAACAAGCTATCACACTATGGGTTTTCATTATCTCATGATTCCTTCTATTCATTGTAGATATTTCATTTCACATGTTTTTTATTTAAAGGAACTATTTACCTATAATTTTATACATTAATATTGAAATAAATAAGCCATTTTACCAAAGGGAATCTCTTATAGTGGTGCGCCCGTACAATATGTTCGAAAAAATAATTACCATAAGGTCATTGATCTAGTACCAAAACAATATACTTTTATTTTATGCATTCTATTTATATTGAATTTCTAAAAATAGATGCTAAAGACCATTGAGTCTCAATCCAGCCACTCTCATTCAAGAATCACAATACTAACATCTAACAAACTCCATGAAGCCTAAAAATTATTTATATGAAATATTTTAATTTATAAAATTAGATTAATATTTTTAATATTATGATAAATATCACAGAGACTCGCAGTTGGAAAGTCAACAAAAATAACATAATAATAAAATTCTAACAGAAACCCCCATGTACTAATCCCCAAAAAACCCCGAATTGTCATTAAAAATTATATCATTATTTTTAATTATTTCATTTCAAATTTACAAATAAATATACAACATCACATAGATTAATTAAATATTGAATAAATAATTCTAGAATATATTAAAAAACATCCCTAACTCCTATATATAATAATATAAAAGGATATTTATTATTTTACCACACTCTAATTAAATATTAAATAAGATATAAAACCATCCATTCACAAATAAATGTGATGAATATGGAAGTAAAAATTTAGGGGGTTGGGGAACTCAAAACATTTAATTCTAGGGAAAAAATCCCCATATCTACAACCTAATCAAGGAGAATCGTTGGGTGAAGGGGCGCACCATATGGGTTATTGGATAAAAAATGTATAGGAGTGGAGGGGGTCACTCCCTTTACAATAAATAATAGATAATAACTTTCCTCTATTTATTTCAGTAAGCTAGTCAGTATAATACCACCAACAACTCAGTGGAACCTATAGATTCACCGGTTCACCATGATCCCAAAAATCCAACACGTGGCTGTAGATTCCATCCCATCTTTACAAACATCCCTTCAGTGCTCCCGTGAAACTCAAATCCACCATATGATCACTATTCCATATCCAAAACACCTATTATTTGTTTTCAAAATTTCTTAGTTCTAATCCAATTCCTATATAAATATCATTCACAAGAACCTGTATAAAAATTAATATTACTCATTAATTTTAATGGATCATACATACATGGATTAAACAAGATATAAACATAATCCCTTGCATTGGATGGTGATATATCACCCTCTTGTAATAATCAATACATATTTGTTACACTTAATATTAATTAAAATCACATCTTAAATTTTACATGGAATAATTTATGGGGTTTTAAAAAATTTAAGAAAAATAACAGAACATGTTCCTAATAAATTGTCACACATAAAAAATCATTTTAAAAAATTAATCACCTGATAATAAAATATAGATGGTGATCAAAAAAATGTTCAGCATATATAGATATTTGATGAATTAAATACATAAAAATACAAAATTTTCAAAAATCAATTAAACAATATTATGAATGACAATGTAGAAATTACATTCATAAAAAAATATAGATGGGAAAGAGATGATTTTTACAAATCATACTATAATTAGATACAATGATAATATCCCAATAAAGAAAAACAAATATTGATTATATTTATATACTAATGAATAATTAAAAGAAAAAAATAGCTTCTTAGAATGATATAAATAAATAATCTAGTACAGAAATTTTAAAATTATTTAATTCAAAAAAAGTGGTAAAAATAAAATATTATCAATATAAAAAAAATTATGTGTATTTTATTAATGGAAAAACATTCTATATAAAAACATGGTCATAGAAGAAATTGTTAATGGATTATAATTTTAATTATTTATGGAAATATTATAATTTTTTTCATAATATATATTTTCAAAGAGGTAGTTATTTAATAATACAAAATACTTACCCAAATTACAAGAATAGAAACTATATAAAATATTGGAAGTTTTGGGTCAATATATCATTATATGTTTATTCAAATCTACCTCTATGAAGATACTACCTTAGCACCAACCTTTCGATTCTTCCTACAGAATTTAATTAGGTGCCCAATATTGCCACAAATTTGGCACACCATTGGTGGTCAAGGAAAATGTGTATGATAGTTTCCCTGCCAAACTCATTGGTCGAAAAGCACATAAATACGATCTGGACAACTGATCCTCCTAGTTTTCCACCATATTTTTCACTATCTAGACTAAGGTTATTGAAATGGCGCTTCCTACTCTTAGAAGGAACACTCACTGATTGTCTAGTGTATGCTACATGTCCAGTACTGGAAGCCTCGTTCAATTTCCCCTTTGAAATGAGATCATGATTTAACACTTCTATGAATTTCATCATCCTAATGATATTCACCTAGTAAATAATTTCAATCCTTAGTCCATCCTTAAATCGTTTTTCAATTTAAGCCTCAACTTCCATCATTGTTGGAATAAAACACTATAAATCAATGAAAAATTAAGTGTAATTTATAATGTACATACTTCATTCGGATTGATTCATAAACTATGAAGCCTTCTCTTCTCTCAGGATCTCTTTATATTAGTGATCGAAGAACATATCATGAAATTACTTCCATAATATATCATATATATGTTCTAATCATACTTTAATGTCCCACCCGTGCTTCTTTGAAACCCATATGAAATAAGCATCCACTAGACCCTCATGCCAGCTAGTGTCTCAAAATGGTCAAGTGTCATCAGTCTGGATTCAATCCATATTTCATTTTCATTAGGTCAACCTTCTTCAGTAAAAGTAGAAGCGTGATGTAGTTGAAACAACCTTGTCAACTAAGACATGCTTTTCAAAACCCGACCGTGGTCTCTCTCCATGAATATCATGAAATGAGAAAAGTTCCCTCAAAACTAGTCCCCTTCCTCCTCTTCTTGCACCAATGGTGGTTTGTGTTCCATGTCTCGAAGCTCCTCCATGGTCGTACCCCTTGGTCTCTCTCTCAACAATCTTCGTGGAGGCATATCTATACAAATCCGAACACATGACATATGTCTCATAACACAACTTTATAACATTTACGTAAGAGGAGGAACTAACACACAATTTTTCAACATGTCCTTTCCCCATTTTTCTCACCACATGATCAATACCGAGGCCTTATCATTATCCTTAACCAACATAATCCTAGATCATGGTTTTCAAGTGTACATACATTTTCATTAATTAATTCAATCATTAATTTATCACATTATCTAAAATTAATTCATTCATCAATTAATTAATCAATCATACTCATTTTATCAATCAATGATCTCATAATTCATCCATTTATTCTCATTTTTCATCATTATTTCTATATTACTACAAGGAAAATAGTGCATGTTCAACATCATACACATAACATGTTTTCGAGTGAGTTCCTAGATTGATGAATGACACGATAACCATGAGTTCCTAGAATGATGTATGAAAACTAAAGTATCATTCCTCTTTAGGCCACGAGTAAAAATTCCACATTTTCCAAAAAATATCAATAACACCACAAGTGTTTTACCCAAGGTAAAATAATATCCAAATATAACAATAAAAAACATTAAAAAATCCCACCCTGAGAACAAGGACATTCCCACGTACATTAGTTTGAAACTCCCAATGTATGAGCTCATTACCAATCATATACTCTTTCAAGTCTCCTCACTATCTTTCCCAAAACAATATGAAAAATTAAGTGGAAGAAATAATAGAAAACCCCTCTGATAACACATTGTGATGTATTAAACTACGTGCCACTAAATTGTGTCCCGATCTGGTTGGCCACATTCCCTCAACCGCACCTCCACATACACCAGAGGGTGCTAACTAGCAGAGAGGGTCTGGTAAGTCACTCTTAGTGAGACTATACCCACTCTTATTATAATAAATCACCAATATAAGTAACCAGAAATAACCAAGTGTGGAAGAAAATAAATAACCAAAACAATACCATGTCATATGATATTAAAAACAAGATAATACAATACTCCATTGAAAGGTAAACATGATATGATAATGAGGATGTCAGGAGTCCACAATGCAACTAATAGTAAAAAAGCAGTAACAACCAAGTGAGTCCTGAACCACATATGTTTCCATGTCCCATGATCCAATCCCAAACAACAACATATTCTAGGGCCTTTCCATTATCCTGGCATGCAATAAAAAAATCTAATCGGGTGTCGATTAGGTAGCCTGAATTTGGTGTGAGGTCAACTCAGTAAGCCATTACCGATGGTGTCTAAAACATAACCAGCATAATGATAGTGTATGTAGTTTTATGAACCAATAAATACAATGAATTATTAAATATTTATCACATTTTCATTTAATCATTAATCATTTCATTGGGAAAAGTTTCAAAAAAAATTCCCGTTGAATCGTGATTCATTATTATCATTAATATGTTGTTGAAAATCATTTAAATCTCCCAAACTCACATTTACTATAGGTCCACATGGCTAAAACTTCATATCTCATTTGGTAAAGGACTTCTTGCCTAACACCCCAAAATCTCAATCTTGGATAAAAATTGGGAAGGAACTCCATGTCTAAGTCACAACTTATAATGGGTCTTGAATTCCATGTCTAAAACCACAACAATCTTAGCTATTTAATCATTATTTAATATAAAATAATTATCCACAACATTCTTTTCCTAATCCAATGATTAATTAATCATTTCAAAGGCTATTATTTTACTCAACAATTAACTAAGAACACAACCCATTAATTAATTCATCAATAAATTAATCGATCAACATAATCATCATTCCACAATTAATTATCACAATTAATTATCCATATCAAATCTCAACATGTCATAATTAATTCTCAAAATTAATTATCTTTGATCAAAATCATAGAATATAATTAATTCTCAAAAATAATTATCTTACATATCCAAAAACCATTTCATAATTAATTCCCCCCAATTAATTATCTTCACAAAACCAATTCAATATCTCCATTACAATATATAAACCTATAACCAATCTCTAAAAAAATCTATATTTTGGAAACCCCCATTTGTTTATTCTGTGATTCAATTATTAATTGACCACTACGGAAATAAAAAGTCAATTCCACATTCCTAATTACTCCCATATAAGAAATTAATTATCAAGGGATGTTAGAAAATCTACAAACTCACATTCAAATATCACATCCATGACTATAGGAGATTGATTTAGACCACCTACCTCTGTTTATTGATGGATGTTAGCCCAACAGAAATCCCCAAAACTCAAAAGGTACAACATCGTCGATCAAGCTCAAAATATATATACCTAAACCAAAATATATATTAAAGTCATGAATATCTTGAAAATATATATCTATATCCATGATCTGAGATCTAGATAACATCCCATATGTTTAGATCCATCTAAACGGTATAAATACTCAATTAACGGATAAAGGAAATGTATGGGATTGAACTACAGATACAATGAGGTAAAATTATCTTTCCATGGAGAGACCCGAACATAAATCTAGGTTATCGATCCCAAAATAATCATGTTCTAATCACTTAGAATTTCTCTGGTAGGATCATTGATCAGCTAGATTTTTTCAAGCGTGAGTTAATGTCTAAAGATGGGAGTCTTGGGGTTTTGGGTTGTTTTAAAATAGATTTTAGGATCATTAATCCCACGAGCACAGTTTCTTGGGAAGATCCACAGAGTCTGGGCTAATAGTGTGCCAAACGTGTGGTCCTCTCTATCCATGTTTATGGATGGCATGGTTTAGTTTCACAGTTTTTCAAACCATGTGGAAACTATGTTGAACACCCTATCTAGGTTTTTCTAGTTGGCATGGTTAATCGCATGGTTTTTCAAACCATGTGAAAACTGTGCACATTGCACTGTCATTTATTGTTTCTCAAAAATTAACTCAAATTCACCCCATGCCACCAATCCAGAACAAAGATAATTTAAATCTCAAAAAGTCCATGAAAATGTTCCCAAGATGACTCTAGATAATGCCGATATCATAAAGATTATCTCATGAAAAGAATATTAGTATTTCATGAATAAATTATAATGAATGGGTTTGATATTCATCGCTGTAAGTGTTAGATTTTGTTAGAGAAGAAGATATATTTTTTTGAAAAAATATTATTTTTCAATAATATAATGAAGATATTGAGGGGTATATGTTTTGAGAAGTGATAAATTATTATTTTTGAGGTGATATAATTTCAAAAATTAATAATAAATAACTCTTAAAACATTTATTAAAATTTTCTAAATCCTTTTATAGTACATTTATTAATGTATTCTGGTTTTTTTACCATTGTTGTAACAACGTGAGATTAAACTGTATTTTTCATTAGATAAATAATATATTAAATTACATGTTTCATAAGGTATATAGAATAAACCAAAAATACATGATATATTTTGAATATTGAGTATATTCATTTCAAAAATGATTTCCATTTAGCTAGTATATATTAAATAACCCATATTATAAAAATTAATAAAATAGGAATAAATCTCATACGGTTGCAAATTTCTTCCATACAACTACAATATATATAATCATTTAAGTGAGTTAAACTAACTCGGGTCAAACATAGACCAATAACAAGATAACCATGATAAATTATTTCTTTTGGGAAATCATTTTCTTAGAAAACCATTTGCATGTGGGACTCACTATTGAATCAATTCAAGTTAAATAGCTACATACAATTGTGGTTAATAACTGTATTATTGAATGTGAATTTCAAAAAAAAATTCATTTTAATCATAATAACATTTAATTTAGATTAAATAATTCATATGTTAAATTTTTATCATAGAATATTATATATTTTATAACCCAAAAATTTTATGAAATAATATATTTAAAAATTTAATAATTTCCTCGTTATCTTGTGTTACATGAATTAATGAGGTATGATGAAACGCAGTGTACTATATTTTAGAGAGACTATTATAATCGAGCTGTTAGATTTTGTGGTATGAATTGGAATAAATAATATATAAATATTAAAAATAATGATAATATATTAAAAAATTCATTCAATATGAAGTACTTAATGTTTTTTAAATTCGTCATTTCATTCAAAAATATTATTTTTTCAAAAATAAATTTTTTATTTCATTTTATAAATAGATAATAAAACTGTTTTTTTATAATTTTGAAAATATAGTTTAGAACCAAATATCATCATTGAAATAAAAAAATTATTAAATATAGTTGCGGTAATTTTTGATGATTTTTTAAAAAGATTCTGTTTTCAAGGAATCATAAAACAATACTATTTTATTAAAAAATAACTACTGATATAATGAATTCAAAATAATCCATAATTTTTAAATTGGATTTAAAAGTAAAATTAAATAAATTATAATATAATTAAACCAATATATTTCTTTGGAATCAATTTCATGTTAAATTTTAATATAATGTTTTTTTAACTTTTGAAAATTTTATCTTTGGAAACCAAATTTTTCATGGCTTTGCCGGTTTAATTTTAAATTAAAAATTTCCACATTTTTTAATAGAATTTCATAAAATGTATTCCATAATTTTATTCAGTATAAATAATATTATATATAACTTCAACAATATTTTTTCCCTCAATTATTAGAAAAAAAAATAAAATTTAATTATTGTGGTTAAGAATAAAATGGGTTTACTGGTGGTTAAAATAAAAATTTAGTTTTTATAATTAACTTAGAAAATTTATAAATACTATTTTAGGAAATATATCAACCTATATTACCTTATGATATATTTTTATGTGCTTTTGGAACAGTCTTTCATGATAGTGGGAAATGTAAGAAATTACATGAAGAAAATTACAAAGTGTCACCTACTGGCATTGAATTTCAATTATGTGTTCACATTGGGATGAAATCATGGAGTGAATTAATATTGATCGAGATTTTGAGTATAATAAAATTAATTTATTTAGGTTAACTTATTTTTTGTATTTACTAATTATATTATTAATTTAAATTCATAAGCAATGCTAATTTAGTAATTTTTTAATTAATATAAAAATAAAATAAATGATTCTAAAAATGTTAAAATTAATAAAAAAATTAATGGTTTTTTAAATAAATTTTTTTTTTACAATTATAAAAATATATATTGATGTGATAATTATAAATTAGTGGTCTGCCTTTTTGTTTTTGTTTTAGATTCAAATTAATTGAATAGTGTCAAAATTGAAATTAATATTATTTTAGGAAATATATTATTTTTTAAATGAATTAATGATTATAAAAACCAATATTATGCAATTTTATTTCTATAAATTTAATAATATAATAACTAACACTATCATGGTGTAATTTACCTTTAAAAAATAATATTGACATATAAATAGTAAAACCATTGTTCCAACAGTAATGGGTATTACAGGGATTTTCATATTCTATTTTCCTATGTTGAAATCCATTTACCACACACATAAGGTTTTTATATTATAGATTTAATTTTATATTTATAAAAAAAATTTAAAAATTAGTTTATAATTCTAATATTATTTTTATCTTTAAATGACAAATTATCTAGACTTGAAGGACAATAACCATAGTTAAAACAAAAATTGTAAATAAATAAAACATCGCATTTAAAGAAATAGTTTCTAAAACATGTTTCTTTTTATGATTTGGAGGATTTAATTTTCTAAATAGTCCCTAAAAATTATTTATAAACTTATTTTCATTTGGTTTGATATTTTATCCTTAATATTGAATACTTTTTTATTTTCAATAAAATGACTCTTAACCAATTAAAAACAGCAACCTCCTCTACTCACTAATTCACACCTACAAATCCATTTGGCTCCACAAAACCTTACTCAAATCTATCAAAAAAAATATACTTAAAATTTATCTATAAATTGGTTGTCCTAAATTACCATCCCTTGGGTCCTTGATTAGAGATCTGAATATGGAAATTCTAAGAAAAGGTAATTTTCTTCAACAAGGTTGTTCTTTTTACTCCTATTACAACTTTATTATGTCTTAATAAATAAAATATAATAACGACAATATAAAAAACAAGTATGTTATTATATTACTAGAATAACTTGTATCAATCTCTTGTTCCATCTAACGGGGAATGAAACTGTCGATCGTGTGTTGGGTGGACTAGTACCTCATGAAACGATGTTATTTTTTCCATCACCACCCCTCAAGGATGGATATAAAAATGTTTTTAATGTTTTTATATCATATTTATGATTTAATTTTAATTATATAGTTGTAATTTAATATATAACTTTTTATTTTCTACTTCTTGTTAGTTGAACAATGTTTCTCACGCACATTGCAGACTAACTCCTTGAGAAGCGACATGAGTGATTTTAACATGCACTTTACAGGGAAAGTAATAATGATTAATTTAATTAATATATTTGATTTATATTAAATAATAATTCATACATAAATTTTAAATATAATTTATATTTACTTCATTCATATGCCCAAATAATGGAAACACTTATCTTTCTTACTTACAACCTATCATCACCCTGAACATAGTAATTCATTTACTTTGTTTTAATTTTATTTATTAATCTATTATAAAATATACTGATTATATAAAATATATTTATATCATTTTAAAAAAAAATTATATAATTAATTCATTATCAATTTAATAGTAATGAAAATAAAAAATCAAAATATTAATATAAAATAATGACGTTTTGTACTAAAATGTGAATTTAATAAGGAATTGTTAATAAAATGGTAATAAAAGTTCATTACTAAAAAATATATGGTGTTATATATATAATTCTTAATATATTATATATCTATAATAATAATATATTTATTATAATGTATGTTCTATTGTGTATCAAGGATGTTAAGACTTATATAATATAATTTCATCTCGAATTGTCTTCTTTAGGCAGAAATTTGGTTATGCCCCCAAATTATTCAATGAGTTTTATGTTCATACCCTTATAAATCTGATATCATTATTTTCAATATTTTTATTTATTTTTAAACATTCATTTAAATATATTCTTCATTAAAGATCCCGATTAAAAAATTCCAAATTGGTCAGTGCTTGGTGATACAATTTTATTATTTATCGTAATTGTTTATAATAATTATTTTTTTAAAACGAAATATTTTTTTCTATTTAACAAGAAAATAATTAATTTTAATATAATTTGTTCATTTCATTAGAATAATTTTTCCCATAATTTTCCTTCTTTATTTACTAAGGATTCCACAAGAATGATTCTAAAGATAACCAAAACAACTTCTCTCTTCGATCAAAAACACGTTTTCTTCCATACCCAGGTTTTCATATAATTGATAAAAAAATTATGTTACGCTATGATTTTTAATGTTTATTTCTTACTCTTGGGGAAATATTGAGAAGAAAATTAAAATTAATCTTCTTCTCATGTTCCAAATAAAGAATCATGGGATTTTCTCAAAATTTTAATGAATCCTTTATTTTAATGTGTATGGAATAAACAGAAATTCCTTCCATGATAAAAAATAAATATTTCAATGCTTATGTTTTATGATTCAATATTTTTTCAGTGAAAAGATGTATTCACATAATTTTATTTTTACTGTTTAGCATTATAAAGATGATTTTCAAAGTGAAATAGTTATTTTCATCATGAAATGTTCCATGTTATATTTTATGTAATTTTCCTCTAAATTGACATAAATTTGTGTTTTATAAAATATTATAGTGATATGATTCATTTATACCATTAATATTCTTTATATAGATTATTTATATCAATGATCACAAGATTATTATAAAGATCATTCCTTTCCATGAGTTATGATCTGATGAAATAAAGAAATATTTATGAGACACGTTTCTTTTCAATGGATAATGTAATGATTAAATGTCTATGAAACCCATTTATCTTAATAGGGTATGATATGATTCATGTATTATGATATTTTTTCACAAAAAGTTTTTGATCGTGTGGTGGGTGGGACTTATATCTCCCTCCAATACATTTTGAAATGGTTAATGTTATAAGTTGTCAAATTGGTCATGGAAGGTTATATCATGCATGAAACAAAGTACACAGGGGGTTATCCAAATCCTGAAAGATGTTATATTGGGAGGTTATAAAAATCCTGATGTAGGTAGACAAGTAGTTGTCCAAGACTATCAATTTATGAATATCATGGACGATATATATGGCTATCATATTATATGATTTTTTATACCGAAAATAGATATCTTAATTAAATGTATTGATATAATTTAATATTTTATATTATTGTCTAATTAATCATGTCTTCTAAACTCCATATATTCATTTTTTGACTCATTTTAATGATATATGGCATTAAGTGCATGGTTTTCATATGTTAACATCATGTTCCCATACACTTATGCTTATGATATGTTGATATCTCCCTTATTTATCCATACTAACAATACAAGATTACTCATTCCAATCTATCCATTTCCCATATTATGAATATATGTATTAAGTATTATATGTATAATAAGGGTACTAATTATGAATAATCTGCTGGGAGATGATTTAGTTCACTAATGAACTACATGTTTATGTATCCATGATTCCAAAGGAAGTTGACCAAAACTATTCTAGAATATATCGTAATGTAATTTATTGAAAATTTATTTATTATGATTTTGTATTTATGTAAGATTTTTTGGTATTTTCATTTGGTATGAATGAAATTTTTATTTAACCATTGTAAAATAGGATGAACAAAACATTATTGAGGTCCATAAGGATATTTATAATGATAACTCTATGTATAATTCAATATATTAGAATGTATCTTAGATTTTCAGTGAATGATATAACTAGTGTTTTCAAATTAAATTATTATTTTGATACTTTGAGTGGAATTTTTCATTTAATAATATCTTAAGGGGTAAAAACATTGAAATAGGACCATTAAGATTGCCTCGAGAATTACCTAGCACATGAAAGTGGGTCCTATATTGAACCACATTTGACACTCCCATTGGATATGGCATACTAATTCCCATTACATTTGTGAAACATCCTGATGGATTAAATTAATTACCTTGAATAATGTAGTTTATACCTAATTTGATAGATATTTAAATGAGAGATTCATGATTTAGACATTTTATAAGGTATTTTTCATGATTATATTTATCAAGACACGACCTTATAACATTATATAATGTTGAATTAAATGAATAATACACATTAAGGATATTTTTAGGTTTAGAGTTTTAGATAATTAGGCCATAAATATTAAATAAATACTTGAATATTACACGTACACAATACAACTCATTATCCATTTTTTCATAAAATAACAACTCTTAAAAGGAAAAATGTCTAGTTCCATATTTTATACAGCATAACTTTTCCTTGATCCCATCCTTGACCTTATTAATCTTTAATTCATGTGTAAGACATTTCAGAAACATGAGATGAGCATAAAAATATTAGTAAGGGTTATAAAATTAAGAAAGAAAACATTAGTCCATCAATAAATACAAATCAATGAAACTATATTTTTCAATCACAACATACCTTACGAAATCAAAATATTTATGAATAACACATACAAATCATAAATAATAAAGGTTACTTATGACATCAATATCAAACATACACTGTAGCTCTCACAGCTATGTAGGGAGTTACACTTGGAATACCCATCACAGTATATTCCCTAAATCTCTTAGGAGAAACATCTTGTTTACCTCCATCACGTTACCCAATGCATTGGAGAGCTATCTCAGGCACACCCTCCCTAGGTTTATCACGGAACCACCCGCATACGTAAAAAATTCCCAATAACCATAACATAATAATAACATATAACACATGTATAAAGAAAATATAACATTTCCATATTCCAACATATCAAATCAAGATATTGAAATAAACAATGTTTTATCAAAACATTTCTAAAACCATTTAAAAAGAGATTTTTTATTCAAAGTGTCTCAAACCACTTTGAAGATTTAAATGAATTTTCATTTGAAAACAGTAATTTCCAGAAAAATAAATCCTAAAAACCATTTGAAAACATAGAAATTATTGAGAAATATTTAGAAGAATAAATCTTTATAACATTTAAAATGATATTTTAGTTAAAGTGTTTTTTTAACGAAAATGGAGACACTTGAATAAAAATAATTGAGGAAGAACATTTAATCAGAACATTATAATATCCTGAGAGTAAAGGGATCCATGATATAATAATTCAATTTTCAGTATATACACCATATAAGGGTGAATTGGTGAATAACAACAATGAAGTCTCAATGGAAATGTAAATTGAGATTAAATCCTTTATAAATGTGGTATCCTTAAATTAAGGGTAAATAAATCACATAATTATGTGTGACAAATATAAATACACCCAATATAAGTGGATATTAATTGTAAAACAATCAGAGTTCATTCACACATATTCATTGGATGACATATTCAATAAGTACAAGTTGAACCCAAATAATTGAAATTGGGTTAAGAAGTTCCCTTGTAAAAATTTGACAGCTTAACGACGTCACTATAAAATTCAGAAAATGAGTTGATAAGACAAAAATGTTATCTCATCACTTGGACATAAATTTTACATCAATGGGGATATAAAATAACATATCCCAACAAAATAATATGAAAATTAAAATACATAATAAAAATAAGTCTTTTAAATAGAGGAGGGTGAAAGGTTCTGTTACCGATTTGGTAACGTACAAAACATAATACACATAAAGAAGGTTCATACAATGAATATGTAAATACTCATAAATGAAATTAAATTACACAAATAGTACAATCATGGGATTTACCTACACCACACAAAAGGAAATAGTGTCAAATATTACATGAATCTCACGGGAATAAAATGTGAGATGAAAAACAATTACTTCATTGTAATCAAATCGAGTCGTATGACCAAAAGTTAATGACCAAAAAATTACTCACATAATAGAATGAATATAAAGGTAATAATCATAATATATATCAATGGTAGTACAGATTATACCACATTCAATAAATATGTGGCGAACAATGGAAATCTCATGGAATTAGAAGTGAGATAAGAAATCACTTACCTCGTGTCCGACATTACTCAATCGTTATTTAATCTCCTGAATAATAAACTAAATTTAATTTCTACTTTCTTAATAACGTTTTTCAAGTTTATTATTACTTTTATATCACTTATCACCATGTTTTAAACATTATGTAATATTTTAAGTTAATAATGATCATTTTCTCAATATTTGGTACCTAAGTCAAAAATGGACATCTTATAATTACATGTTGTTCATGTGTTCAATGGTTCATTAAATACATAATTATATTCATGATTTAGATATCATATATATCATATTTATCTAGTATATAAATGTATTTACAATAGTACATAACATTTAGAGGCAATAAATGAAATGCACCATTCATGGAGACGGTAAGCCGTACTTAGGCATGAACGCTACTTTCATTTCTATTGATTTTTTAATGGAATTAAAAGATAATTGTACAATGGTATATTATAATTCCAGTATAATATAATCTATAATATCATTAAATCTATCCTTTATACATCACACATAAGTCATTAACGAGTCGCATCACTTTGAGGGGGTGGTAGTCCGCGCTACCTCAAATGAGATTATCGTATTTACCAACTATGGAAACCATAAAGTCGTGATATAAGTGGAAAATACAGAAGTATAAAGTAAACATAAACATAATATATATGATATATAAATACAATGCCATCATAATTTCAACCATGAGAGGCAGTTGGAGATATTTTAACAATCATCGTTTCTTGAGGCGTTAATTTTTTATCCATAGAATCATTATGATCTTCATCCATTAGATGGAGGTGTGTGTAATTGTAGTTAGAATACAACTCATAAAAACATACTAATATATTGAGGATATTGGTGTTATTACAAAATAAAAGAATAAAAGAGTTTATGGGTTGGAGAAATAAAATAATATAAAACAAATTATTAGAAACGGTTACCTTTAATTTGGGTACCTCCCTTTGGTTTGAACCAAACGACTTCTTGAAATGACTTATGCATATGGTAAGGCTTATAGGAAGAGGAGAGAGATGTAGGGAGCTTAATTGGGCAGAGTTTGGATGAGCCAAAAGGCTTTAGAGGTCTGTGGAATTGGTTATAAGTGGTCTCCTTTTTTAAGAGAGAGGAGGGGCTCTTTTGGAAAGTGTGAAAACATTATTTTATTATATATTGATATTCGGTTTCTAATGGTCCAAAAAACAGTGTAGTTGAAGATAAGATGACTCGAGGTCGAAATTAAATCATCCAATATGAATTGGACAGGTTTTGGATAATATTTTAATCATTATAATCTTATTTATTTACATGATTGATTAATGAGATAAACACAGCATCATTATTATGTCATAAATAATTTAAATTATTTGATGTCTAAATTTTATAAAAAATACTATCTTGTATTAAATAGTTTTATCTTTCTAAATAATATTTATTGTCGAGTATATGACTTATATAACACTATATAAAAATTAATTTACAAAAAGATATTTGTTTTTGTCATTTTTGCTTTACTATAAGTTAATTATTCTAAATTGTCATTATCACCCTAATGTGGCTCAATGGGGTCCCAAAACAGACCCAAAGATGTCCATGGTAGTAAATGACTCAACAAATAACGTTCAGACATGTGTTAAGGTAATTTTGAATTATTATAATATTCTTTTTGTCTTGAATTACCTTATTTAACTTTAACTGTGGTAAATAGAAGTCAAAAGTTACTATTCACCAACTATGATTTTCATCTTATTAAACCACATTTTAATTCCTGAAAAAACCATGTTTTTCTGATTTTCTAAATTTAATTCACAGAAGTGGTAATGTTTTATTTAAATGAAAATGTCAGTTATTTTAACATCCACTAAGTGGTTTCACTATTCATCAACAATTGATGTTTTGAGAAAAATACCAAAAATTTAGCCGAAGATATATTTGATATTCAAAATTCAAAAATGATGTCTATTTTTCCAAATTCAAAATATAGAAGTTTCATTAATTAATTTTAAAATTAATTCCCGTTATCAAAACAAATAGCATGTTTTTAAGAAACAATAACTATCAAAAGATTGATACTTGTTTATGTCCAATATCAAGGAAAAATTAGTTATAATGACCAACATTGGATTAAATGGTAAATATTTATTTTAATTTCACATAAAAACCAATTAAAAAGATAATATAACCATATAAATAAATTATATTAAAAGGCACTTTTAAATTAAAATACAATACTTTTCACTATTCATTAAAAAATGATCTTTATAGGAAAAATTCCATAAAATTTACACAATTTAAAAATTTATGTCCCTATTCTAATGAAGGATTTTATTTGGTCAATTATAATGTATTAAAGTTACCAAAATTATATTTAAAAAGGGTTCTCCATGAAAAGGCGATAAATCGGCCTTTTAATCTAAATTATGCTTAAAATTAGATTCACTTAAATTTTTATCCTCTAATTTTTTTTAATAAATGAAAATACATTTAAAAAACATGTATAATCATATTTTTGTTATTTTCATTCATTCCAACCAATATAATGTCTAGGAGTTAACAATATTTTCACATAATAATATATTATTAGTGTGCAATGTAAGATTTCAATGAAATCTGTTGTTGCGTATCAGGTACGCTATGGAACATTGAAACCCTTTTAAAGTAAAATTAATATTTTATTCAAAAATTAATAAATATGGAAAAGTCATATTCCTTATTTACCTGGGATGTTACATCCTTCCCCCCTTTTGGGAATTGCATCCTCGCAATTTTAAAATTTGGGCTCAGAATCTTTATTGAAAGTCCCATATCGGAAAAGAGATTCAGTAAAACAATAACATTAAAAGAAAGAAAGAGAAGTACAAAGGTCACCCGAGTAAACACATACTAAGATTCCATGAAAAAATGGATATGGAGGACAAAACAAAGGGTCATGTTCTAATGGAGAGTGATTGGAAACATGATTAGGAGAAAGTTAACCCCAATAAAATCACAAACTTATGATGTGTATAAAGGGTCTATGATTACCCAGTAGGAAACGTAAACCAACAATGTTTTTGTTTTACATTCTGTTTCATAATTTTGAGGAATTCAACCTCTAAAAAGAATAAAAACATACGGAAATATACTTACCTACAAGTAGAGTTTCATCATTTAAGAAGTTTCTACCAAAACTAATCATTTCAATAAACGACGAGAATTCAAAAAGACATGGTCACATCAAAATCACAAGAATCATCTTCTAGAGAATCACATAATCCACAAAAGGATAAATATATACTTCCCTTGTATTTAGACATCAACTAAAACCAAAATTGTTAGTACAAGATCAGATAATCACTAAATGGATAATCCATTATAAAAATAAATACTACTCTTAATCTCCAAAATTCAACAAAAAGAACCCAAGGTTCAAGACAGACCATTTAATAAACAGGTATCCTTAAAATTGATCAAAGTAATCCAAACTACGATTGAAAGTAAAATCTATGAAGGATTTAACCACATAGTCTGCCAAGGTAAATCTTAACATTAATCTCCAAATAACATCAATTACTCTTAAAGTCTCATACTAAAAAGTAATTAACTTAATAACATATCCCCCATGATAGGTTAATAATTTCTATAGATAACCCAAAATCTACTTATTCATGATTCATAAGATCATCTAACTAACAAGGGTCTTCACATAGTTCAGTGGTAGGTGATAAATACCAGTCACATTTAGGTTGTGGTTTCGATTCCCAATTCTTCGTTCGACGTAATAGGTTGTCACACGATTTGAGTGTTGTCCCTTTTCAAAAACTACATAATTTTATAACATTCCTAAAAAGAGACAAAATCATCAAAAATAACCATAACATATTTTAACCACAAAGGTTATCAAATAACTTTCATTTTTCATCCCAAATTGTATTAACTTGTAATTGACTCAAATTCAAGGATCAAATAAACCCAAATGGTTCTTTATAACTATATCCAAAAAGAGAAAATAATTATTCCTTGAATAACTTTTTCCTACATCAAACATCAAGGTTACACATAATATAAAAATTTCTCTAATGTAATCCCATCATCAGAAGACCCTTACTACTTTTAAACATTTAACCATTATAAATTATACTATAACTCTTGAAGCCCTTATATTTTGACTTCTTACTCATTAAACATTCTTCGTGATCCATTAACGATTCCTTTCCATCTTATTATGAGATACATTTTTCCTACAAGAAAAATCATGAATCATATCTTAATATTTAAATAATAGGAAATCATATGTTAATAACATAATCCATACCTTTCATTGGTCAATATCAGTTTCTTCATCCTCAATCAGAATGGCATTAGGTATTGGTAAACGAATATTTTCATGATCCTGATGATCCCATTACCAAAACATCTTCATAGGACTTTTGTTTTCACAATGACCATTCACACCACATTTAAAACATTCAATTGATCCCTCAGAATGGGATTCTTTCTCTTTCCTAGAGTAAACTAGATGCTTCCATTTTCCATGGTAGGTTCTTGCTTTATGACCTTCATTTTCATATCTATAGCATCTTTCTGTCCCTTTGAAACATTTTCCTAGGTGTTTCTTTCCACATCATTGACACATAGGTTTTTGAACACACATACCTTTATGATTATTACCCGAACATCCATAGGGATATGTTTCTCACAAATATGATTCCTTATAAAGATCAGTATGGTTAAAGTGGTCAATCATGACTCTAGATAGTTGGTTGAGAATAACCACAGGTGTTCTCACTGCAGCTCCCATATCATTCAGTTTCTCATTCAGGAAACAGTCACAGTTTTTTTCACATCCACTGTTACATTAGTGCCTGCTAGATTGATCCATTTACTAAAACCAAAAAGGTCATTGTTAGTATATCAGTAAAATCATCACATAATATCTTATGAGGAGGGTAAACACTAATATATACTTATTCATGTTATCTTAAACTCATTAACTTTGTCTAAAAAACTATGAATCTTTCTGAAATCCTAACAATTATGTTAATGACACTTATACTTAAAGAATTCCATAACCTCTAATGTTATCTAAACCGACCTATGAAACCAACTATAAGGAACCGACCTCATAATATTACATATTTTTGAATTAAATGAATAATTCACATTGAGGATATTTTTAGGTTTAAAGACTTAGATATTTAGGCCATAAATATTACATAACAACTTGATTATTATAAGTAGACACAACTACGAAGTATCCATTTTTTCATAAAATAAAAACTCTTAAAAAGAAAGATGTCTAGTTCTGTATTTTAGACAACTTTTCATTTCCTTGATCCTATCCATGATGATATTCATCATTAATTCCTATGGAAAACATTTAAAAACTTGGGATGAGCATAAAAAGCTCAGTAAGGGTTATAAAATAAGTAAGGAAAACATTATCCCATCAATAAATACAAATCAATGAAACAATATTTTTCAATCATAACATACCTTACGAAATCATTCGATTTATGAATAACACACAAAAATCATAAATCATAAAGGTTACTTATGGAATCCATATCAAACATAAATTATAGATTTCACAGCTTTGTAGGGATTTACACTTTGAAGACCCATCACAGTATATTCCCTAAATCTCTGAGGAGAAACATCATGTTTACATCCGTCACGTTACCTAGTGCATTGGAGAGAAATATCGGGCTCACAAACCCTAGGTTTATCATAGAACCACCCGTATACGTAAACAATGCCCAATAAACATAGAATAATCATAACATAAAAACATATATAAAGGAAAGATAACATTTCCACATTCCAATATATCATATCAAGATATTTAAATAAACAATGTTTTATTAAATCATTTTCAAAAACTATTAAAATAGATTTTTGAATCAAAGTGTCCCATACAATTTTTTGGATTTTAAATAAATTATCATTTGAAAACATTAATGTCCATATAAATATATCCTAAAACCCATTTTGAAATCATGTACATTAATGAGAAATATTTAGAAGAATAAATTATTAATACATTTAAAATGATATTTTAGTTAAAGAGTTTTTTTAACTAAAATAGAGACACTTGAATACAAATAATTGAGAAATAACATTTAATAATAACTTTATAATATCATGAGAATAAAGGGATTCAGGATATAATATGTCAAAGTACAGTATATACACAATATAATATTGAATTGGTGCATAACAACAATGAAGTCTCGATGGAAATGTAAATTGAGATGAAATCCCTTATAAAGATGGTATCCTTAAATTAAGGATATATCAATCACATAATTATGTGTGAAAATTATAAATACAACCAATATATTTGGATATTAAGAGTAAAACAATCATATGTAATTCACACATATTCATTGGATGACATATTGAATAAGTACATGTTGAACCCAAAGAATTGAAATTGGGTTAAGAAGTTCACTTGTAAAAATTTGACAGCCTAACGACATCACTTTAAAACTCAGAAAATTGGTTGATAAGATAAAAAGGGTATCCCATTGCATGAAAATAAATTTTTCATCAATGGGGATATAAAATAACATATCCCAATATAATAATATGTAAATTAAAAGACATAATAAAAAGAAGTCTTTTAAATTGAGGAGGGTTAATGTTTCCCTTACGGATTTGGTAACGTACAAAACATACGCCACATGAAGAAGGATTATAAAATGAAGATTCAAATACTCATAAATTAATATATATTACACAAATAGTACAATCATGGGATGTAACTACACCCAAAAAAGGAAATAGTGGCAAATATAGCATGACTCTCATGAGAATAAAAAGTGAGATGAAAAACTCTTACATCATTGTAATCAAATCAAGTCGTATGACCAAAAGTTAATGACCAAAAAATTAATCACATAATACCATAAATATAAAGATAATGATCATAATATATATAAATGGTAGTACACATTACACCACATGCAATAAATAAGTGGCGAACAAAGGAAATCTCATGGAATTAAAAGTGAGATAAGAAATCCTTTACCTTGTGTCCGACTTGACTCGACCATTTTTTAATCTCATGAATAATAAACTAAATTTAATTTCAAGTTTATAATGAACCTATTTCAAGTTTTTTATTCATTTTATATCACTTAATACTATGTTATAAACATTATTTAATCATTTAATTTAATATTGTTCATTTTGTTGATATCTGGTACTTGAGTCAAAAATGGACTTTTTATAATTACATGTTGTTCATGTGGCCAATGGTTCATTATATCCAGAATGATATTAATTATTTAGATATCATATATATCATATGTATCTAGTATATAAATTTATTTATAATAGTACATAACATTTATAGGTAAGAAATGAAATGCACCGTTCATGGAGACGGTAAGCCGTACGTACGCATGAATGCTACATTTATTTCTATTTATTATATTTATTGAATTAAAAAATTATCATACATAGGTATATTATAATTACAGTATAATATCATATATAATATCATTAACTATATCTTTTATACATCCCACATAAGGCATTAACGAGTCACATCACTTTGATGGGGCGGTAGTCTGTGCTTCCTCAAATGAGATTATCGTATTAACCACTATGGAAACCATAAAGGCGTGCTATAAATTATAAATACAAAAGAATAAAAAAAATAAACATAATATATGTAACACCCCGAGCATCCACGATATGCCTCTCTTTCAATAATGCAATAGCTTGCATTGTACGCAAGTTCGAGTTCTAAAACACCGCGACTAATCAAAGTAGCCGTTATGAATAGTAATAACCACCTTTTAAAATTATATAAATTTTATATTTCAAAATGGACTTCATTTTTGTATTCTTAATATCGAAATTAGCCTATGTTGAATTTTTGTTATTTTTCTGAGAACTTCTAATTTTTTATGAATAGTAAAAAATACTTAAAAACAACTTTTTTAATCAAAATAATTTTTAGTGATAAATTATACTGTTTAGTTGTTTTAAAGTATAATTAGAATATATTTTTACCATTTTATCCAATGGTGGTCATTAGAATTAATTTAACATTGAAATTGGACATAAACAATTGCCAATCTTTTGATATAAATTGTTTCTTAAAAACACGCTATTTGTTGTAACAGCGGGAATTAATTATAAAATTAATTAATTCAACTTATATGTTTGGAATTTTGTAAAATAGACATCATTTTTGAATTCGGAATATCAATTATAGCTTAGGGTGAAATTTTGGCCTTATTCTGAAAAACTTCAATTTTTGATGAATAGTGAAACCACTAAGTGGTTGTTAAAAACTGATTTTTTGTTAAAATGAAATATTACCACTTCTGTGATTTGATTTTCAAAAATCCGACATACATGGTTGTCATTAAGAATTAAAATGTGGTTCAATGAGATTAAAATAATTTTTTGGTGAATAGTAACTTTTAAGTTCTTAATCGCGATTAGAGGTAATTAGTGTAGTTTAAGGTAAAAATAAGGTTTTAATAATAAGATATGAGCTTGAAATTTGTCCTACTCCTATTGGATGAGTCATGGCCGACCAAGACAACCCATGGGTCAACTTGGGGACCCCATGGAGCCACTTTAGTTGGAAAATGACATTAATATATATTTATTTAATGTTAAAATTAAATTGACACAAACATGAGTTGTTTTACTAAAACAGTTTTTAAGTGGGGTTACACAAGTCCAAATTTTGACTATAAATATTCATTAGAAAGCTAAAACGATTTCCTACATCATAGTAGTTTTTTTATAATTTTTAGACATTAAATAAAGTAAATTATTTATGACATCATTATGATGCAGCGATGACCTCGTTATTTAACGATTTAAATAAAATGAGAAGATAATGTAAAATCCAAGGCTTACACTTGTCCAAAGCCTATTGGATGAATATATTTCGAACCCTTATCACCTTATCCTTGAATTATACAAGTTTGGGACCTTTAGAATCCGAAAATCATTGTATAATAGAATAACATTTCATTACTTTCCAAAAGTGCCCCTCCTCTCCGCTTATAAAAGGCCCCCACCTCTCCCACCTTATTCACACCTTCAAGCCATTTGGCTCGGCCAACCTCTGCCCAAATACTCTCCCAACTTCCCCCTCTTACTCCTAGAAGCCTCAATTTGGGCATAACTCTTCCCAAGGAAGCCTTTGGCTCAAATCAAAAAGAGTTACCCGATTTTGAGGTAATGTCTTCTCTAATGTTGTTTTGTTTTATTTTTCTTCTCCAACCCCCTAAACTCTTTTTATTCATTTCTTTTGTAACAAAAACAGTATCCTAAATATACTAGGATGTTTTTATAAGAAAGATTCGTGCTACACTTACACACACCTACATCTAATGGTTAAAGAACATACGGTTTCTGTGGATGGCGAATTTCTGCCTCACGAAACGATGATTGTTCAACACTCATAAAACACCTTCAAAGGTGGCCATTAAGATGTAACTATTTTTATATATGATATATAATATGTTTATGTTTTACTTATGTTTATGTATTTCTCATTTATGGAATAATTTATTATTTCCATTATGGGTAAAACGCGATAATTTCATTTTAGGAAGTGCGGACTACCACCCCCTCAAAGTGATTTGAATCGTTAATGCCATATGTGGGATGTATAAAGGATGGAGTAAATGGTATTATACACTATATTATACTGGAATTATATTATAAATTTATATCATTATGATTTCATTCCATTAACTATGAAATTGAAATTAAAGTAGCGTTCATGCGTACGTACGGCTTACCGTCTCCATGAACGGTGCATTTCATTTCTTACCTCTAAATGTTATGTAATATTATAAATGAATGTATATACTGGATATATAAGATATATATGACATATAAATCATGAATATAATTCTGGAGATAATGGATATTCTACCACATAAACAACTTGTAATTATAAGATGTTTATTGTTGACTCAAGTACCAATGATCGACAAAACGACCGTTATTAACCTAAATAATTACATAATGTTCATATCATTGTAATAAGTGATATAATAAGGATAATGAAATTGAAAATGGTTCTTAATAAGGTATATATTAACTCTAGTTTATTATTCAGGAGGTTAAAGAACGGTTGAGTCAAGTCAGACACGAGGTAAGGGAATTTCTTAACCCAACTTCCATTCTTTGGGTTAATCTCGTACTTTCAAATTATGTCATGATATTATTATATCCTATTTTGTATTTTTACGTTCTTTTTGTGTACCTATAGTGAATACACATAACAGATCTATTTTATTTTAAAAATTATCTTTTTAAGGACTTCATCTCAATCTCCTTTCATTGAGGCATATTTGGTTTTCTACACAACTTTCTTTTATACGGTGTATAAACCCCTTTGACTTTTATGGTTATTCAAAAGGAACCTTTTTATACGAGGCATTTTGCTAAACGACAAAAGGGAATGTTTTTATTTTCGTACTTATGTGGCGACAACAACTTCTCCACCGCTGTGACCATTATTTGAGTTTCGGCTTCCTCTACAAGCCCTCTTTTTTTAATGAAAAATAAATAAAAAGTTTTAACTTTCTTTTATTTTGGTATTGAAAATCATTTTGAAAGTGTTTTTATTATTTCAATGTATTGTATTGATATCTTGTGATTGAAATGTGGAAATGTTATGTTTCCTTTATTCATGTTCTATGTGATACGATTATGTTATGGTTTATGATATGTTTAAACCTATTCATATGAGGAATGTATTGGACTTAATAAGTGACGGGTGGAGCCCGCTATAGCTCCTAGATGCATCGGTAGGTCTCATGAGACAACTAGACGTGGAATTGGCCGAGGCCCTTTCCCAATTTGATTTATGGTTTTGGCCGAGGCCTTAATCATTTTAGACGTCTTGGCCGAGGCCTTGAAAAAATGTTTCAGAATGTCTGGCATTATACATTCCCTCATTATGAAAGTGGTTATTGATATTGCATGTGATTATTTGACCAGTAGAATATCCATGTGAAGAAGTGAATGGAATTATCTCATTTTACTTTTACCATATTATGTTGATGTTCATGTTTAAATGGATTTTGTTTTAGTTATACATTGCCTTAAATGTTTATGTTTATTTATGAAAGCTTCCACAATACTGTTATCCTTACTGAGCATCTGAGCTCACCCCTTTCAATGTTTTAATATTTTCCAGGATGTGAAGAAATATTTTATGAATGACCTGCAGGGATAGTCAAAAGAGGATATGAGTGTGGACTATGAAGACTTTGTTATTAGTTTTTCACTTTATTATGTAATGTAACATTTATGAATGTATCTAGTGTTTCGAAGGCTACTAAACTAATCGGTCTTTCGAGACTTGATCTTTTGTGATCATGCCAATGTTACGAAGTAATGCACCGACTCCGGGTAGCTGGGGTCAGGGCATTACAATTGGTATCAGAGGCAGTTTAGTACTAACCTTGGAAGCTAGATTTAGATAAACTCTGATTCGAGCACATACCACAAAGATAGACTTTGAGGATTAGTATAGAAGAACTTCCTAGAATTTTGTTATTGTAGAGATTTTGTGAGTTTTCCGAGAAATACAGCCCTGTCTAGATACGAGCAGGTAGAGGCAGCTCTGGCATAGATGTACCTAGGGGTAAAACCTGAAAACACCGCTTTGAGCTAGACTCGAACGGGAACTGGTGCACGACAACGGGCCTTGCTGCACTCTTGGTTACGAAACTCCTGGGGGATATGCTTAGGATAATTCTCATTTTCATTACAAACCACTATGAAGGGTTATGAGTATATACTTTACCAATGAAAACATTTCTTTTTATGATTATGGATTATATCCATAAATAGTTCAATTTATGTAAAGTGTTTTACAAATATGGAATTATGTATTTTAATTCATAAACTAATCTAGTTTATGCCATTCTTTAGAAATGGCGCCTAGTGGAAGGAATGGAAACCGTATCAATGCACGCACTCTATGTAGGGATTTCCCTCCTTCTCAAGATAATTATTGTGGATCTGGAGGTACAACTGGTGCTGATCAACTTATTACCATACTGGGACAACTCACTCAGGTTATTAATAATAACCTTACTCGTATGGAGCACCCTGATCCGCAACGTGGAGGATTAATGCTAGATCGTTTCATGAGGCAACAACCACGAACCTTCAATGGGAGAACAAATCCTATAGTAGCTGAGAAATGGATAAATTCCTTAAAGAAAATATTCCATGCCTTGGGGAGTAGTGAAAGGGAGAAGGTTGTCATGGCAGTTTACCGCCTCACTGGAGATGCCGATCAGTGGTGGTCGCTGATTCAAAACACAAAGGAAGATGATGATGTTTCAAATATGGAATGGAGGGAGATCAAAGAGCTTTTCATAGAAAAATACTTTCCTCGTGACCATCGAGCAGATATGGAAAGGCAATTTCTGAGTCTGAGGCAGAAGGAGGATGAGAATGTCGCAAAGTATGAGGCTAACTTTACAAGGTTAGCGAGGCATGATGCCGATTATATACGCAACCCAAGGAGTAAGATTGATCGTTTCTTTGATGGGTTAAAACCATTTCTCCGTCGATCTACAGTATCACAATCCTTCTCAACATACGAAGATATTGTCTCGTGTGCTATCAAGACAGAAAAGGAATTCTCTAAGTCTTATGATAACAAAGTAAAGCAAGAGAATAAGAGAACAGGGGAACAAGAGACAGATAAAGGGAAAAAGGGAAAGAAGGATTTTCCATTATGTGATAATTGTGGGAAGAATCACCCTGGTACGTGCCTAAAAGGAATGGGAGTTTGCTATAAATGTTGAGAAAAGGGTCACCAGGCTCGTGATTGCAAGGGAAAGAAAGAGGCTGCCAAAGTTGAATGCTACAAATGTAGGGAAATGGGGCATTATGCAAATGAATGTCCTATGAGTCAAGGAAACTTACCTCAGAAAAGGCCAAGGGATCAAGGCCAATCTTATGCTATAACTACAGTTGAAGCGGAATAATTAATGTATTGGTGCTTTTGGACTCAAGGATTATATTCTGGTTATAAGAATAATGTGATATATATATATGTGGATTGTACTGCATTACGTTTTGATTTCAGTAAGGTTTTAATATGATTAAGGTAATCATATTTTTAGTATGTGACAATAAGAGGAACTTTTCTTTGTTTGTGGAATCTGATG
Organism: Viscum album; assembly: GCA_963277665.1. NCBI lineage: Eukaryota > Viridiplantae > Streptophyta > Magnoliopsida > Santalales > Viscaceae > Viscum > Viscum album. The sequence goes on along the minus strand of OY728137.1, from coordinate 2,079,306,936 downwards.
TTACAATTGATTTTGGAATTAAGAGACCTTTTAGAGAAAGTCTGGACAGAGGTATTTTGGATAACTATAAAGGTTGGAGTGGATTAAGTTGATCTTTGGATAGTATTGTTTAAGGTTAAAGCATTTCTGAAGATTATTTTTGAAGTAGTATAGTACTATATTTTTAGGAAAAGGACAACCTGCAGGGTGGGGCATAACCCGTCGCGTCGGACAAAGCTGCAGGAATCGAACCCACAACCATAGTGCGACAGGCCTTTATTTCCTACCACTAGCCTACAGGAAGTCCCTGGTTATTAGAAAATAATTTTACTAATCTAAATTGTTTGTGTTATCATTTGGAACCTTATATAATTAGGAAAAGTATAATATTTTTGGGTTCTATTATCTTTTTGAGTGAAAGGTGAGTTGAAGGTTGAAACTCTAATTGTCAGGCATAAATATATATACCTATCTGTTATTCAATGAATAAATTAATTCTTAAACTTTAGTAAAGGGATATTAAAACAAAAAAATGTGTTATCCTAATACCTTATGTCTTGTTGAACTGATGATATTTTAAATCAACATAGATTGAAGGCTTTGAGGCCCTCAATTTGACTGTTGATTGTGATTGATGACCTCAATCACTCCCTATGAATATTTACGTTTTTCCTCCAATTATATGTCTCTAATTGCCACCAATGTTCTCCTAATCAAGATCATAATTGGGTGGTGACTTTTTCTTTTCCCTTTCCCTCTTATTAAGGCTAAATTTTATTAACCTTATTTCCGATGTGGGTTTTCTACAAAGGTCTTTTCAATTTTCAACCTTTTATTTTCAAAGAAAAATATCAAATTGTGAGGACGCAATTTATTGAAGGAGGGGAGAATGTAACACCCCGAGATTCCACGATATGCCTCTCTTTCAATAATGCAATAGCTTGCATTGTACGCAAGTTCGAGTTCTAAAACATTGCGACTAATCAAAGTAGCCGTTATGAATAGTAATAACCACCTTTTAAAATTATAGAAATTTTATATTTCAAAATGGACTTCATTTTTGTATTCGTAATATCGAAATTAGCCTATGTTGAATTTTTGGTATTTTTCTGAGAACTTCTAATTTTTTATGAATAGTGAAAAATACATAAAAACAACTTTTTTAATAAAAATAATTTATAGTGATAAATTATACTGTTTAGTGGTTTTAAAGTATAATTAGAATATATTTTTACCATTTTATCCAATGGTGGTCATTAGAATTAATTTAACATTGAAATTGGACATAAACAATTGCCAATCTTTTGATATAAATTGTTTCTTAAAAACACGCTATTTGTTGTAACATCGGGAATTAATTATAAAATTAATTAATGCAACTTATATGTTTGGGATTTTTTAAAATAGACATCATTTTTGAATTCGGAATATCAATTATAGCTTAGGGTGAAATTTTGGCCATATTCTGAAAAACTTCAATTTTTTATGAATAGTGAAACCACTAAGTGGTTGTTAAAAACTGATTTTTCGTTAAAATGAAATATTACCACTTCTCTGATTTGATTTTCAAAAATCCGACATACATGGTTGTCATTATGAAGTAAAATGTTGTTCAATGAGATTAAAATAATTTTTTGGTGAATAGTAACTTTTAAGTTCTTAATCGCGATTACAGGTAATTAGTGTAGTTTAAGGTAAAAATAAGGTTTTAATAATATGATATGTGCTTGAAACTTGTCCTAATCCTATTGGATGAGTCATGGCCGACCAAGACAACCCATGGGTCAACTTGGGGACCCCATGGAGCCACTTTAGAGGGAAAATGACATTAATATATATTTATTTAATGTTAAAATTAAATTGACACAAACATGAGTTATTTTACTAAAACAGTTTTTAAGTGGGGTTACACAAGTCCAAATTTTGACTATAAATATTCATTAGAAATATAAAAAGATTTCCTACATCATAGTATTTTTTTTATAATTTTTAGACATTAAATAAATTAAATTATTTATGACATCATTATGATGCAGCGATGACCTCATTATTTAACGATTTAAATAAAATGAGAAGATAATGTAAAATCCAAGGCATACACTTGTCCAAAGCCTATTGGATGAGGAGATTTCGAACCCTTATCACCCTATCCTTGAATTATAAAAGTGTGGGACCTTTAGAATCCGAAAAGCATTGTATAATAGAATAACATTTCATTACTTTCCAAAAGTGCCCCTCCTCTCCGCTTATACAAAGGCCCCCACCTCTCCCACCTTATTCACACTTTCAAGCCATTTGGCTCGGCCAACCTCTGCCCAAATACTCTCCCAACTTCCCCCTCTTACTCCTAGAATCCTCAATTTGGGAAGAACCCTTCCCAAGGAAGCCTTTGGCTCAAATCAAAAAGAGTTACCCGATTTTGAGGTAATGTCTTCTCTAATGTTGTTTTGTTTTATTTTTCTTCTCCAACCCCCTAAACTCTTTTTATTCATTTCTTTTGTAACAGCAACAGTATCCTAAATATACTAGGATGTTGTTATAAGAAGGATTCGAGCTACACTTACACACACCTACATCTAATGGTTAAGGAACATACGGTTTCTGTGGATGGCGATTTTCTGCCTCACGAAACGATGATTGTTCAACACTCATAAAACACCTTCAAAGGTGGCCATTAAGATGTCACTATTTTTATATATGATATATAATATGTTTATGTTTTACTTATGTTTATGTATTTCTCATTTATGGCATAATTTATGATTTCCATTATGGGAAAAACGCGATAATTTCATTTTAGGAAGTGCGGACTACCGCCCCCTCAAAGTGATTTGAATTGTTAATGCCATATGTGGGATGTATAAAGGATGGAGTAAATGGTATTATACACTATATTATACTGGAATTATATTATAAATTTATATCATTATGATTTCATTCCATTAAATATGAAATTGAAATGAAAGTAGCGTTCATGCGTACGTACGGCTTACCGTCTCCATGAACGGTGCATTTCATTTCTTACCTCTAAATGTTATGTAATATTATAAATGAATGTATATACTGGATATATAAGATATATATGACATATAAATCATGAATATAATTCTGGAGATAATGGATATTCTACCACATAAACAACTTGTAATTATAAGAAGTTTATTGTTGACTCAAGTACCAAAGATCGAGAAAACGACCGTTATTAAACTAAATAATTACATAATGTTCATATCATTGTAATAAGTGATATAATAAGGATAATGAAATTGAAAATGGTTCTTAATAAGGTATATATTAACTCTAGTTTATTATTCAGGAGGTTAAAGAACGGTTGAGTCAAGTCAGACACGAGGTAAGGGAATTTCTTAACCCAACTTCCATTCTTTGGGTTAATCTCATAATTTCAAATTATGTCATGATATTATTGTATCCTATTTTGTATTTTTATGTTCATTATGTGTACCTATAGTGAATACACATAACGGATCTATTTTATTTTAAAAATTATCTTTTTAAGGACTTATCTCAATCTCCTTTCATTGAGGCATATTTGGTTTTCTACACAACTTTCTTTTATACGGTGTATAAACCCCTTTGTCTTTTATGGTTATTCAAAAGGAATCTTTTTATACGAGGCGTTTTGCTAAACGACAAAAGGGAATGTTTTTATTTTCGTACTTATGTGGCGACAACAACTTCTCCGCCGCTGTGACCATTATTTGAGTTTCAGCTTCCTCTACAAGCCATCTTTTTTTAATAAAAAATAAATACAAAGTTTTAACTTTCTTTTATTTTGGTATTGAAAATCGTTTTGAAAGTTTTTTTATTATTTCAATGTGTTGTATTGATATCTTGTGATTGAAATGTGGAAATGTTATGTTTCCTTTCTGCATGTTCTATGTGATACGATTATGTTATGGATTATGATATGTTTAAACCTATTCATATGTGGAATGTATTGGACATAATAAGTGATGGGTGGAGCCCGCTATAGCTCCTCGATGCATCGGTAGGTCTCATGAGACAACTAGACGTGGAATTGGCCGAGGCCCTTTCCCAATTTGATTTATGGTTTTGGCCGAGGCCTTAATCATTTTAGACGTCTTGGCCGAGGCCTTGACAAAATGTTTCAGAATGTCTGGCATTATACATTCCCTCATTATGAAAGTGGTTATTGATATTTCATGTGATTATTTGACCAGTAGAATATCCATGTGAAGAAGTGAATGGCATTATCTCATTTTACTTTTACCATATTATGTTGATGTTCATGTTTAAAAGGCTTTTGTTTTTGTTATACATTGCCTTAAATGTTTATGTTTATTTATGAAAGCTTCCGCAATACTGTTATCCTTACTGAGCATCTGAGCTCACCCCTTTCAATGTTTTAATGTTTTCCAGGATGTGAAGAAGTATTTTATGAATGACCTGCAGGGATAGTCAAAAGAGGATATGAGTGTGGACTATGAAGACTTTGTTATTAGTTTTTCACTTTATGATGTAATGTAACATTTATGAATGTATCTAGTGTTTCGAAGGCTACTAAAATAATCGGTCTTTCGAGACTTGATCTTTTGTGATCATGCCAATGTTACGAAGTAATGCACCGACTCCGGGTAGCTGGGGTCAGGGCGTTACAATTGGTATCAGAGGCAGTTTAGTACTAACCTTGGAAGCTAGATTTAGATAAACCCTGATTCGAGCACATACCCCAAAGATAGACTTTGAGGATTAGTAGAGAAGAACTTCCTAGAATTTTGTTATTTTGAGATTTTGTGAGTTTTCCGAGCAATACATCCCTGTCTGGATACGAGTAGGTAGAGGCAGCTCTGGCATAGATGTACCTAGGGGTAAAACCTGAAAACACCGCTTTGAGCTAGACTCGAACGGGAACTGGTGCACGACAACGGGACTTGCTGCACTCTTGGTTACGACACTCCTGGGGGATATGCTTAGGATAATTCTCATTTTCTTTACAAACCACTATGAAGGGTTATGAGTATATACTTTACCAATGAAAACATTTCTTTTTATGATTATGGATTATATCCATAGATAGTTCAATTTATGTAAAGTGTTTTACAAATATGGAATTATGTATTTTAATTCATAAACTAATCTAGTTTATGCCATTGTTTAGAAATGGCGCCTAGTGGAAGGAATGGAAACCGTATCAATGCACGCACTCTATGTAGGGATTTCCCTCCTTCTCAAGATAATTATTGTGGATCTAGAGATACAACTGGTGATGATCAACTTATTACCATACTGGGACAACTCACTCAGGTTATTAATAATAACCTTACTCGTATGGAGCACCCTAATCCGCAACGTGGAGGATTAATGCTTGATCGTCTCATGAGGCAACAACCACCAACCTTCAATGGGAGTACAAATCCTATAGTAGCTGAGAAATGGATAAATTCCTTAGAGAAAATATTCCATGCCTTGGGGAGTAGTGAAAGGGAGAAGGTTGTCATGGCAGTTTACCGCCTCACTAGAGATGCCGATCAGTGGTGGTCGCTGATTCAAAACACAAAGGAAGATGATGATGTATCAAATATGGAATGGAGGGAGTTCAAAGAGCTTTTCTTAGAAAAATACTTTCCTCGTGACCATCGAGCAGATATGGAAAGGCAATTTCTGAGTCTGAGGCAGAAGGAGGATGAGAATGTCGCAAAGTATGAGGCTAACTTTACAAGGTTAGCGAGGCATGATGCCGATTATATACGCAACCCAAGGAGTAAGATTGATCGTTTCTTTGATGGGTTAAAACCATTTCTCCGTCGAGCTATAGTATCACAATCCTTCTCAACATACGAAGATATTGTCTCATGTGCTATCAAGACAGAAAAGGAATTCTCTAAGTCTTATGATAACAAAGTAAAGCAAGAGAAGAAGAGAACGGGGGAACAAGAGACAGATAAAGGGAAAAAGGGAAAGAAGGATTTTCCATTATGTGATAATTGTGGGAAGAATCACCCTGGTACGTGCCTAAAAGGAATGGGAGTTTGTTATAAATGTGGAGAAAAGGGTCACCAGGCTCGTGATTGCAAGGGAAAGAAAGAGGCTGCCAAAGTTGAATGCTACAAATGTAGGGAAATGGGGCATTATGCAAATGAATGTCCTAAGCGTCAAGGAAACTTACCTCAGAAAAGGCCAAGGGATCAAGGCCAATCTTATGCTGTAACTACAGTTGAAGCGGGATAATTAATGTATTAGTGCTTTTGGACTTAAGGATTATATTCTAGTTATAAGAATAATGTGATATATATATATGTGGATTGTAATGCATTACTTTTTGATTTCAGTAAGGTTTTAATATGATTAAGGTAATCATATTTTTAGTATGTGACAATAAGAGGAACTTTTCTTTGTTTGGGGAATCTGATGTTACAATTGATTTTGGAATTAAGAGACCTTTTAGAGAAAGTCTGGACAGAGGTATTTTGGATAACTATAAAGGTTGGAGTGGATTAAGTTGATCTTTGGATAGTATTGTTTAAGGTTAAATCATTTCTGAAGATTATTTTTGAAGTAGTATAGTACTATATTTTTAGGAAAAGGACAACCTGCAGGGTGGGGCATAACCCATCGCGTCGGACAAAGCTGCAGGAATCGAACCCACAACCATAGTGCGACAGGCCTTTATTTCATACCACTAGCCTACAGGAAGTCCCTGGTTATTAGAAAATAATTTTACTAATCTAAATTGTTTGTGTTATCATTTAGAACCTTATACAATTAGGAAAAGTATAATATTTTTGGGTTCTATTATCTTTTTGAGTGAAAGGTGAGTTGAAGGTTGAAACTCTAATTGTCAGGCATAAATATATATATACCTATCTATTATTCAATGAATAAATTAATTCTTAAACTTTAGTTAAGGGATATTAAAACAAAAAAAAATGCGTTATCCTAATACCTTATTTCTTGTTGAACTGATGATATTTTAAATCAACATAGATTGAAGGCTTTGAGGCCCTCAATTTGACAGTTGATTGTGATTGATGGCCTCAATCACTCCCTATGAATATTTACGTTTTTACTCCAATTATATGTCTCTAATTGCCACCAATGTTCTCCTAATCAAGATCATAATTGGGTGGTGACTTTTTCTTTTCCCTTTCACTCTTATTAAGGCTAAATTTTATTAACCTTATTTCCGATGTGGGTTTTCTACAAAGGTATTTTCTATTTTCAACCTTTTATTTTCAAAGAAAAATATCAAATTGCGAGGATGCAATTTATTGAAGGAGGGGAGAATGTAACACCCCGAGCTTCCACGATATGCCTCTCTTTCAATAATGCAATAGCTTGCATTGTACGCAAGTTCGAGTTCTAAAACACCGCGACTAATCAAAGTAGCCGTTATGAATAGTAATAACCACCTTTTAAAATTATAGAAATTTTATATTTCAAAATGGACTTCATTTTTTTATTCGTAATATCGAAATTAGCCTATGTTGAATTTTTGGTATTTTTCTGAGAACTTCTAATTTTTTATGAATAGTGAAAAATACTTAAAAACAACTTTTTTAATAAAAATAATTTATAGTGATAAATTATACTGTTTAGTGGTTTTAAAGTATAATTAGAATATATTTTTACCATTTTATCCAATGGTGGTCATTAGAATTAATTTAACATTGAAATTGGACATAAACAATTGCCAAACTTTTGATATAAATTGTTTCTTAAAAACACGCTATTTGTTGTAACAGCGGGAATTAATTATAAAATTAATTAATGCAACTTATATTTTTGGAATTATGTAAAATATACATCATTTTTGAATTCGGAATATCAATTATAGCTTAAGGTGAAATTTTGGCCTTATTCTGAAAAACTTCAATTTTTTATGAATAGTGAAACCACTAAGTGGTTGTTAAAAACTGATTTTTCGTTAAAATGAAATATTACCACTTCTCTGATTTGATTTTCAAAAATCCGACATACATGGTTGTCATTAAGAAGTAAAATGTGGTTCAATGAGATTAAAATAATTTTTTGGTGAATAGTAACTTTTAAGTTCTTAATCGCGATTAGAGGTAATTAGTGTAGTTTAAGGTAAAAATAAGGTTTTAATAATATTATATGAGCTTGAAACTTGTCCTAATCCTATTGGATGAGTCATGGACGACCAAGACAACCCATGGGTCAACTTGGGGACCCCATGGAGCCATTTTAGTTGGAAAATGACATTAATATATATTTATTTAATGTTAAAATTAAATTGACACAAACATGAGTTGTTTTACTAAAACAGTTTTTAAGTGGGGTTACACAAGTCCAAATTTTGACTATAAATATTCATTAGAAATCTAAAAAGATTTCCTACATCATAGTATTTTTTTTATAATTTTTAGACATTAAATAAATTAAATTATTTATGACATCATTATGATGCAGCGATGACATCATTATTTAAAGATTTAAATAAAATGAGAAGATAATGTAAAATCCAAGGCTTACACTTGTCCAAAGCCTATTGGATGAGGAGATTTAGAACCCTTATCACCTTAGCCTCGAATTATACAAGTGTGGGACCTTTAGAATCCGAAAATCATTGTATAATAGAATAACATTTCATTACTTTCCAAAAGATCCCCTCCTCTCCACTTATAAAAGGCCCCCACCTCTCCCACCTTATTCACAGCTTCAAGCCATTTGGCTCGGCCAACCTCTGCCCAAATACTCTTCCAACTTCAACCTCTTACTCCTAGAAGCCTCAATTTGGGCAGAACTCTTCCCAAGGAAGCCTTTGGCTCAAATCAAAAAGAGTTACCCGATTTTGAGGTAATGTCTTATCTAATGTTGTTTTGTTTTATTTTTCTTCTCCAACCCCCTAACTCTTTTTATTCATTTCTTTTGTAACAAAAACAGTATCCTCAATATACTAGTATGTTCTTATAATAAGTATTCTAGCTACACTTAAACACACCTACATCTAATGGTTAAAGAACATACGGTTTCTGTGGATGGAAAATTTCTGCCTCACGAAACGATGATTGTTCAACACTCATAAAACACCTTCAAAGGTGGCCATTAAGAAGTCACTATTTTTATATATGATATATAATATGTTTATGTTTTACTTATGCTTCTGTATTTCTCATTTATGGCATAATTTATGATTTCCATTATGGGTAAAACGCGATAATTTCATTTTAGGAAGTGCGGACTACTGCCCCCTCAAAGTGATTTGAATCGTTAATGCCATATGTGGGATGTATAAAGGATGGAGTAAATGGTATTATACACTATATTATACTGGAATTATATTATACATTTATATCATTATGATTTAGTTCCATTAAATATGAAATTGAAATGAAAGTAGCGTTCATGCGTACGTATGGCTTACCGTCTCCATGAACGGTGCATTTCTTTTCTTACCTCTAAATGTTATGTAATATTATAAATAAATGTATATACTGGATATATAAGATATATATGACATATAAATCATGAATATAATTCTGGAGATAATGGATATTCTACCACATAAACAACTTGTAATTATAAGAAGTTTATTGTTGACTCAAGTACCAAAGATCGACAAAACGACTGTTATTAACTTAAATAATTACATAATGTTCATATCATTGTAATAAGTGATATAATAAGGATAATGAAATTGAAAATGGTTCTTAATAAGGTATATATATTAACTCTAGTTTATTATTCAGGAGGTTAAAGAATGGTTGAGTCAAGTCAGACATGAGGTAAGGGAATTTCTTAACCCAACTTCCATTCTTTGGGTTAATCTCGTACTTTCAAATTATGTCATGATATTATTATATCCTATTTTGTATTTTTACGTTATTTATGTGTACCTATAGTGAATACACATAGCAGATCTATTTTATTTTAAAATTTATCTTTTTAAGGACTTCATCTCAATCTCCTTTCATTGAGGCATATTTGGTTTTCTACACAACTTTCTTTTATACGGTGTATAAACCCCTTTGACTTTTACGGTTATTCAAAAGGAATCTTTTTATACGAAGCGTTTTTCTAAACGACAAAAGGGAATGTTTTTATTTCTATACTTATGTGGCGACAACGACTTTTCCACCGCTGTGACCATTATTTGAGTTTCGGCTTCCTCTACAAGCCATCTTTTTTAAATGAAAAATAAATACAAAGTTTTAACTTTCTTTTATTTTGGTATTGAAAATCGTTTTGAAAGTGTTTTTATTATTTCAATGTGTTGTATTGATATCTTGTGATTGAAATGTGGAAATTTTATGTTTCCTTTATGCATGTTCTATGTGATACGATTATGTTATGGTTTATGATATGTTTAAACCTATTCATATGAGGAATGTATAGGACTTAATAAGTGACGGGTGGAGCCCGCTATAGCTCCTCGATGCATTGGTAGGTCTCATGAGACAACTAGACGTGGAATTGGCCGAGGCCCTTTCCCAATTTGATTTATGGTTTTGGCCGAGGCCTTAATCATTTTAGACGTCTTGGCCGAGGCCTTGACAAAATGTTTCAGAATGTCTGGCATTATACATTCCCTCATTATGAAAGTGGTTATTGATATTGCATGTGATTATTTGACCAGTAGAATATCCATGTGAAGAAGTGAATGACATTATCTCATTTTACTTTTACCATATTATGTTTATGTTCATGTTTAAAAGGCTTTTGTTTTAGTTATACATTGCCTTAAATGTTTATGTTTATTTATGAAAGCTTCCGCAATACTGTTATCCTTACTGAGCATCTGAGCTCACCCCTTTCAATGTTTTAATATTTTCTAGAATGTGAAGAATTATTTTATGAATGACCTGCAGGGATAGTCAAAAGAGGATATGAGTGTGGACTATGAAGACTTTGTTATTAGTTTTTCACTTTATGATGTAATGTAACATTTATGAATGTATCTAGTGTTTCCAAGGCTACTAAACTAATCGGTCTTTCGAGACTTGATCTTTTGTGATCATGCCAATGTTACGAAGTAATGCACTGACTCCGGGTAGCTGGGGTCAGGGCGTTACAATATATATCATATATAAATACAATTCCATCATAATTTCCACCATGAGAGAGGGCTGGAGATATTTGAACAATCATCGTTTCGTGAGGCCTTAGTTTTCCATCCACAGAAACATTATGTTCTTTATCCATTAGATGAAGGTGTGTGTAAGTGTAGTTATAATACTTCTCATAAAAAAATAATAGTATATCGAGGATACTTTTTTTGTTACAAAAGAAATGAATAAAAGATTTTAGTGGTTGGAGAAGTAAAATAAATGAAATCAAATTAAGAGAAATTGTTACCTTTAATTTGGGTATCTCACTTTGGATTGAATCAAAGGACTTCTTGAAGTTCCTTATGCCTTAGTAAAGGATTATAGGAGGAGGAGAGAGATTTAGGGAGCTTAATTAGGAAGATTTCAGATGATAAAAAATGATTTAGAGGTGTGTGGAATTGGTTATAAGTGGTCTCCTTAGGAAAGTGTGAAAACATTATTTTATTATATATTGATATTCGGTTTCTAATGGTCCAAAAATCATTTTCGTCAAAGATAAGATGACTCAGGGTAAAAATAAAATCATCCAATAGGTATTGTACCAGTTTTGTATTATATTTTATTCATTATAATCGTATTTATTTAAATAATTTATTAATGTGGTAAAGACTTCATCATTATTGTGACATAAATAATTTAAATGATATGATGTATAAAAATTATAAAAAAAATTACTATCATGTATGAAATATTTTTTTCTTCCTAAATAATATTTAAAGTCTAAATTATTACTTATATAACACCATATAAAAATTAATTTACTAAAAGATATTTTCATTTTTCGTTTTTGCCTTTACTTTAAGTTAATTAATCAAAATTGGCATTATCACTCCTAAGTGGCTCAATGGGGTCCCAATATCAACCCCATGATGACCATGGTCGTAAATGACTCATACATTAATGTTTGGACAAGTTTTAAGTTAATTTTGAATTATTATAATATTCTTTTTACCTTGAATTACCTTATTTACATTTAACCGCTATAAATAAAAGTCAAAAGTTACATTTTAGAAAAAATTATTTTCATCTTATTGGGTGTTATTTTACTTCTATATAACAACCATGTATGTTATATTTTCGAAATTAAATTCACAGAATTGGTAAATTTTCATTTAAATGAAAAAGGCAGTTTTATTTAACTACAACTAAGTGGTTTCACTATTCATCAAAAATTGATGTTTTTCCAAAAAATACCAAAAATTCAGCCTAAGATATATTTGATATTCTGAAATAAAAAAATATTTCTGTTTTTCCAAATTCAAAACATAGAAGTGGAATTAATTAATTTTAAAATTAATTCCTGTAATCAAAACAAATAACGTGTTTTTATGATATAGTAACTATCAAAAGATTGATACTTCTTTATGTTCAATTTCAAAGTGAAAATAATTCCAATGACAAACATTGGATTAAATGGAAAAAATATATTTTAATTTCACTTTAAAACCAAATAAAAAGATAATTTAACCAAACAAATAAATTAATGTGACCAAAACTACATTTAAAAATTGTTCACCATTAAAAGGCGATAAATCGGGCATTTAATGTAAATTTGGCTTAAAATTAGATTCATTCACATTTTAAGAATCTAAATTTTATTGTATAAATGTAAATACATTTAACAACCATGTATAATCATATTTTAGTTATTTTCATTCATATCCTCTAATAAAATAGCTAGGGGTTAACTATAGTTTAAAATAATAAAATATTATTATTGTGCAACGTAAGATTTAAAAAACCCCTTTCTTGCTTATCTGGTACGCTATCGAACATTGCAACCCTTTTAAAGTAAAATTAATATTTAATTAAAATTTAATATGTATGAAAATTTCATATTCTATATTTACCTGGGATGTTACAATATTATCATCCACTATGAATACTTTTTCTCACCCTATTATTTTTTTAGAAAATGGATGAAACTGAAATGAACATGGTTAAAGATTCATTTGATAGAAAATGTTTGGATGAGAAACAAAATTTGATTATGACTAAAGAGAAGGGTATTTTTTTTACTCCAAAACCTTAATCATGATATGTGATTAACAAAAATTCCATTAACCATCCCACTAACACACCAAAGAATATAAGGATAATATTCATTCTGAGTTAGGGTGGTGGATACCATGATGGAAAGAAGATTTAGTTTCCTATATTTATATAATATTAGAAGAGAACACTAGGAAATATCTTAACAGAATGAGAATATGTTTTCTTTATGAAAAAATTGGAATATTTTATGAGATTGTATAGGAAAAATAAAAAAGTTTAGTTACAGGAACAGATGAGATTAGTGGTTTCCCAAATTCATTTTTAATGGTTATATATTTTATAGGTGGAATGTATGGGAATTATAGAATCATATATACTAGGGGAATATCGCGTATAGGATCAATATATAGGTTTAAGTAATGTTTCTTTTAGGAGATTAGGTCACTAAAAGTGACATAAGAAAAGCTATATGTGTTATGGAATAAGATGAAGAATCATAGTTAAGGGATTAAAATAACGTATAATGATAAAAAAGATTATATATTGAAATTTAAGACTAATGAAATATTTATGGAATTATCAGAAAAAGTATTTCATTAAGGATTTTCAAGAATATAGTGATTTGTTCTAATAGACTAAAAAAATGCATTAATAGAAAGGTGATATTTTATGGAAAACACATGATTAAGGGATTTATAACCCATAATATGTTTCTTATTTTGGGATATTGATGTTAAAATTATGAGTTAACTCATACAGATAAAGTGAATTGGATATTATTGATTGCCATCAAACTGAATAAAAATTTGATGAAAAATGTTTTTTATTATATCATTAATTGATTTAACAATATCTATGTCTTTATGGATTATTTTAAATATTTTTTTTAATGAATAAGTAAAAAATGAATATTTTCTACAAGGTATTATAGAAATATAGTTTATGACAAATTTTCCAAATAATATATGATAATTGTGTTCACATTATTAGTATGTGACATTTAAGAGATAATATATGATGTTTTTGGAAATAATTATTGGTTTGTTAATAACAATTTTGTTTCCTTATTTAATAAGTTTTCAATTTTTGATGGCCCTTAAGGTAAACCATATATGGAATGGATTATGTTGAGTTTTGAATGTGGTTGTAGATATTAATTTGTTATTTCACAATATGAGTATTTATAAATATAAGATGAATTCTGATAATAATTGTTGTTCTATTAATAACTGATGATAAAAAGGAAAACATATCATTAGATTATAGGTATTATGAAACTATAACAGATAATTTTTGTCTATTTTTCATGAAAACATATTGATGAATTTTAAATTCATGGAATATGAGATAATGGGGAAATCAATCGTAGCACAACCAAATAATAAAAGTGTGCTTATTAAATGAAAATAAATCCTAAAATTATATTTTCTCTTGGACATTTTTTTAATAGAATTTATTTTAATATTTCGGAAAAATGATCGTGGAAAAAAAATTTATTCATATTGCTTTAATTTATTGACAAATTTACGGTCTCTTTCTGAACAATTTGGTTTATGATTTTAAGGTCATTAACTTTATAATTATCATTCACATTATTGTTTTCAATGATATATGAAAATTAATTATATTTTATGACAATATAATAACTTTCCTCTAATTTCATTTATTTTAGAAACCTGGTTTAGTTTCATTCTATATATCCCTATTATTTCTCTTTCCAATTCTTATAAAGAGGATGTTTTATTAATCCCTTTATGATATGTGGTTTTTCAAAATGAATTTTTAAATACTAATTTGCTGATTATTGAGATCATGTTATAATTGGGAAGATGAAATTTATTTAGGGCTTGTAGAATGTAACACCTTAAATTTTATTAAATATTTTATGTCAAATAAATTTAATTTATTTGATTTGTAGTATTACAAGAATAACCATGTTTTAACATACATTGAGAAACTATTATATATAAATTACTTTTATTAATTATCCATTAAAAAAATGAGGAATGAAAAGAGATAAAAAAAACTAAAATCATAATCTTAATATATTTATATAAAATAATATTGATTAAAAATTACATATTTGTTAGTAAAGTCATTTTATTTTTCTAAATTTATATCATCAAAACAAATTATTTAATTTTTGGAACAAAAAATAAATTTATTTCATGACACTTTTAGGAAAAAAATTGGGAAAAAAACTTCAATTTTTTAATATAATGTCAAAATTATCATTGAGTGAATTATAGAGATTTTTCTAAAAATATTAATTTTATGATGAATAGTAAGATATAATTTTTTTATAAAAACTGCCATTTTTAAAGAATTTATAAGATATAATTTTTTGTAGAAATTGTTTAAAATTTATGATTTTCATGATTATACTATATTTCATCATATATTTTTTATTTAGAGAATTGTTACATTGAAATATTATATAAATACATTTTAAAAAAATTAATATTATCTATTTAAAAACCAGTTATTCATCACGTCGGTAGGTTTAATTTTAAATTAAAATGTTCAATATATGTGAATGGATATTAAATTAAACAATTTTATATTTGGAATAACAATAAATAATATTATATAATAAATTAAACATATTTTTTTTTGAGAAAATCAGAATTAAAAATTATAAAAATCAAAGATCATAGTTAAGATTAAAATGGTTTTACCATGTGTTAAATTAAAATAAAAAGGGTTAATATAAACTAATATTTTTTAAAATTTATATTTAATGAAAATATTTGTACCATTAATTCCATATAGTCAATTATTATTTAATTTTGGACACTTTTCTGATAATGTGACCCATATAATACTCAATGTAATGAAAAAAGATATGATGTCACCAAAATTATTTAGGATTTCAATTATGAGTTAACATAGGACCAAAAGAAACTATTGAATAAATATTTATGGTAATTTTTATAATAATGGAAGTCATTTTATGAACAAAAAATTTCTTAATTTTTATTAATTATATAATAACATTATATTTATAATCAATTCCATTGTTATAATGATATGATGAGTAGAAAAAAATGATAACAAAAATGTTGAATGTTATATAAACTGAATAAAGTATTATATTCCAAAATAAATTTAGTTAAATATAACCTGATATATATATTTTTGAAAAATGATTGATTAAAATTCCACGATATTCAATATTTTTTAAATTTAAATTAAATTAAAAGCGTCAAATTTGATATTAAGGTTATTTAATAATAAAATATATTTTATTATATGATTTAAAATTCTTAAAAATCCATCGATATTTATTTTTATATTATATGTTTTAAAATATAAAAAATATCTCATTATTGAAAAAATGTTCATTTTATAATAATTATAGTGATCCCTAAATAGTACCAATGTTTTTATCATGATAAATGGTAAAACAGGGTTTTGTGTGATTCATGTGCTTGTGTTAAATTTAGATTCACAATAAATCATATTTACATTATAAATTGGCTTTAATATTTTTGACCATTGGATATAAATTATCTGATAAGGATAATTTTATATCTACTCATAAATTAAAAATTATAATGAAAAATAGGATAGTTAATGTAGAGAAAATTAAAATGGTAAAAATATGTGGAATCCTAAAAATTAAGGAACAACATGTTTAAAAAATATTTTTTTTGTATGATGAAGGTTTTTTATAACATAAAATCTATAAAATCTATTATGTATCAATTGTTTTTTATAATTTTACGTTGATAGTGACTCCCCATTATTGAATAGTTTTCTATATTTACAAAAATTCCACTCCACCTGAGTTAAAAATTGACATATCCTCCCCTTACTCTTCACAACTATAAAGACATTTTTTCCAACCAAAACATGATACAAAAATACCTACAAATCATTATTATACATGTTATAGATCTAATTATATTCCCATATTTCCATGTAAATGTTCCTAGACAAGAGAGTCAAATGAGTTTTTATTAAGTGAAGCTATTTTTTTCACTATGCTCTTTCCTTTTAGACCTCCTCTTACAACTATAATTCTTAACTTCATAGCTCCTATATAAAAACACCAATATTAAAATTATACTATGATATTATTATTATTTATATAATAATCTATATCCATATCATCATTCATCATATACGGAAGGAAATTATCAATCATGTGTACGATGGACTACCACCTCACGACCCGATGTAATTTATTTTGCATCACCGCCTCTAAGGGATGAATATAATGATATCTATAATATTTATATATTAAATTTATCATACTAATGAAATTATGGTCTTGTAATATCACATATAAATTTTTACATCTCATTCCTTGGTAATATGATAATGTCTCTTGAGTGTATCACAGACTACCGCCACATGAAACAATGTGATTAATTTTTCATATATTCTTTACATGGTAGGTAACAAGGATTATATGATGAATATATATTATATATAATTCATATAAATAACTATATTAATTTTAAATTTTACTTTCCATTATTTTTTTCCTCATTTGACATATTTGAAAAAACATTCATGCGTATATATAAACCATCTTCTCTATGAATTGCTTATTTCATTTTTTGTCTATAAAATTTATTGATTGATATAATTAAATATATACATACTGAATATGATATTAATATAATGATTAAAATTCTCTGGATTATTTATCCTTGAAAAATGTAAGATGACCAAGAATACCAAATCAAAACATACATTGAAAACAAATTAGTTATTACATTAAAAATTTATTTTAACAAGGAACACTTACTAAACAGAAAATAAAAGGCCAAGGGTAAATCATATAATTTTTAATATATATAATATTTTAATAATATATTTAAAGTAATCTCATATTTATTAAAAATTGAGTTTTGACCATGTATGAAGTAAATCTAGCCTTGAGATAACAGAATTTCATCCCAAATTGACTTATTTGGGACATAATATATATTATAAACCTATATTATTTTATGAGTTGTATATAATTCTCCTTTGAAATGTAATATAATTTTTTATTCATATGATATTTATAGTTTTATTTAATTTTTTTTTAATGTTTGTTATGAATAAAAATTTATCAAAGGGTTTAGTGTTTTATGTTAAAATCCCATTCCTTATTAGGATTGTTAATGATTATTATTTCAGTGATGGAATATTATTATTATTTTTCTAAATGAAATCATAAATTTCATTCTTCTATGGTTACTTTTCATGAAATAATTATTATTTTAATTTTACTCTATATATTTAGTCATGATTCCAGAAAAATAATGTATATTGAATTTATTTCTATCTTTTATCAAAAATATTTATTTCTTCTGTATCCATATTTTCAAAAAATATATTCAATTTGTTTACTGTATTCTTGGTTAAATACATTTCTCTACCCTTGTGTGAATTTTTACAAAAAAAATGAAATGGTATTTTAATTTTATTTTCAAAACAATGAATTTTTATCTTCTACAAAATATCAAAGTGATATTTTTTTAATGTATACGACATGAAATTAATTTTCCATTTTTATAAAAAATCAAATTTAGAAACATTATATAGTTATTTAATGATTTATATTATTTCTAAATTTATTATCAAATTTATTATTGAAATTTTAGTTTTACAAAGTTATATTTAAAAATAAAAATTTTATTATCCACAAATAATTTACCATATCATCCTTCAAAATCATATTCTTTCTATGATAGCATCACTAGATAATAATAATTAAAAATTATATTGGATGTTGTCCAATTTTACAATAATTATTATTTCCATTTATGGTTTATTTATATGGTTACATTATTATTATGAAACATGTTTTTCATCTAAGGGTTATGCAATGATAAAATGAAAAAATATTTTTGAAAGATGTTTATTTTAAATTGGTTGTACTATGATGAAATTTTTATGTAACCCATTTCATTTGATCATTTATGATATTAGTAATGATTTTTTATGTTGTGGAATAATGATTAATTGTTAATTTTTTGGGTGGACTTATGTCTCCCTCCATTTCATTGGGTTATAACTAATTTTATATGACAAGAAACAGTACATGGGAGGTTAACCCAAGACCGAAATATTTTACTCTATAGGTTATTCCATGCTTGAAAGAGGTTACACGGGAGGTTATTCCAATACCAAAGAAGATACACAGGTGTTTAACCCAATCCTAACATGTTATGATTGATATGGTGGATAGCATTGACATTATATTTTATCTGCCTGTGGGTATACCAAAAATCTATATGAGATGAGAACATTATGATCTCATGGATTATATTATTTTTTTCATAAATGATTCGTGAATTATGAACATCCAACAATTATTCCATGACTTTTTTTATGATCTATGATTTGAAGGGTATATTTTTTATATGTTATTATAATTTTTCATACCCATATTCTTTTATGTCGATATCTCCCTAATTTACAAATATTATGCATCTGTTATCATTATTTTATATTCTCCTTTCATAAGGTTATAAATATTGTTATTACTTCTGATATAACTATAAGGGGTTTTATTTTCAAAAAATTCAGTGGGGGATAATGTAGTTCATTTGTGAAGCGATTTTATTGCCTCTATCTTTCATCAATAACGGGACCAAAATATTTTTTTGTGCATCATTTTGTTTTGTAAAAAATATTAATCAATTAACATGTAATATATATGTGCAATAATTTTGGGACTCTATATATATGAATTTAATATATATAATATTAATTTATTAAACATCTAATATATTTTTCTTGACACTAGATATGAATAGAATTACATTATACATTATGAAATATGTTTTCTATTAATTAATTTTCCATGACCTGGACATATATATTGAAGAAATAAATTATATATAATTTAGAATTTAAAATTGTTAGAATAATCTATATTTTTTAAGCCTTCATATTATAATTTAATTACCCTGACTTTTTAAATTTAAAATTAAATTTTCAAAAACAATAATGAGAAGTACTAATTTTTTTAATTGGATAAATAAAATATTTATTAGACTATTATGAAAATATTTTGATAAAAAATAAATTTTTATAAATAATAAACAGTTTAAATATTATTTTAAATTTATAAACCATAGGACTATCATTCTAGAAAATTTAGAAACAATTTAATTAAACTATTTATCATTTGTTTATTTAGATAATTATGAACATGGGAAAAAAAGGATATGAATATATTTCACTATAAAATAACACTTTTATCTATAATTTTATTTTTAGCATCCTTATATTTAATAAAATTAAATCTTTTTTCATAGATAAACTATATTCTTAAAAATAATTTTTTCTTAGAAATGATGTTTTACATTTTACATTCACTAATGTTAAGATTAATGTACTACGCATTGAAATTTAAATTAATAAAACCCTTATTAAATTTGTTCTAAGAATACTAATATTATCCAATATTTATATATTTAATATATATATATATATATTATTTTTTGAAATAATTTTAATTACAACGATAATATAAATTTATTTTTTAAATTTGAGGTATTATTAATATAGTGTAATTTTTTTCAAATAAATTAAAATAACATAGTTTTTATAATAAGTCTTATATAATTTTTAAAAAACTAAATAAATATAATTAGAATAATTTAATTTTTAATAAATACTAAAAAATATTAAAATTCAATATTGTTGAAAAAAACATATTTTTTACCGAAAACGTTTTCTACACATTACCAATTATATTATAAATCTAATTTTATATTATTTAAAAATATAATATGATTAAATATAATTAAAATTTTAAATTTTAATTGAAATTTTTTTATATCAGTTATATAACATTGTTTATAAGGCATAAATTCACTTACATAGATACTAGTTAACTAGTTTATATATAAAATTTCCATATGTAAAAACCTAATTGGACAACAAACATAATAGGTTTAAATCTTGTGTTGAAATCATTGATGAAGTATTTAATTACCCAGAGACACTCAACACTAAATTATTTGGAATATTTGGAGCCATTGTACAAGGATTAAATTAATTTCAACTTGGATGTGTAAATGCTATTGAAAAAAGAGAAATTTTATTCACTTATAAAATAGTATCGGATCCACCATGCCATTGTTACACATCCCTTTCAAATATTCCATAAAACAGTAGAGAAATATCCTTTCATATATTTCCTTTATAGTATAACAACCCCAACCCTTGTGCCCTAGATTCGGTAGTTATTTTATTTCACTTTCAAAGATATAAGTGGTAGTATCGCCAAATATTGATCAATTTTGTAGTCTTAAATAACTATATCTATACCTACCTTCAATAATAAATTATTAATTAATAATAGAACATAACAAAGAAAAATAAACTTCTTCTTTGACACATATTCAGATATTTCATCTTTATACCCTGGGAAATAAAAACAAATAAAAGGGTGAGATCAATCACATAATATGGGATACATGAATAAATAATAATCAAAGAAATGAAAATAAGCCATAATCATTTTATCAAGGTAGATAATTGAAAAAAAAATGCATTAATAATAAAATAATGAAAATGAAACCATAGTTTTTTTCATAGTTAAAATATAATAGAATTTAGAAAATCAACACTAAATGATGTAAAAGATGAATCATTCAAAATCATGTAGCTGAAACATAAACCATTATATATATACAATGGTTTATGTATGTGGGTAGAAACTCATTTGATTATTCATGAAAAAAATTAAGGGTTTGCACAATCTTATTTTCTAATGAGACCTTTTGATGCATCGAGGTGTAATCTAATACTGGAACCCACCATTCAGTACATTTCCAAATCAGTCTTAATATATATATTTAATTCAATAACAATATGCCTTATAAAAGTATCTATATTGTGTAGAGGATACAAATTACTCAAAATTATTCATAAGAAAAATGTAATATTTTATATTGATATCACAATTACCATATCAATGATACAATAAATATTTATATTTAATTAAATATTCAATGAATGATAGTTATAAAAAAATGAAAGTACAGATACACCATGCATAAGGAAAAAGTGGTGAATAAGACATAACCAAGGGGAATTTCCTCATTTTTTCCATGAAAGAATGGATTTTCATTATAATTATACATTCATAATGGTAAATTGGAATATATAATGATAAATTATTTCCAACTAATTCGAAACCATATAAAAATGTTTTTTTATAAAACATTAAAATGATCCACTTTAGTGCAGATTAAGGTTAAATAATAACGAGTCTTCAATATGGAAAAAAGAAAAAAATTAATAAAAATAGATATTAAATAAGAATGTTTTTCATGATAAAAATATTTATTCTATATAAATATTTCTTGATTAAAAAATATTTTTAATTTCACTTGGAAATATGTAATAAATTTGGATTTTCCATTTAATAAGGCTTTCTTGTCCGAAAGAATTTAGTAGAGGACCATTATAAAACAAGTACTCACCATAAAATAAAGAATAATTGATCTAGGTACATATTATTTGAGCATATAGATATAATTTAGTAACATTACATAATAATTGATGAGAATAACATTGGGGTAATGAGATGTAAAGTGTAACCTAAAGGGAAAATGGTTGTTCATAGATAATCCATTACCTTATGTATGAAAGTGGTCTGCAGCAGCACATAATTACATGGATACATAAATTATATTAACTAATAATAAAATTCAGAACCTATTAAATATCTAGTTTATTTTTAATAATTTTATTAATTATATTTATGACTTTGTTGATGAGTTATAAGATTCAATATTGTTGTCCGAGACTATTCTTTTACTTTGTTTTCGTGATTGGTTAACTTTTATACATGTAGGAAAGAACATGTTAAAGGTGAATATTTATAAAAAAATTGAATAGTGTGTTATTAATAAAAATTTACAAGATTAAATTGTATTATATATCATTCTTTTTCCATGTATGTGGATGATTCATTTGACAAAATGATAATCATAATTTTTTAGATTATTTTAGAATTATTCAAATCATCACGAACTAGTTTTTTTATAAATTAATATTATGTATATATAAAGGATCCAAAACAATATATAACATATTATATGTATAATAAAATAATAATTAACAATATTAATCTGTTTATGACCTTCCTTGAAGGTCTAATTTTTTAATGATAACATATTGTCCACGAAGGAGGAAAATAAACACATTACGGATGACGTTTTCATTTTTAGAATAAAAGAGAGAGGGGAGAAGGGGTTTGATGATGGATACATCAATGAAATAATAAAACTAGAATTCATATGAGATAATTTAGTTACCCTAAATATTTTTTATAGAAGAGTTAAGGAGAGTATATGAAAGGAAATCAAATTAAAATACAATGAAATAGGATTTTTCCTCTTGAAATATTTTCCATGAGAGCCTCTTCATAGAACATGGTTTTTGGTAATTTATTGAAACTAAAATCTTCTAGATGTAGGGATGGGTATTAGGGTTGAAATTTGGAATAATATAAGTATGATATAATGAATTGGATGTGTGAGTAGAATTAGTGCTGATCAATTGAATTTATAGAGGATGAGAATGGTTTTTAATTTTATAACCAGTTGTTATTATATTGGATCACAAATATTGATAGTGATTATTTTCATGACTAAATAAGTTAAATAGATAATTATTGGTTGAGATAATGGTTCTTACAACATCCATACATCATTAATTACTCAAATTGTGATGACCCAGACTCTCAGGGTCCTTTCCTTTGCCAAAAATCTGGATTCTAAAGCGGTAGCATCTCGGCGTGAGGTCGATCGGCGCGACTGATCGGTGGGACCGATCAGCGCAACCCATCAGTGAGACCGATCGATGTCACCCAGCCTTGTCGGGGGTTTTTCCAGTGACGCCTCCCTTTTGCGCAAATTGGGGTTTAAACCTTATTTTGACCCCATTAAAGCCGAGTAACGCCCATAAATGATGTTTAATTTAAATATTTAATGGCTTAACCTGGTGTGTGCGTCGATTTAAACTGCCCGACCCTTTAATGGCATGTGGGTCCACGTAGTCAACCCATGACCCCGCTACTTACACAGTTTCACGTTCTTATCTCAACCATCCCCTGCTTTTATAAACAAAAAAGAGTACTCTTAGGTTTATTTTCTTGATCACCTTGTGCAAGAAGTACCCTTCATTCAGACGAGCCTCTTTTTGTTCAGACAAGACGCATCGCTAACCGTGGATTTCCACGCCCAGGCTTAGCATTGATCGTTGATTAACAAGTAGGGAATTTCTCCTTCGTCTCTCCCTTTTCTGTGTCATGCGGGGTGGGCATGATTTTGATTATGTAGAATTGGATTAACCAAACCTTAATGAAGATAACGAACAGACTCTATGGAATGAAGGGGGGGGGCTGTGATCGATGATGTTGCTTTTTTTATGATACTTTTTTCTGAATTGTGTTGGCTTACGCCTACTAAAAAATCGTGGTCGTTGGTGGTCAGTCTCTGTGCACTAATGAACCCCTGGTGATGTTTTAAATGGATTTTTTTGTAGTTGTGAACCTCTGTTGTGTGAGATTTGGTTAATCGTGTATATCCAGCTAAATAAAATGAGGCCCTAGGATCAATCCTTTTTGTGATAACCCCGGTTAAAGCACACATAATTGAACTCATGGAGTGTGTTAAATATTATAAATCTGAAATACCAGCATGGTCCTGCTTTGTGTTGGTGGTGGTGGTGTTGTTGTTTTAACTTTCACGGGCCATTTGTTGGGTGATGTGGATGGCGATGGGATCCCCTGTTGATATGGATTCAGTGTTTGTGAATTTTAGGACCGGGTGGTTACCTTGTTTATATCACAAATTGGGGCGGGATCCTCGGTTGATGAGAAACCATTTGGGGGGACACTGGGAAGTGTCTCGGTGTTTTCTTTGGTTGTAGTACTTAGAGGGATCTCACTTATTCCTTTGTTGTTATGACTTTACAAGAGAACCGGGTGTGGATGTTATAGTTGATGCTTGACTATTTTCTTTCCCTTGACTTGTGCATAAGTTTACTATTTTCCCAAGTAGATGCAAAAACATATTTAAACATCATTACTGAACATGAAAACAAGTATGGAACAATGGGTTTTTGGTTTGGTGTAATTTGTGACATTGTCATGGTACTGTTTTTTTTAGGTAGGCTAAAGAAAAACCTAAACATGGGAGAGTGCTTTTTACCTATATATATACACTTGTAGTTTTTGTGTTTCTTATTCGCGCCCTACCCAAGATGAGCACTTAGTCCCGAACACCCCCATTTCATGGGGGATGGTGTTTTTTCCAACACTTCTATTAGTGTATGGTTATTGGCTCCATTCTGCTCCCTTTCCCGGATATCCCAAGTATCTTTGGGCAGGCTGTGATGGCCTAAAGTCCATTATTAGCCCATGAATCTTCGGGCAAGGCAGTTCGGTGGTTGGCCCAGGTGTGTGCGGGCAGGTGGTTTTCCCAAGTGTCTTCGGGATGAGGCGAAGGTGTTTTCGGGCGTGGTAGTGGATCTTCTAGACCATGTATATTTGGGCATGGTGGTGTTTGTTCTGGCCTAGGTGTTTGTAGGTGTGGTTACGTGTGAAAGTTGTGGCCTAGGTGTTTGCGGGCGGGGTTTGGCAGTGGGACTGTGGTGAGGTTCTGGCCCAGGTGTGTGCGGGTGGTGTTTGGCAGTGGGACTATGGTGAGGTTGTAGCCCAGGTGTGTGCGGGAGGGTGCGGCAGTGGGACTGCTGTGACAATGGCGGGATTGGTTCGATGTGTAAGAAGTCTTCAATAACCCGTGGGAAAGTGGCGTGGGGTACCCAAACATTGATATGCTCTTATTATATATATTACATGCTTGCGTTATTTGGTGAGTGTGGCCGGTGAGTGGGATGGATTAACTCGTTGATAGTGTTGGTTGTCTTCTTCTCACGGGACTTTAGCATGTTACCCCACTTGTGCATGAGATTCATTGAATTTTCCCTACTGAGTGTACTTGTTTGCTCACCCTACATATGTAAAACTTATTTCAGGTTTCTAGGAGGACTTCGAAGATCGTGTGGGACAGTACTAGCTCTGAACTTTGGGGCAGATGCACTTGCTTTTTTTCTTTCTTTGGTACTTTACCAATGTAGTCACTTTGTACTTTGTGGATTTTACTTTTGTAACATGCATATGGGAATGGTTTTTTTGGTTTTTCTTTCACTTCTAGTTTTGGTTTTGTGAGAATTAACATCTTATCTCCCGATAATATAAAAACAAAAAGTGTAATTCCATCCATTTGTGTGTGATTTGCATACCCTTGGTGCTAGTAACCACTCCGAGACCTATTTAAGGAGGGTTTCAGGGGTCATTATCGCTTCTTCACCTTAAAGAAAGAAGGGCGTGGAAATATACATACCCTTCCCTCCTTTTGGTCAAGGCGGGTCATGACAGAATGGTATCAGAGGGAAGTTGAGAGATAGGATGGAGCTGGAGTTAGGCACGGTGTGGATTACATGGGATGGTAGGGAAACCGTGTTGGGTGACCTTGGTGCGTGAATTAGGCCAGGGAAG
Organism: Viscum album; assembly: GCA_963277665.1. NCBI lineage: Eukaryota > Viridiplantae > Streptophyta > Magnoliopsida > Santalales > Viscaceae > Viscum > Viscum album. Next base: position 2,079,280,383 of record OY728137.1, on the reverse strand, counting down.
ACCGGGTATGACATGAGATTTTAGGTCCCCCTGTGATCTGATTCAAGGACTCTGGACCTAATGAACTACCAAGTGAGTCCACACTGATTGTAGGGTAGATGCGCTAGAAAATGTACATGCATCATAATGACTTGTGTTCTTGTGTTTCATGGGTGTTTTGGGAATTGAAATCAATAAAAATAATAAGAAAATTTTTAAGGACAGTATTCCTCACTACTTGGGCTTAGGCATTATTTGTTTACCTTGACGTTATGGAAGTTGGAAGGCGACCACATGTGGGACATGCGATCGAGTCCCCAGAGACTACCTTGGTCGATCAGCAGAGAGCTGATCGAGAGGTGGAGGACGACAAGTGGTAGAAGACACTTCAGGCCTTTCCAGCAGTAGCAGCAAGGACAACAAGCTCCCTCTCCTCCGAGGGCAGATGTAGCAGGAGGAGGCCGACCTCAGGGTGTTCCTCAGGGACCTCGACCGAGGTGTGGTCGGGGAGTTGGCCGACAGCCGAGAGGCCGAGGAGCTAGGTGTGGATTGTTACACGCCATGGAGGCAGCAATTTCAGCAGGGTCGGAGGTCGTTTGAGGTACGATCAGTTTGTTTAGCACCCTTGTTTATGCCTTGTTTGATGCTGGAGCTTCGCACTCCTTTGTTGCACCTAGTCTAGCCCGTCCTTTCGGTATATATGCAGAGAGTCTTCCAGTTCCCCTTGTGCTGAGAAAACCAGTCGGAGGTCAGACCGACTTGTTATATGTTTGTCGAGGATACAGACTGATAATAGGGCCACATCAGTCAGTCAGGGATCTTCTTCTGCTATAGATACAGGCATACGATGTCATTATAGGCATCTATTGGTTGTTCTCCATGTCTTACATCATCGACTGCTTCCGAGGAAGGGTTGTGTTCTCATAGTTGGGCGGCCTACGTGTTACCTTCACCAGCGAGCGGAGCAGTCAGAAGGGCAGCATGCGAGAGTAACCTCTCCTCTCCTTGTTAGCTGAGCTGTCAATAGAGTCACTAGATACTGAAATGGTGGAGGTGCCAGAGATCGTCCGTGAGTTTATGGATATATTTTCTGATGAGGTGACGACTCTACCCCCTCAACGTGATATCGAGTTCGGGATAGACCTGTAGCCCGGTGCTCGTCCGATTTTGATGTCTCCCTACCGGATGGCACCTTCAGAGCTATGGGAGTTGCGGATTCAGATTGATGATATGAAGAAGAGAGGTTACATTCGACCAAGCACGTCACCGTGGGGTGATCCAGTATTGTTCTCCAAGAAGTCAGATGGTGGTATCGGGTTTTTTATAGACTACAGGAGGCTAAATCATGTAATGGTCAAGAATCGCTACCCTCTTCCAATGATAGACGACATTTTCAACCAGCTGAAAGGGGAAGTGTGGTTCTCGAAGATCGACCTGCGGTCTGGGTATCACCAATTGAGGGTAAAGGAGAGTGATATCTCAAATACTGCCTTCATGTTTAGATATGGACACTTCGAGTTCATAGTCATGCCTTTCGGTGTTAAGAACGCCCCAGCTGTGTTCATGTGGTTTATGAACTCCATCTTCCGGGTGTACCTGGATCAGTTCGTAGTTGTATTCATCGACGATATCTTGATCTATTCAAGATCATAAGAGGATTATTTAGAGAACTTGAGGATGGTTTTGGAGGACCTCCGATATCACCAGCTCAATGGTAAGTTGTCAAAATGCATGTTCTGGACACGAGAAGTGCACTTCCTTAGGCATGTAGTGTACGAGTAGGGGGTAGCAGTGGACCCATCAAAGGTTGAGGCAGTTTCTTCTTGGGAAACAACCAAGAATGTGGCAGAGGTTCATAGTTTCTTCTGGATGGTGGGTTCCTATCCGAGGATCGTACTCAAATTCTCCCGAGTTGCAGCCGCTTTGACAGCCTTGACCAAGAAAGACCAGGCTTTCGTGTGGAGTGAGTAGTGCGAGGCAGCCTTCAGCTATCTGAAGGAGAAGTTGGTTAGTGCCCCAATTCTGAGATTACCAAAAGAAGGGGTGGGCTCTAAGGTGTTCTGTGATGCTTCTGGATAGCACCTGGGATGTGTGTTAATGTAGCAACAAGGGGTGATCTCTTACAGGTCTAGGCAGTTATGCCCTCATTAGCGTAATTATGACTCCCATGACCTGGAGCTTTCAGCGGTCGTTTTTTCGCTAAAGTTATGGCGGCATTAACTCATCGGAGAACGCTTTGTGGTCATCACAGATCACAAAATATTGAGGTATATCTTCTCCCAGCAGGACCTAAACTTGCGGCAATGAAGGGGGATGGAGTTCCTCTAGGATTACGACTTCAAGATCTACTGCACTTTAGGAAAGGGGAATGTAGTGGACGATGCCTTGAGAAAGAGGACACAGAAGGATGTGGTTCGAGAGTCGGCAGACGCTTGGAAAGCGATGGAGGAGTTGGCTGCCTTGCACTTAGATGCGAGGATAAATAGAGGTAGAGGTTACCTGTACCAGATTTTAGTGCAGTCATCTCTATTTCAGAAAGTGGAGGAGTCTCAATGGGGAGACTTAGAGTGTGAAGTGATGTGTGAACGAGTTGATGAGAGCAATGCTCCTGATGGATGGACGGAGGATGGAAGAAACCGGATGCTTTCCCAGGGGAAGATTTTTGTTCCAGAGGCAATGTGCGGCAAGGTTATCAGTGAGTTCCACAACTCACCCCTAGCAGTACACCCGGGAGTTTCCATGATGTACCAGGGACTGAAGAGACAGTTTTGGTGGCCCGGAGTGAAGCGAGTAGTGGCAGAGTTTGTGGCCAAGTACTTAGTGTGTCAGCAAGTGAAGGCTGAACACCGAGTTCTAGGTGGCCTACTGCAGTCTCTAGATGTCCCCGAGTAGAAGTGGGACAAAATATTGATGGATTTTGTCACAGGACTACCCAAGGTCTAAGGGGGATACGACGCCATCTGGGTATTAGTGGACCGGTTGACGAAATCGGCTCACTTTCTGGAAATCAAGGAGTCGGGTACAATGGATGCTTTGGCAAGAAAGTATGTGGATGAGGTGGTGTGGTTGCATGGATATCCAAGGTCTATAGTCTCGGATAGGACTACACTGTTTACCTCGCGAGTCTGGAGGGGATTTTATTATGCTTTTGGCTCCCAGCTGCATCATTGCACTGCTTTCCATCCCCAGACAGATGGACAGACAGAGCGCACCGTCCAGACCTTGGAAGATATGCTACAGGCATGTGTTCTGGACTCAGTAGGATCGTGTGTGTGATACTTGCCTCTAGTAGAGTTTTACTACAATAATATCTATCACTATACCATTGGTATGGCCCCGTTTGAAGCCTTGTACAGGAGACCATGCCGCTCACCTTTGTTTTGGACCGAAGTAGGAGAGGCAGGCATCCTTGGCCTAGAGGTGGTGCAGAGCACGACATATAAGGTTCAGCTCATACGGGAAACGATAATGGATGCCTAGGTCCGGCCGAAGTCTTATGCTGATAATAGGAGAAGGCCCTTCGAGTTTGCGTTTGGAGACCACGTCTTCATGAAGGTCTCCCCTCGGCGTGGAAAACAGAGGTTCAGCAAGGGGAGTAATCTTTCTCCTAGGTTCATCGGACCCTTCGATGTGTGGCGGCGGGTCGGTAAGGTGTCTTATCAGCTAGCATTTCCACTTCCACTACTGAGGATACATGATTTCTTCCTTGTGTCCCAGCTCCGTCGGTATCTGCACGATGATTCCCAAGTCCTCGGCTAGGGAGACCTGGACATCGAGGACGACATGGCCTTTGTGGAGAGACCAGTGATGATCGAGGATTTCAAGGAGAAGGTGCTTTTTGGGAAAACCATCCCCTTGGTTCGTGTGATATGGAGACATGGTGGGATTTAGGAGAGTACGTGGGAGAGGGAAGAACAGATGCATGCCCAGTAACTAGAGTTGTTTTGAGTTTTGTATTGTTCGGTTTATACCTGCTTTGGTAGGACGTTTTACCTTGTGGCTATGAAATACTGGTTTTCTTTCTTCTGAATGTGTGTGAAAATTCTTGGCTATGGGAAGGGGAAGACCCGACCCTTAATCAAGACTCATTAAGGTGGTTGCGATTAAACCCGTGCGGGCGGGTCAGTGCCGTCCAAAGCGGATAGTATCTTGACATAGTGAAGGAGACTCCCCAACCCACATGGCATGGCAGTTTGACATGGTATGTTTCTTGGTTCTTTACAGGGAGGGGTTCATACTTGACAATGAGGTTCACACATGAGAGGTATCTTTCGAGGTGATTGTTTGGACCCACTCTATCCTTTTGGGTTGTTTAAATTATCAAGGGAGAGAATAGTTTGAGAGGTACCTGATGTGATGACACAGTCTTTCAGGGTCCTTTCATTTGAAAAAAATCCGTATCCTAAAGGGGTAGCGTCTCGACGTGAGGCTGATCGGTGGGACCGATCGGTGCGACTGATCGGGGAGACCGATTGAGGAGACTGATCCATGAGACCGATCATGGAGACCGATCAGTGAGACCGATCGTTGAGACCGATCGGGGAGACCCATCGGCGAGACCAATCCGTGCAACCGATCGGTGAGACCAACCGGCCGATCGGTGAGACCGATCGGTGTCACCTAGCCTTGTCGGGGTTTTTTTTCCAGTGACGCCTCCCTTTTTCACAAATTGGGTTTTAAATAATATTTTTACCCCTTTAAAGCCCAGTAACGCCCATAAATTTCATTTAATTAAATATTTAATGGATTAACCTGGTGTGTGCGTCGGTTTAAACCACCCGACCCTTTAATGGTGTGTGGGGCTGTGTGGTCAACCCATGACCCACTAATTACGGGGTTTTTCATTCTTATCTCAACTTTCCCCTGCCTTTATAAACAAAAAATGGTACTCTGAGGTTTCTTTTCTCGATCACCCTGTTCTAGAAGTACCATTCGTTCAGACGAGCCTCTTTTCGTTCAGACGAGCCGCATCGCTATCTGTGGAGTTCCACTCCTAGGCTTAGCGTCGATCGTTGATTAACAAGTAGGAAATTTCTCATTCATCTCTCCCTTTTGTGTATCATGTGGGGTGGGCATGCTTATGATTCTGTAGAATTGGATTAACAAAACCTTAATAAATATAATGAACGGACTCTAAGGATTGAAGGTGGGCTTTGATCGATGATGCTAATTTGTTTTATGATCTTCTTTTATGAATTGTGCAGGCTTAGGCCTACTGAAAAATCTAGGTCGTTTGTGGTCTTTCTCTGTGGACTAATGAACCCCTGGTGATGTTTTAAATGGTTTTTTTAGTTGTAAACCTCTGCTGTGTGAGATTTGGTTAATCACGTATATCCGGCTAAATAAATTGAGGCACCAGGATCAATCCTTTTTGTGATAACCCCGATTAAAGAACACGGAATTGAAATCATGGAGTGCGTTAAATCTTATAAATATGAAAATACCGGCATGGGCCTGCTTTGTGTTGGTGGTGGTGGTGTGGATGTTTTTCCTTTCACGGGCCATTTTCTGGGTGATGTGGATGGGTATGGGATCCCCTGTTGATATGGATTCATTGGTTGTGAATTTTAAGACTGGGTGGTTACCTTGTTTATATCACGAATTGGGGTGGGATCCTTTGTTGATGTGAAACCATATAGGGGGACACGGGGCAGTGTCTCAGGGTTTTCTTTGGTTCCAGTACTTCGAGGGATCTCACTTATCCCTTTGTTGTTGTGACTTTACAAGAGAATCATGTGTGGATGTTGTAGTTGATGCTTGACTGTTTCCTTTCCCTTGACTTGTGCTTATGATTACTGGTTGCCCATTTAGGTGCAGAAACATATTTAAACATCAATACTGAACATAAAAACATGAATGGGACAATGGGTTTTTGGTTTGGTGTAAGATGTGACCTGGTCATGGTACTGTTTTTGTTTTTAGGTAGGCTAAAGAAAAAACTAATCTTGGGAGAGTTCTTGTTACCTATATATATATACATGTAGTTTTTGTGTTTCTTATTCGCACCCCACCCATGTAGAGCACTTAGTGCCGAACACCCCCATTTCATGGGGGATGGTGTTTTTCCCAACACTTCTATTAGGGGTTGGTTATTAGCTCCTTTCTTCTCCCATTCCCTGATATACCAAGTAACTTCGGGTAGGCTGTGATGGCTTAAAGTCCATTATTATCCCAAAAATCTTCAGGCAGGGCAGTGCGGTGGTTGGACCACATGTGTGCGGGCAGGTTGTTTTCCCAAGTGTCTTCGGGATGACGCCCATGTGTTTTCGGGCATGGTAGTGGATCTTCTAGCTGAGGTTTCTTCAGGTGTGGTGGTGTTTGTTCTGGCGTAGGTGTTTGTAGGGGTGGTTACGTGTGATAGTTGTGGCCCATGTGTTTGCGGGCGTGGTTTGGAAGTGGGACTGCAGTGTGGTTCTGTGCCAGGTGTGTGTGGGCAGGGTTTGGCAGTGGGACTGCGTTGAGGTTGTGTCCCAGGTGTGTGCGGGCGGGTGTGGCAGTGGGACTGTTATGAGAATGTAGGGATTTTTTTGATGCATTGGATGTCTTCAATAACCAGTCGGAATGTGGCGTGGGGTACCCAAACATCGATGTGCTCTTATAATATATATTACTTGCTTGCGTTATTTGGTGAGTGTGACCGGTGAGTGGGATGGATGAACTCCATGATAGCGTTGGTTGTCTGCTTCTCACAGTACTTTAGCACGTTCCCCCACATGTGCACGATAGTCTTTGGTTTTTCCCTACTGAGTGTACATGTATGCTCACCTTACGTATATAAAACTTCTTTCAGGTTTCTAAGAGGACTTTGATGATCGTGCAGGACCATACTAGCTCGGAACTTTGGGGCATATGTAGTTGTAGTTTTTATTTCTTTGGTACTTTAACCTTGTATTCACTTGGTACTTTGTGGATTTTACTTTTAGAACATGCATATGGGAATGGTTGTTTTGGTTGTTCTTTCACCTCTAGTTTTGGTGTTGTGGGATTTACTATCTTACCTCCCGATCATATAAAAACAAAAAGGGAAATGCCTTCCATTCGTTTGTGATTTCCATACCCTTGGTGCTAGTCGCCACTCCGGTCCCTATTGAAGGTGGGTTTCGGGGGTCATTATCTCTTCTTAAACTTAAAGAAAGAAGGGTGTGGCAATCTGCTGACCCTTCCCTACTTTTGGTGAAGGCAGGTCTTGACAGAATGGTATCAGAGGGAAGTTGAGAGACAGGATGGAGTATGGAGTTAGGCACAGTGAGTATTGTATGGAATGGTAGTGCAACAAGGTTGGGTGACCTTGGTGGGTGAATTAGGCCAGGAAAGACTGGCTAGGACATGAGATTTTAGGGCCCGCCGTGATCCGATGCAAGGACTCTAGACCGAACGAACGACCCGGTGAGGCCATGTTGATTGCATGGTAAAGGCCCTAGGAAAGGTACATGAATCATAATGACTAGTGTTCTCGAGTTTCATGGGTGTTTTGGGATTTGAAATCATAAAAATTATTAAGAATATTTTTAAGGACAGTATTCTGCACTACATGGGCATAGGCATTCCATGTTTACCTTGTAGCTATGGAACCTGGAAGGCGACCACATGTGTAACATGTGATCAAGGCCCTAGATACTACCTTGGCCGATCAGCAGAGAGCTGATCGAGAGGAGGAGGATGATCAGTGGTAGAGGACACATCAGGCCTTTCCAGCCGCAACAGCAGGGATAGCGAGCTCCCGCTCCTCCGAGGGCAGACGTAGCAGGAGGAAGCCGACCTCAGGGCGCTTCTCAGGGACCTCAACCGGGGCATGGTCGGGGAGGTGGCCGAAAGCTGAGGGGCAAATGAGCTGGGCTTGGACAGTTACACGCCATAGAGGCATCAGTTTCAGCAGGGATGGAGGTCGTTCGAGGTACGATCAATTTGTTTTGCAACCTTGCCTATGCCTTGTTTGATACCGGAGCTTCATACTCTTTTGTTTCACCAAGTCAAGCACGTGCTTTGGGTCTATATTTCGAGAGACTTCCAGTGCCCGTGTTTTTGAGAACGCCAGTCGGAGTACAGTCCCACTTGTTATATGTTTGTCGAGGATGCAGACTGACGATAGGGCCACATCAGTCAGTTAGGGATCTTTTTCTACTACAAATACAACCATATGATGTCATTCTAGTCATCAATTGGTTGTTCTCCATTTCTTCCATCATCGATTGCTTCTAAGGAAGGGTTGTGTTCTAAGACTTTGGAGACCGACATGTTACCTTCACCGGCGAGCGGAGCAGTCAGAAGGGCAGCAGGCGAGAGGAACCCCTCCTCTCCTTGATAGTTGAGCTGTCTGTAGAGTCAGTAGATGATGAAATGGTGGAGGTGCCAGAGATCGTCCGTGAGTTTATGGACGTCATTACTGAGGAGGTGATGAATCTACCCCCTCGATGTGATATCGAGTTCGTGATAGATCTACAGCCCGTTGCTCGTCCGATTTCAATGGTTCTTTACCAGATGGCACGTTCAGTGCTACAGGAGTTGCAGATTAAGATTGACAATCTGATGAAGATAGGTTACATTCGACCAAGCGCGTCACCATGGGGTGCTCCAGTCTTGTTTCCCAAGAAGGCAGATGGTGGTCTCAGGTTGTGTATAGACTACAGGAGGCTGAATCAGGTAATGTTCAAGAATCACTTCCCTCTACCAAGGATAGACGCCCTTTTTGACTATCTGAAAGGGGCAGGGTGGTTCTCAATGATCGACCTGTGGTCTAGGTATCACCAGTTGAGGGTAAAGGAGAGTGACATCTCAAAGACATCCTTCAGGTGCAGATATGGACACTGCGAGTTTATATTCATGCCTTTCGATGTTACGAATGCCCCGGCTGTGTTCATGGGGCTTATGAACTCCATCTTCTAGGAGTACCTGGATTAGTTCATAGTTGTGTTTATCGACGATATCCTGATCTATTAAAGATCATAGGAGGATCACGCGGATAACCTAAGGACGGTTTTGGAGGTTGTCTGATAGTACCAGCTCTATGGTAAGTTTTCAAAAAGTAAGTTCGAGACACGAGAAGTAAGCTTCCTCAGGTACGTGGTTTCCGAGCAGGGGGTAGCGATGGACCCATCAAAGGTTGAGGCATTTGTATCTTAGGAAGCACCCAAAAATGTGGAAGAGGTACATAGTTTCCTCGGGCTGGAGGGTTGCTATCGGAGGTTCGTACCCAACTTCTCCCGAGTTACGGCCCCTTTGACAGCCTTGACCAAGAAAGACCATGTTTTTGTGTGGAGTGAGTAGTGAGAGGCAGACTTCAGCTATCTGAAGGAGAAGTTGGTCAGTTCCCCAGTACTTAGATTACCAGAAGAAGGGGCGGCCTATGAGGTGTTCTGTGATGCTTCAGGATAGGGCCTGTGATGTGTGTTGATGTAGCGACAAGGGGTGATCTCTTACGGTTCTAGGAAGCTATGCCCTTATTAGCGAAATTATTCCACCAACGACCTGGAGCTTGCAGTGGTCATTTTTACGCTAAAGTTATGGCGGAATTACCTCATCGGAGAACGCTTTGTGGTCTTCACAGATCAGAAAATATTGAGTTATATCTTTTCCCAGCGGGACATAAACTTGCAGCAGCGAAGGTGGATGGAGTTCCTCCAGGATTACGACTTCGAGCTCTCCTACACTTCGGGTAAGGGAAATGTAGTGGTCGTTGCCTTGAGCAGGGGGACGCATAAGGATGCGGTCCGAGAGTCGGCAGATGCCTGGAAGGCGATGGAGGAGTGGGCGTCCATGAACCTGGATACAAGGATAGATACCGGTAGAGGTTGCATGTACCAGATGGTAGTGCAGTCGTCTCTGTTTCAGCAAGTGGAGGAGTCTCAATGGAGAGACCCAGAGTGTGAAGTGATGCGTGACCGAGTTGACCAGAGCAATGCTCCAGATGGATGGAAAGAGGACAGAAAAAACAGGATTCTTTTCCAGGGGAAGATGTTTGTTCCAGAGGCAATGCACGGCAAGGTTCTCAGTGAGTTCCAAAACATACCCCTAGCAGCACACCCGAGAGTTTCCATGATGTACCAGGGATTGAAGAGACAATTTTGGTGGCCCAGAGTGAAGCGAGCAATGGCAGAGTTTGTTGCCAAGATCTTAGTGTGACAGCAACTGAAGGCTGAACACCATGTTCCAGACGGCCTGTAACACCCCAAGCTTCAATGGTACACTCTTCTTTGTATAATAGAGCAGTGTGTGTTGTACTCAACATCGAGTTCTAACACACAGCGAACAATAAAATTAGTAGTTATGAATAGTAATACCCAAGTTTTGAAATTATATAAATTTTATATTTCAAAATGGATATCATTTTTGGATTCGGAATATCGAAATTAGCCTATGATGATTTTTTGGTATTTTTCTGAGAACTTCCAATTTTTGATGAATAGTGAAAAATACTTAAAAACATCTTTTTAAAAAAAAATAATTTATAGTGATATAACATAAAATAGAGTGGTTATAAAGTGTAATTAGAATACATTTTTACAATTTTATCCAATGGTGGTCATTAGAATTAATTTCACTTTGAAATTGGATAGAAACAATTGTCAATCTTTTGATTGATATTCTTTCTTAAAAACACGCTATTTGTTGTAACAGTGGGAATTAATTATTAAATTAATTAATTCAACTTATATGTTTTGAATTTTCTAAAATAAACATCATTTTTAATTAGTAATATCAAATATATCTTACGGTTAATTTTTGGTGTTGTTCTGAAAAACTTAGATTTTTGATGAATAGTGAATCAACTAAGTGGTAGTAAAAAAACTGATTTTTCGTTTAAATGAAATTTTACCACCTCTGTGATTTGAATTTCCAAAATCTGACATACATCATTTACATTAAGAAGTTAAATTTTCTTCAATGGGATTAAAATAATTTTTGGTGAATAGTAATTTTTAAGTTCTAGTAATTACGATTAAAGGTAATTAGAGTATCTTAAGGTAAAAATTATGTTATAATAATATGAAATTACCTTTACACATGTCCTACCCTTATTGGGTGAGTCATGGCCGACCAAGACAATCCATGGGTCAACATGGGGACCCCATGGAGCCACTTGGTTATGAAAATGACATTAATAACATTTTATTTAAAATTAAAATAAAATTCTCAGAAACATGTGTTGTTTTACTAAAACAATTATTACATGGGGTTATATAAGTTAAAATTTCGACTATAAATATTCTTTGGAAAGAAAAAAATATTTCCTAAATCATGGTAATTTGTTTATAATTTTGAGGAATTAAATAAATAAATTTATTTATCACACCATGATGATGTAATGATTACCTCATTAATGAACTTTTTAAACAAAATGAAATGATAATGTATAATATAAGACATAAACTTGTCAAAGACCTATTTTATGTGTATATTTCGAACCCTTATCACCTTATCCTCGTAATATATATTTTTGGGACATCTAAACTACGAAAATCATTTCATAATAATGTAATATTTCATGACTTTCCAAGAGTGCCCCTCCTCTCCTCTTATAAAAGGCCCCCACCTCTACCACCATATTCACACCATCAAAGCCAATTGGCTTGGCCAACCTCTTCCCAAATACTCTCTCAACTTCCCTCTCTTAATCCTAGAATCCTAACGTTGGCCATAATTCTTCCCAATGATGCCTTTTGCTCAAATCAAATAGAGTTACCCGATTTTAAGGTAATGTCTTCTCTTATGTTATTTTGTTTTATTTTGCTTCCCCAACCCCTTAAACTCTTTTATTCCATTATTTTGTAAAAACAAAAGTATCTTCAATATACTATTATGTTGTTATGAGAAGGATTTGATTTACACTTACACACACCTTCGTCTAATGGTAAAAGAACATACTGTTTCTATGGTTGGCAAATTTATGCCTCACGAAACGATGATTGTTCAATATTCTTTTAACTCCTCTCATGGTGGCCATTAATATGTCACTATATTGATATATGATATATATATTATGTTTATGTTTCCCTTATTATTCTTTATTTTTCATTTATGGCATACCTTTATTTTTACCATTATGGGTAAACACGATAATTTCATTTTAGGATGTGCGGACTATCGTCCCCTTAATGTGATTTGAATCGTTAATGCCATATGTGGGATGTATAAATGATGGATTAAAAGATATTATATATGATATTATACTGGAATTATAATATACCTTTATATCATTATGATTTCATTCCATTAAATACAAAATATAAATGAAATTAGCGTTCATGCGTACGTATGGCTTACCGTCTCCAAGAACGGTGTATTTCATTTCTTACCTCTGAATGTTACATAATATTATGAATGAGTGTATATACTGGATATATATTATATATATGATATAAACATCATAAATATAATTCTGTATAAAATGAATATTCTACCACATAAACAACTTGTAATTATAAGAAGTTTATTGTTGACTCAAGTAACAAAGATCGACAAAACGACAGTTATTAACTTAAATGACTACATAATTTTTGTAACATTTTAATAAGAGATATAAAAGGGATAATGAACATGAAAAATATTATTAATAAAGTAGATATTAACTCTAGTTTATTATTTAGGAGAATAAAGAATAGTTGAGTGATGTCGGACACGAGGTAAGGGACTTCGTCTCAATCTCCTTTCATTGAGGCATATTTTGTTTTATACACAACTTTATTTTATACGGTGGATAAACCCCTTTGAATTTTACTTTTATTCATAAGGAATATTTTTATACGAAGCGTTTTTACTATACAAAAAAAGGAATGTTTTTCCTTACATATGCAGCGACAACGAATTATCTGCCGCTGTGACCATTATTTGAGTTTCGGCTTCCTCTACAAGCCATAACTTTTTTTAAATGATAAATAAATACCAAGTTTTAATTTTATATTTTTTTGGTATTGAAAATGGTTTTGACATTTTTTTATTATATCAATGTGTTGTATTGATATCTTGTGATTGAAATTTGGAAATGATATGTTTCCTTTATGCATGTTTTATGTGATACGATTATGTTATGGTTTATGATATGTTTAAACTTGTTCAAATGAGGAATGCATTGGACTTAATAAGTGACGGGTGAAGCCCACTATAGCTCCTCGATGCATCGGAAGGTCTCATGAGAAAAACCAGTGTCCTGGCATGAGATCTTGACAAAATATTATTTGTAGTCTTGGCATGAGGCCTTGGCTATGTGGTTATGATAGTCTAGAATTATGAATTCCATCATTATGATAGTGGTTATTGATAATGCATGTGATTATTCGACCAGTAGAATATCCATGTGAATAAGTAAATGGCATTATTTCATTTTATTTTTCCATATTATGTTGAATTTCATGTTTAAAAGGCTTTTGTTTAGTTATACATTGACTTAAATGTTTATATTTATTTATAAAAGATTTCGCTATATTTTTATCCTTACTGTGCATCTGAACTCACCCCTTTCAATGTTTTAATTTTTCCAGGATGTGAAGAAGTATTTTATGAATAACCTAAAGGGATAATTTGAGGGGATATGAAGACAAGATTTTGTAGTAGTTTTTTATTACTTTATGATGTAATGTAAAACTTATGAATGTATCTAGTGTTTCAAGGCTACTAAACTAATCGGTCTTTCGAGACTTGATCTTTGTGATCATGCCAATGTTACGCAATAATTCACCGACTCTGGGTAACTGGGGTTGGGGACTTACAGTTGGTATCAGAGGCAGTTTAGTACTAACCTTGGAAGATAGATTTAGATACACTCAGATTAGAGCACATAGACCTAAGATAAAATTTGAGGATTAGTATAGAATAACTTCCTTGAATTTTGGTATTATAGAGATTTTTTGAGTTTTCTGAGCAATACATCCATGTCTAGATACGAGCAGGTAGAGGTGGCTCTGGCATAGATATACATAGGGGTAAAACCTGAAAACACCGCTTTGAGCTAGACTCGAATTGGAACTGGTGCACGACAATGAGCTTTGCTGAACTATTGGTTACGACACTCTCGGGGGATATGCGTATGATAATTCTCATTTTCTTTACAAACCATTATGAAGGGTTTATGAGTATAAACTTCCTAAAAAAAACATTTTTATGATTATGGATTATATCCATAAATAGTTCAATTTATGTTATGTGTTTTGCAAGTTTGTTATTATGTATTTCGATTCATAAACTAATCTAGTTTATACCATTGATTAGTAGTGGCGCCTAGTGGAAGTAATGGAAACTGTATCAATGCACGCACTCCATGTAGGGATTTCCATTCTGTTCATGATAATTATAGTGGAGCTAGTGATACAACTGGTGCTGATCACCTTATCACCATACTGGGACAAGTCACTCACATTATGAATATTAACCTTACTCGTATGGAGCACCCTGATCCGCAATGTAGAGGATCAATGTTAGATCATTTCATGAGGAAACAACAGCCAACATTTAGTGGGGGTAAAAATCCATTAGTAGCTGAGTAATGGATAAAATCCTTAGAGAAAATATTCCATGCCTTGGGGAGTAGAGAAAGGGAGAAGGTTGTCATGGTAGTTTACCACCTCACTAGAGATGACAATCAATGGTAGACATTGATTCAAAATTCAAAGGAAGATGAAGAAGTAAAAAGTATTTAATAGAGAGAGTTCAAAGGGATTATCATAGAAAAATACATTCCTCGTGACCATCGAGCAGATATGGAAAGGCAGTTTCTAAGTCTGATACAAAAGGAGGATGAAAATGTCACAAAGTATGAGGCTAACATTACAAGGTTAGCAAGGTATGCATCAGATTATATACGTAACCCAAGAATTATGATTGATTGTTTCTTTGATTGGATAAAACCATCTCTCTATAGAGCTTTAGTATCACAATCTTTCTCGACATACGATGACATAGTCTCGTGTTCTATGAAGATAGAAAAGGAATTTTCTAAATCTTATGACAATAAAGTAAACCGAGAGAAGAAGAGAACGGTGGAACAAGAGGCAGATAAAAGGTAAAAAGGTAAATAAGGATTTTCCATTGGGTGTTAATTGTGGGAAGATTCATCCCGGTACTTTCCGGAATGGAATGGGAGTTTGTTATAAATGTGGAGAAAAAGGTCACCAGGCTCGTGATTTCAAGGGAAAGAAAGAGGCTATCAATGTTGAATGCTAAAATTGTAAGGAAATGGGGCATTATGAAAATGAATGTCCAAAGAGTTAGTGAAAATTAACTTATAAAATTCCAAGGAATCAAGGAAAATATTATGTTGTAACTGCAGTTGAAGTGGAATAATTAATGTATTGGTGATTTTGGGCTCAAGGATTATATTCTGGTTATAAGAATAATGTGATATATAAAAGGATTTTATTGTAGTACTTGTTTTTTTCTTTATGGTTTTAATATGATGAAGGTAATCATATTTTTGTATGTGACAATAAGAGAAACTTTACTTGGTTTGAGGAATCTGATGATACAATTGATTTTGGAATTTAGAGACCTTTTAGAGAAATTCTGGACTGAGGTATTTTGGATAGCTATAATGGGTGGAATTTATAAAGTTTAACATTGGATAGTATTGTTTAAGGTTAAAACCTTTCTGATGATTATTTTTGGAATATTATAATACTATTGTTTTAGGAAAAGGACAACCTATAGGTCGGGGGGATAACCCGTCGCATCGGACAAAGCTGCAGGAATCGAACCCACAACAATAGTGTGACATGCCTTTATTACCTACCACTAGCCTACATGAAGTCCCTAGTTATTACAAAATAGGTTTCCTAATCTAAATGGTATGTGAACCTTGTACGATTAGGATAAATATAATATTTTTGAGTTCTATTACCTTTTGGAGTGAAAGATGGGTTTGTGGTAAAAATGTATTAAATAATGAAAGTCTACATGACAAGTAAGTATATTTCCTTACGTTCATAGTAAATCTCCTAAATAAATTCCTCAAATTTATGAAAGGTAACTTAAAACAAAAATGTTGTCAGTTAACTTTTCCAATTGGGGAATCAATGACTGTTTAACCAATCATAAGTTTGTGATTTTCATGTAGTTAACTTTCTCCTAATCCTGTTTTCTACAACACTCTATTAGACCTTGATGGATTGTTTCTCCTCCATATCCATATTTTCATTGAATACTAGTATGGTCTATCTCGGGTAAAATTTGTACATCTCTTTCTTTCTTTTAAAGTTATATTTCAATTAACCCTATTTCTGATGTGGGTTTTCTACAAAGGTATTATCTATTTTCAACCAGTTATTTTCAATGAAATTTTTTAAATTGCGAGAATGAAATTTATTAAAGGAGCAGAGAATGTAACACCCCAGGCTTCCATGGTACGCTCCTCTTTCAATAATAGAGCAGCGTGTGTTGTACTCAACCTCGAGTTCTGTCACACCGCGACCAATAAAAGTAGCATTTATGAATAGTAATACCAACTTTATGAAATTATATAATTTTATATTTCAAAATGGACTTCATTTTTCGATTCAGAATATCGAAATTTTCTTGTGTTGAATTTTTGGTATTTTTCTGAGAACTTCCCATTTTTGATGAATAGTGAAAATACTTAAAAACAACTTTTTTAATAAAAATAATTTATAGTGATAAAATATAAAACTGAGTGGTTATAATGTTTAATTAGAATAAATTTTTCCCATTTTATCCAATGGTGGTCATTATAATTAATTTCACTTTGAAATTGGACATAAACAATTGTCAATCTTTTGATTGATATCCTTTCTTAAAAACATGCTATTTGTTGTGACTACGGGAATTAATTATTAAATTAATTAATTCAACTTATATGTTTTGAATTTTGTAAAATAGGCATCATTTTTGAATTAGGAATATCAAATACATCTAGGGTTAAATTTTGGTGTTATTCTGAAAAACTTCGATTTTTGATTAATAGTGAAACCACTAAGTGGTAGTAAAAAAAACAGATTTTTCATTTAAATGAAGTTTTACCACCTCTGTTATTTGAATTTCCAAAATTTGACATACATCATTGTCATTAAGAAGTAAAATGTGGTTTAATGTGATTAAAATAATTTTTGATGAATAATAACTTTTATGTTCTATTAATCGCGATTAAAGGTAATTAAAGTAACTTAAGGTAAAAATAATGTTATAATAATATGAAATTACCTTTACACTTGTCGTACCCTTACTGGGTGAGTCCTGGCCGACCAAGAAAATACATGGGTCAACTTGGGGACCCCATGGATCCACTTGGGTCAGAAAATGACATTAATAACTTTTTATTTAAAGTAAAAATAAAATTGTCACAAACATGTGTTGTTTTACTAAAACAATTATTACATGAGGTTATATAAGATAAATTTTCGACTTTAAATATTTATTGGAAGGATAAAAATATTTCCTACATCATGTTTATTTTTTATAATTTTTAGGAATTAAATAAATAAATTTATTTATCACACCATGATGATGCAGCGATTACCTCATTAATGATCTTTTTAACTAAAATGAAAAGATTATGTAAAATCTAAGAATTACAATTGTCAAAGACCTATTGGATGGGTATATTGAGAACCCTTATCACCTTTTCCTCGAAAAATATAATTTTGGGACCTCTAAAATCCGAAAAGCATTTCATAATAATGTAATATTTCATGACTATCCATGAGTACCCCTCCTCTCCTCTTATAAAAGGCCTCCACCTCTACCACCTTATTCACACCATCAAAGCCATTTGGCTCGGCCATCCTCTCCCCAAATACTCTCTCAACTTCCCTCTCTTACTCCTAGAAGCCTCACTTTGGGCAGAATTCTTCCCAAGGAAGCCTTTGGCTCAAATCAAAAAGAGTTACCCGATTTTAAGGTAATGTCTTCTCTTATGTTATTTTGTTTTATTTTTATTTTCCAACAACTTAAACTCTTTTATTCCTTTATTTTGTAACAAAACCAGTATCTTCAATATACTAGGATTTTTTTATGAGTAGGATTTGATTTACACTTACACACACCTTCGTCTAATGGTTAAAGAACATACTGTTTCTGTGGTTGGCGAATATCTGCCTCACGAAACAATGATTGTTCAATCTTCTTTTAACGCCTCTCATGGTGGCCATAAGATGTCACTATATTTATATATGATATATATATATATTATATTTATGTTTCCATTATGCTTCTGTATTTCTCATTTATGGCATACCTTTATGATTTCCATTATGGCTAAACGCGATAATTTCATTTTAGGATGTGCGGACTACCGCCCCCTAAAAGTGATTTGAATCGTTAATGCCATATGTGGGATGTATAAAGGATGGAGTAAATGATATTATATATGATATTGTACGGGAATTATAATATAACTTTATATTTTTATTATTTCATTCCATTAAATACGAAATATAAATGAAAGTAGCGTTCATGCATACGTACAGCTTACCGTCTCCATGAACGGTGTGTTTCATTTCTTACCTATGAATGTTAAGTAATATTATGAATGAATGTATATACTGGATATATATGATATATATGATATCTACATGATGAATATAATTGTGTAGATAATAGATATTCTACCACATAAACAACTTGTAATTATAAGAAATTTATTGTTGACTCAAGTACCAAAGATCGACAAAACGACCGTTATTAACTTAAATGACAACATAATTTTCGTAAAATTGTAATAGGAGATATAAAAGGGATAATGAACTTGAAAAACGTTCTTAAGAAAGTAGATATTAACTCTAGTTTATTATTCAGGAGATTAAAGAACGATTGAGTGAATTCGGACACGAGGTAAGGGACTTTTTCTCAATCTCCTTTCATTAAGGCATATTTTGTTTTATACACAACTTTTTTTATATGGTGTATAAACCCATTTGACTTTTACTTTTATTCAAAAAAAATCTTTTTATACGAATCGTTTTTACTAAATGAAAAAACGAATGTTTTTTCTTACGCATGCGGCGACAACGAATTCTCTGCCGCCGTTACCATTATTTGAGTTTCGACTTCCTCTAAAAGACATAACTTTTTTTTAATGAAAAATAAATACCAAGTATTAATTTTATTTTATTTTGGAATTTAAAATGGTTTTGATAGTGTTTTTATTATATCAATGTGTTGTATTGATATCTTGTCATTGAAATGTGAAAATTGTATGTTTCCTTTATGCATGTTTTCTGTGATACGATTATGTTATGGTTTATGATATGTTTAAACCTGTTCATATGAGGATTGCATTGGACATAATAAGTGACGGGTGGAGCCCGCTATTGCTCCTCGATGCATCGGCATGTCTCATGAGACAAACTAGTGTCTTGACACGAGGCCTTGAAAAAATCTTATTTGATGTCATGGCATGAGGCCTTGGATACGTGGATATGATAGTCTGGCATTATTCATTCCATCATTATGAAAGTGGTTATTGATATTACATGTGATTATTCTACCAGTAGAATATCCATGTTAATAATGAAATTGCATTATTTCAATTTATTTTTCCATATTATGCTGAAGTTCATGTTTAAAAGGATTTTGTTTTGTTATACATTACCTTGAATGTTTAGGTTTATTTATGAAAGATTTCGCTATATTTTTATCCTTACTGAGAATCTGAGCTCACCCCTTTCAATGTTTTAATTTTTCCAGGATGTGAATAAGTATTTTATGAATTACCTGAAGGGATAATATGAGGGGATATGAAGAAAAGATGTTGTTGTAGTTTTTTATTACTTTTTTGATGTAATGTAAAACTTATGTAAGTATCTAGTGTTTCAAGGCTACTAAACTAATCGGTCTTTCGAAACATGATTTTTGTGATCATGCCAATGTTATGAAATAATGCACTGACTCTGGGGAACTGGGGTTGGGGAGTTACACGGCCTAATGCAGTCTCTAGATGTCCCCGAGTAGAAGTGGGACGACATCTTGATGGATTTTGTCACGGGACCACCCAAGGTCCAAGGGGGATGTGACGCCATCTGGGTAGTAGTGGACCGGTTGATGAAATTGGCTCACTTTCTGGCGATCAAGGAGTCGAGTATAGTTGATGCATTGGCATGAAAGTATATGGATGCGGTGGTGTGGTTGAATTGAGTTTCGAGGTATATAGTCTCGGATAGGGATGCAGGGTTTACCTCGCGAGTCTGGAGAGGATTTCTGCATGCTTTTGGCTCCCAGCTGCGTCTTAGCACTGCTTTCCATTCCCAGAGAGATGGACAGATAGAGTGCACCATCCAGACCATGGAGGATACGCTACGGGCATGTTTTCTAGACTCTGGAAGATCGTGGGTGCGATACTTGCCTCTCTTAGAGTTCTCCTACGACAATAGCTATCACTATACCATTGGTATTTCCCCATTTGAATCCTAGTACGGGAGACCATGCTGCTCACTTGTGTTTTGGACCGAAGTAGGAGAGGCAGGCATCCTTGGCCCGGAGGTGGTGTAGAGCACGATAGAGAAGGTTCAACTCATACGAGAATGGATGAAGGCTGCCCAGGACCGGCAGAAGTCATATGCTGATAACTGGAGGAGGCCCTTGGAGTTTGAGGTTGGAGACCACATGTTCTTGAAGTTCTCCCCTCGGTGTGGAAAAAGGAGGTTCGACAATGGGAGTATGCTTTATCCCAGGTTCATCGGACCCTTCAAAGTGTTGTGGTGGGTCAGTAAGGTGGATTATCATCTAGCGGTGCCACCGCCGCTACTGAGGATACATGATGTCTTCCATTTTTCCTATCTCCATCGGTATCTTCACAATGATTCAAAAGTCCTCAGCTGTGGAGAGATGGAAATCATGGACGACGTTACCATTGTGGAGAGACCAGTGATGATCGAGGATCGCAAGGAGAAGGTGCTTCGTGGGTGAACCATCCCCCTGGTTTGTGTGTTGTGGAGACATGGTGGGATTTAGGAGAGTATGTGGGAAAGGGAAGCACAGATGCATGCCCAGTACCCAGAGTATTTCTGAGTTTTGTACTGTTCGATGTATACCTGTTGTGGTAGGACATTTTACCTTGTGGCTATGAAATACAGGTTTTCTTTCCTCTGAATGTGTGTGAAAAGTCCTGGCTATGGGGAGGGGAGGAGCCGACCTCTAATCAAGATGATTAAGTTGGATGCGATTAAACCTATGCGGGCGAGTCAGTGCCACCAAAAGCGGATTGTATATTTACATGGGGAAGGAGACTCCCCAACCCACATGGTTGGGAAGTTTGACATGGTATGTTTCTTGGTTCTTGACAAGGAGGTGTTCTTAGTTGACAATGAGGTTCACACTTGAGAGGTAACTTTCGAGGTGATGGTTTGGACCCGTTCTTTCATTCTGGGTTGTTTAAATTCTCGAGGGCGAGAATAGATTGAGATGTATCTGATGTGATGACCCAGACTCTCAGGGTTTTTTCCTTTGCCAAAAATCCAGATCCTAAAGGGGTAGCGTCTCGGTGTGAGGCCGATCAGCACGACCGATCGGTGAGACCAATCGGTGAAACCTATCAGCGAGACCGATCGACACAACTAATCGGTGAGACCAACCGGCCGATCGGTGAGACTGGTCGGTGTCACCCTGCTTTATCCGGGTTTTTTTCCAGTGACGCCTCTCTTTTGCGCAAATTGGGTTTTAGACACTATTTTGACCCCTTAAAAGCATAGTAACTCCCATAAATGTCATTTAATTTAAATATATAATGGATTAACCTGGTGTGTGCGTCGGTTTAAACCACTCGACCCTTTAATGGCATGTGGGGCCACGTGGTCAACCCACGATCCCGCTACTTATGCGGTTTTGTGTTCTTATCTCAAACTTCCCCTGCCTTTATAAACAAAAATGGTACTCCTAGGTTTATTTTCTCGATCAACCTATGCCAGAAGTACCCTTCATTCAGACGAGCAGCTTTTCATTCAGACGAGCCGCATCGCTATCCATGGAGTTCCATGCCCAGGCTTAGCGTCGATCGTTGATTAACAAGTAGGGAATTTCTCCTTCATCTCTCCCTTTTGTGTATCATGCAGGGTGGGAATTCTTAAGATTTTGTAGAATTGGATTAACCAAACCTTAATGAAGATAATGAATGGACTCTAAGGAATGAAGGGGGGGATGTGATCGATGATGCTGCTTTGTTTTATGATCCTTTTTTCGGAATTGTGCGGGCATAGGCCTACTGAAAAATCATGTACATTTTTGGTCTTTGTCTATGCACTAATGAACCCCTCATGATGTTTTAAATGGATTTTCTATAGTTGTGAACCTCTTCTGTGTGAGATTCGGTTAATCACGTATATCTGACTAAATAAATTGAGTCACCAGGATCAATCCTTTCTATGATAACCCCGGTTAAATCACACGAAATTTAAATCATGGAGTGCATTAAATATTATAAATCTGGAAATACCGGTGTGGGATTGATTTGTGTTGGTGGTGGTGGTGAGGTTGTTTTTCCTTTAACGTTTTATTTGATGGGTGATGTGGATGGGGATGGGATACCATGTTGATATGGATTCTGTGGTTGTGAATTTTAAGACCGGGTGGTTACCTTGTTTATATCACGAATTGGGGTGGGATCCTCTATTGATGAGAAACCATTTGGGGGCACATGGCAGTGTCTTGGGGTTCTCTTTGGTTCCAGTACTTCGAGGGATATCACTTATCCATTTGTTGTTGTGACTTTACAAGAGAACTGGGTGTGGATATTGTAGATGATGCTTGACTATTTTCTTTCCCTTGACCTGTGCTTATGTTTACTAGTTTCCCAAGTAGGTGTAGAGACTTATTTAAACATCATTAATGAACATGAAAACAAGGATGGGACAATGGGTTTTTGGTTTGCTGTAAGTTTTGACATGGTCATGGTACTATTTTTGTTCATTAGTCCGGCTGAAGAAAAACATAAACTTGGGAGAGTGCTTGTTACCTATAAATATATACTTGTAGTTTTTGTGTTTCTTATTTGGGCCCCACCCAAGTTGAGCACTTAGTGCCGAACACCCCCATTTAATGGTGGAGGGTGTTTTTCCCAAACACTTATATTAGTGGCTGGTATTATCTCCTTTCTTCTCCCTTTCCCGGATAGCCCAAGTATCTTCGGGCAGGCTATGTTGGCCTGAAGTCCATTATTAGCCCAAAACACTTCGGGCAGGGCAGTGTGGTGGTTGGATCAGGTGTGTGCGGTCATGTGGTTTTCCCAAGTGTCTTCGTGATGAGGCCTAGGTGTTTCCGAGCGTGGCAGTGGATCTTCTAGCCTAGGTGTCTTCGGGCGTAGTGGTGGGTTTTCTAAACTAGGTGTTTGCAGGCGTGGTTACGTGTGACAGTTGTGGCCCAGGTGTTTGCGGGCGGGGTTTGGTAGTGGTACTACGGTGAGGTTCTAGCCCAGGTGTGTGCGGACGGGGTTTGGCAGTGGTACTACGGTGAGGTTGTGGCCCAGGTGTGTGCGGGAGGGTGTGGTAGTGGGACTGCAGTGAGAATGGTGGGATTGGTTTGATGCGTAGGATGTCTTCAATAACTAGTGGGAAAGTGGTGCGGGGTACCCAAACATCGATGTGATCTTATTATATATATTACTTGATTGTGTTATTTGGTGAGTGTGGCCAGTGAGTGGGATTGATGAACTCATTGATAGTGTTGGTTGTTTACTTCTCACGAGACTTTAGCACATTCCCCCACTTGTGCACAAGAGACTTTGGTTTTTCCCTACTGAGTGTACTTGTATTCTCACCCTACGTATATAATACTACTTTCATGTTTCCATGAGGACTTTGGGGATCGTGCGGGATCATACTAGCTCATACCTTTGGGGAAGATGTAGTTGCTGATTTTCTTTCTTTGGTAATTTACCCTTGTAGTCACTTTGTACTTTGTGGATTTTACTTTTGGAACATGCATATGGGAATGGTTGCTTTGGTTTTTCTTGCACTTCTAGTATAGGTGTTGTGATATTTACCATCTTATCTCCTGATCATATAAAAACAAAACGGGTAATTCCTTCCATTCGTGTGTGATTTCCATACCCTTGGTGCTAGTCGCCACTCTGGGACCTATTGAAGGCGGGTTTCGGGGGTCATTATCTCTTCGTCAAACATAAAGAAAGAAGGGCGTGGTGATCTGCGGACCCTTCCCTCCTTTTGGTGAAGGTGGGTCGTGACACAAATATTCATATATTTATATATAATGCTAAATATAGTAAATTATTCTATTTCACGATTCTTAAAAAAATTAAATATTTTAAATAAATGAAAAAATATTACGCTAAATTATTATTTCCCAAAAGTATTAAGAAGTTATCCATTTTTAGCATAATTATATATATTTTTTAAATTAACTGTTTTATTAAAATCATCATTTATTCCAAAAATAATTTTTTTTAATTATAACTGATTTAATGTTACATTGAAAAATTAATTTAGGTCTCATTAAAGTATTGTATAATCATAATAAAATAAAATAGAAATCTATAAATGTAATTTTTTTAAAAAAATTTCTTTAGAACATTATAATAATTATATAATTATAAATAAACTTTTATATTTTACAAAAAAAATCACAAACTCAATTTATCATTTTTAATCCATTTAATTAATTATTCAATGTTTAGAATATATCATCGTTTCAGTTATAAGATTCTTAAATTTTTTATGCATTTATCGGTGATGTTACTATTATAAGGGTCACATTACTATTTCTAATGGTCACAATACTTTTTCTAAAACTCGTATTAATATTTAATATTATTTCATAGTTTATTTAAGCTCAGTGTTGAATTCAATGTAAGATGTCATGTAAATTGAATAACCTTTAGAAGATTCATACCATAAATCATTGGGGATTAAATTCTTCCAATCTTTTTAATTTTTATCCAAATTTGTTTTCATGATTATTCCTTTATAAATAAATTATAGTGGTTCATCTTCATTACATCCTTAGGTTCCCACATTTCATCATTCATTATATGGTTTCTCCATAGTACTTTTACAATTTATGTTTTTTTGTTTCTTAATACTTTTTCTCTAGTTTTAAGAATTTTGGTAGGCTATTCAAAGTAAGAAAAATTGGGTTTCAATTATATTTATTAATATGTGAGTACATGTATTGGGTGTCAGGTGCCGGTTATATTTCATAATATGGTGGTTTCTTGTATTGGAAATCCACATCCCCAATTCATTAAAAAATACTAGTGGTTTGATGTACATGGGTCATAGTTTCTGGTTCTTATGAAACCACATGAAACCCTTCTATGTAGATAATTTCATAAAGCCATGATCTCCCACGTGAAATTAAAAATCTATTCTCTTATTTTTAGCATAATTATTTATCATAATTCAAGCTACATTAATATAACCCAAACAATCATTACCTTTGACATTTTCAAATGAATATGTTATCGGGCAATATGTTTTCACTCCCCAACATCATCCCAATTAGATGGACAATGACATATCCCTCCACATAATGCATCATATTGTTCGATTTGAATACAAGGATATAAAATATTATTTTAGAAAAAATATACCATATATTAATACTGATCCTACATTCCTTGAATGTCAAGTGTCAATGTTCTCAAGAAGGCTCCCAATGTTGGATAATACTTTCAGAATATCAATCAATTAGATGGCGATAAAAAGTACTCAATTGATGTTGTGATTCCAAATAATTATGAAAGCTCTTCCAATAAATATACCCTTGATAATTTCACCCCACTTCTGTAAAGTAATTTATATATGTTTCAATACTCTTCTATGAGTGGTATTTTATCTTTCACTTGTTTAAAAACAAGACATATTCACATATAATCAGCAATTTTCCCCTTTATATTATCCTGCCAAAAATATTCCATCAAAAATCCATACATCTTTGTAATATGAGGGTCTATAGAAAAAACTGAGCTATGAGAATCATCTAATATCTCTTGTTTGGGATCATATATTGATGGAACACATAAAATATTTCCAAATTTCAACATTACATCCTAATACATGAAGTCTTCCAATATCCCTTCCTTATCAGATTTAAATTTCATTTCAAAATTCTCATCATCTAATTGAGAACTCTTTATCTTCTCTAGTAAATATGGTTTTGTAATAATTTGATAAAAATTTATTTTTGCTCTTCTTTACTAATTCCCTTATCTATTTTTACATAATATAATACTCAAATGACATATCTTAATCTTAATTTAGGTCATAAGTCCTTGATTTTTCCTACATTACACATATGATACCTTATTTTCTATTCTATGGTGTTAGTTCATTTAGAAATCATACCCATTTAGTAATATAAGTCGTCATCCATGACTCCCATTATGTTTTATTTTGTGTAAAATTTGCATTTCAAAGGATTTTGATATGTATTTATCTTTCATATTTAAACATAAAGATTGTGTCACCATATCATTAGAGAAAAAATTATTGCTACATTCTCAAAATCATTAATTGGATAATTTTATTCCTGAATCTTCAAAAACTGTGGTATGTGTATAATAAAATTATCTTAATTCAAAAAGACACAAACTATTCATTTCATTGATGCATTATTTTATATTACTAGATTATCATTTCGTAATAGAAGATTCATTATAAAATAATTGAATAATATTCTCCTCAACTCTTAAAAAGAATATTCATATTCTTGTGTTCATATAAACATATCCCCTTTTCATGTGAGAATGGTTAACAAGTCATCCAATGTAGGAAAATGCAGAATGAAATGCACATAGTAAACTTCTAATCCAATGAAACTACATACCTTGGTTTTGTTCATTGGTGTAGGCCATTCATGGATTTCATTTTTCCTTCAAAGATAAACTAATTTAACATCCTCGGAAACAATATGGCCAAGAAAATAAATTAATGGAAGTTGGAACTCTGACTTCATAAATTTATCATAGAACACTTTCCTTATGATAGTTTCAAGAATGACCGTTATGTTATTCTCATGGTGATTATTTCATTTATAATACATGATAATATCATCAATGAATACTACTATAGAATCATTATGATATTCCTAGATTACTTTATTCATTAGATCCCTAAAAATAGTGGGTTAATTAGTCAATCCAAATGGCATTACTGTAAACTCATAATGTCCTTACCTCATCTGAAAAGTTTACTTCAGAATATCTTCCTTTTTTAGTTGTAGGTGATGATACCCATAAAAAAGACCAATATTATAAAATATTGATAACCATAATATTATTTCACTAATCCATAAAATTGAGGAAGATGATATATGTTCTTTATTTTAAAAGCATTAATTTCTCCATAGTTAGTTCATATCCCAAAGGATTCATCATTCTTCTTAACAAAGAGAAAATGGGCTCCCAATGGAGAAAACATATGGTGAATAAATCCATTATTACTCAAATACTTTAGTGGTTTCTGTAACTACACTAATTACATAGTGGATATTATATGTTTAATCATTGATATTTGTCCTACATTATAGATTCAATCAATGGTAAAGTCAGCATATTACTATGGGAGGTGTCTAGGTGATTCCTCAAGAAATACATAAATTTATTTCTATAAAATTAGTATATCATCAATTTTTATATTGAATTTATCATACCATGATGATTTTTTCTCTTCCTCACTATTATTTTCATCAATAGATCTTATTGGGTGGATCTAGATAAGAATCAAATTATGTGGTTTAGCCTCTAAAGACAATAGATTCTTCATCTTCCTCACAAATCATAATTTCCATATTGTTGAAAAAAAATACTCTTCATATTTTTAAATAAAGTACTGTATGAGGATTATATCAAAGTTAACCATATGTATGATAATAAGGATAGAAAATAAAGAATGAGTATATTACAAAATTGATATTTCCTGACACATTCTTATTGCAATGCGACTTCCCTTATAGGTATTAACTAATAACTCTCTTAATAAATAAAATTAAAATAAAAAATATTATTTTAAAATTGGTAGATATAAAAGGTTTGGATTATCTAAAATCAAATAAATAATATGAAAAATTATAATATTTGATATTGTACCTTCCACCATATCATTGGGTACACCTATTTCACTAATAATTATTACATAATCTTGTTCATCTCAGTTTGTATTCTTCTATAGTAGATTCCCTATATTCTTGGGCCACTAATTTGAATAATTACACATATGATTATAGAGAAATAATTTAATATAATTGATGTTTTTATTACCCTTTAATTAATTATGATGATGTGATTTTTATCAATAATTAAAAAAATCTCATTCCTTTCAATCATTTCAACGGAAGATTATTTTCACAGTTTTTCATAATGGAAATTTTTTATTACCCTCTTTTTCTTTGACACTTCACCTTATCATGCATAAAATAATACATATTATTCTCTTTATTTCTCTTAAATGTTAATTATCTTGAAAATTCTTTCTCCCTTTCGATGTCACATAATACTATTTCATCATATGATGAAAATGATAGAGAATCCAGTTCGATTTAGTGAAATAGATTAAGACCTTAAAAATGATTAATCATATCTTAAAAATAACATATGCAATATATATCATGCCTAGATAGTTTCTAGAAGGTAGCCTCATGCTCTATAATAATGTCTTCTTCCTTTTTCATTAATTTATGAAAAATTATCTTCATTTTAGTTCATTTCCTATAAGGTAAATATTGGCTAATGAATGTTTCTTTAAAATGTATCCATTAAATGTATTCTATTTCATCATTATCCTTATAATTATGGTTCAATGACCACCATTGATCACTATCACTCGTGTAACAATATACGTATAGTACTACCATTATGATTTCATGACATCCCAATGCTACAAATATCTTTTTAAGGGACTTGAACCACTACTCAGCTATCAATGGATTAGTAGTCACACAAAATAATGGGGAATTATTACACATGAAATAATCCAATATAGGTGTATTATAGTTATACATAATAAACTGAGTAATCTATCCTTAGATGGTCATGATTTTATTATCTCCATAACTAACTTTTTTGAATTCCTTATAGGGAAAATCCCTAAATTATTTGTCAGTATTGATTCCCAAACATCCATTCGGTGACATCCCTAAATAATGGCACACACTAAGTTAGATCATAATCATCATGAGTAATGATCCAAGAATTTCCTATTGGGATTTATTATAATTCTCATTATTACATAACTTCTAACTCCAAATGTTTCAAATAAATATTCTTTAATTCCATTCATAACAACCTAGAACCCAGTAGTCTTGAGTCGGGGTTATTTTATTATAATTTCATAGATACTAGAGATTATATCTCAAAGGATCGATTAGTTTACTAGTCTAAAATAATTTATTGCATATATAGTTTCCTTATTACCTTTGTAATCAATCATAGTATATACTTAAGGAAAATAAATTTCCTCCCTGACACTTATTCATAGAGTTTATCTTTATAACATGGTAAATGATAATAATTATTATTTATAAACTCATTAAGGGTTACATGGATCAATAATAAGTTATGAAAATTTTACAAATCATGATAATTATATTATTTTTAATAACATAAATGCACATTCCAGCACTAAATTGAGAATGAGAATTCAGCCAAATATTTTTTCATAGTTAAAAACTCATCAAATTTATTAATTTAATACTAAATGAATAAAATTAATAATAATTGGCTATCATGTATATGGAAAATGAACAATTATAATATTAATAAGGTTTAAATCTATGTGTATAAACCCTTCTGATTCTTCTCATAAATAAACAGAAAGGTTTTTTTGGAATTTTTTTTGGCTTATGAGACCTATCGATGTAACAATGGGCTATATAATATCTGTACCCATACCGCACATAAAGTCCAATGAATTATTCATAAATATATTTAATTCTTGTACAATATACCTTATCAAAATATCCATATTGAGTAGAGGATAATGATTCATCGACATAATTAAAAATAAATAGCATATGTAAAATGGTATATGGATTAAAAAATAATCATATCCATGATATATGAAATGACTATATGTATAGTGATATTAAATTATTTATAATCATAAAAAGTGAAGTATAGATACACCAAACATTCAGAATTAGTGGTTATGAAGACATAACCAAAATGAATATCATAATGCATTACATGAAAGAAGTTATTTAAATCATATGTGAGAATTCATATGGGGAAATAGAAATATATCATTATAAATGAGTTATAACTGATGTTATAACGAGAAAAAAGAGTGGTTATGAAACATTAGAAATGAGAAACATTAGTTCGGTTTAACAGAAATTATGAATGAGACTTTGAAGCTGAAAATCCAAATGGTTTGAAAAAAACAATAAGTGAACTCAGATCCTTTTTCATGATAAAAATTGGGATTTTAGATAACTATTGGATGTTTTAAATACAATATTCATTTTACATGAAATTGGATAAGAAATTATGAATTCCCCTTTAATCAGGCTTTCTTTTCAGTAGGAATTAAAAAGGGGACTTTATAGAACATGTATTTCCCTTCAGTGAAAGAAGAACTAAAATAGGTAAATATTTTTAGGGCATAAATATAATATTTAGATACAGTAAATAATAATAGTTAATAATGACATTATTATAAATAGATAGAAATCATAACTCTAAGGAACAATGGTGGTTCAGATGGAACCACTTACTTTATGTCTGAAACTGTTATGCACTTGTATTTAATGTTATAGATAATGAAATAAGATTCACTAATAATATAATGAAGAACCTATTATCCTTTTATTTGATTTATTATAATTTTATAATATTCATTTATTTAATTCCTAATGAGTTATAAGTTTTAACTTCGTTGTTTGGAAGTGTTTCTTTCCTTTTTTTTTCTTGATTGGTTCACTTGGATACATGTATAAAAGATCATATAAAATAGGAAAAGAAACCCAAAATTATAATTATAAGTCATTGATGAAATTGAATACTATTAAATGAACTTATATATCATTTTTTATGTTATCAATAAGATTCATGAAAATAATATTAATGAAAACCCTATATATTATTTTGGTGTTTTTTATCATTAGAAAAAAAATTTATATCATTAACTAATTATTTCTATATATAATTGTTAGAGTACATTTTACAACATATAATATGTATAATGAAATATTATATAACCATAATACTATTTTTATGACCACCCTTAATGGTGTTAATTCAAAATGAAAATGCATAAATCCGGATGGTGGTAAATAGACACATCACATATGATGTTTTCATTTTTAAAATAAAAGAGAGTGGAGAAGTGTTTTGATTATTTATATTCCATTACCATAATTTAATTAACATTCATAAAAAATAACGGATTTATTATTATTATTTTTATATAGGATATAATAATATGATAACAGTAAAATTAAATTTAAAAAATTAAAGGAGAGGGAAAGAGGATTTTACCTCTTGAATTGTTCTCATTGAGAACCGCTTCAATACACCTGGGTATTGGTCCATTGTTTAAACCATCATCTCCAATATGTGGGATGATTTTTGGGATAAGAGTTGAGTATAATATAAGATAACATCAAGGATTATAATGTATGATGAGAATGGGTGGTGAGGGTGGTATTTATAATGAAGGGGAGAGGTGTATTTTATAATTTTATACAATAGGTTGTTATTTTGGATCAAGACTATCAACAATGACGATAAACATGTCTAAATACAATAAATACAGAAGGATACTTTTAGATAATGGTTCTCACATTGACCATACATCATCAATGACTCAAAAAATTATCTATTTTCATATAATATTAAATTTATAAAATTAATCTACTTCAACATTCACCAAAAATTCAACTAGTTTACGGAAATAAACCAAAAATCACCCTCACAATTATTCGACAGTTAGAATTTGAAAACATAATAAATTTTCTAAAGTTATTATCTATATATAAGAAATGTAATTTTAAATTAAAATCATCATTTATTTGAAACATCATGATTTCAAAGTTATATCAAATATTATAACACATTGAAAAATTAATTTAGGTCTCACATAATTATTTTATAATCATAATAAAAATAAAATTTCTGAATCTAATATGTGAAAAATAAAATATTGTTATAAAAATATATATTAATTATGAAATTATAATTAAATATTTGTGTTTCAGAAAAAAAAAAAATTATGTAATTTATCATTTTTAAAACATTTATTTACTTATTCCACGTCATAAACATATTGTGTTTTCAATTATTAGATACATAAATTAAATTTATAATTTCATATGTGAGGTTATTATTATAATTTTCATGTTTTTATTCCTATTGGTCATATTACTATCATTAAAGGTAATTTAAATTTTTGATAGTTTGTCACCGTTAATTTATGGTAAATGTTACATACAACATAATCTCTTGAGTTAGTTGATTTTATTTATAATGATGAGTACAAAAAATCTTGGTGTGTACTAATGAATTTATTAAACCCTTATCCAATTTTTTTGAAACCATTCATTCCCATAGAGTTTTTAATAGAGAAAATAATGTCTCAAACGTATGTGTTATCCCATTATTTTTTTATTCTCTCAAATCATGCCCATCAAAATAACTTATTTCGATAAATAAATAATGGAATGATTATCATTAATATAATGATATATTATTATATTATTTTTTTTTGGCAATTATTCATTTCTCTCGATTAAAAAAACCGTTAGTTCCATTAGTACATGTTATAGATAATTTCCACCACATATAATCATCCAAACATTTTCACCACATACAATCATAGCTAGTCAAAATTACGAAATAGTTACATTCAAATAGTATCTATAATATGAATGGGATTATTAAATATAATTATATTATATAATTTATTTCTTCCAATTTTCTAGGAATAATGTAGAAACTAATCTAGAATATGTGAGAACTATCACCTCCATGAACAATGAGTTTTATTTTTTTTCATGAACGAAATCGGGTGAACCCAAAACAAGTTACCTAACCCAGACTATGATGAGGACCAATAGGTGTTTCCAATCACCTTAATATGGTAACTAGTTATAAAAATCAGGAATATGCAATTGGGAATGATTTAGACCATGAAGAAGAGATAAATAAATAAATATCAACAAAACAACAAATGATAACACTAGAAATAGTATGAAAATAAAACTACACATACCTCTATGTGATCTTATGAGTCACCGCCAACCACAAAGCTGATGTCACACCATGGTGACCAAAACCAAACTGGAACCAACAGCCAAACTAAAAATTGAAATAATGCTATAGTCATGTGTATTGAAACTCAATAGGAATGCCTGAATAAGATATTCTATATTCCTTACCTTAAAACACCAATTCATGCTTGTTTTAAAATAATAAAATGTAAAAATAAGGTTTTCCATTATTTTCACATTAAAGATACAAGACTCCATTTTAATGAATACCTGATTTCATTACACCAAATCTCCAAAAAAAATTTAGGAATGCATAGATATTTCAAAATTAAAGGAAAATAGTTTATTTTTAAACATAGTTTTCAAAAAATAGAAAATAGGCACGATGAAATTGAAATAGAAATCAGATCACATGAACCATGGAAAAACCATAAGTTTCAATGAAACATTTTTAAAATAAACATTCTAATAAAAAAAATTCCTTGAAAACAGTTTTAAGAGAAACCTTATTCCAAAAGAAACATTCATTGTAACCATAATGTGCACTAGTTCTGCCATATACTGATGGTTAGAACCACATTATAAGATCATCATGTCTCAAGAGAGAACCCTTA
This sequence comes from Viscum album, assembly GCA_963277665.1. NCBI lineage: Eukaryota > Viridiplantae > Streptophyta > Magnoliopsida > Santalales > Viscaceae > Viscum > Viscum album. The sequence goes on along the minus strand of OY728137.1, from coordinate 2,079,246,700 downwards.
GAAAATAAATATAGGTAATTAGAAGATTTGGGACCTTGTGAACCTTGTATCTTCGAGATCATAAATTATCCAACCAAAACCAACATTATCCTCAAGCACAATCCAGTTGATTGGAATGCATCCAATGTTCTCGTAGGCTCCATATCATTTTCCAAAACTAACAGTTCTCACAAGAATGATCCACTATAGAGGATACCATCCCAAGGTATAGTTTTTTATGATCATATAACATGTTTATATATTATTGTTGAGTCAATCCTACTAAAATAATCTGGGCCTCGCCCTCTTCCGAATCAACTATCATACTAGTTCTAGTTCACCCTCCTATATATATGCGATTCCCATGAGCTCTATTTCAAATGGTGGTAATTTTTATCAATAAAACATGTATATAATTATAATGTTCATTACCCAAAAAAACATACAAAATAAAACCACCAGTCTACCTCCTTTAGTTCATCATTATTTTTAGGTCAGACATTAATGTGTATTCCCATTCACTAGGCAGATATCAAAAATCACACCTTTATGATACCCTTCATATGTCTAAAATAATGGGGCATGCCTCAAGATGGGTTTTCAGCTTCCAAAAATCACTCTCAAGGTTCCAAACAGGCTTCATTACATAACAAGGAATATTTCTATTTTAGAAAACATAACCGTCCAACACATGTAAGTACCAAAAAAATTAACGAATAATTAGACAAAAATTTCACCAACCCATTAAAATAAATCTTCAAACCATGCTTAAATAAAAGAAAACCATTTGTGAATGGAAAAACACTATTTAACCTCAAATCAACAACAATGAACATGAACTTATAGATATTTACCAAAACATGAGATTTACCCTTTTAAAAATAAAAAATGAACCCATATTCATTCATGTAAACTCTTAAATCCATTATATACACACCCAAAAACTGTTGGGAATACCTACCACACACTTGCAACAATATGAAAAACTAATTTCAAGCATTTAAAATTATGATCATTCTAAAACAATCATGGAAGTATATTCTAATAAATAATACATGTGTAAACCATTGAAGGTGAATAATTAATAATAATGGAAATTCTAACAACAATCATCACCATCACATACCAAATAATATACATACTATATGATATTATAAACATTTTTTAATGCATTCATGAAATTATAGTGTTAAAATTATAGGCCTTGGCATAGTGATCTTACCTTAGGATGAAGAAGACCAAGGTGAAACATTATGGTACTTGATGAAGGTTTCAATGCCAACTTCAATATAGTATTTACACATAAACACACATTAATTTAAACATATATATATTCCTCTAGTTTATTTAAACATATTACATTCTCTATGCGGGAATATATATAGATAATTCAGATGTGTGTGTGTGTGTATTACCTATAAACATTTGTATATGTCATCATCGTGAATGATGGATCCATATGTGCAAGTGAAAAAAACCATAAACTCCAATAATCACAAAAAATAACCTGCAAAATATGAAACAAACCAATAGTTTTGATGAATCCAAACTCAAACGATGATGGGAGAGCTGAAAAGAGCCAGGATACATTTCATTTGGATGTGGATGTTGAAATATGTATAGGGATGGCCTGAAATAGCTACTGAATACCCTAACAACCAAATATAACACAAAAAATAGACTCAACATTATCCCTAAGGTTCATCTAAAATAAATGGATAAATGGGGAAGTGAAAAATCACCAAAAATGGACAAAACGGAGGAGCCAAAGACCATACATTGAAGCTTTTTCCACAAAACTAGAAGAAATATGGTGGGTTCATTAATAAAGAAGGGAGCCTAGAAAGGGGGGGCTTGTGCACTGTGGGAGAATAGAGGGGGGTGTCAGGAGACACATAGGGGAGAAGGGAGGAGAGGAAAAAATATGGAGTTATAAATAAATAATAAATAACAAAAGAAAAATAAAAAAGAAAAAAATTACAATTACTAAAAAAGGGATTCATGGATGGTCTAGAAATAGTAATGAAAACTATGTGCCGAACCTTATTTTATTACTGAAGAAGCACAATGGGAATCATAGTTACCCATATACAGGTCAAATAGTTAGTCAAACCATTCTCCATTCATCTAGATGGGATTGTCCTGATGAGTGTCCCGCACAAACAGTTTCCACATGGTTACTCTGAACTGTTCATAACCCTTGTGCAGGTCCACTTTCCACTTGAAAATAATAAAATTTATTCCAAATGAAACCAATATCATAATATAGGGTAAAAATTTTAAAATAAATTGAATTATTAAAATTACAAGGATAAGGTCTGACAATTCTACTAGACATTAACACTTTTTCCCATATAATGTCACCTACCCAAACATGGAAAAAATCAAGAATCTAAACTATCGAATTATAATTGAAACCACAAAACCCGGTGTGACCATTCAACACCACAAGACACTCCCAAAAATCTCTAGATACACCTAGAATAAGGAGAAATACATAGAGAAGAAAAAAGTGTCCCCACCATTTGAAACCATATAGAATCAAACAACTTTATAATAAACCACAACAGGGTCCATAGTGGGTCTCGCCGCCATTAAAAACAAACCATCATTGACCAACCCACATATCCGAACATAGGAAACCCAACACATTCATACCTAGGAACTCCCCACATAGTCTAGCCCCCATGACATGGGGGGCCTTATGTAAGAAACACCAACACAAACAGTGTACCAAAACATTGTTCATTATTTACCAAGACAAATAAATCACCCAATGAGAAAAAACCAATTCAAAAACTGATTTACAAAGGATAACCACACTAGAAAAACCAGTCATATATCTGCATTCTAAAGAAACAACCACTAAAATTACTAGAAAATGAGACCACCAATCCTTTTGACAACCAAATAGGGAATCATGAGAATAAATGAAACCACACAAGGAAATATTAATCAAATACATAAAATATGTCCACTCTGACGATAGAGAAAAAATTGAACCAAAGTTCCCCAAACCCCCATCGATTCATGATTATGTGATGGTATTAACTATAGGACCAAAAGAGTGAGTATTGTTGTCTTGAAGCATATTCTTCCCCACTATATTGAGATGATAATCACTAATCCTAACTTCTTCTAGAGTCACGAGTATCCAAACAGTTTACAATTCACTATGGAATTATAGAATTATGTAATGTAACAAAAAACCATCCATAATGGAATAAAAAATTTAAATAGTCTGACAAAATAATGACAAAAAATAATAAGGAATCATTGTTGTTACATATTCCTTTGGTCCACACTCCTCACCAAAGGGGGAACCCCGATAAGAACCATGATAAAATATTCTATGAAACCTGGTGAAATATCCTAGATGAATGGAGGATCTTCTTGACTGATCAATCAACACAATCTTTAAATAGAATGAAATCAACTCATTAAAACGGTCAAAATTACCTATCACCATCAATTGTCCTATTTGGGTATCCAAAAACACTGGAATTTTATTCCCCTTCACTTCTTTGAGATTAAATAGCTTGATGAATTTTTTCTTATAAACTACCCAAGAAATCTATATTAATAATAAAAATGGAACAACCAACTTTCACTAGTCTATTCCCTATTTTTCAAACATACCTAAGGTAACACACACATTCCCTATATTTGGAGTACACAAAACCCAAAGACACTAAATTTTCACAATCCACTAAAAACCTCTAATGGACTATATTTTTTATAGACAACAAGAACCGATTGAGAACAGTTCAACTCCACCATTCTCCAATGAGCCTAGGTGGGGCCAACAATAGGATGAGATTCCTCAGAAACATTCTGGGTTTGTTTAGGTGTCATAATCCACCTAGCATAAGGCGCAAAACTAGATCAACATCAAACCAACACTTGACCAGATTACATTTTAATCCAAACTAACCACCCACAATCTAAAACATCATGAAAAAAAAATTCAAAATGAAATTAAATCTGAACTGAAACAAAGAAAACAAAACATCAAAAAATAGGCAAAGAAAACTTTTTTAAAACCCACCTTTTTCTATTTTCACCCATTTTCAAAAAAAAATCTCCTTTTGAAATGAAGATAGTTTATTATTTAAAAAATCATTTTTTAACATTCACTTTAAAATTAAAAACACTCCATCAATTTTCCAATTAAAAACAAAAAACTCATTAGCAATGGATCCCATTTTTAACATAAACTATTTTTATATGAAAAAAAAATTTAAAACCAAGTCAAATATTTGATCTTAAATACTCACCCATAAAATCCTATGAACTGTTACATATAGGTTCATACCCACTCCCAATTATATCATCCACACATACATACCAAAATGAACCTTCCCTATGCACACACACATGTAAAAACACGAAAATTTCTTAAGTGTATACATACCATTTTATCATCCAAACAATGAATTTAACAAATTTTGTATTCATTTCTATTTCAACATTTTCCTAAACATTTAAAAAATATGAATCAATTTCACTATTATAAAAATAAATTTGAAAACCATTTCTAGAAATTATTTTCCATTAAATATTTCACTTACACCAACACATATCAAACTGAAGCATTACAAAGACCAAAATGACATGAAAAGGAATCTAGTGGTCATTGAATACCACAACCAAATGGTTTAGGAGACCATTGATTGATAATGCACCAACCACTGAAAGCATATAGAATAAGGAATGTGAGCTCCACATGGGTCACTATGGTGTGTTATCTAATTGTGATGCACCAAATCACATCCACTATCGTCCCCCCAACAAAAATAAGATCATAAATTCAAAAAAATGGAAATATAATAACATAAAAAAAGAATAAGTATTCAAACCAAAATAACCCCTGGAGACTCAGGTCTCAACACGAGTGGTGGTGATCAGTTACCAACCCATGGCCTACCTCTTAGGACCCTATAATCCTATATCTGATCTACTAAAAATACAATATAAAAATGAACTACCGTAAAAATAGTTTGTTTTAAAACTACGCACTAACTATGATATATCTTCTCCAAACACTCGTGGAAGCACATGATTACCCCTAAGTGAGCCACACAGTTGGACAAACCATGCCCTATCCATGCCAAAATGCATTTTACCAATGATGTTACTCCCTACCATGGAAAACTCGTGCGCAATACCAAATATTTCTTGAAAATTATGATATTAAACCTATTGTAACCCATGATTAAAATCTAGGCTAAAAATAATTAAAAAAAATTAAAAAAATATTAAAATTCCATGGCTGGTGTGTGACATTTTTCCATTACAACAAATCATGGATAGATTTAAAATATATAAAATATAAAATTTTTACTAACCTAAAAATATTATGATTCAGTATATTAGGAAACTATTTTTATATAATTTTCAACTATGGTCATCATACATAGGTTTTTATAAAAAAAAAAATTTACAGTCCCGAGTAACCGACGTATTACAAAAATTGTATTAAAAATAATTACCATATTATAATACATAAAAAATACAGATTTTATTATAGATAATTTAGGTAATTATTTATATATCTTATGAATTTAATTTAATTTTTTGAGATTTACTTATAATAATATATTGATTTTATAGATAAAGAAAGGGTTTTTGTGTCAAATTATCTTAATTGACAGTAGTTTTAATTTTATGTACCAATTTATTATTTTTATAATATAGATAATAAATGAAGATATATTTTGGAATAATACATGATTAATTGGAGGTATCAATAGAACCATATTATTTTAAAGATTCTAATTTCATTTGATTAAAAAATTACAATCATCTTATAATATTTTGCCTAAAATATCTTTCTTTAATGATCATTTTTTATTAAATGGATAATTTCTATTTAATATTTTGTATACCTACAATATGATGTATAATTTCATTTATAATAATTATTAGTTTTATTTTATCATAATTTAAAATATCTATTTCCCTTTAATTGTATTTTAATTTCAATGTTCCTCGAGTCATAAGGATATCATGTCTTGATTTTACCACATTGAGATACATTTCTTGTTATACAAAAATATTTCATTTAAATGGTGAGTATACATCACATTATTTATTTATAATAATTATTCTTTTTTATTTTATGATATTCATTATTATATTAATTTTTATTTTATTAAATGTATTTTTTTTCCGAAAATATGAAATGTTGTAAGTATTTTGTTTTGAAAATTCCCTCTTTAAGACATGTTATATTTTATGCACCATGATTCCTTTTATATATTGTAAATTATATTTATTTTTCCATGAATTATTTAAACATTATTTCGATTTTAAATTTTAGTTATATTATCCGAAATCATGTACATTGCTTTAAATGACCATTGAAATAATTGTAACCTCGATTATCATGGATCTTATGTACCATCTTTATGACTTATCTATTATAATATATCTTTTTTTATACATTATATGAAATATTTTTTAATATATTTATACTAATTAAATATATTTTCCCTTTAAAGATATACATATTATCATATCTATTTCATTGCTTTGTTTAAACTTTTTTTATATCTCTTCCAAATTCCAACATCCATTTTACTTGGTTTCAATAAATATAGATATTTATTATTTCATTTAGAAAATCACCCATATAAAATGAACTAGAACTATGAAGATAATATTAAATTATAAATTAGTTCATGTAGAAAACTATTTATTCAATTCTATTTTTATACAAAATAAATATTTCATTGTTTCTTCTAAAATACACATTACTTATTTAATAATGTATATCCGAAGTTGTATGTTATTATTGTATATTTTAATATATCATTCATAGTAAATCACTAAGTTGGAACTCAATGATCAATATATATTTTTGTTTTCATATATGAACATATGAATACATTAACTCCTTGTTATCTTATCATATGTCTATGCATTGAATCCATATTTTGGAATCCACTTAATTATAATTTGTTTTATAATGTATATGATTTGTGTATGGATTTTTATCATGTGGAAAAAAATTGTTTGATTTCCATTCATATAATATTTGGGGAGAAAATTATATATCCCTTTATTTTAGTTGTTAAATATTTAAATCTCATAATATTCTTTTTAGGGTTTTAGAGAGTGATCATAATCTACCATGAGTCTATTTCTATATTATGATGACGGTACTAGGATTAACCACTGACTAACATTTATGATTTCATATTTTATATTTTTTATTCAAGTATATAATGTTCTTAAATGATATCCATTTTTCATGTCTCCATTCAAATTATTTAACTATTTATGATTCCACAATATGCCTCTTGAATATCATTTCATTATTTATTTCTATGTTTGTTCAATTACTAGGATTTCTAACTCCTAATTATCCATATCTATTTTTACCTAGATATCCTATGTATCTTTAGATGATCTATGATATTGATGATAACTATGTGTTGTTTTAAATAATGTTTATTTTTTTATGTTTTTATTGACTTAATTTCATGTTTAATCATATAAGGACACTACAACTCTCAATCTACATTGTGTAATTTTTGGTAAATAATAGAAAATATAATAAAATATTATGTTTGCGTAGCTTAGGTTACAATAGTTTTTTTCAAAGGAAGATCAAAACATTTTTTAAATTATGACAATTGAATAATATTCAAAAACCCATGAAGAATTATAATATAAAATCTTAATCATATTTGGATATCCAACGAATTAGTAAATTTTTGGTTTTCCTGTTTTCATACCAATACATCCCTGTTACTATAATATAGGTGGATGTAGATTTTTTCCAGATGCATATAGTGATAAAAACTATGAAAGGGTTTTTCCATGTATATCTCATAAATCATTTAGGGGAATTGAGTATGAACCCTTACTTTGCACATGGTTTGAAACATCCAATGTATATTTATTTGTTGATCATATTAAATTAATTAAACACTAAGAATGATTTGTTTCCTTATTACATAAAGTAATTTCGATAATAATTAATATTGACTGAAAATAAATGTATTTTATGCCATTCCAATAGAGTTATAGGGCTAAACATATATGAAATGGATTAAATTAATATTTTTATTTGTTGAAATGAAGTTATCATTGGAGAATACATCTTAGGGTTGATTTTTTATATTAATATACCATGATATTTTTAATATTTTCATAAAAATATTTTTTTTGTTGATTCTTTAACGTTAGGATAAATTCAAAGAATATATATACATGAAAATACTAAACCTTATTACAGAATGAAGGAAAATATTTAATTGGTTGATAATATATGTAAATTCCCACCATTTTAGAAAGTGTGAGTTTTCTTGTCTTACTAAAGGATGTGAGGTTGATACTCTTATAGAAAATGGTTTTGTTAGAATCATAGAAATTTTCATTATTAGTAATATTTATCAAAGTTATTTAGGTATATTATTAAATTTATAAGGGCTATGAGAAACATTTAATGATTCTTATTGATTATTTTTTGTATTAATGGTTTTAATATATTTATTAAATTGAATAAAAAAACCTTGAATTTTGATTTTATTACCCAATTATATTATTGGGGATGATTATTGAGGAACTTATAAATGGTGTATGGTTATCTCTTAGAAATATATTTTACATGAGGCGTATTATATAATGGGTTGATTGATTCTAAAAATTGAGTTACATAAAAATGAAATTTCTAATAGATTTAATGAAAATGTTTTCCATGATACATTGAGTGATGATTAAAATATTTTTTGGATTTTGATTCAGGTGTCACAATAAGAAATAGTATTAAATACCATCTGAGCATTATAGATACAATAATTTTTTAAATATTTTGTGACTTTTATATGTTTTAATTCTTTAAAAATATAAATGTATTTTCGAATGATATGTAATCGAGAATATATTACTATATTATATAACGTATGGGATGCATTAATATATAATTGAAAAATGTTTTTAAGGAAACATAATTAACATGGTATAGGATATGAATGTAAGGTATAAGTCATTTTAGAAGTATATAATGAATTATTAATATACTAAGAATGACCTCAAATTAGTTAATTATTAATGAGTAATTATGAATTTTGAGGACACATTTCTTATGTAGGAGAATATAATGACTATAGATTTCAAATCATTATCACCAAAAATAAATAATAAATTAAAAATTGTGTTTCATAAAATCTTAAAAATAATTTAAACAATTATATTCATACATTTTGAATAATAATTATTTACATTAAAAAATCTTTTAAATTAGGTACCATACACTGAAATAAGAATATCAACAATTGCAATAAGAAAAATCAAAAGAAATTATGAAAAATAAGAATTTTTTTAATTCCAATACATTAATTTGGATTAAATTTTTTTAATCCGATTTAATATATAATATAAAATATTTATAAATTATGAGTAATCAATTAATAACACTTTTTTCAGGTTATAAATTCCAGGAATATAATTAAGGAGAATTGTTTGGTATTTTTTAAAAACTATTTTTTATCTATTCATTTAATTATATCTAAACACAGGGAAATTCACATTATAAATTTATCTCAATATAAAATATAAATTATTTGAAAAATATATTATTTTTAATATCATGATAACCAATAACCTTTATAATTTTCTCTAATAAATATTATTTATCATTCTAAAAAATTCCTAAGAATTGGGATTTTCACGTTACTTGCTTGAATGTTAAGATTAATTTTTATCACCAAGAAAGTTAGTTTGATAATATAATTCATATATTACATAATTTCATTCATATTTCCTCATATTTAAACTTTAATATTTATCTATAAAATTTATATTTATTAGGATTAATTCTATTTATGATGATAATCCAGATATATTTTTTTATAAATTATTAATTTAATAGTATCCATGAATCTCACTCAAATAAATTAAAATAAATTCCATTAAATATATAATTAAATAATATTTATGAAAAAATAAATAAATATGTTAATAATAATTTATTTTTAATGAATACTCAATAATAGTACCAATTTAAAATATTCAAAATTTCTTTTATATATTAGATAATTTTTTTACAAATTACTTTTATTAAATAAGTATTTAATCTAAAAATAATCAGAAATTTAATTATATTTAATATATTTTATATTTAGTTTTTTTTTGGAAAAAAAATTTATAGTATGGTTTATTTTATATTCGTAAAAAATATTTAATTATTTATTTAAACTCTAGTTACAAATATTGAATATAAAAGTGTAAAATAAAAAGGAATAATGTTAAAAACAATATAACATATTTAAATTATGTGCGAAAAGACTTTATTGAGTCTTTATAAAACTAGATACATTAGAATATAAATTACTTTTAGTCATTGGATCCATTAAAAATGGAATTGAGTAATGTTGTCATTAATGTGAACATGATATTCCCAAAATTACCATTTTTGTCACTTATAAAAGGTGATTCCCCCCCCAACAAAGGATACTCATCCAATTACAATATTAATTTTATCACTTCTATAATATCATATCCTAGAATTAATTAATTCATTCTTAAGTCCATCTCCACATTATGTAAGCCTAATCCAATAAATTCCACTAATCCATTTGAGAAATGAGTAAGTGTCAAATGTAAGTATTATCTTTTTCTAACATTTTATCTGTTATATTCTTATTAAAAATATCATATATCCCTAAAAATAGTTATATTAGTAATTTTTTATACAAATATTTCTACTAAATTTATATAATATCCATATTTTAGTCCTCTTCATCAATATGAAAATGAAAGTGTCATTATTGTGTTGTGTGGATCACATCCTCCATAAAAAGACGCCTTCCTTTTTCTATCACTAATAATAATGGTAGATAATAATTTTGTGAATGAATGGTATATATTATATATATAATAATAATATGATTTTATAATGTGAAATTATCATATACATTCAATACCACTATTATTTAACAATTGAAAACAATAATCAAGTGTATATTCAAACTGTCACCTCCACTGGAAATGAGTTTCATTTGACATTTCCACACATAATTCAAGAGTATAAATAATTATTTAACACATAATTATATTTCGATAAAACTATTAAGTTTATGGCTATTATTATACTATTTTTACAATGATTTGGACTATGTTCAATGTATATATGTATTTAAGGAATAAATTTCCAAACCACCCCTTGTTACTAACATCAATGAATATTATATTAAAGATAACAACAAAATATAACATATGAAGAATAGAAATTAAATATCGATGAATATATTTAATTTATATATTTATTATGAACACAATTTTATTATTCCAGTTGTCATGTTAAATGGAATAACTATTTCTGATAATAGGTAAGGCTTTCCTATCAATAACTCTTCATGGATAAATTTTTTATGTTCTACAACAATTTATTATTTATATGATTTATATACTACCCAAAAATGTGTTTTTATCAAACTCCATTATTTAATGCATAGGATTTTCCAAACCATGTGATTGTAAATCTTCTAATGATGTTTGATTCAAAATGCAATAAATCCATAAGGATTCTATCTCAAATAATAATATTGGTGACATATTTTATTTTACACACCTAATTTGATTATTGTGGGGTGTAAACTAAAATTTGGATATTTAATATCAATTATTATATTTTGAAATGGTATTTTAACTTAAACTTCAATATCCTCTATCATGAAATATATTTTATTTAGTATATTATTTTCAGTTGTAAGGATTTCTTATCAATGTTTTCTACCATTATAACATGATTATTATAATATAACATTATATATTTCGAATATTGTATCTACTGCCCAATAATAATTTTTATATATTCTTCTCTTATATTTCCTGAAATTCTATTTTATATTAAATTTTCAATATATAGTGTGTGTTTTAGACACAAAAAAACAAAAGTAATAAGTATTTTCATCTAAAATTGAACTTTTAGATACATGTTACATTTATTAAACCATTATTCATTTTACACCGTGAAAATTTAATTTTATATCTGATTAATATTATATAATTTTTATCATTGTAATACATGGAATTTACTAATAAAAATCATGTTATTTTTGTCAAATTGCCTTCAAAATCAAGTTTCAGCATGGTTTTAAGTGATCTTTTGTACATACTTCACAACTAGTAAGTTACATATTCTATTTATTTCAATAAATTATCTAAAATATTATTTTTATGTACCTATCCTATTTGGTTAAAAAATTTGCATAAATATTGACATAATTATACATCCATTCATTTTTTTTGTGTTTTAAAAATTAGCACCCCCAGTTTTATGTAAGAAACCCTTTCTATATAATTTTTCTGTATGTAATGTGTTTGGGTGAAGTATTCAAGGGTTTGAAAAAAATTTAGAATGTTTTTAGACCATTTTAACTGTGCATGATTGGTATATAGTTTTAAATAACAACCAAACTACTATAATAATGCTTGAACATCTAAAATGAGGCTAATGGGAAGGCACACTGTTTGGTGAACAATATTTCTAATCCATACGAAATCCCAGGGTAAACCCTAAAAATTGGGGTAGTGAAATTCATCATGAATGGTGAAATTGTTTTCTACCACTATTGTCTAAATGTGAGAAGTTCCACTTGAGGTATAATGTAGTGCAAAATTAGCGTATGTTTTTCTTAACTGTGGAATAATCATGTGTTGTTTAACAACTAGATTATAAAAATGTGGATATAGTTTAGGATTAGATATTAGGCCCTCTTTTTTACTCCATTTCAGCCCTGACTTAATAATATTTCTTCCAAAATAATTTGGAACCTTCCCCCATCGTATAAAAAGTGATTTTGAGTCATTTTGTGGTGTGTTGAAGCCTGATTCCCTTAGTAAGTCCTTTTATATGGTATTTTTATATGGTTTTCATAGATATAATTTCCTCCGTCTTAAAATTTCTTATATCTAGTAATTTTTGGATAGACATAATGTGGTTGATTCTAATCATGGATTATTCGTTCCTTTTGATGTTTGAGGAATGTACCTACAGATTTTTTTGAATACACGATCGTGTATTGTTTGAATTTTTATGTTGTTAATTGTTTTCTCCATAATTTCTATGGTTTTTGGATTTACTATTGACTAATATTAATAGAAACAGAATGATTTGTTTCAAATTTTTTTTTAGATGTATTTCATTTTTATTTTGTTCTGGATGGGGACCCTCTTTGTTGATGGTTTATGGAATATTTCCAATTTTCTATTTTTGTGATAAGTGAAATTGAAAATGTGGTTTTAAAAATATGATTTTAAAATTGAATTTTTTTTGATTCGTGGAAAATTGTTTTCAATTAAAGGATAGTTCTATTGAAATTATATGTAAAATATGGTTTTGGCATGTTCTTGGATTAATTGGTTAAGAATGATTTGAATGGGATGGATAATGTCTGTGAAGTACCCCAATTAAATGGAAAAGCAGTTAACATAATTTTTCACCAATAATGGTAAAACCATGTTTGTTTGTTTATGAGTGTGTGTGCGTGTGCATGTGTGTTTGTGAATCCTAGAATGGATATGACAAAAAGAAATATGATATGGTTTAAATTATGTTTTGGTTTATTTTCCATGTAATTTTATTTGTATGGAAATTTTTGTTTTTTTGAAACTATTTGGATGTGAAAAAAATATATTTAAATTATTTTACGTAAATCATTTTACATAAATATACAAAAATAATATTCTTAGTGGTGTGAGTAGGAAATACATTTAGGGAAAACCAACTACGTTAATTTACTCTCCTATTCTTTGGTACATTAGTGCTTTTGAAGATATTGATCATTAAGTAATATGAAAAGTTTAAGTATCAAACTTCATTAGTGGAGTATCATGATGCAAGGGCGGTATTATGGAGTTGGGGCATGGCACATGTTTGGATCTTTGGAGTTATATCTTTGGATCCCTTGGGTTTTGTTGGTTTTCTCTAATATTTTGTGCATTAATGTTAGTATTATTTCATTGTAGTACTCTATTCATGTTTGGATTTGATATTAATGATATTAAATTGATATTACATACACTATTATCATCAATCCTTTTGTAGTTATTTTGTTATGTCATGTCTGCTTGGGTGGATATATTTCTCAATGGAAAAAATATTCCACAACTTTTATTAAAGACTTTGGAATTTATTTCCATCTTTTAGAGCGTTGGGAATAATGTTTAAAGTGAAGTATAAATTTTTTCATAACTCAATACAATGAGGAGGGATGGGATATTAAATATTTTATCAGTCAGGTTCAGTACATATTTCATATTGAAAAGTGGTCTTATCATTTATGGTCTCAAATATACATTATGTATCAGTTGTTCGATATTTGGTTATCATTTATATTTATCTTGGATTTGACAATAATTTATTGTTAGTCTTGTAGTTTGGATGCTAAAAATGATTAATATTGTCGAAACATGAAATATAGAGCACAAATAATCTGTAAAAAATATTTTTATACGGACCATCAAGTCACTAGGGAGTCGGTTAAATAAGTGTTTGGGAGACAATATTAGGATTAGAAATTTTATTATCATGGGATTGGACAATGAGATAGGAATGACATAAATTATAGTAATTACTACCAACTATGAGTACATATTTCATTTTGAGTAGTGATATATTATTTGGTAAAAAAATATGATTTTTTTAAATTGTTAAAGTTGTTTTCAAATCTGCGATTTTGAATGGGAAAGAAATGGTTATTTTGAAAATGGATTGATATTATAAAATAATTGGAAACATTTAAAAAATCATTGAACATAATAAAGAATTAATTTTGGAATGACGTATCATGAAATATGATTCAGATGAATTTTAATTTTTTAACAATTTCATTCATACAAAGTGAGACATGTGGAATTTTTTTGATTATAGAAAATGACACCAGGTAGGCATCGTTGAAACCAACCGAAAGAAGATGCTGAGAAGGTGGTTTAACCTGAGCCATAGGTGAACCAATAGCTAGTTCAAACTATATTCAATTCTATTAATGTTGTGGATAGATATAATACGATGCAAGAACCATAACAAGTGGATCACTATGTTCAGTTCCAGAAATAGAATCCACCCATCATTCAGTGTGATTCGGAACTATAGAAGGTGGAAGTGTGGATAAATATGATGAATCATATATTTTATTTCCTAAAAACACCAGCATATATGAATGTCAATCTAGTGATTTATATGCTAGAGCATCGTTCATGAAAATGGAGGGATTTAGATGTTCAAGATAAAATAGACCATGTCCATTCATTGGAGTATTTTGATGAATTATTTGACAAAAATTTCAATCCTCATACATTTAGGATTGCATGAAGAGTAGATTTATTCATGTTGAAACATGAGTGCCTCTCAATGATATAATAAGTGGATAAATCTATGAATCTAGTCCAATTTTCACCAGAAGTTACTACTAATGAATCCTTAATGTCACAAAATTTAATATTAGATATGAAGTATGAAATCAGATAAATATTTATGGGATCTATATAATGAATTTTTATGTAATGGTTAATAGAGTGATGGTGGAATTAAGGGACATATCAGGAATTATGGGTGGAGGGAGTATATTTATAACTTTAAGAAATGGTGGGAACTCTAATGATTACATAAAATAGAAGATGAAAACCTATTTCCAAGGAATTGGGATGACTTAGAATCAAATTATTAGATAAATAAATATATATCCATGTACTATTGGAAATCTATAATAATTCCAAAGGCATTTTTGGACCACATAAAGCTGGAGTGTATGAAATAACCTTGATAATTCTTCAATTACAAAAATATTGTGGATCCTCAGTGTTATGTTCATAGTTATCCAGGGTCAGGATTTCACAACCCTTCTCATGTGTCATAGACATCATATACTTCGACGGGACGAGGGAAACATTATCAATCTCATTAGTACAATAGAGCTAAATATGATGATTGAAAAAATAACATGACTTACAAAAGGAAATATCAACATTGAAATAAGGAATAGAGTGCATTGAGTAATATATTATATAGAGAGAAGAAATTTATTGTGGATGATCTATCTAGACCACCAACCATGATATGTACGATTCATATGAATTATACCCTTTTGTACACTTTGTTTGATACAGGTGAATCAAATTCATTTATTTCTTCTAGTGATATTAATTTTCTATATATGACTCTTGATATGATTCCTTAAATTTTAAAACATAAAAATACTTTTAACCAATGAGTATGTAAATCCTTATGTGTACGTAATGTTTAATAACTATTGATGGAGTTTAGATGACATGAGATTTCTCAGTTCTTTAAATGGATGTTTGTGGTTTAATCATGGGTATGGATTGATTGAAAATGTTTAAGTATCATTGATGATACTAATATTTTCCCAAATTTTTATATACATCCTTTAATGATTTTATATGAAATGTGCATAATTTGTATGAAATATTGTTGTTTAAATAATAAATATAATTTTCAACTTTATTTGAATTAGTCCTATCAATGTAAGTTTTGTATTTTATTTAAAAAACTCACCCAAATTATCTAAATTAAATAGTTTTAATTTTATGGATTATTTTTTCAACATAAAAAATTTCATTAGAAGGTATATTTGGAAAATTATTCCATATGAAGGGCCATATAATCCACAATATAAGGCCTATAGAATCCCTGATGAAACTGGACAAGATATAAAGATTGAATTACTGTGATAAATCTAAAATTCCAATTTTCTTTGTTCTCCTAAAATTGTCGAGGGACAATGTATGGAGACTTGGATAAAAATTTCAACGTCCAACTCCAATGAAAATGGTCTCAACTGATTAATTTCGACTCATCCCATCATTCTGGACGAGAATTAAAATTCTTCAACTATTCATGAAAAAGCTAATGATGTAATCATCAAATCCAGATGAGATTTTGCATTGTGAAATAAGAGATATCGGAGGCAGACTTTGTTGAAGAAAGAATTCGAATTTGAAGGAACCTTCATATTCAAAAACCCATTCAAATTTCATCATTCAAAAATATTGGATTGAAATGGATAGATTCAAAATGTTTAATCACGCCGCCCTAACATTTGCACCATAAGTCCAATGGACACAAAAATTTCAGAGTAGATAGAGGAGATAAATATCTACTAAATGTATGAAGATAATATCTGTATATTAGGAAGTATAATTTACCCAATTGAAGATGCAAGTGAAGGATAAGTTTTGGAATGAAAAAATCCGACAACATTGGATTATAAATACATCCCCCTCCACACCTTTCTTGAGTTGGAATTTCTGAAGAGGAGAGAATAAATTGGAATTACCAAATCCTTTACAATGTATTGAGATGACCTATTATACTCTCATTTTCACTTTATATACATTTCCTCCTCTCTCTTTTTCCTTTAACTTTTGTGTTCTTCATTATTGTAATCTTGTAAGGCTTTTTTTTAAATTTTGTTCTAATGGAGGTTTCTTATTCAATATCTCTTATTCTCATCCACCTTCTATATTTTATTATTTATTTTACTAAAATATATTAAATATATTTGAATCCCCATCCCTTCTTTTTCTTTCTCATTCAATCTGAAGTTTATTTTTAATAATCATTGTTGTTTATGTGTGTGTTTGACGCACCACTATTTTCTTATCCCTTTATATTTCCTATCATCTTACTCTATCATCATAATAATTATAACTAGATTAATAATCATTTAAATGTATGAGTAAATATTTCATTGGGGTGAGTTATAATTTAGGGATGTTAAGGGATTGAGATATTATTCTTGATGAGTATTCAATGAATTAACATTGTGTTTGTTGGACTTAAAATGTCATGGATTAATGAATTTTTTTTAAAAAATATAGATTCCATGGATTATTGGAACCATAAATACACTACCAAAATCATGTAATGATTGATAATAAAATCCTACTTATGTTAAGGTTTGGATTAAAGCCTTAAAACTTAGTAATTCCAATCAATGTCAACTTTTGACAAAGGTGTTAATTTAATGCAATACAAATCAAGGTCAAGGATACCACAAGAATATCTACCTATTGATGAAATGACCACAATATTTGTCAAATTTTAAAATAAATATTAATCATACATAATCCCTGAATCATTTCATAAGCTCTTCAAACAAACCACCCAATCAAAATACAATCAACTAAAAACAATCAATTATTAAAAATTATCATCGCCACGGATTTGACCAGAGTGCTGCTATACATATTAGAAGAGCTCTGAAACCTTTACCGGTCGATAAATGACAATCCTTCATGCTTTCAAATGGCATTGTTACTGGGGATGGTTTGATTATGTAGTCTTTAGTTTTTGGATATTGTTAAATAAACAAAATTAAAAAAATTGAAAAAAAACACACACAAAAACCCTTCCTTCTCATAAAAATCATAAAGGAAAAAAACAAAAAAAACACTTCTTCTTTCTTCCAAACTCTCTCTGAATGCCCCTTAGCCTCCCAAAAAAATACCTTAGATTTTATTGACCCTTGAATTGATAAAACACTTCACCAACTTAGAATGAACATTAGAGATAATCAACTCATTCAACAACTTGTCCTTATAAAAAATTTAATTAGATTTGGCCAATAATAGAGAACGAACACTAAAAAACATGATGGACCTGATATGGATTAACAACCTATTGGTATTCAATATCCAGACATAGATATGACTTTGAAATCAAATCGGTTTTGATTGATCTTCTACCTCATTTCCACAGGCTAGCTGATGAGGATCCACATCTCCATCTTAAAGAGTTCCAAGTGGCGTGATCTACCATGAAGATTCACATGTTTTTTGAGGAACAAATCAAACACCGAGCATTCCCTTTCACCTTAGCTAACACTGATAATTCAGGGCTTTACTTTCTCCCTCCTGGTTCAATAACCATGTGGAATGACATGAAATGACTCTTCTTATAGAAATTTCTTCCTGCTTCTCGTACTGCTTCGATCCAAAAACAAAATAAGTGGTATTTGTCAATTTCCAAATGAATCAATCCTTGAGTACTTGGAGAAGTTCAAAAAACATGTTTCAACCTACCCACACCATCAAATCCGAGAAAACTCTTGATCCAATACTTTTATGAGGGGTTATTGTCTATGGAGAGAACCCTCATTAATGTTTCAAGTGGTGGTTCTCTTGTTGATAAAACTCTAGCAGCTGCAAGAGATCTCATAAGAAACATGTCTAAAAACACAGAACAACTCCATACTCAATCACATGCTCACGTCAAACAAGAATAAGATATTCAATCAATAGATCCGAACAAGATGACCGAGTGGATGAGGGAACATACAAGTCTCGTCTGACAACTAGATGTGGCTTCCAATGCCACAACCTCATCTTCCCCAAATTCAATGTTTCCTGGACCTGTCATAAACCTTGGACTACAATTGTCAAACTCATTCAACATACACCTTTTCAAAACATCAAGATGATCCATCTGAGTCATCTAGAACAATGGATCTCAATATAGACTATGCTTAACAGAACACAAACCCTCAACTATCTGACCAGTGCATTAGAATCTCTAACCAACCCAACATTGAGCCCTTCCATTCTTCTTATAACCAAGGCTTAAGGTATGGAAGCCTGGTCCCTCAATTACTTCCTCAAAACCCAAACCATTTCTAATATGTTCAAGTTGCTGGTAACTTCCAACAACCTTATCCGTTTGTTCATCAACAACAAAGGACAAATCCACATCTTACTCCTCTAGGCTTCCACTATCCTAGTGATCCTTCTCAATTCCCAAACCAATAAAATCAGTTTCTTAAAAACCAAAATCAAGGTAATCCCAATTTAGGACAAGCCTCTTATTCCAAGAAGCCTTTGTAATATGTATTGGAAGATCTTGCCTCCTCCACCTATTCTAGACTCAAGAACATTGAAACCTAAATTGATAAACTTGCTTCCCACCTAAGCCATCAACAATAATAAAATTATTGCCAACTCCCGTATCATAAGTTACCAAACCCCACAGGTAATGTTAGTGAAATTTCTCTTAGATCGGGAAAGAAAATTGATATTCCTAAAGATTAGTCTCCAACCCCCCCCCCCTGAATATTGAACAAGAAAATGAAAAGAAAAAGAAATATGAAATTGAATCTGAATAAATTACTTCCTCTCCTTCCATTCCACTTAGGAATCCAATACCTTTTCCTTAGGCTGTACCTGAACCAAAGAAGTTTTTTTGTGCCCGATCCTGAAATTCATGAAATGTCTAGATGTGTTGAAGTCAAAATTCCCCTATTATATTCTATAAAATACTCCATAAGTATTCCATGACTATTACAGAAATATTCACCCACAAGATGAAACTTAGGACCTTTGAAAATGTTTCCACCCAACAGTATATTCCCATAAAGTGAAAATATCTAGGGACCTTTATGGTTCCATGAAAAAATGGAAGTTCAAACATTGATGATGCACTAATAGACCTAGAAGAATCAATTAATGTCATTCCTGATTCCAAATTCTCCATCCTTGGTCTAGGTCCTTCACATCCAATGAGTTTTTTGATCCAGTTAGCCAATCAAATCACATCCAACGACGAGGGAATAATTGAAGATTTCCTGGTCTGAATCAATGATCTTATCTTCCACACTAATTTCTATTTCCCTGACAAGGAAGGTGAGACGAAATCTTCTCCATATCCCCTAATTTTATTAAGACCGTTCCTGATGATAGAGAGAACCAAGATTGATGTCCATTAAAGAATCTTATCTATGGAATTTTGTGACCAAATTGTCATGTTCATCATTTTCCAATCCATGAGATACCCATATGAGAATCACTATGTATTCTCAATCTATGTTTTTGAGGAGACTTCTAAGGGACAATTTAACCACATTCCATCATGTTCATCATGTTCAAAAGAGAGAGGATATTGTCAAATCTACATAATGATTAACGACACAATAAATGGTGAAGTTGGTGTGGAACTTTCATTCATATAATCCATAAATATTGAGGATCATGAAAAATATCTTAAATACCACATCTAATTTGATCTCTACTACTCCACCTTTGTTCGTATTAAGAAAAATGATTCTGAAGCAATTGAAGTCCCTTCCTCTATGCATAAGTTTTCTAACCAACAAATGAAATGTGTGACTGATATGAAAACACTCCCTGAGCACCTGAAATATGCATTCATTTTCCATGATCACTCTTTACCTATTATTATCTCTGCTTCACTTACCAAAACCAAGGATTAAAAAAATTCAAGTGTTAGAGGAAAATAAAAAGGCCTTAGGTTGTACCCTAGATGACATACCAGGAATCAACCCTTCCCTTTTCATGCATCACATACATCATGAGGAATCATCAAAAACAATTAGACAACCACAAAGAAGACTCAATCCACACATACATGTGGTATTTATGGAAGAGATCACCAAGCTTCTTCAAGCTGGTATTATCTACTCAATTTTTGATAGTGAATGGGTTAGTCCAATTCAGGTTTTACATATCAAGGGTGGGATAAATGTTGTCAGAAATGAACATGGGGAGGTAGTCACAAATTGAGTGAAGAATAACCGGCGTGTTTGTATAGACTATAGAAAATCGAATGATGAAACAAGATAATATCACTACCCTCTTCCATTCCTTGATCAAATTCTTGAACAGTTAGCTGGAAAGTCACATTATTTCTCTCTTTATGAATGCACACACTACTTCTAAATCCCAATTGCACCTCAAGACCATGAGAATACTACTTTTACTTTCCCCTTTCGAACATAACCATATTAGAGAGTGCCTTTTTGACTTTTTAATTCTCCTACAACATTCTAGAGGTATATGATGAGTATCATTTCTAAATTCATTAAACCTTCCATGGAGGTATTCATGGATGACATTACCATTTATGGTGAGTCATTATAATCATTCATGAATTCACTCTCTTTAGTTTTCCAAAAGTGTTTCAAGTGTATCCTTGTGTTAAATTTTTAAAAATGTAACTTCATGCTTGAAAGTGGGATTTTTCATGGGAACCTTATTTCAAAAGATGGTATAAAAGTTGATCCTTCAAAAATTAATGTGATCCAATCACTTCCTAAACCAACCTCTATTCGAGACACACCTTCATTCCTCGTTCATGCTGGTTTCTATCAGCAATTCATTAATAACATTTGTAGAATGATTCCAACTTACTCTGTTTCTCAAAAATTATCGCACTTTCCATTTCGATGAGGTTTTCAGGAGATCCTTCATTGAACTCAATACTTCTCTTACATATACCCTGATAATACAAACCCTAGATTGGTTCATACCCTTTGAGTTTATGTGTGATGTTTTTGATAGAGTATTTGGGGATATTCTTAGTCAAGGAAGAGAAAAAATTCCTCATTTCATCTATTATGCCTCAAGAATATTCGATGATACTCAATATCACTACACTGTCACTGAAAAAGATCATTTAGCAGTTTTTTTCCTTTGATAAATTTCATCACTATCTATTAGGTTCCAAAATCATCATCTTCACTAACCATTTTGTTATAAAGTTCATACTCAAGAAATTTGATTCCAAACTGAGGATAATAAGATTTATCCTAATATTCCAAGAGTATGACCTTGAAATCAAAGATAGACCAGGAAAAGAAAACATTGTGGTTGATGACATGAGTAGAATTTATAATTCCTTTCTTTCAGAAATCATTGATCCTAAATTCCCCATTGATCACCATTCATCTCTCACTCCAAAAATACCATCGTAAGCCCCAATTGTAAATTACATGGTTTCTAGTGTTTTTCCTTAAAATTTTTCAAAATAAAAAAATGTAGTTGAAAAGTGATTAAAAATACTAATTTTGGAAAGATAATAATCTTTAGAAAATTGGGGCTGTCATGGTAATTAGAAGATGTGTTGATGAAGATGAAAATTCCTCCATATTCAAATTTTTTCTCTCACTTCCTAGATGTGGACACTTTAGACAACAAAGGACCTCTTGAAAGGTCCTAGATTCTAGATTCTTCTTGCCTTCACTCTTCAAGGAATCACAAGAGTTCTATCCATCATGTCCCACTTGCCAAATGTTTGTCACAATTTCAAAGAGAAATTAAATTCCTTAAAAGCCTTTAATTTTTTGTGAGATAATTTATGTTTGGGGAATCAATTTAATGGGACCATTCCCCCTTCCATTGGATTATCATACATTCTTCTTGTGGCTGAATATGTTTCTAGGTGGGTTGAGGCTAGACCCACTAGAATGGATGATTAAAATTATATTAGTGAGTTCTTAAAGACACACATCTTCGACCAATTTGGAAAACCACATGCATTGATAAGTGACTTAAGAACCCAGTTTTGTAATAAATCCATGGAATCGCTTTTGAAAACGAATGTTGTTGTGCATAAAAATTAAACTGTAAATCACCCCAAACAAATGTCAAGGATGACCTTTCTAATAGAGAAGTCAAAAGAGTGTTTGAGAGAATTGTTAATCCCACCAGAAACGATTGTCCTGAAAGACATGGTGAAGCACTTTGGGATTATAGAACTGCCTATAAAACACCCATTGGGATGTCTCCAATTAGGCTACTTTTTAGAAAATCATGTCATTTACTATTTGATGTCCAACAAGAGTATTTTTGGGCTATGAAAACCAGTAATTTTGATTGTGAATATTTTGGTGGAGAAATATTGTTGTCATTGTCTGAACTGAAGGAGATTCGACATGATTCCTATGAGAATACCAATCTGTACAATGAAAAGGTTAAGGTATTATATGACAAAAAAATCATGAGAAGGTCTTACATGAAGGTGAAATGGTATTTCTTTTCAACTCTCGATTTCGGCTTCACCTAGGTAAGTTTAATTCTCAATGGTAAGGTCCTTTGTTATTACTAATGTTTACCCATTTAGTGCAGTCCAAGTCCAAGACCCCTCTTCAAAAAGGATATTCACAGTTAATGGACATCGGTTAAATAATCACCATGAGAGGAATCACAATCCTAGAACCACATCAACATCCATCGAATACCCAACTTCTGCAGTCGACCCACCACAAGATAGAGATGGAAACCCACCAAATCCAAACTAGCGGCCCCTTTTTCCCTTTAACTTTATCTCTCACTTCCTCTCTCTACATCATTCTTCATCCACCTATCTATTTCATTTTTTTACCACTTTCTTCAACAAAACCTTTCTTTTTATATTTCTCTTGTGTGTGGGTGTTTACATTAAAAACAAAAAAAACTAAATAAATAAATAAATGAATGTAAATAAAATCAAAAGAGGCATGTTTACTCACAAACCAGTTTTGAAATTTTGTTCAACCATTTTGGGTAGTCGAATGACATGGTTTTATCTCCAAAATATATTTTTTCATTATATATTTGGAAAAACAATTTGTTTCAAACCCAAATAAAATTTAAATGATCAGTTTTTTATTTTGAAAATGATTTTCCACCTCCGTGATTAACTACATTTTCATTCACTCCAAGGCTACCTATGGACATATTTTCAAAATGTGTGTTTTTCATCCCCATTTTTTAGTCCTATGTTTGTGGACCATTAGGCTGAATTCTGTACTTTGGTGGTTAATAATAATATAGAAGCATTTTTTGAACCACATGAGAATCACTATAGCCAAATAGCCACCCATTTCCCTTAAATTAATCCTCCTTTTGAAAGCCCCT
This sequence comes from Viscum album, assembly GCA_963277665.1. Classification (NCBI taxonomy): domain Eukaryota; kingdom Viridiplantae; phylum Streptophyta; class Magnoliopsida; order Santalales; family Viscaceae; genus Viscum; species Viscum album. The sequence goes on along the minus strand of OY728137.1, from coordinate 2,079,222,061 downwards.
TCGAGCCTATGAAAACCTATTCATTGATAGACACATTACAAGGCCAATACCTTTTCATAACCAATATTAACTTGGTTTTTCATGGAATATTTTTTTAAATAATATATTGATGGGGGAATGGATTTCATTTTTTGGGTGCCCTTTTATTAATTTCCATCGAGTTATCATATTCTTGGGGACAAGCATGTATTTTAGTGTGGGGTAGAGGTTGTTATTAAGTGTGTTTTTTGGAATGTAATTTAATTTTAATTATTTAATTTTGTAAAAGTTATTGATAAGTGTTCAAAAAATCAAAACAAAAGAACAAAAAATGGTTTATGTCTTAGGCAAGTCAAAAACAACTATTCCTCAACGTTTGATCATGTTATAAATATTACAATAATTGTAATCAAGAGATAAATAATGTGTTGGGATATGATTTTGAGATATTTTTAATGGTCATCTTTCGAAAAAAAATAAAATAAAAAAAGAGCAGTCATGTCATTGGGAGAGGTTTTATGTTTTTTGAAATTTTCATCTTCTCAACCCCTTCAATTTTTCTTCCACTCTTATGTCTTTCTTCACACAATAATTCCCATTTAAATATTTGTTCCCATTTCCTTCCATGTTTCATTAAAAAAATCATTGATTTTTCCTTGTTAGTATTTTACCCCCTTTTTCCTATCTGTTGGATATCATCTTCCTACCATCCTATAGCCATAGGAAAACCCTTAATGGGACCTCTTGATTTTTGAGAATTTTGGATAAAGAGTGGAATATATGATCTCTTACAAACTCTTAGATTTTAAATTTTTGTTGGTGAATGAGTAAAGCTCCATAAATTAATTTTATCATCTTGAGAAGAGTATGTTTTGTTTGCAAACATTTTCTATTTCTAAATTTGAGCATGAAAAAAATGAAGTTTTTTTTAAATTGTTTCTATAACAAGTTCTGGTATAATTAAATATGGATGAGTGAAATTTTTTAAACCTCCCCTGAGTGGGGAAAAATACTAGTATTTTTTGGTGATTGAAAATGATATTGTCATGTTTTTTATATTTTATGCACAAGAGGACATGAAAAAGACTAAGTATGGGGGAGTTGATGTTATTAATATTTTTCAAACATTTTATATACTCCCATTAATGATTTTATATGAAATGTTCATAATTCTTGTGAAATAATAATGTTTAAACATTAAATGTAATTTTTGTGTATTATTTGAATTAATCAAATTAATGGTAGTTTATTGTTTTATTTATAAATATCACCCTACTTATCCAAATTTCATGGTTATTTTGTCAGTATTCCTCTTTGAATATAAAACATTTCATTAGATGATATCTTGTCCCAATTCATCAATTTTAAGGGTCATACTGTTCACATAATAAGGCTATAGAATCTGTAAAGAAAATGGACAAGCTATAAAGATTAAATTACTGGGCTGAATGCTGAATTTAAAATTTCTTTATAATCGATCAATGTTCTGTGGACTATATAAAGAGTATTGGATAAGAATTTAAAGGTAAAACTCCAAATACAAGGGTCCTAACTGATTCATTTAATCACAGCCCACCATTCAGGCCAGGAATTGATTTTCGGACACTATTCATGACATAGATCATTACTTAATAATCAAATCAAGCTGACATTTTTTAGTGTGAAAGAGGAGACATAGATGGAAGACTTTTTGAATAAAGAATTTGGATTTGAAGGAATATTTATATTCAAAAATCAATTCTAATTTTGGCATTCAAAAATATTGGATTAGAATGGAAATATTAAAATAGTTTATTTAAACAGCCATAACATTGGATCCTTAAGTTTAATGACCTCCAAATTTTCAGAGTAGAAGGAAGTGTTAAAAACCTACAACATGTGAGAATATAATATATCAAGATTCAGCTGTATATTTTATCAAATTGGCTATGCAAATAGAGAGGGTGTTTTAGAATGAAAACGACCCACAAATGAGGAGGGGTAATATTTTACAGAAAATATTTATTTCCTTTTAAAATTAAATATTTTATGTATGATCATTTTAATATAAAAATGAAATTTCTTTTTCCAGATCGAGAATAAACCTCAAAAAATATCCTAACCCATGAATAAAATCCAAAAATCTCATAATATTTTTGTAACTCTCTCATTATAGAAATTATTTTATGTAAATTAAAAATATTTTTTTTTCTTATTTTAAAATTTTAATTAATAGTATCATAATGATTCCCACAAGTGGTACATTTGTTTTAATCAATAATATATTTATCATTAAAGATCTATATTTAATGCAATGATCAAGACCAGTGATTCAATTTGAAATACGAACATCTAAATGATATAATTATTTTTTTCTTAATGGAATCCTTATGAATTATACATTGGTTATAACATGAGTCCAAATTATTAAACCCACCTCCTTTTAATGAGTTTGAACATGGTTAATATTTACATATGGTTTATTTTCCTTATCTAGGAAACATATTTATGGTTTTAATTTCTATGAAGGGTGGTCATGAAATAAAAAATACTTCCAATGCACATGGAAAAAGACAAAATCTAAGGAGATGTTATGTAACAGGTTACAGAGTGTACCTAACCTACCGTGGGTCTTTTCACATATCTTGATGATTGTATTTTTATTGTCCCTTGACTCATGTTAATGATATCATGATTATTTTATTTACACAACTTCATTATCTCATGTCATAATTTCCTTATTGCATCTTTCCATTATTTTGATTATCCTCGTTATGATATCATGTTATTTCTCTTGAATGTCATATTATGATTCATTAACATGTTCATTCCATTATAATTCTTTCTAACTCACCTATTATTTATATTTTATCCCAGTATATAAAATCATGTTTTAAAAGATCTTGGAGTTTTGGGAATAAATTGTGGTGTCTTAAAAAATTATTATGTTTTTATGTTCAATTTATGTTAGTGGAAGTTCTACTCCTTAAATAAATATTTACTTCTGGGTCCTTAATGTTTATTTTTTATAATAAAACAAAAAAATATCAAATGTTATGAGTTTATGGCTTGGATTTTAATAGTTGTAACCTAAATTTCACCATATAATTTTTTTAATAAAATAATTAAAATTCACCATTATAAATATTTATCCCTTTAGGATCCCTAAAATAATCTCCTTGTAATAAAACTACATTTATAAATAAAAAATTTATCTTAAATGAAAATTTAGTCAAAAATAATTATTTTTATAGAAAATTAGTTTTTTAACAATTACGTTTTCGTATTGCTATTTATTATTTGGAAGAAATTAAAATTTATTTTAAATAACTATATATATTTTAAATAACTATATTACAATCATTATTTAAAAAAAGTTGACATAATTTATTCTTATAAAAATTACACTATATTAAAAAAATTTGTGTGAAGTAATTGTTTCACCATTATCATTGTAATTAAAATTAAACTTCATAATTATATTTTAATGTAACAAAATAAAATTATCATTTTTACATAAAATTGTCATAATTTTTCTAAATTTATAATTTTTTTTACTAAATAAAATTTTTATTTGTAAAAAAGTAATTCTTTTATTATAAAATGTAGTGTATACCAAAATATTTTTCTAAAAACTATATTATTAAAAATAAAAATTAAATATAGGGAAAAATATTCATGTAATTACATTGAATTTGATAAATTAGATCATTATAAAATAAAAAATTGTTTTGTTGATTTGAAATAATCCCATAATAAAATTTCACTGAAATATTATTTAAAAATAACAAATGACCAAAATTTGTTTTTATCGAAAATATTATTTATATTCCTAAAATGAAACCATGAAGTTTTATAAATTGAACATATTATTATAAAATTTAATATATTTACTTATTAACGAAATATTTTACCAATTAAATGGTTTTACATACATTGTTTTTTCTCACATAATGTCACTAAATTTATAGTTCTGGTAAAACTATATTTTTTATAAATCACCAAAAATTATATTATTCTAAAAAAATACCAAAAATCTATAATAAACACATTTTTAGATATTAAATCCCAAAATTTAGTTAGTTTTTTATAATATAGATATTAATATTTGTATTATATGTTTCTAATTAAGAATAAAAAGGTTTATTATTTTCTGAAAAATAGTCTTTCACTTTTTTCATTAAATAAGATACATGAAATTGATTTAAATACATGTGATAAATAAATTATTAAATTAATAAATACGAAATTATATTATCCTAATATATATTTAAATGGCATATAGTGATCTTAATGTCAAATATATAAATGAGGTACTCTCTTGTGGAAGATGAAGGTATTGTTTTATCTAGCATAAATAATGTTGATGTTTTTAGAAGCATGAATTTCACTAAAAATTATTACAATTATTCCATAATTGATCTTTTTATTCATTTCATTGACATAGGAAAAACCCTAGAAAATATACCACCTTACTATACATAGATTAATATTCTTTATATGGGATAATTCTTATAACTAATTCAATTTCATTTCTATAGGTTCAATGATTTCATAAAATGAATTCCTACCATTATACCAACTAAAATTATAGATATATTAATGTGGTGAAATTATATTTTTACATATCAGTGTATATTTTTAATTCAATATATCATGAGAATAAAACAACTAACTTTTTTTAATTAAATAAAATCTTTGAAATCATAGGTCATTATAAAATATATTGAACCATTGCCTATGTGGATGAAAACTTGATTTATAAACCATCCAAAATAGTTTAAAATATATCATTTCAAAGAAATATCATAAAATATGGTAAAGTATAATATTGGAACTAATCAAAAAAATTATTTTTCTACACATTATCATCCTAGTAATAAAACAATGTAACTGATACATTAAATAGAAGATACCATTTTATAATAAAAATGATAATTATGGCAAATGATCTTGTTTTTAAGGATTTAGTATGAATGGGAATGTTTGTTATTTTTTATTTCGATCAATTATTTATTCAATGAAAAAATATAAACAATTTTATTTAAGATAATTAATATATATTGATATGATGAGAAGGCCATAATATCAAATAAAGAAGTCGTGAAAAATTGTAATTTATTATAATTAATAAATAGTGATGATATAGTATATCAATTTTATAAGAGGTTATAAATTCTATTTATATTATGGGGTAATAGTAATAAATTAATTATAGATAATTTCTGAATAGAATATATTAATATTCTCCATAATAAGATGTATAAGGATGTTATACAGAATTTATGGTGGAAGAATATTTAGTGAGATATTTGATATAACACTAAAAAATTTATATAAATCCAACACGTTAAGAATTAAATACAATATCCCAAATATGTTAGAAATAATTTACCTATACTAGTGTGGAATCATGAAAAATATTACTCCAAATTTCAATATCTTGATAACTATTTCATCCATGGGGAATACTAACAAATGTCTAACTATAGAAATTTTTATAATGTATTTTCATTTCACCCTTATTATATAATATTTTATTTTGGATAATCATTTAATGTTATTTTTAAATGATGCAATGAGAAAACATGGGATACCTTTAATAGTAGTTTTAAATCATAACACTTTTTAAACATAATTTTTAATGATTAGAAATAATTATTTAAATATATTGATTAATAAAAGAACAACCTATTACCCCCAAATATATATCCATTATAAAATAAGTATCCATAAATTGAAGAAAATTATATGATAATTATCTCTAGAAATCATTGGAACAGTAGACGAGAATTGACATATAGTAGTGTTTTTATAAAATAAAAGTAACCATTACAATAAATAAATAAGAACTATATGAATGTTTATATTGAATTATTAGTTATTTTCAGAAATAAGGGGATTAAGTTGGATAAATTATTATTATTATTATTATATATTACGTGAGAAAAATCATCACAGAATATATGGTCGAATGAAAAACATAATATGGTATCCCATCTTATGAAGATAAGATATATGGTTAGGGGTAAAAATATATTGAATAAAACAATGGTATCTTGTGATCCGTAATATATATTAAATGAAATGTATTATAATATATTCAATTAAAATGAATGATAACACTTTTTAGAATTGAATTATTGAAATATTTGTTTATATAATAGATGTAACATATCATATAATCATTCCAAAAATAATTTATCAAAGGGATGAAGTATTAAATATAAAGGTTTTATAGAAGTCTATTATAGATGAGTATAATAATAAAATAGTGAAACATGTTATTTTTTGGAAAAATATGCCATTTTATTATTTTAGGTAACAATTTATGAATATGAAATAATGATAATAGATCACCCATAGTTGTTCTTAGATGGACATATAATGTGGTTCCTTAGACTTTCACTCATAGGTATCTTACCCTTCATCACCCTTTTAAAATGTAAGATTTGAATTTAATAGAATCAACCCAATTTTAGAAATATATAATTGCACTATCACCTATAAATATTGAGTGATAATGGTTTGGTGGATCTTTTAGGATTATAGTTTTAGGGAGTGATAAAAATGTTAAACAAATAAATATTTATTTTTCATCAAATATAAAATTTTATACTATATAACAAGTAGTTAAATATTTATTAATTCCTCAACATCTATAATATTTTCTAAATACCTTATATTATATCATATATATCATCTGTAATAAATTTATCATAACATGGAGAAAATAAATTATAATAATAATGAGTCCAAATTTTCATTTATGTTTGACATAATTTATAGTGATCAAACATTCTAACAGATCATAATAAGAGCATAAATAATATAATTGATATAGATTTAAAACATTTTATAATATAATTAAACTAAAATCATAACAAAATTATTGATTTCAATGTAAATTAATGTATAATTTTTTAAATAGTAACATATTTCCTATAGATGTAAAGCTTAAGGTCTGGAATATAATTTCACACCCAATTCCAAGACATCATGATCATACAATCAAGGCAGGTGTATAATAATTTTTTTTTGGTAGCTATACACCCAAATACACATGCTAGTATGTATCAATATTCATATTTATGAATTAAGAGAATATATAATATCATTTTCACCCATATATACTTTATTTCTACCTCATTCACCATTTGAATTATATAATTATCGATTCAATTAAAAATAAGCATTACTTATATTTATATAATCATTTTAATTGATAAATAACCATAACAAAAATAAATATTTTCATGATCAATATAATGAATTATATAGGAAAATGTTATCATTAAAAAATAAGGTGTATGGTTAAAAAAATATATAATCAATATTCTATAGTAATCAATAATTATCCTTCTTGAAATAACATGTATATAGAATTTCAAAATGTCAAAAATCATTAAATTGAAGTTCAATATACATAAACATCAGTCAAATGAAAACCATATAGGCTAATGGGTAAATATTCTATTCATTAATTTTTTATATCAATAATAAAATGGAATCAAATTGGAATCCCCTCAATCATAGGAAAGAAATACATAATGAATAAAATGAAAAGGAAATGAAAAAATTTTATGCCTATAAAATAAGATCCTTTTAAATATAAGAGGTAGTGATGGATTTTTACAAACTCCGTCATTGAAAAGAAAAACATATTTGAGGATTGAAAAGGTAATAATGGAAAAATATTTGAACCCTAAAATGGAAGATATTGTTCAATATGAATTATATATAAATGACCCTAAATTAAGATTAAACCTCTAGCTCAATGGTAATGTATGATTCTAAATAAAAACAGAGAGAAGAAAATAAATTCAAATATAATGAAATTTAAAATATTAATTATTCTTGAAGGAAACAATTTTTTTGATACCCCATATAAATAAAATTGTCAGATAAAATGATAAAAAACAATCACTCTGTACATTAAAGATAATTGATTCAAAATTAATTTAATATTTTGTCTTCAAATGAATCATTAAATATCATAATTAATGTGAGGATCTTGAAAAAAAATATTAGTGGTTATTTATATAAAACATTATAATGAAATTTTATCTATATTATTTATTATGGTGATTAATTTAAAAGAACTAAATAGTTATAGATCATGGAGATCCAAGGTATGATTCTGATTCTTCCTATCTCAAATGGATTATCTTATTTTATTTAATATTGAACCCTATTAAGTGGTTCTATTAAAAAATTAGTTTTGAAGGTAACATTTTCATAAATATTATTCGAAGTATATTTAATGAATTAAAATTTGTGTCTTGAACAATGAGAAGGTGTTGTGGTTCATCATGACCAATGAATCAGTGGTAGGAGAATTTTTATCATTTCAATATTATCCTAGCCTGTGAAGACATATTTTTTCATAATAAATTTAGTATTTTATTTTTGTAAAAACACATATGTTGTTACTATAGGATATTATAATTCAAGTTCTACCTAATTATCTTGAATTTTTGAGAAAATGATAAGGTGTAAAAATAAGTAATTAAATGAAATTCCATTTTCAAACAAAGGATTTCAATGAGGTAATTTTATAAAACGTGATGGGAGGGAGTTCAAATTATTATGGTCAAGGGAATATTGATTATAATTGATTTTAATGCCAATGATTTCTGGAATTTGATTATTCTACCCGATGAGAACTTAATATATGTGGAAAAGATATCACTCATAGGTTGGACTGTTCAGAAGGGGACTTTATGAAGTGGTTTCATTTTTTGTCTTTTTAAAGTGTATATTGGTTTATTACACTACTATGCTTATCGGTAAGATATTTAATTGAATTTTATATATTTATATAGATCACTAGATTACATTATTCTTTATTAATTTTATGTACAAAATATTTTCAGATGAAAAGTTTCTTATTTTAGGGGTATTTTGGAACGTCGTTGTAATTACCTTCTTGGATTTGTAGATGGCCCTTCATATGCACAATAGTGCATGTATAGATGTTATTTATCAATAAATTTATATGGAATGGTTTTCTTATTTTATAATCCATGATTTTTTTTAAAAAAATTTAAATGTCGTATGTTTTAAAAAGGAAACACTATGTTCGATACCCTACATAATAAACCACATATAGCATAATTGAACAACTAAATATTATTATTAAAACTTTATCATTATAAAAAAATCGATAGAATGGAGGGTATGAAAATGTTTAAATGAGTTATTAACATATTTATTACATATGTATATATAATTCTTTTCCCAATTGATTACAAATGAATTTGAAACCCTTTTTAAAATAAAAGTAGACATTTTTTCGGAAAAAATATTTAAATGTGCACATGTGTGTTTTATAACACAAATAATAAAATATTTCTTATTATATTATAATATATATATATATATATATATATATATTATTTCAGATTCTATTTTACAGTCATATTATGTATTTTCTTTTCATGATATAATAACAAATCCAATTTTATGTTTAAAATAAGTGTATTTCTAAATATTAGTATTTGTCACATTTTGTTGGAGCCGTTTTTTAATATAGTTTTTTAAATTTTTATAAATTATTTATGAAAAATTAAAAATATAATTTTAAATATAAATATCAATATTTAATGTGGTTAATTTTTTTTCTAATAAGATGAATTTCTTGATAAATAGTGAAAAAATATTACCTTTCAAATTGAAAATATGTTTTTTTCTAAACAAATGTGTGTATTAAATATTATATTTTTGAAATTTTATTAAAATATAATTATATTAATATTTTCTTAATTTAATATAATTTATGTAATTGGAGAAAAATTTGTATTGAATTTTGATATAATAACATTTAAAACTTTTGAATGTTTTTACATTAAAAACTCATTTTCCCACTCCATCAGTTGGGTTAGTTTTGAAATAATCTCTCAAAATTAAGTTTTTTTAATTTTTAGAAATGGATTCCTTATTTGGAATCATAATATTTAATTTTTATTGAATATTTCCATTTTTATTTTTTATAAAAAATATGGATATTAACTTGGGTAAATTTTGTTACCATGATTAAGGGAAAATTTATTAATTAAGGGTAAAAATAGTATTATTAATATAATAAAATAAGAATAAAAGTTGTAATAATTTTATTGGATCATTTTCATTCATACCTAAGCATTAAATTTTGTGTTATGTGACTATTTATTTCCTTTTGGATGAGAATATAACATTTATAATATTATTTTATGGGGAAATTCAATTTTGTAATACATTTTTTTTTAACGAGAGAAATATTTTAAATGTGGGGTTATATAAGAGATATGTTTCAATATAGAGATTATTCATAAAGATAAATTTTTTTTAAAATCGCAGTAACTTATTTATAATTTTTAGTGACAAAATAATTTCCTTATATGGTGACACAATAATGAAGAAATAATTGATTAGTTAAAATAAATATTAACTAAATAATATTAAAAATAGTAAAATAAATATAAAATTACAAGAATAATGTCATCCAAAATTTTATAGGGTACATTGACATGTTAGTGATTAGTTAAAAATGTTTTTTTTAAATACCATGTTGTTATTATATTTTATAAAAGTCATGTAATGAATGGTGTCAAAATTGATATTATTGCTATTTTATAAAAAATAATATCTCATTAAATGATATAAAATTAATAAAAAATATAATTATGCTAATTTATTTTTAGAATAATTGAAATTTCATAAATTACTCATTTTTATGTTTTTCCCATTTTATAGTAATTATATTAATTCTCAAAGTGTAAGTTACAAGATATGATAACAAGAATAAAAAAGGTTAAATAATGGTTGAGCTAAAAGATAAGGATTAGAAAATAGTAAAAAAATATCTAATGTTTATTTTATAAATAAATTTAGATCAAAAAATCGACCTATATTATAAATTAATATGTTTTTCCATTTGGATTTTAAAAAAAATTATATTAATTTAGTATTTTGATAATTTCCAAGAGTGCCCCTCCCCTCTCTTCTAAAAGGTCACGCGTTCAACTCCTTTATAAACACCTAAAATCTAATATTTCATCAAATATCTATCAAAATATATTTCAATTTTCAATTCCCACATTATAGATAAGTTATTTTAGGCATAACACTGACATTATATGTGTTACGGTGTTAATCAAAGGAGATCATCCTAAGAAGAGAAATCATTCTTAACTAAGTGTATCTATTTTATTTCTTCATCAAAATCCTTAAAATAATATTCCCACGAGATTAAATTATAATTATATTCTCGTTAATTAACTTATATTTGATTATTTTAATATCATGAATTAAGTAAATCAATACATCCATGAAATGGGAAAAAATTTATCGTTCGTGTGTAATGCAGAATATAACCCCGTAAAGCAATATAATTCATTTTCCATCACCATATCTCATGACATGTTATAATATCGGAAATAATGATTAAATAATATATTTATGATATATTTATCACTATTAAAATATAATATATCATTTACATTCATACAATTCCATAAACATGAAAATGATAAAGTCGTTCATGCATATGTGAGAACTATTACCTCGAAGAATCAATGTGATTCAGATGTCATCACAATAACACATCAATGATATATATTAGTATATATAAATTTTTAATACAATATTAATTATATTATTATAATTATTTGATGAAAAAATAATACTTACATTCTTTCCATGTAGACCATTGAAAAATGAAAACGTTACTTATATGTATGTACAACCTACCATCTCTGTCACTATAACGTTGTTCGTTTTTCATACATTATATAAATGGATTTATTTAAAATTATAATTTATGTATATATTTTATTATAATTCCACAAATTTTATTCTGGAGATTATGGAATAATGAACCCTCTGACATCATTTGACTTAACAAAATCATTTTGGACTCAAGTACCGAATATCATCAAAACATTCGACAGGAACATAAATACTTAAGTGTTTGTTATATCATGATTATAAGTGATATAAAAGGAAAAATAAAAAATATAACTGTTATATATTATGTAATTATTTATCCTATATATATTATTCCATAATATAAATATTTTACATGAAAAATCTGACAAAAGGAATGGGACTTTTTAAAAAATACTTATTTTTTGGTTTTAAATATTTTTTTCTAAATTTATCTCTTATATGATCATATTTTTAAAATAATTTTGATGAATGTATTTATATTTAAATAAAAGTTTTAAAATGGTAATTTTATATTTTATACTATGTTTTTTAAAATAAATAAATTTAAGGATTTATGTAATGGATTTACTTTCAAAAAAAAATCATTCACAGTTCTTCATTCTACTCTAATTTTACTAACGTCAAAATAAATCTTTTTTAGATTATACGACATGAATAGAATTTACAACTATCATGATGGATAAATGATTTAATTTATCCATTATATATTCCCATATTTCTTTCCAAATATTAATCTTTCACTTCTATATTGAAATATTTTATATATTAAAATTAATTTTATTGAAAAAGTTTATTTTGATATCCCACATTGTTTTACAAATTGGTTTAAAATAGATTAGAAGGTTTTTATTTTTGATATGGTCCTTGTAAGTTATATAATAATGTTTAATTCCCATTATAGATCATAGTTGAGGCCAAAATAACTTATATGAAGGGTAGAGCTCAATTATAGATTATCAGAAATATGGGATCCTCATAATGATTATATGAAGGGAGAGACCCATTATAACTCTCTAATAAATTGGGTACTGCAAATTTATAATTCGACCATATGGATAATAAATTTTTAATGGTTCATATAAGAGTTTAAATTTATTTATTCCCCAATGAACCTAGATGATTTTTTTGTACATGGTAATGAATTTTTAAGAAATGTTTTTAATGGGTTTCCATGTTTTCCCTAGAATAACGATTTAATATTTTTATATCTCTTGATGATATTTTTTTACTCATATGATGTTTTAAAATGATTTCAATAGTTATTATGATTTTAAGGAAAAATAATATGTCCTAATTTATGTATTTCATATTTTTCATGAGAAAACCCATGTTTTATTTTTGAATGGTTTCATTTTGTCGAAAAAAGGATACTGCTTAAAAGTGTCCTTGTGTATCATAATGGTTTACTATATAATATGTTATCTTAATTATATAAAATTATAGACCTATAATATATTTTATTAAATAATATTATTTATAGATTTCAAATATCGAGAATATGTAATGGTTAAGGACATGTCCTTACAATAGGTATCAAAATGGGTTTAGAAAACATTGGAGATAGGGATTTTTTCTTATGAGTTAGGGATATCATCACGAGATAATAATGTTCTAGTTTATCATAATTGTAATGTCTTAGAAAACCTTTTGAGGCGTTAGGTTATGTAATATTAAGGTGATTAAAAGTATTTTTGGATACATTTATTTTTTAGGTAATTATGGGTTATTACATTTTTGGATGAAAAATCAATGGTATGAGATAAAAATGAGGTTAAAAATTTTATGGTTATTTTTTGGACATTATCATATTATCATAATATTATAAAAAATATCTAGTTTTAGAAAAATTAAAACCCTTTGAATATTCAATAGACCATCATGTTTGGAATGGAATTAGGAATTGAACCCACAACCAAAACGTGTTAATAGTTTATCCCCTATCACTGGACAAAGTGAATTCTATGTTTCCATGAACTTTTCTTTTTATTTTATTAATTCTATGTTTTATGAATAAGAATATATCTTGAAATAATTTATCATATTATAAAATGATTTTGGGGCTAAACATATGAATGTTATTTAAGATGATGTTCACTATTATTGGAAATATATATGTCATGGTAGATATAATTGTGTGGAAATATATTTGTGGAATAAAGGTTCAATTCTATTTTTGGAAAAAAAAATATTTTGTTATATAATTATGGTGATTTGGGATATTTATGGAAATAATTAGAATATCTTGGAAGATTAAGTGATCGAGTATTTTTTGTGTTTTAATCATAGTTAAAATATTCATATGGAATATTTATAATATGTCTTAGTTAAATTGTCTATGAAGATAATTTGGTATGGATAATGAATTTTGGAGATTAATGTAGTTTTTTATCATATAAATATTTAATGTTGTTGGTGAATTGTTTTATATTTTCATAAAAATGATTGTTTTGGATAAATTTTTCTTGATATGTGAAATAGATAATTAATATTTTTTATAATATGTGATTTTTTAGTAGATGGTTCAAGTTTATCATGCTTGAAAAAATTCACCATAAATACTCATTGTTTGGAGACAAATATGATTTTTTTTGTGGAAACTTATTAAAAATTGTAACTCTTAATTTCATGCAGTATATTTCATTATGTTGTATGTGCAAGTAGTAATATAATTCTTCAACTCTAGGAAAATATTCATACAATAAAAAATATAATCAATTTACATTTCATAATAAGAAATATAAAACCATTTAAACAATGACATATTTATAGGATTATTATTATTAAATATCTCAGGACCCTGATTCTATACCCATCTATGTGAAAACATGATATTTAGTTTTTTATAAAATTCTGTATTTTCATACATGTATTCCTACTATGTGTTATTTTAGGGTACATTCATACTTCCCTTTCATTATTTTAAATTGTATGATTCATTAATCCTTTTTCCAATGTGGGATTTCAATAGATGTTTTTTTAAAATTCAAATGTAGTTTTCTAACCATTAATGAAATTTTTTGGATTCAATTTATTAAAAGGGGGAGAATGTAACATCATAGTTTTTAAAAGGAAAAAATATCTTCTATTTCATAAAACATTTTCCACATCAATCTAAAATGAATAATTAAATACTATTATTTAATTACTAATATTATAACTTATCTGCTAGAATGGATGGTATGTACATGGTTAACTAAATAATGAAAATATTTTTTACATGCCTATATATATTTATTTTAACAATTAATTAATAATTAATGAAAAACTCTTTTTAAAATAAATGAAATTATTTTTGGAAAACTATTTAAATGTTCACAAGTGTGATTTATAAAAATAAATAATTAAATCACACTTTTTGGATTATATTAATGAAATATAAAATATAATATATTTAATCTAATTTTTAACATTGATTACATTTGTTTTATAAAAAAATATAAAAATCATCAAAGTTTACATATAAAAGAATTAATTTTCTTAAAAGAAAAATTTCTCATCTTTTGATGGTGTACATAATTTTAAATATATTTTATGACTCATTTATAAATTACTGTTGATAAAATAACTATTTTATTTCATATAAAAATATCAACATTTACACTATTTTAATTTATATTATTTTTCTAATAAGATTTAATTTTAATGAATAGTGATGAAATATGGCATATTTTTTTAAAATAGCTTTTTCATCTTAATAATTTATATTATTAAGTTGTATAGTTGAATGGTTTTAAAATATAATTACATTTATCTTTTATTATTTAATCCAATTTATCTCAATGGAATAATTTTCACTTTGAATTTGGATATAAAAATATTTCAATGTTTTGGATGTTTTTACTTTATATTTTTTTTTCTCGATCTGTCAATGAGATTATTTTATAACTAATATTTTTTAAAATTTTGAGATTTTAATTTTAAAAAATGGATTCAATATATATAATAACGAGTTTCAAATTTATTATATAAAACCATTTTTTCGAAAAAAAATATGAATAGTGAATTTGGTTTTTTTATTAACATAATTATGTTTAAAATACGTAATTATTGGTAAAAAATTATAAATATTAAAAAAATTGCAGTAAGAATTTTCCAAATTTTATTTAATTATTATATTTTATCTAAAAGCATCAAAGTATCGGTTTTGAGACCATTTATGGTATTTTGAATAAGAATATAATCATTAAAATATTATATTAAAAAAAATTCAAATTTTCTTACATTTTATTTATCAGGAGAAATATTTTTAATGAGGGGTTTAATAAAATATATGTTAGAATAAAAGAAATATTGAGAAATCCAAAATGATTATAAATATTATGCAAATTTATTTATATCATTTAGTAATAAAATAAACACCAAAATGGGTGGCATAATGATGATGTTGTAATTGTTTAATTGAAGGAAATAAAAAATAAGTTATAATAAAAATTTTAAATTAAATATAAATTGAGATGAATAATGTAATGTCATAATTTTTTTGATGATTTTAACATGTTATTTATGATTTTAATTTCTTTTAGAATTTATCATATTTTTTGATATTTTTTGAGAAGTCATGTAATTAATAGAGTCAATTTTGAAATTATTGATATTTTTAAATAAATGTTTTTATTAAATGATATAAAATTCATAAAAATATAAAATTAGAAAAAAATTATATTCCAATAACCATTAAAATTTCAATAATTATTCGTTATTTTTTATTCAACTTATTTAAATTATACTAATCTTCAAAATTTAAATTGCATGATATTTTAGTAAACATAAAAAAGGTTAAAAATGGATAAATCTATAAGATAAGGATTAAAAATAATAAAAACATATCTAATACGAATGGTATTAAGTAATTTCAACCCAAAAGTATCCTATATTATATTTTAATAATTTAAATTCCATATGAATTATAAAATTTATTTATATTAATTTAATATTTTTAAGAATTCCAAGAGTTCCTATCACCTCTTCTATAAAGGGAACCCATTTCTCTCTATTATTAACACCTAAAAACCTATTTGTATCAGAAAATATATACCTGTGTATAATCCTATAATCTCTTCTCATATTCTATATCTCTTTTTTTATTCAAAAAAATCACCTTCCATGTGTTGGGGTGTTAATCAATGGTGATCGTCAAAATAATTTGTTTTGTACTTAATGAAACCACTCTTTTGTTTTCTTCATACATTTAATTAAAATATTCTTCCACCATGATCAAATAATAAAACAAATATTCTAAATACACAATAATTCTATTTTTTAAATATCATGACCTAAATCCATATACACTTCCATCAAATGGGAAAAGAATTAATCATTCGTGTGTATGGTAGAATACCACCTCGCTAACCAATATAAATCTATTTCTATCACCATCTCCCAAAAATGGTTATAATAATGGAATTAAAGTTTATATATGATATTAATGAAATATTTATAATTATTATTTGATAATATATAATTTCAATTCTTCCATTTCTAAGTAAATGAATATGAAAACACTCTTTTTGTGTATATGTGAACTATCACCTCAAAGAAGCGATGTGATTCATTTTTCATCACCATATCAAAGGAATATAATATATAAGTATAACTAAATTATTAATATTATAATAATTATATTATGATAATTATTGAATTGTAAAATAATACTTACCTTTTTCTATAATGATCATTGAAAAATGATCATGTCACTCATGCGCACATATAGTCTATCATCTCCATGATTATAATAATATTCATTTTAAATAAAACATATTTAAATTATTCGATTTAATATTATAATTTATTTATAAAATTAATTAATATTTCATGAATATTATTCTAGACTTGATTAACAAATTACTGTTTTTTCCATATCCAACTAACTGATGACATTTTTTTCTTTTTATACCCAATATTATCAAAACCTCCAACATGAACATAAATAGTTATGTAATTATTATGACATGATAATAAAGGATATAAAATGAATAATAAAATTTAAAAAAGTTATTGGGAAAATAAATAATTATTCAATTCTTATTATTCTGGAATATAATAGCTTTACGTGATGATTCCTACTCATGGTAAGATCATTTTTTAATAAACCATATTTTAGATGTAGTAATGATTTATTTTCTAATTATTTCACTCTATTTTACATGTTTTTAAATTTATTTTTGATAATATAATTATATGGATATGAAGTTTTTAAATAGTAAATTTCAATTTTATTTTAAATATTCTCTAATGCATTGGGTACTCCGGGGATTGATGTAGATAGTATGGTTATTCAATTTTTAAGGATTAATGGTGTATTTATATGCTAATTATGTCCCAAGTAACCTATGATAAATTATTTTACATGTTAAAGATTTTTTAAGAATTGTGAGTTCATTGGATTTAATGTTTTAACTAAAAAAAGATTTATTTTGTTCTGTACCTTGCTGAGATATTTGTGCTCATCCTATGTTTTAAAATTAATTTCATATGAATTTAGATTGGTAAGGAAAACTAAAATTTCATCAATAAGGTATTGAAGATTTTTCTTGAAAGGAAATTTTTTTATTATAGAATGGTTTTTATGGTGGAACAAATGGATACTAATAATACGATTACACATGTAATGTATTGGTTTACTATATAATATTTTTCATATTTCTCTAAAATTATATACCAATATAATATGAATATTTTTCTATGTTATTTTGGAAAATTATGTGATATCTTGTTCTAAAATAATATAAATATATACAGTTTTAGGCCAGTTCTTTATAGTTTACATGGATGTATGTAGTAAAAGATTTAGAAGGGAGTAAGGACATTGAGTCTATAGTGGTGTTAACTTGGTTATTTAGGTTTTCCCATTAATTTTTATATAAATTGAGTTATAGTTTTTTGGAAATTATGGTATTATATTTTTCTCTCTCATCCATTTTAAATGTAATTTTTAATTATTGTACTTTTAGAGTTACTTTTGGTCTGCACAATGCATCATATTATGTATCATTATCATAGTATACCTGATATTTTTTTATTAATGTGAAAATATTTCCCACTGATATGGAAAATTCTATATAATTTTTTTCAAATGATGTTGTATTGGGGATGTGTCATAATGTTACTATATTTTTGGTCCCCCCCAAGTCAATGGGTCAGGTTAGGACATATTAAATCAATATTGTAATATCGTATCCATTGTGTACTGATGTCATAATATGTGTCATCATGATTATATTATTGGATAGACCATTACACCAATACATATATTGTACTCATTCATCCCAAAAGTATTTACAATCATTAAACAACGAACTATTATTATATAGGTAAGATAATATTTGATATGCAGTTTCAATTGAGAGAAATTCATGATATTATTAAACTGTAGAATAATAGTGAGGTATAATAAAAAATAATTCCCTTCTAAAATTTTTTCCAATAAACATACTTTTTTCCTTTTATATAGTTATTAATTGAATCCTTGAGTGGTGATTTGAAACAATAATATGTAACAATTATTTTTCTCCTAAAATTTTATCAAAATCCTGAAAAAATAAATTAAATAGGTTCTATTTAGAGTTAAATTACTTATTCATTTTCAAATTTATCAATTATCTATATTCAGTATAAATTATGAAAATTTTGAGTATGAAATTTTGTTAATTATTTTTTAATGATAGGACCCAGAAATTTAACTAGTTCTCATTACTTTTATTATTATTTTATGAATCATTAATATTTATAATATAATAATGAATTTCTTAAATGTTTTATTCTCAAAATTATCCATGTTTTGATCCCATCATACAATCAATATCATCACATATCAAATATAATGAATCTTCTTAAATGTATAGTATGATGATTGGATTTTTAATTATCTATGTCTTCAAACCTCATAATGATTTCCTACATATTTCATCAATTGAACTCTAAGTCATTGGATATGAGTTTAGTTATGTGTCTAGTTATTTTACATAAGTTAATAAAATTGAAATGGAAACAACTAATATGAACAAGAAAATAATGGATCATTTTAACCTATATTATCCTTAAATCTATATAACCAACATTATTTTATGTGGATTTACTACAATCCCATCATTAGAGATATAATGTCTATGAAAAAATATAGCTTCTATAATAACATATCATTTTTTTCAAGTAAGTACAAGGGATTTCTCTATACACTACGCAATCACCAAAACAAAATTCTTAATGAAGTCATTATAAATCATTCCATGAACTAAAAAATATTCCTCAGAAACATCTATAATCATTTACTCCATTATATGGAAGTTATGTTTCATAACATCTTAATTGTGTTGTGACCATAAAACATTTTTAATGACCTAAATCGATGCGAGAATTTCTAATATGGGTATCCCAATGTCCTAATTTTATGGTCATTAGGTTCTATAGGAATATTTTTATACCCAAAATAACAATCCTAAAATCAAATATATTTCTTCCTAGTTGGTTCATTTAATTTATAATCAATAAATTTGTGTTTAATGTAATCTTTTATTAGGGTAACATTATGAATTCATTAGTTTACAAACATCTCATCCTATAACAATTTTTGTGGAAATTAATTTTTAATACTTTTTAATATAATTATCCATCCACTGTCACCGACATCATGAATCCAGATATTCCATTCATAATCTGAAATAAGTTAAATGATATTTTCATATATGATATTAAACACACCATTATTAATAACATTCTTTAAGATATTATTCATCCCACATTGGGGTTATCATATTAAGAAATTTAAATCCGCTTATCATACATTGTGATTACACCTAGAGGGTATGTTCTAACACATATTATTATTGGTTGATTTGATATCTGTGATTTATTATATTAACACCACATCTGGCCATTTAACTTATTCAACTAAGGGATAGTTTAAACTAATCGCTATATGTTACTCATATTCTTTTGTGAACATAAATTTACGATTGATAAAGAAGTGTATTATGTTTATATTTGATGTTCCTAACATTTATGGTGTAGCTTCAATAAATGTATCCCTTTAATGGTTTTCAAAAACCTATAAACCTTCTTCTAATTTAATATCTATATTTTTATCATCTTCATTCCTATTTTTTCCCTCATCAGAGACATCATGATCGGTTGTATTTTTACAAAAAAAATATCTCACGTTATTTTTGTTGATGAGATCACATTTCTCTTGGTCATATAAACCTCCCATTAATTTGGTTATTTCATAGTACTCTTACTCATATACAACATAAAAATTCAGAAATTTTTCATATATAATGATGTGATAATTTCCAATATCTAGGAATGGATGACTATTACAGATCAAGAGGTATAATGTTTTCTTTTACCACTGTAATCTATATTTCTGTTATATATTTGAGCATTACTATATTTACATAGACATACAAAAAAATAATCTAATATTATATTTATATTTATTTTAATAAAATTTTCACACATTTTGGTTTCATTATTTATATATAAATGTCCTAAAGAAATAAAATAAACTATATTGCATAGTTACTCGTAGATCAGAATATTTGTTCTCTATCATAGAACACATGATCTATTATGTAATATAGAATCACCACTAATCTCATATCATTGGTTTGTGGTTACATTATATAAAAAATTCACATTTATCATATATATATATATATATTATGAGTAATACATTTCAAGTCATTTTATTGATGTGTATAACAATATTGAACCTATCATGTGAATAAATTTTTGAAATATCTTCAATAAATGTAATGTTGATATTTAGGGACTTATGATTATCTAGAAAATAATTATATTTCTTATTTACATTAATTTTTATAAATTATTCTAGATAAGAATATTTTTTTGGTATGGCCTCGTGTCTCATTTCATAATAATAATTATTTTAGTAAATTCATCATGAGTCTCTTATCATAGTTTTCCATACTTCACTACTATTTTTATCTTAATTTATTAATGTTCTCAATTCTCAAATCCTTTACTATTAACTGTTGATTTATTCTTATACTTATATTTTCCTTCTCTTATACTCTAAATGAATGATTCCTCTTCGTATTCTTTCTTCATAACTATATTTAATAGGAACATTTCATGTAAATAGTTCAACATCCTTTGGGAAATTTTTATCATATTTTTCTTATTGATTTTAAGTGGCCACTTATGATTCCATATAAAATATTGATTTATTTTAGAGGATGTGTAATCCTATAAAAATGTTTTATCTATTTATTGGAATTTCTTTGTAATCGTTTCTTAAAAAATGGTTCGAATTGTGGAATCATAGATTTTACTATCTGTGTTGTCACTACCATATCTAAATAGGTTAAAATTAATAGCTAATGGGCATATGTGATTTTTTTACTTGTAGAAACACTATAAAACACATATATATGTGTTTTATTCACCATTATGGCTCCCTTTAATTTATTATTTGTAACCAACATCTCTAATTAATAAAACAATAATGCTGCTATATTTATTTGTATTATTAAAATTATAACTCACCCAATATGGAGAATTTTACCTAAATTTAGTATAAATGAAGGGAAAATATATCATAACGCATAACACATGAATATTATTTTGGATTCATACATTTTTATACTAGGTTATAGATACTCAATAGTGTCACTATAATCATTAAAATGAACTCTATTTGAGCCTCTTTCTTGGTCAACCCATCCTTATGATGCTGACACACCAGGATGTGTCCCATATCACCTTTCTATTTTAAAATAACATCTTAAAGATAATCTAGAATGGATTATTTTCATATCAACTACATTTTTGGAGTTATTTTATAGACCATAACAAAACATTTCTAACATAATCAGTAAGGTATGACAATTATTTCGAAATAATTATATTATTTCCATGAAACAGTCATATGATTATTTTGACTTCGAAACCAATATGGAAAAGTATTGAATTTTCTATTTTATTTTCACTATAATTTTATAGTGAAATTTATTTTTCCATAAATAATTTGGTGATATCATTCCACTCAATGATAGTTCAATGAAACATTCACTTCAAAAAGCATTTCATATGCAAGGTCACTGATAATTGGATGGTGAATATTATAATAGTATCATCAGTTACTATATTATTCATGAATGATTCATAAGAATAAAAATATGTGAATTATCACCATGTATAATTATATTATGCATGCCTATAAATATCTAAATATTTTAGTTCATTTACTATAAAAATGGCTTCATATTGATGATGGTGGTATAAAATGGTGGTATTATAACACATGGGGAAACCACGTCGAAGGATGGAGGATAACATTCCATTAATTTCAAACAATGTATAATTAAAATTCATATATTTATTATGTTTTAAATATCTTCCTTGTATATAGCTCTAGGTGTATTTTTCATTCAAAATCATTGGTTGTGTTAAAAATTAATAATCATTTCGATGCAAAATTAAAGGGTCTCACAAAATATGAATTCATTGGTCTCATGTTTGGAGTGTTTCTCATGAACTTATAAACAACATATAAAATAAAAAACACCATTAAAAGATAAAATTTAAAAAATTAACATATATAATAAGAAGAATAAATCGGTTTATTGATAATGAATGTATAATTTGTTTTTTGGATTTCTTGGTTCCAATAAATGGAATAAAAATATATGTTATCCCTATGTGTCATTAACTCCTTGTGTTTTTTATAGATAATATTTATAAAACAAATATATAATCACTAAAATAATTTTCCTATGGTACATTAATTAATAGTCCTTTGAATAAATCTATAGGAACAGATAAGATCACAATAGCGTTAATATTTCATAATAACTCATTTGGAAAATATTTTGAATGTTCATTGATTTAAATTCATGATTTATTGGTTATTATAGAATATCGATAGAATTAATTTAAACATCAAACAATGATTAATTAATATAATTTGAAAAAAATGTCATAAATCAATTTTATAGGATATTTTATTAGTGATTACAATAATATTTCCCTTTCGATCAACATGGTTTATTAATTAAGATATTTCTTTTTATAAAAATTTTAACATGATTGGAGAAAATTATTATTAAAAATAAAATATACTTATCTATCATGAATGAAATAATATATGAAAAAAGGAATGTATTTTAATATAAAATGTATAATTATGGATTACTATCCACACATTATCCCCTATTCTCTAATTTCACATTAGGATTCATCGCATATTCTCCATTACTTCCATTGTGAGTCTAAGGAATAAAAAATGAAAATGATAATACAATATTAATCTAACATAGTTGATTTAATCATTGAATTAACAATTTATTTTGAGGATTAATATTTTCAATCGCAATACATCATCCAATTTTGGTCTACTGATGAATTAATGAATGACCATACATCAAAAAAAAGTTGGTATCTCAATTGAAAAAAGTCACAAACTAATAGGAAGGGAATGGAAAGCTAGATGATATAAAATCTATCTAAATTTCAATACAATTGAAATATAATAATCAATCCAAAAGAATTAAAAATAAAATTAATTTCTCAATGGAATGTTTGTGTTTCCCATTGTTCAATCTCCCAATAGGTAATATACTAAAGATTCCTCAACCCAGTCAGTCAAAAGTCCTTAAGACCGCCTCCTTGTACAACAAATGAAACTGAAAATGAGTGAGTTCTGGGGGTTTGTCCATGGTTAGAATTCTATGTCTTGATTATAGTGTCATAACTATATTAATAGTGATATTTAATAGCTGAAATTGAAATAAAAAACCAAAAGTGTAATAATAAATCAACACGATAAATAAAGAGGTGGAAGAAAAATCAAAAGAAAATTAAAAATTATGAATATATCATGATACTATAAAAAAGGGAATTACACATGATACATTTTTACAGGCATAAATAACATGGAAAAAATACCAAATGAACGCAATCTACCACCACTATAATCATGTTCATGGAATCTGAACATTACTCTAGTATTATATCCTCATAATGGAAATCAAGCATCACATATTGTGTTGTTCACTTTATTTACCCCAGTAATCAAGAAGTCTATTTTCATTCTATATGTGGTATAATATGGTTGTGAGATATACATAGTAGTCCACCCACTATTTTGTCAATAAATTTCTTTTTTTAATATTAAATGATCTATCTATAAGTTATTTAATGGTAAATGATATAATGAAATAATAACCCACGTCAATATGGGTTTTCGCATGGGACACCCGACCGAAAGTACCTCTTTAGTCCTAATAAATATTTTTATGAATTACAATATACCTATACATATATACTATGTGTATGATTATATATATATTTATAGGTATAGATATATATATTCATTTCAATTCACTATAATTCATGTGGTGATACGTAATTGGGTCGTCACTGAGGTCAAATGTAAACATTGACCCAACCCAATAATGATATTTTTCATTTCAAGTGCATCCTAAATAATAAATAAAATGCCTCACCATGTTATAAAAATTGAAGATAAACTATGTTTCCAGTAAAGTGGAATATTGATCTCATCTAAGGTGATCTATATAAGGATTCTTAGTATCAATGTATAAGAGCTATGTGTATCTATCAACAAAAGATTTCGTTGAAGGTGATGCATTAATGGATACCAAGAATATCAATCATAAATGTTAAATAGAATATCTAACTTATTATATTGATGTTATACCATATAGGGGAAGAATTATCACATGTGTAATTGAACATTAGAATTCACCTATCAAGCCCGTCCAAGGTAATCAATAAAGGAAATAGGAATCTCTAAAGCGTAAGTAAAACATCAAGTCGGAAAGCCTATCTAAGGTATTCAATAAAACAATTCATGTATTGTTCCCAATGTATTTATATTCATTTGAAAACAAAAATTATAAATCCCGATGAACCCATCCACGTAATCATTATTTTGAGACCCTTGTATCACCCTCTACATGTCATAATAATAATGGATTATTTGGAATTATGTTGACCAAATTTAAGAAAAGAATCATAATCCCTAGAAGTAGAAATTCACACAACTCAATAGGTGAATTAATTTAATGAAAAAAATGTTTCATATTAATCTATTAAGAGAGGAACCCCATTAGGTGTGGCTAAAATCAAGGTGGCTAACCTCTAACGGTGTTACCAGGTCACTAGAAGTGTACTAAAAATTATATATCTATTTATTTAATTAATTACTGTATTAGTTTGTATCATTGGATCTCTACAGTATGAATCACAACAGAACACATTATAAGGAATCCAAAAAATATACAATAGTAATTGGACCAGTTACTATAGGTATGTAGATGAACAATTTTTCATTATTCTCCATTGAATTTATTTATTGCTGAATAAATAATCAAACCAAAAATCCCAAAAATAGTGAAAACTATCTGACTCCAAATAGAAAAAAAGTGATAAATTATGTAAGGAAGAAATAATAGTTTGGAGAATACCATTAGATATCTAGTGAAATGGTTTTTGAAGGAAACATAGAGTGTGAAATGGAGTTATTTCAATGCCCAAGGAGATCCATTGAGGAGAAGCTTTATATGAGGGGCCACTATTTGTAGAGGAAGAATAATGGAGGGGGGATAAAATGGATGTCGGGGGGAATATATTCTCATAAAAATATTAATGGTATCATGGTATGGTTATATAGTTGGCCGAACCATACTTCCACCGTGAGTCTAGAAATTCCCCAAAAAAATCACACATTGGAAAGGTACACTATTTGACTATCCATGTGTAGCCAGTGAAAATAACCTATATCATGAGGCCTAAAAAATCACATGGTCAAGACGCTTATACATAATGGTTAGCATTAATTGTGTGTCCCCCAACAGTGAAATGGAAAACCTTTTTGTGGTTGATTCTAATGGAATGCACTAACTATGGGCTAACGATGTTATTAATATGAAATTCCATGTTTTGTAGCTCTGAGATATTAAAGATCCCAAGATTCTTTTGAACCACTCTATATCCCTTGGGGAATATTAACAACATAAAACAAAATGTATTATAGAGTTGTTAATGTATTCACACATCCTTGAAAATCTATAATGTTACAAACTCCTATCCATAGAATAACTCTCCCCTAATTTTCCATTCTGGGGGTGGTAGAACATCATCTAAGAAATGTTGTAGCCAATGAGCACATATGTGTACCTCTCTCTCACATGTCTAACTATACACACATCTATGAAATGAGAGACCCCTTAATAGATAAACTTTTATATAAAAAAGATCCTTCATACACTAAATAATTATAGGAATTTGATGCTCTAAAAGCAAGTATCATCCTATGGACCTATATTCTCTGGATAAAATGAATGAAATCAGTTAGAGTAGTAATAGTGAAGTTTTGACACATGGAAGATGTGAGGAATTCCTAGGTACCTATGAGGTAAATACATATGATTGGATACTAGAATGACTCTTTCCATGATCTATAAAGGAATTTTGTAATGAGTAAATAGAATTCCTTTCATATGAATTTGTCTATGAACTAATCTAGGTAAAACCCACTGAAAATAACTGTTGTCCCACCTTGAAATATAGAGGCCAGTGATGAAGAAAGAAATAATAATACATCCTTGACTGAGCTGGGGGAATACACTTCTGAATCATGTATACTTTCATTAATGTCTCTAAAATGGTATGTTGCCCTAGTAGTACTTCCTTATCAGTCTCTAAAAATAACAGGCATGATTGACAAGAAATACTATATAATTCTAGGTAAGGATCCATCTGAATAGTTTTTTAGAAGGTTTTATTTTAGAAACAATAATCCAGAGAAGTTTTTTTCTCCAGTGAACCTCCAAAATCAGGGATTCACATATGGATCATTTCCTATAACACATGTATCATACACTCAGACTGGAAGTTGATCGGAGCATGATATGTTAAACTGAGGATCAATTGTGAACCTAGTCCTTTTTTAAATCCATTCCAAAAAAATGTTGAAAAACGAGAATCTATGTCTGATATGATATAATGGGTATCACCATGAAGGTTCACAATCTCTTGAATATAATTCTTCATAATCTTATTGGTTTATAATGTCTCTCATAGAGGTCGTAAGGGTGTGAAATTAGTCTTCTTGTCAACAATCACTAAAACCACATTATTACCATGAGGATATCTCGTAAATCCAATCACGATGTCCATGGTAACATTACAACACTCCCTAATAAGAATAAATTGAGACTATAGATGTCCCACAATCCATTATATCTCCCCCTTAACCCTCTTATAGGTGGAAAGCTGTCTGATAAAACCTGCAATATAGCTATTTTTACCTAGCCACCAATACTGTTGATGTTTGTCTCGATACATCAGTTGTACCCCTGGGTGAACTTCCCCAATAAAGGTATGATATCCCAATATCAAATATTTATGCATTTTTGATGAAATATAGATATTTAACGTGGATATACTGAATCTCATCCTCATCGATACCTAAATTAAGCAGTGGTTCCTCACCTAAAACACTCTCTCTTAATGTTACGACCTTGGCATCTGAATGTTGTCTCATACTCATGAATTCTAGAAATGAAGATGTCACTACTAATGCTTCCCAAAAAATATTCTCGTGATATGTTTGAACCTATTACTTCATCTTAGAAAATAGGTCCACAACATTCCACTCACTATAGGCATCTATGATGGCTTTTATCTCAGACTTTCTATTCATGGTTTCTGTTATAGAATTTACCGTTCAAGTTATATAAACATGATTGAACTAAAATTACTGAAGTTATTATACCCACCCACGATACATGAGATTCAAATCACTATTTTGGGAAATATATTTGTGAATTTCTTCATGTAAACAACAAAATACCCACCCAAATGATGTTGTCCCAACAATGTAAAGAATGAACCATGGTTTCGAATATGTGTTATTTCATAAGGTAATTCTTCTCATGATGTCACAACTAGAGGGAATGATATGCTAAATCCAAATCTCCCTACATTATAACTAATTCAATCTAAATTCATAACTCATAATATTAAATTGTATATATTATTATTCATACATAAAAATAAATATTAGTGTTGATGTAAGTCTCCCTTTAAGCTCCGGAAAAAACTCCTCTCATTATTCAAACCATAATAACTTAACACCCTTTTAGTATAAACATCGAGAGGTAATGCTAAGCTGGGGAAATCCTAAATTAAATGTTTGTAATATCCATTATTCCCCATGAATCTTCACACGTCAAAGGAATTATTTTTCTTTCTCAAAGAATATATGGAACTCACCTTGTCAAGGTCAATTGAAAATCCTTTGATTGAAATTATATGACTCATGATGTTAAACTTATCGATACAAAATTGGAATTTGGTGATATTAACATAAATATAGTTCTCTTTGTTTATATTTTACCTAATATCATTGTTATATTAATGTTTTTTTCACTTCAGAGAATTCCAAAAAGATATCATCCATGAAGACCACCACAAATAAATCCTATTATTGGTGGAAACCCCAGTTCATTGTAGACATGATAACTACTGGTGTGTTCATAAGGAAGAACTGCATGACCATATACTCATAGTGTTTAAATCAACATTGAAATTATAGAAATTGTTTATATTATGGTGTCACATTCACCTAATGCTAACCGGACCTCAAAATTATCTTAGAAAAAACTATTTCTCTTGAGATCCAGTTGAAGTGTTTATCTACACAGGGATGTTGATATTGATTCATAACAGTAAGTTTGTTAAACTGGATGAAATCTAGGCAATTCATAATGGTCTAGTCTACCTTTTTGGGGAATAGAATAAGAAAACCCCTTGGATAAGTAGTCAATATGATAACTCTTTTAACTTACAGGTCTTTTATGTGCTTATTGTATATCAAAAACATTATAGGTTCCATCCTATTTGGTGGGGTTGACAATAGTTCCACTTTGAGAAATAGCAAGATGGTGAAATCCACCTATCTCAGATGAGATAATCCCTCAAATTTATTATGGGAAAATGCCCAAAATGATCCACTGTATAGAGGAATTCCAAAAAATAGAGTCCATGATAACTCAAAAATAGACTACCAATATGGGATGTCACATTTTCCATATCAATATTCTCGGGTCTAACATGCCTCTCCTGAACAAATCATTCACCCTAATGGACATAATTACATCCATTATGTTCTATATAATATAACTTCTATTGATAGAAAACAACATGGGTGTGGTATTACATCAACCATTCCATCCGATAATGACATAAACATTGTTCATCTGGAAGGGAATAAATATTATGAAGGAAGAGATATCTTCCCACATCATGTGGGAAATACCTGAATTGGAATATACTCTATGATTGACCTCTTAGAAGACTATATATTCTTATATCACCACAAAATTACTCCATTTCTAGCATAAGGCTCAACATAATTTCCATATATATGAAAGAGTTTGATGGAACTGTTTTAAATTAGGAGGAACCTAAACTATAGGCTTCTACAATAGTGCTTAAACTATATAAGGCCCTAGAAACTCGTACTCAGTATTATGATGAAAAATGATGTGTCCTTTTCCATAAACCTAATATGCCAACTGATTAACATGTACATGTCTAATCTATTATAACTATGCCACTGAGGTTTGGATTCCTCAGCCACATACACCTCTTTATCCTGATCGGTCAGTAATATATTTACTCCTGACCTAGTGTGGATCCACTGATCTTGTACCGTAATGTGGTGTTAGCATAGATCCCTTCTCACTAGGAACTAGAGAGAATTTGTTGAAGAAACACTAATATTACTTATCCTACTAGAAGTTCAGCACTCAGTCAGGTTTCTAATAAACTAGAGATATTTATGGTCTTCCCCAAAAATCATATGAAACACTATGTAACTATCAGTACATGTCTTCTGGGTGGTTCTTTTACTATGAGAAGATAATAAGAGAAATTTTCTACCACTAAAGTAACTACATACATCTTCAAAACTGATCCTCCAAAACTCACTCACTGAGATTCTATTAGGTTATGCTCAATGATGAGGGTTTGGTTCAGAATATTTTAAATGTTGGTCAACCAATAGACATTCCCCTCTAATCAAATGGAGTATGAAATCACATACTCAAACCATATCCTGGTCATAAATGAGTCACTAGTCAGTTATTTTTAAAATGAAGAATATCGATTAAATAAACTGAATACTCCATCATGTATATAACACCAAGTTAAATGGTTATACACTCTCTAGAAAGGTATTAATTAAATTAATGTGTGAAAAAGTTAATCATAAATGTGTTTCTAGAATACCTCATAGATAATTCCCTAGTTAAAATCACCCTAAGAGATGACATACCACCAAATCCTTGTAGAATCACGAAGAATATAGGGTTTCAAATAGACCCTCCTCTCTATAGGAATCTCCAAATACATGAAGATAGATTATATGGACTCTAGACATGACTCAATAAACTAAAGTACCACAAAGGCCCATATGGTGGAAGGATTCTGTAGCAATAATATCTGCATCAACTCTACAAGTCATGCTATGGAGCTCCTCTTATTTACTATATGAAGATAAATAATCTTTTTTGAAATTGAGCATTAACAAGAAATGGATAGAGAATATGAGGTGCCTCTTGTGTATCTTTAGAATGTATTATTGGTGCCTCACTAACCACCACCTCAAGATATGGTAATCGTTTCCATCCTTTTCAATAAATTGAAAACATCAATTTGTAATATCACTAAAAATTCCAATCCCATGCCTCATATAATATTTAATAATAAATATTAATTAAAAAAATATAAGTAATAGAAAAAAACCATATTAAAAATAATTCACACCTAACAGCCAAATCCAAAAGTTCGGCCTTGGTTATCAAAAAAGGTTTCATAGGTCACTGGAGACACTTCCTACTGCACACTATTATGGTTAGTTCTAGGTCATGTTCTCATATAACAGAGCTAGGGTTTGAGGATATGGAGTGATAATTGCATTGTATAGAGGAAGTCACTCATTACATTGAAAATGTAATCCCCACATAACGGTAATCATTTTATAAGAAATACTAATTTTCTAATGTTAATACTCATTTATATGGAAATATATATCAAATTATAGTTAGATAATCTTGAATTTTAAATTTATAAACATCCATACTTTTTATAAATTGTATTTAATACGATATGTAACAGTGACATGACCCTTACATCTAGTAACTGGATATAACAGGTCATGTAAATTACAATATTAAATGAATTGTCATTCCCAATTTATAGAATCCCTTTATTCAAAATTTACAACTATAATTCATGTAATAAATATAATATAACTTTTCTATCCAATAAAGTGGTTTTCCATGACTCAAAAGTGTTATAATTGGTTAATTAATGTGAAATAGTAAATATATATAGGAAAACACAATCTCTATTGACAAAAAAACATTAATTAATCCAATAATTATTTCCACATAAGAAAATTATTCATATTTTCCTTATATAATATTCAAATAACTCTCAATAATCATTGGTATTATAGAAAATGTACACAAAAATATATATCTACAAGGAATTTCTTAATTCTTAAAATGATTTTACTCAAGTGCCAATAATGATACAATATTTGATACATCTGAGATGTATGAGGTCAGTTAAATCATAGTCCATAGTAATAATATCCCCAATAATAACTTCACAAAAAATGTGAGTCACCCAATGTTGAAATCCAATTAATATTAATAAGAAAAAAGTAGAAACACAGTATCCCATACATTGTAATTTGGGTTTTCCATGTACATGGGTTAGTTAATCACAAGAATAATCGCATTACCAAATTATGTTACACTCCTTGTATAATTTCTAATACCTATGAAAATGAAAAAATAATCCTTTGATACCACATTGTAACATCCTGGCATATAAGACAATAAGTGGTTCCCTAATCCAGTTTTCCACATGACATTAATAGTGACACCTCTTATGCTATAGGCTAAAAACTTTATATAATTTCCTAGGGTGTGTCTATGGGGATAATATTCCCTCTTTAATATAGTGTAATACAGTATTGAATAGTGATGAAAATAGCTGAAACAGAAAAATAGTACGCATTAGTTGAATAATAAATCTCCTAGATAAATAAAAAGGCATAAGTTAAATCAATATTAGATACAAAAATGATGAACATGTAATGATTCTATACAAATGATATGTATACAAGATAAATGGGTATAGAAATATAACAAATTACAATGAAAAGAAGAAACTTCAAACTAATCCTCCACTAGCAGCATGACCATATTATTGATCCTATGCTCTTGTACAAAATCCTACTATAGAGAATAAAACATTAAAATATGGAATCTTCACTTTATCAATAGCTAAAATAATGAAATTTTTTCATGTATGATTGGTTTCTTGAATGGTGTGTGGGGTATACTCTGTAGGAAACCACAAACGATGTCTACAATTACCCATTACGGGTAAATAAAACGATTTTTTATCATTTAAATTCATGGGGAGAGAAAATAATAAATAAAAAACCCATGATAGTCTATTTTTGACATAGGATACCTAACCAACACAATATACTTCAGCCTACAAAGGATGTCTCTAAACCATGGTCAAAATATATAGATATAATATTATATATATATATATATTGTTATTCAAAAATATATAATCATTGTTATTATTTTTAATTATTATTGGAATACATAATTTCACAGTCACAGTGGTCAAATTTAAACATGGGAAGAAGCCCCACATATTTTTTGGAATTAAATATGAATCCTTATTTATAATTAAAATTGTACCTTATCGTCTAATTAAATATGGAAACATGGGTACTTAGTAAGTAGAAATCTGGATCCCATCCATGAAAATCTTTAAGGAGGATCCCATGTATCGCTCCATGAGAACTATGTGTATCGATCACCATAAGAGTATGTTCATGGATATCTATATATATAACCCATCTATCACTCTCAGCATGGTAAAATGGAATAATCCTCTAATACCATCCATCATATACCACATATGTGATCATGTATCACTTGTTGAATAGTATATTATAATTATCATGTGGATTCCATCCAATGAAATCCATAAGGGAACCAGGTGTCCGTCATGGGTAACTACATCATTGACCTAGTGACATTGACCATAGTATTCTATAAAAGAATCTATATACCTCTCTAAGAGTATTGATATTCACTTTAAAATTCTAATTATAATTCTAAATTAGCCCATCCAATGCATCCATAATTTGGTACCCTTTAATCTCCCTGTGGATTTTTATAACAATAAGGTCTCAGCTTGCATGAATTCTATAAAATTGAATAAACATATTATAATCACAACAAGGTATAATCCACATAACTAAATTGGTTTTCTAATTTAAATCATAACATGAGGCATATTAATATTTTAATAGTGGCACACCCTTAGTAGTGGATCACGTTGAGGTGGTCAACCTCCGACATTGTTCACCGGTTAATAAAAGTTTACTAAGCAAGGTACATCAATTTATTTAATTAATTAGATATTTGTGAAGAATTTTTTATATGGTATTTAATTTTCCACAATGATGCAACTTATAAATCCTCATAAATATTGAAAAAAATAACTAGACCTCCGACTATAAGTTGGTAGATGACCCCTCATCTATTTTTTCAACTAAATTGACACAATACAAAATAAATAATAAAAATATAAAAAATCAATTAAAACAGATCATATTTACACACACAAAAATTTTATATATTAATGAGGGAGTAAATATAAAATTAAGTAAAACTATTTAAGAGATTTTTATTATCTATCCAATACATCATTCAATGAATTAAATGGATCCTATATGTGAGTGTTTCTTCAAATAATAATGAGATTCATGGAATAGGTTCTTTAACAGGGAGGGGATATTATCCATAGCGAAGAAGAATGATGGTGAAAGATATAATAAGAGGGGGAATAGTGTTTTCACTAATCATTAAATGGCTTCATGGTTTTCTCCACTCTTCGCTAGACCACACACCTACTGTGTTCCCAATACTTACCTAAGACACCCCTCGCACAAGCTAGGCACAAGGTTTGTCTAACCATGTATATCCTGTCAAAATGACTACTGCTAGAAGTCCTGTAGTAATTTCATGGCCACTCATCCTAGGATTCATGGTTAGGATGAACCGTGTGTCCATATTTATTGAGCTGGATCACCACATAGTGTTGATGCAGACATCTAGTAGTAACTGCGCGCTAACAGGTTAATTCAATATGTCATTTAATATTTTGGAGCCTCATTGTTTGAATGATCCCTAAACTATACCAAATACTTCTTATCTTCTTAGAAATATTAATCGAAAAACACAAGGATTTAAATATTAATTATATAATTCATAACTATTTTTAAAAATGGGGCATTTCATAATGGATTTTCTCTATCTTAAATTCATTTTCCTATATAAAACCTTCACTCTTAAGGTATTTCAAAATATAGATTCCCTTCAATGTCTATTTATTATACTTTAAAGGAATTATCATCACCATCACCAAACCAAGGTCATTTTTATACATATAAATGAAATCTATAATTTTCTATAAATCATTTTCCAAGATCATGCTGTAATGGTGTTTCCATGGTATAGTGGGAAGATATTTTTATTGAATTGTAAACCACATCAAGAACTTGACACATTTTTTCATGTTTTTAGGAAATGTATGTTTTTTAATGACCATAAAGTAGTTTGGTACCTATAGAACAGATACTGCATGTGGGTTATTCCGATTAAAATCCATGGATTCTACATTTCACAAAAATATATATTAAGGAAGATAATCTTCTACATAGAGGCCATATGAAATTATTATTTTGGCTCTAGCATTTCATTTTTTTCTATAGTGTGGTAGATTAAGGGATACATTTAATATGATTCCTAATGCCCACATATTTTGGGGAAAACAATGAAAATTTAATTACCTAGGTGTAATATAATTGGTTAAACAGAGCTAGTCTTTTAAAGAGATGTGAACAAAAAATAGTTTTCACTTTACACTGATATTTAGAAAATTGATTTTTGATATCTTCAATAAATTAATATCAAAAATATTGTTAGATAAATTATTTGAAAATTATATTTTGGAAGAAATGATTAGATTAATTTTTCCAAATCATACTTATATGTTATTTTTATTTCTATTTTTTCTAGTTCCACTCCCATAGGTTGGTAAGAGAGATATTTCCCAAATTATTGAACTCTCCCCCTTGGATAAATGATAATGGTAAGTGAATTCCAAATAAATAATCACTGGTTTTACCCTCCTTCATGTTTTTTTCATTCTAACAGATCCTTTTCTCAAATTATGTCATTTTCAAATTATGAAATATTAGTCGCTAATTAACCATAGTCCCCATCACTAATCCTCACACATGATGATGATCGTAGAACACTAAAATCCAAAACCTAATATATTTTATTCAAAAAATATAGATATATTTTGTAGGGACATATAATTCATCGACCAACGAAACTATAATAAAAATAAATTAAACCAGTCATACATTAAATAAAATATAAAAAATTAATTATCAATAAAATCCAGTAGGATAATGAAACATAAAAGTATTTTTTATTTTATAAAAATGTACTCATACATAAAAGTTGGTAAAGAATCTCCCTCCCCAATCACTCATAGTAACTATCCCTCCAAGGATGGAGATGTCATGTTGATTAGGGAGAGAGAAAACACTATAAAATAAATAAAATTAAAGAAATGAAAATATGGGAAATAAATCTATTGTCAGCCATCATCAAGTGTTTCTTTTTCCAATTATTCAATTTTAATCCTCCCCATTCCTCATATTTATATTCAATAAATAGAATCTAAGCTATAATAAATGGGAAATAATAGACCATGGACCATCCCATAAATAGAAGCATTATTTCTCATGGAATATTTAAATTTTTACTCTTTTGATTATTTTCACATCGTCTACATCTTACTGGACGTGTAATGTGTGTGATGAATTTCTTATTTCCAAAATATTTTATGTCATGAATAGTGGATTCATGATGTGTAATTTTAGGGCCTAAAATATCTTGGATTTTCACCTCTTTTCATACATATTGTTAAATATGATGAATTATATTTACATGACATGTAATATTATTTTTCTAGCAGGTTTCTCCCACATAAAATCAAGTTCTTTGTTTCTAAGTTTCGTATTTTGTCGATGACTTTACTATAACTTCAATATAACATAAACATTTTGTTGTCACACCAAACTTCATCACGGTGAAACATAATATTTTTTTTGTATTAATTTATTCATTTTTTGTTCATTTTTTGTAAAACTCTATATCCTTCGACAATTCATTAAAATAATCAAAATTTTATAATTTTATTAAATTATTTTATAAAAAATTACCTTTTATATCCAAAAAAACCATATAATGGGTCTTTAACTTCCCTTGTTAAATTTTAATGTAATGAATATCATATGTAATAATTATCTCCAAAAATCAACTAATGTAACTTTTTTCTATCCTTATACATTTATAAATTCATTACCATTCAATTAATACTACACATGACTATTGAATAAATGAATAATCAATAAGTTTCTCAATGAAACTAAAATTTTCACAAAGGATGAGATGATAACATATTCATTATGATTCTGTAGGATAAATTTTTGTATTCCAAGAACATATTTAGGATTTTCAAAATCTTATCTACTAAACATGAATTAATGTTATGTAATAGAGAAATTATCTTTTATGACTAATCACTCTGAATGGTAGAGTTTTTCAAAATATTAATCTCTAATAAGAAATTTACATTTACCAATGTATATTTACTAAATATTATTTCTTAAACATCTTATGTTCTTACATATGTGTTCTTATCATAATTCACCATATTATCTAGTCTACCTTATATAATTCTTCAGTAGCATACAATAGAGGGGTTCCATAGCTTTAACTATGGATCCTTTTCTAACACTTCTCTAAATATTCAATATATAATTTTTCAAATCATTTTTCAACTGATATTTCATGATTTGATTCGTTTTCATTTAAAAACACCCAAATCCTAATATTCACTGAAGACATATGATTTCTCATAAATTATTGAAAAAAACCTTTTATTTGATCAATTAAAGGATATAAAATTATGGTAAATTGGTACAAATAAATTTGAATAGTCAATATTGAAATTGGTGTATTTTTTTAAATTTTGATCTATGTGTTGAATTTAGTAAGTCAAAATAATAATTTTATGATCCTATAAGATTTAATAGGTCATATAATAATTAGAAATTATAATAATAATTTAATAACATATGATTAATAGATATTTCATTCTTCACATTATTTTTGATAGGATGAGATATAATTTAATATGATATTATTATTTAAGAAATATAAAATTAAATAATATATATTAGATTCAAAATATAATTGATGTCAATTAGTTAGCTTTAACAAATACATGAATTCCATATATTATATTTTTTTTTATGTAATGAGAAATATCATATTATTTATAATCAAACTAAAATAATTCAATATTATCTATTATTTTTTTAATAATATAGAAGTTTATAATTTTTATCAACTAGTAGTCTCACATGAATGAGTTTTTTTGCTATTTTAAAACATTTTTTTTATTGACTAATGAAAATTTGATTCTATTCAAGAAAAATTCATTATATAATTGAAGATGTTAAGTAATAATTATATCTTAATAATTTAAAATTTTATATTTTTTGATTTATTGAGAGTTGTAGAAAATCAAGATGAATGGATAAGATATATTCTATGTCGTAATGGATTCAATTTTTTAGCCGAAATGAAATGAAGGGTTTGAATATGGTACTTTTAGATCATGTTCTACAACTATATTTTCAAAATTATATATTAAGGTAAATATATAACTTATTATAATTAAAATTCATCTCCAATTTTTCAAAATATTTTTCGATTTTTTGATATAGAATATTTTGATAAATTTTTTACATAAAAGGAATTTTTAGTTAAAATCAATCATTTCATTTGAGGATTTATTCTAATATAGGATTTCTTTAATGTAGTTGTACATAAGGTGTAACAATGGGACTATATTCTATGAAAACCCTCATGTTTTGTAATGGTTTATTTTTTTAAAAAAATTTCTATTTTCTAGTATATATTGTATTTGAAATATATAATAATTTTGTATTCATTAAATAGAATTAATAAAAATTTAAAATTTGTAAAATGTTTTAAAAGTGTTCATTGTGATTTAAATTATATTTCCTAAATTAGTTTTTAATTTTGTGATTCAAAACATTTATGGGGAATTATGTTTATTTAGGATGAAAATATTTTAGGTTAATGGCGTGTTTTATGGGTAGTGTTTTATTATATATTGTTTTTGTGAACAAGATAGTTGGAAATAATGTTTTATTAATTTTGATATAGTTTATTTTTTTGGAACATTGAATTTTAATCCTAGTGAGTGAATCATAATTTAATATTTCATGATCCTTTTGATCAAATAAATAAATTAGAGTTGAAATAATATTTAATGATTGTTTTATGATTGTGTGTCTTCCAATGAAGGGGTTAATATAAATTAAATTTATAATTTTGTAGGGTTATATATTTATTTTATTTTAATAAGTATTAAAAACTGCTAATTTAGGATTAAAAAATGTTTAAAACGAATATAATAAAATATTTAGATTTTATTTGATGATTTCTTAATGAAAATTTTGATTATAACATGTAGTGATGATGAATTTCATAAAAATATTAGATATTTTTTATATTTCATGTGGAAAATATTTAAAATTATTGTATCTCTTTAAAATGTTTTCCAATATTATATTATATTACTTTATTTAATATAATTATGAATATAAAATGTTTCCTTGATCATTTGGTATAAAATTATGAGAAATAGTCATCAAATGGGTCATTTTGAAAGCAGCTTGGATATTTATGGAATCCTATGTTGTATAAAATTATCATTATTGAATGAGGCTTATAACTATATTATTATTAAGAATTATGTTGAAATACCAAATTTTCCTTTTTTTAGAAAACTCAATGTATGAATATATGGTCATGAATATTATTCATGCGATCTATCTTTATCTCAAAAATCATTTTAACATACTTATTTGATATTAATAATGTTTGTAAATTTACTAATATGTTTATATTATATAAGAATGTTTGGTATTTTAATCATATGTGTTACAATTGAATGGAACCTATATTAATTATTATAAGATTATAATTATTACAATAAAATTGGAACCGTATGATGGGACTATAATAAAGAAATATTTATATATATTATCTCATTAGGGTATAGGAAACCACTAGAAATAATGTTTATGAACATAAGGATCCATTATGAATAATTAATATTTTTAATTAAGGGAGTTGTGTTGAAAATGTTTAACTATGAAATGATTAATTTAACAAAAACTATGACCCATATTCATTGGGAAGAGATCATTAGGTTGGGGAATATTTTATGAAAATTGACTTCAATTTTTCATTAATTAAATTACCAGCAATTTTTATATAACAAATACAATGTTTTATATAATTATTACCGGATATTCATTATTTTATTATAGTAGAAGATGACCCCCACTACAATTAAATTTGATTGTAAAAGTATTAAATTTGACTTCATGATACAAATGGCATTTCAAAACATCAAAGGTTGTTTTCAAAATTATAATTAATATTTTATTAATATTTTAGGTTTTATAATACAATAATTTTGTTAAATAATCATAATTAATAAATCTCTTTCTATATAAAATATATAATTCTCTTTTCATTACATGTTATTGTACAATTTTGTTTTAATAAATAATTAATTTTCCTAAATTATATTTTTTATTGATGAAAAACCATAATAGATTTTTTTGTAAATATTGTTTACATGAAATTAAATTTTGTGAATCATTATAAAAATATTAAAATTTTATTAAAATTATTAATATTAAAAGGCTTTTTATTATAAAGAACAAACCCCCATATCATTTTCAAATTTCTTTCCATATCACGCCCACATGAGGGCGAAGGGGATATCTATCAACCTTCTCAACCTTATTCTCCACATACAACCATGGTAATTAAATTCTTGAGTTTAAAAATTTTTCTATTTATTATTTATGATACATCTCTCTATACCTTTTTTTATCTTTCTCATATCATTTCACAGTTTAGTAATATGGGATTTTTTATGTTTTACTATTTCAGTCGAATGAACCTAAAAACCATAGGTATTTTAAAATTATATTAAATGAATCTTATTAACATGTAATTAAAAACATAAATGATCCTTAACATTCATGTAACACCAAACGAGTAACATTCATCATATCTCAATTCATAATAGATTTCCTATTTCTAAAACATATGAGTTTCTTTTTAAATATAATTGGTTACTCGTGCATCCAATTTTTTTATAATGTTGATGATACAAATATAAAATAATTAATTGTCTTTAATGGTAGTTAATTGTTATCAACCAATAAATCCTCAGATTATTTGTTGGATTTATTTTCATCACATGATGTGATGGATCAATTGTAAACAAAAAATAGTTAAGTAGTCCAAGTGTAACAATAGAATTATTTCTATATGTGAAGATGATTTAGCTCTATATGATATTATTTTTCTATTTACAAGATAATTTTCAAGATGTATATATATGGATGATCTAATAGAATGGGTTTTGGAATTCTAGATATGGGGATCCTCTATGAGTCGATGTTTTCAAAATAAATAATGTAATGACCTGTGATTTTGGATAAATTAAATTTATAATATCATTAATAAACACAATCATATATTCCAAATGACACATAAAACACTTATGTAAAATTTGTATAAAATATTATATTATTATCTGAATAATAAAACCTATAGAACGTAAAAGGATATTAATTAATTTAAAAATAGTCAGTTTAGATATTAAATAATTATTATTAAAAAGGATTGATTTTTTCAAATTATTGTGTTTAATTATCTTGAAAAATTTACGACAATAAAATAAACTCCAAAAATTATGAACATTATTTTAATATTATATCTTTTTTCAATATCTGAGATAATATGTTAGTAATGATTTAATTAGACATTAGTTTGAAAAAATATTAAAAAAATATAACCTTAAAAAGGAATTTTTAATGTAAAATTTTTATCAATATAAAATGAATGGTTATATAAAATAGAAATTTAAATATATTGGAAATTTAATTATTTTTAAATGATATTAATTATATAATTCATTATTTCAAAAATTGATTGTGATAAAATTTTAATATTTTTCTATATTAATATATTTTAATTAATAGTTAATGAAAATGTTTCTCTCCAAATTAAGGATTTGATGAATTTATCGATTTATTATAACGTCTAATAAGATTATAAAGAAATTTATTTCGTTAACTTGTAATTTATTTTGTAAAAATATATATCTTAAATTTAATTTTTTACTTATAAAAATATCATTCATCATATCCTATAATGTGTAATAATTCACTCAAAATTACATTATCCTATTTTAATTATAATTTTTATTGTAATGTATAGTTTTATATTGATTTGGAAGCCAATAAACACATACATTATCGATAATAGGAAACTTTTACCCTAGAATTAAATGAAATTGTTAAATCTGTATTACAAATAAATTGTTTGATTTAAAAAAACTCGCCCAAAAAATACAGTGTTTATGTCTAATGTGCACAAATATTGAAATAATGTTTACTT
The DNA here is from genome assembly GCA_963277665.1 of Viscum album. NCBI lineage: Eukaryota > Viridiplantae > Streptophyta > Magnoliopsida > Santalales > Viscaceae > Viscum > Viscum album. Next base: position 2,079,179,636 of record OY728137.1, on the reverse strand, counting down.
AAATTTATAAGTATGATCTAATTATGTTATTTTAATATTTATATCCATATTATAAAATTATATAGTAGATTAAATATCATTAATATACAATAATTTTTTGTTAAAAATTTAATGTTATTTTTTTTGATAATTGTAAAACTGGTATTTTAAAAGAATTATATTATAAATATTACTTATTTTTATTCTAATCCCTTAAATTAAAATATATACAATATTTAATATTTTATGAATTTAAAACACTTATATATTTCTTTTTAAAATCATATAATTGGTAACTAATGATAAATAGTATTTGAAAAACATAATTTTTAAAATTATATTTAAAAAAATCATATATATAAGTAAAATTAATTTTAAAGTTAAATTGAAATAAATGGGGGTTAAAATTGGGTTCATAAAAACAAAATCCTTAGAGATGGGTTCACTTATATTTTTAATAAATTATAAATTACTTGGTTAAAAACTATGTGTCATTTTTAAAAGGAAAATGGTAAAATATAAAATACAAATGAAAAATTACATGGTACATGGTTAAAAATATTTGTACATTTATTAAAGAGGCATTATCAGACTTAAACATAGAAAAATACATTACTTATTCCTTTTATAACCATTAAAAATTAATATTTTCATTACATTATTCATAATTAATTGGTGTTTAAAAAAGTTACTATCTATTTCCTTATAAATGTGGATACATCCACTGCATCATGCCAAACCATCCAATTTAATTAGTTCAAGAGACACATCTATGTTTACCAATATAATCCTACATAATTTCAATTATACTATGTAATCAATTTTCCAGCTTACACCCTCCATTTACAAGCTATATTTCAAGAGAATATTTAAGGTTTTAATGTGAGTATTACTTAATCCTCACCCATTTCTTTTAAATAATTCTCCTAAAAACCTATTGTATCCATTGAAATATAATTACATATTTATCATTGTTATATTTATTTTTATTTAATTAATATAACTTGAAATATTTATTCATTTCCATCAAAATAGAAAATCAAAATAATGGTAACTATATTTTGTTCTAAAAATGTTCCACTATAAAGTAAATTTTATAAGTTTTCTTATGGATTTTCATTCATTATCTCTTTAAATTAAAATAATATTCACAAACCCAATAATATAAAAATATGATAATTATTATTCCTTTATAATTATATTATATCCTCATTTTAGTATAACCACATATTATTTTATATTGTGTTCTTGTTTGGTGTTTAGATTGACCAATTAACTTAATAATGTTATTAAACACTATAATAAATGACTATGGAATCATAAATAATGATATAATTAATTTAACATTTTCATTTATTTATTATTCATAATTTTTTATATATAGTTTTTAACATATTATTAGTATACCATCTTCAATCATTAAAATTACTTAATTTAGTTGACTCTGATACAATGTTCACACAATAATTTAAAAGAACACTATAACAAAAAAATTAATATTATATATCATAGTGTATTTGAAATGAAATTTTGATTAATAAGGATCCTATAATGTTACCTAGTAAATGTATTTTTATTATTCAAAATTTAAATTCATCGGTATAATTAATTAGGAACAAGATTAGGGTTTATTGTTTCAATTTTAAACCCATAAGAATTATTTCTTATCACGCACCATATTATAATTAGGATAGTTATTGTACTAACCATTCAATATTTTTATTTGGATTCAATTATATATTAAGATACTCAATATTAAATTCCATTTTGTCACCCTGTGTAGATTTTAATAAAAAATTATAAACCCAAAAATGGGTTGTTTCACAAAATTCATTCTTTATGAAATGTTTGTGTTCTGAACATAATATTGTTCATAATATTCATATTATTCCTACCATTTTATTTCATCAATAAATATTGATTATTAATATTTTTATATGTATAATTTCATTCTCTCTCTCTCTTATCAAAGGATGTTTGTATTTAAATTTTAGTTGAGTTGTAACAGTTTTCATTACTCATATTCTTTCTCCTTGAGTAATGAATTATGTCCTTGTGTATGACCATCTACGATAATATTATTTTTAAATTTCTATATATCTATGGTATTATATCATTTTATAATATTCCACTATGAAATTCCTCCTCAAATAGTAGTTTTCTATTAGAAATTATAACGTCGATTCTTCTTAACAGATGTTTTCCTCCATGTCTATATTTTTTCCAGATAAAGGTCACCCAACATTATAAGAAACCAAATTATTGATTATTTTCAATGATCTATATAATTATATTTAGCTATTTTAAAAGGTATTTTATAACCTAAATTTTATGATTTTTTTTCAAAAATTTCATTTCAATATATTTTAAAATGTTTTTTATCATTTCAAATTCAAATTTTTATCTTAAACTCCACATTTTCGAAATCAAACCAATATGTATATTTAAAAAATAAATTATTCATCATTTGTAAAAAAAATATTTTTATGATATATATTAAAATATTTCAATCATAAATTTATTAAAATGATTTTTAATTGATTTTGGTGACTTTTACAAATAAATTCATTATAAAAATAACCAAAAAAACTTATTATTAATTTTTTTCATAATCAATGATTTCCTATCATATGAAATCATAATATAAGTGATTCATATTTTTATAAGGTAAATTATTTACAAATTTTAATAGTGTTTTACATTAAATATTTTTTAGTAAATAATATTCATTTTCATTATTTTATTCAAAGTAAAAAATTGAATTCTCAAAAAAAATTATTATTTTTTTAGTATATATTCTTCACTATTGTTTTCATAAATGAGAATAATTATATAATTATAATAGAAATTTCACATCACTCACTTGGAAATTCCTAATACTCATTTGTCTTTAATTCTCAATATTTTTCAACTATATTTCCATAATGAATGCCCTATTTATGATTCTATTTATTGATGACTGTTGACCTAGATTCCATAATTTATATTGATAAAGAAAATTTATTAGTAAACTATATAACTATTATCAATATGGGGAAAATAAAATAACCCCAACTATCATCCTTATATTTTATTTACCAAGATAATTACTAAATTAATTGTGAATAGCCATTAATATTCTACAAGTATATCATGTTATGTTTATTTGTGTAATTATAATTTTTTTCTTATATTATTCAACTTCATGGATTCTCAACCATTCATCCCATGACATAAAAGATGAATTTTAGACAACAATTAACATCCATGTTAACCTCATCATTCAAGTGTAACACAACAGTATCACATATACCTAAAGGCTAGATCCTATAAATCACATCCATGAATCCACCATATATACTTCAATTTAGGCATATCTTCCAACATTAAAAATGAAATTAGAGGGACTATATGTTTAAAAAAATATATATATTAATTCACAAATTAATCTAAGGGGTTTTAAAAAAAATTGCCCCACTACCATAAATAAAATCACAGTGTGATTAAATATTGTTGTGGGTTGAAATCTATATAAATACCTATCAATGTTGTATACCCCCGCTCAGGACTATAGAGTCTCCAAGGAATATATTAGGATGTTTTAGGTCAAAACAGAGTGAAGGAGCCATTATTTGTTTACTCAGACTCAATTAGGTCTTTGGTTGGAACACAATGCTATAATGAAGTCAAATATTATGTCATCAACAATAATGTGTCATAGAATTTCTGGTCACATAATACTAAACATACCTTGTAACTCACAAGAGATCCCACATGACTCATCACAATATTTAGGGTCGAACAATTTCTTTCCACTTCTAGATCCCAATTCCAACCTCACCATGACTAAGGAGGTGTCCCAAGACTATATTTATTGGATAATAAGACATGATTCATTTGTTATAACCTCTGAAGAGTTCAAGAGGTCACTCTATGACATAATGGTCATTGCCTCAACCATTTAACTCCATAGAAATAAGCTATCACACTATTGTTTTTCATTATCCCATGATTCCTTCTATTCATAGTAGATATTTAATTTCACAGGTTGTTTATTTAAATGAACTATTTACATATAATTTTATACAAAAATATTGAAATAAATAAGTCATTTTACCAAAGGGAATCGCTTATAGTGTTGTTCCCATACAATATGTTCAAAAAAATAATTATTATATTGTCATAGATCTAAAACCAAAACAAAACTACTTTTATTTATGCATTCTATTTATTTTGAATTGCTGAAAATAGATGCTAATGACCATTGAGCCTCTATCCAGCCACTCTCATTCAGGAATCACAATACTAACATCTAACACAATCCATGAATCCTAAAAATTATTTATATGAAATATTTTAATTTATAAAATTAAATTACGTTTTTTATATTATGATAAATATCACAAAGTCTTGCAGTTGGAAAGTCAACCAAAATATAATAACAATAAAATTCAAACATAAACCCCAACGTACTAATCCCCAAAAACCCTGAATCGTTATTAAAACTTTTATCATTAATTTCAATTATTTCATTTCAAATTAACAATATAATATTCAACATCACTTTAGATTAATTAAATATTGAATATATAATTCTATAATATATTACAAAACAACCCCTAACTCCTATATATATTAATATCAAAGGATTTTTTTTATTTTACCACACTCTAAATAAATATTAAATAAGATATAAATCCATCCATTCACAAATAAGTGTGATGAATATAAGTAAAAATTGACGGGGTAGGGGAACTCAAAACATTTAATTCTTTGGAAAAATCCCCATATCTACAACCCAAACATGTAGAATCATTGGGTGAAGGGGGGAACCATATGGTTCATGGGATAAAAAATGTATAGGAGGGGAGGGGTCACTCCCTTTACAATTAATAAGAGATAATTACATTCCTCCATTTATCTCACTTAGCTGGTTAGTATAATACCACCAGCAACTCAGTGGAACCTATAGATGAAACATTTCACTATAATCCCTACAATGCAGCTCGTGGCTATAGATTCCATCCCAGCTTTCCAAACATCCCTTCAGTTAACCTTTGAAACTCTAATCCACCATATGTTCACTATTCCATATCCAAAACACCTATTATTTGTTTTCAAAATTTCTTAGTTCTAATCCAATTCATATATAAAAATATTTCACAAGAACTTGTATAAAAACTAATATTACTCTTTAATTTTAATGGATCATACAGACATGGATTAAACAAGATATAAACATAATCCCTTTTATTGGAGGGTGATATATAACCCTTTTGTAATCATCAATACATATTTGTTTCACTTAATATTAATGAAAATCACATCTTAAATTTTACATGGAATAATGTATGTGGTTTTTAAACATTTAATAAAAATAACATAACATGTTCCTAATAAATAATCACACATTAAAAGTCATTTTATAAAATTAATCTCATGATAATAAAATATAGATGGTTATCAAAACAAATGTTCATGATATATAGACATTTGATGAATTAAAAACATAAAAATACAAATTTTTCTAAAATCATTTAAATAATATTATGAATGATAAAGTAGAAATTACATTCATAAAATAAGTTTTTATATGGGAAAGGGATGATTTTTACAAATCATAATATAATTATTTACAATGAAAATATCCATATAATGAGAAAAAATATTGATTATATTTATATAATAATGCATAATTAAAAGAAAAAAATTAGCTTCCTAGAATGATATAAATAAATAATATAGTAGAGTAATTTTTAAATGATTTAATTCAGAAAAAGTGGTAAAAGAAAATATTATCAATATAAAGAAAAAAATATCTTTATTTTATTAATGGAAACACATTCTATATAAAAATCATGGCCATATGAGAAATTATTAATTGAGTATAATTTCAATTATTTATGGAAATATTATAATATTTTTCAGAACATATATTTTCAAAGAAGTTGTTATTTAATATTTTAGAATAATTACCCAAATTAAAAAAATAGATAGTATATAAAATATTGGAAGTGTTGGATAAATATATCAGTATATTTGTATTCAAATCTACCTATGAGGAGCTACAACCTCAGCACCAACCTTCTGCTTCTTCCTACAGAATTTATTTCTGTGACCAATATTGCCACCAAACTAGCACACCATTGGTGGTCAAGGTCAATGTGTATGATAGTTTCCCTGCCAAACTCATTGGTGGAAAAGCACATGAATATGATCTGGAAAACTAATCCTCCTAGTTTTCCACCATATTTTTCACTATCCAGACTATGGTTATCGAAATGGCGCTTCCTACTCTCAGAAGGAACACTCACTGATTGTCTAGTGAGAGATACATGTCCAGTAATAGAAGCCTCTTTTCGTTTCGCCTCTGAAATTAGGTCATGATTGAACACTTCTATGACTTTCATTAGTATAATGATATTCACCTAGGACATAATTTCAAACCATAGTCCATCCTTAAAACGTATTTCCATATAAACCTCATTTTCCATAAAAGTTGGAATAAAACACTATTAATCAATAAAACATTCAGAATAATCTAAAATGGACATACTTCATTCAGATAGATGCATAAACTATGAATCTTTCTCTTCAATCAGCATCTATTTATATAAGTGATCGACGAAAATATCCTAAAATTCCTTCCATAACATATCATATGTTTTTTCTAATCATACTTGAATGTCCCACTAGTGCTTCTCTAAAACCCGTATCAAATAAGCTTCCAACTAGACCCTCATGCCAGCTAGAGTCTCCAAATGGTCAAGTGTCATGACTCTGGATTCAATCTAGATTTCATTTACCTTATTTCCACCTTCTTCAGTAAAAGTATAATGGTGATGCAGTTGAAACACCATTGTAAACTAATACATGCTTTTGAAAACCTGTCCTTGGTCTCCCTCAAATAATTTCATGAATTGAGCAAATATCCCTCATAACTGGTCAACTTCCTCCTCATCTTGCACCAATGGTCCCTTATGTTCCATGTCTCGAAGTTCATTCATGGTTGTACCCCTTGGTCTCTGTCTCAACAATCTTGGTGGAGGAATATCTCTACAAATCCAAACACATGACTAATGTCTCATAACGCAACCTTATAACATTTTCGTAATAGGAGGAACTAACACACAATGTTTCAACATGTCCTTTCACCATTTTTCTCACCACACGATCAATACCGAGGCCTTATCACTACCCTTAACCAACATAATCCTATATCATGGTTTTCAATTGTACATACATTTTAATTTATTAATTCAAATATAAATTAATCACATTATCAAAAATTAATTAATTCATCAATTAATTAATTAATCATACTCATTTTATCCATCAATGATCTCATAATTCATCCATTTATTCCCATTTTTCATCATTATTTCTATATCACAAGAAGGAAAACATTGCAAGTTCAACATCATACCCATAACACGTTTTCTAGTGAGTAGCTAGAATGATGAATGTCACGACAACCCTGGGTTCCTAGAATGATGCATGTAAACAAATGTATCATTCCTATTTAGGCCACAAGTCAAAATTCCTACTCTGCCAAAACAAATATCACATCACACAACAAGTGTTTTACCCATGTTAAAAAAAATATAAAACTATAAAAATAAAAAACAATAGAAAAATCCCACCCTAAGAACACAGATATTCCCACGTACATTGTTTTGCAACTCCCATGCATGAGCTCATTACCAATCCTCGACTCTTCTAAGTCTCATATATAACTTTCCCAAAACATTAAGAAAAGAGAAGGTGAAAAAGAATATAAAACTCCTCTGATACCACATTGTTATGTATTAAACGGGGTGCCACTAAATTGTGTCATGATCCGGTTATCCACAAGCCCTCAACCGCACCTCCACATACGCCAGAGTGTGCTAACTAGCAGAGAGGATCTGGTAAGTCACTCTTGGAGAGACTATACACTCGGTTATTAGAATAAATAACCAACGGAAGAAACCAGAAATAACCATGTGTGGAAGAAAATAAATAACAAAAACAATACCATGTCAGATGATATTAAAAACAAGAGAATAAAATACTCAAATGAAAGGTAAACATGCTATGATAATGACGATGTCAGGAGTCTACAATGAAACTAATAGTAAAGAAGCAGTAACACCCAGGTGATTCCTGAACCACATTTGGTTCCCTGACCCATGATCCAATCCCAAACAACAACATATCCTAGGGAATTTCCATTATCCTGGCTTGAAATAAAAAGATCTAATTGGGTGCCGATTACGCGACCCGAATTTAGTGTGAGGACAACTCAGTAAGCCATTACCGACGGTGTCTAAATCATACCTACTCTAATGATAGTGTATGTAGTTTTATGAACCAATAAATACAATGAATTATTAAATATTTATAACATTTTCATTTAATCATTAATCATAACATTGGGACCCGTTTAAAAAAATCCCTTTGAATCATGATTAATTATTATCATTAATTTTTTTTGAAAATCATGTAAAGCTCCAAAACTCACATTTACTATAGGTCGACATGCCTAACACTTAACATCTCATTTTGTGAAGGCCTTCATGCCGAGCCCCCCAAAATCTCAATCTTGGATAAAAATTTTGGAGGAACTCCATGTCTAAGTCACAACTTCTAATCGGTCTTGAATTCCATGTATAGAACCACAAAAGTCTCATCTATTTATTCATTCTTTAATAAAAAATAATTATCCACAACATTCCTTTACTAATCCAATGATTAATTAAACATTTCAAAGGCTATTATTTTACTCAACAATTAACTAGGCACATAACCCATTAATTAATTCATCAATAAGTTAAACAATCAACACAATCATTATTTCATAATTAATTCTCACAATTAATTATACATATAAAATCTCAACATGTCATAATTAATTATCAAAATTAATTATCTTTGATCAAAATCATGGAATATAATTAATTCTAAAAAAAATTATCTTACATATGCAAAAACCATTTCATAATTAATTCCCCAAATTAATTAACTTCACAAAATCTATTCAATATCTCCATTACAATATCTCAACCTATAACCAATCTCCAAAACATATCTCTATTTGGGAAACCCCCATTCGTTTGTTCCGTGATTCAATTATTAATCGACCACTAAGGCAATAAAAAGTCAATTCCACATTCCTAATTACTCCAATGTAAGAAATTAATTATCAAGGGATGTTTGAAAATCTATAAACTCACATTCACATATCACATCCACGACTATAAGAGCTTGATTTAGACCATCGACCTTTGTTTACTGATGGATGTTATCCCAAAAGAAATCCCCAAAATTCAAGCAACATAACGTCGTCGATCAAGCTCCGAATCTAAATACCTAATCCAAAATTTAGATCAAATGCATGAATATAATGAAAATATATATCTATATCCAAGATCCTAGTTCTAGATAACATCCCATAGGTTTAGACCCATCTAAACGGTAGAGATATTAAATTAATGGATAAAGGAAATGTAGAGGATTGAACTAGATATTCAACGAGGTAAAATTAACTTACTAGGAAATGACAGGAACATAAATCTAGGATATCGATCTCTATGAAAAGATGTTCTAATCACTATGTAATTTCTATGGTAGTATCTTTGATCACCTAGATTTTTTAAAGCATGAGTTAATGTCTAATGATCGGTGTTTTGGGGGGTTTTGGTGGTTTTAAAATAGATTTTTGGATCTTTAATACCAGGAGCACAATTTCTTGGGCAGAGCCACACAGTCTTGCCTAATAGTGTGCCAAACATGTGGGCCTCTCTATCTAGATTTTTATTGATGGCATGGTTTAGTTGCACAGTTTGTCAAACCGTGTGCAAACTATACAGAACTCCCTATCTAGGTTTTTCTAGTTGGCATGGTTAATCGCGTAGTTTTTCAAACCATGTGAAAACTGGGCACATAGCACTATCAATTAGTTTTTTCTCAAAAATTACCCCAAATGCACCCCATACCACTACTCCATAATAAAGATAATTTAAATCTCAAAAAGTCCCTAAAAATTCACCCGACATGACTCTAGAAAATTCCGGTATCTTACAGATTATAGCATGAGAATAATATTAGTGTTTCATGAGTGAATTATAGTAAATGGGTGTGATATTCTTTGGAGTAAGTGTTCGATTTTATAAGTGAAGAAGATATATTTTTTTGAACAAATATTATTTTCAATAATATAATGACTACATTGAAGGGTATATGTTTTCAAAAGTGATAAATTATTATTTTTGAGGTGATATAATTTCAGAAAGTAACAATAAATAACTCTTTAAACATTTATTAAAATTTTCTAAATCATTTCATAGTAAATTTATTAAAGTAATATAGTTTCTTACCATTATTGTTACAATGTGAGATTAAACTATATTTTTCATTAGATAAATAATATATTAAATTACATGTCTCACAAGCTATATAAAATAAACCAAAAATACATGATATATTTTGAATATTGATTATTGTCATTTCAAAAATGATTTTCAGTTAGCTAGTATATATTAAATAACACATATCATAAAAATTAATAATATAGGAATAAATCACATACCGTTGCTAATTTCTTCCATAAAACTACAATATATCTAATCCTTTAAGTGAGTTAAACTCACTAGGGTCAAACATGGACCAATAACAAGATAAACATGATAATTTATTGCTTTTGGGAAATCATTTTCTTGGAAAACCCTTTTCTTGTGGGACTCACTATTGAATCAATTCTAGTTAAATCACTACCTACAATTGTGGTTAATAATTGTATAATTGAATGTGAATTTCAAAATAAAATTCATTTTAATCATAATAACATTTAATTTAGATTAAGAAATTTATATGTTAAATTTTTATCATATAATATTATATATTTTAAAAACCAAAAAAATTATTAAATAATTTATTTAAAAATTTAATAATTTCCTCGATATCTTTTGTAACATGAAATAATGAGGTATGATGAAACAAAGTATACTATATTTTAGAGAGACTATTAAAAAATTATTTCAATATAAAGTACTTAATGTTTTGTAAATTCATCATTTCATTCAAAAATATTATTTTTTCAAAAATCAATTTTTCATTTCATTTTAGGAATAGATAATAAAACTGTTATTTTTATAATTTTGAAAATATATTTTAAAAATCTAATATCATCATTAAAATAAAATAATTATTCAAAATCATTGGGTTAATTTTTTAAATATTTTAAAAATATTATGTTTTCGAGGAATAATAAAATAGTATTATTTTTTTCAAAAATAACTTTTGATTTAATGAATTTAAAATAATCCATATTTTTTAAATTGGTTTGAAAAGTAAAATTAAATAAATTATAATATAATTAATTCAATTTATGTCATTGGATTCCATTTCATATTAAATTTTAATACAATGTTTTTTTTCTCTTTTGAAAACATTATCTTTGGAAACCAACTTTTTCATGGCTTTGTAGGTTTAATTTTAAATTAATATTTTCCAAATATTTAAATAGAACTTCATCAAATGTATTCCATAATTTTATTCATTATAAATAATCTTATATAATAACATCAACATTATTTTTTCCTTAAATTATTGGAATAAAAAATAAAATTTAATTATCATGGGTAAGATTAAAATGTGTTTACTAGGGGTCAAAATAAAATTTTAGTTTTTATAATTTCGTTAGAAAATTTATAAATCCTATTTTTGGAAATATATCAACCTTTTTTACCTTATGATGTATTTTTATGTTATTTTGGAACACACTTTCATGATATTGACAAATGTAAGAAATTACATGATGAAAATTACAATGTTTCACCTGCTTGCTTTTGAATTTCAATTATGTGTACACATTGGGATGAAATCATGGAGTGAATTAATATGGATGGTGATTTTGAATATAATGAAATTAATTTATTTAGATTAACTTATTTTTTGTATTTACTAGTTATATTATTAATTTCAACTCTTAAGCAATGCCAATTCAGTAGTTTTTTATTTAATATAAAAATAAAATAAATGATTCTAAAAATGTTAAAATTAATAAAAAAAATTGAATGATTTTTTAAATATAGTTTTTTAAGACAATTATAAGATTATATATTGATGTGATAATTACACATTCGAGGTCTGCCTTTGTATTTTTGTTTTAGATTCAAATATATTCAATTATGTCAAAATTGAAATTAATATTATTTTATGAAATATATTATTTTTTAGATGAATTAATTCTTATGAAAACCAATTTTATGCCATGTTATTGGAATATATTTAATAATATAATAACTAACACTATCATGGTGTGAATTAACTTCAAAAAAATAATAATGTCTTCTAAATAGTAAAAACATTGTTCCAATGGTAATGGGTAATATAGGGATTTTCATATTCTGTTTTCCTATGTTGAAATCAATTTACCACACACATATGGTTTTAATATTATAGATTTAATTTTATATTTATAACCATTTTTTAATAATTAGTTTATAATTCTAATTTTATTTTTATCTTTAAATGAAAAAATATCTAGATTTGAAGGACAATAACCATAGTTAAAACAAAAATTGTAAATAAATAAAACATCTCAGTTAGAGAAATGGTTTCTAAAACATGTTTCTTTTTATGATTTGGAGGTTTTGATTTTCCATATAATCCCTAAAAACATTATTTACAATATTTTTTTCATTTGGTTCAATATTTTATCCTCATTATTGAATACTTTTTTATTTTCAATAATATGAATCCTAACCAATTAAAAACAGCCACCTCCTCCACTCAATAATTCACACCTACAAATCCATTTGGCTCTAAAAAACCATACTCAAATCCATCATAAAAAAAAATTTAAAACTTATCTATCAATTTGTCGTGCCAAATTACCATCCCTTGGGTCCTTGATTAATGATCTGAATAAGGAATTTCTAAGGAAAGGTAATTTTCTTCAACATGGTTGTTCTTTTTACTCCTATTATAACTTTATTATGTATTAATAAATAAAATATAATAACACCAATATATTACAAAAACTAGTATGTTATTATATTACTGGAATAACCTGTATCAATCTCTTGTTCTATCTAATGTGGAATGAAACCATCGATCGTGTGTTGAGTGGACTTGTGCCTCACGAACCGATGTGATTCTTTCCATCACCATCCCTCAAGGATGGACATAACAACGTTTTTAATGTTTTAATATCATATTTATGATTTCATTTTACTTATATAGTTGTAATTTAATATATAATGTTTTACGTTCTACTTCTTATTAGTTGAACAATTTTTCTCACGCACATTGCAGACTAACTCCTTGAGATGCGACGTGAGTCCTTTTAACATACACTTTAAAGGGAAAGTAATAAAGATTAATTTAATTAATATATTTTATTTATATGAAATAATAATTAATACATAAATTTTAAATATAATTTAAATTCACTTCATTCATATTCCCAAATAATGGAAACACATATCTTTCTTACTTATAACATATCATCTCCCTATATGTAGTATTTCATTTACATTCTGTAAATTTTATTTATTAATCTAGTGTAAAATATAATGAATATATAAAATATATTTATGTCATTTTAAAAAAAATTATATAATTAATTCATTATCAATTTAAGAGTACTGAGAATACCAAATCAAAATATTCATATAAAATAAAGATGTTTTGTACTAAAATGTGATTATAATTGGGAATTGTTAATAAAATGGTAACAATAGTTCATTAGTAAATAATATATGGTGTTATTTATATAATTATTAATATATAATAGATTTATAATAATAATAATATATTTATTATAATTTATGTTCTATTGTGTATCAAAGAATTTGAGACTTATATAATAAAATTTCATCTCAAATTGTCTTCTTTAGGACAGATGTTTGGTTATGCACCCATATTATTCAATGAGTTTTATATTCATACCCTTCTAAATCTGATATCATTATTTTCAATATTTATATTTATTTTTAGACATTTATTTAAATATATTCTTCTTTAAATATCTCGAATAAACAATTCCAAATTGGTCAGCGTTTGGTGATACAATTTTATTATTTATCCTAATTTTTTATTATTATTATTTTTTATAACTATATATTTTTATCTATTTAACAAGAAAATAATTAATTTTAATATAATTTTTTCATTTCCTTTGAATAATATTTTCCCTTAATTTTCCTTCTTAATTTTCTCAGGATTCCATAAGAATGCTTCTAAAGATAACCAAAATAATTTCTCTCTTCGATCAAAACCCTGTTTTCTTCCATATCCAAGTTATCATAAAAATGATAAAACAAATTATGTTACTCAATGATTTTTTAATGTTTATTTCTTACTCTTGGGGAAATATTGAGAAAAAAAATTAAAATTAATCTTCTTCTCATGTTCTAAATAAGGAATGATTAGATTTTCACAAAATTTTAATAAATGCATCGTTTTAATGATTATGGAATAAATGAAAATTATTTCCATGATAACCAATAAATATTTCAATGCTTAAGTTATAAGATTCATTATTTTTTTCAATTAAAAGATATTTCCTTATAATTTTATTTTTACTGTTTAGCATTATAATGTTGATTTTCATAGTGAAATAGTTATTTTCATCTTGAAATGTTCCATGTTATATTTTAAGTAATTTTTCATCTAAATTGACATATATTGGTGTTTCATAAAATATTATAGTGATATGATTCATTTATACAATTCATATTCTTTATATAGATTATTTATGTCTTTGATCACAATATCATTATAATGAAAATTCATTTCCATGAGTTATGATCTGATAAAATAAAGAAATCTTTATGAGGCACGTTTCTTTTCAATGGATAGGGTAATGTGTAAATTTCTATGAAACCCATTTATGATAATAGTGTATGATATGATTCATGTATTATGATATTTTTTCACACAAATTTATTGTTTATTGTATGGGTGGGACCTATATCTCCCTCCAATTCATTTTGTAATGGTAAATGTTATATGTTCTCAAAGTAGACAAGGAAGGTTATCTCATGCCTGAAAAAAAGTACACAGGAGGTTATCCTAATCCTGAAAGATGGTATATTGGGAGGTTATCCAAATCCTGATGTAGGTGGACCAGTAGATGTCCAAGACTATCAATTTATGAATATCATGGTTGATATATTTGGCTATCATATTCTATGATTTTGTGTATTCCAAAAATATATATCTTAATGAAATTTTTTGATATAATTTAGTATATTATATTATTATTTAATTATTCATCTCTTCTGAACTCCATATATTCATTTTTTGACTCATTTTAACGATATCTGACATTATGTGTATGGTTTTCATATGTTAACATCATGTTCCTATACACATATTCTTATGATATGTTGATATCTCCATTTTTTAACCATACTATGAATACAATATTACTCATTTCAATCTGTCCATTCCCCATATTATGAAGAGAGGTATTAAGTATTATATGTATAATAAGGGTAAAATTTATGAATAATCTGGTGGGAGATGATTTTGTTCAGTAATGAACTATGTATTTATGTATCCATGATTCCAAAGAAACATGACCAAAACTATTATATCACATATCATAATGTAATTTAGTGAAAATTTATTTATTAAGATTTAATATTTATGTATGATTTTTTTGGTCTTTAGATGTGGTATAAAAGAAATTTTTATTTAACCATTGTAAACTAGGATGAAAAAAACATTATTGAGGTCCATAAGGATATTTATAATGATAAGAATATGTATAATTAAATATATTAGAATGTATCTTAGAGTATGAGTGAACGATATAAATAGTGTTTTTTAAATAAATTATTATTTTGATACTTTGAGTGGAAATTGTTATTTAAGAATATATTAAGGGGTAAAAACATAGAAATACGACCATTAAGCTTGCCTCGAGAATTACCTGGCACATGAAAGGGGGTCATACAATGAACCTCATTTGACACTCCCATGGGATATGGTTTACTTATTCACATTACATTTGTGAATCATCTTGAAAGATTCAAATAATTATCTTGAATAATGAACATTAAGGATATTTTCAGGTTTAGAGTTTTAGATAATTATGCCATTATTATTAAATAACAACTTGAATATTACAAGTAGACACTACAACTAATTATCCTTTTTTTCATAAAATAAAAACTCTTAAAAAGAAACATGTCTTGTTCCATATTTTAGACAGCATGACTTTTCTTGATCCCATCCTTGACACTATTAATCATCAATTCATGTGTAAAACATTTCAAAAACTTAGGTTGAGCATTAAAAGCATAGTAAGGGTTATAAAAAAAGGAATGAAAACATTATCCCATCAGTAAATACAAATCAATGAAACTATATTTTCCAATCATAACATACCTTACAAAATCATAAGATTTATGAATAACACATACAAATCATAAATCATAAAGGTTACTTATGGCATCAATATCAAACATACACTGTAGTTATCACAGCTACGTAGGGAGTTACACTTGGAATACCCCTCACAATATATTCCCTAAATCTCTTAAGAGAAATATCATGTTTACCTCTGTCACGTTACCCAAAGCATTAGAGAGGCTCAACCGCCCTGGGTTTATCACGGAGCCACCCATATATATAAACAATGCCCAATAACCATAACATAATAATAACATATAACACATGTATAAATGAAAGATAACATTTCCACATTCCAACATATCAAATCAAGATATTGAAATAAAAAATGTTTTATCAAATCATTTTTAAAACCTTTTAAATAGTGATTTTTGAATCAAAGTGTCCCATACCACTTTGAATATTTTAAATGAATTATTATTTGAAAACATTGATGTCCATATAAATAAATACTAAAAACCTTTTTGAAAACATGGAAATTAATGAGAAATATTTAGAAGAAAAAATTATTAAAACATTTAAAACGATATTTTAGTTAAAGAGTTTTTTAACGAAAAGAGATACACTTGAATACAAATAATTAAGGAATAACATTTAATTAAAACTTTATAATATCATGAGAGTAAAGGGATTCATGATATAATATTTCAAAGTACAGTATATGCACCATATATGAGTGAATTGGTGCATAACAACAATGAAGTCTCAATGGAAATGTAAATTGAGATGAAATCACTTATAAAGATGGTATCCTTAAATTAAGGATAAATAAATCACAGAATTACGTTTGAAAAATATAAATACACCAAATATAAGTGGATATTAAGTTTAAAACAATCATAGGTCATTCGCACATATTCATTATATTACATATTCAATAAGTACAAGTTGACCCCAAATAATTGAAATTGGGTCAAGAAGTTCCCTTGTAATAATTTCACAGCCTAACGGCGTCACATTAAAATTTAGAAAATGAGTTGATAAGATAAAACAGGTATCTCATCACTTGGACATAAATTTTATTTAAATGGGGATATAAAAGAACATATCCCAACATTATAATATGAAAATTAAAAGACATAATAAAAATGAGTATTTTAAATAGAGGAGGGTGAAAGGTTCCCTTACCGATTTGGTAACGTACAAAACAAACTTCACATGAATAAGGTTTAAAAAATTAAGATGTAAATACTCATAAATGAAATTATATTACACAAATAGTACAATCATGGGCTCTTCCAATACCAAACAAAAGGAAATAGTGGCAAATATATCATGAATCTCATGAGAATAAAAAGTGAGATGAAAAACTCTTACTTCATTGTAATCAAATCGAGTCATATGAACAAAAATTAATGACCAAAAAATTACTCACATAATACCCTTAATATAAATATAATAATCATAATATATATCAATAGCATTACACATTACACCACATGCAATAAATAAGTTGCGAACAACGTAAATCTCACGAAATTAAAAGTGAGATAAGAAATCCCTTACCTTGTGTCCGACATGACTCGATCGTTCTTTAATCTCCTGAATAATAAACTAAAGTTAATTTATTATTGCTTAAAAACTTCTTTCAAGTATATTAGTCCTTTTTTATCACTTATTACCATGTTATATACATTATGTAATCATTTAAGTTAATAATGTCCATTTTGTCATTATGTGGTACTTAAGTCAAAACTGGACTTCTTATAATTACATGATGTTCATGTGTTCAATGGTTAATTATATCCATAATGATATTAATTATTTAAATATCAGATATATCATATATTTCTTGTATATACTTGTATTTATAACAGTACATAACATTTAAAGGTAAGAAATGAAATGAACCGTTCATGGAGATGGTAAGCTATAGGTACAAATGAATGCTACTTTCATTTATATTTCTTGTTTTAATGGAATTAAAATATAATGGTACATAGGTATATTATAATTACAGTATAATATCATATATAATATCATTAACTCTATCTTTTATACCTCACGCATAATGCATTAATGAGGCACATCACTTTGAGGGGGCGGTAGTCCGCGCTTCCTCAAATGAAATTATCGTATTTACCCACTATGGAAACCATAAAGTCGTTATATAAATGGAAAATACAGAAGCATAATGTAAACGTAAACATAATATATATCATATATAAATACAATTCCATTATAATTTCCACCATGAGAGGTGGTTGGAGATATTTAAACAATCATCATTTTGTGAGGCGTTAGTTTGCTATCCACAGAAACATTATGCTCTTCATCCATTAGATAGAGGTGTGTCTAATTGTAGTTCTATTACATCTCATAAAAACATCCTAGTATATTGAGGATACTTGTTTTATTACAAAATAAAATAATAAAAGAGTTTATGGGTTGGATAAATAAAATAAAATAAAATAAATAAAGAGACATTGTTACCTTTAATTTGGGTAACTCCCTTTGGTTTGAACCAAATGGCTTCTTGAAGTGACTTATGCCAAAGGTAAGGATTATAAAAGGAGGAGACAGATGTAAGGAGATTAATTGGGAAGATTTTTGACGAGCCAAATGGCTTGAGAGTTCTGTGGAATTGGTTATAAGTGGTCTCCTTTTTTAAGAGAGATGAGGGCCTCTTTTGGAAAGTGTGAAAACATTATTTTATTATATATTGATATTCGGTTTCTAATGGTCCAAAAATAATTATGGTCGAAGATACGATGCCTCAAGGTTGAAATAAAATCATCCAATAATAATTGGACAGGTTTTGGATAATATTTTAATAATTATAATCTTATTTATTTAAATGATTTATTAATGAGGTAAACACTTCAACATTATTATGTCATAAATAATTTATATTATTTGATGTCTTAAAATTATAAAAAAATATGAACATTTATGAAATAGTTTTATCTTTATAAATAATATTTATAGTCGAATATATGACTTATATAACACCATATAAAAATTAATTTAATAAAAGATATTTTCTTTTGTCATTTTTTCTTAACTATAAGTTAATTAATCTAAATTTATATTATCACTCCAATGTGTCTCAATGGGGACCCAAAATAGACCTAAATATTCCCATGGTGGTAAATTACTCAACCAATAAGGTTCGAACAGGTGTTAAGATAATTTTGAATTATTATAATATTCATTTTACTGTAAATTACCTTATTTAACTTTAACCGTGGTAAATAAAAGTCAAAAGTTACTCGTCACCAAAAATTATTTTCATCTTATTGAACCACATTTTACTTCCTGATAAAAACCATGTATGTTTGATTTTCAAAATTCAATTCACAGAAGTGATAAAATTTTATTTAAATGAAAAAGTCATTTTTTTAACTACCACTAACTAGTTTCACTATTCATCAAAAATTAATGTTTTCCAGAAAAATACCAAAAATATAGCCTAAGATATATTTGATATTCAGAATTCAAAAATGATGTCTATTTTTTCAAATTAAAAATAGAGAAGTGGCATTAATTAATTTTAAAATTAATTTCCATTATCAAAACAAATAGCATGTTTTTAAGAAATAATAACTATCAAAAGATTGATGTTTGTTTATGTCCAATTTGAAGGTGAAATTAATTCCAATGACCAAAATTGGATTAAATTGTAAAAATTAATTTTAATTTTACTTTAAAACCAATTAAAAAGATAGTCTAACCATATAAATAAATTATATTAAAAGGAACTTTTGAATTAAAATACAATATTTTTCACTATTTATTAAAAATTGAACTTTATCAAAAAAATTCAAAACATTTAAAAAATGTAAATTTTGATGTCCCCATTCTAAAGAAATATTTTATTTGTTCAAATAGAATGTAATAAAGAGACCAAAACTATATTTAAAAATGGTTCGCCATGAAAAGGTGATAAATCATCCTTTTAATGTAAATTATGCTTAAAATTTGATTCACTCACATTTTAAGCCTATAATATTTATTGGATAAATGTACATACATTTAAAAAAAATGTATGATCATATTGATGTTATTTTCATTCATTCCCACCAATAAAATGGCGAAGAGTTAACTATAGTTTAAAATAATAATACATTATTAGTGTACAACGTAAGATTTTCAAAGAAACTCGTTGTTGCGGATTGGGTACGCTTTGGAACATAACAACCCTTTTAATGTAAAATTAATATTTTATTCAAAAAATGATAAATATTAAAAATTAATTTTCCTTATTTAATTGGGATGTTACATCCTTCCCCCTTTTTGGGAATTGTGTCCTTGCAATTTTTAAATTTGGGCTCGGAAACTTTATTGAAAGTCCCATATCGGAAAAAAGAGTCAGTAAAACTATAACTTTAAAAGAAAGAAAGAGATGTACAATGGTCACCCGAGTTAACCCATACTAATATTCCATGAAAAAATGGATATGGAGGAGAAAAAAGGGTCATTTTCTAATGGAGAGTGATAGGAAACATGATTAGGAGAAATTTAACACCAATAAAATCACAAACTTATGATGTGTGTAAAGGGTCTTTGATTACCCAGTAGGAAATGTAATCCAACATCATTTTTGTTTTACATTTTTTTTCATAATTTTGTGGAATTCGTCTTCATCATAGAATAAAAACATAATGAAATATACTTACCTTCAAGTAGAGTTTCATATTTTAAGAAGTTTCTTCAAAAACTAATCATTTCTTTAAACGATGAGCATTCAAAAAGACATGGTCACATAAAAAGCACAAGAATCATCTTCTAGAGAATCACATAATCCACAAAAAGATAACTATCTATTTCACTTGTATTTAGACATCCAATAAAAGAAAAATTGTTGGTAAAAGATCAGATAATCACTAAAAGGATAATCCTTTATAAAAATTAATACTACTCTTCATCTTCAAAATTCAATAAAAAGAACCCAAGGTTCAAGACAGACCATTAAATAAACAGTTATCCTTAAAATTTTTCAATGTAATCAAAACTAAGATTGAAACCCAAATATATGATGGATTTAATCACATAATCTTCCATGGTAAATCTTAACATTAATGTCCAAATAACATATGTTACTCTTAAAGTCTCATACTAAAAAGTAATTAACCTAATCACATTTCCTCCATGATAGGTTAATCATGTATAAAGAAAACCCAAAATCTACTTATTCTGGATTCATAAGATCATCTAACTAAAAAGAATTATTCATACTAACCAGGGACTTTACGTAGTCCAGTGGTAGTTGATAAATACCAGTCGCACTTAGTTTGTGGGTTCGATTCCCAAAGATTTGTTCGACGCAATGGGTTGTCACATGGTTTGAGTGTTATCCCTTTTCAAAAAAATGACATAATTTTATAACATTACAAAAAATAGATAAATTCATCAAAAATAACCATTACATATTTTAACCACAATGGTTATCTAATATCTTTCATTTTGCATCCCAAAATGTATTAACAGGTAATTTCCTCAAATTCAAGGATCATATAAACCCAAATGGTTATTTATAACTATATCCACAAGAGAGAAGATAATTATTCTTTGAATAAAATTTTCATACATAAAACATCAGGGTTACACATACTATAAAAAGTCTTCTAATGTAATCACATATTCAGAAGCTCCTTAATACATTTATGCATTACACTATTATAAATTCTACCATAACCCTTGAATCCCTTATATGTTGACTTCTCACTCATTCAACATTATTCATGATTAATTAACCATTCTTTTCAATATTATTCTGAAGTACTTTTTTCCTACAAGAAAAATAATGAATCATATCCTAAGATTTAAATAATTTGAAAACATATGTTAAGAAATAATCCATTCCTTTCATTGGTCATTGTCAGTTTCTTCATCCTCAATCGGAATGGCATTAGGTATTGGTAAAGGAATATTTTTATGATCCTGGTGATCGCATTCCCAAAACTTCTTCGTAGGACATTTTTTTCCATAATGACCATTTACACCACATTTAAAAAATTCAATTGATCCCTCAGAATGGGCTTCATTCCCTTTCCTAGGGTCAACTAGATGATTCCCTTTTTCATGGTTGGTTATTTCATTATGTCATTAATTTCCACATCTATAGTATCTGTATGTTCCTTTGAAAAATTTTCCAAGGTGTTTCTTTCCACATCTTTGACACATAGGTTTTTGAACACATGTACCTTTATGTTTCTTACCTGAACATCCATAGGGATATGTTTCTCACATATATGATTCCTTATAAAGATCAGTAAGGTTCTGGTGGTCAATCATGACTCCAGATAGTTGGTTGAGAATAACTACAAGTGTTCTCATTGCAGGACCCATATCATTCAGCTTCCCATTCAAGAAACCATCATAGTTTTCTTCACATCCATTTTTACTTTAGTGTCTTCTAGATCGATCCATTTACTATAACCAAAAAGGTCATTGTTAGTATATCAGTAAAATAATCATATAATATCTTATGAGGATGATACTTATTCATGTTATCTTAAACTTAATAACATTAAGTAAAAAACTATGAATCTTTCTGAAATCCTAACAATTATGGTAATGTAACTTATGCTTAAAGAATTCCCTAACCTCTAAAGTAATCTAAACCGACCATTGATACCAACTATAAGGACCCGGCCTTATAACATTACATATTGTTGAATTAAATGAATAATTCACATTGAGGATATTTTCTATTTTAGAGTTTTAGATATTTGGGCCATACCTATTACTTAAAAACTTGAATATAACAAGTAGACACAACTACTCAATATCTATTTTTTTCATAAAATAAAAACTCTTAAAAAGAAACATGTCTTGTTCTATATTTTAGACAACTTCACTTTTCCTTGATCCCATCCTTGACCCTATTAATCTTTAATTACTATGGAGAACATTTCAAAAAATTGGGATGATCATAAAAAGCTCAGTAAGGGTTATAAAATAAGGAAGGAAAAAATTATCCCATCAATAAATATAAATCAATGAAACGATATTTTTCAATCGTAACATACCATATGAAATCATACGATTTATGAATAACACACACAAATCATAAATCATAAAGGTCGGTTCTGGAATCCATATCAAACATACATTATAGCTATCACAACTACGTAGGGATTTAAAATTGGAATACCCACCATAGTCTATTCCCTAAATCTCTTAGGAGAAACATCATGTTTACCTCCGTCACGTTACCCAGTGCATTGGAGAGCTATATCGGGCTCACCCACCCTAGGTTTATCACATAACTACCCATGTATGTAAAAAATTCCTGATAAAAATAGAATAATAATAACATAAAAAACATGTATAAAACAACGATAACATTTCCACATTCCAATATATCAAATCAAGATATTAAAATAAACAATGTTTTATCAAATCATTTTCAAAACCTTTTAAAATAGATTTTTGAATCAAAGTGTCCCATACTACTTAAAATCATTTAATTGAATTATCATTTGAAAACATTATTTTCCATATAAATAAATCATAAAACCCATTTTTAAAACATGGAAATTAATGAAAAATATTTTGAAGAATAAATCATTAAACCATTTAAAATGATATTTTAGTTAAAGAGTTTTTTTAACAAAAATAGAGACACTTGATTACATATAATTAAGGGATAACATTTATTAATAACTTTATAATATCATGAGAATAAATTTATTCATTATATATAATGTCAAAGTACAGTATATACACCACATAAGATTGAATTGGTGCATAACAACAATGAAGTCTCAATAGAAATGTAAATTGAGATGAAATCCATTATATAGATGGTATCCTTAAATTAAGGATAAATAAATCACATAGTTATGTGTGAAAAATATAAATACACCCAATATAAGTGGATATTGAGAGTAAAACAATAAGAGTTAATTCACAAATATTCATTGGATGACATATTCAATAAGTGCAAGTTGAACCCAAAGAATTGAAATTGGGTTAAGAAGTTCCCTTGTAAAAATTTGACAGCATGACGACATCATTTTAAAATTCATA
This sequence comes from Viscum album, assembly GCA_963277665.1. Classification (NCBI taxonomy): domain Eukaryota; kingdom Viridiplantae; phylum Streptophyta; class Magnoliopsida; order Santalales; family Viscaceae; genus Viscum; species Viscum album. The sequence goes on along the minus strand of OY728137.1, from coordinate 2,079,155,294 downwards.
AAATGAGTTTATAAGATAAAAATGGTATCTCATAACATGTAAATAAATTTTTCTTCAATGGGGATATAAAATAACATATCCCAACATAATAATATGTAAATAAAAAGACATAATAAAAATAAGTCTTTTAAATTAAGGAGGGTGAAAGGTTCCCTTACCGATTTGGTAACGTACAAAACATATGCCAGATAAATAAGGATCATACAATTAAGATTTAAATACTCATAAATGAATGTATATCACATGTATAGTACAATCATGGGAAGTACCCACACCAAAAAAAATGAAATAGTGGAAAATATAGCATGAATCTCATGAGAAAAAAAGTAAGATGAAAAACTCTTACTTCATTGTAATCAAATCGAGTCGTATGACCAAAAGTTAATGACCACAAAATGAATCACATAATACCATGAATGTAAAGATAATTCTCATAATATATATCAATGGTAGTACACATTACACCACATGCAATAAATAAGTGGCGAACAATGGAAATCTCATGGAATTAAAAGTGAGATAAGAAATCTCTTACCTCGTGTCCGACTTGACTCAACCATTCATTAATCTCCTGAATAAAAAACTAAAGTTAATTTATAATTTCTTATGAACTATTTTCAAGTTTATTATTCCTCTTATATCACTTATTACCATGTTATAAACATTACGTAATCATTTATGTTAATATTGTTCGTTTTGTCGATATTTGGTACTTGAGTCAAAAATGGACAACTTATAATTACGTGTTGTTCATGTGGTCAATGGTTCATTATATCCAGAATTATATTCAGGAATTAGATATCATATATATCATATATATCTAGTATATACTTGTATTTATAATAGTACATAACATTTAGAGGTATGAAATGAAATGCACCGTTCATAGAGACGGTAAGTCTTACATATGCATGAACACTACATTCATTTATATTTCTTAAATTAATTGAATTAAAACATAATTATTGATGAGACCCGAATCATAACGTACATGGACATTACATTAATTTTTCGGAATACTTAGTACATAACAAAAACACACACACAAGGACCGTAATAGGTTAGTGTCTTTGGAAACTCAGAATATAATCTTCTAATCGTGGTGAAATATCTTCAACATCTCCCATAAAGATCTTCATTTTTACCTGAAACATTTACTTATATCCTGGGGAAAAGAAAAAATAAATGGGTGAGCTCAAATGCTCAGTAAGGGTAAACAAAAGAAATATCAATCACATCATATTCATAAGAACATAACATTTTGGAAATCTTAACCTGCAAAAGAGATCATAATATCATAACATGGGATAAATCATAGTAGTGAAATGTAATCCCAATAATCATAACATAAAACATGAAACTTTTTTTCATACACACATATTCATAGAGAATCATTTCTTATTAGTCAAGACTCATTTCCAAGACTATCTTAGTGGACAAAGTCCATTTCTTAACCGAGTTCATTCCTCGTTTCAGTCCAGTTTCACTGAACCGGTTTAACCTACCTTTTCAGCCATGTCTATCTCATGAGATATAAAATCATTACCCAATGCATTGGATGGAGATATAGGTCCCACCCATCTCATAATTATACCATTCTTATGTGTGCCACAAAATCAAAAATCATACATCATTGCATAACCCATGTAATAAAAATGGGAATCTTAAACATCATGCCATCATAACATAATCCATATAAGATTAAAGGACATAATAAAAATAATTTCATCATAACATAATCAAATCAATGTAATAATAGGGATAAAAACAAAACCCTTTATTATCTTAGATGGAAAATAATTTTGATAAAACACATGAACTCCATTCTTGAGGAAAATATCCTTTCTACCTCGAAAACATTTTTCCTTTCTTATCATGTCATACAATTTTAAACTAAAAGAAGTTGATTAAAAATAAACTTGAAAACATGTAAAGGAATCTTCATGTAAATAATGTTTTAAAAATCCATTCATTCCGTATAAGTTAAAAAAACATTCTTCTCGTACTTTTGTCGGAAAAGTCAAAAAGTACCTTGTACGAAAAACGACCAAAGATTCCTTTCATATCTTTTACTAAAAACTCACCGAAGGGTAAAAATGGATTTAAACAATTGTAGGTGGATGTAAATAATATTAAATATTAATGAAACATGGATGTGGATTATAAAATACACCCTAGTAAATTCCAAAGTATAAACAATCTCGGATAAAAATGAGATTGTGATATTTCCCTTACCTTAGGTCTGATTTTCTTCGTAAGTGTCAGAACCTCCTGTATAATGATTTAAATAATGTCATTGACTTATTCCAGAATAATAATTATTGTTATGATATCATATATGGTTCACTTATGACTTTTTATTACCCGTTCTTTTGTAAATTCCATGTTAAAGAGCGTTTTGGGTAAAATTGTTTCATTTGTCATTTGTGTTTTGACTTGTAATTATTCATATGATTACATAGATCATGATTACTTAATTCCAGAATATAAAAAATAGTTTATATATAATATATATTCAGAATATATATATATATATATATAATATATTAGTAAACGGAAAGAAATACACCGTTCATGGAGACGGTAGGCCTTACGTACGCATGAATGCTGTTTTCGTTTCTTTATTTAGTTGAATGGAATTAAGTAGATGAAATACATATATATACATATATATCCAGTATCATTATAATGTCATATATTTCATTATTACTTATTATATATACTTTATAATCATTCATGAATGGTTAACGTGGATAATGAATCTCATCGCGTCGTGGAGACGGTAGTCCGTACGTATGCATGAGCAATGATATCATTCTCATGATCATGGAATTGTATTGGAGTGTATGTATACTATTTCAGAATCAATATCACTTTAAAATAATCATATATAGTTATTATTTAAACCATTATTCCCATCCAAGAAAGGTGGTGGTGGAAAATAGATTACACCACGGCGTGGAGATGGTATTCTGTACGTACGCACGCACGGTGATTTCATTTTCCGTAGGATGGATAGATGGTGAAATAGGGTTGTTTAATAATTATAATAACATATCAGTATATGAGTGATACTTATGTTATTACTTCATAATGAAACAACTAATGAATAAGAAGTGGAAGAAGAAATAAAGTTGAAAGAATCGGTAACGGACATTACCTCTTCTTTGAAGCGCCTCTTTGAGTCCTCATCTTAGGCCACTAAAATTGGTCTTTGAAGAAGACCAGGACATCTAGAATGTTTCTAGAGAAGTGTAGAGGAGCAATTGGTAGGGGTTGGCCGAGCTTTAAGGCTCAAAGTTGTGTGAGGAAGAGATGGAGGAGGTTCCATTTTATAAGGGCGGAGAGGGGCACCTTTGGAATAACTAAAAATATTATTTTATTATAAAGTCATATTCAGTTTTAAATATCTCCAAATTGATTTATTTAGAAGCTACGGTGGGTATGGGTCGCAATAATATCATACAATATAATTTAAACAAGTTTAGATTCCTATTTTAACCTTATCATTTATATTTAACTTTAAGTTAGATAATTTTACTTTTACCGTGTCTTTTTGTGTTCTTACAGTATAAGGTTAATAAACTTACTATAACAATACAAACGAACCCCAAGTTGTTTATTATTAATATATATAGCCTTATCTAAGTAATTTGGCAGAAAATTAGATTTTTAGGAATAAAATAACAATTCATAATATAATATTTTTAAAAAAAACTATTTTATGTCAATTTTGACACTATTTAGTAATTGATTTTTGTGAAACTCAAAACAGAATGATTAGTTAGAAGAAAGTTAATTAAATCAATACTAACATATCATATTAACCTATTAAATTAGTTTAATGCATAAAAAGTCTCAAATTATATTTATTTGGGTATTTATAACATCAATTATGTCAATATTTCATTAGTAAAATAATTACTGCATCATCATTGTGTCATAAATAAATTAAATTATTTAATGTCTAAAAATTAAAAATTAAATATCATTATGTATAGAATCATTTTAACGTTCTAATGAATATTTATAGTCTAATTTTACTTATGTATAACCCTATATTAAAAATGATTTATTTATTAAACATTGATTTTAACTATTTTATCCCTTCTTTAAATAAATTTATAATAAATGTCCTATCTAATCTAAGTGGGCCTAAGTGGTAATATTTTATTCCTAAGGTTTTTTATGGTCGAATTACACTTATCCAGTAGAATTAGGACATGTGTTAGGGTAATAATAATATCAATTTTACCCTTAATTACCCTATTTACTTTTAACCGTGGTAAAAAAAAAGTAAAAAGTTAGTATTCACCAAAAATTATTTTCATCTCATTGAACCACATTTTACTTACTGACATCAACCGTGTCTCTCGGATTTTTGAAATTCCACTCATAGAAGCGGTAAAATTATGTTTTATGAAAAATTAATTTTTTTAACTACCACTTAGTTGTTTCACTATTCATCAAAAAATGAAAGTTTCCAGAAAAATACCAAAAATTAGGCCTAAGCTGTATCTGATATTATGAACTCAAAAATGATGTCTATTTTTCCAAATTAAGAAAATATCAGTTGCATTAATTAATTTAAAAATTAATTCTCTTCGTCAAAACAAATAGTGTGTTCTTAAGAGATAGTAACTATCAAAATATTGACACTTGTTTATGTCTGGTTTAAATGTTAAATTACATCCAATGACCAACATTGTATTAAATTGTAAAAATATATTCTAAATATACTTTAAAACCACTCAAATTAATAATTTATCACTATTAATTATTTCTATTAAAAAGGTCTTTTTAATTAAAATTTAGTAATTTTCACTAGTCATCAGAAAATGAAAGTTATCCGAAAAGTACCAAAATTTCACCTTAAGCTAATTTCAATATTCCGAATCCAAAAATAAAGTCCATTTTGAAAAATAAAATTTACAAAATTTCAAAAAGTGGTTATTACTATTCATAACAACTAGTTTTAATAACATTTTAATAGCATATCGTTGTTTAGTAAAACTCGGTATTGCGTACTACACACGCTATGGAGGAAGGTCGCGATTGCATGTAATGCAAGGCAAGTCATGGATTTGTGTTGTGGAAGCTCCTTTTGGTGTAGCGTACGACACAAGACATTAATGAAATTAAAAAGAATATTTTTCATAAAATCTCGGGGTGTTACAATTATACATAGTTATATTATAATTATAGTATAATATCATATATAATATCATTAACTCTATCTTTTATACATCCCGCATAAGGCATTAACGAGTCACATAACTTTGAAGGGGCGGTAGTCCGCGCTTCCTCGAATGAGATTATCGTATTTACCCACTATGGAAACCATAAAGGCGTGCTATAAATGTAAAATACAGAAGAATAAAGAAAAAATAAACATAATATATATCATATATAAATAAATTTCCATCATAATGTCCACCATGATAGACGGTTGGAGATATTTTAACAATCATCGTTTCGTGAGTCATTAGTTTTCCATCCAGAGAAACATTATGTTTTTCATCCATTAGATGGAGGTGTTTGTAAGTGTAGTTATAATAATTCTCATAAAAACATACTAGTATATATAGGATACTTTTGTTGTTACAAAATAAAGGAGTAAAAGAGTTTAGGGGTTGGAGAAGTAAAATAAAAGAAAACAAATTAAGAGAAACGGTTACATTTAATTTGGGTAACACCCTTTGGTTCGAACCAAAAGACTTTTAAAGTTCCTTCTGCCTAATGTAATGATTCTAGAAGGAGAATAGAGGTGTAGGGAGCTTAATGGGGCAGATTTTGGACGATCCAAAATGATTTAGAGGTGTGTGGAATTGGTTATAAGTGGTCTCCTTTTACAAGGGAGAGGAGGGGATCTTTAGAAAGTGTGAAAATATTATATTATTATATATTGATATTTGGTTTTTCATGGTCCAAAAATCATTATAATCGAAGATAAGATTACTAAAGGTAGAAATAAAATCATCCAATAGGAATTGGACTAGTTATGGATATTATTTTAATCATTATAATCATATTTATTTAAATGATTTATTAATGTGGTAAACACTGCATCATTATTGTGTCATAAATAACTTCATTTATTTTATGTCTAAAAATTATAAAAAAATACCATCATGTAGGAAATATGTTTAGTCATCTATGTAATATTTATAGTTGAAATTATGACTTAAATAACACCATTTAAAAATTAATTTTCTAAAACATGTTTTCTTTTTTCATTTTAGCCTTTACTTTATGTTAATTAATCTAAACTGTCATTATCACTCCCAAGTGGATCAATGGGGTCCCAAAATCAACCCAAAGAGGACCATGGTCGTAAATAACTCAACTGATTTGTTTTGGACAAGTGTTAAGATAATTTTGATTTATTATAATATTATTTTTACCTTGAATTACCTTATTTACCTTTTCCTAGGTAAATAAAAGTCAAAAGTTAGTATTCACAAAAAATTACTAGCTTCTTATTGAATAACATTTTACATCTTGATAATAACCATGTATGTCATATTTTCGAAATTAAATTCATAGAAGTGGTAAAATTTCATTTAACTGAAAAAATCATTTTTTTAACTACCACTATGTGGTTTCACTATTCATCAAAAATTGAAGTTTTTCAGAAAAATACCAAAAAATCAAACTAAGCTATATTTGATATTCCAAAATCACAAATGATTTATATTTTTCCAAATTCAAAACATAGATGTTGAATTAATTAATTTTAAAATTAATTCCCGTTAATAAAACAAATAGCATTTTTTTAAGAAACAATATCTATCAAAATATTGATACTTGTTTATGTCCTATTTCAAAGTGAAATTAATTCCAATGTCCAAAAATGGATTAAATGGTAAAAATATATTTTAATTTCACATTAAACCCAATTAAAAAGATAATTTAACCATTTAAATAAATTATATTAAAAGGAACTTTTGAATTAAAATATAATGTTTTTCACTATTCATTAAAAATGAACTTTATCAGAAAAATTCAAAAAAATTACACAAAGAAATTTTTTATGTGCCAATTATAAAGAATTTTATTTGGTTGGATAGAATGTATTAAATTTACCAAAACTAGATTTATAAATGGTTCACCATTAAAAGGTGATAAATTAGCCTTTTAATGTAAATTTTGCTTAAAATTAGATTCATTCACATTTTAAGCCTCTAATTTTTATTGGATAAATGTAAATACATTTAAAAAACATGTATAATCATATTCTAGTTAGTTTAGTTCATTCCTGCTAATACAATTTCTTGGAGTTAAATACAGTTTAAAATAATAAAATATAATTAGTGTGCAACGTAATATTTCAAAGAAACTCATTGTTGCTTATCGGGTACGCTATCGAACATAGAAACCCTTTTAATGTAAAATTAATATTTAATTAAAAAATTACTATGTATGAAAAAGTCATGTTCTTTATTTACCTGGGATGTTACAATATTATCTTCCACTATGAATATTTTTTCGCACACTATTATTTTTTTAGAAAATAGAAGGAACCAAAATGAACATGGTTAAAGTTTCATTTGATAGAAAATATTTGGATGAGAAACAAAATTGGATGATGACTAAAGAGAAGGGTATTTTTGTTACTCCAAAACCTTTATCATGATATATGATTAAGAAAAAGGCCATTAACCATCCCACTAGCTCACCAAATAATTTAAGGAGAATGTTCATTACGAGTTATGGTGGTGGATACAATGATGTAATGAAGATTTAGTTTCCTATATTTATATAATATTCGAAGAGCACACTATAGGATATCTTAACGGAATGATAATATGTTTTATTTATTAAAAATGGCATATATTATGAGATTGTAGAGTAAAAATAAAAAAGTTCAGTTACAGAAATAGATGAGACTAGTGGTCTCCCAAATTCATCATTAATGGTTATATATTATATATGTGGAATGTATGGGAATTATAGAATCATATATCCTAGGGGAATATCACTTATAGGATCAATACATAGGTATAAGTAACGGTTTTTTTGGGGGATAAGGTCACTAAATATGACATATAAAAGGCTGTAGGTGTTATGGAATAAGATGAAGAATCCTAGTTAAGGTATTAAAATAATTTATAATGATAAAAAATTTATATATTGGAATTGAAGACTAATGAAATATACAAGGAATTGTCAGAAAAAGTATTTCATTAAGTATTTTCAAGAATATGGTGAGTTGTTCTAATAGACAAACAATTTGATTTAATGGAAATGTGATATTTTATAGAAAACACATTATTAAGGTATTTATAACCCTTAATAAGTTTCTTATTTTGGGATATTGATGTTAAAATTATTAGTTAAATCATATGGATAAAGTGAATTGGATAGTATTGATTACCATCAAACTGAATAAAAATTAGATGAAAAATGTTTTTATGATATCATTGATAGATTTAACAATATTTATGTCTTTATGGAATACTTTAAATATATTTTTAATGAATAAGTAAAAATGCATATTTTCAAGACGGTATTATACTAATATAGGTTATGTCAAATTTTCCAAAGAATATATGATAATTGTGTTCACATTATTAGTATGTGACATTTAATAGATAACTTATTATGTTTTTAGTAATAATTATTAGTTTTTTAATAAATATTTTGTTTTATTATTTAATATGTTTTCAATTTTGGATGGCCTTTAAGGTAAACCATTTTTGGTATGCATTATGTTGAGTTTTGAATCTGATTTTAGATATTAATATGTTATTTCACAATATGATTATTTATCAATATAGGATGAATTATGATAATAATTTTTGTACTATTAATAACTAATGATAAAAAGGAAAACATATCATTATATTATAGTTAATATGAAACTATAAAAGTTAATTTATGTTCCATTTTCAGGAAAACATAATGATGATTTTTCAATTCGTGGAATATGAGATAAAGTGGAAATTAATTATAGCACAACCAAATAATGAGAGTGTTCTTATTAAATGAAAATAAATCCTAAAATTGTATTTTGTCTTGTTCATTTTTTAATAGAATTTATTTTAAAATATCGGAAAAATGAACGTGGAACAAACATTTTTTTAAATTGTCTTAATTTATTGAAAAATTTATGGTCTCTTTCTGATCATTTTGGTTTATGATTTTATGTTCATTAAATTTATAATTATCATTCACTTTATTTTGTTCAATGATATATGAAATTTAATTATTTTTTATGATAATATATTAACTTTCCTCAAATTTCATTTTATTTAGAAACCTATTTTTGTTTCATTCTATATATCCTTGTTATTTCACTTTCTAATTCTTATGAAGAGGGTGTTTTATCAATCCCTTTATGATATGTGGTTTTTCTAAATTAATTTTTAAAATATAATCCCCTGATTATTGAGATCATGTTATAATTTTGAAGGTGAAATTTATTAAGGACTTTTAGAATGTACCACCGTAAAATTTAATTAAATATATTATGTCAAATAAATATAATTTATTTGATTTGTAGCATTACAAGAAGAACCATGTTTTAACTTACATTGAGAAACTATTATTTTTAAATTAATTTTATTACTGAGCCATTAAAAAATGAGGAATTAAAAGTGATAAAAAAATTAAATTCTTAATCTTAATAGATTTATATAAAATAATATTGATTAAAGATTAAATATTTTTTAGTAAAGTCATTTTATTTTTCTAAAATTATATCTTCCAAACAAATTATTACATTTTCCAAACAAATAAAATTATTTCATGACACTTTTAGGAAAAAAATTGGGAAAACAACTTCAATTTTTTAATAAAATGTCAAAATTATTATTGAGTGAATTTTAGAGATTTTTTTAAAAATATTAATTTTAAGATGAATAGTGAAAAATAGAAATTTATTCTAAAAACTGCCATTTTTAAAGAATTTATAAGATTAAATTTTGTTTATAAATTGATTAAAATGTATTATTTTCATGATTATACTATATTTCATCATATATTTTTATTTGGAAGAGATGTTACATTGAAATTTGATATAAATACATTATAAAAAAATTAATATTATCTATTTAAAAACAAGTTTTTCCTCACATCGGTAGGTTAAATTTTAAATTAAAATTTTCAATATATGTGAATTGATATTGAAATGTTCTATTTTATATTTAAAATAATAATAAATAATATTATATAATAAATTAAACATAATTTTTCTAAGAAAATCAAAATAAAAAATCGTAAAAATAAAAGGTCATAGTTAAGATTAAAATGGTTTTACCATGTGTTAAATTAAAATTATAAGGGTTAAAATAAACAAATATTTTATAAAATTTATATTTACTAACGATAATTGTACCATTAATTCCATATAGTCAATTATTATTTTATTTTTGGACACTTTTCCAATAATGTGACCAATATAATCGTCAATGTAATGAAAAAGATATGATGTCACCAGCATTATTTAGGATTTTAGTTATGAGTTAACATTGACCAAAAGAAACTATTGAATGAATATTTATGGAAATTTTTATAACAATGGAAATCATTTTATGAACAAAAATTTTCTTAATTTTTATTAATTATATAATTACATTAAATATATAATTAATTACAATGTAATAATTATATGATGAGTTGAAAAAAATGATAAAAAAATTTTAAATGTTATATAAATTGAATAAATTATTATATTCCAAAAATCATTTAGTTAAATATAACCTGATATATATATTTTTTTAAAATGATTGATTAAAATTCCAAGATATTCATTATTTTTTAAATTTAAATTAAATTAAAAGCATCAAATTTGATAATAATTTTATTTAATAATAAAATTTATTTTATTATATGATTAAAAATTCATATAAATCCATCCATCATTATTGTTATATTTAATTTTTTAAAATATCAAAAATATTTCAATCTTGGAAAAATATTCATTTTATAATAATTATAGTGAACCATGAATAGTACCAACATTTTTATCGTGATAAATGGTCAAATAGGGTTTTGTGTGATTCTTGTGCTTGTGTTAAATTTAGATTCACAATAAATCATATTTACATTATAAATAGGATTTAATATTTTTTACCAGTGGATATACATTTTTTAATAACGATAATTTTATATCTTCTCATAAATTAATAATTATAAACAAAAATAGGATATTTAATTTAGAGAAAATTAAAATGGTATAAAAATATAGAATCCTAAAAATTAAGGAAAAACATGTTTAAAACATATATTTTTTGTATGGTGAAGGTTTTTTTATAACATAAAATCTTTAAAATCCACTATGTGTCAATTATTTTTTAAATTTTACGTTGATAGTGACTCCCCACTATTGAATATTTTTCTATATTTACAACAATTCAACTGCTCCTGAGTTATAAATCGACATATCCTCCCATTACTTCTTCCCAACTATAAAGACATCTTCCCCAACCAAAACATGAAAAAAATACCTACAAAACATTATTATACATGTTATAGATCTAATTATATTCCCATATTTCCATGTAAATGTTCATGGAAAAGGGATTCAAATGACTTTGTATTAAGTGAAGGTAATTTTTTTCACTATGCTCTTTCCTTTTATACCTCCTCTTACAGCTATAATTCTTAACATCATAGCTCCTATAAAAACCCCCAATATTAAAAATATACAGAGATATTATGTTTTTATATAATAATCTATACCCATATCATCATTCATCATATAGGGAAGGAAATTAACGATCATGTGTATGATGTACTACCACCTCATGACCCGATGTAATTTGTTTTGCATCACCACCTATAAGGGATGAATATAATGATATCTAGAATATTTATATATTAAATTTATCATATTAATTAACTTATGGACTTGTAATATCACATATAACTTTTTACATCTCATTCCTTGGTAAAATGATAATGTCTCTTGAGTGTATCACAGACTACCGCCATGTGAAACAATGTGATTCATTTTTCATATATTCTTTACATAGTAGGTAACAAAGATTATTTGATGAATATATATTATATATAATTCATAGGAATAACTATATTAATTTTAAATATTTCTTAACATTCTTTTTTTCTTCATTTAACAAAATTAAAAAAACATTCATGCATACATATGACCCATCTTCTATATGACTTGTCTATTTCATTTTTTGTCTATAAAATTTATTGATTGATATAATAAAATATATACATACTTTATATGATATTAATATAATGATTAAAATTCTATGGATTATTTATCCTTGAACAAAGTAAGAAGACCTAGAAAACCAAATCAAAACATATATTGAAAACAAATGAGTTATTACATAGAAAATTTATTTTAACAAGGATCTCATACTAAACAGAAAATAAAAGGCCATATGTAAATCATATAATTTTTATCATTTATAATTTTTTTAATAATATATTTAAAGTAAACTCATATTTTTTAAAAATTGAGTTTTCACCATGTATGAAGTTAATCCAGCCTTAAGATAACGGAATTTCATCCCAAATTGTCTTATTAGGGAAATAAGATATATTATAAACTTATATTCTTTTATAAGTTGTATATAATTCCCCTTTGAAATGTAATATAATTTTTTTCACATGATATTTATAGTTTTATTTAATTTTTTTATTTAATTTTTTTCATGATTCAAAATTTATCAAAGGGTTTAGTGTTTTATGTTACAATCTCATTCTTTATTAGTATTGTTAATGATTATTATTTCAATGATGGAATGTTATTGTTTTTTTCTATATAAAATCCGGAATTTCATTCTTCTATGGTTATTTTTCATGAAATAATTATTCCATTAATTTTCCTCTTTATATTTACTCATGATTCCTGAAAATTAATGTATACTGAATTTATTTCGCTCTTTTATCAGAAATATTTTTTCTTCTATATCAATTTTTTAATAAAATATATTCAATTATTTTTACTATATTCTTGGTTAAATACATATCTCTACCTTTGTGTGAATTTTTACAAAAAGAAATTAAATGGTTTTTTAATTTTATTTTCAAAACAAGGAATGTTTATCTTCTAAAAAATATCACAGGGATATTTTTTTAAGGTATACAACATGAAATTAATTTTCCATTTTTTCTGAAAAATCAAATTTTGAAACATTATATTGTAATTTTATGATTTATTTTATTTCTATATTTATTATCATTTTTTTTTGAAATTTTTGTTTTACATATTTATATTTAAAAATGAAAATTGTATTTCCCAAAAATAATTTACCATCTCATCCTTCAAAATCATATTCTTTCTAAGATAACATCCCAAGATAATAATTAAAAATTATATGGGATGTTTTCCAATTTTACCATAATGATTATTTCCATTTATGTTTTATTTATATGGTCATAATATTATTTGAAAACTTGTTTTTCTTCCATGGGTTATGAAATGATAAAATGATAAAATGTTTATAAAAGTTGTTTATTTTAAATGGGTTGTACTAGGATCAAATTTTTATGGAACCCATTTCATTTGATCATTTATGATATTAGTAAGGATTCATTATATTGTGGAATAAAAATTAATTGTTAAGTTTTTGGGTGGACCTAGGTCTCCATGCATTTCATTGGGTTATAAATAATTTTATATGAGAAGAAATAGTACATGGTAGGTTAACCCAAGCCCAAAGTATTTTACGCTAGAGGTTATACAATGATTAAAAGAGGTTACACGGTAGGTTATCCCAAGACCAAAGCAGATACACGGGTTTTTAACCCTATCCTAACATGTTATGATTGACATGATGGATAGCATTGACATTATATTTTATCATTTTATGAGTATACCAAAAATCTATATGAGATGATAACATTATGATTTCATGGATTATATTATTTTATTCCTTTATTATTCATGAATTATAAACATCCAACATTTATTCCATGACTTTTATTATGATCTATGATATGAAGGGTTTATTTTTTATATGTTATTGTCATTTTCTCATACCCTTATTCTTTTATGTTGATATCTCCCTAATTTACAAATATTATGCATCTGTTATCATTATTTCATATTCTTCTTTCAAAAGGTTATAAAGCTTGTTATTACTTCTGATATAAGTATAAGGGGTTTTATTTTCAAAAAATTAAGTGGGGGGTAATGTAGTTCATTTTTGAAGCACTTTTATTGTCTCAATGTTTCTACAATAACTGGACCAAAATTATTCTGTTGTGCATCATTTTGTTTTGTAAAGAATATTAATCTATTATCATGTAGTATATATGTGCGATAATTTTGGGACTCTATATATATGAATTTTAAATATATAATATTAATTTATCATCCATCTAATATATTTTTCTTGACACTAGATATGAATAGAATTACATTATACGTTAATAAATATGTTTTCTAAAAATTAATTTTCCATCACCTGGACATATATATTGAAGAAAAAAATTATATATACATTAGAATATAAATTTGTTAAAATAATCTATATTTTTTAAGCCTTCATATTATAATTTAATTGCTCTAACTTTTTATATTTAAAAATAAATTTTCAAAAACAACAATGAGAAGTACTAATTTTTTTTAATTCTATAAAGTAATTATTTCTTGGAGTATTATAAAAATATTTTGATAAAAAATAAATATTTATAAATAATAAATAGTTTAAATATTATTTTAAATTTATAAAATGCAGGACTATCATTCTATAAAATTTAGAATCAATTTAATTAAACTATTTATCATTTGTTTATTTAGATAATTATGAACATGGAAAAAAGTTTATGAATATATTTTACTACAAAATAACACTTTTTATCTATAATATTATTTTTATCATCCTTATAGTTAATAAAATTAAATTTTTATTCATAGATAAACTATATTTTAAAAAATAAGTTTTTCTTAGAAATGATGTTTTATGTTTTACATTCACTAATGTTAAGATTAATGTACTACACATTGAAATTTAAATTAATAAATCCCTTATTAAATTTTTTCTAAGAATATTAATATTATACAATATTTATATATTTAATTTATATATAGTTTGTTTTATTTTTTGAATAATTTTAATTACAATGATAATATAAATTTATTTTTTAATTTTGAGGTATTATTAGTATATTGGAATTTTTTTCAAATAAATGACAATAAAATAGTTTTTATAATTATTCTTATATAGTTTTTAAAAAAACTAAATAAATATAATTAGAATAATTTAATTTTTAATAATACTAAATAATATGAAAATTCTATATTATTGAAAAACCATATTTTTTACAGAAAACGTTTTATACACATTATCTATGTTATTATAAATCTGATTTTATATTATTTAAAAATATAATATGATTAAATATAATTAAAATTTTAAAAGTTAATGGAAAATTTTTTATATAGGTTATGTGACATTGTTTATAAGGCATAAATTAACATACATAGATACTAGATAACTTGTTTAAATATAAAATTTTTATATTTAAAACCCTAATTGGAAAACCCATATAATAGGTTTAAAACATGTGTTCAAATCATTGATGAAGTATTTAATTACCCAGAGACACTCCACACTAAATTATTTGGAATATTTGGAGCCTTTTTACAAGAATTAAATTAATTTCAACTTGGATATGTAAAGGTTATTCAAAAAAGGGAAATTTTATTCACTTATAAAATAGTATCACATCCACCACACCCTGGTTACATATCCGTTTCAAATATTCCATAAAACACTAGAGAAATATCATTTCATATATTTCCTTTATAATATAACAACCCCAACCCATGTACCCTAGATACGGTAGTTATTTTATTTCAATGTCAAAGTTATAAGAGGTAGTATCACCAAATATTGATCAGTTTAGTAGTATTAAATAACTATATGCGTACCTAGCTTCCATAATAAATTATTAATTAATCATAGAACATAACAAAGGAAAATAAACTTTTTCCTTGACACATATTTAGATATTTCATCTTTATATCCTGGTAAAGAAAATCAAATAAAAGGGTGAGATCAATCACATAGTATGGGATACATGAATAAATAATAAGCAAATAAATGACAATAAGGCATAATCATTTTATCAAGGTAAATATTTGAAAAAAAAATAAATCAATAATAAAATAATGAAAATGAAACCATAGTTTTTGTTGTAGTTAAAATATAATAGAATTTAATAAATAAACACTAAATGATGTAAAATATGAATCATTCAACATCATGTAGCTGTCACATGAACCATTATATAGTTACGATGGTTTATGTATGTGGGTAGAAACCAATCTGATTATTCATGAAAAAATGAAGTGTTTGAACAAACTTATTTTCTCATGAGACCTTTTAATGTATCGAGGTGTAATAGAATTTGAGACCCACCCTTCAGTACATTTCCAAATCAGTCTTAATATATATATCTAATTCAATAACAATATGCCTTATAAAAGTATCTATATTGTGTAGAGGATACGAATTACTCAAAATTATTCATAAAAAATATGTAATATTTTTTATGGATATCACAATTACCATATAAATGATATAATAAATATGTATATTTAATAAAATCATCAATGAATGAAAATTAAAAAAATGATAGTACACATACACCAAGCATAAGGAAAAAACAGTGAATAAGACATAACCAAAGGGAATTTCATCATTTATTCCCTGAAAGAATGGATTTATATTATAATAATACATTCATAATGGAAAATTGTAATATATAATGATAAATTATTTCTAACTAATTCTAAAACATGCAAAAATAGTTTTTTACAAAGCTTTAAAATGATCCACTTTAGTGTGGTTTAAGGTAAAATATTAATGAGTCTTCAAAATGGAAAAAAGAAAAAAAAATTAATAAAAATAGATATTAAATAAGAATGTTTTTCATGATAAAAATATTTATTCTATATAAATATTTATTTATTAAAACCTATTATGAATTTCACTTGGAAATGTGTAAGAAATTTAGATGTTCCCTTTAATCGGGCATTCTTGGCCGAATGAATTTAATAGAGGACCATTATAAAACATGTACTCACCATAAAATAAAGAATAATTGATCTAGGTACATATTATTTTAGAATATAGATAGAATTTAGTAACATTAGATAATAATTGTTGAGAATAACATTAGTGTAATGAGATTTAAAGCATAACTTAAAGGGTAATGGTGGTTTGAAAAGAATCCCTTACCTTATGTCTGAAAGTAGTCTGCACCAGCACATAATTACATGGATAAATAAATTATATTCACTAATAATAAAATTCAGAACCTATTAAATATCTAGTATATTTTTAATAATTTTAATAATTTTATTTATGTCTTTGTTTATGAGTTATAAGATTTAATTTTGTTGTCCGAGAATATTTTTTCCTTTGTTTTCATGATTGGTTAACTTGTATATATGTATGAAAGAACATGTTAAATGGGGATATTTATAAAAAATGAAATAGTATGTTATTAATAAAAATTTAAAAGATTAAATGGTATTATATATCATTATTTTTCCATATATGTGGATGATTCATTTGATAAAATGATAATCATAATTGTTTAGATTATTTTAGAATTTTTCAAATCATCAGGAACTAGTTTTTTTAATAAATTAATATTACGTATATATAAAGGTTCCAAAACATTATATAACATATTATATGTATAATAAAATAATAATTAACAATATTAATTTCTTTTTGACATTCCATGAAGGTGTAAATGTAAAATGATAACATATTGTGCACAAAGGAGGAAAATAAACACATTACGGATGATGATTTCATTTATAGAATAAAAGAGAGAGAGGAGAAGGGGTTTGATGATGGATATTTCAATGAAATAATAAAACTAGAGTTTATATGTGATAATTTAGTTACCATAAATATATATTATAGATGAGTTACGGAACGGATATGAAAGGAAATCAAATTAAAATAGAATGAAAGAGGATTTTACCTCTTGGAATCTTTTCCATGAGAGCCTCCTCAAGGAACAAGGTTTTTCGTAATTTATTGAAAAACAATGCTTCTAGATGTAGAGATGAGTATTAGGATAGGACTCTAGAACAATATATGTAAGATCCCATGAATAGATTGTGTGAGTATAATTAGTGCTGAGCAATTGAATTTATAGAGGATGAGAATGGTTTTTAATTTTATAACCATTTGTTATTATCTTGGATAAAAATTATTGATAGTGATTATTTTCATGACTAAATATGGTAAATAGAGAATTGTTGTTCTAGATAATGGTTCTTACAACATCCATACATCATCAATTACTCAAATATTCATATATTTATATATAATTCTAAATACAGTAAATTATTGTGTTTCACGATTCTTAAAAAATTTGAATATTTTAAATAAATCACCAAATATAACCCTAAATTATTTTTTCCCAGAACAATTACAAAGTTATCCATTTTTTAACATAATTTTATATATTTTATAAATTAACTTTTTTATTAAAATCATCATTTATTCCAGAAATATAAATTTTAAAATTATAACTGATTTAATGTTACATTGAAAATTTAATTTTGGTCTCATTAAAGTATCTTATAATCATTTGAAAATAAAATATAAATGTATAAATGTATTTTTTTTAAAATTCCTTTAGAACATTATATTAATTATATAATTTTAAATTAACTTTTATATTTTACAAAAAAATCACACAAAAAATTTATCATTTTTAAACCATTTAATTACATATTAAATGTTTGAAATATATTATTGTTTCAGTTATAAGATTCCTAAATTAGTTATGCATTCATCGGTGATGTTACAATTATAAGGGTCGCATTACTATTATTAATGGTCACATTACTTTTTCAAAAACTCGTATTAATATTTAATATTATTTCATCATTTATTTAATCTTAGTGTTGAATGTAATGTAAGATGTTAAGTAAATTGAATAAATTTAGGAAGATTCATACCATAAATCTCTGGGGTTTAAATTCATCCATACATTATAATTTTTATCCAAATTGTTTTTCGTGAATATTCCATTATAAATATATTATGGTGGTTCTTCTTCGTTACATCCTCAGGTTCCCACATTTCATCATTCATTTTATGGTTTCTCCAGAGAACTTTTACAATTTGGGTTGTTTAATTTCTTAATACATATTCTCTAGTTTTAAGAATATCGGTAGGCTAATCACAGTAAGAAAAATTGGGCTTCAATTATATTTCATAATATTTGAGTACATGTATTGGGTTTTAGGTTTCTGTTATATTTCATAATTTGTGGGATTCATGTATTGGTAATCCACATCCCCAATTAATTAAAAAATACTAATGGTTTGATGTACCTATGTCATCATTTCTAGTTCTTACTAAACCTAGTGAAATCCTTCCATGTAGATAATTTCATAAATATATGATCTCCCACTTGAAATTACAAATATGATCTATTCCTTTTATCAAAATTATTTATCATAATTTAAGATACATTAATATAACCCAAATAGTTATTACCTTTAGCATTTTCAAATTAATATGTTATCGGGAAATATGTTTTCACTCCCCAATATCATCCCAATTAGATAGACAATGACATATCCCTCCACATAATGCATCATATTGTTCCATTTGAATACAAGGATATAAAATATTATTTTAGAAAAAATTTACCATATATTAATACTGTTCTTACATTCCTTGAAAGTCATTTGTCAATGTTCTCAAGAATACTCCCAATGTTGGATAATCCTTTCAGAATATCTATCAATTAGATGGTGATAAAAAGTACTCAATTGATGTTTGGATTCCAAATAATTATGAAAACTCTTCCAATTAATACACCCTTACTAATTTCACCACACTTATGTATAGTAATTTAAATAGGTTTCAATACTCCTCTAGGAGTGGTATTTTATCTTTCACTTGTTCAAAAAGTATACATTTTCACATATAATCCTCAAATTTCCCCTTTATATTATCCTGCCAAAAATATTCCATCAAAAATCCATACATCTTTCTAATGTGAGGGTCTATAGAAAAAACTGAGCTATGAGAATCATCTAATATCTCTTGTTTGGGATCATAAATTGATGGAACACATAAACGCTTTCCAAATTTCAAAATTACATCCTAATACATGAATTCATCCAATATTCCTTCCTTATCAGATTTAAATTTTATTTCAAAATTCTCATCATCTAATTGAGAACTTTTTATCTTCACTAGTAAATAAGTTTTTGTAATAATTTGATAAAATATTAATTTGTCCTCTTCTTTACTAATCCCCATATCAATTTTTGCATAATCTAACACTCAAATGATACATCTTAATCCACATTTAGGTCAGAAGTCCTTGATTTCTCCTACATGATGCATATTATACCTTATTTTCTTTTCTATGGTGTTAGTTCATTTTTGAATCATACCCATTTAGTAATATAAGTCATCATCCCAGCCTCCCATTGATTTTTATTTTGTGTAAAATTTTTATTTCAAAGGCTATTGATATATATTTATCTTTCATATTTAAACATAGAGATAGTGTCTCCATATCTTTCGTGAAAAAATTATTACTACTTTCTCAAAATCATTAGTTGGATAATTTTGTTCATGAATCTTCAAAAACCATGGTACATATATAATAACATTATCTTAATTCATAAGGACACAAACTATTCATTTCATTGATGCATCATTTTATATTACAAAATTATCATTTCTTGATGGAAGATTCATTATCAATGAATTGAATAATATTATCCTCAACTCTTAAAAACAATCTTCATATTCTTGTGTTCTAATAAACATAACCCCTTTTCATGTGATCATGGTTAAAAAGTCATCTAATCTTGAAAAATTCACAACAAAATGAAAATATTAAACTTTTAATCCAATGTAACTACATACCTTAGTTTTGTTCATTGGTGTAGGAAATTCATGGATTTCCTTTTTCCTTCAAAGATCAACTAATATAACATCCTCAGAAGCAATATGGCCAAGAAAAGAAATTTATATAATTTGGAACTCTAACTTCGTCAATTTACCGTAGAACACTTTCCTTATAATATTTTCAAGAATTACCTTTATGTTATTCTTAGTGTCATTATTTCATTTATAATACATGATAATATTATCAATGAATACTAACATAGAATCATTAAGATATTCCTAGATTACCATATTCAATAGATCCCTGAAAATAGAGGGTTAATTATCCAATCCAAGTGGCATTACTGTAAACTCATAATGTCCATACCTCATCTGAAAATCTTACTTCAGAATATCTTCCTTTTTTAGTTGTAGTTAATGATACCCATAAAAATACCAATATTATAAAATATTGAGAACCATAATATTGGTTCACTAATCATTAAAAGTGAGGAATATGATATATGTTCTTTATTTTAAAAGCATTAATTTCTCCATAGTTAGGTCATATCCCCAAGGATTCATCGTTCTTCTTAACAAAGAGAATATGGGCTCCCAATGGAGAAAACATATGGTGAATAAATCCATTATTACTCAACCCCTTTAGTGGTTTCTTCAACTACGCTAATTACATAGTTACTATTATATGTTTAATCATTGATATCTGTACTACATCTGAGATTAAATCAATGGTAAAGTCAACATATTACGATAGGAGGTGTCTAGGTAATTACTCAAGAAATACATAAATCTATTTCTATAGAATAGGTAAATCATCAATTTATATATTTCATTTTTCATACCATGATGTAGTTTTCTCTTCATCGCAATGATTTTCATCAATAGATCTAATTGGGTGGATCTAGATAAGAATAAAATAATGTGGATTAGTCTCTAAAGACAATAGATTCTTCATCTTCCTCACAAATCGTAATTTCTTTATAGTTGAAAAAAATTTGTCTTCATATTTGTTATATCAAGTACTGTCTGAGGATTATATCCATGTTGACCATATGTATTATAATAAGGTTAGAAAATAAATAATGATTATATTACATAATTGATATTTCCTGACACATTCTTATTGCAATGAGACTTCCCTTATAGTTATTAACTAATAACTCCCTTACTAAATAAAAAGGAAAATATAAAATTTTATTTTATAATTGGGTAGATATAAAAGGTTTGTATTATCCAATATCAGATAAATAATATGGAAAATTATAATATTGGATATTGTATCTTCCACCATATCATTAGGTACATCTATTTCACAAATAGTTATCACATAATCTTGTCTATCTCGGTTTGTCTTCTTCTATAGTAGATTCCCTAGATTTTTGGGTCACTGATTCAAATAATTACACATATCATTATAGCTAAATAATTTAATATCATTGATGTTTTTATTCCCCTTTAATTAATTATCATGATTTCACTTTTACAACAATTAAAAAAATCCCATTCCTTTCAATCATTTCAACGGAAGATTATTTACACAATTTTTCATAATGGAAAACTTTTTATTCCCCTCTTTTTCTTTTACACTTCACCTTATCATGCATAAAATAATACATATTCTTCTCTTTATTTCTCTTAAATATAAACGATCTATAAAATTCTATCTCCATTTCGATGTCACATAATACTATTTCATCGTATGATGAATATTTTAGAGAATCTAGTATGATTTGGTGACATAGATTAAGACCTTAAAAATGATCAATCATATCTTAAAAATAACATATGCAATATATATCATACCTAGCTAGTTTCTGGAAGGTAGCCTCATGCTCTATAATAGTTTCTTCTTCCTTTTTCATTAATTTATGAAACCTTGTCTTCTTTTTAGTTCATTGCCTACAATGTAAATATTGGTTAATGAATGTTTATTTAAAATGTTTCCATTAAATGTAATCTATTTCATCTTTATCCTTAGAATTATGGTTCAACGACCACAATTGATCACTAGGTCTCTTGTAACAATATACTTATAATAATACCTTGTCGATTTCACGGCCTCCCAATGCTAGAAATATCTTTTTGTGGGACTTGAACCACTACTCAGCTATCAATGGATTAGTAGTCGCACAAAATGATGGGGGATTATTCCACATGAAATAATCCAACATAGGAGTAGTATAGTTATACATAACAACCTGAGTAATCTATCCTAATATGGCCATGATTATATTAGCTCCATAACTAAATTTGTTTAATTCATTAGTGGGGAAATACCTAAATTATCTGTGGGTATTGATTCCCCTACTTCCATTAGGTGACATCATTAAATAATAGCACTCACTAAGTTAGATCATAATCATCATGAGTAATGATCCAAAAATTTCTTATTTCAATTTATTATAATTATCATTATTACATAACTTCTAACTATAAATGTTTCAAATAAATAGTCTTTAATACCATTCATAACAACTCAGAGCCCAGTAGTCCTGAGTCAGGGTTATTTTATTATAATTTCTTAGATACTAGAGATTACATCTCAAAGTATCGATCTCTTTACTAGTCTAAAATAATTTAATGCATATATGATTTCTTTATTACATTTGTAATCAATCATAGTACATACTTAAGGAAAATAAATTTCTTCCCTGACCCTTATACATAGAGTTTATCTTCATAACATGGTAAATGAGAAAATGGTGATTTATAAACTCATTAATTGTTACATGGATCAATAATAAGTTATGAAAATTCAAAAACTCATGATAATTATATAATTGTAAGTAACATAAAATCACATACTAGAAATAAACTGAGAATGAGAATGCATCCAAATATTTTTTCATAGTTAAAAACTCATGGAATTTAATAATTGAATACTAAATGAATAAAATTACTAATAATTGGGTATCATGTATTTGGAAAATGAACAATTATAATATTAAGATGGTTTAAATCTATGTGTATAAAAACATAAGATTATTCTCAGAAATAAACAAAAAAAGTATTCTTGTAAAATTTTGTTGGCTTATGAGACCTATCGATGTAACAATGGGATATGTAATATCCGGACCCATACCTCACATAAAGTCCAATGCATTCTTCATACATATATTTAACTAATGTATAATATACCTTATCAAAATATCCATATTTATTAGAGGATAATGATTCATCGAAATAATTAAGAATAAATTGCATATGTAAAATGGTATATGGATTAAAAAATAATAATATCCATGATATAGGAAATGTCTATATTTATTGTGATATTCAATTAATTATAATCATAAAAAGTGAAGTATAGATGAACCAAACATTATGAATTAGTGGTTATGAAGACATAACGAAATTGAATATCATAATTCATTACATGAATGAATTTATTTAAATCATATTTGGGAATTCATATGGGAAAATAGAAATATATCATTATAAATGAGTTATAACTGATGTTAGAATGAGAAAAAAGAGTGGTTATGAAACTTTAGAAATGAGCAACATTAGTTCGGTTTAGCAGAAATTATGAATCGGAATTTGAAGCTAAAAATCCAAATTGATTGAAAAAAACAATAAGTGAACTTAGATCCTTTTTCATGATAAAAATTGGGATTTTAGATTACTATTGGATGTTTTAACTACAGTATTCATTGTATATGAAAATGGATAAGAAATTATGAATTTCCATTTAATCAGGCTTGCTTTTCCGTAGGAATTAAAAAAGTGGTCTTTATAGAACATTTATTACTCTTCAGAGAAAGAAGAACTAAACTAGGTAAATATTTTTAGAGCATAAATATAATATTTATAAATAGTACATAATCAGAATTAATAATAACATTGTGTTAAATAGATATAAATTATAACTCTATGGAAAAATTGTGGTTCAGATGAACCCCTTAATTTCGGTCTGAAAGTGTTATGCACTTGTCATTAATGTTCTAGATAATAAAATAAGATTAATTAATAATATAATGAAGAACCTATTAGACATTTATTTGATTTATTATAATTTTATAATATTCATTTATTTCTTTCTTAATTAGTTATATGTTTTAACTTCGTTGTTTGGAAGTGTTTCTTTCCTTTGTTTTCTTGATTAGTTCACTTGTATACATGTATAAAAGTTCTTGTAAAATTGGAAAAGCTAACCAGAATTATAATTATATGCCATTGATGAAATATAATACTGCTAAATGAACTTATATATCATTTTTTATGTTATCAATATGATTCAAGAAAATAATATTAACGAAAACCCTATAGATTATTTTGGTGTTTTTATCATTATAAACTAGTCATATATCATTAACTAAAAATTTGAATATATAATGGTTAGAGTAAATTTTACAACATATAACATGAATAATGAAATATTATATAACTATAATACTGTTTTTATGACCAACCTTAATGATTTTAATTAAAAATGAAAATGCATAATCCTTGATGGTGGTAAATAGACACATCACATATGATGTTATCATTTTTAAAATAAAAGAGAGTGGGGAAGTGTTTTGATTATGTATATTCTATTACCATAAATTAATTAACATACATCAAAAATAAAGGAGTTATTATTATTATTTTTGTATAGGATATAATAATATGATAAGAGTAAAATTAAATTTAAAAAAATTAGGAGATTGAAAGAGGATTTTACCTCTTGAATTGTTCTCATTGAGAACCTCTTCAATGTACTTGGGTATTGGTCCAGTGTTTAAACCAACTTCTCTAATATGTGGGATGATTTTTGGGATAGGAGTTGAGTATAATATAAGATAACATCAAGGATTATATTGTCTGAGGATAATGATAGGTGAGGATGGTATTTATAATGAAGGGGAGGGGTGTTTTTATTATTATTTTATACATGAGGTTGTTATTTTGGTTCAAGACTATCAATAGTGACGATTCAAATGTCTAAATAAAATAAATATAGAAGGATAATTTTAGATAATGGTTCTCAAATCAACCATACATCATCAATGACTCAAAAAATAATCGATTTTCTTATAATGTTAAATGTAGAAAATTACTCTACATCAACATTCACAAAAAATTTAACTATTTTACAAAAATAAAGCAAAAATCACCCTCAACATTATTCGACAGGTAGATTTAGAAAACATAATCAATTTTTTAAAATTATAATCTATATATAAGAAATGTAATTTTAAATTAAAATCATCATTTATTCGATACATCCTGATTTCAAAGTTATATCAAATTATATAACACATTGAAAAAATAATTTAAGTCTCACAAAATTATTTTATTATCATAATAAAAATATAATTTTTGAATCTAATTTGTTAAATAGAAAATATAGTTCTAACAACATATATTAATTATGAAATTATAAATAAATATTTGTGTTTCAGAAAAATAAAAATATATAATTTATCATTTTTAAAACATTTATTTACTTATTCCATGTCATAAACATATGATGTTTTCAATTATAAGATACATAAATTAAATTTATAATTTCATATGTGATGTTATTATTTTAAAGTACATGTTTTTATTTCTATTGGTCATATTACTATCATTAAGGGTAATTTAAATATTTGATAGTATGTCACAGTTAATTTATGTTAAAAGATGCATGCAACATAATCTCTTGAGTTAGTGGATTTTATTTATGATGATGAGTACCATAAATCTTGGGGTGTAATAATGAATTTATTAATCCCTTATCCAATTTTTTTGAAACTATTCATTCACATAGAGTTTTTAAAAGAGAAAATCTTGTCTCAAACATATGTTTTATCCCATTATTTTTTTATTCTCTCAAATCACACCCATACAAATAAATTAATTCAGTAAATAAATAATGGAATGATTATCATTAATATAATGATATATTATTATATTACTTTTTTGGCCATTATTCATTCCTCACCATCAAAAAAATAAAACAATTAGTTCCATTAGTACATTTTATAGATAATTTCCACCACATAGAAACATCAAAACATTTTCACCACTTACTATCATAGCTAGTGTAAATTATGAAATAGTTACATTCAAACAATATTAATAATATAAATGGGATTATTAAATATAAATATATTATAAAATTTATTTCTTCTAATTTTCTAGGAATAATATAAAAACTAATCTAGAATACGTGAGAACTATCACCTCCATGAACAATGAGTTTTATTTATTTTTTTCATGAACCAAACCGGGTGAACCCAAAACTAGTTACCTAACCCAGACCGTGATGAGGCCCAATAGGTGTTACCAATCACCTTAAAATGGTAACTAGTTCTAGAAATCATGAACATGCAATTGGGAATGATTTACACCATGAAAAAGAGATAAATAAATAAATGTCAACTGATCAAAAAACGATAACACTAGAAACAGAATGAAAATAAAACTACACATACCTCTATGTCGACTTATGAGTCACTACCGACCACAAAGCTGATGTCACACCATGGTGACCAAAACCAAACTGGAACTAGCACCCAAACTAAAAATAGAAATAAATCTATAGTCATGTGTATTGAAACTCAATAGGAATTCCTTAATAAATTATTCCATATTCCTAACCATAAAACACCAATTCATGCTAGTTTTAAAATAATACAATGTAAAAATATGGTTTTCTATTATTTTCACATTAAAGATACAAGACACCATTTTCATGAAAACTTGATTTCATTCTAAAAAATCTCCAAAAAAATTCAGGAATGTATAGATATTTCAAAATAAAATGAAAATAGTTTATTATAAAACAATGTTTTCAAAAAATAGAAAATAGGAACGATTAAATTGAAATGGAAATCAAACCACATGAACCACGGAAAAACCAAAAGTTTATTTGAAACATTTTTAAATTAAACATTATAATAATAAAAAATTCTTGAAACACTTTTGAGAGAATCATTTTCCCAAAATAAACATTCCTTATAACCGTAATGTACACTAGGTCCACCATATACTGATGGTTAGCACCACATTACAAGAGCATCATGTCTCAAGAGACCACCCTTGGAAATAACTATAGGTAATTAGAATACTTAGGACCTTATGAACCTTGTACCTTGGTGATCATAAATTATCCAACCAAAACCAACATTATCCTCAATCACAATCCAGTTGAGTGGAATGCATCCAATTGCCTTGTAGGGTCTATATCATTTGCCTAAACGAACAGTGCTCCCAGGAAAAAACCATTATATTGTATACCATCCTAAGGTGTAGTTTTTTCTAATCATATAACATGCTTATATATTATTCTTGAGTCAATCCTACTAAAATAATCTAGGCCTCACCATCATCCAAATCAACTATCATACTAGTTCTAGTTCACCAAACTAGATATATGGGATTCACATGTGCTCTATTTTAAACGGTGGTGAGTTTTTATCAATAAAACATGTATATAAATATAATGTTCGTTACCCAAAAATACATACAACATCCATCCACCAATCTACCTCCTTGAGTTCATCGTTATTTTCAGATCACACAATAATGTGCATGCCCATTCACCAGGAACATATCGAAAATCAAACATTTATGATACCCTTAATATTTCTAAAATAGCGTGGCATGCCTAAAGACATGTTTTCCACTTCCAAAAAATCACTCTAAAGGTTCCAAACACGCCTCATTTCATAACAAGGAATATTTACATTTTAGAAAACATAACCACCCAACACATGTAAGTACCAAAAAAATTAACAAATAATTAGACAAAAATTTCACCAACCCATTAAAATAAATCTTCAAACCATGCTTAAATCGAAGAAACCATTTTTGAATGGAAAACACAATTTAATCTCAAATCAACACCAATGAACATGCACTTATCCATATTTACCAAAACATGATATTTAACCTTTTAAAAATAAAACACGAACTCATATTCATTCATGTAAACTCTTAATACCATTATATACACACCCAAAAACTGTTGGGAATACCTACTACACACCCGCAACCATTTGAAAAACTAATTTGAAGCATTTAAAATTTTGATCATTCTCAAACAATCATGGAATTATTCTAATAAAGAATACACATGTAAAAAATTGAAGGTAAATCACGAATAATAATAGAAATTATAACACCAATCATCACCATAGCATACAAAAGAATATACATACTAAATGATATTATAAACATTTTTTAATGAATTCATGAAATTATTGAGTTAAAATTAATGGCCTTGGCATAGTGATCTTACCTGAGGGTGAAGAATACCAAGTTGAAACATTATATTACTTGATGAATTTTTCAATTTCAACTTGAATATTGTATTTACACATAAACACACGTTAATTTAACCATATATATATTCCTCTAGTTTATTTAAACATATTACCCTCTCCATGATGGAATATATTTAGATAATTCATGTGTCTGTGTGTGTATTACCCATAAACATGAGTATATGTCATCATTGTGAATGATGGATCTAGACATGCGAGTTAAAAAAACCATAAACTCCTATAATCACCAAAAATAACCCGCAAAATATGAAACAAACCAATAGTTTTGATGAATCAAAACTCAAATGATGACGGGAGAGCTGAAAAGAACCAGTACATGTCTCCTTTGGATGTGGATGTTGAAATATGTATAGGGATGTCCTGAAATCCCTACTGCATACCCTAACAAACAAATATAACACAAAAAATAGACTCAACCTTATCCCTAAGGTTCGTCTAAAATAAATGGAGAAATGGGGAATAGAAAAATCAACAGAAATGGACAAAAGGGAGGAGCCAAAGACCATACATTGAAGCTTTTTCCACAAAACCAGAAAAAATATGGTGGGTTCATTAATGAATAAGTGAGCTGAGAGGGTGGGCTTGTGCACTGTGGGAGAATGGAGAGGGGTGTCATGTGTAACATAGGGGAGAAGGGAGGAGAGACAAAAATATGGAGTTATAAATGAAAAATAAAGAGAAAATGAAAATCACAAAGAAAAAATTCTAATTACTAAAAAAAGGGATTCATGAACGGTCTACACATAGTAATGAAAACTATGTGCCGACCCTTATTTTATTACTGAAGAAGCACAAGGAGAAACATAGTTACCCATATGCAGGTCACATAGTTAGACAAACCATTCTCCAATCTCCCAGATGGCACTATCATGATGAGAGTCCCCCACAAACCATTTCCACATTCTTATTCTGAACTATTCGTAACACTTTTGTAGGACCACTTTCCACTTGAAAATAATAAAATTTAAACCAAATGGAACCAATATCATAATATAGGGTAAAATATTTAAAATAAATTGAATTATTAAAATTACAAGGATAAGGTGTGACAATTCTCCTAGCCATTAACACTTTTTCCCATATAATGTCACCTACCCAAAAAAGAAAAAAACCTAGAATCAAAACTATCCAAGTCCAAATGAAACCACAAAACTAGGTGTGACCATTCAACACCACAAGACACTCCCAAAAATCTCTAGATCCACCCACAATAAGGATAACTATATAGAGAAGATAAAAGTCTCCCCATCATTAGAAACCATCTAGAACCAACCAACATTATTAGAAATCAAAACAGGGTCCATGGTGGGTCTCCCCTCTATTAAAAACTAACCATCATTGACCAACCCACACATCCTAACATGGGAAACCCAACAAATTCAAACCTAGGAACTCCCCACATAGTCTTACCCCCAGGACATGGGAGACCTGATGTACGAAACACCGATAGAAATAGTGTACGAAAACATTGTTCATTATTTACCAAGACAAATAAATCACACAATGAGAAAAACCAATTCAAAAACTGATTTACAAAGGATAACCACACCAGAAAAACCAATCATATATCTGCATTCAGAAGAAAAACCCACTAAAATTACTAGAAAATGATACCACCAATCCTTTTGATAACCAAATAGGGAATCATGAGAATAAATGTAACCACACAAGGAAATATTAATCAAAAACATAAACTATGTCCACTCCAACGATAGAGAAGAAATTGAACCAAAGTTCCCCACACCCCCATCGATTCATGATTATGTGGTGGTATTCACTATAGGACCTAAAGAGGGAGTATTGAGGTCTTGAAGCATCTTCTTCCCCACTATAATGAGATGATAATCACTATTCAGAACTTTTTCTGGAGTCTCGAGTATCCAAATAGTTCACAATTCACTAGGGAATTATGCAATTTTGTAATGTAACAAAAAATAATCAATAATGGAATTAAAAAATTGAATAGTCTGACAAAATGATGACAAAAACTAATAATGAAACATTGATGGAACACATTCCTTTGGTTCACAGTCCTCACTAAAGGGGGAACCTCGATAAGCACCATGATAAAATATTCCTTGACCCCTGGTCAAAGATCGTGGATGAATGGAGGTTCTTCTAACTGATCAATCAACACCATCATTAAATAGAATGAAATCAACTAATTAAAACGGTCAAAATTCCCTATCACCATCAATTGTCCTATTCAGGAATCCAAAAACATTGGCATTTTATCCCCCATAACTTCTTTGAGATTAATTAGTTTGATGATTTTTTTCTTATAGACTACCCAAGAAATCTATATTCGTAATAAAAATGGAACAACCACTTTTCACAGGTCTATTCCCTATCCATCAAACATACCTAAGGTAACACACACTTTCCCTATATCGGGAGTACCCAAAACCCAATGACACTAAATTTTCTCAATCCACTAAAAAACCTCCAATGGACTCCAATTGTTATAGACAACAAGAACTGATTGAGAACTTGTCAACTCCACCATTCTCATATGAGCCTAGGTGGGGCCAACGACATGATGAGATTCCTCAGAAACATATTGGGTCTGTTTAGGTGTCATAATCTAGCTAACATAAGGCACAAAACTAGATCAACATCAAACCAACACTCGTCTAGATTACATATTAATCCAATCAAACCACCCACAATCTAAAACATCATGAAAAAAATTCAAAATGAAATTATATATGAACTGAAACAAAAAAAATCCTCACAAAATAGGCAAAGAACACTTTTTTACAACCCACCTTTTTCTATTTTCACTCATTTTCAAAAAAAATATCCTATTTAAATGAAAATAGTTTATTATTTAAAAAATTATTCCTGAAAATTAACTTTAAAATTAAAGACACCCCTTCAATTTTCCAATTAAAAACACAAAACTCCTTTACAATGGAGCCCATTATTAACATAATCTATTTTCATATGAAAAACTTTTTTTAAAACCAAGTCAAATATCTGATCTTAAATACTAACCCAAAGTATCCTATGAACTATTAAATATGGGTTTATACCCACTCTCAATTATATCATCCACACATACATACCAACTTTCACCTTCCGTACACAAACACACATGTAAAAACTCGAAAAATTCCTAGGTGTATACATACCATTTTATCATCCAACCCAAGAATTTAACATATTCTGTATTCATTTCTTTTTTTAAATTTTCCTAAACATTTAAAAAATATGAATCAATTTCACTTTTAGAAAAAATCAATTTGAAAACCATTTCTATAAATTATTTTCCATTAATGATTTCACTTACACCAACCCAAATCAAACTGAAGAATTACCAATACCAAAATAACATGAAAATCAATTTACTGTTCATTGAATACCACAACCAAATGGTTTAAAAGACCATTTTTTGAGAATTCACCATCCACTGAAAGCATATTGAACTAGGAATGTGAGCTCCACATGGGTCACTATGGTGTGTTAGCTCATTGTGCGACACCAACTCACATCCACTATCATCCCCCAACAAAAATAAGATCATTAAACCAAACAAATGGAAATAAAATAATATACAAATGAATAAGGATTCAAACCACAACTGCCCCTGGAGTCTCAGGTCTCATCACGAGTGGTGGTGATCAGTTACCAACCCATGGCCTACCTCCTAAGACCCGATAATCCTATATCTGACCTACTAGAAATAAAATATAAAAATGACCTCCCCTAAATATATTTTATCATACAAATACGCACTAACTATGCAATATCTTCTTGAAACACTCTTGGAACCACACGATTACCCCTAGGTGAGCCACACGGTTGGACAAACCATGCCCTATCCTTGCCAAAATTCATTTTCCCAATGATAGAACCTCACAAATGGTTTCATTACATTAATTCCCTACAATGGAAAACTTGTGTGCAATACCAAATATTTCAGGAAAATTATGATATTTAACCTATTGTAACCCATGATTAAAATCTAGGATAAAAATAATTAAAAAATTTAATAATAAAATAAAATTACATGGCTGGTGTGTGTCATTTTTCCATTACCACAAATCATGGATTGATTTAAAATATATAAAATATAAAATTTTTAATAGCCTAAAAATATTATGATTCAGTATATTAGGATACTATTTTTATAATTTTTTCAACTATGGTCATCATAAATAGGTTATTATAAAAAAAAGTTAACAGTCCCGAGTAACCAATGTATTACAAAAATTATATTAAAATCAATTACCAAAATATAATACATAAAAATTATAAATTTAAATATAGATAATTTAGGTTATTATTTATAAATCTTATGAATTTAATTCAATTTTTTGTGATGTACTTATAATAATATAGTGCCTTCATACATAATGAAAGGGGTTTTCTGTCAAATTATCTTAATTGACAGTAGTTTTAATTTTATTTACTAATTTATTATTTTTATAAAATAGATAATACATTAGGATATATTTTGGAATAACACATTATTAATTTCAGGTATTAATAGAACCATATTATTTTTAATCTTCTAATTTCATTTGATTAAAAAATTACAATCATCCTAATGGGTTTCGTCTAAAATTTCTTTCTTTGATGATCATTTTTGGTTAAATGCATAATTTCTATTTAATGTTTGGTATACCTACAATATGATGTATAATTTAATTTATAATCATTATTAGTTGTATTTTATCTTAATTGAAAATATCTATTTCCCTTTAATTGTATTTTAATTTGAATGTTCCTCGAGTCATAAGGATATCATGTCTTCATTTTACCACATTGAGATAAATTTCTTATTATACAAAAATATTTCATTTAAATGATGAGTATACATAACATTATTTCTTTATAATAATTATTCTCTTTTGTTTCATGATATTCATTATTCTATTAAATTTTATTTGATTAAATGTATTTTTTCTGAAAATCTCAAATGTTGTATGTATTTTTTTCTAAAAATTCTCTCTTTAAGACATGTTATATTTTATGCACCATGATTCCTTTTATATATTGTAAATTATATTTATTTTTTCATGAATTTTTTAAAAAAAAATTCCTTTTAATAATTTAGTTATATTATCCCAAATCATGTACATTTCTTTAAATGACCATTGACATAATTGTTACCTTAATTATAAGGGATCTTATGTACCATCTTTATGACTTATCTGTTATAATATATCTTTATTTTTATCCATTATATGAAATATTTTTTCATATATTTATACTAATTATATATATCTTCCCTTTAAATATATACATATTATCATATCCATTTCATTTTTTTGTTTATACTTTTATTATATCTCTTCCAAATTACAACATTCATTATATTTGGTTTCAATGAATATAGATATTTATTATTTCATTTAGAAAATCACCCATATAAAATGAACTAGATCCTTGATGATAATATTAAATTATAAATTAGTTTATGTAGAAAACTATTTATTCAATTATATTTTTATACAAATAAAATAGTTTATTTCTTCTTCTAAAAGACACATTACTTATTTATTAATGCTTATCCCATGTTGTATGTTATTATTGTATCTTATAATATATCATTCTTAGTAAATCACTAAGTTGGAACTCAATGATCAAGATATATTTTTGTTTTCATATATGAAAATCTACATACTTTATCTCCTTGTTAAATTATCATATGGCTATGCATTGAGTCCATATTTTGAAATCCACTTAATTATTATTCGTTTTATAATGAATATGATTTATGTATGGTTTTTTATCATTTTTTTAAAAAAAAATTGTTTGATTTCCATTCATATAATATTTGTGAATAAAATTATATATCCCTTTATATCATTTGTTAAATATTTATATCTCATAAGATTCTATGTATGGTTTTAGAGAGTGATCATAATCAACCATGTGACTTTTTCTATAATATGATGATGGTTCTAGGAGTAACCGCTGACTAACAGTTATGATTTCATATTTTTTATTTTTTATTCAAGTATATAATGTTCTTAAATGATATCTATATTCCATGTCTCCATTCAAATGATTTTCCTATTTATGGTTCCATAATATGCCTCTTGAATATCATTTCATTATTTATTTCCATGTTTGTTCAATTATTAGGATTTCTAACTCATAATTATCCATATCAATTTTTCCCTGGATATACTATGTATCTTTAGATGATCTATGATATTGATGATAACTATGTGTTGTTTTAATAAAAGTTAATGTTTTTATGTTTTTGTTGATTTAATTTCATGTTTAATCATATAAGGACACTACAACTCTCAATCAACATTGTGTACTTTTTGGCAAATAATAGAAAATATAACGAAATATTATGTTTCTTTAGCTTGTGTTAACATAGTTTTTTTCAAAGGAAGGTCGAATTTTTTTTAAAATTATGAAAATTTAATAATATTCAAAAACCCATGAAGAAGTATAATAGAAAATCATAATCATAATTGGATATCCAAAGAATTAGTAAATTTTTGGTTTTCCAGTTTTCATACCAATACATCCCTATTAGTATAATATAGGTGGATGTGGATTTGTCCTAGATGAATATAGTGATAAATACTATGAAAGGGGTTTTCCAAGTATATATCATAAATAATTTAGGGGAATGGAGTATGAACCCTTACTGTGCACATGGTTTGAAACATCCAATGTATATTTATTTGTGGATCATATTATATTTATGAAACACTAATAATGATTTGTTTCCTTATTACATTAAGGAATTAAGATAATAATTAAGAGTGACATAAAATAAAAGTATTTTATTCCCATATAATAGAGTTATAGGACTAAACATATATGAAATGGATTAAATTAATATTTTTATTTGTTGAAAGGAAGTTATCATTGGATAATACATCTTAGGGTTGATTGTTTATATTAATATTCTATGATATTTTTTAATATTTTCATAAAAATATTGTTTTTTTGTTGATTCTTTAACTTCAGGATGAATTAAAAGAATATATATACATGAAAATACTACACCTTATTACAGAATAAAAGAAAATATTTAATTGGTTGATAATATATGTAAATTCCCACTATTTTAGAAAGTGTGAGTTTTCTTGTCTTATTAAAGGATGTGAGGTTGATACTATAATAGAAACTAGTGTTTTTAGAATCATAGCAATTTTCATTATTGGTAATATTTATCAATTTTATTTAGGTATATTGTAAAATTTAGAAGGGATATGAGAAACATTTAATGATTCTTTTTGATTATTTTTTTTATTAATGGTTTTAGTATATTTATAAAATGGAATGAAAAACCTTTAATTTTGATTTTATTACCCAATTATGTTATTGGGGATAATTATTGATGAACTTATAAATAGTGTATGGTTATATCTTAGAATTAGTATGTACATGAGGTGTATTGAATAATGGGTTGATTGATTCTGAAAAGTGAGTTACATAAAACTGAAATTTCTTATAGATTTAATGAAAATGTTTTCCATGATACTTTGAGTGATGATTATAATATTTCTTGGATTATGATTCATGTGTAACAATAAGAAATAGTAGTAAATACGATCTGAGCATTATAGATACAGTAATTTTTTAAACATTTTATGACTTTTATATGTTTTAATTCCATAAAAATATAAATTTAGTTTGGAATGATATGTAATGGATAATATATTACTATATTATATAATGTATGGGATGAATTAATATATAATTGACCAATGTTTTATAAGGAAAATTAAGTAACATGGTATAGGATATGAATGTAAGGTATAAGTCATTTTAGATGTATATAATGTATTTTTTATATACTAACAATGACCTCACATTATTTAATTATTAATGAGTAATTAACAATTTTAAGGAAACATTTCTTATGTAGGAGAATTTAATGACTATAGATTTCAAATCATTATCTCCAAAAATAAATAATAAATTAAAAATTATGTTGCATAAAATCTTCCTAAAAAATTAAACAATTATATTCATACATTTTGAATAAAAATTATTTACATTAAAAAATCTTTTAAATTAGGTACCATATACTAAAGTAAGAGAATCAACAAATGCAATAAAAAAATCAAAAGAAATTATGAAAAATAATAATTTTTTTAATTAAAATACAATAATTAGGATTAATAGTTTTTTAATCCTATTTAATATATAATATAAATATTTATAAATTATGAGTGAATAATTAATAACAATTGTTTCAGGTTATAAATTCCAGGAATAT
This sequence comes from Viscum album, assembly GCA_963277665.1. Lineage (NCBI taxonomy): Eukaryota > Viridiplantae > Streptophyta > Magnoliopsida > Santalales > Viscaceae > Viscum > Viscum album. The sequence continues at coordinate 2,079,117,996 of OY728137.1, read as the reverse complement.
AATTATAGATAATTTTTTGGTATTTTTTAAAAACTAGTTTTCATCTATTCATTTAATTATATATAAACACATGGAAAATAACTTTATAAATTTATCTCAGTATAAAATATATATTATTTGAACAATATATTATTTTCAATATCATGACAACCAATAATCTTAATAATTTTCTCAAATAAATATTATTTATCATTAAAAAAATTCCTAAGAATTGTGTTTTTCACGTTATTTACTTGAATGCTAAAATTAATTTTCATCACCAAGAAAGTTAATTTGATAATATAATTTCTATATTACATAAATTTATTCATATTTCCTCATATTGAAACTTTAATCTTAATCTATAACATTTATATTTTTAGGATTAATTTTATTTACCATGACAATAGAGATGTTTTTTTTATAAAATATTAATTTAATAGTATCTATGAATCCCACTCAATTAAATTAAAATAAAATACATTAAATATATAATAAAATATTATTTATGAAAACATAAATAAATATATTAATAATAATTTATTTTTTAATGAATAAAAAATAATAGTAACAATTTACAATAGTCAAAATTTCTTTTATATATTAGATAATTTTTCAATAAATTACAATTTTTAAATTAGTAGTTAATCTAAAAATAATCAGAAATTTAAATTGATTAAATATTTTTTATATTAAGTTTTTTTGGAAAACAAATTTATAGTATGGTTTATTTTATATTCTCAAAAAATTATTTAATTATTTATTTAAATTCTAGTTACCAAGATTGAATATAAAAGTGTAAAATGAAGAGGAATAATGTTAGAAACACTATAACATATTTAAATTATGTACGGAAAGGCTTTATTGAGACTTTATAAAACTAGATACATCAAAATATATATTATTTTTAATCATTGGATCCATTAAATTGGAATTGAGTAATGTTGTCATTAATGTGTACATTACATTCCCAAAAGTACCATTTTTGTCACTTATAAAAGTTGATTTTCCCCCTACAAAGGATACTCATACAATTACAATATTAATTTTATCACTTCTATAATATCATATCCTAGAATTAATTAATTCATTCTTAATTCCATCTCCACATTATGTAAGCCTAATCCAATCAATTCCACTGAGCCATTTGAGAAATGAGTAGGTGTCAAACGTAAGTATTATCTTTTTCTATCATTTTCCCTTTTATATTCTCATTCAAAATATCATATATCCCTAAAAATAATTATATTATTAATTTTTTTATACAAATATGTTTACTAAATTAATATAATATCCATAATTTATTCCTCTTCATCAAATATGAAAATGAAAGTGTCATTACTGTATTGTGTGGATCACATCCTCCATAAAAGACGTCTTCATTTTTCTATCACAAATAATAATGGTAGATAATAATTTTTTGAATGATGGGTATATATTATATATATAATAATAATATGATTATAAAAGTTGAAATTATCATATACATTCACTACCGCTATTATTTAACAATTGAAAACAATAATCATGTGTATATACAAACTATCACCTCCACTGGAAATGAGTTTCATTTGAAATTACCACACATAATTGATGAGTATAATTATTTATTTAATACATAATTATATTTCTATAAAACTATAAATTTGAAGGTTTTTATTATACTATTTTTACAATGATTTCGACCATGTTCAACGTAAATATGTATTTAATGAATAAATTTACAAACCACCCCTTGTAACTGACATCAACGAATATTATATTAAAGATAACAAGTAAATATAACATATGAAAAATAGAAATTAAATATGTATGAATATATTTAATTTATATCTTTATTAGAAACATAATAATATTATTCCAGCTGTCATGTTAAATGGAATAACTCTTTCAGATAATATGTAATGCATTCCTATCAATAACTCTTCACTGATAAGTTTTTTATGTTCTACACCAATTTATTATTTATATGAATTATATACTACCCAAAAATGTGTTTTTTTCAAACCCCATTATTTAATTCACAGGATTTTCCAAACCATGTGATTGTAAATCTTTTAATGATGTTTGATTCAAAATGCAATAAATCCATAACGATTCTATCTCAAAATTACAATATTGGTGACATATTTTATTTTACACACCTAATTTGATTATTGTGGGGTGTAAACTAAAATTTGGATATTTAATATCAATGATTATATTTTTAAAAGTTTTTTAACATAAACAAAAATCTCCTCTATCATGAAATATATTTTATTTAGTATATTATTTTCATCCATAAGGATTTCTTATCAATGTTTTCTACAATTATAACTTGATTATTGTAAATTAACTTTATATTTTAGGAATATTATATCTACTGCCCCATAATAATTTTTATATATTATTCTCTTATATTTCATGATATTCTATTTTATATTAAATTTTATATCTATGGTGTGTTTTTTACTAAAAAAATAAAAATTAGTAAGTATTTTCATCTAAAATTGAACTTTTTGATACATTTAACATTTTTAAACCATGATTTATTTTACATAGTGAAAATTTTCTTTTATATCCGATTGAAATTATATAATTTATATCATTTTAATACATGAAATTTACTAATACAAATCATGTTATTTTTGTCAAATTGCATTCAAAATCAAGTGTTAGCATGGTTGTAAGTGATCTTTTGTACATCCTTCACAACTAGTAAGTTCCATGTTCTATTTATTTCAATAAATTATCTAAAATATTATTTTTATGTACCTATCCTATTTGGATAAAACTTTTCCTTAAATATTCACATAATTATATATCCATTCAATTTTTTGTGTATTAAAAAGTATCACAACTAGTTTTAAGTAAGAAACCCTTTCCATATAATTTTTATGTGTGTAAAGTGTTTGGGTAAAGTATTAAAGGGTTTGAAATACTTTTAGAATGTTTTTTAGACCATTGTAATTGTTCATTATTGGAATATAGTTTTAAATAACAATCAAACTACTATAAGAAACCATGAACGTCTAAAATGAAGCTAATGGGAAGGCACACTGTTAGGCGGACAGAATTTCCAAAACATACAAAATCACAGGAGAACCCCTAAAAAGTGGGATAGTGAAATTAATCATGAATGGTGAAAATTTATTCTAAAACCATTGTCTAAATGTGAGAAGTTCCACTTGAGGTAGAGTCTATTGAAAAATTAGCATATGGATTTCTTAATTGTGGGACTAATCACGTGTGGTTTAACATCTAGATTATAAAATAGTAGATCGAGTTTAGGATTATATTTTAAACCCTATTTTTTACTCCATTTCAGCCCCGAATTAATTATTTTTCTTCCAAAATGATTTGGAACCATCCCCCATCATATAAAAAGTTATTTTGGGTCGTTTTGTGGTGTGTTGAAGCCTGATTCTCTTTGTAAGTCCTCCTTTATGGTATTTTTATATGGTTTTCATAGATATAATATCTTCCCTCTTAAAATTTCTTATATCTAGTATTTTTTGGATAGACATACAGTGGTTGATTCTAATCATGGATTATTATTTCCTTTTGATGTTTGAGGAATGTATCTAAGGCTTTTTTGAAGACACTACCATGTATTGTTTGAATTTTTATGTCGTTCATTGTTTTCTCTATAATTACTAAGGTTTGTGGATTTATTATTGACTTATATTCATAGAAACATAAGGATTTGACTCAAAGTTATTTTTTTCTTCAAATTTATTTGATTTTTTTGTTCTGGATGGATAATGTCCATAAAGTACACCAATTAGAGGGAAAAGGAGTAAACATAATTTTTGACCAATAATGGTAAAAACATGTTTGTGTGTTTGTAAGTGTGTGTGTGTGTGCACATGTGTGTGTGAATCCTAGAATGGATATGACAAAAAGGAATTTGATATGGTTTAAAATATTTTTTGGTTTATTTTCCTTGTAAATTTTTTCTTGTATTTATAATTTATTGGGTTTGAAACTGTTTGGCTTTGAAAAAAACATATTTAAATTATTTTATATAACTAATTTTACATAAATGTGTGAAAATACTACATCCTAGTGGCATGAGTAGGAAATACATTTTGTGAAAACCAACTAAGTTAATTTACACTCCTATTCATTGGTACATTAGTGATTTTTAAGATATCGTTCATTAATTAATATAAAAATTTTATGTATCAACCTTCTTTAGTGGAGTGTCATGATTCAAGGGTGGTATTATGGAGTTGGGTCATGGCGCATGTTTGGATCTTTGGAGTTATGTATTTAGAGCCCCTGGGTTTCGTTGGTTTTCTCTTATGTTTTGTGCATTGATGTTAGTATTATTTCATTGTAGTACTCTATTCTTGTTTGGATTTGATATTAATGATATTTAATTCATAAGAAAAACAATATTATCATCCATCCTTTTGTATTTATTTTGTTATGTCTTTTCTTCTTGGATGGTTTTATTTCTCATTGGAAAAAATCATCGACAACTTTTATTAATGACTTTGGTATTTATTTCCATCTTTGAGAGTCTTGGTCATATTGTTTAATGTGAATTAGAAATTTTTCCATTACTCAATACAATGTGGAGGCATGGGATGTTAAAAATTTTATCATTTATGTTCAGTCCATCTTGCATTTCAAAAAGTGGTATCATCTTTTTTGGTCCCTAATATACATGTTTTATCAGCTGTTCAATATTTGGTTATCATTTATATTTTTTCTTGGATTTGAGAATAATTTATTGTTAGTCTTGTAGTTTGGATGCTACAAATGAGTAGTATTTTCAAAACATGTAATCTATAGCATAAATAATATGTAACAAATCTTTTTATACGGGCCATCAAGTCACCAGGGAGTCGGGTAAATAAGTGTTTTGGAGACAATATTAGGATTGGCAATTTTATTATCATGGGTTTCGCCAATGAGATAATAATGACATGAATTATAGTAATTACTACCCACTATGAGTACATATTTCATTTTTAGTAGTGATATATGATTTGGTAAAAAAATATGATTTTTTAAAATTGTTAAAGTTGTCTTCAAATCTGTGATTTTGAATGGGAATGAAATGGTTATTTTAAAAATGGATTGATATTATAAAATAATTGGAAATATATAAAAAATAATTGAACATGATAAATAATGAATTTTGTAATGACGTATCATGATATATGATTCAGATGAATATTAATTTTTTAACAATTTCATTCATACAATGTTAGACATGTTGAATTTTTTTTATTATAGAAAACAGCACAAGGTAGGTATCCTTGAAACCAACCTAAAGAAGATGCTAAGAAGGTGGTTTCACATGAGCCACAGGTGAACCAATAGCTGGTTCAAATTATATTCAATTCTATTAATGTTGTGGATAGATAGAATAGGATGCAAGAACCATAACAAGTGGATCACTATGTTTAGTTCTAGAAATAGAATCCACCCATCATTTAGTGTGATTCGGGACTATAGAAGGTGGACGTGTGGATAAATATGATGAATCGTATATTTTATTTCCAAAAAACACCTCTATATATGAATATCAATCTATTTATTTATATGCTAGAGCATCGTTCATGAAAATGGAGGGATTTATATGTTCAAGATAAATTAGACTATGTTATTTCATTGAAGTATTTTGATGAATTATTCGACAAAACTTTTTATCCTTATACATTTTGGATTTCTTGAAGAGTATATTTATTCAGGTTCAAACATGAGTGCCTCTCAATGATAGAATAAGTGGATAAATTCATGAATCTAGTCAACTTTTCACCAGAATTTACTACTAATGAATCCTTAATGTCACAAAATTTTAAATCAGAGATGAAGTATGAAATTAGATAAATATTTATGGGATCTATATAATTAATTTTTAGGTAATGGTTAATAGGGAGATGGTGGAATTAAGGGACATATTGGGACTTGTGGGTGGAGGGATTATATTTATATCTTTAGTAAATGGTGGGAACTCTAATTATTGCATAAAATAAGAAGATTAAAACCTATTTCCAAGGAATGGGGATAACATAGAATCAAATTATTGGATAAATAAATATATATCCAAGTACTATTTGAAATCTATAATAATTCCAATGGCATTTTTGGACCACATAAAGCTGGAGTGTATGGAATAACCTTGATAATTCCTCAATTACAAAAATATGGGGGGTCCTTAGTGTTATGTTCATCATTATCTAGGGCCAGGATTTCACAACCCTTCTCATGTGTCATAGACATCATATACTTTTACGGGACGAGGGAAACATTATCAATCTCATTAGTACAATAGATCTATCCATGATGATTGAAAAAATACCATGACTCAAAAAAGGAAATATCATCATTTAAATAAGGAATAGAGTGCATTGAGTATGATATTATATAGAGAGAAGAAATTTATTTTGGATGATCTATCCAGACCACCAACCATGATAGGTACTATTCATATGAATTATACCCTTATGCACACTTTGCTTGATACAGGTGAATCACATTCATTTATTGGTTCTAGTGATATTAATTTTCTATATGTGACTGTTGATATGATTCCTTAAATTTTAAAACATCAAAATACTTTTAACCAACGAGAATGTAAATCCTTGTGTGTAAGGAATGTTTAATAACTGTTGATAGAGATTAGATGATATGAAATTTATCAGTGCTTTAAATGGTTGTCTGTGGTGTAATCATGGGTATGGATTGATTGAAAATGTTTAAGGATCTTTGATGTTACTAATATTTTCATAAATTTTTATATACAACCTTTAATGATTTTATATGAAATGTGTATAATTTTTTTGAAATATTTATTTTTAAATATTAAATATAAATTTTCAAAATTATTTTAATTAATCCAATCAATTTATGTTTTCTATTTTTGTTAAAAAACTCACCCAAATTATCCAATTTAAATAGTTTTAATTTTTTGCATTAATTTTTCAATATAAAACATTTCATGAGAAGGGATATTTGGCCAATTCGTCCATTTGAAGGGACATATAGTCCACAAGAGAAGGCCTATAGAATCCATGATGAAACTGGACAAGCTATGAAGACTGAATTACCAAGATAAATCTAGAATTCCAATTTTCTTTGATCTCCTAAAATTGTCGGGGGACAATGTATGGAGACTTGGATAAAAACATCATTATCCAACTCCATTGAAAATGGTCCCAACTGATTAATTTTGACTCATCCCACCATTCTTGACGAGAAATAATATTCTTCCACTATTCATGACATAGCTAATGATGTAATCATCAAATCAAGATGATATTTTCTAGTGTGAAATAAGAGATATTGGAGGCAGACTTTTTTGAAGAAAGTATTCGAATTTGAAGGAACCTTCATATTCAAAAACCCATTCACATTTCAGCCTTCAAAAAGATTGGATTGAAATGGATAGATTGAAAATGTTTAATCAAACCACCCTAACATTGGAACCATATGTACAATGGACAAAAAAATTCAAAGTAGATAGAGTATATAAATATCTAAAACATGTAAGAAGATAACATTTGTATATTAGGCTGTATAATTTTCCAAATCGAAGATGCAACTGAAGGATAAGTTTTGGAATGAAATAATATGACAACATTGGTTTATAAATACATCCCCCTCCACACCTTTCATGAGTTCAAATTTCAGAAGAGGAGAGAATAAATTGGCATGACCAAAGCCTTTCCAATGGCTTGAGAGTACCTGTTGTACTCACATTTTCACTTTATAGACCTTTCCTCCTCTCTTTGTTTCCATTAACTTTTGTGTTGTTCATTATTGTAATCTTGTAAGTCTTTTTTTTTTGAAATTATCATTTAATGGAAGTTTCTTATTCAATATCTCTTATTATAATCCTCCTTCTATATTTTATTATTGATTTTCATAAAATAGATTAAATATATTTGAATCCCCATCCCTTATTTTTATTTCTCATTCAATCCGAAGTTTATTTTTAATTATCATTATTGTTTATGTGTGTGTTTGACGCAACACTCTTTTCTTATCCCTTTATTTTTCCTATCGTATTACTTTATCATCATAATAATTATAACCAGATTACTAATCATTAAAATGGATTAGTAAATCTTTCATTGGGTGAGTTATAATTTAGGGGTGTTAAGGGATTGAGATATTTTTCTTGATGAGTATTCATTGAATTAACATTGTGTTTGTTGGACTGAAAATGTCATAGATTAATGACATTTTTTTAAATATGGATTCCATGGATTATTGAACCATAAATACACTACCAAAATCATGTAATGATTGATAATATAATCCTATTTATTTTATGGTTTGGATTAAAGCCTTAACACTTAGTAATTCCAATCAATGTCAACTTTTGACAAAGGTGTTAATTTAATGCAATACAAAGCAAGGCTCAAGGATATCACAATAATAGCTACCTATTGATGAAATCACCACAATATTTGTCAAATTTTTAAATAAATATTAATCATACATAATCCCTGAATCATTTCGTAATCTCTTCACACAAACCACCCAATAAAAATACAATCAACTATTAAAAATTATCATCGTCGCGGATTCGACCCGAGTGCTACTATACATATTAAAAGATCACTGAAACCATGAACGGTCGATAAATGAAAATCATTCATAATTTCAAATGGGATTGTTACTGTGGATGGTGTGATTATGTACTCATTATTTTTTTGTTATTGTTAAAAAACAAAAAATTAAAAAAATGAAAAAAAAACACACACAAAACCCTTTCATCTCATAAAAATCATAAAAAAAAACAAAAAAAAACTCCTCTTATTTCCTAAAAACTCTCTCTAAATGACTCTTAGACTCCCAAAAAAATCCCTTAGATTTGTTTGACCCTTCAATTGAGCTAACACTTCACCAACTTAGAAGGAACATTAGAGATAATCAACACATTCAAGAACTTGTCCTTATAAAAAATTTAATTAGATATGGCCAATCATAGGGAACAAACACTTAAAAACATTGAAATCATTGGAATGTGTAGTGGAAGATCTTGCCTCCTCCACCTGTTCTAGACTCAAGAACATTGAAATCTAAATTGATCAACTTGCTTCCCACCTAAGCCATCAACAATAATAAAATTATTCCCAACTCTCATCTCATAAATTACTAAACCCCACGGGTAATGTTAGTGCAATTTCTCTTAGATCGGGAAAGAAAATTGATATTCCTAAAGATTAGTCCTCCAACCCCCCCCCCCCCGCCCACCCCACCCCTTGAATGTTGACCTATAAAATGAAAAGAAAAAGAAATATGAAATTGAATCTGAATAAATTACCTCCTCTCCTTCCATTCCACTTAGGAATCCAATACCTTTTCTTTAAGCTGTACCAAAACCAAAGAAGTTTTTTGTGCCTTATCCTGAAATTCATGAAATTTCTAGACGTGTTGATGTCAAACATTCCGTATTATATTCCATAAAAGAATCCATAAGTATGCCATGATTATTATAGAAATATTCACCCACAAGATTTAACTTAGGACCTTTGAAAATGTTTCCACCCAACAGTATATTCCTATAATGTGAAAAGATCTAGGGACCATTACGGTTCCATGGAAAAATGGAAGTTAAAACATTGATGATGCACTAATAGACCTAGGAGAATAAATTAATGTCATTCTCGAATCCAAATTCTCCAACCTTGGTCTAGGTCCTTCACATCCAATGAGTTTTTTGATCTAGTTAGCCAATCAAATCACAGCCAATGATGAGGGAATAATTGAAGATGTCCTGGTCTGAGTCAATTATCTTATCTTCCACACTAATTTCTATGTCCCTAATAAGGAAGGTGAGACGAACTCTTCTCTATCTCCCCTAATTTTATTAAGACCATTCCTAATGATAGAGAGAACCAAGATTGATTACCATTCAAAAATATTATCTATGGAATTTGGTGACCAACTGTTCAAGTTCATCATTTTTCAATCCATGAGATACCCATATGAGAATCACTCTGTATTCTCAATACATGTTTCTGAGGAGACTTCTAAGAGACAATTTAACCCCATTCCATCATGTTCATCATGTTCAAATGAGAGAGGATATTGTCAAATCTACACAATGATTAACCACAACATAAATGGTGAAGTTGGTGTGGACCTTTCATTCATAGAATCCATAAATCATTAGGATCTTGAAAAATATCTTAAATCCCACATCTACTTTTATCTATACTACTCTACCTTGGTTCGTATTATAAAAAATGAATCTGAAGCAATTGAAGTCCCTTCCTCCATTCCTATGTTTTCTAACCCACAAATGAAATATGTGACTGCTCTGAAAACTCTCCCTAAGAACCTGAAATATGTATTCTTATTCCATGATCACTCTTTACCTATTATTATCTCTGCTTCACTTACCAAAACAAAGGAGTCAAAAATTGTTCAATTGTTAGAGGAAAACAAAAAAGACTTAGGTTGTACCCTAGATTACATACCAAGAATCAACCCTACACTTTTCATGCATCACATCCATCAGGAGGAATCATCCAAAACAAGTAGACAACCACAATGAAGACTCAATCCACTCATACTTGTGGTATTTATGGAAGAGATCACCAAGCTTCTTCAAGATGGTATTATCTACGCAATTTATGATAGTGAATGGGTTAGTCCAATTCAGGTTTTACATATGAAGAGTGGGATAAATGTGTTCAGAAATTAACATGGGGAGGTAGTCACAAATTGAGTGAAGAACAACTGGCGTGTTTGCATTGACTATAGGAAATCAAATGTTAAAACAAGATAATATCACTACCCTCTTCCATTACTTGATCAAATTCTTGAACATTTAGCTGGAAATTCACACTGTTTCTCTCTTTATGGATGCACCCACTACTTCCAAATACCAATTTCACCTCAGGACCATGAGAAGACTACTTTCATTTTCCCCTTTGAAACATAAGCATATAAGAGAGTGCCTTTTTGACTTTTTAGTGCTCCTGTAACATTCGAGAGGTATATGATGAGTATCTTTACTAAATACATTAAACATTGCATGGTGGTATTCATGGATGAAATTACCATTTATGGTGAGTCATTAGAATCTTTCTTGAATTCACTCTCTTTAGTTTTCCAAAAGTATTTCAAGTGCATCCTTGTGTTAAATTTTGAAAAATGTCACTTCATGCTTGAAAATGGGATATTTCTAGGGAACCATGTTTCAAAATATGGTATTAAAGTTGATCCTTCAAAAATTAATGTGATCCAATCAATTCCTAAACCAACCTTTGTTCGAGACATACCTTCATTCCTCGTTCATACTGGTTTCTATCAGCGATTCATTAATAAGTTTTATAGAATGATTACCACATACTCAGTTGCTCAAAAATTATAGCACTTTCCATTTCTATGTGGTTTTCAAGAGATCCTTCTTTGAACTCAATAGTTCTCATACATATACCATGATAATCCAAGCCATAGATTGGTTCACACCCTTTTAGTTGTTGTGTGATGTTTTTTATAGAGCCGTTGTGGATATTCTTAGTCAAAGAAGAGAAAAAATTCCTCATGTCATCCATTATGCCGCAAAAATAATGTATGATACTCAATATCACTACACTGTCACTGAAAAAGATTATTTAGCAGTTTTTTTCCTTTGATGAATTTCATCACTATCTATTAGGTTCCAAAATCATCATCTTCATGAACCATTTTGTTATAAAGTTCATACTCAAGAAATTTGATTCCAAACCGAGGATAATAAGATTTATCCTAATATTCCATAAGTATGTCCTTGAAATCAAAGATAGACTAGGAAAAGAAAACCTTATGGTAGATTACATGAGTAGAATTTCTAATTCCTCTCTTTCAGAAATCATTGATCATAAATTCCCCATTGAGCACCTTTCATCTCTCACTCCACAAATACCATGGTATGACCCAATTGTAAATTACATGGTTTCTAGTTTTTTTCCATAAAAATTTTCAAAATAACAAAAGTTTAGTTGAAAAGTGATTAAAAATTCTAATTTTGGACGGATAATAATCATTAGAAAACTGGGGATGACCTGGTAATTTGAAGATGTGTTGATGAAGATGAGCATTCCTCCATATTAGAATTTTGTCATTCACTTCCTAGAGGTGGACACTTTAGACCACAAAGGACCTCTCGAAAGGTCCTAGATTCTAGATTCTTCTAGCCTTAACTCTTCAAGGAATCACAAGAGTTATGTCCATCATGTCCCACATGCCAAACATTTGTCACAATTTCAAAGAGAAATGAAATTCCTTAAAAGACTTTAATTTTTTGTGAGATAATTGATGTTTGAGGGATCAATTTAATGGTACCATTCCCCCTTCCAATGGATTGTCATACATTCTTCTTTTGGTTGATTATGTTTCTAGGTGGGTTGAGGCTAAACCCACTAGAATGTATGATTAAAATTCTATTAGTGTGTTCTTAAAGACACACATCTTTGACCAATTTTGCACACCACATGCATTGATAAGTGACATATGAACCTAGTTTTGTAATAACGCCATGGAATCGATTTTGAAAACGAATGTTGTTGTGCATAAAAATTCAACTGTAAATCACCCCAAACAAATGGGAAGGATGAACATTCAAATAAAGAAGTTAAAAGTGTGTTTGAGAGAATTGTTAAGCCCACCAGAAAATATTGTCCTGAAAAACTTGGTGAAGCACTTTGGGAGTATAGAACTGCCTATAAAAACCCATTGGGATGTCTCCAATTAGGCTAGTTTTTGGTAAATCATGTCATTTAATATTTGATTTCCAACATAAGTATTTTTGGGTTGTGAAAACCTGTAATTTTGATTGTGAAAATTTTGGTGAAGAAATATTGTTGTAATTGGCTGAACTGGAGGAGCTTCGACATGATTCCTATGAGAATACCAATCTGTACAAAGAAAAGGATGAGGTATTGTATGCCAAACAAATCCTGATAAAGGAATTATATGAAGGTGAAATGGTATTGTTTTTCAACTCTCGATTTCGGCTTCACCTAGGTATGATTAATTCTCATTGGGAAGGTCCTTTGTTATTACTAATGTTTACCCATTTAGTGCAGTCCAAGTCCAAGACCCCTCTTCAAAAAAGAATATTCGCAGTTAATGGACATCGGTTAAAGAATCGCCCTGAGAGGACACACAATCCAAGAACTACATCGACATCCATCAAATAACCAACTTCTGCAGTCGACCCACCACGGGATAGAGATGGAAACCCACCAAATCCAAACTAGGTGCACCTTTTTCCCTTTAACATTATCTCTCACTTCCTCTCACTACATCTTTCTTCTTCCTCCGCTCTATTTCATTTTTTTACCACTGTCTTCATCAAAACCTTTATTTTTATATTTCTCTTGTGTGTGGGTGTTTAAATTAAGAAAACTATATAAATAAATTAATAAATGTAAATAAAATCAAAAGAGGCATGTTTACTCACAAACCAGTTTTGAAATTTTTTCCAACCATTTTGGGGAGTCGAAAGACATGGTTTTATCTCCAAAATATTTTTTTTCATTATATATTTGGATAAAGAATTTTGTTTCAAACCCAAATAAAATTTAAATGATCAATTTTTTATTTTGAAACTGATTTTCCACCCCCGTGACGAACTTCATTTTCTTTCACTCCAAGGCTACCTATGGCCATATTTTCAAAATGTGTGTTTTTCATCCCCATTTTGAGTCCTATGTTTGTGGACCATTAAGCTGAATTCTGTACTTTAGTGGTTATTAATAATATAGAATCATTTTTTGAACCACATGAGAATCACTGTAGCCAAATAGCCTCCCATTTCCCTTAAATTAATCCTCATTTTGAAAGCCCCTTCGAGCCTATGAAATCCTATTCTTTGATAGACACATTATAATCCCAATACCTTTTCCCAACCAATATAAACATGGATTTTTATGGAATAATATTTAAAAAATATATATTTGGATGGGGGAATGGATTTTATTTTTTGGGTGCCCATTTATTAATTTTCAACGAGTTATCATATTCTTGGGGGCTAGCATATATTTTAGTGTGGGGGAGAGGTTGTTATTAAGTGTGTTTTGGGGAATGTAATTTACTTTCATTTATGTAATTTTGTAAAAGTTATTATTAAGTGTTCAAAAAATCAAAAAAATGAACAAAAAATGGGTTATGTCTTGGGCAATTCAAAACCCACTATTCCTCAACCTTTGATCCTATTATAAATATTACAATTTTGGTCATGAAGAGATAAATCATGGGTTGGGATATTATTTTGAGATATTTTTCATGTTCGTCGTTCGCAAAAAAATAAAATAAAAAAATAACACTCATGTCATTGGGAGAGGTTTTATGTTTTTTGAAATTTTCATCTTCTAAACACCTTCAAATTTTCTTCCACTATTATGTATTTCTTCAGACAATCATTCCCATTCAAATATTTGTTCCTATTTCCATCCATGTTTCATTTCAAAAAAAAATCATTGCTTTTTTCTTTGTTAGTATTTTACCCCCTTTTTCCTATCTGTTTGATATCATCTTCCTATCATCCTATAGCCACAGGAAAACCCCTAAAGTGACCTCTTGATTTTTGATCATTTAGGATAGGGTGTGGAATCTAAGATCTCTTACAAACTCTAAGATTTTCAATTTCTGTTGGTGAGTGATTGATGTTCCATAAATTAATTTTATCATCTTGAGAAGAGTATGTTTTGTGTGCAAACATTTTCTATTTCTAAATTTGAGCATGAAAAATATGAATTTTTTTTAACATTGTTTCTATAACCAGATGTGGTGGAATTAAATATGGATGAGTGAAAATTTTTAAACCTCCCCTGAGTGGGTAAAACAAAATATTAGTATTTGTGGTGATTGAAAATGATATTGTCATGTTTTTTATATTTTATGCACACGAGGACATGAACAAGACTAAGTGTGGGGGAGTTGATGTTATTAATATTTTCCAAACATTTTATATACTCCCTTTAATGATTTTATATGAAATGTTCATATTTTTTGTGAAATAATAATGATTAAATATGAAATGTAATTTTTGTGCATTATTTGAATTAATCATATTAGTGTCAGTTTATTGTTTTATTTACAAATATCACCCTACTTATCGAAAGTTCATGGTTATTTTTTTTAGTATTCCTACTTTAATATAAAAAATTTCATTAGAAGAGATCTTGGCCCAATTCATCAATTTGAAGGGCCATACTGTTCACATAAGAAGGATATAGAATCTGTAAAGAAAATGGACCAGCTATAAAGATTGAATTACTGGGCTGAATGCAGAATTTAGAATTTCTACAATGAATATTATTTAATTTGTTGCAGATTTTGAGGATACAGGTAAAGAGGGACAACCATATGTTTCTTAATACATTTTAGATGTTCAAAACACAATGCTACAAAGAATATTGAGGGATGCAAGCTTGATGGGAACTCAGTGTTGTGTTTCAAAATTGTGATGGTCGTACAATTGGATTGTTATGAATAAATTATTCATTATTAACACTATTTCAAATGTGTTGTTCATCTGGGAATACAAAACATGCATACGGCTCTAGAAAAATTGTTTTTCTGGGATGGTATAAAAATAACGATGGAAGATATTACTTTAATATTATTAACTTGTCACGTAGATAAGAAAAAGCATTAGTGACCAGAATGTATGTTGAGTTATTTACCTATTATTATTCGAAAATATGATACGATTTTAGTCAATTTTTTGATGGACCTCCCAAGAATGGTTCAGTAACAATATTACATATGGATAATATCGGATCTACTCACAAATGTAGTCCATTTTATCCTTATTTATGAATATCATATGGTGAAGTACTTGTCTAAAATCAATATCCATGAAGTGGTAAATATTAATGGTGTACTAGTTTCGAGAGATTAAGAAATATATACATTGTTTATGCCTTAATTCTAGAAGTCCTTATAGAAATACCTTGGGAATCATTTGACTATGTGTATAACATATAATCTTTATAAGGATAAACAATCTGAATAGATTATACAATCAATTTATGACATGTTCTAGGATTGTGTAATGGAATTTGGTTGCTCATGGGAAGAACATGTACCATTGGTGGGGTTCTCATATAACATTATTTATTAGGCCAAGATACATATGGCTACATTGGAATCATTTTATAGGTTGCCTTATTGTTCTACATTCTTCCAGGTGGAAACTAGTGAAACTTCACAGGTTGAACTGAGCCTTGTCTAATAGAAAATAGTAAAGATTCAATTGATTATGAAAATTAATGGAGATAGATTAGAGTCATCAGAAATAATATATGGACCATCGTCAGTGGACATTCTAATTTGAGGTGTGTGATCATGTATTGTTGTTGATATCTTCTTGTCGTGGATATTATCATTTTGGGAATAAAAGGATGTTATCTTCCTGATACATTTTCCCATTTGAGATATATGAATAGTTTTATAAGGTGGCATATCAGTTTTATTTTTCCCTACAGTAATGAGAATTGAATAATGTGTATTGTACGTCTTGGTTGAAAAATTGTCAACCAGATCATAAAAATGTGATTTGATGTGATCATGTTTAACAAAATTTGGATGCTTTAGTGGATCATGTGCCAGTATGGATTGTGGATAGGTACGAGAAAGTGTTGTGTGGTAAAATAATTGGTCTAGTGTGGGTTTTATTGAAACATGGATAGATTCTTGGAAGAAACTTGGGAATTGAGAAATAAATGATCATGTAATGGCCTGAACTATTTTAGGATAGTAGTGGTTTTGTAAATTCTGAGGATGGAAATTCCAATGGTTGGGAGGATGTATAACCATAATTTCATGTAATTGTCCTTTTAAATAATATTTTATAGCATGTATAGTTTTTATAAGAGTTTTGGATGGTTTTGGAATCGTTTTTAATTGTTTTTTGGGAGCATTCCAAGTGTTCAAGATTGGTGCATGGTTTATGAAAACCATGACACTCCAAAAAAACATGAATAATGTGACTTGGGCCAGTGGTAAGGCACATGGTTTTGTAATTGGTTTGGCCAAACCATGTGAAATCCAGAAAAACCATATAAAGTGAAAAAAGTATAATTTTTCTTGTTTTTTGAATGGTTTTTCTAACAATATAGGATAAGCATGATAGTTTCCACTAGAGTTCTAGGATAGATAATGGTTATCAGAAAATATTCATAACCGTCTGACTAACCATGCCCGATTAAAATAATTTATTCCAAAAAAAAATTTCTAGGATAGGATTAAATTTTAACCCCTAAATTTTTATCCATTTATCCCTAACTTGATAATTATTCCCTGAAAAGGTTGTGTAATGTTTCCCCATCAATTCATTAGTGATCAGGACGAGTATCTTGGTGAATTAGAGCTCTATTCTCTTATAAATCGCACATTTTTGTTATTTTTTCATGTTTCTTCATACATCTTCTGTCTTCCCACTTTTGGTTTCATATATATAGTCCTATGTGTATTGAAAAAATGTGTTTGACTCCAATTACAGCTCGTTTTTCGCATTTTTTATGTTAGGGGAAGAGATCTAAGGAGGGTATTAGATACAGAACCAAGATTTGTGGGATTTTTCCATCCATTCACCATTTTCACTGTAATTACTGAGGTTTGTAGTTTCATATTGAATCAACTTCTTAGAGAATGATATATTAGTTCCAAATTGATTGTATTTCTAGAAATTTATTGAGAAATTTTTGTTATGTGCTTGATGGAAACCCTATTTGGTCACGGTTTATGGAATTTTAAAAATTGGGTGTTTTGGAAAGATTTGAAATTGGTAACATGATTTTAAAATAATAAATTTAAAAGGATTATTTTGTTTTTATTCTTGGAATTTTTTAAAAAAAAAATTATTGTTTTTTGGAAATTTTTTGGAAAATATTGTTTTGTAATGTGGTTGTCTTAGTTGTTTAAGAAATAGTTAAATGAGATTGATAATGGTCATGGAGTAGCACAATAAATAGGATGTAGTATATACACAAAAAACCACCATCAATGGTAACACCATGATAGTGTGGTTGAGTGTGATTATGTTTGTGTGCATGAATCATTTAATGGGTATTTCAAAAATAAATGTGAAATTGTTTAATGTATATTTTGGTTTCATTTACTTGGTAACTATTTTAGTAATGACAATATTTATTTTTAGAAACTCTTTGGATTTTATATTTTTATCTTTTGTTTCTTATAAATTATTTTATATTAATTATCTGTCATCTTCTATCCTAGTGGCATGAGTTGGGAAGACATTTGTGGAAAACCTACCATGTTTTATTACAAAAACCTGCTTTAAAACATTGGTGATTTTGAATATACTATTCCTTGAGACATAGGAAAAGGTAACGAATCACACTAATTTAGTGGAACATCGCAATACTTGGGTAATATTGTGTATTTTGAGCATATATCATGTTTATCGATGTAGAGTTATTTAACTGGGTTCTTCGGGTTATGTTGTTTCTTTCACATGTTTCATACTTTGATATTTGTTAGATTTTTTTTTCTCAAAGGTCAAATCACCCTCTCTTGAATTGAAGACCTTGAAATTAATTACCATTATTTTCTACCTTTGTGATGAATCTTAAGGCCATGTAGCAATTATTTCTCAACTCAATCAAATGAGGAGGGGTAATTTGTTACAGAAAATATTTATTTCCTTTTAAAATTAAATATTTTATGTATGATCATTTTAATGTAAAAATGAATTTTTTTTCCAGATCGAGAATAAACCTCAAAAAATCTCTTAACCCATGAATTACATCTAAAAAATCTCATTATATTTTTGTAACTCTCTCATTATAGGAATTATATTATGTAAAATTATATATTTTTTTTATTTTGAAATTTTAATTAATAATATCATAATGATTCCCACAAGTGGAACATTTGTTTTATTTAATAATATATTTATTATGAAATATCTATTTTTAAAGAAATGATCAAGACCAGTGATTCAATTTCAAATATGAACATCTAAATGATTTAATAATTTTTTTCTTAAAGGAATCCTTATGAATTATACATTGGTTATAACATGAGTCCAAATTATTAAACCCACCTCCTTTTAATGAGTTTGAACATGGTTAATATTTACATATGGTTTATTTTCCTTATCTAGGAAACATATTTATGGTTTTAATTTCTGTGAGGGGTGTTCATGAAATAAAAAATACTTCCAATGCACTTGGAAAAAGTCAAAATCTCATGAGATGTTATGTAACAGGTTACAATGTGTACCTAACCTACCGTGGGACTTTTCCCATATCTTGATGATTGTATTTTTATTGTCCCTTGACTCATGTTAATGATATGAAGATTATTTTATTTCCAAAACTTCAGTATCTCATGTCATAATTTCCTTATTCCATCTTTCCTTTATTTTGATTTTCCTCGTTATGATATCATGTTATTTATCTTGAATGTCATATTATGATTCATTAACATGTTCATTCCATTATAAGTCTTTCTAACCCACCCATTCTTTATATTTTCTCCCAGTATATAAAATCATTTTTTAAAATATCTTGGTGTGTTGGGAAAAATTGAGGTGTATTAAAAAATTATTATGATTTTATATTTAATTTATGTTAGTGGAATTTCTAATCCTTCAATAAATATTTACTTATGGGTCCTTAATGTGTATTTTTTGTAATATAACATAAAAATATCAAATGTTATGAGTTTATGGCTGGGATTTAAATAGTTGTAACCTAAATTTCACCATATAATATATTTTTAATAAAATAATTAAGGTTCACCATTAAAAATATTTATCCACTTAGGATCCCTAATATAATCTCCTTGTAATAAAATTACATTTATAAATAAAAAATTTATCTTAAATGAAAATTTATTATAAAATAATTATTTTTATAGAAAATTTGTTTCTTAACAATTACGTTTTCGTATTGCTATTTATTATTGGGAATAAATTAAAATTTCTTTTACATAACTATATATATTTTAAAAAACTATATAAAAATAAATATTTTAAAAAAGTTGACATATTTTATTCTTATAAAAATTATACTATATTAAAAAAAAGTTGTCTGTGGTGTAATCATGGGTATGGATTGATTGAAAAATTTTAAGGATCTTTGATGTGATTAATATTTTTTAAAAATTTCTATACATCCTTTAATGATTTTATATGAAATGTGCATAATTTGTATGAAATATTAATGATTGAATATTAAATGTAATTTTTGAACATTATTTGAATTAATCCAATCAATGTAAGTTCACAATTTTATTTAAAAAACTCACCAAAATTATCCAAATTAAATGGTTTTAATTTTTTGGATTACATTTTCAATATATAAAATTTAATTAGAAGGGTTATTTGGCCAATTCTTCCATTTTAAGGGTCATATAGTCCACAAGATATGCCCTATAGAATATGTGATAAAACTAGACAAGCTATGAAGATTTTATTACTAGGATAAATCTAGAATTCCAATTTTCTTTGTTCTCCTAAAATTGTCAGGGGACAATGTACGGAGGCTTGGTATAAAATTTCAAGGTCCAACTCCAATGAAAATGGTCCCAACTGATTAATTTCAACTCATCCCACCATTATGGATGAGAATTAAAATTCTCCCACTATTCATGAAATATCTCATGATGTAATCATCAAATCAAGATGAGATTTTGCAATGTGAAATAAGAGATATTGGAGGCAGACTTTGTTGAAGAAAGAATTTGAATTTTCAGGAACCTTCATATTCAAAAACACATTCACATTTCGGCCTTCAAAAATATTGGATTGAAATGGATAGATTAAAAATGTTTAATCAAAACGCCATAACATTGGCGCAATAAGTCAAATGGCCACAAAAATATCATAGTAGAAAGAGGCTATAAATATCTACAACATGTAAGAAGATAATATCTATATATTAGGCTGTATAATTAACAAAATCAAAGATGCAAGTGGAGGATATGTTTTGTAATGAAAAAATCCCACAACATTGAGCTATAAAAACATCCCCCTCCACATGTTTCATGAGTTGGAATTTCAGTAGAAGAAAGAATAAATTTTCATGACCAAATCCTTTCCAATGGCTTGGGAGGACCTGTCATACTCACGTTTTCACTTTATAGACCTTTCCTTATCTCTTTGTTTCCTTTAACTTTTGTGTTCTTCATTATTGTAATCTTGTAAGTCATTTTTTGAAATTATGTTTTAATGGAAGTTTATTATTCAATATCTATTATACTCATCCACCTTCTATATTTTATTATTGATTTTCCTAAAATAGAGTAAATATATTTTAATCCACATCCCTTCTTTTTCTTTCTCATTCAATCTGAAGTTTATTTTTAATTATCATCATTGTTTGTGTGTGTGTTTGATGCATCACTCTTTTCTTATCCCTTTATTTTTTCTTATCATCTTACTTTGTCATCATAATCATTATAACTAGATTAAAAATCATTTAAATTGCAGAGAAAATATTTCATTTGGGTGAGTTATAATTTAAGGATGTTAATGGATTGAGATATTTTTCTCGATGAGTATTCTTTGAATTAACATTGTGTTGGTTGGACTTAAAATGTCATGGATTAATAACATATTTTGTTTAAAATATGGATTCCATGGGTTATTGGAACCATAAAAACACTACCAAAATCATGTAATGATAGAGAATATAATCCTAGTTATGTTAAGGTTTGGATTAAATCCTTAACACTAAGGAATTCCAATCAATGTCAACTTGTGAAAAAGGTGTTAATTTAATGCAATACAAATCAAGGCTCAAGGATATCACAAGAAAAATTTCCTATTGATGTAATCACCCCATTATTTGTCGAATTTTTAAATAAATATCAAACATTTATAATCCCTGAATCATTTCATAAGCTCTTTAAACAAACCACCAAATCAAAATACAATCAACTAAAAACAATTATCTATTAAAAATTATCATCGTCGCAGATTCGACCCGAGTGCTGCTATACATATTAGAAGAGCACTAAAACCTTGACCGGTCAATAAATAAAAATCATTCATGCTTTCAAATGGAATTGTTAATGGGGATGGTGTGATTATGTAGCTGTTAGTTTCTAGTTATTGTTAAAAAACGAAAATTTAAAAAAATTGAATAAAAACACACAAAAAAGCCTTCCATCTCATAAAAATCATAAATGAAAAAAAAACCTCTTCTTGTTTCTTCCAAACTCTCTCTGAATTCCCCTTATCCTCCCAAATAATCCCTTAGATTTGTTTGACCCTTGAATTGAGCGAACACTTCACCAACTTAGAAGGAACATTAGAGATTATCAACTCATTCAAGAACTTTTCCTTATCCAAAAAATTTAACTATATATGGACAATCATAGGGAACAAACACTTAAAAACATGATGGAAAATATATGAATTACGAACCTCTTGTTATTCATTATCCAAACATAGATCTGACTTTGAAAAAAAATCAGTTTTGATTCACCTTCTACCTAATTTCCTCGGGCTAACCGATGAGGATCCACATATCCATCACAAAGAGTTCCAAGTGGTGTCATCTACCATGAAGCTTCACAGGTATTTTGTGGAACAAATCAAACTCCAAGCATTCCCTTTCACCTGAGATGACACTGCTAAATCATGGCATTATGTTCTCCCTCCTGGTTCCATAACCATTTGGAATGACATGAAATGACTTTTCTTAGAAAAATTTGTTCCTTCCTCTCGTACTGATTCTATCCGAAAAGAAAATAAGTGTTATTTATCAATTCCCAAATGAATCAATCCATGAGTACTGGGATAGGTTCAAAAAACATGTTTCAACCTACCCACACCATCAAATCCCCGACCAACTCCTAATCCAATACTTTTATAAGGGGTTATTGGCTATAGAGAGAACCCTCATTGATGCTTCAAGTGGTGGTGCTCTTGTTGATAAAACTCTAGCAGCTGCAAGAGATCTCATAAGCAACATGGATAAAAATACAAAAAAATCCATACTCAAGCACATGTTCATGTCAAACAAGAATAATATACTCAATCGATAGACACGAACAAGATAACCGAGTGGATGAGGGAACTTACAAGTAATGTGTGACAACTAGTTGTGGCTTCCAATTCCACAACCTCATCTTCCCCACAATCAATATTTCCGGGACCTGTCAAAAACATTGGACTGCAATTGTCAAACTCATCCAATTTAATCCTTCTTGCAACTTCAAGATGATCTATCTGAGTCATCTAGACCAATGGATCTCAATATAGACTATGCTCAGCAGAACACAAAAACTCAACTATCAGGTCAGTGCATTATAATCTCTATCCAACCTAACATTGATCCCTTCCCTTCTTCTTATAAACAAGGCTTATGGTATGGAAACCTGGTCCCTCAATTCCTTCCTCAAAACCCAAACCAGTTCTAATATGTTCACGTTTTTTTTTGACTTCCAACAACCTTATCTATTTGTTCCTCAACAACAAATGACAATTCCACCTTCTACTCCTCCAAGATTCCACTATCCTAGTGATCCTTCTACAATTCCCAAACCAATATAATCGCATTCCAAAAAACCAAAATCAAGGTAATCCCAATTTAGGACAACCGTCTTCTTTCATGAAACCATTGGAATGTGTAGTGGAAGATCTTTCCTCCATCACCTGTTCTAGACTCAAGAACCATGAAACCTTAATTGATCAACTTTCTTCCCACCTAAGCCATAAACAACAATAAAATTATTCCCAACTCCCAGCTCATAAATTACCAACCCCCAAGGGTAATGTGATGACCCAGACTCTCTTGATCCTTTCCTTTTCCAAATATCCGAATCCTAAAGGGGTAGTGTCTCGGAGTGACCAATCGGTGAGACCCACCGGCGCGGCCGATAGGGGAGACCGATCGGTGAGAGCGATCGGCGCGACCGATCGGTGAGACCGATCTGTGTCACCCGGCTTTGTCGGGGTTTTTTTTCCAGTGATATGCACAAATTGAGTTTTAAAGCCTTCTTGACCTCCTTTAAGCTTGTTTTAAAGCCCGGTAACACCCATAAATGTTATAATTAAATATTTAATAAATTAACCGGTTGTGTGCGTCGACTTAAACCACCTGACCAATTTAATAATGTGTGGGGCCGTGTGGTCAACCCATGACCCCAGCTCCTTACACAGTTTGGCATTCTTATCTCAACCGTCCACGGCTATTATAAACGAAGGGTTATTCGTGGTTTCTTCTTTTCTCAATCACCCTGTGCTAAGATTACACTTCGTCCAGATGAGCATCTTTTCGTTCAGGTGAACTACATCGCTATCCGTGAAGTTCCGCCCCCGGCCTTAGCATCGATCGTTGATCAACAAGTATGGAATTTATTTGTCTCTCGATTTTGTGTATCATGTGGGGTGGGTATGGTTTTGATTCTGTATAATTGGTTAAACAATACCTAAATATAGATAATGAATTGATTATATGAAGAAAGAAGGGGGGGCTATGATTGTTGATGCTCTTTTATGTTATTATCATCTTTCTGAATTGTGCGGGCTTATGCCTACTGAAAATCATGACCGTTGGTGGTCTTTCTTTGTGCACTAAGGAACCATTGGGGATGTCTTAAATGACTTGTTTGTGGTTATGAACTTCCTGCTATGAAAAGGGAAATTGGTTAATCACGTACACCCGGCTAAATAAATTTGAAGCACCAGGATCAACCCTTCTATGATAACCCCTGGTTAAATCCCATGAAATTGAAATCATGGAGTGTGTTAAATCTTATAAATCAGAAAATACTGGCACAGCCCTTCTTTGTGTTGGTGGTAGTGGTTTGGTTGTTTTATTTTATGGGCTGATTGGTGGAGATATGGGAGGGGATGAGATCCCCTATTGATATGGATTTGGTTGTTGTGAGTTTTAAGACCGTGTGGTTACCTTATTTATATCACTAATTGGGGTGGGATCCTCTATTGATGAGAAACCATTTTGGGGGACATGGGGTAGTGCCTCGAGTGTTTCTTTGGTTCCAGTACTTCGAGGGACCTCACTTATCCCCTTGTTATTGTAACATTACAAGGGAACCGGGTGTGAATGTTTAAATTGACGTTTGGCTGGCTTCTTTCCTTGGTTATGCTTATGGTGTTAGTTTCCCAAGTAGGTTCTTGAACATATTTAAATATTGTTACTGAACATGAAAATAAGAATGGGAAAAATGAGTTTTGTTGGCGAGATTCGTGACTCGGACTTGAGTGTTGTTGTGATCTGTAGGCTATCTCAAGAAAAACCTAACTATGGGTGAGTGATTATTACCAATGTATATACTTGTAGTTTTGGGTTTCTTATTCGTGCCCCACACAAGTTGAGCACTTAGTGATGAACACCCCCATCTCATGGGGTAGGGTGTTTTTCCCAACACTATTCTTAGTGCTTGGTTATTAGCTCCTTTTCTGCTCCCTTTCCCTGATATCCCAATTACCTTCGGGTAGGAAGTGATGGCCTAAGGTCCATTATTAGCCCAAGAATCATCGGGCATGGTAGTGTGGTGGTTGGCCCAAGTGTGTGCGGGAAGGTGGTTTCCAAAGATTCTTCGGGATGAGGCCCAGGTGTCTTCGGGCGTGGCAGTGGATCTTCTTGCCCAAGTGTCTTCGACCATTGTGGTGGTTGTTATGGACTATGTGTTTGCAGGCATGGTTATGTGTGACAGTTGTGGTCCAGGTGTTTGCGGGCGGGATTCGGAATTGGGACTGCGTGCGGGTGTGGTCCAGGTGTGTGAGGGAAGATGTGGTAGTGGTACTGCGGTGAGAATGGCGGGATTGGTTCGATGTGTAGGATGTCTCAATAACCAGTGGTAAAGTGGCGCGGGGTACCCAAACATCGATGAGATCTTATACATATATTACTTGGTTTGCGTTACTTGGTGAGTGTAGCCGGTGAGTGGGATGGGTGAACTCCTTCATAGTAATGGTTGTATGCTTCCCACAGGACCTTAGTACGTCCCCCACTTGTGCACGAGAGTCTGTGGTTTTCCCTACTGAGTGTACTTGTATGCTCACCTTACGTATATAAAACTACATTCAGGTTTCCAAGATGACTTCAGGGATCACGTAGGACTATACTAGCTCATATCTTTGGGGCAGTCACAGTTGCTGTTTTCTTTCTTTGGTACTTACCCTTGTAGTCACTTTTGTACTTTGTGGCTTTTACTTTTGGAACATGCATGTGGGAATGGTATACTTTTTTCTTTACTTTTCTTTTTCTTTTGGTGTTGTTGGGTTTCATCATCTTATCTCCCGATCCTACAAAACAAAAAGGGTAATGCCTTCCACTTGTGTGTAATTTCCATACCCTTGGTGCTAGTTGCCACTCCGGGACCTATAGAAGGTGGGTTTCGGGGGTCATTATCTCTCCTTCAACATAAAGAAGGAAGGGCTTGGCAACCTGCTCACCCTTCTGTCCTTTTGGTGAAGGATGTTCGTGACAGAATGGTATCAGAGGCCTGGTTGATAGATAGGATGGTGTCTGGAGTTAGGCATAGTGAGGATTGCATGGGATGGTAAGGCAACAGTGTTAAATGACCGTGGTGCGTGAATTAGGCCAAGGAAGACCAGCTAGGACACGGGATTTTAGGGCCCCCGTGATCCGATGCAAGGACTTTGGACCTACCGAACGACCAAGTGAGGCCACGCTGATTGCAGGGTAGAGACCCTAGGAAAGGTACATGCATTATCATGACTTGTGTTATCGTGTTTCTGGGATGTCTTGGGAATTAAGATTAAATGAAAAGTTTAAGAAATTTTAAGAACAATATTCTGCACTACTCGGGCTTAGGAATTCCTTGTTTACCTTGCAGTTATGGCACCTGGAAGGAGACCACGTGTCGTACAGGCGATCGAGGCCCCGGAGACTACTTTGGCTGATTGGCAGAGAGCTGATCGAGAGGAAGAGGATGACCAGTAGCAGAAGACTCCTCGGGCCTTCCAGCGACAGACCCTCGAGAAGTATGAGGGCAGTACCTCTGACATGAAGACGGAAGGTTGGCTAGAGGAGTTAGTGATAGCCTTCAGCTTGATTTGGGCCCCGACCGAGTACTGGTTTCCTCTGTCCGTCAGCCAGATGCAGGGAGCGGTGCTTCAGTGGTGGATGCTTTACCTATGGGAGAGGAGAGAGGCTGAGGTGCCATGGGATAATTTTGAGAAGGAGTTCCGGGCGGAATTCCTCTCCTCGACGATGAAGGCGGAAAAGAGACAAGAGATACTCTCCCTCCAACAGGGGAGTATGTCAGTGAGGGAGGTAGGAATCAAGTTCAAGAACCTCCTTCATTTTTCTCTGGACCTCTTTCCTGATGATGAGTCTCGGGAAAGGTGTCTAGAGGAGGCGCTCTGACCCTCCCTTCAGTATGATGTTACCCCCTTTACCGTACCGACGTACTTGGAGGTCCAGAAGATGGCCGAAGTGGTGGAGAGGATGCACTCTCTAGGAGGCATGTCACGAGAGAGGATCTAGCTGGTACCATCGAAGGGGAAGGACATCAACACCAGGCATCCAGCGTCAGGACCCTCCAGGTTCCGAACCATAGGGAGCAGGCCGCAGCAGTTTCAGTTTTGATCCCCCGGTCCTCCCCCTTTTCCTTCGGACCAGGGACCGCGATTCTTCTTATGTGGGAGCCATGGACATCTCCGGAGTCAGTGCTCGGACAGGGTATAGTACGGCGGTGGCAGACAACCCCAGCACCCACCCCAGTAGCAGCTTTCTGTAAGGCCTTTCCAGCAGCATTAGTAGGAACAGCGAGCTCCCGCTCCTCCGAGGATAGACGTATGAGGAGGGGGTCGACCTTAGGGAGCTCCTCAGGGTCCTCGACCAGGGTGTGGTTAGGGAGGTGGTCGATAGCCGAGGGGCAGAGGAGCTAGGCATGGACAGCTACATGCCGTGGAGGCAGCAGTTCCAATAGGTCCGGAGGTTGTTCGAGGTACGATCATTTTGTTTACCACTCTTGCTTATGCCTTGTTCGATACCAGAGCTTCGCACTCCTTTATTTCACCCAGTCTAGCTCATGCCTTGGTCATAGATTCTAAGAGGCTTCCAGTTCCCCTGGTGTTGAGCGCACCATTCGGAGGTCAGACCGACTTGATTTTTGTTTGTCGGGGATGCAGACTGATGATAGGGCCACATCAGTCGGTTAAGGATCTTCTTCTGGTACAGATACAACCATACGATGTCATCCTAGGGATCGATTGGCTATTTTCTGTGCATTCCGTCATCGACTGTTTCTGAGGAAGGGTTGTGTTCACCGACTTGGGTGGTCGGCGTGTTACCTTCACCGGAAAGAGAAGCAGTCAGAAGGGAAGTAGGTGAGAGGAACCCCTCCTCTCCTTGTTGGCCGAGCTGTCAGTGGAATCAGTAGATGTTGAGATGGTGGAGGTGCCAGAGGTTGTCTGTAAGTTTATGGACGTCTTTCTGGAGGAGGTAACGACTCTACCCCCTCAACGGGATATCGAGTTCGGGATAGACCTCCAGCCCGATGCTCGTCCGATCTCGATGTATCCTTACCAGATGGCACCTTCAGATCTACGGGAGTTGCGGATCCAGATTCATGATCAAATGAAGAGGGGTTATGTTCAGCCGAGCGAGTCACCATGGGGTGCTCCAGTCTTGTCCGCAAAGAACGTCGATGGTGGTCTCAGGTTGTGCATTTTCTACAGGAGACTGAATCAGGTGACGATCAAGAATCGCTACCCACTTCCGAGGATAGATTATCTTTTCGACCAGCTGAAAGGGGCATGATGATTCTTGAAGATCGACATGCGGTCTGGGTACCACTAGCTAAGAGTGGAGGAGGGTGACATCCCGAATACGGTGTTCAGGTGAAGATATGGAAACTTCGAGATCATATTCATGCCCTTCGGTTTTACGAATTCCTCGGCAGTGTTCATGGGGGTTATGAAAACTATCTTCCGGGAGTACCTAGATCAGTTCGTAGTTGTGTTCATTGACGACATTCTAGTCTACTCAAGATCAATGGAGGACTATACAGCGCACTTGAGGACAGTTCTGGAGGTCCTCTGACATCATCAGCTCTATGGGAAGTTGTCAAAATGAATGTTCTGGATAAGAGAAGTGCACTTCCTCGGGCACGTGGTGTCCAATCAGGGGGTAGCGGTGGACCCATCAAAGGTTGAGGTAGTTGTTTCTTGGGCGGCACCAAAGAATGTGGAAGAGGTCCGTAGTTTTCTTGGGTTAGAGGGTTACTATCGGAGGTTCATACCCAACTTCTCCCGAGTTGCATCCCCTTTGACATCCCTGACCAAGAAAGACAAGGATTTCATGTGGAGTGAGCAGTGTGGGTCAGCCTTCAGCTATCTGAAGGAGAAGTTGGTCAGTGCCCCAGTGCTGAGATTACCAGAAGAAGGGGCAGTGTATGAGGTGTTTTGTGATGCTTCAGGACAGGGCCTGGGATGTGTGTTAATGAAGTAACAAGGGGTGATCTTTTATGGGTCCAATCAGCTACGCCCTCAGGAGCGTAATTACGCCACCCTCGACATGGAGCTTGCAGCAGTCAATTTTTCTCTAATGTTGTGGTGGCACTACCTCATCGGAGAACGCTTTCTGGTCTTCACAGATCACAAAAGATTGAGGTATTTATTCTCCAAACGGGACCTAAACTTGCGACAGTGGAGATGGGTGGAGTTCCTCCAGGAATACGACTTCGATATCTCTTATACTGAGGGAAAGGGTAATGTAGTGGCCGATGCATTGAGCAGGAGGACGCAGAAGGATGTGGTCCGAGAGTCGGCGGATGCCTGGAAGGCAATGGAGGAGTTGGATTCCTTACACCTGGATGCGAGGAAGGATGGTGGTTGAGGTTGCATATATCAGATGGCAGTGTAATCGTCTCTATTGCAGTAAGTGGAGGAGTCTCAGTGGGGAGACCTAGAGTGCGAGGTGATGCGTGACCGAGTTGAACATGGCAATGCTCCGGAAGGATGGATAGAGGATGGTCAGAACCGGATGATTTTCTAGGGAAGTTTGTTTGTTCAAAGAGTGATGCGTGGAAAGGTTGTCAATGAGTTCCACAACTCACCCCTGGCGGTACACCCAAGAGTTTCCAAGATGTACTAGGTACTGAAGGGACAGTTTTGGTGGCCCATAGTGAAGCGAGAAATGGTAGAGTTTGTGGCCAAGTGCTTAGTGTGTTAGCAAGTGAAGGCTGAACACCGAGTTTCAGGTGGCCTACTGCAGTCTATAGATGTCCCCGAGTGGATGTGGGATGACATCTCGATGGATTTCATCATGGGACTTCCCAAGGTCCAAGGGGCATAAGACGCCAACTGGGTGGTAGTGGACCGGTTGACGAAATCGGCCCACTTTATGGTGATCAGGGAGTCGAGTAATGTGGATGCTTTGGCACAGAAGTACGTGGATGAGGTGGTGCGGTTCCATGGAGTTCCGAGGTCTATAGTCTCGGATATAGAGGCATGGTTTACCTCACGGGTCTCGAAAGGATTGCAGCATGCTTTTAGCATACAGTTACGCCTTAGCACTACTTTCCATCCCTAGACAGATGGACAAACAGAGCGCACCATCCAAATCATGGAGGATATGCTTCGGGCATGTGTTCTGGACTCAGGAGGATCATGGGTGTGACAGTTGCCCCTGGTAGAGTTCACCTACAATAATAGCTATCACTCTACAATCGGTATGGACCCATTTAAATCCTTGTATAGGAGGCCATGTTGTTCACCTGTGTGTTGGGCCGAAGTAGTAGAGGCGGGCATCCTTGGCCCGGAGGTGGTGCAGAGCACGATAGAGAAGGTTCAGCTCGTACGGGAAAGGATGAAGGCGGCCCAGGACCGCCAGAAGTTGTATGTTGATACCAGGAGGAGGCCCTTGGAATTTGAGGTTGGAGACCACGTGTTTTTAAGGGTCTCCCCTCGGTGCGGACAACAGAGTTTCGGAAAGGGGAGTAAGCTTTCTCTCATGTTCATCGGGCCCTTCAAAGTGTTACGGCGGGTCGGCAAAGTGGCCAATCAGCTAGCATCACCACTACCGCTACTGAGGATACATGATTTCTTCCACGTGTCCCAACTCCGTCGGTATCTGCACGACGATTCACACGTCCTCAGCTGGGTAGAGCTGGACATCAAGGACGACGTGACTTTTGTGGACAGACCAGTGATGATTGAGGATCGTAAAGAAAAGGTGATTCGTGGGAGAACCATTCCCTTGTTTCATGTGTTGTGGTGACATGGTAGGCTTGAGGAGAGTATGTGGGAGAGGGAAGCACAGATGCGTGCCCAGTACCCAGAGTTGTTTTGAGTTTTGTTCTGTTTGTTATAGCTACTGTGGTAGAATGTTTTACCTTGTTGGCTATGAAATGCTAGTTTTATTTTCCTCTGAATGTGTGTGAAATGACCTGGATATGAGGGAGGAGAGAACCCGACCCCTAATCAAGACGCATTAAGGTGGATGCGATTAAACCCATGTGGGGAAGTCGGTGATGCCCAAAGAGGATAATATCATGACATGGGGAAGGAGACTCCCCAACCCCCACATTCTTGGGCAGTTTGACATGATATGTTGCTTGTTTTTTGAAAGGAAAGTGTTATTAGTTAACAATGAGGTTCACTCTTGGGAGGTATCTTTCGAGGTGGTTGTTCGGAACCGCTCATTCCATCTGGGTTGTTTAAATTCTCGAGGGAGAGAATAGTTTGAGAGATATCTGATGTGATGACCAAGATTCTCTTGGTCCATTCCTTTTCCAAAAATCTAGATCCTAAAGGGGTAGCGTCTCGGCGTGACCGATCAGTGAGACTGATCGGCGCGACCGATCGGTGAGACCGAATGGCATGACCGATCGGTGAGACTGACCGGTGCGGCGGATCGGGGAGACAGATCGGCACGATGGATCGGGGAGACCGACCGGTGCGGCCGACCGGGGAGACCGAACAGCGTCACCCGGCTTTGTCGGGGTTTTTTTTTCTAGTGACATGCGCAAATTGAGTTTTAAACCCTTCTTGACCCACATTAAGCTTGTTTTAAAGCCCAGTAACAACCATAAATGTTATAATTAAATATTTAATAAATTAACCTAGTATGTGCATTGATTTAAACCACCCGACCCCTTTAATAACATGTGGGTCCGCGTGGTCAACCCACAACCCCCGCTCCTTACGCGGTTTGGCATTCTTATCTCAACCATCTGTGGCTCTTATAAACTAAGGGTTAGTTATGGTTTCCTCTTCTCTAGATCACCCTGTGCAAAGAGTACCCTTCATCTAGATGAGCAGATTTTTATTCAGGCGAACTGCATCGCTATCCGTGAAGTTCCTCCCCCGGCCATAACATCGATCGTTGATCAACAAGTAGGGAATTTCTTCGTCTGTCGCTTTTGTGTATCATGTGGGGTGGGCGTGCTTTTGATTCTGTAGAATTGGTTAAACTATACCTAAATAAAGATAATGAATTGATTATATGAAGAAATAGGGGGGGTTGTGATTGTTGATGTTGTTTTATATTATGATCATCTTTCTGAATTTTGTGGGCTTACACCTACTGAAAATCATGACCGTTGGAGGTCTTTATCTGTGCACTAATGAACCCCTGGGGATGTTTTAAATGACTTATTTGTGGTTGGGAACTCCTTCTGTGAAATGGGAAATTGGTTAATCATGTACACCCAGCTAAATAAATTGAAAGCACCAGAATCAACCCTTTTGTGACAACCCCCGGTTAGAGCCCATGAAATTGAAATCATGGAGTGTGTTAAATCATATAAATCAGAAAATACCGGCATGTCCCTGCTTTGTGTTGGCGGTAGTGGTTTTGTTGTTTTCATTTATGGGCCGATTACTGGAGATATGGTAGGGGATGGGATCCCCTGTTGATATGGATTCGGTGGTTGGGAGTTTTAAGACCGAGTGGTTACCTTATTTATATCACGAATTGGGGTGGGATCCCTTATTGATGAGAAACCATTTTGGGGGACACGAGGTAGTGTCTCGAGGGTTTCGTTGGTTCCAGTACTTCGAGGGATCTCACTTATCCCCTTATTGTTGGAACATTACAAGGGAACCAAGTGTGAATGCATAAATTGACGTTTGTTTGGATTCTTTCCTTGGTTATTGTTATGGTGTTAGTTTCCCAAGTAGGTGCATGAACTTATTTAAACATTGTTACTGAACATGAAAATAAGAATGGGACAAATGAGTTTTGTTGGCGAGAGTCTTGACTCGGACTTGAGTGTTGTTTTGATCTGTAGGCTATCTGAAGAAAAACCTAACTTTTGGTGAGTGATTATTACCTATTTATATACTTTTAGTTTTGTGTTTCTTATTCGCGCCCCACCCAAGCTGAGCACTTAGTGCTGAACACCCCCATCTCATGGGGGAGGGTGTTTTTCCCAACAATATTCTTAGTGGACGGTTTTTCGCTCCTTTTCTGCTCCCTTTCACGGATAGCCCAAGTACCTTCGGGTAGGCTGTGATGGCCGGAGGTCCATTATGAGACCAATAATCTTCGGGCATGGTAGTGTGGTGGTTGTCCCAGGTGTGTGTGGGAAGGTTGTTTCCCAAGTGTCTTCGGGATGAGGCCCAGGTGTCTTCGGGCGTGGCAGTGGATCTTCTATCCCAGGTGTCATCGGGCATGGTGGTGGTTGTTCTGGCCTAGGTGTTTGTTGGCATGGTTACGTGTGACAGTTGTGGCCTAGGAGTTTGCGGGTGGGATTCGGTAGTGGGACTGCGTGCGGTTGTGGCCTAGGTGTGTGCGGGCGGGTGTGGCAGTGGGACTGCGGTGAGAATGGTGGGATTGGTTTGATGCGTAGGATGACTCAATGACCAGTGGGAAACTGGAGTGGGGTACCCAAACATTGATGTGCTATTTTATATATATATATATTACTTGGTTTGCGTTACATGGTGAGTGTAGCCGATGAGTGGGATGGGTAAACTCCTTCATAGTGATGGTTGTCTTCTTCTCATGGGACATTAGTACGTCCCCCCACTTGTGCACGAGAGTCTTTGGTTTTCCCTACTGAGTGTACTTGTATGCTCGCCCTACCTATATAAAACTACTTTCAGGTATCCAGGAGGACTTCGGGGATCACGCGAGGACCGTACTTGCTCGGATCATTGGGGCAGTCGCAGTTTCTGTTTTCTTTCTTTGGTACTTACCCTTGTAGTCACTTATGTACTTTGTGGCTTTTACTTTTGGAACATGCATGTGGGAATCGTATACTATTGTAATTACTTTTATATTGATTTTGGTGTTGTTGGGTTTCATCATCTTATCTCCTGATCCTAAAAAAGGGTAACGCCTTCCACTTTTGTGTAATTTCCATACCCTTGGTGGTAGTCGCCACTCTGGGACCTATAGAAGGTGGGTTTCGGGGGTCATTATCTCTCCTTCAACTTAAAGAATGAAGGGATTAGAAACCTACTGACCCTTCCCTCCATTTGGTGAATTCGGTTCGTGACAGGTAATGTAAATGCAATTTCTCTTATATAGGGAAACAAAAATGATATTCCTAATGATTATCCCTCTACCCCCCCCCCCCCACCCCTACCCCCACCCACTGAATTTTGACCTAGATAATAAAAATAAAAATAAATATGAAATTGAATCTGAATAAATTACCTCCTCTCCTTCCATTCCACTTAGGAATCCAATACCTTTTCCTTTGGCTGTATCTTAACCAAAGAAGTTTTTTGAGACTGATCCTAAAATTCACGAAATGTCTAGAATTGATGAAGTCAAAATTCCCCTCTTATATTCCATAATAGAATCCATAAGTATGCCATGATTATTACGGAAATTTTCACCCACAAGATGCAACTTGGGACCTTTGAAAATGTTTCCACTAAACAGTATATTCCCATAAAGTGAAAAGATCTGGAGACCTTTATGTTCCCATGGCAAAATGGAAGTTCAAACATTTATGATGCACTAATAGACCTAGGATCGTCAAGTAATGTCATTCGCGAATCCAAATTCTCCGACCATGGTATGGTTCCTTCACATCTAATGTATTTTTCCATCCAGTTTTCCAATCAAATCATAGCCAATCATGAGGGAATAATTGAAGATGTCTTTATCTGAGTAAATGATATTATCTTCCTCTCTAATTTCTATGTCCTTGACATGGAAGGTGAGATGAACTCTTCTCCACCTCCCCTAATTTTATGAAGACCATTCCTAATGATAGAGAGAACCAAGATTCATGTCCATTCAGGAATCTTATCCATGGAATTTGGTGACCAACTGGTCAAGTTCATCATTTTCCAATCCTTGAGATACCCATATGTGAATCACTTTGTATTCTCAATCCATGTTTCTGAGGAGACATCTGAGAGAAAATTTAACCCCATTCCATCATTTTCATCATGTTCAAACGATAGAGGATCTTGTCAAATCTACACAATTATTAACAACACGATAAATGGTGAAGTTGGTGTGGACCTTTAATTCACAGAATCCATCAATCTAGAGGATCTTGAAAAATATCTTCAATCCCACATCTACTCTGATCTATACTACTCCACCATGGTTCGTATTAAGAAAAATGAATCTGAAGAAATTGAAGTCCCTTCCTCCATTCCAAAGTTTTCTAACCCACAAATGAAATATGGGAATTATCTTAAAACTCTCCCTGAGCACCTGAAATATGCATTATTTTTCCATGATCACTCTTTACCTATTATTATCTCTACTTCGCTTACCGAAACTAAGGAGTCCAAAATTGTTCACGTGTTAGAGGAAAATAAAAAGGCCTTAGGTTGTACCCTAGATGACATATTAGGAATCAACCCTTCCATTTTCATGTGTCACATCCATCATGAGGAATCATCCAAAACAAGTAGAAAACAACAAAGAAGACTCAATACTCTCTTACATGTGATATTTACGGATGAGATCACCAAGATTCTTCAAGATGGTATTATCTACTCAATTTTTGATAGTGAATGGGTTAGTCCAATTCAAAGTTTACATAAGAAGGGTGGGATAAATGTTGTCAATAATGAACATGGGGAGGTAGTCACAAATAAAGTGAAGAACAACCGGCGTGTTTGCATCGACTATAGGAAACTGAATGTTGAAACAAGATAATATCACTACCCACTTCCATTCCATGATCAAATGCTTGAATGATTATAGGGAAGGTCACAATATTTCTCTCTTTATGGAAGAACCCACTACTTTTAAATCTCAATTGCACCTCAAGACCATGAGAAGACAACTTTCACTTGCCCCTTTGGAACATAAGCATATAAGAGAGTGCCTTTTTTCCTTTTTAATGATCCTGCAACATTCTCGAGGTATATTATAAGTATCTATTCATAATTCATTAAACATTTCATGCAGGTATTCATGGATGACATTACCATTTATGGTGAGTCCTTAGAATCATTCTTTAATTAAATCTCCTTAGTTTTCCAAAAGTGTGTCAAGTGTATCCTTGTGTAAAATTTTCAAAAATGTCACTTCATGCTTGAAAATTGGAATTGTTCTTGGGAAACTTACTTCAAAAGATGGTATTAAAGTGGATCCTTCAAAAATTAATGTGATCCAATCACTTCATGAACCAACCTCTATTCGATACATCCCTTTATTCTTCATTCATGTTTCTTTCTATCAGTGATTCTTTAATAGCTTTTGTAGAATTTCCCTCCCACTTACTCAGTTCCTCAAAAATTATAGCACATTCCATTTTGATGAGGTTTTCAAGATATCCTTTGTTGAACTCAATACTTCTCTCACATATACCCTGATAATCCAACCCCTAGATTGGTTCATACCCTTTGAGTTGATGTGTGATGTTTTTGATAGAGATGTTGGGGA
Source organism: Viscum album (assembly GCA_963277665.1). Lineage (NCBI taxonomy): Eukaryota > Viridiplantae > Streptophyta > Magnoliopsida > Santalales > Viscaceae > Viscum > Viscum album. Next base: position 2,079,081,286 of record OY728137.1, on the reverse strand, counting down.
TATTCTTAGTGAAAGAAGAAAAAAATTACTCATGTCATCTATTATGACTAAAAATAGTGGATGATACTCAGTATCACTACACTGTCACTAAAAAAGATCATTTTGTAGTTTTTTCCATTGATTAATGTCATCCATATCTATTAGGTTCTAAAATCATCATCTTCACTAACCATTTTGTTTTAAAGTTCATACTCAAGAAATTTGATTCCAAACCGATGCTAATAAGATTTATCCTAATATTCCAAGACTATGACCTTGAAATCAAAGATAGACCAGGAAAATAAAAACATTTGGTTGATCACATGAGTAGAATTTTTGATTCCTTTCTTTCAGAAATCATTGATCCTAAATTCCCCATTGAGAACCTTTCATCTCTCACTCCAAAAATACCATGGTATGCCACAATTGTAAATTACATGGTTTATGGTGTTTTTCCTTAAAATTTTTGAAAATAAAAAAAATGTAGTTGAAAAGTGATTCAAAATACTAATTTTGGAAAGATAATAATCTCTATAAAACTGGGGCTGACATGGTAATTAGAAGATGTGTTGATGAAGATGAACATTCCTCCATATAAAAATTTTGTCACTCACTTCCTAGAGGTGGAAACATTGGACCACAAAGGACCTATCAAAAGGTCCTAGATTCTAGATTCCTCTTGCCTTCACTCTTCAAGGAATCGGAAGAGTTCTGTCCTTCATGTTCCACTTTCCAAACGTTTGTCACAATTTCAAAGAGATATGAAATTACTTAAATGCCTTTAATTTTTTGTGACATCATTGATTTTTGGGGCATCAATTTAATGGGACCATTCTCCCCTTCCAATGGATCATCATACATTCTTCTTGCGGTTGATTATGTTTCTAGTTGGGGCGAGGATAAACCCACTAGAATGGATGATTCAAATACTATTAGTGAGTTCTTAAAGACACACATCTTCGACCAATTTGGCACACCACATGCATTGATAAGTGACTTAGGAACCCATTTTTTTAATAAAACAATGGAATCGCTTTTGAAAACGAAGGTTGTTGTGAATAAAAATTCAACTTTATATCACCCCAAACAAATTCCATGGATGCACTTTGTAATAAAGAAGTCAAAAGAGTGTTTGAGAGAATTGTTAATCCCACTAGAAATGATTGTCCTAAAAGGCATCGTGAAGTACTTTTGGATTATATAACTGTCTATAAAACACCCATTGGGATGTCTCCAATTAATCTAGTTTTTGGTAAGTCATGTCACTTACTAGTTGAAATCCAACAAAAGTATTTTTGAGAAGTGAAAACCTATAATTTTGATTGTGAAAATTTTGGTGAAGAAATATTGTTGCAATTAGCTGAACTGGAGGAGCTTCGACATGATTCCTATGAGAATACCAATATGTAAAAAGAAAAGGCTATGGTATTGTATGACAAACAAATCCCGAGAAAGGTATTCCATGATGGTGAAATGGTATTTCTTTTCAACTCTTGATTTTGGCTTCGCCTAAGAAAGATTAATTCTCATTGGGAAGGACCTTTGTTATTACTAATGTTAACCCATTTGGTGCAGTCCAAGTCTAAGATCCCTCTTAAAAAAAGATATTCAAAGTTAATGGACATCGGTTAAAGCATCACCATGAGAGGACACACAATCCAAGAACCACATTTACATCCATAAAATACCCAACTTTTGTAGTCAACCCACCACTAGATAGAGATGGAAACCCACCAAATCCAAACTAGGGGAACCTTTTTCCCTTTAACTCTCTCTCTTCCTATCTCTACATCATTCTTCTTCCTCCACTCTATTTCATTTTTACCACTTTCTTTATCAAAACCATTATTTTTCTATTTCTCTTGTGCGTGGGTGTTTACTTTATAAACAAACTACATAAATAAATTAATGTAAATAAAATCAAAAGAGGCATGTTTACTCACGAATCAGTTTTGAAATTTTGTCCAACCATTTTGGGGAGTCGAAAGACATGGTTTTATCTCCAAAATATTTTTTTCTCATTGTATATTTGGATAATGAATTTGGTTTCAAACCCAAATAAAATTTAAATCACCAATTTTTTTATTTTGAAACTGATTTTCCACACCTGTGACGAACTGCATTTTCATTCATTCTAAGGCTACCTATGGCCATATTTTCAAAATGTGTGTTTTCAACCCCACTTTTGAGTCTGTGTTTGTGGAGAATTAGGCTTAATTCTATAATTTGGTGGTCATTAATAATATAGAATCATTTATTGAACCACATGAGAATCACTGTATCAAAATAGCCTCCCTTTTCCCTTAAATTAATCCTCCTTTTGAATGCCCCTTCGAGCCTATGAAAACCTTTTCATTGATAGAAACATTACAAGCATAATACCTTTTACTAACCAATATCAACATGGATTTTCATGGAATAATGTTTTAAAAAAATATATGGATGGGGGAATGTATTTCATTTTTTGGGTTCCATTTTATTAATTTTCAGTGAGTTATCATATTCTTGGGGGAAATCATATATTTTAGTGTGGGGGAGAGGTTGTTATTTAGTGTGTCTTGGGGTATTTAATTTACTTTCATTTATGTAATTTTGTAAAAGTTATTGATAAGTGTTCAAAAAATCAATAAATAATGAACAAAAAATGGGTTGTCTCTTAGGAAAGTCGAAAACCCTTATTCATCAACCTTTGATCTTGTTATAAATATTACAATTATTGTCATGAAGAGATAAATCATGGGTTGGGATATGTTTTTGAGATATTTTTCATGTTCTTATTTTTTAAAAAAATAAAATTAAATATGAACACTCCTGTCATTGGGAGAGGTTTTATGTTTTTTAAAATTTTCATCTTCTCAACCCCTTCAAATTCTCTTCCTCTCTTATGTCTTTCTTCACACAATCATTCACCTTTAAATATTTGTTCCCATTTCCTTCCATGTTTTATTTAAAAAAAATTCATTTCCTTTTCCTTGTTAGTATTTTACCCCCTTTTCCTATCTGTTGGATATCATCTTCCTACCATCCTATAGCCACAAGAAAACCCCTAAAAGGACCTCTTGATTTTTGAGCATTTAGGATAGGGAGTGGAATCTGATATATCTTACAAACACTAAGATGTTCACTTTTTGTTGGTGAATGAGTGAAGCTCCATAAATTATTTTTATCATCTTGAGAAGAGTATGTTTAGTGTGAAACCATTTTCTATTTCTAAATTTGAGCATGGAAAAAATGAATTGTTTTTGGAACATTTTCTCTATAACAACATGTGGTGGAATTAAATACAGATGAGTGAAATTGTCTAAACCTCCCCTAAGTGGGGAAAACAAAATATTAATATTTTTTGGTGATTGAAAATGATATTGTCATGTTTTTATATTTTATGCACAAGAGGACATGAACAAGAATAAGTGTGGGGGATTTGATGTTATTAATATTTTCCAAACATTTTATATACTCCCTTTAATGATTTTTTATGAAATTTTTATACTTTCTGTGAAATAATAATGTTTCAATATTAAATGTAATTTTTGTGTATTATTTGAATTAATCAAATCAATGTCAGTTTACTATTTTATTTACAAATATAACCCTACTTATCCATATTTCACAGTTATTTTTTCAGTATTCTTCATTGAATTTAAAATATTTCATTAGAAGAGATATATGCCCAATTCATCAATTTGAAGGGTCATATGGTTCATAGAAGAACGATACAGAATCTGTGAAGAAAATGGACCAGCTATAAAGATTGAATTACTAGGATGAATGCAAAATTTAAATTTTCATTATTATCTGTCAATGTTCTGGGGAATATATAAAGTGTATTGGATAAGAATTTCAAGGTACAAGTCCAAATACAAGGGGCATAACTTATTCATTTAATCTCAACCCACCATTCGTGCCAGGAAATGAATTTCAGATACTATTCATGATATAGATCATGACTTAATAATCAAATCAAGCTGATATTTTTCAGTGTGAAAGAGGAGACATAGGTGGAAGATTTTTCTGAATAATGAATTTGGATTTGAAGGAATATTTATATTCAAAAATCCATTCAAATTTTGGAATTAAAAAAGATTAGATTTGAAAGGAAATATTAAAATAGTTTAATTAAACATCCATAACATTGGATACTTAAGTTTAATGGCCACCAAATTTTCAGATTAGACAGAAGAGTTAAACACCTACAACATGTAAGAATATAATACATCAATATTCGGCTGTATATTTTATCAAATTGGCAATGCAAATAGAGGGGATGTTTTAGAATGAAAATGGCCCACAACATTGGGATCTAAATACATCCCCCTCCACACTATGTAAGATTTGGCATTTCAGAAGAGATGACCATCAAATGGCATGACCAAACACTTTACAAAGGCTTGGGAGGACCTTCCATACTCATTTATTATCTTGATAGACTTTTCCTCCTATCTTTTCTTCGTTTTACTTTTGTGTTATTTATTATTGTAATCTTGTAAGTCTTTTTGTGGTAATTATATTTTAATGCAAGTTTCTTCTTAAATATATGTTATTATAATCCACCTTATGTGGCTTAATATTTTTTTCTTAAAATGGTTTAAATATAGTTGAATCCCCTTCCCTTCATTATCTTTCTCATTCTATCTAAAGTTCATTTTTAATAATCATCATCATTTGTGTGTGTGTTAGATGCTCCAATGTTTTCTTATCCCTTTCTTTTTCATACCATTTTAATTCATCATCATAATAACTATAACTAGATTAAAAATATTTTCAAGGGATGGGTAAATATATCATTGGGATGAGTTATAATTTATGGATGTTAGGTGATTGAGAGCTTTTTCTCAATGAGTATTCTTTGAATTAACATTGTGTATGTTGGACATAATATTTCATGGATTAATGAAATATTTTGTTTAACATATAGATTCTATGGATTATTGGAACCATAAATACACTACCACAATCAATTACTAATTGAGATTAGAATCCCAGTTATGTTAAGGCTTGGATTAAAGCCGTAACACTTAGGAATTCAAATCAATTTATACTAGTGATATTGGGGTTAATTTAATGATATACAAAGACTCAAGGATACCACAATATTAAATACCTATTTATGAACTCAAACTAATATTTATCAAATTTTTAAATCAATATTAATCAAGAATAATCCATAAATCATTTCATAATCTATGGAAATATACCCACCAATCATAATTACATCAACTAAAAAGAATCGACTGTTAAAAAGTATCATCGTCGAGGATTCGACCCGAGTGCTGCTATACACATTAGGAGGGAACCAAAACTTTAACCGATCGATAGGTGATAATTAGCCACACTTTCACTCACATTGTCTATTATACTATAACTAGTAGTTTCATGACTGGTTATGGTGTCAGGAATCTAATTTGATGTTTGTGTAATGTAAAAGAAGGTACAACATTGTTATTGGAAGCAATAGTTGGAATGATCATACAACTATTGGAAGCATAGACTTTTTCATTGCTATAAGATATTAATAATAAATGTTTCTAGTGATTTTGGATCAGTTTGTTGATGTTTTTATGGAAACTTTTTTAGGGTTTCCACCAATAAGATATTTGGATTTTAATATTGTTCTCTTTTGGAAATTATCTATATTTCCCTTATTTCTATAATATTGAACAAAAATAATTAATGGATCTGAAGGTCTTGTTTTATGAGATTTAAACCAAAGGGTTTATATGACTATGAAAATCATTGTGGGAACCACCAGTATTGTCTTTCAAAAATGTAGATGGAACTCTATTATTATGATTGAATTATCAAAAACATAACCAAGTTATGATAGAGAATCAATATTGCATCCATGCATTGATTCTATTTTATATTAATTGAGGGGAACTCAGTGGTTTTATAATATTGATTTCTGTTTAGGTTATAATCAATTATGGGTTCTAAAAGAGGATATTCCGAATACAAATTTTAATTGTATATATCGCTATTATAAGTATACGGTAATGACTTTTAGTATTCAGAATTTAACAATAGTATTTCTATAGTTTGTGAATTAGATATTTATATAGGTATCTAGGTTTTTTAGGTGGTTTCATTGATTAAAGATTAGTGTATTAAAGTAAAAGTACTAAGCATGAGAAACACTTGGTGATATTATTGGGGTTTTATGAGATCGTCACATGCATGTGAAATTATCAAAATGTGATTTTTGAATACAAGATGCACATTTCCTTGTATATGTAATGCATGAAAAAGGTAATTATGTGGATCTAAAAAATATATATATTATTATCTCTTAGAAACCACCAAAGGATGTCTTCGAGATATGCAATTTCTTTGGTGATTCTATTTATTATCGATGCTTTTTTGGGATTTATCATTACTTGCATCACATATGAAAACTTTTAAAATGAATAATTTTATTTACCAATAAAATTATGAATTTCAGAAGACTTTTAAAGTGTATAAAATTGACCTTTCATTAGAACAGATCTATATTTTTCTAGAATTAGGACAAGGTTGTGTGGTGTGTTGGGATGCTTCAATATCCTAATTGGGATGTGTTCTTATGCAGAGAGATCCTATTGAATATTATGGATGAAAAGAGTTATAGTTTTACTAGAATAATTACCCAACAACTGATTTATAGTTATCTTCTATAGTCCATGATTTTTTGACATGGTGTCACTACATCTTTGGTGGGAAATTTATAGTGTTTATGGATCCTAAGAGATTGAAACATATTTTTATAAAAAACGGATTTGAATGTAAGACAAAGAACATGGATGGAATATCTCAAAACTTTTGTATTCTACTTGATATATACACTATGTAGATGATATATGATGGAAGATTGATTATGAGTAAATCCATATGCTCTTTTAGAAATAAAAGAATTCAGATGAGTGGAAGTTGATGTTGGTCTTAGCTAACATGCCCTGGGAATGTGAATACCGAGGTAAAGTTTTATATTTTCAATATTATTTCATTAATTGCTGATTTTGAGAACACAGGTAAAGAGGGACAACCATATGTTTCTTAATACATTTCTAGAAGTTCAAAAGTCAATTCTACAGAGACTATTGAGGGATGCAAGCTTGATGGGAACTCAGTGTTGTGTTTCAAAATTATGATGATCATACATGTGGCCTGTTATGAATAAATTCTTCACTATTAACACTATTTGGGATGTCTTGTTCATCTGGGAATACAAAACACGCATAAGGATCTAAAAAATTGTTTTTGTGGGTTGGTATAAAAATAACGATGGAAGATAGTACTTTAATATTATTAACCTGTCACCTGGATAAGGTAGAGCATTAGTGACCAGAATGTATGTTGTGGTATTTACCTTTTATTATTAGGAAATATGATATGATTTTAGTGGATTTTGTGATGGGCCTCCCAATAATGGTTCAGTAACAAGATTCTATATGGATAATATTGGATCAACTCACAAATTTGGTCTATTTTATCCTTATTTGTGAATATCATATGGTGAACGACTTGTCTAAATTCTATATCCATGAAGTGGTAAATAGTAATAGTGTACAAGTTTCGATAGATTAAGAAATATATACAATGTTTATGACTTAATTCTAGAAGTCCTTATATAAATACCCTGGTAATCAGTTTACTATGTTTATAACCTATCATCCTTATAAGGATAAACAATCTAAAAAGATTATACAATCAATTTATGACATGTGTGGGATTGTGAAATAGACTTGGGTGGCTCATGGTAAGAACATGTACCATTGGTGGGGTTCTCATATAAAATTATTTATTAGCCCGAGATACATATGGACACTTTTGAATCATTTTATAGGTTTCCTTATTGTTCTACACTCTTCTAGTTCGAAACTAGTGAATCTTCACTGGCTGGACTTAGCCTTGTCTAATAGAAAATAGTAATGATTCAATTGATTATGAAAATGGATGGAGATGGATTAGAGTCATCAGAAATAATATACGGATCATCGTTAGTGGACATTGTCATTTAAGGTGTGTGATCATGTATTTTTGTTGATATCTTCATGTCTTGGACATTATCATTTTGGGATCAAATGGATGTTATCACCCAGATACATTTTCCCATTTGAGATATATGAATAGTTTTCTAAGGTGGCATAACGGTATTATTTTCCCTATGGTTATGAGAATTTCATAATGTGTATTGTGTGTCTTGGTTGAAATATTATCAACAAAATCATAAACATGTGATTTGATGTGATCACATTTAATAAAATATGGATTCTTTAGTGGATCATGTGCGAGTTTGGATTGTGGATAGGTACGAGAAAGGGTTGTGTGGTAAAATCATCGTCCTAGAGTGGGTTTTATAGAAACATGCATAGATTCTTGGAAGAGACTTGGGAATTGAGAAATAAATGATCATGTAATGGACTGATCTATTTTAGGATAGCAGTGGTTTTGTGAATTTTAAGGATGTAAATTCCAATGGTTGGGAGGATGTATAACCATAGTTTCATGTAATTTTCCTTTTACATAATATTTTGTACCATGTATAGTGTTTGGGAGAATTTTGGATGGTTATGGAATTTTTTTTACTTGTTTTTTTGGGAACTTTTTAAGTGTTCATTATTGGTGCATGGTTTATGAAAACCTTGAAACTCCAAAAGAACATGAATAGTGTGACTTGGTCTAGTGGTCATGTGCATGGTTTTGCACATGGTTTGGCCAAACCATGTGAAATCCAGAGAAACCATATAAAGTGAAAAAAGAATAATTTTTCATGGTTTTTGAATGGTTTTATAACAATATAGGATTATAATAAGAGTTTCCACTAGATTTCTAGGCTAGAGAATGGGGATCCGAATATTTTCTTAACCGTCTGACTAACCATGCCCGATTAAAATAATTTATTCCAAAAAATGATCTTGGTTGGGATTAAATTTTAACCCCAAAAGTTTTATCCATTTTATCCCTAACTTGATAATTACTCCCCTAAAAGGTTTTAGAATGTTTCCCCATCAAATAATAAGTGATCAAGATGAGTATCTCGGTGAATTAGAGCTCGATTCCCTTAGAAATCCCACATTTGTGTTATTTTTTCATGTTTTTTCATGCATCTTCTGTCTTCCCAATTTTGTTTTCATATATATAGTCAGATGTGTATAGAAACAATGTGTTTGAATCCAATTACGGCTCATTTTTACCTTTTTTATGTTTAAGGAAGAGATATAAGTTGGGTATTAGATATAGAACCCAGTTTTGTGGGATTTTTCCATCCATTCACCATTTTCACTGTAATTAGAGAGGATATTAGATTCACATTGAATCAACTTCTTACAACATGATATATTAGTTCCAAATTTATTGTATTTCTATAAATTTATTGTTAAATTTTTGTTACGTGCTTGATGGAAACCCTATTTGGTTACGGTTTATGTATATTTTAAAATTGGGTGTTTTGGAAAGAATTGAAATTGGTAACATGATTTTAAATTAATGATTTTAAAAGGATTATTTTTTTTTGCTTCCTAGAAAACATTTTTAAAAAAATTTATTGTTTTTTGGAAATATTTTGGAAAATATTGTTTTGTAATGTGCTTGTCTTAGTAGTTTAAGCAAGAGTTGAATGAGATTGATAATGGTCATGATGTACCACTATAAAAGGGATGTAGTATATACACAAAAAAACCACCATCAATGGTAACACCATGATAGTGTGGTTGAGTGTGTGAATCATTTAATGGGTATTTCAAATAGAAATGTGAAATGGTTTAATGTATATTTTGGTTTCATTTCCTTGGTAGAAATTTTAGTATTTACAATTTTTATATTGTGAAACTCTATGGATTTTATATTTTTATCTATTGTTTTATATAAATTATTTTATATTAATTATCTGTCATCTTCCATCCTAGTGGCATGAGTTGGGAAGTCATTTTTGGAAAACATAAAATGTTTTATTAGAAAAACCTTCTTTAGAACATGGGTTATTTTGAATATACTATTCCTTGTGACATAGGAAAAGGTACGAATCACACTTATTTAGTGGAAAATTGTGATACTTGGGTGATATTGTGTATTTTGAGCATATATCATGTTTGGAGATGTGGAGTTATTTCATTGGGTTCTTCTGGTTATGTTGTTTCTTTCGCATGTTTCATACTTTGATATTTGTTGGATTTTTTGTTTCTCAAAGGTCAAATCACCCCCTCTTGTATTGGAGCCCTTGAAATTAATTACCATCATTTTCTGCCTTTCTGATAAATCTTAAGGCCAAGTAGCAATTCTTCCTCAACTCAAACAAATGAGGAGGGGTGAGATGTTACAGAAAAAGTGTATTTTCTTTTATAATAAAATATTTTATGTATGATCATTTTAAATTAAAAATGAAATTTCTATTTCCATATCGAGAATAATCCTCAAATAATCTCCTAACCCATGAATAAGATATAAAAACTTTCATTATATTTTTTTAACTCTCCCATTATAAGAATTATTATATGTAAATTTATAATATATTTTTTCTTATTTTAACATTTTCATTACTAATATCATAATGATTCCCATAAGCGGTACATTTTTTTTATTCAATAATATATTTATCATGAAATATCTATATTTAAAGCAATGATCAAGGCCAGTGATTCAATTTCAAATATGAACATCTAAATGATTTAATTATTTTTTCTCAAAGGAATCCTTATGACTTATATATTTGTTATAACATGAGTCCAAATTATTAAACCCATCTCATTCTAATGAGTTTTAACATGGTTAATATTTACATATGTATTATTTTCCTTATCTAGGACACATATATATAGTTTTAATTTCTGTGAAGGGTGGTCATGAAATAAAAAATCCATCCAATGCAACTGGAAAAGGTCAAAATCTCATGAGATGTTATGTAATGGGTTACATAGTGTACCTAACCTACCAGGGGAATTTTCTCATATCTTGATGATTGTATTTTTATTGTCCCTTGACTCATGTTAATGATATCATGATTATTTTATTTCCAAAAGTTCATTATCTCATGTCATAATTTCTTTATTCCATCTTTCCAGTATTTTTATTTTCCTCATTATGATATCATGTTATTTCTCTTGAATGTCATATTATGATTCATTAACATGTTCATTCCATTATAAGTCTTTCTAACTCACCCATTCTTTATATTTTCTCCCACTATATAAAATCATGTTTTAAAAGATCTTAGTGTGTTGGGAGAAAATTGTGGTGTCTTAAAAAAATATTATGTTTTTATGTTTAATTTAAGTTAGTTGAATTTCAACTCCTTCAATAAATATTTACTTATGGGTGCTTAATGTGTATTTTTTGTAATATAATATATAAAATATAAAATTTTATGAGTTTATGGCTTGGATTTTAATAGTTGTAACCTAAATTCCATCATATAATTTATTTTTAACAAAATAATTATGGTTTACCATTATAAATATTTATCCTCTTAAGATCCCAAAAATAATCTCCACGTAATAAAATTACATATATAAATAAAAAATTTATCTAAAATAAAAATTTAGTATAAAAAATTATTTTTATAGATAATTAGTTATTTAACAATTACGTTTTCATATTGTTATTTATTATTTGTATGAAATTAAAATTTATTTTACAGAACTATATATATTTTAAATAATTATATTACAATCATCATTTAAAAAAAGAAGACATAATTTATTCTTATAAAAATTACACTATATTTGAAAAAAGGTTGTGTAAAATAATTATTTCACTGTTATCATTGTAATTTAAATTAAAATTCCTAATTATATTTTAATGTAAAAAAATTAAATTATCATTTTTACATAAAATTTTCATAATTTTTCTAAATTTATAATTTATTTTACTAAATAAAATGTTTATATGTAAAAGAGTAATTTTTTTATTATAGAAAGTAATGTGTAGCAATTTTTTTTTTTTGAAAACTATGTTATTAAAATTAAAAATTAAATATAGGGAAAAATATTCATGTAATTACATTTAATTTGATAAATTAGTTCATTATAAAATAAATTTTTTTTGTTGATTTGAAACAATTGCATAATAAAATTTCACTGAAATATTATTTAAAAATAACAAATTACCAAAAAAAAATTATCGAAAAATATTATTTATATTCCTAAAATGAAACAACGAAGATTTATAAATTGGACATATTATTATAAAATTTAATATATTTACTTATTAAAGAAATATTATACCAATTAACTTATTTTATAAACATCGTGTTTTCTCACATAATGTCACTAAATTTACAGTTCTGGTAAAAACTATATTTTTGATAAATCACCTAAAAATATGCTATTTTAAAAAAATACCAAAAATCTATAATAAGTACATTTTTTATATTAAATCTCAAAATTTTGTTAGTTTTGTATAATCTATATTTCAATATTTTTATTTTATGATTATAATTATAATTATGAATATAAAGGATTATTATTTTCAGAAAAATAGTCTTTCACTTTTTTAATTAAATGAGATACATGAAATTCCTTTAAATACATGTGAAAAATAAATTATTAAATTAATAATTATGAAATTATGTTATTTTAATTTATATTTAAATGGTATATATTGATATTAATGTTAAATATATACATAATGTACTGTCTTTTGGAAGATTAAGGTATTGATTTATCTAGCATAAGTCATGTTGATGTTTTTAGAAGCTTTAATTTCACTAAAAATTATTACAATTATTCCATAATTTTTATTTTTATTCATTTCATTAACATAGGAAAAACCCTAGAAAATATACCACCTTACTATATATATGTTAATATTCATTATAAGGGATTATTCTTATAACTAATTCAATTTCATTTCTTTAGGTTCAAAGATTTTATAAAATGAATTCCTACCTTTATACCTACTAAAATTATAGATATATTAATGTGGTAAAATATTATTTTTACATATCATTGTATCTTTTTAGTTCAATATATAATATGAATAAAACAACTAAGTTATTATTTATTTAATTAAATAAAATATTTGAAATCATAAGTCATCACAAAATATATGGAACCATTATCTTTGTGGATGAAAATGTGATTTATAAACCATTAAAAATAGTTTAAAATATATCATTGCATAGAAATATCATAAAATCAGGTAAATAAGAATATTGGTACTAATCAAAAAAATTATTTTTCTACACATTATCATCCTTGTAATAAAAAAATGTAATTGATACATTAAATAGAAGATACCATTTTATAATATAAATGATAATAATGGTAAATTATATTATTTTTAAGGATTTAGAATGAATGGAATGTTTGTTATTTTATATTTGGATCAATTATTTATTCCATGAAAAAATGTAAACAATTTTATTTAAGATAATAAATATATATTGATATGATGAGAAGGCCATAATATCAAATAATGGAGACATGAAAAATTGTAATTTATTATAATTAATAAATAGTGATGATATAGTATAACAATTTTATAAGAGGTTATAAATTCCAATTATATTATAGGGTAATAGTAATAAATTAATTATAGATCAATTTTCAACAGAATATATTAATATTATCTATAATATGATGTATAAAGATGTTATACAGAATTTATGGTGGAAAAATATTTAGTGAGATATTTGATATAACCCTAAAAAATTTATATATCTCCAACATGTTAAGAATTAAATACAATATCTCAAATATGTTAGACATAATTTACCTACACTAGTGTGGAATCATGAAAAATATTACTCCAAATTTCAATATCTAGATAAATATTTCATCCATGGGGAATACTAACAAATGTATAACTATAGACCTTTTCATAATCTATTGTCATTTCATCCTAATTAAATAATATTTTATTTTGGATAATCAATTACTGTTATTTTTAAATGATGTCATGAGAAAACAAGGACGACCATTAATAGTATTTTTAAATCATAACACCTTTTTAACATAATTTTTAATGATTCAAAAGAATTATTTAAATATATTGATTAATAAAAGCATTACCTATTACCCCCAAATATATATCCAATATAAAAGAAGTATCCATAAATTAAAAAATATATGATAATTATCTCTTGAAATCATTGGAACATTAGATGAGATATGAACTCATGTAAAGTGTTTATAAAATTAAAGTAACTATTGCAATATAAAAATAAGCACCATATGAATGGTTATATTGAATTATTAGATATTGTCAGACATAAGGGGATTAAGTTAGAAAAAATATTATTTTTATTATTATATATTATGTGAGACAAAGCATCAATGAATATATGGTCGAATGAAAAACATAATATGGTATCCCATCTTATGAAGAAAAGATATGTGGTTAGGGGTAAAAAGATATTGAATAAAAGAATGGTATGTTGTGATCCGTAATATATCTTCAATGAAATGTCTTATAATATATTCAATGAACATGAATGAAAAACCAATTTACAATTTAATTATTAAAATATTTATTTATATAATAGATGTACTATATCATATAGTCATTCCACAAGTAATTTATCATAGGCATGATGTATTAAATATAAATGTTTTATAGCAGTATATTATAGATGTGTATAATAATAAAATGGTGGAACATGTTATTTTTTTTAAAAATATAGCATTCTATTATTTTAGGTAACATAATATGAATATGAAAAAATGATATTAGATCACCCATAGTTTTTCATAGATGGACATATAATGTGGTTCCTTAGACTTTCACTCCTAGGTATCTTACTCTTCAACACCCTCTTCAAATGTAGGATTGTAATTTAATAGAATCTACCCAATTTTAGAAATATATAATTACACTCTCACCTATAAATATTGATTGATAATGGTTTGGTGGAACATTTAGGATTATTTTTTTAGGGAGTGATAAAAACTTTAAACTGAAAAACAATTATTTTTCATCAAACATAAAAATTTCCACTATATAACAAACAGATAAATATTTATTAAATCTTCAACATCTACCATATTTTCTAAATACCGGATATTATATCATATAAATCATCTGTAATAAATTTATCATAACATGAAGAATAATAAATTATATGAATAATGAGTCAAAATTTTCATTTATGTTTGATATAACTGATAGTGATCAAACATTCTAACTGATCATAATATGAGCATAAATAATATAATAGAAATAGATTTAAAACATTTTATAATATAATAAAACTAAAATCATAACAAAATTATTTACTTAAATGGAAATTAATGTATTATTTTTCAAATAGTAACCTATTACCTAAATATGTAATGCTTAAGGTCTAGAATATAATTTCGCACCCAATTCCAAGACATCATGATCATACAATCAAGGCAGGTGTATATTAGTTTTTTTGAGTAGCTATACACCCAAATGCACATGCTAGTATGTATCAACATTCATATTTATGATATAAGAGAATATATAATATCATGCTTCACCCATATATACTTTATTTCTACCTCATTCACCATTTGAATTATATGATTATCAATTCAATTACAAATAAACATTCCTTATATTTCTATAATCATTTAAATTGATAAATAACTATAAAAAACATAAATATTTTCACGGTCAATAAAATGATTTATATAGGAAAATGTTATCATTAAAGAATAAGGTTTATAGTTAAAAAATATATAATAAATATTCTATAGTAATCCATAATTATCTTTCTTGAAATAACATGTATATGGAATTTCAATATGTCACAAATAATTAAAGTTAATTTCATTATATATAAACATCAGTCAAATGAAAACCATATAGACTAATGGGTAAATATTCTATTCCTTAGTTTTTCATATCAATAATCAAATATACTCAAATTGGAAACCCCTCAATCATAGGAATGAAATATATTGTGAATAAAAAGGAAAGTAAATAGAAAAATATTATGCCAATAATATAAGATCCTTTGAAATATCAAAGGTAGTGATGGATATTTACAAATTCAATCATTGAAAAGAAAACTATATTAGAGGATTGAAAAGATAATTAAGGAAAATATTTGAACCCTAAAATGGAAACTATTGGTCAATATGAATTATATAAAAATGAACCTAAATTAAGATTAAAAAACATTAGCTCAATGGTAATGTAGGATTCAAAATAACATGATAGAGAAGAAAATAAATTTAAATATAAAGAAATTAAAAATATTAATTATTCTTGAAGGAAACTTTTTTTTAATACCCCATATAAATAAAATTATCGGATAAAATGATAAAAAACAATCACTATGTATATTAAATATAATTTATTCAAAACTACTTTAAGATTTTGAATTCAAATAAATCATTACATATCATAATTAATGTGAAGATCATGAAAATAAATATTAATGATTATGTATGTAAAACATTATAGTGAAATTTTTTCTATATTATTTATTATGGTGATTAATTTAAAAGTACTAAATAGTTATAGATCATAGTGATCCAAGGTATGTTTCTGATTCTTCCTATCTCTAATGGATTCTCTTATTTTATTTAATATTGAACCCTATGAGGTTCTATTCTAAAATCAATGTTGAAGGTAAAATTTTGATAAATATTATTCGAAATATATTTAATGAATGAAAATTTGTGTCTTGAACAATGAGATGGTGTTGCGGTTCATCATGTCGAATGAATTAGTGGTAGGAGAATTTTCATCATTTCAATATTATCCTAGCCTGTGAAGCCATATTTTTTCATAATAAGTTTAATATTTTATTTTTGGGAAAACACATGTGGTGTTACTAGAGTATATTACAATTCATGTTCTGCCTAATTATCTTGAATTTGTGAGAAAATTATAAGGTGTACAAATAATTAATTAAATGAAATTCGATTTTAAGGAAAATCATTTGCATGAGGTAATTTTATATAAACGTGATGAGAGGGAGTTAAAAGTATTTTGGTCAAGGGAATATGGATTATACCTGATTTTAGTGCCAATGATTTTTGGAATTTGATTATTCCACACGATGACAACTTAATATATGTGGAAAAGATATCACTCATGGGTTGTACTATTAATAAGGGGACTTTATGAAGTGGTTTCATTTATTTTGTTTTTCATGTGTATAGTGGTTTATTACACTACTCTACTTATCGGTAAGATATTTAATTACATTTTATATATTTATATGGATCACTATATTTCATTCTTCTTTATTAATTTTATGTTCAAAATATTTTTAGATGAAATGTTTCTTATTATAGGGGTATTTCGGAAAGTCGTTGTAATTACCTACTGGGATTTCCACATGGCCCTTCATATGCGCAATAGTGCATGTATAGATGCTATTTATCAATAATTTTATAGGGAATGGTTTTTTTATTTTATAATACATGATTTTTTAAATTTTTTATGTAATGTCATATGTTTTAAAAAGGAAAAACTATGTTCGATAGCCTACATAATAAACCACATCAAGCATAATTGAACAACTAAATATTATTATTAAAATTTTATCATAATAAAAAAATTGTTAGAATGGAGGGTATGAAAATGATTAAATGAATTATTAAAATATTTATTACACATGTATATATAATTCGTTTACCAATTAATTACAAATGAATTTGAAACCCTTTTTAAAATAAAAGTAGACATTTTTTCGGAAAAAATATTTAAATGTGCACATGTGTGTTTTATAACACAAATAATAAAATATTTCTTATTGGATTATATTAATAATATATATATAATATATTTCAGCTTCTATTTTACATTCATCTTATGTATTTTTTTATCATGATATAAAAAAATCCAATTTTATTTGTAAAATATGTGGGTTTCTAAATATTAGTATTTTCCACATTTTGTTGGAGCATTTTTTTAAATATAGTTTTTTAAATTTTTATAAATTATTTATGAAAAATTTAAAATATTATTTTAAATATAAATATCAATATATAATTTTTTTAAATCTTTATTTTTCTGATAAGATGAATTTGTTGATTAATAGTGAAAAAATACTGCATTTTAAATTGAAAATAGTTTTTTCCTAAATAAATTTTTATATTAAATATTATATTTTTTAAATTTTATTATAATATAATTTGATTAATAACTTCTTAATTTAATCTAATTTATCTAATTGGAGAAAAATTTGGATTGAATTTTGATATAAAACATTTCCATATTTTGAAATTTTTTACTTTAAAAACTAATTTTCCCACTCTATCAATTGAGTTAGTTTTTAAATAATTTCTCAAAATTAAGTGTTTTTAATTTTTTGAAATGGATTCCATATTTAGAATCATAATATTATAATGTTATTGAATATTTATCTATTTTTTTTAAAATATGGATATTAACTTTGGTAAATTGTTTTACCATGATTACGGGAAAATTTAGTAATTAAGGTAAAAATAGTATTATAAATATAATAAAATTACTCTAAAATTTTTATTAATTTTATTGGATTATTTTAATTCATACCTAAGAGTTAAATTTTGTGTTATGTGACCATTTATTTCCTTTTGGATGATAATATAACTTTTATAATATTATTTTCTGGGGAAATTCAATTTTGTCATACTTTGGTTTTTAACAAGAGAAATATTTTAAATATTGGGTTATATAAGAGATATGTTCAAATATAAAGATTATTCATAAAGATAAAAAATTTATTAAAAGCGTGGTAATTTATTTATAATTTTTAGTGACAAAATAATTTCCTGATATGGTGACACAATAATGAAGAAATAATTGATTTGTTAAAGGAAATATTAATTAAATTATATTAAAAATACTAAAAAAATATAACATTACAAGAATAATGTCATCCAAAATTATATAGGGTACATTGACATGTTAGTGATTATTTAAACATGTATTTTTTGAAAATACAATGTTTTTATTATATTTTATAAAATTCATGTAATGAATAGTTTCAAAATTGATATTATTGTCATTTTATAATAAATAATATCTCATTAAATGATATAATATTAATAAAAAAATAATTAGGATATGTTATTTTTAGAATAATTAAATTTTCATAAATTACTCATTTATCTGTTTTTTCCAATTTTATAGTAATTATATTAATGGTCAAAGTGTAAGTTACAAGATCTGATATCAAGAATAAAAATGGTTAAATAGTGGTTGAGCTAAAAGATTAGGATTGGAAAATAGTAAAAAAATATCTAATTTTTGTTGTATAAATAAATTTAGATCCAAAAAGAATCCTATATGATCAATTAATATGTTTTTTCCATTTGTATTTTAAAAAAAAATTATATTAATTTAATATTTTTATTATTTCCAAGAGTGCCCCTCCCCTCTCTTATAAAAGGGAACCCATTCTTCTCCTTTATACACACCTAAAATCCAATATTTCATCCAATATCTATCAAAATACATTTAGATTTTTAATTCCCACATTATAGATAATTTATTTTAGGCATAACACTGACATTATATGTGATAAGGTGTTAATCAAAGGAGATCATTCGGAGAAGAGAAATCATTCTTAACTAAGTGTATCTATTTTATTTCTTCATCCACATCCTTAAAATATTATTCCCATGTGATTAAATTATAATTATATTTCCCTCAATTAACTTATATTTGATTATTTTAATATCATGACTTATGTAAATCAACACTTCCATGAAATGGGAAAAAATTTATCATTCGTGTGTACTGCAGAATATAACCCCGTGAAGCGATGTAATTCGTTTTCCATCACCGTATCTCATGACTTGTTATAATATTAGAAGCAAAGATTAAATTATATATTAATGATATATTTATCATTATTAAAATATAATTTATCATTTACATTCATAACTTTCCATAAAAAGGAAAATGATAAAGTCATTCACGCATATGTGAGAACTATTACCTCAAAGAAGCAATGTGATTCAATTTTCATCACAACATCACATGAATGATATATATTAGTATATATAAATTATTCATACAATATTAATAATATTATTATAATTATTTGATGAAAAAGAATATTTACATTCATTCTATGTAGACCATTGATAAATGAAAACGTTACTTCTATGTATGTAAAACCTACGGTCTTCGTCGCTATAGCGTTGTTCATTTTTCATAACATTATATAAATGGATTTACTTAAAATTATAATTTATGTACAAATTTTATTATAATTCCAAGAATTTTATTATGGAGATTATGGAATAATGAACCCTTTGACAACATTTAACTTACCAACATCATTTTGGACTCAAGTGTCGAATATCGTCAAAACATTCGACATGAACATAAATAATTAAGTGTTTGTTATAACATGATTATAAGTGACATAAAAAGAAAAATAAAATTTATAAATGTTATATATTTTTTAAATATTTATCCTAAATATATTATTCTACAATATAAATTCTTTACATGACAAATCAGACAAAAGTTATGGGACTTTTTAAAAAAATACTTATTTTTTGGTTTTAATGATTTTTTTTCTAAATTTAGCTCATCCATGAACACATTTTTAAAATAATTTTTATGAATGTATTTATATTGAAAAAAATGGTTTAAAATGGTAATTTTATATTGTATCCCATGTTTTTAAATTTAAATATATTTAAGGATTTATGTAATTTATTTACATTTAAAAAAATTCTTTCAAAGTTCTTCATTCTACTCTAATTTTAAAAAGTTCAAAATAAATCCTTTTTAGATTACACGACATGAATAGAATTGCTAACTATCATGATGGCTAAATTATTTAATTTATCCATTATATATTCCCATAGTTCTTTCCGAATATTAATCTTTCACTTCTATATTGAAAAAGTTTAGATATTAAAATTAATTTTATTGAAATAGTGTATTTAGATATCCCACAATGTTTTACAAATTGGTTTAAAATAGTTCAAAATGTATTTATTTTTGATATGGTCCTTGTAAGTTATATAATAATGTTTAATTCCCATTATAGATCATAGGTGAGGCCAAAATAACTTATATGAAGGGTCGATCTCAATTATAGCTTATCAGAAATATGGGATCCTCATAATGATTATATAAAGGGTGAGACCCATTATAACTCTCTAATAAATTGGGTAATCTAGTTTTATAATTTGACTATATGGTTAATAAATTTTTAATGGTTAATATAAGTGTTTTAAGTTATTTATGTCCCAAAGAACCTACTTAATTTTTCTGTACATGGTAATGATTTTTAAGAAATGGTTTTTAATGGGTTTCCATGTTTTCCCTAGAATAACGATTTAACTTTTTTATATTGCTTAATGATATTTTTTTAATAATATGGTGTTATAAAATTATTTCAATAGTTCTTATGATTTTTAAGGAAAAATAATATGTCCTAATTAATGTATTTCATATTTTTTATGAGAAACCCCGTGTTTTATTTTTGAATGGTATCATTTTGTCAAAAAAATGGATACTGCATAAAAGTTTCCATGTGTATTGTAATGGTTAACTATATAATATTTTATATTAATTATATAAAATTATATACCTATAATATATATTCTTAAATAATATTATTTATATATTTCAAATATCGAGAATATGTAATGGTTAAGGCCATGTCATTACAATTGGTATCAAAGTGGGGTTTAGACATCTTTGGAGATGAAGATGTTTTCTTATGAGTTCGGGATATCATCATGAGATTATAATGTTCTAGTTTATCATAATTTTAACTTCTTATAAAACCGTTTGAGGCTTTAGGATATGAAATTTTAAGGTGATTAAATGTATTTTTGGATACATTTATTTTTTTGGTAATTATGGGTTATTACATTTTGGTATGAAAAATTAGACGTATGAGATAAAAATGAGATTAAAAATTTAATGGTTATTTTTTTGACATTATCATATTTTCATAATATTATAAGAAATATCTAGTTTTAGACAAATTAAAACCCTTTGAATTGACAAAAAAACCATCACGTTTGGAATGGATGTAGGAATTGAACCCACAACCAAAGCGCGGTAATAGTTCATCCCTTATCACTGGCCAACGTGAAGTCTGAGTTACCACGAACAATCCTTTTTAATTTTTGATTCTATGTTTGATGAATAAGAATAATTCTTGAAATAATTTATCATATTATAAAAATGATTTGGGGTTAAATATATGAATGTTATTTTATATGAAGTTCTCTATTATGGGAAATATATATGTCATGGTAGATAGAATTGTGTGGAAATATATTTGTGGAATAAAGGATCAATTATATTTTTGGAAAAAAATACTGATTTTATTATATAATTATGGTGATTTGGGATATTTATGGAAATAATTATCATATCTCAGAAGATTAAGCGATCAAATATTTTTTGTGTTTTAATCTGAGTTAAAATATTCCTATGGAATTTTTAGAATATGTATTATTTAAATTTTCTATGATGAAAATTGGGTATGGATGTTGAATTTTGGAGATTAATATTGTTTTTTATTATATAAATATTTAATCATGTTGGTGAATTGTTTTATATTTTCATAAAAATGATGGTTTGGGATAAATTTTTCTTGATATGTGAAATAGATATTTAATAATTTTTGGAATATGTGATTTTTTATATGATGGTTCAAGTTCATCATGCCTGAAAAAATCAGCATAAATAATCATTGTTTGGAGACTAATATGAGTTTGTGGTGGAAATTTTATAAATAATGTAACTCTTAATTTCAAGTAGTATATTTCATTATGTTATATGTGCAAGTAGTAAAATAATTCTTCAACTCTATGAAAATGATCATCCAATAAAAAAATAATCTATTTAGATTTCTTACTAAGACATATAAAACCATTTAAACAATCACATATTTATAGGTTTCTTATTGTTAAATATCTCAGGACCATGATTCTCTACCCCTCTCTGTCAAAACAAGATATTTATTTTTTCATAAAATTCAATATTATCCTACATGGATTACTACTATGTGTTATATTAGGGGACATTCATACTTCCCTTTCATAATTTCAAAGTGGATGATTCATTAATCTTTTTTCCGGTGTGGGATATAAATAGAGGTATTTTTAAAATTCAAATGTAGTTTTCAAACGTTTGATAAAATTTTTTGGATTCAATTTATTAAATGGGAGAGAATGTAACATCATAGTATTTAAAAGGAAAAAATATCTTTTATTGCATACAAAATATTCCACATCAATCTAAAATGAATAATTAAACTACTATTATTTAATTACTAACATTATAACTTATCTATTAGAATGGATACTATGTACATGGTTAACTAAATTATGAAAATATGTTTTACATGCCTATATATAATTATTTTAACAATTAATTAATAATTAATGAAAAACTCTTAAAAAAAGTATTATTTTTGGAAAACTATTTAAATGTGCACAAGTGTGATTTATAAAAATAAATAATTAAATCACACTTTTTGGATTATATTAATGAAATAAAAAATATAATATATTTAATATAATTTTTACCATTGATTACATTTTTTTTATAGAAATGATATAAAAAACAATCAAAGATTACATATAAAATAATTAATTTTCTTAAAAGAAATTTTTTTCATCTTTTGATGGTGTACATAATTTTAAATATATTTTTTGACTCTTTTATAAATTATTTATGAAAAAATAACCTTTTTATTTCATATAAAAATATAAAAATTTACACTGTTTTAATTTTTATTATTTTTCTAATATGATTTATTTTTTATGAATAGTGAAGAAATATGGCACATTTGTTTAGAACAGCTTTTTCATCTTAATAATTTATATTATTAAGTTGTATAGTTGAATTGTTTTAATATATAATAAGATTTATTTTTTGTAATTTAATCCAATTTATCTCAATGGAATAATTTTCACTTTGAATTTGGATATAAAAATATGTTAATGTTTTGGACATTTTTGCATTAAAATTGTTTTCTCGATGTGTCAATGAGATTAATTTTTAACTGATTTTGTCAAATTTTGAGATATGAATTTTAAAAAATGGAATCAACATATAGAATAACTAATTTCAAATTTATTATATAAAATCATTTTTTGGACAAAATAAGAATAGTTACGTTGGTTTTTTTATTACCATAAATAAGTGTAAAACAAGTAATTATGGGTAAAAAATTATAAATAATAAAAAATTGAACTAATAATTTTCCTAATTTTATTTAATTATTATATATTATTTAATAGCATTAAAGTATATGTATTGAGAAAATTTATTGTATTTTGAATGAGAATAAAACAATTAAAATATTATATTAAAAAGAAATTCAATTTTTCATACATTTTTTATCAAGAGAAATATTTTTAATGAGGGGTTTAATAAAATATATGTTAGAATAAAAGTAATATTGAGAAATTCAAAATGTTTATAACCATTATGAAAATTTATTTATATCATTTAGTAATAAAATAAACACTAAAATAGGTGACATAATGATGATGTAGTAATTATTTAATTGAAGGAAATAAAAAATAAGATATAATAAAAATTTTAAATTAAATATAAATTGGGATGAAAAATGTAATGCCAGAATTGTTTTGATGATTTTAACATGTTATTTATGATTTTAATCATTTTTTATATAATTTATCATTTTTTATGATGTTTTTTGAGAAGTTATGTAATTAATAGTGTCAAAATTGGAATTATTGATATTTTATAATAAATGTTTTTATTAAATGATATAAAATTCATAAAAATATAAAATTAGAAAACATTATTCCTATAACCATTAATATTTTTACTATTATTCATTATTTTTTTATTCAATGTATATAAATTATATTTATCCTCAAAATTGAAATTGCATGATATTTCTATAAACATAAAAAAAGTTAAATAATGGATAAATCTAGAAGATAAGAATTAAAAATAGTAAAAACATATCTAATACGGATTGGATTAAGTTATTTCCACCAAAAAGTATCCTATATTATATATTAATAATTTTAATTCCATGTGATTTAAAAAATTTATTTATATTAACTTAATATTTTTAATATTTCCAAGAGATCCTGTCACCTCTTCTATAAAAGGGGACACATTTATCTCTATTATTCGAACCTAAAAACCAATTTTTATAAGAAAATATCTACTCGTGTATAATCCTATAATCCCTTCCCATATTTTATATCTCTTTTTTTATTCAAAACAATCACCTTACAAGTGTTAAGGTGTTAATCAATGGTGGTCGTCAAAATAATAGGTATCGTATTTAATGAAACCACTCTTTGTTTTTATTCTTCCACATAATTAAAATATACTTCAAAAATGATCAAATAATAAAACAAATATTCTAAATATAATATAATTCTATTTTGTAAATATCATGCCCTAAATCCATCTACACTTCCATCAAATTGAAAAATTATTAATCATTCGTGTGTTTGGTAGAATACCACCTCGCCAACCAATTTAATTCAATTTCTACCACCATCTCACAAAAATGGTTTTAATAATGTAATTAATGTTTATATATTATATTAATGAAATATTAATAATTATTATATGATAATATATCATTTAAATTCTTCCCTTTCTAAGTACATGAATATGATAACATTGTTTCTGTGTATATGTGAACTATCACCTCCTAGAAGCGATGTGATTCATTTTTCATCACCATATCAAAAGAATATAATATATAAGTATACCAAAATTATTAATATTATATTAATTATATTATGATAAATATGGAATTGTAAAATAATACATACCTTTTTCTATAATGATCATTGAAAAAAAAATGTTTCTCATGCATATGTATAGTCTATCATCTCCATGATTATAACATTATTCATTTAAAAAAAACATATATAAATTGTTTGATTTAAAATTATAATTTATTTATAAAATTAATTAATATTTCATGAATATTATTCTGGATTGGATTAACAAATTACTTTTTTGTTCTATATCCGACTAACTAATGTCATTTTTTCCCTTTTATTCCCATTATCATCAAAACCTCCTACAAGAACATAAATAGTAATGTAATTATTGTAACATGATAATAATGGACATAAAATGATAAATTAAATTTAAAAAATTTATTAGGAAATTAAATAATTCTTCAATTTTATTATTCTGTAATATAATGGCTTTACGTGATGATTCCTACTCATTGTAAGATCATTTTTTAATAAACCATATTTTAGATGTATTAATGATGTATTTTCTAATTATTTCTCTCCATTTTACATGTTTTTAAAATGATTTTTGAGAATATAATTATTTGGATATGAAGTTATTAAATAGTAAATTTATATTTTATTATAAATATTCTCAAAGATAAATATTTTATGGTTTTATGTAAAGTAAATTAATATCAAAACACTCTATCAAATATCCTCTTTCAACCCTCTTTTTAAAAATTTCAAAGGAAATATTTTTTTATACGTAAGACACTAACAGAATATCTAACATTCATGGATCTTTAATTAATTAATTTTTTCCATATGTCTTTTCAATTTTATTTACAAACAAAATGGTTCCTTTTCTATGTCTATGTTATTTAGATTTTACAAGTGATTTTTTCAGAAAATTGTATTTTAATATCTAATAGAGTTTTTCAAATGTCTTTAAAAGGGTTTCCTTTTGTTTTATTTAGTTTATTTTCCATGGCCCCTAAATATGATGGTTTTATCCCCATTATAACTCAATGTTGATCCTAATATATATTATAAGAAGGGTTGATACCCATTATAGATCATGAGAAATGAGAGATCATAATATAGCTTATAAGATGGGTCATCCCCAATACAGATCTCTAATGCATTGGGTGCTCTGGGGATTGATGTAGATAGTATGGTTATTCAATTTTTAAGGTTTAATGTGGTATTTATATGAAAATTATGTCCCAAGAAACATCTGTTAGGTTATTATACAAGTTATAGAGATTTTAAGAAATGGGATATCATTGGTTTTAATGTTTTATCTAAACAAAAGATTTATTTTGTTATGTACCTTACTGAGATATTTGGTCTCATCCAAAGTTTTAAAATGATTTTCATATGTATTTAGATTGGTAAGGAATAATAATATTTCATCACTAAGGGATTGATGATTTTTTTGAAAGGAAAAAAACATTATTATAGAACGGTTTTTATAGTGGAAGAAATGGATACTGATAATATGTTTACACATGTAATGTATAGGTTTACTATATAATATTTTTCATATTTATCTATAATTATAGTCCAGAATAATATGAATATTTCTATATGATATTTTGGAAAATTATGTGATATCTTATTCAAAAATAATATTAATATATACTGTTTTAGGCCAGTTCTTTATAGTTTACATGGATGTATGTAGTAAAAGTGGTGTATGGGAGTAAGGAAGTGGAGTCTAGAGTGGTGTTACCTTGGTTATTTAGGTTTTTCCCATAAATTATTATATACTTTGAGTTATATTTTTTTGAAATAATGGAATAATATTTTTTTTATCTCATCTATTTTTAATGTAATTTTTAATTATTATACTTTTAGAGTTACTTTTGGTCTGCACAATGCATCATTTTATGTCTCATTATCATAGTATACCAAATATTTTTTATTAAAGTAAAAATATTTCCCACTGATATGGTAAATTCTATATCATTTTTTTAAAATGTTGTTGTATTGGGTATGTGTCATAATATTACTATATTTTTGGTCCTCCCTAAGTCAATGGGTCAGGTTAGGACATATTAAATCAATATTGTAATATTGTTTCCATTGTGTACTGATTTCATAATATGTTTCATCATGTTTACATTATTGGATAGACAATTGAACCATTACATATATAGTACTCATTTATCCCAAAAGTATTTACAATCATTAAATAACAAACTATTATTATATTGGTTAGATAATATTGGATATACAGTTTTAATTGAGAGAAATTCATGATTTTAGTAAACTGTAGAATAATAGTGAGGTATAATAAAAAATAATTCCCTTCTAAAGAATTCGGTCACGACCCGTCCTTGGGGCCCGTGCCGTGACTACCCCAAGCCCGCCTTCCATAGTCCAGGGGCTGGCGACTAGCACCAAAGTCATAAATCCTGATAACTCGGAAGGCATTGCCTTTATAAAAGTAAACAAAACACCATAGAGTACAAGTGGAAGCAAAACACTAAGTACAAAAGAATGTGCTGAAAAGTAAAGGGGCCAGAATACAAACCCAACTAAAAGTGCAACTACAACTAAACGAAAATACAACAGAAAATGGAAAATAGTTGAAAGAAGGAAGCAACTCCTCGGTCGTCCTCCTCGGATCCTACATGAAGGGTAGGTACAGATAGCGCAGCTCCTGAATCGTCCGCCACGGATCCTACCTGAAGGGTAGGTATAGATAGCCTCCTCAACGCTCTCGCCCGTCAACCTCCTCCGTGTGTCGTCTGGTCGTGAAGTCCCCCTCCAGATACTGTGTCGTCATGTAGTCCACCTCTGGGTACTGACTCGTCATGAAGTCCACATCCGGGTACCGTCCAGTCCTCGAACACTCGGCCTCTGTCAGCACTGCTCGTCGTCTGCAACCAACACAACGAGGTGTGGGCATAGCCCGTGCAGGGTTGAGTATAATGATAATCACTAGGGACCCCGAGACCCTCAAGGTCTCACTAAAACCAACAAGGATAACCACAAATAAGATCTCAACAGATAACCTCTACTTAGGTATATGCCCATACGTATACCTAAGTTATCAAGTAACCCGTCTCAATCATGAGGTAAAACAAAGTTTATGAAATCAACGAATAACCACTACCCATGTATATGCCCATAAATATACCTAAGTTATCAAGTGACCCGTCTCAATCATGAGGTAAACAAAAAGGTCAAAAGTATGAGCTCAAACCAGGATTTTCATTATCGAAACCGTAACTGCTGAAGAGCTTCATCTCTGGAGTGTACAGTGGTCCTGTCACGACTCCGAGGTACTTCTCACTAACCTGAGACTGCTGAGGTACTCATCCTCTCGTGTACCGCGGGCCAGCCACCCAAACACAGTAGTGCTTCCCGCTGGGGTATGCCACCCAAACACAGTAGTGCACACCCCCTAGTAGCCTGCTGAGGTACTCTCCGGACGAGTACCGTGGGTCTGAACAGTCACATAGGTAGTTCTCCGTCCGCCATGGGTCTACAACTCACAATGTAGTTCTCCATCCACTGGGCTAGTCGACTCACTCCAAGGCGAGTCGGTCAAGCAGTCGTCAGGTCTCAGTCAGCCACACGGTCTCCGTACTCCGCACGCTCGTCTCTGGGAGGGTCCACTCCACGAGCTACAAGTCGATACTCCAATTATCTCAAAGTCCTATGAAGAAGTATCTCAATGGACCGCCTCGTCATAGGGGTCTCAACACAATAGACGACGCGTCAATCGGACGCCCAGTCTGTGAGTTACTAGCCTTTTCGTCCCAGGGGCCCGGTTGGTTTCGTGAGCGAACCAATCTCGGCAGTGTCTCAACTGTACCCTGAACTCTTATAGGGTATACTCATAGGGTCAGTTTCTCAACGTGATCAACAACGCCGCTGACGGTTCGTCAAACGGACGTCATGTCTGAAAGATATCAGCTTTTCCGTTCCAGGAGCCCGGTTGGATTTCGGGTGCGATCCAACCAGGCCACTATCCAACTATATCCAAAACTCGAGAGAAGTATGCCAAATGTTCCATCTCATCATGAGGAAATCAACGAGACAGACGGTGCGTCAATCGGACGCCCGGTCTGTGAGTTATTGGCTTTTTCATTCTAGGGGCACGGTTGGTTTCGTGAGAGAACCAACCCGACTGCACTCCGACTGCATCCAAACCTCGAGTGGAGTAAGCCAAAAGATTTGTCTCACTAACAAGAATCCAACATAGTCGATGGCACGTCAATCGGACGTCCGGAGCTCAAGTTACGAGCGTCTCCGCTCCGAGGGCCCGGTTGGTTTCGTGTACGAACCAAACTGGCCGAACCTAAAGTTCTCCGAAACCTTGAGTGTAATACAATGAAACGACCGTCTCGATCCAAAGATCGTGTTTCCACTGACGGAGCGTCAATCGGAGGTCTACAGCTCATGATATGGGCATTTGACCGAAAGGGGTCCGAAAACGGGGGTCTGGGCCCGGGCCGTCCCGGCCCGGCCTGGGTCGGTCCGGCCCGACTGGCATGCCGTGGCTCGACCAGCGTGGCCGAGCCGATTCGTGGATCGGGGTGCGCGACTCCCCCACCCGCCGCTAATTGAGGTCGGCGGCGGATCCACTGGCCGCCAACCCTCTGGCGGCGCGCCGCCGCCTCCTTCCGCAGACCACCGGAGGCGCTCTGGTGGTCCGTTCCTCCTGCCGACTTCTCCTATGGTCCCCCCGAGACCCCACCTTCACTTCGAGGGGATTCAAATTCCAAAACGGCCTGCTTCGTCGTCTCCCGTCAATCCGCATGTCAAAACGAATAGCGTCCTCTTTGTAGTTTTCCAGTGTGACCCGATGGCGCCGCGCCCCTTCGCCGTAACCCGACTCCGACCATGGTTCTTTTGTTTTCTTCGACTTGGTGTGACAGCGTCGCGTTCTTAAAATTCCTTCCATGACGTGGCGCGACGGTGTCACGTAATACTTGCCGTTTGATTCCCATGTGATGCGACAGCACCTCTCCATTCCGTTCCATCCACAAAGAATCAAACATGAACATAGGAGGGGGGTTCGGCCGTGTTTGTGCGGTCCAGCCCCCCTCTCGTTAAACGATATCATCTAGTCAAAAATCCATGATAATCGATAAACTAGATTCATGAATGGAAATTAATTAAATAAAATAATCCCCAACCTCGGTTCAAGAATGGTGTTCATCAACGAGCCGCAGAAGACGAGTGTCGCGGAGGTCGGGCGTCGCGGGAAAAGAACGTCGACGTCGCGAAGCGAGGATTCGAAGTCGTTGACGGCGATTTCGTCGCGGAAAACCGTCGCGGAAGAGACGACGCGGAAGAAGAACATCGCATCACGGATACGGCATCGCGGAAGAACCATGTTCTTCGGTGGAGGATTTCTTCATTGAAGAACGGTGTTCTTCGCGTTCTTCGTCGAGGTTGAAGAAGAAGAAGACTGCTTCCCCAATCCTCTCTAGGTTTCCAAACTCTAACAATAATAAAATAAGACTAAGTATTATTTTATTAACACAACCTAACCATTTGAATTTCAAGAGTTTGAAAATTCAAAACCCACATTTAACTCACTTAAGTTATTAACATAAGATGTTATAAAATTAATGCGGTGATAAGTTAAAAAAACTTAAATGGGGGGTTTAGAGGGGTTAGGAAAGTGAGGGGTTAAGAGGGGTTAGGGAGTTTAAGGAATTTGAAAAGGTGGGGGGTTCGTGTGGCCCACACCCCTTTCAAATATCCAAACATGGGAAGTTGGGTGGATGTGGGCCCACCACCAACTTCCCATGGGAGAAGTTAACCACATGACATGAAATAAAATTGATTCAACAATTTTATTTACTTTTTTAATTAAACCCCAAAAATTAACTTCTTCACCCGCACAAACGCAACTACGGTAAAGGTTCCCTTAATCGATTACTATCGTTTCGAGTTCATCGGTGCCATCGGATTTCAATTCCGAGCACCGGTTCAAAAGATAGGAAAACCCGCTCATTCGTTCACTGAACGTACCCGAGCCAAACATCGGAAATTGATTCTGGGCACTCCAGGCCTCGGAATCAAGTGCCGTTAGAAACTACGTTCTTGTAAAATTCCAAAGAAAGTTATGAAAAAAATTTCCTAGAAATTTCTGGGTCTTTACATTACTCCCACCTCAGGGATTTACGTCCCCGTAAAGCTTCAACACAAACTAGGGTCACAAAAGCAGTACAGAGCACGCAGTTGAGCCTTCCGCTCCCATGTGCTTACCTGGAGGTTCTGTACTGCCAAATAAAACTCACCCAAGGAATAGATCATCCTCGTAGGATCCACTCCTGTCGATCCTCGATCTCCACTGGAACCTCATTGAAAAACACCTCATCGCCATCGTCCAGCTCCTCATGGTCGATGATATGCGAAGGGTCGAGCACGTATCTCTTCAGTTGAGATATGTGGATGTTGTCGTGCACCTGGTGCAACTAAGGTGGATAGGTCAAGCGGTAAACCACCTCGCCTACCCAGCTGTGGTCCTAGAAGGTCCGTTGAACCTCAGAGTTTACTTGCCACCATGGTCATAACTCTGTAAACTTCGTCGAGGTGAGACCCGTATAAGGACGTGATCGTCATCCTCGCACTCTAGAGGTCTCCAATTCCTGTTAGAACTGGAACTCGAAACGACTGCCTCCACGAGGGTAATGTTGGCCAACTCAAGAGTGATCGGTCGCACCCTTCTGTGAAAGAGTTTAACTTGTGCTGCCCAGGGTTTCCGTTTCGCCGACCAAGGAAAACACATCCTGACATTTGTCTAAAACTGTCAATTTGAGTTTGAACAGTTATTTCCCATTCCATACTCAAACTAATGTCATAAGGCCTCTACGCTGCCACCAAGAGCTTCCAACCGGAACTCTCGCCTCGAGGGTCTGACCACACCGTCAGCATAAGTGTGATTATTGAGTCTCCTCCCTAGGTATCTCCAGATGTGAGGGTCAAGTCCACGGCTTACCGGAAACTCTAGGTCTAGAACAGGATTTGTGAAAGCAAGGAATGATTCATATCGACGTCCGTTACTACAGCAGCTAGTAGTGGACACAGACTGTCCCTTGAATCATTTCTATATCCATTGGGTCACACTCCTTGACTGCATGCATCTGCACTCTTCCTCTGCCCGCCAGCTCCCTGAGCCTGGTGAGAATAACTAAGGGGGGTGGTTGTACCATGATAAGATGTACACCACCTCATACTTCTCTCATAGCTCTGCCTCCACGTCTGCTGCTTCGTAGACTCATCTCTCCTTTAAGCTTCCTATTCTTTAACATTTAACACGCTCGATTCTCTAAGACTGGAGCCGGTTTTCTGTTTCTTACTACACTATGCAGTCTTCATCGGCTCCTGGATGATCTGCACCTACTTTGCCTATGATCTGAAAGAGCTGCTAAAATTTCTCTTTTCCCGAAAAGAGAAACTCAGTCTCATCCCCTGGATAAACCACGCCCATTTCCTAATATAGTCAATCCTGACATGAATGACGCATTCATGCCATGGATGACGTCGTAAGGCCTCGAAGTAACTACTAATAGATCCAACTGTCACACTCGCCTCCAAGGGTCGAGTCCCACTGTCGGCATCAGTGTGAGGTCACTGGGACTCCTCTGGTATAAATCTCGAAAGTGAGGGTCGTGTCAATAGATTTAACCGAGACCACTCAGTATCAACCAAACAAAAGGACTACAAAGCAACAAAAGATAAGTGTCTTTTTATTATTGCAGCTCATAGTACAAAAAGACGAATACAACAGAAACATGGAACTAGAAGTACAAGGGACGTATCCACTAGTTCCGCTCCTATCCACCTGCTCCCAGAGCTCTACTGACTTGTCCACTGCTCGGCTGTTGCTCAAGCACTCGTCGCTGCTTCTAGCTCGGTGGCTCCTCCAAGGCCTGTGGATCAACTGTACGAGGAGTTGGACAGTCACATGCCAGGTGACCCTTCCAGCCGTAGGAGTAACATTGTCCGTTTCTGGCACGCCTGGCTCTAACCCCACCTCGGGTGCCCCGCACCACCGGTCCTAAAACCAAAGATCGTCCGACTGCTATTCTAGTCATCCTGGACCTCTGCATCATCTGCCCACTGCCCACAGATGACTCGACTACTGATTGAAAAACACACGGCAAAGGAAGAAGCTCAT
The DNA here is from genome assembly GCA_963277665.1 of Viscum album. Taxonomy (NCBI): domain Eukaryota; kingdom Viridiplantae; phylum Streptophyta; class Magnoliopsida; order Santalales; family Viscaceae; genus Viscum; species Viscum album. The sequence goes on along the minus strand of OY728137.1, from coordinate 2,079,047,602 downwards.
GTACACGCTCGGGGTGTAGAGCTATGGGCACAAACTCCACCCTGAAGAAGGTCTCAAAGTCTTCCCATGCGAAGGTCATCCCGTCACAAAACTGAAACAAGTGGCTCCACCACCTGCCTGCTGCAGCCTGAAGGAGGCTGGAAGAAAAGATCACCATGAAGCTTGTTGGCGTCCCCACTAGCCTGAAGACTCTCACCATAGCCTCCATCCAATCCATAGTCGCCTGCTGGTCCGTCCCTCCCTGGAACCTGGGTGGCCTCTGGCGCTAGAACTCGTGCAGTGCGCTCAAGCGACGTGCACCCTCTGCTGCTAGGGCCGGTGGCATCGGTGGCCCAACGGGTAGTAGTACTGCTGGTGCCTCCGCTGGTGCCTCAACTGGAAAAGGGCCATGTACTGAGGCCACGTCGCTCAGCGGGTTGTCAGTACGAACCACTCTCGGGGCTCTAGCTGGTCGTCCGAGAAAAGGCATCCTGAAAGAAACAACGTAACACGATCAAATGATTATACCTGGTGAGCTGACCCAGTTTGAGCTGTTTTAAAGGAAAACCTTTGAAAACACACATGCAATCAGGGTTTTCGTGCACAAAGTCGGAAATCAGTTGTCAGGGTACTGGTGTATGGATACGTCGGACGCCCGCACCAAAACTGGACTCCCTGAACTGAAGACCACACTCGGTTCACTTAACACTATTGATTCACAGAAAGAAAATATCAGAGTTATAAGTTTTGCGGTAGAAACGAATCCTCTGGTACCAATTTGTCACGACCCATCCTCAGGGCACGTGCCTTGACTACCCCAAGCCTGCCTTCCATAGGCCAGGGGCTGGAGACTAGCAACAAAGGCATAAATCCCGTTAACTGGGAAGGCATTTCCTTTATAAAATTAAACAAAACACCAAAGAGTACAAGCGAAAACAAAACACTAAGTACAAAAGAAAGTTCTGAAAAGTAAATGGGCCAGAATAAAATCCCAACTAAAAGTGCAGCTACAACGAAACAAAAATACAACAGAAAATGGCAAACAACTGAAAGAAGGAAGCATCTCTTGGGTCGTCCTCCTCGGATCCTACCTGAAGGGTAGGTACAGATAGCGCAGCTCCTGGATCGTCCGTCACGGATCCTACCTGAAGGGTAGGTATAGATAGCCTCCTCAACGCTCTCGCCCGTCAACCTCATCCGTGTGTCGTCTGGCCATGAAGTCCCCCTCCAGATACTATCTCATCTTGTAGTCCACCTCTGGGTACTGACTCGTCATGTAGTCCACCTCCGGGTACCGTCCAGTCCTCGAACACTCGGCCTCTGTCAGCACTGCCCGTCGTCTGCAACCAACACAATGAGGTGTGGGCTTAGCCCGTGCAGGGGTGAGTATAACGATACGTAGTAGGTACCCCAAGACCCTCAAGGTCTCACTAAAACCAACAAGGATAACCACAAAGAATATCTCAACAGATAACCTCTACATAGCTATATGCCCATAAATATACCTAAGTTATCAAGTAACCAATCTCAATCATGAGGTAACACAAAGATTATGAAATCAACGGATAACCACTACCCAGGTATATGTCCATACATATACCTAAGTTATCAAGTGACCCATCTCAATCATGAGGTAAACACAAAGGTCAAAAGTCTCAGCTCAAACCAGGATTTTCATTATCAAAACCGTAACTGCTGAAGAGCTCCGTCTCTGGAGTGTACAGTGGTCCTATCACGACTCCGAGGTACTGCTCACTAACATAAGACTGCTGAGGTACTTCTCCTGTCGAGTACCGTGGGCCAGCCACCCAAACACAGAAGTGGTTCCCGCCGGGGTATGCCACCCAAACACAGTAGTTCACACCCCCAAGTAGCCTGCTGATGTACTCTCCGGAAAAGTACCACAGGTCTGCACTATCACACAGGTAGTGCTCCGTCCTCCATGGGTCTGCACCTCACAAAGTATTGCTCCATCCACTGGGCTGGTCGACTCACTCCAAGTCGAGTCGGTCAAGCAGTCGTCAGGTCTCAGTCGGCTACACAGTCTCCGTACTCCGCACGCTCGTCTCTGGGAGGGTCCGCTCCACGAGCTACAAATCGATACTCCAAGTATCTCAAGGTCCCACGAATAAGTATCTCAAAGGACTGCCTCGTCATAGGGGTCTCAACACAACAGAGGGCGCATCAATCGGACGCCCGGTCTGTGAGTTACTAGCCTTTTTCGTCCCAGGGGCCCGATTGGTTTCGTGAGCGAACCAATCCTGGCCGTGTCTCAACTGTACCCCGAACTCTCATAGGGTATACTCATAGGGGTTGTTTCTCAACGTGATCAACAACGCCGCTGACGGTTCGTCAAACGGACGTCCTGTCTGAAAGATATCAGCTTTTCTGTTCCAGGGACCTGGTTGGATTTCGGGTGTGATCCAACCCAGACACTATCCAACTGTATCCAAAACTCAGGCGAAGTATGCCAAAAGTTCTGTCTCATCAAAAGGAAATCAACGAGATAGACGGTGCGTCAATCGGACGCCCGGTCTGTGAGTTATTGGCTTTTTCGTTCTAGGGGATCAGTTGGTTTCATGAGCAAACCCATCTGACCGCACTCCGACGGCATCCAAACCTCTAGTGGAGTAAGCCTAAATATCCGTCTCACTATAAGGAATCCAACATAGTCGACGTCACGTCAATCGGACGTCCGGAGCTCATGTTACGAGCGTTTCCGCTCCAAGGGCCCGGTTGGTTTCGTGTACGAACCAAACCGGCCGAACCCAATGTTCTCCAAAACCTTGAGTGTAATATAACGAAACGACCGTCTCAATCCAAGGATCTCGTTTCCACTGACGGAGCGTCAATCGGTGGTCTACAGCTCAAGATACGGGCATTTGACCGAATGTGGTCTGAAAATGGGGGTCTGGGCCCTGGCCGACCCGGCCCGGCTCGGTCCGGCTCGGTCCGGCCCGACCAACCGGCCGCGGCTCGGCCAGCCTGGCCGAGCCTATTCGCGGAGCGGGGTGCGCGACTCCCCCGACTGCCACTAATTAAGGCCGGTGGTGGATCCGCAGGCTGTCAACCCTCCGACGGCGCGCCGCCGCCGCCTTCTGCGGACCACCGGACGCGCTCCGGTGGTCCGTTCCTCCTACCGTCTTCGCCTATGGTCCCCCCGGGACCCCACCTTCACTACGAGGGGATTCAAATTCCAAAACGGCATGCTTCGTCGTCGCCCATCAATGTGCATGTCAAAACGAATAGCGTCATCTTTGTAGTTTTCCAGCGCGACCCGATGGCGCCGCGCCCCTTCGCCGCGGCCCGACTCCGACCGTGGTACTTTGTTTTTCTTCGACGCGGAGCGACGACATCGCGTTCTTAAACTTCCTTCCACGATGCGGCATGACGGCGTCACGTAATACTTGTTGTTTGATTCTCGTGTGGTGCGACGACACCTCATCATTCCGTTCCATCCACAAGGAATCAAACATGAACATAGGAGGGGGTTTCGGCCATGTTTGTGCGGTCTGGCCCCCCTCTCGTTAAACGATATCATCTAGTCGAAAATCCCAGATAATCTATAAACTAGATTCATGAACGGAAAATAATTAAATAAAATAACCCCCTACCTCAGTTCAGGAACGGTGTTCGTCAACGAGCCACGGAAGACGAGCATCGCAGAGGTCGGGCGTCGTGGGAAAAGAACGTCGATGTCGCGAAGCGAGGATTCGAAGTCGTTGACAGCGATTTCGTCGCGGAAAACCGTCGCGGAAGAGACTACGCGGAAGAAGAACGTCGCGTCGCGGATACGACATCACGGAAGAACCGTGTTCTTTGGAAGAGATATTCTTCATTGAAGAACGGTGTTCTTCACGTTCTTCGTTGAGGTTGAAGAAGAAGAACACCGCTTCCCCAATCCTCTCAAGGTTGCAAAACTCTAACAATAATAAAATAAGACTAAGTCTTATTTTATTAACACAACCTAACCATTTTAATTTCAAGACTTTGAAAATTCAAAACTCACATTTAACTCATTTAAGTTATTAACATAAGATGTTATAAAATTAATGCGGTGATAAGTTAACAAAACTTAAATGGGGGGTTTAGAGGGGTTAGGAAAGTGAGGGGTTAAGAGTGGTTAGGGAGTTTAAAGAATTTGAAAAGGTGGGGGGTTCATGTGGGCCCCACCCCTTTCAAATATCCACACATGGGAATTTGGGTGGATGTGGGTCCACCACCAACTTCCCATGGGAGAAGTTAACCACATGACATGAAATAAAATTGATTCAACAATTTTATTTAGTTTTTTAATTAAACCCCAAAAATTAACTTCTTCACCCGCACAAACGCAACTATGGTAAAGGTTCCCTTAAGCTATTACCGGCATTGTGAGTTCAGTGGTGCCATCAGATTTCAATTCTGAGCACCGGTTCAAAAGATAGGAAAACCCGATCATTCGTTCGCTAAACGTACCCGAGCCAAATTTCGGAAATTGATTCGGGGCACTCCGGGCCTCGGAATCAAGTGCCGTCAGAAACTGCGTTCTTTTAAAATTCGAAAGAAAATTAAGAATAAATTTTCCTTGAAATTTATGGGTCTTTAAAAATTCTCTAATAAATTCACTTTTTTCCTTTTATATAGTTATTAATTATATCCTTGAGTGGTGATTTGAAACAATAATATTTAACAATTTTTTTCTCCTACAATGATATCAAACACCTAAAAAAATAAATTCTATAGGTTCTATTTAGAATTAATTTACTTATTCGTTTTCAAATTTATCAATTCACCATATTCAGTATAAAGTATGAAAATTTTGAGTATGAAATTTTGTTAATTATTTTTTAATGATAGGACCCATAAATTTAACTAGTTCTCATTAGTTTTATTATTATGTAATGAATAATTAATATTTATAATATAAAAATGAATTTATTAAAAAAATTATTCTCAAAATTATACATGTTTTGATCCCATCATACAAGAAATATCATCACATATCAAATATAAAGAATCTTCTTAAATTTATAGTATGAAGATTGGATTTTTAATTATCTATGTCTTCAAACCTCATAATGATTTCGTACACATTTCATCAATTTAACTCTAAATCATTGGATATGAGTTTAGTTACATGTCATGTTAATTTTCATAAATTAATAAAATTGAAATGGAAAAAAAGAAATATGAACTACAAAATAATGGATCATTTTAACCTATATTATCCTTAAATCTATATAACCACCATTATTTTATGGGGATTTACTACAATCCCATCATTAGAGATATAATGCCTATGAAAAAATATAGGTGTCATAATAACATATCATTTTTTGTATGTAAGTACAAGGGATGTCTCTTTACACTACTCAATCACCAAATCCAAATTCTTAGTGAAGTCATTATAAATCATCCCATGAACTAAAAAATATTCTACAGAAACATCTATAATAATTTACTCCATTATATGGAAGTTATGTTTCATACTATATTAATAGTACTGTGACCATAAAACATTCCTAATGACCTACATCAATGGGAGAATTTATAATATGGGTATCCCAATGTCATAATTTTATGGTCAATAGGTTCCATATGAATATTTTTATACCCAAAATAACAATCCTAAAATCAAATAAAATTCTTCCAAGTTGGTTCATTTATTTTTTAATCAATAAATTGGTGTTTAAATTAATCTTTTATTAGGGTAACATTATGAATTCGTTATTTTACAAACATCTCATCCTATAACAATTTTTGTGGAAATTAATTTTTAATCATTTTTATTATAATTATCCATCCACTGTCACCAACATCCAGAATCCAGATATTCCATTCATAATTTTAAATAGGTTAAATGATATTTTTATCCATGATATTAAACACACCATTCTTAATAACATTATTTAATATATTATTCTTCCCTCATTGGGGTTGTCATATTAAGAAATTTTCATCCACTAGTCATACATTTGGATTACACCTAGAGGGTACATTCTAACTTATATTATTATCTGTTGATTTGATATCGATGATTTATTATATTAACACCATATATGTCCATTTAACTTATTCAACTAAGGGGTAGTTTAAACTAATCACTATATGTTCCTCATATTCTTCTTTGAACATAAATTTACGATTTATAAAGAAGTGTATTATGTTTATCTTGTATGTTTCTAACATTTATGGTGTATATTCAATAAACTTATCCCTTTAATGGTTTTCAAAAACCTATAAACCTTCTTCTAATTTAATATCTATATTCTTATCATCATCATCATTCCCAATTTTTTCCTCATCAAAGACATGAAGAATGGTTGTATTTTTACAAAAAAATATCTCACGTTATTGTTATTGATGAGATCACATTTCTCTTGGTCATATAATCCTCCCATTAATTTGGTGATTTAATAATACTCTTACTCATATAAAACATAAAAATACTGAAAATTTTCATTTATAATGATGTGATAGTTCCCAATATCTAGGAATGGATGACTATTACTGATTAAGAGGTAAACTGTTTTCTTTTTCCACCGTAGTCTATATTTCTGTTATATATTTGAGAGTTACTATGGTTACATAGACATAAAGAACAAATATCTAATATTAAATTTATATTTATTTTAATCAATTTTTCCCACATTTTGGTTTCATTATTTATATATAAATGTCATAAAGAAATAAAATATACTACACTTAATAGAAACTCTTAGACTAGAATATTCATTCTCAATCACATAACACATGATCTATTATGTAATATAGAATCACCACTAATCTCATATCATTGGTTGGTGTTTACATTATAAAACAAATTCACATTTATCATATAAATATATTATGATGAATAAATTTTGGTCTATTTTATTGAGGTGTATAACAATATTGAACATATCATGTGAATACATTTTTGAAATATCTTAAATAAATGTAATGTTCATATTTAGTGACTTAATATTATATAGAAAATTATTATATTGCTTCATTACATTCATTTTCTATAAATTATTCTGGATAAGAATATTTTGTTGGTATGGCCTCATGTCTCATTTCATAATAATAATTATTTCAGTAAATTCATCATGAGTCTCTTAGCTTAGTTTTCCATACTTCACTACTATTTTTATCTTAATATATTTTTGTTCTAATTTCTCAAATCCTTTACTATTAACTCTTGATTTATTCTAATAATTATATTTCCATTCTCTTATACTCAAAATGAATTATTCCTCTCTTTATTCTTTCTTCATAACTATATTTAATAGGAACATTTTAAGTAAATAGTTCACCATCGTGTGGGAATTTTTTCTCATATTTTTCTTATTGATTTTAAGTAGCCACATGTGATTCCATATAAAATATTAAATAATTTTAGAGGATGTGTAATCCTAGAAAAATGTTTGATCTATTTTTTGGAAGTTCATTGTGATCGTATCTTCAAAAATGGTTTGAATTGTGGAATCATGGATTTTACTATCTGTGTTGTCACTACAATATGTACATAGGGTTAAATTAATATCTAATGGGAATATGTGATTTATTTTTCTTTTAAAAACACTATAATACATATTTATATGCGTTTTCTTCACCATTATGAATCTCTATAATTTATTATTTGTAACCAACCTCTCTAATTAATAAAATAATATTGCGGCTATATTAATTTGTATTATTAAAATTCTAACTCACCCAATATGGTAAATTTTACCTAAATTTAGTATAAATGAAGGAAAAATAGATCATAACACATAACACATGAATATTATTTTGTTTTCATAAACTTTTATACTCAGTTATAGATACCCAATAGTGTATCCATAATCATTAAAATGGACTCTATTTGAGCCTCTATCTTGGACAACCCGTCCTTATGATGCTGACACACCAGGATGTGACCCATATAACCTTTCTATTTTAAAATGACATATAAAATATAGTCTAGAATGGAATATTTTAATATCAACTACATGTTTGGAGTTATATTATAGACTGTAACAAAACATTTCTAACATAATCAGTAAGGTATGACAATTATTTCGAAATAATTATAATATTTCCATGAAACACTCATATGATTATTATGACTTCAAAACCAATATGGACAAGTATTGAATTTACCATGTTTTTTTCAAAATAATTTTATAGTGAAATTTATTTTTCCATAAATAATTGGGTGATATCATTCCACTCAATGATATTTTAATGAATATTTCAGTTCAAAAAACATTTCATATGCAAGGACACTGATAATTGGATGGTGAATATTATGATAGTATAATAAGTTACTATATTGTTCATGAATGTTTCGTAGGAATACAAATATGTGAATTATGACCATGTATAATTATATTATGTATTCCTCTAAATATCTAAATATTTTTGTTTATTTACTATAAAAATGCCTTCATATCGATGTTGGTGGTATAAAATGGTGGCATAACAACACATGGGGAAACCACGTCGATGTATGGAAGATAACATTCCCTTAATTTCAAACCATATAGAATTAGCATTCCTATATTGATTATGTTTTAAAGATATTCCTTATAATCTATAGCTTTAGTGGTATTTTTCATTCCAAATCATTGGTTGTGTTAAAAAATAATAATCATTTCGATGAAAAATTAAAGGGTCTGACAAAATATGAATTCATTGGTCTCATGTGTGGAGTGTTTATCATGAACTTATAAACTACATATAAAATAAAAAACACCTTTAAAAGTTAAAATTTAAAAAATTAACACATATAATAAGAATAATAAATCGGTTTATTGATAATGGATTCATAATTTTTTTGGGATTTCTTGGTTCCAATAAATTAAATAAAAATATATTTTATCCCTATTTGTCATTATCTCTTTGGGTTTTTTGTAGATAATATTTATAACACCAATATATAATCACTAAAATAATTTTCCTATGGTTCATTAATTAATAGTCCTTTGAAAAAATCTATAGGAACAGATAAGATCACAAAAGCGTTAATATTTCATGATAACTCATTTGGAAAATATTTTGATTGTGCAATGATTGAAAATCATGATTTATTGGTTATTATAGACTATCGATAGAATCAATTTAAATATAAAACAATTATTAATTAATATAATTTGCAGAAAAATGTCATATATAAATTTTATAGGATATTTTATTAGTGAATACAATAATATTTCCATTTCGATCAACATGGTTTATTAATTAAAAAATTTCTTATTATAAAAATTTTATCATGATCGGAGAAAATTAATATTACAAATACAATTTAGTTCTCTCTAATGAATGAAATAATATATGAAAAAAGGAATGTAGTTTAATATAATATTTATAGTTATGGATTATTATCCACACATTATCCCCTATTATACAATTTCACATTAGGATTCATCGCCTATTCTCTATCACTACCATTGTGATTCTAAGGCATAAAAAATGAAAATGTTAATAAAATATTAATCTAACATAGTTGATTTAATCATTTAATTAATAATTTATTTTGAGGATTAATATTTTCAATCGCAATGTATCATCCAAATTTGGAAAACTCGTGAATTAATGAATGATCATCAATCAAAAAAAGTTGGTATCTCAATGGAAAAAAGTCACAAACTCAAAGGAGGGGAATGAAAATCCAGATGAATTAAAATATACATAAATTTCAATACAATAGAAACATAATAATCAATCCAAAAGAATGAAAAAGAAATTAATTTCTTAATATAATGTTTGTGTTTCGCAATGTTTAATTCCCTAACATGTAATCCTCTTAAGATTCCTCATTCCCGTCAGTCAAAAGACATTAAGACCGCCTCCCCATACATTAAATGAAACTGAAAATGAGTGAGTGGCTGGGGTTTATCCATGAGAAGAATACTAAGTCTTGATTATAGTGTAATACCTATATTAATAGTGATAGTTATTAGCTAAAATTGAAATAAAAAACAAAAGTGTAATAATAAATTAAAATGTAAAATAAAGAGGAGGAAGAAAAATCAAAAGAAATTTAAAAATGATGATTATATCATGATACTATAAAAAATGGATTTACACATGATAGATGTTTACATCCATAAAAAACATGGAAAAAATCAAATGAACACAATCTACCTCCACTATAATCATGATCATGGCATCGGTACTCTACTCTAGTACTCTATCCTCGTAATGGAAATCAAGAATCATATGTTGTATTGTTCACTTTATTTACCCCAGTAATCAAGAAGTCTATTTTCATACTATATGTGGCCTAATATGGTTGTGAGATATACATAGTAGGCCACCCCCAATTTTTCAATAACTATCTTGTTTTTTAATTTTAAATGATCTATCTATAAGTTATTTAATAGTAAATGATATATTGAATTAATAATCCGCATCAATATGGGTTTTCACATGGGACATCCGACCAAAAGTACCTCTTTAGTCCTAATAAATATTTCTTGGAATTACAGTAGACCTCTATATATAAATATATATTATGTGTATGAATATATATATATATATAGGTATACATATATATATTCATTTCAATTCACTAGAATTCATGTGGGGATATGTAATTGGGTCATCACTGAGGTCAAATGTAAACAATGACCCAACCCAATAATGATCTTTTTCATTTCAAGTGCATCATAAATAATAAATAAAAGGCCTTACCCATTTATAAAAAATGGAGACAAACTAAGTTCTTAGTAAATTAGCATATTGAGCTCATCTAAGGGGATCTATAGAAAGATTAATAGTACCAATGTATAAGAGCTTTGTGTATCTATCACCAAAAGATTTCGTTGAAGGTGATGCATAAATGGATACCAAGAATATCAATCAACAAGGTTAAATAGAATATATAACCTATTATATTTATGTTATACCACATAGGGGAACAATTATCACTCGTGTAATTGGACATTAGCATTCACCTATCGAGCCCATCCAAGGTAATCAACAAGGGAACTAGGAATCTCTCAAGGGTATGTAAAACATATAGTCTAAAAGCCTATCCATGGTATTCGATAAAACAATTCTTGTATTGTTCACAATGTATTTATATTCATTTGAAAAAAAAATTATAAATCATGATGAACCCATCCATGTAATCATTATTTTCAGACCCTTGTATCACCCTCTACTTTGTATAATAATAGTGGCTTATTTAGAATGATGTTGAAAAAATTAAAGAAATGAATCATAATCACTAAAAGTAGAAATTCACACAACTCAATAGGTGAATTAATTTAATGAAAAACATGTTTCATATTAAGCTATTTAGAGAGGAACACCATTAGTTGTGTCTCAAATCAAGGTGGATAACCTCCAACATTGTTACCAGGTCACTAGAAGTGTAATAAATGATATATATCTATTTATTTAATTAATTAATGTATTAGTTTATATCATTGGATTTCTACAGTATGCCGTACAAATTAACACCTTATATGGAATCCAAAAAATATACAATAGTAATTGGACCGCTAACTATAGGTTTGTAGATAAATGATTTTCCATTTTTATCCATTAAATTTATTTATATCCGAATAAATAATCAAACCAAAAATCCCAAAAATAGTGAAAATTATCTCACTAAAAAATAGAAAAAAAGTGATAAATTATGTACGGAAGAAATAATAGTTTAGATCATACCATTGTCTATCTGGTGAAATAGTTTTTGAAGGAAACATAGTGTGTAAAATGGAGTTATTTCAATGCCCAAGGAGATCCATTGAGAAGATGCTTCATATGGGGGGTTACTGTTTGTGGAGGAAGAATAATGGAGGGGGAGATAAAATGGAAGTCGGGGGGGAAAGTATTCTCATAAAAATTTTAATGGTATCATGGTTTGGTTATATAGTGGCCAAACCATACTTCTGCCTTGCGTATAGAAAGTCCCCAAGGAAACTCACACACAGGAAAGGTACACTATTTGACTATCCATGTGTAGCCAGTGAAAATATCCTATATCATGAGGCCTAAAAAATCACATGGTCAAGTCACTTAGACATAATGGTTAGAATTAATTATGTGTCCCCCAACAGTGAAATGGAAAACCTTTTTGTGGTTGATTCTCATGGAATGCACTAACTGTGGGCTAACCATGTTATTAATATGAAATTCCATGTTTTGTAGCTCTGAGATATGAAAGATCCCAATATTCTTATGAATCACTCCATATCCCCTGGGGAATATTAGCAGCATTAAAAAAGGTTTTATACAATTGTTAATGTATTGACACATCCTTGAAAATCTAGTATGTTACAAACTCCCCTCCATAGAATAACTCATCCCTAATTTTCCATTCTGGGGGTGGTAGAACATCATCTAAGAAATGTTCTAGCCAATGAGCACATATGTGTACCTCTCTCTCACATGTCTAACCATACACACATATATGTAATTAGAGACCCTTTAATAGATGAACTTTTATATCCCAAACAACCTTCAAACACAAATCAATTATATGAATTTGATGCTCTTAAAATGAAGTATCATCTTATGGACCTATATTCTCTGGATAAAATGAATGAAATCAATTAGAGTAGTAATTTGAAGTTGTGACACATGGAAGATGTCAGGAATGCCTAGGTACCTCTGAGGTAAATATATCTAATTAGATACTTGAATGGCTCTCTCCATGATCTGAAAAGGAATTATGTAATGAGTAAATAGTATTCTCTGCCTATGAATTTGTCTATGAACAAATCTAGGTAAAACCCACTGAAATAACTGTTGTCCCACCTTGAAATATAAAGGCCAGCGATGAAGAACAAAATAAGAATACAACCTTGATTGAGCTAAGGGAATACACTTCTGAATCATTTATACTTTCATTGATGTCTCTTAAATGGTACGTGGCCCCAATAGTACTTCTTTATTAGCCTCTAAAAATAACAGGCATGACTTACATGAAATACCATAAAATTCTAGGTAAGGATCCATCTGAATAGTTTTATAGAAGGTTTTATTTTAGAAACAATAATCCAGAAAAATGTTTTTCTATATTGAACCTCGAAAATCAAGGATTCATGTATGGATCATATATTATAACACCTGTACCATACACTCAGACTGGTAGTTTATCGAAGCATGATATGTTAAACTGAGGATCAATTGTGAACCTAGTCCTTTTCTGAAATCCATTCCAAACAAATGTTGTAAAACGATAATCTATGTCTGATATGATATAAAAGGGATCACCATGAAGGTTCACAATCTCTTGAATATAATGACTCATAATCTTATTGGTTTATAAGGTCTCTCATAAAGGTCGGAAGGGTGGGAAATTGGTCTTATTGTCAACAATCACTCATACCATATTATAACCATGAGGATATCTTGAAAATCCCATTATGATGTCCATGGTGACATTATACCACTTCCTCATAAGAATAAATTGAGGCTATAGACGTCCCACAATCCATTAGATCTCCCCCTTCACCCTCTCATAAGTGGAAAACTGTTTGATAAAACCTGCAATCTAGCTATTTTTACCTAGCCACCAATACTGTTGATGTTTATCTTGGTACATCAGTTCTACCACTGGGTGGACTTCCCAAATAAAGGCATGATATTCCAATATCAAATATTTATGTAGTTATGATTAAATCTAGATATTTTCCATGGATATACTGAATCTCATCCTCATCAATACCGGAATTAAGCAGTGGTTCCTCACCTAAAACACTCTCTCTTAAGGCTACGACCAAGGAATCTGAATGTTGTCTCATAATCATGAATTCTAGAATTGAGGATATCAATTCCAATGCTTCCAAAAAAAGATTCGCGTGATATTTTTGAACCTCTTACTGTATCTTAGAAAATAGGTCCACCAACATCTACTCACTACTGGCCTCTTTGATGGCTTTTGCCTCAGACTTTCTGTTCATGGTTTCTGTTATAGCATTTACCTTTCATGTTATATAAACATGATTAAACTAAAATTAATAAAGTTATTATATCCACCCATGATACATGAGATTCAAATCACTATTTGGGGAAATATATTTGAGAATTTTTTCATGTAAACAACAAAAAATCCACCTAAATGATAATGTCCCAACAATGTAAAGAATGAACCATGGATTCGAATATGTGTTTTTTCATAAGGTAATTCTTCTCATGATGTCACAACTAGAGGGACTAATATGCTAAATCCAAGTCACCCTACGTTATAACTACTCCAAGATAAATTCCTAACTCATCATATAAAATTGTATATATTATTATTCATATATAATGAATAGATGTTAATATTGGTATTAGTCTCCATTTAATATTTGGAAAAAACTCCTCTCATTATTCAGGCCATAATAACATAAAACCTTTTTAGTATATACATCTAGAGGTGATGCTAAGATGGTGAAATCCTAAATAAATTTTTTGTAATATCCATTATTCCCCATGAATCTTCATACGTCAAAGGAATTATTTTTCTTTCTCAAAGAATATATGGCACTCACCTTGACAATGTGAATTGAAAATTATTTGACTGAAATTATATGACTCATGAAGTGAAACTTATCGATACAAAATTGGAATTTGGTGATATTAACATAAATTGAGTTCTCTCTGTTTGTATTTTTCCTAATATCATTTTTATATTAATGTTTTTTTCACTTCTGATAATACCAAAAAGATATAATCCATGAATACCCCCACAAATAAATACTGTTATGGGTGGGAAACCCAGTTCATTGTAGACATGATAACTGCAAGTGTGTTCATAAAGAAGAACTGTATGACCATATACTCATAGTGTCTAAATCAATATTGAAATTCTAGAAATTGTATAAATTATGGTGTCACATTCACCTGATGCTAACCGGACCTCAAATTTATCATAGAAAAAACTATTTCTCTTTAGATCCAGTTGAAGAGTTCATCTATACACGGGTGTTGATATAGATTCTTAACAGTAAGTTTGTTAAACTGGCAGAAATCTAGGCAATTCATAAGGGTCTTGTCTACCTTTTTTGTGAATAGAATAATAAAACCCCTTGGAGAAGTATTCAATCTGATAAATCTCTTAGCTTACAAGTATTTTATGTGCTTATTGTATTACAAGAACATTATAGGGTCCATCCTATTTGGTGGTGTGGAAAATAGTTCCACTCTTAGAACTAGCTCAATGGTGAAATCCACCTATCTCAATTGAGGAAATCCCTAGAATTTATTATGGGAAATATCCCTAAAATGATCCACCATATAAGAGAATTCCAAAAACTAGCGTCCATGATAACTCCAAAATAGACTAGCAATATGGGATGTCACATTGCTCATTTCAATATGCTCGGGACTATCTTAACTCTCCTGAATAGATCATTCACCCTAATGGACATAAGTACTTCCATTATGTTCAATAAGATATAACCTCTGATGATAGAAAACAACATGGGGGTGGTATTACATCAACCATTCCATCCGATAATGATATACGAGTTATTCATCTAGAGGGAATAAATATTATGAAGGAAGAGATATCTTCCAACATCAAGTGGGAAATACCTGAATTGGAATATACTCTATGATTGAGATCTTTAGGGAATATATATTGTTGTATCACCATAAAATTACTCCATTTCTAGGATAAGGCTCAACCCAATTTCCATATATATGAAGAATTTTTATGGAACTATATTAAATTAGGAGGGACCTAAAGTAGAGGCTTCTACAATAGTGCCTAAAACTATATAAGGCCCTTGAAACTCGTACATAGGATTATGATGCACAATTATGTGTCCCTATCCATGAACCTAATATGCCAACTGATTAACATTTTCATGTCTAATCTATTAGAACTACGGCAAAGAAGTTTGGATTCCTCAGCCACATCCACCTCTTTATCTTGATCGGTTAGTAATATATTTACTCCTAGGTTTGTGTGGAGCCACTAATCTTGTACTATAATGTGGTGTTAGCAAAGATCCCTTCTCACTAGGAACTAGAGAGAATTCGTTGAAGAAACAATAATATTACCCAGCCTACTAGAAGTTTAGCACTTAGTCATGTTCCTAATACACTAGGGATACTTATGGTCATCCCCAAAAATCATATGAAACACTACGTAACTGTCAGTGCATATCTTCTGGGTGGTTCTTCCACTATAAGAAGACCATAAGTGAAATTTCCTACCACTAAAGAAACTACATACATCCTCAAAACTGATCCTCCAAGACACACTCACCGAGATTCTATTAGGTTATTCTCAATGATGAGGGTTTGGTTCAAAATATATTAAATGTTGGTCAACCAATAGGCATTCCCCTCTAATCAGATGGAGTATGAAATCACATACTCAAACCACATCATAGTCATAAATGCATCACTAGATAGTTTTTAAAAAAAATGAAGAATATCGATTAAACAAACTAAATACTTCATCATGTATATAACACCCAGTTATATGGTTATACACTCTCTAGCAAGGTATTAACTAAATTAATGTGTGAAAAAGTTAATCATAAAAGGTTTTCTATAATTCCTCATAGATAATTCCCTAATCAAAATCACCCTAAGAGATTACCTACCACCAAATCATTGTAGAGTCATGAAGAATATAGGGTTTGAAATAGACCCTCTTCTCTATAGGAATCTCCAAATACATGAAGATCGATTATATGGACTCTAGACATGACTCAACAAAAAAATGTATCCCAAAGACCAATATGAAAGAAGGATTCTGCTATAACAATATCTGATCCAACTCTACAAGTCATGCTATGGAGATCCTTGTATTTACTATATGAAGATAAATAATATTTTTTGAAATTGAGCATCAAAAAGCAATGGAGAGAGAATATGAGGTGCCTCTTGTGTATCATTAGGATGTATTATTGGTTCCTCAATTACCACCACCTCAAGATATGGTAATCTTTACCATCCTGTTCAACAAATTGTCGACATCAATTTGGCATATCTCTACAAATTCCAATCCCATTCCTCATATAATATTTAACAATAAATATGAAAAAAAATAAAAGGAATAGAACAAAACCATATTAAAAATAATTCACACCTAACAGCCAAATCCAAAAGTTTGGTCTTGTTTATAACAGAAGGATACAGAAGTCACTGGAGACACTTCCTACTACACACTATTATGGTCAGTTCAAGGTCATGTTCTCATATAATGCAACTGGGTTTTGAGGATACGAAGTGTTAATTGCATTGTATAGAGGAACTCACTCATTACATTGAAAATGTAATCCCAACTTAATGGTAACCATTTTATATAAAATACTGATTTTCTTATGTTAATACTCATTTATATGGAAATATATATCATATTATAGTAATATACTCTTGAATTTTAAATTTATAAACATCCATACTTTTTATAAATTGTATTTAATACGTTATGTAACAGTGAAGTGGCCCTTACATCTAGTAACTAGATATAACAGGTCATGTAAATTACAATATTAAATGAATTATCATTCACAATTTATAGAATCCCTTTCTCCAAAATTTACTACTATAATTCAATTAATAAAAATAATATAACTTTTCTATCCAATAAAGTGGTTTTCCATGACTCAAATTTGGTATAATTGGTTAATGAATGTGAAATAGTAAATATATATAAGAAAACACAATCTGGATTGAAAAGAAAACATTAATTAATCCAATAATTATTTCCCTATTAGAAAAGTATTAATATTTTCCTTATATAATAGTCAAATAACTCACAATAATCACTGCTAGTATAGACAATGTACATAGAAAGATATACCTACAAGGAATTTCCTAATTCCTAAAATGATAGTACTCAAGTGCCTATAATGATAAAATATTTGATACATTTGAGAAGAATGAGGTTAGTTAAATCATATTCTATAGTTATAATATCCCCAATAATAACTTTACAAAAAATGTGAGTCAGCCAATGGTGAAATCCAATCAATATTAATAGGAAAAAAGTAGAAACACAATATCCCGTACCAAGTAATTTGGGTTTCCCATGTACATAGGTTAGTTACTCACAAGAATAATCGCATTACCAAATTATGTTACACTACATGTATCATTTCTAATACCTATGAAAATGAAAAAATAATCCTTTGATACCACATTATAACATCTTGGCCTATAAGAGAATAAGTGGTTCCCTAATCCAGTTGTCCACATGACATTAAGAGTGACACCTCTTATGGTATATGCTAACAACTATAAGTAATTTCCTAGGGTGTGTCTGTGGGGATAATATTCCCTCTTTTATATAGTGTAATACAGTGTTGAACAGTGATGAAAATATCTAAGACAAAAATAATGTATGCATTAGTAGAAAAATAAATCTACCATATAAATAAAAATTCATAAGTTAAATCAATATTAGATACAAAAATGATGAACATGTAATGATTCTATAAAAATGATATGTATACATGATAGAAGGGTATTGAAATATAAAAAATTATAATGAAAAGAAGAAACGTCAAACTAATCCTCCACTAGAAGCATGACCATGTTATTGATCCTATATTCTTGTAAACAATCCTACTATAGAAAATAAAACATTAAAAGATAGAATCTTCACTTTATCAATAACTAAAATCATGAAATTGTTTCATGTACGATTGGTTGCTTGAATGGTGTGTGGGGTATACTTTGTAGGCCACCACCAATGGTGTCTCCAACTACCCATTACATGTAAATAAAATGATTTTTTATCATTTAAATTCATGGGGAGAGAAAATAATAAATAAATAAACCATGTTGGTCCATTTTTCACATGGGATACCTAACCAAAACAGTATGCTTCGGCCTATGAAGGATGTCACTAAACCATGGTCAAAATAAATAGATATAATAATATATATATATATTTATATTGTTTTTTACAAATATATAATCATTGTAAAGTTTTGTAATGCTTGTGGGAATACATAATTTCACGGTCATAGTGGTCAAATTTAAACATGGGAAGAACCCCCACATCCTTTTTGGCATTGAATATGCATCCTTATTAATAAATATAATTTTATCTTATGTTATAATTAAATATGGTAACAGGGGTGCTTAGTAAGTTGAAATCTTGATCCCGTCCATGGAAATCTATAAGGATGTTCCCATGAATCGCTCCATGAGAACTATGTGTATCGATCACCATAAGAGTATGTTCAGGGATATCTATATATATAACCCATATATTACTCTCAGCATGGTAAAATGGAATAATCCTCTAATCAGATCCATCATATACCACATATGGGATCATGTATCACTCATGGAATAGTATATTAGAATTATCATGTAGAGTCCATCCAATGAAAACCACAAGGGAAACAGGTATCAGTCAAGGGTAACTACATCATTGACCTAGTGACATTGACCATGGTATTCTATAAATTAATCTATATACCTCTTCTAGAGTGTTGATATTCACTTTAAAATTCTAATTATAATTATATATTAGCCCATCCAATGTATCCTTAATTCAGTACCCTTTTATCTCCCCATGGATTTTTATAACAATAAGGTCTTCGCTAGCATGAATTCTATACAATTGAATAAACATATTATAATCACAACAATGTATAATCCACATAACTAAATTCGTTTTTTAATTTAACTCAAAACATGAGGAATATTAATATTTTAATGGAGGCACACCTTTAGCAGTGGATCACGTTGAGGTGGTCATCCTCCGACATTGTTCACATGTTAATAAAAGTATACTAAGCATGGAACATCAATTTATTTAATTAATTATATATTTATGAAGAATTTTTGATATGGTATTTAATTTTCCACAATTATGCAACTTAGAAATCCACAAAAATATTGAAAAGAATAACTATACCACCTACCATAAGTTGGTAGATGACCCCTCATCTATTTTTTCCAATAAATTGACACAGAACAGAATAAATAAAAAAAATCACTTAACATAGGTCATATTTACACACACGAAATTTTTATATATATAAATGAGGGATAAAATATAAAATTAAGGAAAACTATTTGAGATATTTTCATTATCTATCCAATCCAACATTCAATGAATGAAATGGAACCTGGATGTGAGTGTTTCTTCAAATAATAATGAGATTCGTGGAATATTTTCTTTAATGGGGAGTGGATATTATCCATAGCGAAGCAAAATGCTGGTGAAAGTTACAATAAGAGGGGGAATAGTTTTTTCACGGATAATTAAATGGAATCATGGTTTTCACCACTCTTCGCTAGACCATGAACCTACGGTGTTCCCAATACTTCCCCAAGACACCCCTCGCACAAGCTAGGAACACGGTTTGTCTAACCATGTATATCTAGTGAAAATAACATCATCTAGAAGTCCTGCATTAGTTTCATGGCCACTCCTCCTAGGCTTTATGGTTAGGTTGAACCGTGTGACCCCCTTTATTGAGCTGCATCACCACGCAGTGTTGATGCACAGATCTAGTAGTAACTGTGCGCAAACAGGTTAACTCAATATGTCATTACAGATTTTGGAGCCTGTTTGTTTGGATGATCCCTAAACTATACCAAAATACTTTTTATCCCCTTCGCAATATTAATAGAAAAAACGATGATTTAAATATTAATTAAATAATAAATAACTATTTTTAAAAATGGGGAATTTCATAATGGATTTACTCTATGTTAAATTCATTTTCCTCTATAAAACCTTCTCTCTTATGGTATTTCAAAATATAGATTCCCTTCAATGTCTAATTATTGTAAATTAAATGAATTATCATCACCGTCACCAATCCAAGGTCATTTTTATACATATAAATGAAATCAATGATTTTCTATTAATCATTTTCCAACATGAAGGTGTAATGGTGTTTCCATGGTATAATGGGAAGATATATTTATTGAATTGTAAATCTCTTCAAGAACATGAATCATTTTTTCATGTTTATAAGACATGTAGTTTTTTAATGACTATAAAGTAGTTTAGTACCTATAGAATAGATACTGCATGTGGTTTATTTCTATTAAAATCCTTGGATTCTAAATTTCACAAAAATATATATTAATGAATATAATATTATATATAAAGGCCACATTAAATTATTATTATGGCTCTTAAATTGAATTTTCCACTATACTATGGTAGATTAGGGGAGACATTTACTATGATTCCTAATTCCCACCTATCATGGGGAATAGAAAAAAAAATTAATTACCTAGGTGTAATTTAATTTGTTAAACACAGGTAGTCTTCTAATGAGATGTCAACAAAAAATAGTTTTCACTTTTCACTGATATTTAGAAAATTGATTTTTGATTTCTTCAATAAATTAATGTCAAAAATATTGTCAGAATATTTATTTGAAAATTATATGTTGGATGAAATGATTGGATTAATTTTTCCAAATCAAACTTCTATGTTATTTTCATTTCCATTTTTTCTAGTTCTACTTCCATAGGTTGGTAAGAGAGATATTTCCCAAATTATTGAACTCTCCCCCTTGGATCAATGATAATGGTAAGTGAATTCCAAATAAAAAATCAGTGGTTTAACCCTCCTTCATGTTTTTTTCCATTCAAACAGATCCTTTTGTTAAAATAAGTTAATTCCCAATTATGAATTGTTAGTCGCTAATTAACCATAGTCCCCATCACAATTCCTCCCACATGTTGAAGATCGTAGAACACTCACATCCCAAACCTAATATATTTTATTGAAAAAATATAGATATTTTTTGCAGGGACATATAGGTCATCAACCACTAAAACTATAATAAAAATAATATAAACCAGTCTTATATGAAATCAAATATAAAAAATTAATTATCAATAAAAACCAGTAGGATAATGTAACATAAAATCCTTTCTTCTTTTAAAAAAGATACTGAGACATAAAAGTTGGTAAAGACTCTCCCTCCCCAATCACTCATAGTTACTATCCCTCCATGGTTGGAGATTCCAAGTTGATTAGGGAGAGGGGACACCCTATAAAATAAATAAAATTAATGAAATGAAAATATTGGAAATAAATCTATTTTCATCCATTATCAAGAGTTTCTTTTTCCAATTATTCCATTTTAATCCTCCCCTTTCCTCATATTTATATTCATTGAAGAGCATCTAAGCTATAATACATGGTAAATAATAATCCATGCACCATCCCATAATTAGAATCATTATTTCTCATGGAATATTTAAATTTTTATTCTTCTAAATATTTTCACATCGTGTACTTGTTACTGGACGTGTAATGTGTGGGATGAATTTTTTATTTCCAAAATATTTTATGTGATGAATAGTGGATTCATGATGTGTAATTTTAGGGCCTAAAATTTCATGGCCATTTTCACCAATTGTCGCACATATTGTTATACATGATGAATTATATTTACATGACATGTAATGTTATTTTTCGAGCATTTTCTCCCACATAAAATAATGTTCTTTGTTTCTCAGTTTCATATTTTGTCCATGACTTTACTATAACTTCAATATAACATAAACGTTCTGTTGTCACACCAAACTTCATCACGGTGAAACAAATTTTTTTTGTATTAATTTATTCATTTGTTTTCATTTTTCGCTAAACTCTATATCCTTCCACAATACATTAAAATAATCGAAATTTGATAATTTTATTAAATTATGTTATCAAAAATTACCTTTTATGTCCAAAAATATCATATAATGGTTCTTTTACTTCCCCTAATAAATTTTAAATAAATAAATATCATTTATCACAATTATCTCCAAAAATCAACTACTGTAATTTTTTTCTATCCTTATACATTTATAAATTCAATGTTGTTCAATGAATACTACACATGACTAATGAATAAATTAATAAACAATAATATTCTCAATGAAACTAAAATTTTTACAAAGTATGAGATGATAACATATTCATGATCATTCTTCAGGATAAATATATGTATTCAAAGATCATATTTAGGATATTCAAAATATTATCTACTCAACCTGAATTAATGGTATGCAATAGAGAAATTATCTTTTATGACCAATCACTCTGATTGTTGGAATTTTTCAAAATATTAATCTCTAATAACAAATTTACATTTACCAATGTAAATTTACTAAATATTATTTCCAAAACATCTTATGTTTTTACATCCGAGTTCTTATTATAGTTCACCATATTCACTAGTCTACCTGATATAATTCCACAATAGAATACAATAAAAGGCTTCCATATCTTGAACCATGGGTCATTTTCTAACTCTTCTCTAAAAATTCAATATATAATTTTTCCAATCATTTGTTCAAGTGATATTTCATGATTTGATCCATTTTCATTTAAAAACACTGAAATCCTAATATTTACTGAAGACATATGGTTTCCCATAAATTATTGAATAAAACCTTTTATATGATCAATTAATGGATATAACATTATGTTAAAATGGTATAAATAATTATGAATAGTTAATATTGAAATTGGTGTATTTTTTTAAAATTTTTATCTATGTGTTGAATTTAGTAAGTCACAATAATAATTTTATGATACTATAAGATTTAATAGGTCATATTATATTTAGAAATTATAATGATAATGTAATAACATATGATTAATAGATATTTCATTCTTTACATAATTTTTGATAGGATTAGATATAATTTAATATGATATTATTATTTAAGAAATATAATATTATATAATATATATTATATTTAAAATATCATTGATGTCAATTAGCTAACTTTAACAAATATATGAATTCCATATAATAAATTGTTTTTTGTTTTGATGTAATGAAAAATATCATATTACTTATAATTAAACAAAAATAATTCTAGTTGATCTATTATTTTTTAATAATATATATGTTTATAATGTTTATCAAATAGTAGTCTCACATGAAAGAGTTTTTTGGTATTTTAAAACATTTGTTTTATTGACCAGTAAAATGTGGATTCTATTCTAAAAAATAATTCATTATATAATTGAAGAAGTTTGGTATTTATTAGCTCATAATAATTTCCAATTTTATATTTTTTGATTTGTTAATGGTTGTAGAATATCAAGATGAATGGATAGGACGTATTCTATGTCGTTATGTATTCAATTTTTTAGCCAATATGAAATAAAGGCTTTGAATATGGTAGTTTGATATTATGTTCTACAACTATATTTTCGAAATTATATATTAAGGTAAATATATTACTTATTCTAATTCAAATTCATGTCCAAATTTGCAAAATATTTTTTTGATTTTTTGATATAGAATATTTTGATAAATTTTTTACTTAAATAGAATTTTTAGTTAAAATCATTTGTTTCATTTGATGATTTATTCTAATATAGGATTTCATTAAAGTAGTTATACATAAGGTGTATCAATAGGACTATATTCTATGAAAAACATCATGTTTTAATGAATTATTTTTTAAAAACAAGTCTATTTTCTAATATATTGTTTTTGAAAGATATAATAATTTTGGATTCATTAAATAGAATTAATAAAAATTTTAAATTAATAAAATGTTTTAAAAGTGTTCATTGTGATTTAAATAATATTACCTAAAATAGATGTCAGTTTTTTGATTCAAAACTCTTATTAGGATTTATGATTATTTTGGATAAAAATGTTTAAGGTAAATGGAATTTTTGATGGGTGGTTTTTTATTATATATTGATTTTTTAAACAAGATAGTTGGAAATAATTGTTTATTAATTTTGATATAATTTATTTTTTGGAACATAGAATTTTAATCCTAGTGACTGAATCCTAATTTACTATTTCATGATACTTTTGTACAAATAAATTAGTTAGAGTTGAAAAAATATTTAATGATTGTTTTATGATCATGCGTTTTCCAATGAAGGGGTTACTATAAATTAATTTTAAATTTTTTTAATTTTATATATTTATTTTATTTGAATATGTTTTAAAACTGGTAATTTAGGATTAAAAAATGTGTAATACGAATATAATAAAATATTTGGATTTTATTTGATGGTTTCTTAATGAAAATTGTGACTATAACATGTAGTGATAACGAATTTCTTAAAAATATTAGATATTTTATATATTTAATATGGGAAAATATATAAAATTATTGTATCTCTTTAAAATATTTTTCAATAATATAATATATGACTTTATTTATTATAATTCTGAATATGAAATGTTTCCTTGATGATTTGGTATAAAATTATTAAATATAGTCATCAAATGGGTTCGTTTGAAAGCAACATGGATATTTATGGAATCCTTTGTTGTATAAAATTATCATTTTTAAATGAGGCTTATAACTATATTATTATTAAGAATTATGTTGAGATACCAAATGTTCCTTGTTTTATAAAACTCAATGTATGAATAAATGATCATGATTAGTGTTCATGCGATCTATCATTATCTTAAAAATCATTTTAACATGCATATTTGATATTAATAATGTATGGAAATTTACTAAGATTTTTATATTCTATAAGAATATTTGTAATTTTAATCATACGTGTTACTATTGAACGGAACCTATATTAATTTTTATTAGATTATAATTATTACAATAAAATTGAAACCTTCTAATGGGACTATAATAATGAAATATTTATATATACTATATCATTAGGTTCTGGGTAACCACTAAATATAATGTGTATTAAAATATTGATCCATTATGAAGAAATAAAATTTTTAATTAAGGGAGTTCTGTCGAAAATTGATAACTAAGAAATGTTTAATGTAACAAAAACTATGACCCATATTCATTGGGAAGAGATCATTAGGTTGGGGAATATTTTATGAAAATTGATGTCAATTTTTCTTAAATTAAATTACCATGAATATTTATATGAAAAATAAAATGTTTTATAAAAATATTACTGTGTTTTCATTCTTTCATTGTAGTATAAAATGACCCCCACTACAATTAAATTTGATAGTAAAAGTATTAAATATGACTCCATGCTATAAATTGCATTTCAAAACATCCAAGGTTTTTTTTCAAAATTATAATTAATATTTTATTACTATTTTATGTTGTATAATATAATAATTTTTTTAAATAATCATAATAAATAAATCACTTTATATATAAAATATATAATTCTCCTTTCATTACATGTTATTGTACAATTTTTTTTTATAAATAATTAATTTTAAAAAATTATTTTTTATTGATGAAAAACCATAATCGATTTTTTTTGTAAATATTGTTTACATGAAATTGAATTTTTAGAATCATAATAAAAATATTAAAATTATATTATGATTATTAATATTAAAAGGCGTTTTATTATAAAGAACAAACCCCCATCTCATTTTCAAATTTCATTTCATATCACGCTTACATGAGGGGGGAGGGGATATCTATCAACCTTCTCAACCTTATTCTCCACATACAACCATGGTAATTAAATTCTTGATTTTTAAAATTTTTTAATTTATTATTTATGATACATCTCTCAATACATTTTTTTCTCTTTCTCATATCATTTCAAAATTTAGTAATATGGTATATTTTCTGTTTCACTATTTCAATCAAATGAACCTAAAACCCTTAGGTATTTTAAACGAATATTAAAAAAATCATATTAACATGTCATTAAAAACATATATGTTTCTTAAAATTCATGTAACACCAAACGAGTAAGATTCATCATATCTCGATTCACAATAGATCGCATATTTCTAAAATTTATGGGTTTCTTATTAAATATAGTGGGTTACTCATGCATCCAAATTTTTTATAATGTTGATGATACAAATATAAAATAATTAATTGTATTTAATGGTATTTAATTTTTATCAACCAATAAATCCTCAAATTTTTTGTTGGATTTATTTTCATCACATGTAGTGATGGATCAATTGTCAAAAAAATGGTTTAGTAGTCCAAGAGTAACACTAGAAGTATTTCTAGATGAGAAGATGATTTATCTCTAGATGATATTATTATTATATTTACCAGATAATTTTAAAGATGTATATATATGGATGATCTAATAGAATGTGTTTTGGAATTCTAGATATGGGGATCTTCTATGAGTCAATGTTTTCAAAATAAAGAATGTAATAACCTGTGATTTTGAATAATCGAAATTTATAATATCATTAATAAATACAATCATATATTACAAATGACACATAAAATACTTATGTAAAATGAGTAGAAAATATAATATTATTATATGAATAATAAAACCTATAGAACGTAAAAGGATATTAATCAATTTAAAAATAGTCAGTTTAGATAGTAAATAATTATTATTAAAAATGATTGATTTTTTCAAATTATTGTGTTTAATTATCTTGAAAATTTTACCATAATAAAATAATCTCCAAAAATAATGAACATTAATTTAATATTATATCTTATTTCAATATATGAGATAATATGTTAGTAATGTTTAAATTAGACATTAGTTTGAAAAAATATTAAAACAATATAACCTACAAAAAAGAAATTCTAATGTAAAACTTTTTATCAATATAAAATGAATGTTTATATAAAATAGAAATTTAAATATATTGGAAATTTAATTATTTTTAAAGGATATTAATTATATAATTAATTATTTCAAAAATTGATTGTCATAATATTTTAATATTTTTCTATATTAATATATTTTTAATAAATAGTAAATGATAATTTTTCTCTCAAAATTAATGATTTAATGAATTTATCAATTTATTATAACGTCCAAGAATATTATAGAAATTTTTAGTTCGTTAAATAGTAATTTATTTAGTAAAAATGTATATCTTAAATTTCATTTTTTTACTTATAAATATATCATCCATCATATCCTAAGATGTGTAACAATTCATTCAAAATTACATTATCCCATTTATTTTTTATTTTTATTGTAATATATAGTTTTTTATTGATTTGGAAGCCAATAAACACATACATTATCAATAATAGGAAACTTTTCTCCTAAAATTAAATGAAATTGTTAAATCTATATTACAAATAAATTGTTTGATTTAAAAAAAACTCGTCCAAAAAATACAGTGTTTATATCTAATGTGCCCAAATATTGAAATAATGTTTTCTTAAATTTAGAAGTATGATCTAATAAAATTTTTTTAATATTTATATACATATTATAATATTATATAGTAGATTATATATCATTAATATACATTAAATTTGAGTTCCAAAATTAATGTTATTTTTTTGATAATGGTAAAACGGGTATTTTAAAAGAATTATCTTATAAATATTACTTATTTTTATTCTAATACCTAAAATTTAAAAATATTCAATATTTAATATTATATTAATTTAAAACACTTATATATTTCTTTTTAAAATCATAAAATTGGTAACTAATGATAAATAGTATTTCAAAAACTTAATTTTTAAAATTATATTTTTTTAAAAATTCATATATATTAGTAAAAAAAATTTACAATTTAAATGGAAATAAATGGGGGTAAAATTTGGGTTTATAAAAACAAAATCCTTTGAGATGGGTTAACATATATTTTAAATAAATTATAAATTTCTTGGTTAAAAACTATGTGTCATTTTTAAATAGAAAATGCTAAAATATAAAATACAAATGAAAAATTACATGGTACGTGGTTAAAACTATTATTAAATTTATTAAAGAGGCATTATCAGACTTAAACATAGAAAAATACATTACTTATCACTTTTAGAACCATTAAAAATTAATATTTTCATTCCATTATTCATAATTAATTGGTGTTTAAAAAAGGTACTATTTATTTCCTTATAAATATGGATACTTCCACAACATCATGCCAAACCATCAAATTTAATTAGTTCAAGAGAAACTTCTATGTTTACCAATATAATCCTTCATAATTTCAATTATACTATGTATTCAATTTTCCAGCTTACACCCTCCATTTACAAGCACTATTTCAAGAGAATATTTATGGTTTCAATGTGAGTATTACTTAATCCTCAACCATTTCTTCTAAATCATTCTCATAAAAACCTATTGTATCCATTGTAATATAATAACCTATTTACCATTGTTATATTTATTTTTATTTAATTAATATAGCATGCACTATTTATTCATTACCATCAAAATAGAAAATATAAATATTGGTAACTATATTTTGGTCAAACTTTTTCCTCTATAAACTGTAAATTTTCATTTTTCATATGGATTTTCATTCATTATCTAATTAAATTAAATTAATATTAAAAAAACTAATAATATAAAAATATTATAATTATTATTCCTTTATAATTATATTATATCCTCATTTAACTGTAACCACATATTATTTTATAATGTGTTCTTTTTTGGTGTTTTGTTTATCGAATTAAATTAATAATGTTATTAAACACTATAATAAATGACTATGGAATCATAAATAATGATATAATTATTTTAACATTATAATTTATTTATTATTCTGAAATATTTATATATAGTTTTTAACATATTTTGAAAATACCATCTTCAATCATCAAAATTACTTAATTTAGATGACACTGATATAATGTTCACACAATAATTTAAAATAATAATATAACAAAATAAAACTAATATTATATATCATAGTGTATTTGAAATGAAATTTTCATTAATTAGGATCCGATAATGTTACTTAGTAGATATATTTTTATCATTCAAAATTTCAATTCATTGGTATAATTAATTAGGAACAAGATTAGGGTTTATTGTTTCAATTTTAACCCCATGAGAATTATTTCTTATCACGCACCATATTATAATTTGGATTGTGTTTGTACTGACCATTTAATATTTTTATATTCATTTTATTATATATTATGATACTCATTATTCAATTCCATTTTGTCACCCCGTGTAGATTTTAATAAAAAACAATAAACAGAAAAATGGGTTGTTTCACAAAATTCATTCTTTATGAAATGTTTGTGTTCAAAAGATAATATTGTTCATAATATTTATATGATTACTACCATTTTATTTCATCAATAAATAGAGATTATTAATTTTTTTAATATGTTTAATTTCATTCTCTCTCTCACATCAAAGGCTATTTTTATTTAAATTTTACTTGAGTGGTAATAGTTTTCATTACTCATATTCTTTCTCCTTGAGTAATGAATTATGTCCTTGTATATGACCTTATAAGAAAATATTATATTTAAATTTATATATATCTGTGGTCTTTTATCATTTTATAATATTCCTCTATGAAATTCCACCTCAAATAGAAGTTTTCCATCAGAAATTATAACGTCGGTTCTTCTTAACAGATCTTTTCCTCCATGTATATTTCTTTCCAGATAAACTTGACCCAAAATTTTAAGAACCCTATTATTGATTATTTTCAATGATCCATAAAATTCTATTTATCTATTTTAAAATGTACCTTATAACATAAATTTTAAGATTTTGTTCTAAAAAGTCTCATTTCAATATATTTTAAAATGTTTTTTATCATTTCAAATTCATATTTTATCTTAAAATCCATATTTTATAAATCAAAAAAATATTTTATTCAAAAAATCAATTATTAATCATTTCTAAAAAATAATTTTATGATATACATTAAAATATTTCATTCTTATAATTATTAAAATGATTTTTAATTGATTTTTGTGACTTTCATCAGATAAATTCATTATAAAAATAAGAAAACAAACTTATTTTTCAATTTTTTTATAATAAATTATTTCCTATAATTTGAAATCATTCTAAATGTGATTTATGGTTTTATAAGGTAAATTATTTACCCATTTTAATAGTGTTTTTCATTAAATATGTTTTACTAAATAATGTTCATTTTCATCATTCTATTCGAAGTAAAAATTGAATTCTCATAAAATTTTATTATTTTTTTGTATTTATTCTTGACTTTTGTTTTCATAAATGAGAATAATTATATCATTATAATATAAATTTCACATCACTCACTTGGAAATTCCTAATAATAATTTATATTTAATTTTTATTCTTTTTCAACTATATTTCCATAATGAATGCCATATTTATGATTCTATTTATTGTTGAGTGTTGACCTAGATTCCATAATTTATATTGATCAATAAAATTAATTAGTAATCTATATAACTATTATCAATATAGGGAAAATAAAATAACCCCAACTATCATCCATATATTTTATTTACCTAGATAATTGCTAAATTAATTTTTAATAGTCATTAATATTCTACAAGTAAATCATGTTATGTTTATTTGTGTAATTATAAAATTTTTTCTTATATTATTCAATTTCATAAGAATATAAACCCCATTCAATTTCATGTGTACATTGTGACATGTTAATTTTTCAGGTGAGCACATATGTAAATATAATTATGATTTAGTTTCAATCTCTTAGTCTAATGAATTGGTTTATGGTTATATCTCTTGATACAATTAGGTGTGGACAAAATGAACATATTCCCAATTTCATGGGATTAAATTTATTTTTCATAATATAAATAATTGATATAATTAGTTTTTTATAAAAAATTTTCGAATATTAAATATATCTTAGGGTGAATTTTTGGTAGTTTTCTAACAAATGTTCATTTTCAATGAATAGTGAAAAATACTCCATTTTAATTCAAAACTGCCTTTTTATCCAATTAATTTATATAGTTAGATTGTCATTTTAATTAGTTTAAAGGTGTAATTTAATTATTTTTTTATCATTTGATTCATTTCTGATAATTTTATGTAATTTCACTTTTAAATTGGATGTAAAAACAATCAATCTTTTGATAGATTTTACTTTTTAAAAACCTGTCTCTCGTTTTGACAAACGGGAATTATTTTAAATTAATTACTGAAATTTCGTTATTTGGAATTTGATAAAATGGATTCCATATTTGGAATCATAAGGTCCAAATTATTTAATTAAGACCCTTTTATTTTTGGACATTATGAATAATATCATCGGTAATTATTTTTAATTATCGTGTTTAATTCGTAATCAAGTAGTTAAGCGTAATAAAATAATGACATAAAAATATAAAATGACCCCAACTTGTTTTTTAATGCTATTGGTGGTGTCATTTCCGACCCGTTGATGCCTTGTAACAACCTTGGGACCCCATGGAATCACTTTAGTGTCATAGTTACCTTTTATCATATTATTTTCAAAGAAAGGAAAATGTAACAAAAGTATGTATCACCAGAGTAAAACAATTTTAATTTTGTTTACATAAATGATGTCTTTGACTATAAATATTCACTGTAAATATAAAAATATTTCCTACATTATTGTAAATTTTTTATAATTTTTATTCATTAAATAAATAAATTTATTTATGACACCGTGATGATGCATTGATTACCTCATAAATGAACGATTTAAAGAAAATGAGAAGATAAGGTAAAATATAAGTCACAAACTTGTCAAAAAACTATTTTATGGGTGGACATAGAAACCTTATCACCTTATACTATAAATATATAATTTATGGACCTTCAATATACGAAAATAATTTTATAATAAAGTAACTTTTCATGACTTTCCAAGAGCGCCCCTCCTCCCTCTTATAAAAGGCCCCCACCTCTACCCCCTTACCCACACCTCTCAAGCCTTTTTCTCGACCAAAATATGCTAATTTTATCCCTCCACATCGCCCTTTTCATCCTAGAATCCTTACCTTAGGCAGAAAGCTCTTCAAAAAACCCTTTTGGTTCAAACCAAAGGGAGTTACCTGATTTAAAGGTAATGTCCAATCTTATGTTCTTTTGATTTATTTTGCTTCTCCAACCCCCTAAACTATTATTGTTCCATTATTTTGTAACAACACCAGTATAGTCAATATACTAGGATTTTTTTATGAAAGTATTCGAGCTACACATTCACACACCTCCGTCTAATGCTTAAAGAACATACGGTTTCCATGGATGGCGAATTACTGCCTCACGAAAAGATGATTTTTCTATCTTCTCCTACCACCTCTCATGGTGGCCATTATGATGGAACTATATTTATCTATGATATATATGATATTTATTTCTCTTTATTATTCTGTATTTTACATTTAAAACATACCTTTATTCTTTTCATGTTGTGCAAATGCGATAATTTCATTTGAGGATGTGTGGACTACCGCCCCCTCAAGTGATGTGACTCATTCAAGAAATACATGGAATGTTTAAATAATGAAATTAATGAACTTATGTGACCTATATATCATATATATTATACTGGAATTATAATATATATGTGTGTCATTTAGTTTTAATTCTATTAATGTGACAATGAAATGAAAGTAGCGTTCATGCGTACGTACGGCATACCGTCTCCATGAACGGTGCATTTCATTTTCTTATCTCCGAATGTTATGGAATAGTATAAAATGAATATACACTGGATATATATGATATTTAAATCATTAATACTATTCTGGAGATTGGGTAATTATAACTACATGGGCAATTATTTTCAAACAACTTCATTTTTGATTCATGTACTGAACATCGACAAAAACGTCTGATATGAACTCACATTATTATCAAATTATTTTAAAATTATAATATGTGATATGAATTGAATAATAAACTTTAAAGGAGTTCCTTAAGAACTTTTTAAATAACCAAAGTTTATTATTTAGGAATATATAAAAATGAACAAAACAAGTCGGACTTGAGGTAAGGGATCCTACCTCGTTCTTTCTTTTTAAGTACCCTCTTTTATGTCATTTCTTTTAAACTCGTCTTTGTTATGTTTGGGGATGTTATTTTATATTCCTTAATCTGTAATTTTTATGTTCATATTATGAGAGACCCTATTTTATCTCATAAATCCATTTTTGTAAGTTTCAAGTGGCGCTGTTAGGCTGCCGAATTTTCGTAAGTGATTTTTCATCTCACTTTATTTCCCCTGGGATTTAGGCTACATTTTCCACCATTTCCTTTGAGTGGTGTATGTACATTCCATTTTTCTACTCTTCGTGTAATATAATTTCGTTTATGAGTATTTTAATCAATTTTGTATAGTCCTTATTTCATGGGGTGTACGTTTTGAAAGTTACCCAAGTCGGTAAGGGAACCTTTCACCCTCCACTTTTTAAAAGACTTCCTTTTGTTAGGTCTTTTAATTGACATCTTATTATGTTGGGATATGTTCGTACATATCCTTATTCATGTAAAATTTATTTCCAAGTTATGAGATACCCTTTTTGTCTCATCAACTCGTTTTATGAATTTTAATGTGACACAATTAGGCTGTCAAATTTTTATAAGGGAACTTCTTAACCCAATTTCGATTTCTTTGGGTTCAACTTGTAATTATTGAATATGTCATCTGATGAATATGTATGAATGTCATATGGTTGTTTTAAACTTAATATCCACTTATATTGGGTGTATTTATATTTTTCACACAAAATTATGAGATTGATTTATCCTTAATTTAAGGATACCTTTTTATAAGGGATTTCATCTCATTTTACATTTATATTGAGACTTCATTGTTGTTATTCAAAAATTCACTCTTATATGGTGTATATACTATTCTTTGGAATATTATATCATGAATCCATTTATTCTCATGATATTATACAGTTCTGATTAAATGTTATTCCTCAATTATTTGTATTCAAGTGTCTCTCATTTTGTTAAAAACTCATTATCTAAAATATCGTTTTAAATGTTTTAATGATTTCTTCTTATAAATATTCCTCATTAATATCCATGTTTTCAAAATGATTTCTATGGATTTATTTATATGGATATTAATGGTTTAAAATGTTAAAATCCTCAAAGTGGTATGGGACATCGTCTCAATCACTTTTCATTGAAGAATATTTTGTTTTATACACAATTTTCTTTTATACGGTGTATAAACCCCTTTTACTTTTAATTTTATTCAAAATGAATCTTTTTATATGATTTGTTTTACAAAATGACAAAATGGAATGTTTTTACGTATGTGGTGACAATGACTTCTCCGCCGTCATGACCATTATTTGAGTTTCGGCATCCTCAACAAGACATACATTTTTTTAAATGAAAAATAAATACCATGTTTTACTTTTCTTTTAATTTGGTATTGAAAATGGTTTTGATAATGTTTTGATTAAATCAATGTGATTTTATATCTTGTGATTGAAATGATGAAATGTTATGTTTCCCTTTTTCATGGTTTATGTTATACGATTATGTTATGGTTCTTGGGCATTGTTTATGAAGATGAGTGGTTCTGTGATAAACTAAGGGCGGGTGAGCTCGTGATAGCTCTACAATGCGTTGGGTAACGTGAAGGAGTTAAATCTAAGGTTTCTCTGAAGATATTTAGGTAATATACTGTGATGGGTATTCCAAACGTAACCATTAGGGTTACTCCCTATATAAGAATGTAAGGAATGTCTCATGTTACCTTTACGTCTTCTGATTTCTTTGAGTTATTCATAAATCTTATGATTTCATGAGGTATGTTAAAGTGATTATGTTTAATGAGTAAAGTGTGTTTTCATTGATTCTTTTGAATACGTGGAATAATGATTCCTTTCTGTATTTTTATATCCCTTACTGAGATTTTTGTGCTCATCCCAATTTTTTGAAATGTTTTCCACAGGATTTAAAGTAGAATACGGGCAAGGATGGGATCAAGGAAATGTCACGATCTCTAAAACATGGAACTAGACATGACTCTTTTGTTCAAGAGTTTATATTTTGTAAAGAAAATGGAAACTGAGTAAATGTGTCTACCTTGTAATCTTTGAGATTTAATAGTTATTTCCTAATTTTCTAAAACTCTAAACCTAAAAAGATCCTCAATGTGAATTATTCATTTAATTCAAGATTATGTAATGTTTTAAGGATGGGACATTATAATTTTCATGGGGTTTTCTATAAAAAAATGTTTACAATACCTATTTCCATTCATGGGTTCTAACATGTTGAAGGTTTTATGATCATTTTCCACAGGTATGCATGGATTTAATTACATAATGGGTCATATGTATGTAACCCTCAAATTAATTGAAAATGTGTTATATCGTAGAATATATCAATGTGAAACAAGTCGATGTTCTTGATATATTATAGTAAACAATTCAATGTGCTTGATATATTATAGAAATCAAGTATATGTGATTGATACACTATTTGAAAGATAAGTTTATTCATGATATGATGTCTATGGTTTTTAATACTCACATATAAAACGGTTTCTATTTTTATTTTAGTTCCACATACAATTATTACAGGAACATATTTTACATTATTGAGTTATGGTGAGTTCTCAATTTTTTTATTCATGTATTCGAAAATGCTAATTTGTTATAGAATAACTCATTTTTGTGATATCTATCTTATTGGTTATGAAATTTGTATGTTTTGGAAACGTTATCATTCACTTAATCTTATCATATGATTCCACATAATTATAAAATGATGTTTTCCAATTTCACACCTACTGGACATCTTGGATCACCATTTTCTTATGATTATTTTTCCTAGGTTATAAAGAAATTGTTTCGTAAGGTATCTTGATAAAGTGTACTGTCAGTGAATATAATTATGGGATGTTTATAATATCTTTAAAAAATAATAATCTTTTATATCTGTTCACTAAATAATGTAAAGCATTACAGTTTTGGTGCTGATCAGATTACAATTCAATGAATATACACCTAAATAGATGAAATATTTATGTATGAAAACTGTGTCCCACTATAGTTTGAATCAATGTGGTGTTCATTCATTATTTAAATATTAGGGTTATAAAAAATTTATGAAAACCCTATCAATAAGTCTATGTATAGTGTAAAATCCTATTGTCTTTCTAATAATAATAAATTAATTAGGTTAAACCTAATATTTCATAGTCGATGGTTTCCAGATTATGAAAATAAATAAATTATTATTAAGAATTATGTATTGTCCATTTTGAGTGTTGTCTATCACACGATAATTTTTTGTTTTATTCGATGGTTTGAACTAGATGGATTCGTAAAAATTCTCAAAGTGATGTACTATTCAATGAATTTACACCTAAGAAACCTAATGTTATGGGATCTAGAATGCATAATATTATTGTTATTATCATGAATATTTCCCTGAATATGAATCATACAGAGTATCAAAATGATCAAAGGAGGTAAAAACATTGTATTGAGTCATTCATGAATAAAATTCCTCATTCTTGTTGATATTATGATCTGGGAGTGGTTTAGGAATGGATTGAAACCCTTGAGAAAATATTTTAGGTTCTTTAATGCTTGGGACATGAAAATATTGTCAAAAATATTTCTCATTTAGGAGTTAAAACATTTAATGGTCGATTATAATTAAAAATATGAGTAATTATAAAGATATCTGATCTATGAAATGGGTTATGTTTATATGGATATTATTTAGTATTTCCATTCCTTATATTCTACATATAAATATAGAGATATAATTTCTTGATCTAAGGAAAACTTATGATGAATCTGTTGGTACCCTTGATAAAAATTTTAAAAATCTTCAATTGTATTACTTTTCTCTAATTATCTACCATGAATGTGAAATTTAGCAATTATTTGGTGGATTATAACCATATCACTAAAAATAATTATCTATAAGTGACTTTGTGATATATGAATAAATCTTTCCCTGTGAACTCAATGTATAAATAATTATTGTAGATTCTAACTATTCACAATGTTTTCTATAGAAAAAAATATTTTCATGAAAATGATACAAATTCCATGGTGAAAATTAATTCTATCCATATAAATTATTGATATATGGGAACAAAAATCATGGGAATAGTTTGAATAGAATAAGGTGTCTTTTTAAATAATTGAAGGAATGTTATAAATCCAATGAATGACAATGGGTAATGACTATTCCAAATAATGAAATAGAGAAAAGGAAAATCCCAACTTATGAAACAAGAATTCTTCAATGATTCAAATGTAATGATTATAGGAATGATACCTACTAGTGAATAATTATGAGTTTTTTTATGATTCGTATAAACAACCTCTTAACCCCAAAGACAATGGGAAATTTCATGTGATCATGACTTGTAAAGTGGGATATAAGATTAATGTGGTAAAAATTATACTTATTATCTAATATAGATTTGTTAATTTATTATTTGATTCTAAATATTTCCTCTCATTTAATTTTGAAAAATTTTCTCTTGTTTTCACAGTATCACCACAATGACTATAATTTGAGATAGGTGTGAAAACTCTTAATGGAATAATAGTATCATCTTAATTCTATTGTTACTCTGGATTTTTTTTAAAAAAAAATTATTCCTAAAAATATTTTGATTCCCCCTATAGTTCAGTTTTTTATATTCTTCAAATGGATTGAATTTATATATATGATTCGCATCAATTATCGAGTATGGGAATTCACATTTTATATTTTGAATGATCCTATAATACTTTATAGATGTGTGTATGGAAATGAACTTTCAGTAGAATTTTCATCCATCATGTGGGTATAAATACGTATAAACTAAAGTTATCTATCTCAAATTTTTGGGGATAAAATAAAAATTGTGTATAGAGATATTATTTTAATGTTTTTTGCGGTCTTTATAGAAGAATCATCAACTCTCCAATTGAATTGGGATGTTGGGTTTTCAAAATAATTCATATATAGACATATGCCTATTTAAAAAAGTCCTTGTAGAATCTACCCAATTGAGTTAAATTACTTAAAACAAATTCAATTATAATCTTGATAAGGGGTTCATACACCCAAGGGATTCACCATGGGGCTCACCTATTGTATTTTTTAATAATAATAATGGGTTAATGTATATTTGCATTGACTATTGGGAGATTGAAAAGATCATAATCAAGAATACGTTTCATCTCCCCCTTATTGATGGATTATTTTATCAACTACATGGAGATCAATACATTTCCATGATGGAATTAATTCTGGATATCATCAAATAATGGTCATGAAATATGATAAAACCAAGATCAAATTCCATATAAATTATTGACTCTATTAATTTGTAGTGATGTCATTTGGTCAGACAAGTTACCCCAATATCATCGTGTATATAATTAATAACTTCTTTATAGACCAACATAAATAGTTTTTGATTTCATTTATACATGTTTTTCTTATAAATTCAAAGAGAAGTGAAAATAATTAATATCACTTAAGGAAAATGATGAAGACTCTTTGGAAGGATAATCGTTATGAAAAAATTTCAATTTGTGAATTTTGTATTGTTAAATTTTCATTAATTGTTCATGTAATTTTAGTTGAGGGTATATCATTAGATCCATAAAAGATATAACTTATTGGGAAATTTACTAGACTAATTGAGGAATGATAAGTCCATATTTTGAATAGTGTTTGAGTATATTATCAACATTATGTATGAGATTTATAAGGATTATCTAATCCACTAATCAAGTTTACTCAAAAAGATTTTATGTTCATTTATATAATTGAATGTAAAGGTAATTTGAATGTGATAAAAATAAGGTTGGTCAATGCACCTATTCTTTCACTACTCTATAGTGGAGAAAGGTTTTTTGATCTATAGTATTGTATCAAAGAAGGAACTGAGATGTGTTCACATTGAAAATGATATGGTGGTGGCATATGCATCAGGCTAATTCACATATCATCAAAAAACGACCCTACTTATGACTTAGAGTTAGGTATGGTAATTTTGTAATTAATTTATAGAGGATATATATATATATATAGAGGATTGATGTATATGATAATCACAAATGATTAGTTTTTATATTCACTCAGAAAGATCTGAATATGCACAAGAGAATATGGTTGGAGTCGATTAAATATTAAGATTTATCACTATAATATCCCCCATAAAAGGAAAACAAGGTGTAAGGTGATATAATTAAAAATAACCACACTTTATTATTTTTGGATGAGGATCACAAAATATCAAATATTTCTATATTTTAAAAGGATATATCTTGAATTCATAATTGAAGGTGAGAAATATTATTTCTTAAAAAATGAATGATCAACCAGCAATCTATATAGGTAATTAAGAGGTTAAAAAGTAATATGTGAACTACCAAATAAGGCTATAAATATTCCTTAATTGATTACTGATTGTGGTGTAATGTTAAGGTTCAAGTACCATTTATGTGCCTCATCCGTACCATTTTTAATGAAGGAGCTATTAGATTAATCTTATAGTTCATTATTCTTGATTTATCATAGAAGTATAATGTTTACTAAAGAACTAAAAAATTATTTTTGGTGGGATGACATAAAAATAGGTATTATATAATATGTATCTTGGAAATTGGTTTTTCAAGAATTTAAGGCTGGGGGAAAGATGTATAATTTTACTTTAAAATAATTTTACATAACTAAATGGATATGGGAAAACATCACTAGGGGAATTTTCATCAGATTCCCCAAAACAACAAAAGGCCATAATGGTATATGGGTTAATAAAAAATAACCTTATGAAGTCAGATCACATCCTTATTAATAGAGAATATTTATCTATTTATTATGTTTTTAAAATATAAATTATAGATGTGGTAAGATTTCATGGAGTTCTACTTTATAACATTTATAATTAGGATTTGAGGTTTTCCTCGATGTTTTGGTAAAGTATTTTGAATGGTCCAGATATAGAGTTGAAATTTTGTACCATGTATTATCCTCATGTAGATGGTCAAACTAATACAACCATTCATCATTTAGAGGATATCCTGAGATATTATACTAAGGATTTAAAAGTTTCTTGGGATTAAATCATTCCTTTAGTAATTTTTTTAAACAAATACATTAACTAATGAATTTATATTTTGATAGCCCTAACCCCAATACCTGGATTTGGTGTCTTACTTTTTTAAATAAGAATAGATACATTGAATGAAATCCAAATGGAAAGATATGTTTATCAGTTTTTTTGGACAAAATACATACATGATACTCATTTTATAAAGGGAATGAAAATTAAAACGTATTATATATCAAAATAAATTCTCATCATCCTAGAAAAGTAATTCAATTGATTCAACTTCATAACCCAGGGAAAATAATGAAAATAAGGGTGAGCCCAACTACTCAGAAAGGGATTTCTAAAATTGAATTTCATGAAGTAATAAATAATATTAAATATTTCATTTTAAATAACTAATCATGACTTATATTTAAATAACATGAAGTCATGAATAGATATTGTATAATCTATATGGTAAGGTAAATAAATCATAACACATTCCATTTAATCAAAAAACTAATAATGAAATGAAACCAAAAAAAATATCATGGTGAGGATCACTTATATAAAAATAAATAATTAATTAATGATGTAAGTTCATAATTATTATAAATCATGTTGCAATCACATGATACCTTTATGAGAAACACTTTTACAATACTATTTAAACTATAATTAAAAACTTTATTAATTTGGGAATCATTATTTGTCTCATGGCCCCTATTGATGGATAAAGCGGGTATATAATTTCAAACCGCACCCATTACTAAAAGTCTAAAAAAATTCTCACATATCAAATTATCAATTTAATTTATGAATAAATATTCCTTATCATCAAATATCTATATTTAGTAAAGAATACCTATTTATTAATATTTCCTTAGTAATTCAAATAACATTTAAAGTAAACACCATATCTAAAAATGAAATATTCTTTAAGAAATAATAATATTCATCATAAAATAATATATACATTTAAGATAAACATAATTTATAATGAATAATGATCAAAATAACGTGATTATTTCAAAAGAAATTTATCCATCAAAAAGAAAGTGATATTGTTCAATAACATTTACAACTTTTTAATTTACAATTCAAAACCCATTGTATGTAGTTATTAAAATTAAAAAATATTATAATAAGAATTGTAAATGAATAATTATTTAATAAGTAAAATTGGAAGTATATTCACCACATAAAATTTAATAAGTGAATAATAAAATTTAACCCTCAATGGACTGTAAATTGTGATGAAATATCTTACCTCATGATTTATTTTGGTTGAACATGATTTAACAAAATGTATAGTGGTTTTAAAAATGTTATTAACTATTAAAGAGATTAAAATTAAAACTTAAAATATCATATATGATCCTTTTATTTTATAGTATCAATCTTTCATTATTAATAGTTCAATGTTTTCATAGTTTCGGTAGTTAATTTTCTTGTTTTATCATCTATTTTTTCCAAAAAAAGATCTTGTTCTTTCAAAAATTTTATAATCCCATCACATTTATATTAATAATAATAACATAATTATTATATTTATATGTCACATATTATTTTAAAATAATCATGAATTATGGTTTTGAGAAATGATGTCTGTTTTGATCCTGATGATG
The DNA here is from genome assembly GCA_963277665.1 of Viscum album. Lineage (NCBI taxonomy): Eukaryota > Viridiplantae > Streptophyta > Magnoliopsida > Santalales > Viscaceae > Viscum > Viscum album. Next base: position 2,079,005,493 of record OY728137.1, on the reverse strand, counting down.
GCAGGTTGAATATATGCATAAATAACATTTTAATTTTTCAATGATATTTTTTGAAGGGAAAAAATTAATATAAAAATAATAAATAATTAGAATAAAATAATAATATTTAATTAATTATACTTTTACCTATCATCTATTTTATTTGGTGATGAAAAGTTATTCACTTCAATTTTTAAAGGCGGTAGTCCACACGTACATGAACGATGTTATCATTTTAAAGTGAGTGAAAATATAAGAAAATAAAAAGATATATTATATTTATAGATAGATAAATAATACATTAATATCATAATTATTTTATTTTTACCACATATAATTATTATCATTATCTTTTTAACCTTCTATGTAATGATTTTGGGAATGATTGATCCCACCGCTTCACAAGATGAGACTCTGTCGAACTCATGAGCGACGTTATCTTATCTACTACATAATGGAAGGTAAAGGTTATATATGATATAATTACAAAATATGTATAATTATTTTATGGATTATATATATATAATTTAGATTCATCGTTATACCATACTCTCAGAATTGGTAATGGAATAATGAAAATAAAATAGTTCATCATGTGGTAGTATATCGTACAGAAAAATGTTGATTCTGTAACCAATATGATAGAAATTGAAATGGGTTTATGTTACAAAAAACATATTAAGAACATACTAGTAAAGTTTACATATTTATGTCATTGTATAATCATGATTTAATAATAATTTAAGGAGGTGGATGAAGAAATAAAATAACATGTTCGTTGAAGAACAATGCCTCTTCTTTGGGAAAATTATAGAGGATTAAACCAAAACCATCCAAGTCTATATTTATATCTCAAATAAGGAATTTATAATTATTTTAGGTATATATTAATTTAATTTAGGCAAGTATTTTCCAAACCAAAACCATTTTAAGTTCTATAGAAGAGAAGAGAGGGTGTGACCTTTTAAAAGTGAGATGAGTGCCACACCTGTAATTTTTTTCTAAATATTCAATTGAACCAACATTTTTATCATTAAACAATCTTAAATATTGGTCTTTTATAAATCATATAATATAAAATGTTGAAATATTTACATAAAATTGGTTTTGGACATGTTTATGGGTCATTTTTAACCCATTTCCATTTTTTTAACCCCCTGGTTAATCAGTTCTTACCTTAACAACGGTAATTATGTTTCACTATTTTAATTCTAATTTTCATGAAATTTTTTTTATACATTATTATATTTTATAAATTATTTTTATTAAATAAATGATTCCATTATTCTAATATCCATTCACTAGATATGAAAATATAAATTTAAATTAATCATGGACACATGATGAGAAAAGTGGTTTTCAAATAGAGAATGAACAAAAGTTGACAATGTTTTTATCTCTAAAATGAATATGAAAATTATTAAAATGGAATAAATTGGATTAATGGATACAAAATTGAACTGGTTTTACTTTATATTAAACTAAAAATAAGATATAACATTATAAATTATTTAAGTAAAAATTGTTTTCTACTAAAATTTAGTATTTTTGACTATTCATTAAAAAATGAAGCTCATATAAAATATCACAAAAATTCAACATAAGATATTTTGTGTATGATTATTTCTAAATATAAGATCATTTAATAAAATTATTTTCCCAAAAATAGAAAAAACAAATAACTTTATATTATATGTGCACAACATGACTAATATGTCTTTTATAAAAATTCATTTTTTCAAAAAAAATCCTTTTAAATTAATAAAATACTTAAATTATTTCATATCAATAAATAAACATAATATTTTTTTACAAATATTCATACCAACCAACTTAACAATGATTTTATAATGGTCATTTTTAAAATATATTTCGATAGTGTATTTTCGTTAAAACATGGTGTCTGGTGCACCGCAAGTTATCAATGAAATTAAATTTATTCTAAATGAAACATATTATTATGTCTTGGGGGTTACATTATCTCCTCCTAAAGAAATTTTTTTCCCAAAATTTCATGGATATTAACATCTAAGAATATTATGATAGTTCTTCATCATAACAACCTCTAGTTCCCATGTTTCTTCCAACATTTTTTGATTTCTTTTTAGTACCTCTACTAGTATATTCTTATGATTAATCAATAATTTATCTGTAATATCAAGATTCAATACGGGTTCATAATAGTAACATTTATTACGTTCTAATTATTTTTATCAATGTTAAGAACATACATAGGGGTTTCCATGTCCTTTTAAACAAGGATATATGGAACACATCATGTACTTTTGAGAGATTTTGAGGCATTTCTAAAAATAAGAAACAAATATAATTTGGTGAATAATTTAAAATGGTGTTCTTTATGTAGGGCCTATTTTCCCTTTCATAATGAACCTTTTGACATCCTCCCATTGAGATTCTTTGAAGAAAACATGATCTCCCAATTGAAATTCTAAATAAATCTTATGATTTTTGGAATAACTATATTTCTAACTTTGAACTGCTTTAATGTGAAACTGAATAGACATTACCTTTGTTGTTTTTTTATTAAAAATTTTATATACCTATGAGTTTCCATTAAAAAAATTCATCCCAATAGGTTATTGTAATACATCTTTTTCCCAATAATTATTTATACAGAGACATTTTAATGTTGAATAAAGACTATAATTATAGGAAAACCCTTCCAAATGTAAATAATGATCTCACATACCTTGAATTTCATGTGAGAATGACATCAATATATCATCCATTATTTTAATCACTATTTTATATAGGAGAACAGTTTGAGTTTGGTAGTAAGTGCTCAAATAATGCTTAGTATCAAGCACCTTATAAATACTATTCTTAAAATATGATGTAAAAAATGGGATCATATTATGACATAATCGAGTGAGGTGAGACATAAATTTTTAAAAATTCATTAATATAGTTCCTTGTATGTAAATAAAGAGTAAAATATTCTCATATATAAATTAAATGGGAAAGTTTCATTAGGAAAAAAATGATTACTCATATTTTAACATTAGTTCTAGGAGTCATTGGTAGTCCATTAATAAGTCAATAATAATTTCATATTCTCTTCACAAATAGATTGGAAGAGGTTTACTAACTTTTCTAGGATGTTCTATCACATATTTCACTTGATGATAAACCAAACATCTTGATACATAATCATCATTTCCTTATTTCATTTGAACCCTCAAAAACTATTCCCTCAAATATATATACATCTTTGTGCTAACTAGGTGTGTAGAAAAATATGAGCTATGAGTATCATCCAACAATTCTTTTATTAGATCGGGTATAGATGGAAAACATAATCTATTTCAAAATTTAGAAATATCATCTTCACAAAGGTGGTATGCTAATTTCTCATTACTATAATTTTAATTTTCCTCTGAAGGTGTGCGGGGTATACTCTGTAGGCCACCACCAATGGTGTCTCCAACTACCCATTATGTGTAAATAAAATGATTTTTTATCATTTACATTCATGGGGAGAGAAAATAATAAATAAATAAACCATGCTGGTCTTTTTTTCACACGGGATACCTAACCAACACAATATGCTTCGGCCTACAAAGGATGTCACTAAACCATGGTCAAAATAAATAGATATAATATTATATATATATATATATATATATATTGTTATTTACAAATATATAATCATTGTAAATTTTTATAATGCTTGTGGGAATACATAATTTCACGGTCATAGTGGTCAAATTTAAACATGGGAAGAACCCCCACATCCTTTTTGGCATTGAATATGCATCCTTATTAATAAATATTATTTTATCTTATGTTCTAATTAAATATGGTAACATGGGTACTTAGTAAGTTGAAATCTTGATCCCATCCATGGAAATCTATAAGGAAGTTCCCATATATCGCTCCATGAGAACTGTATGTATCGATCACCATAAGAGTATGTTCAGGGATATCTATATATATAACCCATCTATTACTCTCAGCATGGTAAATGGAATAATCCTCTAATAAGATCCATCATATACCACATATGGGATCACGTATCACTCATAGAATAATATATTTGAATTATCATGTGGAGTCCATCCAATGAAAACCACAAGGGAACAAGGTATCAGTCAAGGGTAACTACATCATTGAACTAGTGACATTGACTATAGTATTCTATAAAATAATCTATATACCTCTTCTAGAGTGTTTATATTCACTTTAAAATTCTAATTATAATTATATATTAGCCCATCCAATGTATCCTTAATTCAGTACCCTTTTATCTCCTCGTGGATTTTAATAACAATAAGGTCTTTGCTAGCATGAATTCTATACAATTGAATAAACATATTATATTCACAACAAGGTATAATCCACATAACTAAATTTGTTTTTTTAATTTAACTCAAAACATGAGGCATATTAATATTTTAATGGAGGCACACCCTTAGCAGTGGATCGCGTTGAGGTGGTCATCCTCCGACATTCTTCATAGGTTAATAAAAGTATACAAAGCATGGAACATCAATTTATTTAATTAATTATATATTTATGAAGAATTTTTGATATGGTATGTAATTTTCCACAATTATGCAACTTATAAATCCACAAAAATATTGAAAAAAATAACTATACCACCAACCATAAGTTGGTAGATGACCCCTCATCTATTTTTTCCACTGAATTGACACAGAACAGAATAAATAAAAAAAATCACTTAACATAGGTCATATTTACACACACGAAAATATTATATATATAAATGAGGGATAAAATATAAAATTAAGGAAAACTATTTGAGATATTTTCATTATCTATCCAATCCAACATTCAATGAATGAAATGGAACCTGGATGTAAGTGTTTCTTCAAATAATAATGAGATTTGTGGAATATTTTCTTTAATGGGGAGGGGATATTATCCATAGAGAAGAAAAATTATGGTGAAAGTTATAATAAGAGGGGGAAGAATTTTTTCACTGATCATTAAATGGAATCATGGTTTTCACCACTCTTCGCTAGACCACAGACATATGGTGTTCCCAATTATTCTCCAAGACACCCCTCACACAAGCTAGGAACACGGTTTGTCTAACCATGTACATCCAGTGAAAATGACATCTTCTAGAATTCCTTCAGTAGTTTCATGGCCACTCGTCCTAGGCTTCATGGTTAGGTTGAACCGTTTGGCCCCCTTTATTGAGCTGGATCACCATGTAGTGTTGATGCACACATCTAGTAGTAACTATGCGCGAACAGGTCAAATCAATATGTCATTACATATTTTGGAGCCCCGTTGTTTGGATGATCCCTAAACTATAATAAAATACTTCTTATCCCCTTCGCAATATTACTAGAAAAATGAGGATTTAAATATTAATTAAATAATAAATAACTATTTTTATAAATGGGACATTTAATAATGGATTTACTCTATATTAAATTTATTTTCCTCTATAAAACTTTCTCTCTTAAGGTATTTCAAAATATAGATTCCCTTCAATGTCTAATTATTGTAAATTAAATGAATTATCATCACTGTCACTAAACCAAGGTCATTTTTATACATATAAATGAAATCAATGATTTTCTATTAATCATTTTCCAACATGAAGGTGTAATGGTGTTTCCAAGGTATAGTGGGAAGATATATTTATTGAATTGTAAACCTCTTCAATAACATGACTCATTTTTTCATGTTTTTACGACATATATTTTTTAATGACTATAACGTAGTTTAGTGCCTATAGAACAGATACTACATGTAGTTTATTCCCATTAAAATCCTTGGATTCTAAATTTCAAAAAAAATATTAATGAATATAATATTATATATAAAGGCCACATTAAATTATAATTATGGCTCTTACATTTCATTTTCCTCTATAGTGTGGTAGATTAGGGGAGACATTTACTATGATTCCTAATGCCCACCTATCAGGGGGAATAGAAAAAATAATAATTACCTAGGTGTAATATAATTTGTTAAACATATGTAGTCTTCTAATGAGATGTCAACAAAAAATAGTTTTTTCTTTTCACTAATACTTAGAACAATGATTTTTGATTTCTTTAATAAATAAATGTCAAAATTATTGTTAGATTATTTATTTCAAAATTATATGTTGGATGAAATGATTAGATTAATTTTTCCAAATCATACTTCTATGTTATTTTCATTTCCATTTTTTCTAGTTCTACTCCCATAGGTTGGTAAGAGAGATATTCCCAAATTATTGAACTCTCCCCCTTGGATCAATGATAATGGTAAGTGAATTCCAAAAAAAAATCATTGGTTTAACCCTCCTTCATGTTTTTTTTCATTCTAACAGATCATTTTGTTAAATTAAGTTAATTCCCAATTATGAATTATTAGTCGCTAATTAACCATAGTCCCCATCACAATTCCTCCCACATGTTGAAGATCGTAGAACACTCACATCCCAATCCTAATATATTTTATTGAAAAATTAGAGATATTTTTTACAGGGACATATAGGTCATCGACCACCAAAACTATAATAAAAATAATATAAACCAGTCGTATATGAAATCAAATATAAAAAATTAATTATCAATAAAAACCAGTAGGATAATGTAACATAAAATCCTTTTTTCTTTTAAAAAAAGATACTCAGACATAAAAGTTGGTAGAGACTCTCCCTCCCCAACCACTCATAGTTACTATCCCTCAAAGGTTAGAGATTTCAAGTTGATTAGGGAGAGGGGACACCCTATAAAATAAATAAAATTAATGAAATGAAAATATTGGAAATAAATCTATTTTCGGCTATCATCAAGAGTTTCATTTTCAAATTATTCCATTTTAATCCTCCCCTTTCCTCGTATTTATATTCATTGAAGAGCATATAAGCTATAATAAATGGTAAATAATAATCCATGGACCATCCCATACTTAGAATCATTATTTCTCATGAAATATTTAAATTTTTATTCTTCTGAATAGTTTCACATCATGTACTTGTTACTGGACATGTAATGTGTGGGAATAATTTCTTATTTCCAAAATATTTTATATCATGAATAGTGGATTCATGATGTGTAATTTTAGGGCCTAAAATTTCTTGTCTATTTTCACCTATTCTCGCACATATTGATAAACTTGATGAATTATATTTACATGACATCTAATGTTATTTTTCGAGAAGTTTTCTCCCACATAAAATAATTTTCCTTGTTTCACAGTTTCATATTTTGTCCATGACTTTACTATAACTTCAATATAACATAAACGTTCTGTTTTCACACCAAACTTCATCATGGGGAAACATAATTTTTTTTGTATTAATTTATTCATTTGTTTTCATTTTTCGTCAAACTCTATATCCTTCCACAATACATTAAAATAATCAAAATATGATAATTTTATTAAATTACTTTATCAAAAATTACCTTTTATATCCAAAAAAATCATATAATGGTTATTTCACATCCCCTATTATATTTTAATTAAATAAATATCATATATCACAATTATCTCCAAAAATCAACTAATGTAATTTTTTTATCCCTATACATTTATAAATTCAATGTCGTTCAATGAATACTACACATGACTAATGAATAAATTAATAAACAATAAGATTCTCAATGAAACTAAATTTTTTACAAAATATGAGATGATAACATATTCATGATGATTCTTCATGATAATAATATGTATTCAAAGATCATATTTAGGATTTTTAAAATATTATCTACTCAACCTGAATTATTGGTATGCAATAGATAAATTGTCTTTTATGACCAATCACTCTGATTGTTGGAATTTTTCAAAATATTAATCTCTAATAACAAATTTACATTTACCAATGTATATTTACTGAATATTATTTCCAAAACATCTTATATTTTTACATCTGAGTTCTTATTATAGTTCACCATATTCACTAGTCTACCTGATATAATTCCTCAATAGAATACAATAGAAGGGTTCCATAGCTTGAACCACGAGTCATTTTCTAACTCGTCTTTAAAAATTCAATATATAATATTTCCAATCATTTGTTCAAGTGATATTTCATGATTTGATTCATTTTCATTTAAAAACACTCAAATCTTAATATTCACTGAAGACATATGATTTCTTATAAATTATGGAATAAAACCTTTGATATGATTAATTAACGGATATAACATTATGGTAAAATGGTATAAATAATTATGAATAGTTAATATTGAAATTGGTGTAGTTTTTTAAATTTTTCATCTATGTGTTGAATTTAGTAAGTCACAATAATAATTTTATTATCCTATAAGATTTAATATGTCATATTATATTTAGAAATTATAATGATAATTTAATAACATATGATTAATAGATTTTTCATTCTTAACATAATTTTTGATAGGATGAGATATAATTTAATAGGATATTATTATTTAAGAAATTTAATATTAAATAATATATATTAGATTTAAAATATAATTGATGTCAATTAGTTAACTTTAACAAATATATGAATTCCATATAATAAGTTGTTTTTTGTTTTGATGTAATGAAAAATATCATATTACTTATTATTAAACTAAAATAATTCAAGTTGATCTATTATTTTATTAATAATATATATGTTTATAATGTTTATCAAATAGTAGTCTCACATGAAAGAGTTTTTTGGTATTTTAAAACATTTGTTTTATTGACCAGTAAAATGTGGATTCTATTCTAAAAAATAATTCATTATATAATTGAAGAATTTTAGTATTTATTAGCTCTTAATAATTTCAAATTTAATATTTTTTGATTTTTTGATGGTTGTAGAATATCAATATGAATGGATAGGACATATTCTATGTCGTTATGTATTAATTTTTTTAGCCAAAATGAAATAAAGGGTTTGAATATGGTAGTTTGATATTATGTTCTGCAACTATATTTTCCAGATTATATATTAAGGTAAATATATTACTTATTCTAATTCAAATTCATGTCCAAATTTGAAAAATATTTTTTTGTTTTTTGATATAGAATATTTTGATAAATTTTTTACTTAAATAGAATTTTTAGTTAAAATCATTTGTTTCATTTGATTATTTATTCTAATATAGGATTTCATTAAAGTAGTTATAGATAAGGTGTATCAATGGGACTATATTCTATGAAATACCTCATGTTTTTTAATGAATTATTTTTTAAAAACATGTCTATTTTCATAGTATATATTGTTTTTGAAAGATGTAATAATTTTGGATTCATTAAATAGAATTAATAAAAATTTTAAATTAATAAAAAATTTTAAAAGTGTTCATTGTGATTTAAATTATATTACCTAAAATAGTTGTCAGTTTTGTGATTCCAAACTCTTATTAAAAATTATGATTATTTAGGATGAAAATGTTTTAGGTTAATGGAATTTTTGATGGGTGGTGTTTTATTATATATATATTTTTTAACAAGATAGTTGGAAATAATTGTTTATTAATTTTCATATAATTTATTTTTTGGAACATTGAATTTTAATCCTAGTGAGTGAATCCTAATTTACTATTTCATGATACTTTTGTTCAAATAAATTAATTAGAGTTTAAAAAATATTTAATGATTGTTTTATGATCGTGCGTTTTCCAATGAAGGGGTTACTATAAATTAAATTTAAATTTTTTTAATGTTATATATTTATTTTATTTGAATAAGTTTTAAGAAATGGTAATTTAAGATTAAAAATTGTGTAATACGAATATAATAAAATATTTGGATTTTATTTGATGGTTTCTTAATGAAAATTGTGACTATAACATGTAGTGATAACGAATTTCTTAAAAATATTAGATATTTGTTATATTTGATATGGTAAAATATATAAAATTATTGTATCTCTTTAAAATATTTTTCAATAATATAATATATGACTTTATTTAATATAATTCTGAATATAAAATGTTTCCTTGATGATTTGGTATAAAATTATTAAATATAGTCATCGAATGGGTTCGTTTGAAAGCAACATGGATATTTATGTAATCCTTTGTTTTATAAAATTATCATTTTAAATGAGGCTTATAACTATATTATTATTAAGAATTATGTTGAAATACCAAATGTTCCTTGTTTTATAATACTCAATGTATGAATATATGATCATGAATATTATTCATGCGATCTATATTTATCTTAAAAATCATTTTAACATGCATATTTGATATTAATAATGTATGGAAATTTACTAAGATGTTTATATTCTATAAAAATGTTTGGTATTTTAATCATACGTGTTACTATTGAATGAAACCTATATTAATTTTTATAAGATTATAATTATTAAAATAAAATTGAATACTTATAATGGGACTATAATAATGAAATATTTATATATACTATCTCATTAGGTTCTGGGTAACCACTAAATATAATGTGTAATAACATATAGATCCATTATGAAGAATTAATATTTTTAATTAAGGGAGTTGTGTCGAAAATTGATAACTAATAAATGTTTAATGTAACAAAAACTATGACCCATATTCATTGGGAAGAGATCATTAGGTTGGGGAATATTTTATGAAAATGGACGCCAATTTTTCTTAAATTAAATTACAATGAATTTTTATATGACAAATAAAATGTTTTATAAAAATATTATTGTATTTTCATTCTTTCATTATAGCGGAAAATGACCCCCACTACAATTAAATTTGATTGTAAAAGTATTAAATATGACTTCATGGTACAAATGGCATTTCAAAACATCCAAGGTTTTTTTCAAAATTATAATTAATATTTTATTAATATTTTATGTTGTATAATATATAATTTTTTTAAATAATCATAATTAATAAATCACTTTCTATATAAAATATATAAATCTCCTTTTATTGCATGTTATTGTACAATTGTTTTTAATAAATAATTAATTTTAAAAAATATATATTTTTTATTGATGAAAACCCATAATCGATTTTTTTTGTTAATATTGTTTACATGAAATTGAATTTTGAGAATCATAATAGAAATATTAAAATTATATTATGATTATTAATATTAAAAGGCGTTTTATTATAAAGAACAAACCCCCATATCATTTTCTAATTTTTTTCATATCACGCTCACATGAGGGGGGAGGGGATATCTATCAACCTTCTCAATCTTATTCTCTAAATACAACCATGGTAATTAAATTCTTGATTTTTAAAATTTTTTATTTTATTATTTATGATACATCTCTCTATACATTTTTTTCTCTTTCTCATATCATTTCACTATTTAGTAATATGGTATTTTTTCTGTTTCACTATTTCAATCAAATGAACCTAAAACCCTAAGGTATTTTAAACTAATATTAAAAAAATCATATTAACATGTCATTCATAACATATATGTTTCTTAAAATTCATGTAACACCAAACGAGTAAGATTCATCATATCTCAATTCACAATAGACTGCCTATTTCTAAAATTTATGGGTTTATTATTAATATAATGGGTTACTCATGCATCCAAATTTTTTATAATGTTGATGATACAAATATAAAATAATTAATTACATTTAATGGTATTTAATTTTTATCAACCAATAAATCCTCAGATTTTTTGTTGGATTTATTTTCATCACATGTAGTGATGGATCAGTTGTCAACAAAAAATGGTTAAGTTGTCCAAGAGTAACACTAGAAGTATTTCTAGATGAGAAGATGATTTAGCTGTAGATGATATTATTATTCTATTTACTAGATAATTTTCAAGATATATATATATGGATGATCTAATATAATGGGTTTTGGAATTCTAGATATGGGGATCTTCTAAGAGTGAATGTTTTCAAAATAAAGAATGTAATGACCTCGGATTTTGAATAATCGATATTTATAATATCATTAATAAATACAATCATATATTACAAATGACACATAAAATACTTATGTAAAATGAGTATAAAATATAATATTATTATATGAATAATAAAACCTATAGAACGTAAAAGGATATTAATCAATTTAAAATTAGTTAGTTTAGATAGTAAATAATTATTATTAAAAATGATTGATTTTTTCAAATTATTGTGTTTAATTATCTTGAAAATATTACCACAATAAAATAAAATCCAAAAATTATGAAAATTAATTTAATATTTTATTTTATTTCAATATATGAGATAGTATGTTAGTAATGTTTAAATTAGACATTAGTTTGAAAAAATATTAAAACAATATAACCTTCAAAAAGGAAATTCTAATGTAAAACTTTTTATTAATATAAAATGATTGTTTATATAAAATAGAAATTTAAATATATTAGATATTTAATTATTTTTAAATGATATTAATTATATAATTAATTATTTCAAAAATTGATTTTCATAAAATTTTAATATTTTACTATATTAATATATTTTTAATTAATAGTAAATGATAATATTTTCTCCAAATTCATGATTTAATGAATTTATAGATTTATTATAACGTCCAAGAAGATTATAGATATTTTTAGTTCGTTAAATAGTAATTTATTTAGTAAAAATATATATCATAAATTTCATTTTTTTACTTCTAAAAATATCGTTCATCATATCCTAAGATGTGTAAGAATTCATTCAAAATTACATTATCCCATTTTAATTATAATTTTTATTGTAATATATAGTTATTTATAGATTTGGAAGCCAATAAACACATACATTATCAATAATAGGAAACTTTTCTCCTAAAATGAAATAAAAATGTTAAATCTATATTACAAATAAATTTTTTGATTTTAAAAACACTCGTTCAAAAAATACATTGTTTATATCTAATGTGCACAAATATTGAAATAATGTTTTCTTACAATTAGAAGTATGATCTAATAAAATTATTTTAATATTTATATACATATTATAATATTATATAGTAGATTAAAGATCATTAATATACATTAAATTTTTGTTCAAAAATTAATGTTACTTTTTTTGATAATGGTAAAATGGGTATTTAAAAAGAATTATCTTATAAATATTACTTATTTTTATTCTAATCCCTAAAAATAAAAAATATTCAATATTTAATATTATATTAATTTAAAACACTTATACATTTCTTTTTAAAATCATATAATTGGTAACTAATGATAAATAGTATTTGAAAAACATAATCATTAAAATTATATTTTTAAAAAAATTCATATATATTTGTAAAATTAATTTCCAAATTAAATTGAAATAAATTGGGGTTAAAATTGGGTTCATAAAAACAAAATCCTTTGATATGGGTTAACATATATTTTAAATAAATTAAAAATTACTTGGTTAAAAACTATGTGTCATTTTTAAAAAGAAAATGCTAAAATATAAAATACAAATGAAAAATTACATGTTATGTGGTTAAAACTATTTGTAAATTTATTAGAGAGGCATTATCAGACTTAAACACAGAAAAATAAATTCCTTATCACTTTTATAACCATTAAAAATTAATATTTTCATTCCATTATTCATAATTAATTGGTGTTTAAAAAGATACTATTTATTTCCTTATAAATATGGATAATTCCACAACATCATACCAAACCATCAAATTTAATTAGTTCAAGAGAAACTTCTATGTTTACCAATATAATCCTTCATAATTTCAATTATACTATGTAATCAATTTTCCAGCTTACACCCTCCATTTACAAGCTCTATTTCAAGAGAATATTTAAGGTTTCAATGTGAGTATTACTTAATCCTCAACCATTTCTTCTAAATCATTCTAATAAAAACCTATTGTATCCATTTAAATATAATAACCTATTTATCATTGTTATATTTATTTTTATTTAATTAATATATCATGCACTATTTATTCATTTCCATCAAAATAGAAAATAAAAATAATGGTAACTATATTTTGGTCAAACTTTTTCCTCTATAAACTAAAATTTTTCATTTTTCATATGGATTTTCATTCATTATCTAATTAAATTAAATTAATATTAAAAAACCTAATAATATAAAAATATTATAATAATTATTCCTTTATAATTATATTATATCCTTATTTAACTATAACCACATATTTTTTTTATATTGTGTTCTTTTTTAGTGTTTTGTTTATCGAATTAACATAATAATGTTATTAAACACTATAATAAATGACTATGGAATCATAAATAATGATATAATTATTTTAACATTTTCATTTATTTATTATTATGAAATGTTTATGTATAGTTTTTAACATATTTTGAAAATACCATATTCAATCATTAAAATTACTTAATTTAGATGACACTGATACACTGTTCACATAATAATTTAAAATAACAATATAAGAAAAGAAAATTAATATTATATATCATAGTGTATTTGAAATGAAATTTTCATTAATTAGGATCCGATAATGTTACCTATTAAATATATTTTTATTATTCAAAATTTCAATACATCGGTATAATTAATTAGGAACAAGATTAGGGTTTATTGTTTCAATTTTAAACCCATGAGAATTATTTCTTATCACGCACCATATTATAATTCGGATAGTGTTTTTACTGACCATTTAATATTTTTATATTGATTTTATTATATATTATGATACTCAATATTCAATTCCATTTTGTCACCCTGTGTAGATTTTAATAAAAAACTATAAACACAAAAATGGGTTGTTTCACAAAATTCATTCTTTATGAAATGTTTGTGTTCAAAAGCTAATATTGTTCATAATATTTATATGATTACTACCATTTTATTTCATCAATAAATATAGATTATTAATTTTTTTAATATGTTTAATTTTATTCTCTCTCTCTCATCAAAGGCTATTTTTATTTTAATTTTACTTGAGTTGTAATAGTTTTCATTACTCATATTATTTCTCCTTGAGTAATGAATTATGTCCCTGTGTATGACCTTATAAGAAAATATTATATTTAAATTTCTATATATCTATAGTATTTTATCATTTTATAATATTCCATTATGAAATTCCTCCTCAAATAGAATTTTTCCATCAGAAATTATAACATCGGTTCTTCTTAACTTATCTTTTCCTCCATGTCTATTTTTTTCTTGATAAACATCACCCAACATTTTAAGAACCCTATTATTGATTATTTTCAATGATCCAAAAAATTCTATTTATCTATTTTAAAATGTAATTTATAACATAAATTTGACGATTTTGTTTTTCAAAAATCTCATTTCAATATATTTTAAAATGTTTTTTATCATTTCAAATTCATATTTTATCTTAAAATCCACATTTTATGAATCAAGAAAATATTTATATTCAAAAAATCAATTATTAATCATTTCTAAAAAATAATTTTATGATATATATTAAAATATTTCAATCCTAAATTTATTAAAATGATTTTTAATTGATTTTTGTGACTTTCATCAGATAAATTCATTATAAAAATATGCAACCAAACTTATTATTCAATTTTTTTATAATAAAGTATTTCTTATAATTTTAAATCATTATAAATGTGATTTATGGTTTTATAAGGTAAATTATTTTCCCATTTTAATAGTGTTTTGAATTAAATATGTTTTAGTAAATAATGTTCATTTTCATCATTCTATTCGAAGTAAAAATTGAATTCTCATAAAATTTTATTATTTTTTTGTATTTATTCTTGACTATTGTTTTCATAAATGAGAATAATTATATCATTATAATAGTAATTTCACATAACTCACATGGAAATCCCTAATAATCATTTATATTTAATTCTTATTATTTTTCAACTATATTTCCACAATGAATGCCCTATTTATGATTCCATTTATTGATGAGTGTTGACCTAGATTCCATAATTTATATTGATCAATAAAATTAATTAGTAAACTATATAACTATTATCAATATAAGGAAAATAAAATAACCCCAACTATCATCCATATATTTTATTTACCTAGATAATTGCTACATTAATTTTGAATAGCCATTAAAATTATACAGGTAAATCATGTTATGTTTATTTGTGTAATTATAAATTTTTTTCCTATGTTATTCAATTTAATAAGAATATAAACCCCATTCAATTTCATGTGTACATTGTGACATGTTAATTTTTTAGGTGAGTTCATATGTAAATATAATTATGATTTAGTTTCAATCTCTTAGTCTAATGAATTGGTTTATGGTTATATCTCTTGATACAATTAGGTGTGGAAAAAATGAACATATTCCCAATTTCATGGGATTAAATTTATTTTTCATAAAATAAATAATTGATATAATTAGTTTTGTATCAAATTTTTTCGAATATTAAATATAGTTTAGGGCGAATTTTTGGTAGTTTTCTAAAAAATGTTCATTTTCAATGAATAGTGAAAAATACTCCATTTTAATTCAAAACTGCCTTTTCATCCAATTAATTTATATAGTTAGATTGTCATTTTAATTGGTTTAAAGGTGTAATTTAATTATTTTATTATCATTTAATTAAATTTGGGTCATTGTATGTAATTTAACTTTTAAATTGGATGTAAAAACAATCAGTCTTTTTATAGATTTTACTTTTTAAAAACTTGTCTCTGGTTTTGACAAACGGGAATTATTTTAAATTAATTACTGAAATTTTGGTATTTTGAATTTGATAAAATTGATTCCATATTTGGAATCATAAGGTCCAAATTATGTAATTAATACCCTTTTATTTTTGGACATTATGAATAATATCATCGGTAATTATTTTTAATTATCGTGTTTAATTCGTATTCAGGTAGGTAAGCGTAATAAAATAATGTCATAAAAATATAAAATGACCCCAACATGTGTCCTGATGCTATTTTTGGTGTCATTTATGACCCTTTGATGCCTTGTAACAACCTTGGGACCCCATGGAATTACTTTAGTGTCATAGTGACCTTTTATTATATTATATTCAAAGAAAGGAAAATGTAACCAAAGTATGTATCACCTGAGTAAAACAATTTTAATTCTGTTTAGATAAATGATCTCTTTGACTATAAATATTTATTGGAAATATAGAAATATTTCCTACATTATTGTAAATTTTTTATAATTTTTATTCATTAAATAAATAAATTTATTTATGACACCGTGATGATGCATTGATTACCTCATAAATGAACGATTTAAAGAAAATGAGAAGATAAGGTAAATTATAAGTCTCACACTTGTCAAAAAACTATTTTATGGGTGGATTTAAAAACCTTATCACCTTATACTTGAAATATATAATTTTGGTACCTTTAATATCCGAAAATCATTTTATAATAAAGTAACTTTTCAAGACTTTCCAAGAGAGCCCCTCCTCCCTCTTATAAAAGGCCTCCACCTCTACCCCCTTACCCCCACCTCTCAAGCCTTTTTCTCGACCAAACCTTGCCCATTTTATCTCTCCACATCCATCTCTTCTTCCTAGAATCCTTACCTTGGGCAGAAAGCTCTTCCAGAAATCCATTTGGTTCAAACCAAAGGAAGTTACACGATTTAAAGGTAATGTCCTATCTTATGTTCTTTTGTTTTATTTTGCTTCTCCAACCCCTTAAACTATTATTGTTCCATTTTTTGTAACAACACCAATATCTTCAATATACTAGGATTTGTTTATGAAAATAATTCGATCTACACATACACACACCTCCATCTAATGCTTAAAGAACATACGGTTTCTGTGGATGGCGAATTACTACCTCCCGAAACGATCATTGTTCTATCTTCTCCTACCACCTCTCATGGTGGCTATTATGATGGAACTATATTTATCTATGATATTTATGATATTTATTTCTCTCTATTATTCTGTATTTTACATTTAAAACATACATTTATGCTTTTCATGTTGTGCAAATGCGATAATTTCATTTGATGATGTGTGGACTACCGCCCCCTCAAGTGATGTGACTCGTTCATGAAATACATGGAATGTTTAAAGAATAAAATTAATGAACTTATCTGACCTATATAACATATATATTATACTGTAATTATAATATATATATGTGTGTGTCATTTAGTTTTAATTATATTAATGTGACAAAGAAATGAAAGTAGTGTTCAGGCGTACGTACGACATACCGTCTCCATGAACGGTGCATTTCATTTTCATATCTTTGAATGTTATGGAATAGTATGAAATAAATATATACTGGATATATATGATATTTAAATCATTAATACTATTCTGGATATGGGATAATTATAACATTATGGGCAATTCTTTTCAAACAAGTTCATTTTTGACTCATGTACTGAACATCGACAAAAACGTCTGATATGAACTCAAATTATTATCAAATTATTATAAAATTATAATATGTGATATGAATTGAATAATAAACTTTAAAGGAGTTCCTCAAGAAATTTTTAAATGACCAAAGTTTATTATTCAGGAATACATAGAAACGAACAAGAGAAGTCGGACTTGATGTAAGTGATCCTACCTCGTTCTTTCTTTTTAAGTACCCTCTTTTATGTCATTTCTTTTAATCTCGTCTTTATTATGTTTGGTGATGTTATTTTATATTCCTCATTCTGTAATATTTATGTTCGTATTATTAGAGACCCTATTATATCTCATAAATCCATTTTTGGAAGTTTCAAGTGGTGTTGTTAGGCTGCCGAGTTTTCGTAAGGGATTTTTCATCTCACTTTTTTTCCCCTGGGATTTATGCTACATTTTCCACCATTTCCTTTGGGTGGTGTATGTACTTTCCATTTTTCTACTCTTTGTGTAATATAATTCCGTTTATGAGTATTTACATAAATTTTTTATAATCCTTCTTTCATGGGGTGTACATTTTGAAAGTTACCCAAGTCGGTAAGGGAACCTTTCACCCTCCACTTTTTAAAAGACTTCCTTTTGTTAGGTCTTTTAATTTGCATCTTATTATGTTGGGATATTTTCGTACATATCCTTATTGATGTAAAATTTATTTCCAAGTTATGAGATACCATTTTTGTCTCATCAACTCTTTTTCTGAATTTTAAACTGACGCAGTTAGGCTGTCGAATTATTATAAGGGAACTTCTTAACCCAATTTCGATTTCTTTGGGTTCAACTTGTAATTATTGAATATGTCATCCAATGAATATGTGTGAATTTCATATGGTTGTTTTAAACATAATATCCACTAAAATTGGGTGTATTTATATTTTTCACACAAAATTAGGAGATTGATTTATCTTTAATTTAAGGATACCTTCTTTATAAGGGATTTCATCTCATTTTACATTTCTATTGAGACTTCATTGTTTTTATTCACAAATTCACTCTAATATGGTGTATATACTATCATTTGGAAAATTATATCATGAATACCTTTATTCTCATGATATTATAAAGTTGTGATTAAATGTTATTCCTCAATTATTTGTATTTAAGTGTCTCTCATTTTGTTAAAAACTCATTAACTAAAATATCGTTTTGAATTTTTTAATGATTTATTCTTATAAATATTTCTAATTAATATCCATGTTTTCAAAATGATTTCTAAGGATTTATTTATATGGATATTAATGGTTTAAAATTTTAAAAGCTTCAAAGTGGTATGAGACTTCATCTCAATCTCCTTTCATTGAGGAATATTTTGTTTTATACACAATTTTCTTTTATACGGTGTATAAACCCCTTTTACTTTAAATTTTATTCAAAATGAATCTTTTTATAAAAATTGTTTTACTAAATGACAAAATGGAATGTTTTTATGTATGTGGTGACAATGACTACTCCGTCGTCCTGACCATTATTTGAGTTTCGGCTTCCTCAACAAGCCATACTTTTTTTTAAATGAAAAATAAATACCATGTTTTACTTTTCTTTTAATTTGGAATTGATAATGGTTTTGATAATGTTTTGATTATATCAATGTGTTTTTATATCTTTTTATTGAAATTTGGAAATGTTATGTTTCCCTTTTTCATCGTTTATGTTATATGATTATGTTATGGTTCTTGGGCATTTTTTATGAAGATGAGTGGTTCTGTGATAAACTAAGCGCGGGTGAGTTCATGATAGCTCTACAATGCATTGGGTAACGTGAAGGAGTTAAACACTAAGGTTTCTCTGAAGAGATTTAGGGAATATACTTTGATGGGTATTCTAAACGTAACCATTAGGGTTACTCCCTACATAAGAATGTAATGAATGCCTAAACTTACCTTTACGTATTCTGATTTCTACGAGTTATTAATAAATCTTATGATGTCATGATATATGTTAAAGTTCTTATGTTTAATGAGTAAAGTTTGTTTTCATTGATTCTTATGAATACATGGAATAATATTTCCTTTCTGTATTTTTATATCCCTTACTGAGCTTTTTGTGCTCATCCCATTTTTTTGAAATGTTTTCAACATGATTTAAAGTAGAATACGGTCAATGATGGGATCAAGGAAATGTCATGATGTCTAAAACATGGAACTAGACATGACTCTTTTGTTCAAGAGTTTATATTTTGTAAATAAAATGGAAACTGAGTAGATGTGTCTACCTTGTATTCATTGAGATTTAATAGTTATGTCCTAATTTTCTAAAACTCTAAACATAAAAATATCCTCAATGTGAATTATTCATTTAATTCAAGATTATGTAATGTTTTAAGTCTGGGACCTTATAATTTTCATGGGGTTTTCAATGAAAAAATGTTTACAATACCTATTTCCTTTCATGGGTTCTAACATGATGAAGGTTTTATGATCATTTTCCACAGGTATGCATGGATTTAATTACATAATGGTTCAAATGTATATAACCCTCAAATTAATTGAAAAATGTGTTATATCTTAGAATATATCAATGTGAAACAAGTCGATGTTCTTGATATATTAAACTAAACAATTCAATGTGCTTGATATATTATAGGAATCAAGTATATGTGATTGATAAACTATTTGAAAGATAAGTTTATGCATGATATTATGTTTATGATTTTTAAAATTCACATATAAAATGGTTTCTATTTTTATTTTAGTTCCACACACAATTATTATAGGAACATATTTTACATTATTGAGTTATGGTGAGTTCTCAATTTTTTTATTCATGTCTTCGAAAATGCTAATTTTTTATAGAATAACTCATTTTTGTGATATCTATCTTATTGGTTATGAAATTTTTATGTTTTGGAAAAGTTATCATTCACTTAATCTTATCATTTGATTCCATATAATTATAAAATGATGTTTTCCAATTTCACACCTACTGGCCATCTTGGATCACCATTTTCTTATGATTATTTTTCCTAGGTTATAGAGAAATTGTTTCGTAAGGTATCTCGATGAAGTGTACTATCAGTGAATATAATTGTGGGTTATTTTTATTATCTTTAAAAAATAATAATCTTTTATATCTATTCACTAAATAATGTAAAGCATTATAGTTTTGGTGAAGATCACATTACAATTCCATGAATATACACCTAAATAAATGAAATATTTATGTATGAAAACTGTGTCCCACTATAGTTGGAATAAATGTAGTGTTCATTCAATATTTAAATATTAGGGTTATAAAAAATTTATGAAAACCCTATCAATAAGTCTATGTATAGTGTAAAATCCTATTGTCTTTCTAATAATAATAAATTAATTCGGTTAAACCAAATATTTCATAGTCGATTGTTTTCAGATTATGAAAATAAATAAATTATTAAAAAGAATTATGTATTGTCCATTTTTAATGTTGTCTATCACACGATAATTTTTTGTTTTATTCGATGGTTTGAACTAGATGGATTCAAGAAAATTATGAAAGTGATGTACTATTCAATGAATTTCCACCTAAGAAACCTAATGTTATGGGATCTAGAATGCATAATATTATTGTTATTATCATGAATATTTCTCAGAATATGAATCATACAGAGTATCAAAATGATCAAAGGAGGGAACAACATTGTATTGAGTCATTCATGAATACAATTCCTCATTTTTGTTGATATTATGATTCTCCAGTCGTTGAGGAATGGATTAAAACCCTTGAGAAAATATTTTAGGTTCCTTAATGCTTGGGACATGAAAATATTGTCAAAAATATTTCTCATTTAGGAGTTAAAACGTTTAATGGTCGATTATAATTAAAAATATGAGTAATTATAATGATATCTGATCTATGAAATGGGTTATGATTATATGGATATTATTTAGTATTTCCATTCCTCGTATTCTACATAAAAATATGGAGATACAATTTTTTTATCTAAGGAAAAATTATGATGAATCTGTTGGTACCCTTGATAAAAATTTTAAAAAACATCAATTGTATTCCTTTGCTCTAATTATCTACCATGAATGTGAAATTTAGTAATTATTTGGTGGATTATAACCTTATCCCTAAAAATAATTATCTATAAGTGACTTCGTGATATATGAATAAATCTTTCCATGTGAACTCAATGTAAAAATAATTATTGTAGATTCCAACTATTCACAATGTATTCTATAGAAAAAAATATTTTCATGAAAATAAAACAAATTACATAGTGAAAATTAATTCTATCCATATAAATTATTGATATATGGGAACTAACATTATTGGAATAGTTTGAATGGAATAAGGTGTCTTTTTAAATAATTAAAGGAATGTTATAAATCCAATGAATGACAATGGATAATGACTATTCCAGATAATGAAATAGAGAAAAGGAAAATTCCAACTTATAAAACAACAATTCTTCAATGATTCAAATGTAATGATTATAGGAATGATACCAACTAGTGAATAATTATTAGTTTTTTTATGATTCGTATAAACAACCTCTTAACCCCAAAGACAATGGGAAATTTCATGTGATCATGACTCGTGAAGTGGGATATACGATTGATGTGGTAAAAATTATAATTATTATCTAATATAGATTTGTCAATTTATTATTTGATTCTCAATATTTCCTCTCATTTAATTTTGAAAATATTTCTATGTTCATCATAGTATCACCTCAATGACTATAATTTGAGATAGGTGTGAAAACTCTTAATGGAATAATAGTATCATCTTGTTTCTATAGTTACTCTGGAATTATTATTTTTTTGAAAAGTTATTCCTAAAAATATTTTGATTCCCCCTATAGTTCAGTTTTTTTTATTCTTCAAATGGATTGAATTTATATATATGATTCACATCAATTATCGAGTATGGAAATTCATATTTTATATTTTGAATGATCCTATAATCATTTATAGATTTGTGTATTGAAATGAACATTCAGTAGAATTTTCATCCATCATGTTGGTATAAATACGTATAAACTAAAGTTATCTATCTCAAATTTTTGGGGACAAAATAAAAATTGTGTATGGAGATATTATTTTAATGTTTTTTGAGGTATTTCTAGAAGAATCATGAACTCTCCAATTTAATTGGGATGTTGGGTTTTCAAAATAATTCATATATAGACTTGTGCCTATTTAAAATAGTCCGTGTATAATCTACCAAATTGAGTTAAATTACTTAAAACAAATTCAAATATAATCTTGACAAGGAGTTCATACACCCAAGGGATTCACCATGGGGTTCACCTATTGTATTTTTTAAGAATAATAATGGGTTAATGTATATTTGCATTGACTATTGGGAGATTGACAAGATCATAATCAAGAATAAGTTTCATCTCCCCCTTATTGATGGATTATTTTATCAACTACATGGATATCAATAAATTTCCATGATGGAATTCATTCTGGATATCATCAAATAATGGTCATGAAATATGATAAAACCAAGATCAAATTCCATATAAATTATTGACTCTATTATTTTGTAGCGATGTCATTTGGTCAGACAAGTTACCCCAATATCATCGTGTATATAATTAATAACTTCTTTATAGACCAACATAAATAGTTTTTGATTTACTTTATACATGTTTTTCTTATAAATTCAAATAGAAGTAAAAAATAATGAATATCACTTAAGGAAAATGATGAAGACTCTTTGGAAGGATAATTATTATGATAAAATTACATTTTGTGAATTTTGTATTATTAAATTTTCATTAATTGTTCATGTAATTTTAGTTGAGGGTATATCATTAGACCCATAAAAGATATAAGTTATTGGGAAATTTACTAGACTAATTGAGGAATGATAAGTCCATATTTTGAATGGTGTTTGAGGATATTATCAACATTATGTATTAGATTTATAAGGTGTATCTAATCCACTCATCAAGTTTTCTAAAAATGTTTTTATGTTCATATATATAATTGAATGTAAGGGTAATATAAATCTGATAAAAATAAGGTTGGTCAATGCACCTATTCTTGCACTAATCTATAGTGGATAAAGGTTTTTTGATCTATAGTAATGTATCAAAGAAGGAACTGAGATGTGTTCACATTGAAAATGATATGGTGGTAGCATATGCATCAGGCTAATTCACATATCATCAAAAAACTACCCTACTTATGATTTAGAGTTGGGTATGGTAATTTTGTAATTAATTTATAGAGGATATATATATATATATAGAGGATTGATATATATGATAATCATATATGATTAGTTTTTATATTCACTCAGAAAGATCTGAATATGCACAAGAGAATATGGGTGGAGTCGATAAAATATTAAGATTTATCACTATAATATCCTCCATAAAAGGAAAACAATGTGTAAGGTGCTATAATTCAAAATAACCACACTTTATTATTTAGGTTGAGGATCTAAAAATATCAAATATTTCTATATTTTAAAAGGATGTATCTTGAATTCATAATTGAAGGTTAGAAATATTATTTCTTAAAAAATGAATGATCAACTAGAAATCTATATAGGTAATTAAGAGGTGAAAAAGTAATATGTGAACTACCAAATAAGGCTGTAAATATTCATGAATTGATTACTGGTTGTGGTGTAATGTTAAGGTTCAAGTACCATTTATGTGCCTCATCCGTACCATATTTAATGAAGGAGTTATTAGATTAATCTTATAGTTCATTATTCTTGATTTATCATGGAAGTATAATGATTACTAAAGAACTAAAAAATTATTTTTGGTGGGATGATATAAAAATAGGTATTATATAATATGTATCTTGGAAATTGGTTTTTCAAGAAGTTAAGGCTAGGGGAAAGATGTATAATTTTACTTTAAAATAATTTTACATAACTAAATGGATATGGGAAAACATCACTAGGGGAATTTTCATCAGATTCCCCAAAACAACAAAAGGCTATAATGGTATATGGGTTAATACAAAATAACCTTATTAAGTCAGATCACATCCTTATTATTAGAGAATATTTATCTATTTATTACATTTTTAAAATATAAATTATAGATGTGGTAAGATTTCATGGAGTTCTACTTTATAACATATCTAATTAGGATTTGAGGTTTTCCTCGATGTTTCGGTAAAGTATTTAGAATGGTCTAGATATAGAGTTGAAATTTTGTACCATGTATTATCCTCATGTAGATAGTCAAACTGAGAGAACCCTTCATCATTTAGAGGATATCCTGAGATATTATACTATGGATTTAAAAGGTTCTTTTGATTAAATCCTTCATTTAGTAAATTTTTTTTAAACAAATACATTAACTGAATAATTTATATTTTGATATCCCTAACCCCAATACTTGGATTTGGTGTCTTAATTTTTTAAATAAGAATAGATACATTGAATGAAATCCTAATGGAATGATAAGTTTATCAGTTTTTTTGGACAAAATACATACATGATACTCATTTTATAAAGGGAATGAAAAGTAAAACGTATTATATTTCAAAATAAATTCTCATCATCCTAGAAAAGTAATTCAATTGATTCATCTTCATAACCCATGGAAAATAATGAAAATAAGGGTGAGCCCAACTACTCAGAAAGGGATTTCTAAAATTGAATTTCATGAAGTAATAAATAATATTAAATATTTCATTTTAAATAACTAATCATGAATTATATTTAAATAACATTAAGTCTTGAATAGATATTGTATAATATATATGGTAAGGTAAATAAATCATAACTCATTCCATTTAATCAAAAAACTAATAATGAAATGAATCCAAAAATAATATCGTTGTGAGGATCACTTATATAAAAATTAATAATTAATTAATGATGTAAGTTCATAATTATTATAAATCATGTTGAAATCACATGATACCTTTATGAGAAACACTTTTACAATACTATTTAAACTACAATTAAAAACTTTCTTAATTTTGGAAACTTTATTTGTCTCATGGCCCCTATTGATGGGTAAAGGGGGTATATAATTTCAAACCGCACCCATCACTAAAAGTCTAAAAAATTTCTCACATATCGAATTATCAATTTCATTTATAAATAAATATTCCTTATCATAAAATATCTATATTGAGTGAAGAATACCTATTTATTAATTTTTCCTTAGTAATTCAAATAACATTCAAAGTAAACACCATATCTAAAAATGAAATAATCTTTAAGAAATAACCATATTCATCATACAATAATATAGACATTTAAGATAAAAATAATTTATAATGAATAATGATCAAAATAACGTGATTATTTCAAAAGAAATTTATCCATCATAAAAGAAAGTGAGATTGTTCAATAACATTTACAACTTTGTAATTTTCAATTCAAAACCCATTGTATGTAGTTATTCAAATTAAAAAATATTATAATAATAATTGTAAATGAATCATTATTTAATATGTAAAATTTAAAGCATATTCACCACATAAAATTTTATGAGTGAATAATAAAATTTAACCCTCAAGGGATTGTAAATTGTGATGAAATATCTTACCTCATGATTTCTTTTGCATAAACATGATTTAACAAAATGTATAGTGGTTTTAAAAATGTTATTAACTATTAAAGGGATTAAAACTAAAACATAAAATATCATAAATGATCCTTTTATTTTATATTATCAATCTTTCATTATTAATAGTCCATTGTTTTCATTGTTTCCGTAGTTAATTTTCTTGTTTTATCATCTGTTTTTTCCAAAAAAAGATCTTGTTCTTTCACAAATTTTATAATCCCATCACATTTATATTAATAATAATAACATAATTATTATATTTATATGTCACATATTATTTTAAAATAATCATGAATTATGGTTTTGAGAAATGGTGTCTGTTTCGATCATGATGATAGCAGGTTGAATGTATGCATAAATAACATTTTAATTTTTCAATGATATTTTTTGAAAGGAAAAAATTAATATCAAAATAATAAATAATTAGAAAAAAATAATAATATTTAATTAATTATACTTTTACCTATCATATATTTTATTTGGTGATGAAAAGAGATTCACTTCAATTTTTAAAGGCGGTAGGTCACACATACATGAACGATGTTATCATTTTAAAGTGAGTGAAAATATAAGAAAATAAAAAGATATATTATATTTATAGATAGATAAATAATACATTAATATCATAATTATTTTATTTCTATCACATATAATTATTATCATTGTCTTTTTAACCTTCTATGTAATGATTTTGGGAATGATTGATCCCACCGCTTCACAATATGAGACTTTGTCAAACTCATGAGCGACGTTATCTTATCCCCTAAATAATGGAAGGTAAAGGATATATATGATATAATTACACAATATGTATAATTATGTTATGGATTATATATATATATAATTTACATTCATCATTATACCATACTTTTAGAACTGGTAATGGAATAATGAAAATAAAATTGTTCATGAGGTGGTAGTATATCGTACAGAAAAATGTTGATTCTGTAACCCATATGATATAAATGGAGATGGATTTAGGTTATAAAAAACATATTAAGAACATATTAGTAAATTTGACATATTTATGTCATTATATAATCATGATTTAATAATAAATATAAGGAGGTGGATGAAGAAATAAAAAAACATGTTCGTTGAAGAACAATGCCTCTTCTTTGGGAAAAGTTTAGAGGTTTAAACCAGAACCATCCATGTCTGTATTTATATCTCAAATAAGGATTTTATAATTATTTGAGGTATATTTTAATTTAATTTTGGCAAGTAATTTCCAAACCAAAACCATTTTGCATTCTATAGAAGAGAAGAGAGGGTGTGACCTTTTAAAAGTGAGATGAGTGCCACACCTGTAATTTTTTTAAAATATTCATTTGAACCAACATTTTTATCATTAAAAAATCTTAAATATTGGTCTTTTATAAATCATATAATATAAAATGTTGAAATATTTACATAAAATTGGGTTTGGACATGTTTATGGGTCATTTTTAACCCATTATTATTTTGATTAACCCCCTGGTTAATCAGTTCTTACCTTAACAACAGTAATTATGTTTCACTATTTTAATTTTAATTTTCATGAATTTTTTTTATACGTTATTATATTTTATAAATTATTTTTATTAAATAAATGAGTCCATTGTTCAAATATCCATTCACTAGATATGAAAATTTAAATTTAAATTAATCCTGGACACATGATGAGAAAAGAGGTTTTTAAATAGAGAATGAACAAAAGTTGACAATGTTTTTATTTCTATATTGAATATAAAAATTATTAAAATGGAATAAATTGGATTAATGGATACAAAATTGAACTAGTTTTACTTTAAATTAAACAAAAAATAAGTTATAACATTATAAATTAATTAAGTAAAAAAATGATTTCTACTAAAATTTAGTATTTTTCACTATTCATTAAAAAATGAAGCCCATATAAAATATCTCAAAAACTCAACCTCAGATATTTTGTGTATAATTATTTCTAAATATATGATCATTTAATAAAATTATTTTCCCAAAAATAGAAAAAACAAATACTTCTATATTATATGTGCACAACATGACTAATATGTCTTTTATAAAAATTCATTTTTTCAAAAAAATCCTTTTAAATTAAAACAATACCTAAATTATTTCTAATCAATAAATAAAAATAATATTTTTTTTACAAATATTCATACCCACCAACTTAACAATGAGTTTATAGTGGTCATTTTTAAAATATATTTCGATACTGTATTTTCGTTTAAACATGGTGTCTGGTGCACCACAACTTATCAATGAAATTAATTTTTTTCTTAATGAAACATATCATTATGTCTTGGGGTGTTACATTATCCCCTCCTAAAGAAAATTTTTCCCAAAATTTCATGGATATTAACATCTAAGAATATGATGGTAGTTCTTCATCATAACAACCTCTTGTTCCCATGTTTCTTCTAACATTTTTTGATTTCTTTTTAGTACCTCTACTAGTATATTCTTCTGATTTATCAATAATTTATCTGTAATATCAAGATTCAATACGGGTTCTTAATAGTAACATTTATTAG
The DNA here is from genome assembly GCA_963277665.1 of Viscum album. NCBI lineage: Eukaryota > Viridiplantae > Streptophyta > Magnoliopsida > Santalales > Viscaceae > Viscum > Viscum album. Next base: position 2,078,976,354 of record OY728137.1, on the reverse strand, counting down.
GTTATAATTATTTTTATCAATGTTAAGAATATACATAGGGGTTTCCATGTCCTTTTAAATATGGATATATGGAACACATCATGTACTTTTGAGATATTTGGAGGCATTTCCAAAAATAAGAAACAAATACAATTTGGTGAATAATTTAAATTGGTGTTCTTTATCTAGGGCCTATTTTCCCTTTCTTGAAGAACCTTATAATATCCTTCCATTGAGATTCTTTGAAGAAAACATGATCTCCCTATTGAATTCTAAATAAATCCTATGATTTTTGGAATAACTATATTTCTTACTTTGAACTGCTTTAATGTGAAACTGAATAGACATTACTTTTGTTGTTTTTTATTAAAAATGTTATATGCCTACGAGTTTCCATTAATCAAATTCATCCCAATAGGTTGTTGTAATACATCTTTTTCCCAATAATTCTTTATACGGAGACATTTTAATGTAGAATAAAGACTATAATTATAGTAAAACCCTTCCAAATGTAAATAATGATCTCACATACCATGAATTTCATGTGAGAATAACATCAATATATCATCAATTATTTTAATCACTATTTTATATAGGACAACAGTTTGTGTTTGGTAGTAAGTGCTCAAATAATGCTTAGTATCAAGCACCTTATGAATACTATTCTTCAAATATGATTTAAAAAATGGGATCATATTATGACATAATCGAGTGAGGTGAGACATAAATTCTTAAAAATTCATTAATATAGTTCCTTGTATGTAAATAAAGAGTAAAATATTCACATATATAAATAAAATGGCAAAGTTTCATAAGGAAAAAAATGATTACTCATATTTTAACATTAGTTCTAGGAGTCATTGGCAGTCCATTAATAAGTCAATAATAATGTCATCCCCTCTTCACAAGTAGATTGGAAGAGGTTTACTAACTTTTCTAGGATGTTCTATCACATATTTCAGTTGATGATAAACCAAACATCTTGATACATAATCATCATTTCCTTATTTCATTTGAACCCTCAAAAACTATTCCCTCAAATATATATATATTTTTGTGCTAACTGGAGAGTGTAGAAAAATATGAGATATGAGTATCATCCAACAATTCTTTTATTATATCGGGTATAGATGGAAAACATAATCTGTTTCAAAATTTAGAAATATCATCTTCACAAAGGTGGTATGCTAATTTCTCATTACTATAATTTCACGTTTACTCTGAAGGTTCTCATCCTCATATTGACAACTTTTTTCTTTTATAATAAATCTATTTTTTAAATAATTTCATAAAATACTGTTGTATTACATTCTTTAATGATTCCCATGTCTATATTTTCAATATCCCTAAGTCAATGATCCCTATAAATCCCCATTTGTGTTATAATTATTTTATCATTCCCACTTAATGCATCTTCTATTATATTTTCATTCCTATAGTGGTAGGATATTGAGAAATCACAATCCTTGGGTAGCACGTGTCATCGTATTTTCTTCATGTTTAGATTTTTATTTTATAACATGTATTTTATTCTTTTATAATACATTTATATGTCACATAATTCCCCATAGAGATAATATATCTATATTTTGAAAGAAAATATTAAATGTCACGAACTCTCCCCCGAGGCCCGTGTCGTGACTACCCCAAGCCCACCTTCCATAGGACATGGGCTAGCAACAAGATCTGAAAGGCATATTGAATAAAACAGGAAGGAATTTACATTAAACCTAAACAAACGTGTGGTCTAAGAACACAACAAGAAGCAATTGTGAAGTAAAATGTTTGATTAAAAGATTTCTGAAATTAAAGGGGGATAGAATACAAGCTCAACTGAATGTACGAATACAACTAAAATGTACTATAAAAATTGAAGGAACAATACAACTAAAAAGGGAAAACAACTATTGATTCGTCCCCCGATGGTCCTACATAAATGGTAGATATAGATCACCTCCTCTGCAATCCACATCTACCTGTCTCATCCACATACCTCCTAGTCCTGGCTTCATCAAACCACATCCCAGCAGCTCATCGTCCGGACAAGACACAACACGGTGGGGGCATAGCCCGTGCAGGGGTGAGTAAAATGATACTCATTAGGGACCTTGAGTCCCCCAACCATCTCCTAGAGTTACACAAATGAAAATAACCACAATGTTAGCCCCACGAAGATAACGTACCACACAGGTAAGACTCAACTCAAACCATGTATTCAACACTGAGAAAAAGCATTATGATACTGAACCACACAGGATTTCTATGAAAGATAATAGCCAGCCATCAGATTCTCTAGGGATAGTAACAAGTAACATCCCCAGTCACAATGATGAACACCTTGGCTGCTGCATAACTCCTCCTCTATCGAGTACATTGGGAATGCCACATCACATAGAGACACTTCCCACTAACTTTGGACTGTAGAGGTACTCCTCCTGTCGAGTACAATGGGCATGTCGTTTCCCACAGAGGTGATTCCCACTATCCTTGGACTTCTATGGGATTGCTCCTATCGAGTATCGTGGTTCTGCCACATCACACAGAGGAACTCCCCACCTTGGGTCTGTCGCATCACATAGAGGCTCTCCCCACTGGGTCGTCAGGTCATGTAGTGTCGAAAAATTAGGATTCGTCAAGTCTCAGCCAGTCTTAGGGTTCTATACGTAGCGCGCTAGGAATAATAGATCCTCAAACCATTATGTATATTATAACCAGCACAAATTATCATGAAGAAGTAACCTGATTATTAACCACATCTTAAGGGATTCAATGCAACATACAACACGTCAATCGGATGCTCGGTCTGTGTGTTATTAGAATTTCTGTTCCTAGGGCCCAGTTAGATTCAGCTGCAATCCAACTAGGTTTTACTCCAAGTTTCTCAAAAACTCTCATGGAGTAAGTCAAAAGGACTGTCTTTCTCCAAGGATGCCATTTCCATAGAGGGTTCGTCAAAAGGACGTATGGTTCTCATGATAAGGTACATTAACTTTTTTTGGGCCCTCGCCTGGTCCGACCCAGTCGGATTTACCCATCCTGACCCATTCTAGGCTAGAACATGGTGGGATCAGACCACTTGGTCGAGGTCTATCCCAGCTCTCAAAGGGGTGGCCCAGTCTGCAAGGGGAATCCCATCTTATAAAGGGGCGGCCCGGTACGATGGTGGCCTAGGAGGGAGGCGGCTCACGAGGGCGGCAACCCACAAAGGCAGTGGCCCGTGATGTCGGCGGCCCAATAGGGCGGCGGCCTGGCCACATGGGGCGCAACCTGAAAAAGGGTCCACCCTAGCCATCCCTGATTGGGGAGACCCTTGTTTTTTCCAAACAGCCAAAGGCCATTTGTTTTTCATCACAGTGGTGGTGCCACATGGCGGCAACAGGTGGAATGTGGTACCTACTATGGAGGGTCCTTCTGGTTCTGTCACAGCCACCCGGTGTGTAAGCCGACCACTTCAACGGTGCGGGACGGTGTGCTATACCGCCACCTATAGTCAGCCGGTGTGTCGTCCTCCTTCCTCCAGTCACCGTGGCTGATGATCTGCGACCCTCATTGTACATCGGCGATGTGCGAAGGAACAACAGAGTGTCACGCCTCCTATGCAGTCGACCAGTTCTATCCATTCTGATTCTTGTCGCAACATTGGGTCATGGCCTCATCTTGCGGTGTGCGATGATGCGCTATCCCTAATGATTCTAGTCAGTATCACTGCACTATCGATGATCCAAGGAGGCGCAAGGATAGCATGATAGTGGATGGTTCGAGCTAGGTTAGTTAGGTCTGTGCCCTCTGTGTTAGCTTATAAACATGAGAGGGTAAAGGGTTTAATAATCAATTTAATTAAACATAAATTTAAACCTTATAATGATATGCCACAACAACCTCTTGAAAAAAAATGAATCGCGGATCAACCTGTTAGTTGGTTGGTTCGCGTTCTTACTATTATTCAAGAACATGGAAGAAGAAATCATTCAAAATCATAAACGAATAAACCCTTACCTTGTAACCCGTTGGAGAGAATCCACATCATGATGGTGGTTTGGTGTTCTTCGTTCCTGTAATAGGTTCTCAAGTCACTACACATATGTCATCCTCTGGTTCGTGGTTTATCATCTCCCTTCACCTCCAGCTGGGATCAAATCCGTCTTCCAAGTTTCTGGTGTCATGGCACTCCTTCATCACTTCGTTTTAGGAAGAAGATATTCTGTTACATTCCCCCAAGCTCTATATATGTTACAGAGGGGGGGGTAAGTAACCAGGTTAGAATTTAATGGGGCTCATCAATTAAGAAGCTTCCTAATTCCCCAAAAAAATTGTTTGAGTTTGAAGTTCAATCCATTTATTGGCTTGATACATCGCTAGACCCACCCCTTTTCTTTCCCATTAGTGGATATGAAATAAAATAATAAAATTATTTCATTTCATTTATTTTGAAAAAGTTGCAAAACATAAATTTTTCTATGAACCTTCTACAGAAAAGTTAAATCATCCCTTTATAAAATCTTGGTGCTGTGTATTCAACGGTGCCCTTGGATTTTTAATAAGGGAAATGGGTCCAAAGATTAAAAACATTGCTCACGTGTTTACTGAATATACCAAAAAAAGTTAATAAATTCTTTATGTGCACTCCATGCCTTAGAATCACCTGCCTTAAAATTTTGCAGGCACGTAACAATTTCATATTGTTAAAAAACATTACATGGAAACTCTGGGTCTCTACATTTTCTACACCTTAGGTCCTTTCATCCTCGAAGGTCACAACATAGACTAAGAAAACAAATCGGGGTACTGAGCAAGAATCAGAGCTTCCCGCTCCCATGATCTCTCTTAGAGGTTCCCATGATGCCATAGAACACACAACATAGGTATTGATTATCCCCTAAGGACCCAATTATATCAATCATCAATCTCCACTAGAACCTTAGTAAACATTTTCCCATCGTCTACATCCAGCTCCCCGTGGATAATGATGTGAGATGAGTCATGCACGTATCTCCTCAGCTGGGATACATGGAAGACATCATCCGCCTTCTCCAACTGTAGTGGAAGTTCCAGGTGGTATGTCACCTCGTCTATCCAGCGAAGTATCAGAAATGGTCTGATAAACCTCTGTGATAACATACCGCTTCAGCCAAATCTCTATAGTCCCTTTCGAGGAGAGACTCACAAGAATATATGGTCCACCTCCTAGAACTCCAAAGGTATCTATCTTTTATCGACATTAGACATTTTTCATCTCTTTATAGTCTTCATCTGCTCCTGGATGATATGAATCTTATCATTGGAAGCCCGTACGAACTATGGACCCATAATTACTGACTCCCCCTGGTCATTCCAACATAGAGGTGATCTACAAGGTCGACTTTACAAGGCCTTGTATGGTGCCATCCCGATGGTGGAGTGATAAGTTTTATTCTATATGAACTCCAGCGAGGGAAAGTGATCCTCCTTACTATGGCCAAAATCTAGGATGCTTGCATGAAGAATGTCCCCTCGTGTCTGAATAGTCCACTCTATTGAACCATCTGTCTGAGGATGAAAGGTGGTGCTAATACATAGCTGAGTTCCGAACACCTCCAACAATCCCTTCTAGATCTAGGATGTGAAATGTTTGTCACGGTCTAAGAAGATCGTTGATGGAACCCCATGAAGTCACAACATATTTTGTACATGATGGAATCCTAATCCCTCTACTGATCCTAGCTCTTGGATAGGTAGGATGTGGGATGACATGGTGAATCAGTCAACAATCACCCAAATGGAATCATAACCCCTTGAAATACGTAGATTCCAAGTCATAATGTCCATTGATATTTCATCCCACTTCCACTCCAGCACCTCTAGTGGATAAGCTAAGCCTGATGGTACCTGTTGCTCGACCATCACTTGTGGACAACTGAGGCATCGTGAAACAAACTCTACCACTGCCTTCTTCATCCCTGGCCACCAGTGCAGATGGTGGATGTCCAGGTACATCTTCACCGCACCAGGATGTACCTCCAGAGGGGATGTCTGGAACTCCCTCAACACCTCCTCCTGTAGCACCACCTGTACTATGGTACGTCCTCTAAAGAGGATGACGTGCTCCCCAACTTCAAAAAATCCATCAAGTGCCTTCCTTAAGGATATATGAGCACGTCGAGCCTCACAATCAATTTCCCCAAGGTGCGACTCCCTGACTCGCTGAAGGAGTGGGGAGTGACTGTCACAGACAAGAGGTATGATGCTTCATCTCTATCCATGAAGGATATCTGCAATGCAGTTAGCTACTCTGTCACCCCACTCAGAAACTACAGTCTAGACCTCCTGCTGAGTGCATCTGCTACCACGTTCCCCTTATTAGGAGTATAGAATATCTCAAATTCATAGTCCTTGAGGAACTCTAGAATTCTCTACTATCTTAGGATCAAGTTATTCTGAGAGAATATATATATGAGACTCTTGTGATTAGAGTAGACTGTAAAACGGTTTCCTATAAAGTAATGTCACCACACCTTCAAGGTGAAGACCACTACTGCTAACTCCAGGTCATGGGTAGCATAGTTCTGCTCATGTTGTCTTAGCTTCCATGATCCATAGGTTATCACTACATTCACTTAAATCAAAACACACCCAATTCAGGTCCCTGATGTGTCGTAGTAGACTACATAACCAATGCCCACTTTTGGTAGCCTCAAGATGGGGGCACTCATTAGTCTCTAACTCAGTTCTTGAAAACTCTGACGGCATCTCTTTGTCCACCCGAAGGGTTTTCCTTTAGATTTCAATGCTGACAAGGGTTTCAGAACTCTAGAAAAGCCCCGAACAAATCTACGATTGTCTCTAGCCGACCCTAGGAAACTCTGCACCTTGGACACACTCCATGGTGGCTCCCAAGAAATCACAACCTCTATCTTCACTGGATCCACTACAACTCCAACCTATAAGATTACGTGTCCAAAGATGTGGACCTCTTGTATACTGAACTGGTAATTCGAGAGCTTACCATAAATTTGGTGCACTTGGTGTGTATCCAGAACTATCTGAATATGATAGGCATGCTCCTCCTCCATTGCTGAGTATACCATGATGTCGTCGTTGAACACCACTGCAAAGCGATCGACGTATGGCTGGAAGATCGTGTTTATGAATCACATGTACACTGGAGGGGCTTTTTTCATGCCGAATGGAATAACCACGAACTCAATGTAGCCATTATGACATCTAAAGGTCGTCTTATTCATGTCCCCATCTCGTACCCTAAGCTGATGATAGAATAATCTGAGGTCCATCTTTGAAAACAATTGAGATCCCTTCAGCTAGTCAATGATATCATCAATCCTTGGAAGTGTTTACATATTCTGCATGGCCAACTAGTTGAGGTGCCAATAGACTACGCAGAGTCTCAAACTCCCATCTTCCTTCTTGCCGAACATAATTGGAGCTTCCCATGGAGAAACATTGGGCTTTATGAACCCCTTTACCTACAAGTCCTCCAATTGTACCCATAACTCATGATTTTCCATGGGATCCATCTAATATTCCGGTGTAGATATCGATGTCGTCCAGGGGTAAAGGTCGTTGTAAATGTTTACCTCTTCGCGTGGAGGAAGTCCCAGAACCTCATTAGGGAAGAAATCAGTATACTAGTCCACAACTATAGGATTGCTCAAACTCGCAACATCAACTGCTCCAAGGGTAAGGCTATCTAACAGATGAGTAATTAGCCGCACCCTCTGCTAGGTAAGTCCATCATATGCAAAAAAGGTTCCCTTATCACCGGTGAAAGAAAACCTAGTCCCATCTATGTGGACACACCGCACTTTGTGCCTAATACAGTGAGTCTGAGCATGGACTGTGGATAATTGGTCCATAATAATAATGACGTCGTAAGGCCTCGACGCCACTACTAGGAGATCCCAGAAGATGATCTCACCTCAATGAGTAATCTCACACTGCTATCACCAGTGTGTAATCATTCAATCCTCTCTCATACGACTCTCTAGCCATAAGGATCGAGTCAATGGCTCCACCGTAATCTCCGAGCTCCGAACGAGGGTCATGGAAATAAATGTGTGACTATAACCTATTTTCATAAGTACATTAGATAAGGTGTAGTAGACATAGATCATACCTCTAATCATCTCTGGAGCGTCGTGGTCATACGCCTCAGCTACCTAGGTCTGAGGTCATCCATGTCCTCCAGCTCCCTGTGGTCGGGGTGGACCACATGGCGGTAGTGGCAGTAGAACCTCAAATCATCGGCCACCAACTTCTGCATGGCCAGCTCCCCTTCCACGTCTGCATGCTGCCTTCGAACCTCCTCGATCAAATCTCTACCTCTACCTCGGATGTCCTATGACCATCTTCTGGTCTTCCATATGGTGGGTGGGGCAGTTTCAAGCCATGTGACCCTGTCTGCCGCATGTGTAGCACTGCATGTCCCTCATCTGACCTCCTCTTCCTCAAAAGCCCCATACCTCTAACCCTGCATCTGGGGGTCATCTTCCAAATGGTCTGGTCCTCTTGTACCTATGTGTCATCTTCCTGCTGCTTGCCATATAAAACTTTGCTACCTGATATTCGGTGGTAGCTCTTGTTGTGGGTGCATGATCAGCTAGAAGTCTCTCCATCAATACCGCTCACTCTAGCACCCAATCCTGAGTCGGTATGCTGATCGATACCATCGATGCTCTGACCTCCCATAAGTGACCCTACTCAATGTTTTGGGCCCTGATAAAAGGGTCTCGTACCATGTTGCTGGAGTAGTAGGAGAGATCAATGAACCTCTCCGAGAACTGGGCCACTGTCATGCTTCCCTGCTATAAGTGTAGCAACTCATGTATATGCATAGAGCCTAAAGACGTTGGGATGAACTCATCCCTAAAGAGTCTCTCGATGTCCTCCTAGATAATGTTTTCCTCATCGTGTATCTTTACCATCAAGCTCCACCATCTCCCTACTGCTTCCTGGAAGATACTGACTGTTAGGATCACCATAAAATTAGCTGGTTTCCCAACTAAGTGAAAAACTCTGGCCACAGCCTCTAGCCAGTTCTCAACAGCTTGTAGATCCATCTAACCACGGAACCTCAGAGGCCTCTACTGCTGATAATTTCACAACACACTTAGTCGGCGTGCACCCTCTTCTAGTGGGGATCATGGAAATGGTTGTCCAACAGGTAGTGGTTCGTATGGTACACCACCAAAAGTTACTAATGTTGTAAGAGGTCCTTTTCATGAGGCCTCATCACTCGGTGGGCCTTCATCGCGTACTCTCTTAGGAATCATGGCTGGCTGTCTATGTGGTGGATTTCGGAAGGAAGAGAGTTGTGCCATGGTCAATTAGTTAGACCTGGTGAGATTACTCAATGAAATCACAATAAAAACCCTTCAAAAACACACGCAATCAGTGCTTCCATGTAATGAGTCAGAAACCAGAATTCAGGGTCCAGGTGTATGGATAGTTCAGCTGTCACACCATCACTGGACTCCCTAAACTGAAAACCACATTCATAAGACTTAACACTATTTCCACATTGAAAAGGTCAGAGCCATAGTTCTGTAGTAGAACATCCATGTAATACCACAATGTCACGACCCATCCCACAGGGCCCGTGTCATTACTACCCCAATCCCGCCTTCCATTGGGCAGGATGTGGTGACTAGAACCAAAATTCATATTTCATTAAATGGAAATTCATTACCTTTGAACCTGTACAAACAAAAGGTCTGAGAACAAAACAAGAATAAAATGTGAAGTAAACTACTGGAGTAAAAAAGTGTTGAAAGTAAAGGGGGCTGGAATACAAACCTAAATGAAAGTACGAGTACAACTGAAAAGTACAATACAACTGAAACAAAAATTACAAATGAAAAAAATTAAGCAGTTATTAAGTCTTCCTCCTAGGTTCCAACCTGAAGGGTTGGTACATATCTCCTCCTCGTCAATCCACATCTTCCCATATCCTCCACGTACCGCCTAGTCCTGGCTCCATCAAACCACAGCTCAGCTTCTCGTCATCTGCACAAGACACAACAAGAATCCAGTGTAGCAAGTGTAGGGCTGATTATAATAATACTCAGTAGGGACCTTAAGACCCCTCGATGCTCTCCTAGAGTTCCAAAAAAGAAAAATACTCAATGGTAACACCACGAAGATAACACCCCGGAGGTAAAGTACCAAACAGGTAAGACTGTAACACCCCTACCCCAGTTACCCAAAGTCGGTGCATTATTATATAACGTTGGCATGATCACAAGAAAGATCATGTCTCAAAAGACCGATCAGTTTAGTAGCCCTGGAATAACTAGATACATTAATAAATTTTACATTACAACATAAAATGAAAAAATAAACAATATAGTCTCTATAGTTCACAGTCTTATCCCCTCATTCTATTCCTGTAGTTCATTCATAAATAACTTCTTCACATCCTGGGAAAAATAAAACATAGGAAAGGGGTGAGCTCAAATGCCCAGTAAGGATAACAATATAGCGGAAACATTCATAAATAAGAATAAAAATTTAAGGCAATGTATAACTAAAACAAAATCCTTTTAAACTTGAACTTCAGCATAGTATGGCAAAAATAAAATGAAATAATGCAATTTAATTATTCACATGGATATTCTACTAATCGAATAATCACATGGAATATCAATAACCACTTTTATAATGATGGAATGCATAATTCCAGAATATCATAACCACATAGCCAAGGCCTCGTGCCAAAACTACAAATAAGATTTTGTCAAGGCCTTGTTCCTAGACACTAGTTTGTCTCGTGATACCTATCGATGCATCTAGGAGCTATAGCGGGCTCCACCCGTCACATATTAAGTCCAATGCATTCCCATATGAAAAGGTTTAAACATAACATAAACATTGGAATTAAAACTAGCATACTAAATGTAAATACTTCATCCATAAACCAGGAATGGTATAAAAAGAACACACCCACATTCAAACATATCACAAAACCTTCAATACAATATAGATGTTTTGTATCATAATTAATCATCTTCAAATAAGCGTAAAATCCATCAAAGGATGTTGACATAGTTGAAATCAAAACTTTTTTTAGAGAAATATATCTTTCTATTTTGAAATTTTGTAAGAGTCATATATTTATAAAATATAACATTTTATTTGAAAATATTCTTATAAAATTGTAATGGAAGCTTCAACGATTTTATAACAGGGGAAAATAGCCGTACTCGCCGTATAAGTTAAAAAACATTCTTACCTTAATTCTGTCGAAAAGGTTAAAAAGAACCTTGTTTGGAAAACGACGGAAACATTCCTTCATAAACCTCTTATAAAAAGTCAAACAAGGGTATAAATGACTTTAACCCATATTATAGTAAATATTAAAAATGTTTTGAAATACATTTTTAAGAAACATGGATTTGATGATAATGAAATCTCAGTAGATTATTACGTATAAACAACCTCGGATAATGAAGAGATTGCGAAATAAACCCTTACCTTGTACTTTTCCTTGGTTGGGGGTAGGTTAAACTGCTGTACAATGGTGAAATAATTTTTATTAAATTATACAAGAATCATATACTTTCATATGATATCATATATGATCTTTTAACTTTTCTTTGTTAATAATATCTTAGAATTATCCTTGTTTCGGGTGTTAACTTACTTGTTTTCATTTATATGTTTTGTTACGTAGGCCATGATTGTCATGGATAGGATGTATCTTATTCATATCCAGGATTATATCAAGTACATAAACATTATCTTTAAGTCAAAAAATGATAATTATACTTGAATTGATACGATGGAGAATGAATCTCATCGCGTTCGTGGAGACGGTTGTCCGTATGTACGCCCGAGTGACAATATCATTTTTTTGATATTAAAATAATATATAATTGGATGTTATATCATATATAAATAATAATTATCATATTATATTTATTATTTACATGAATTAATCATCATTTTTATACCCATCCAAATTATAATTTATTGAATAACAATTACACCACGACGTGGAGACGGTAAGCCGTACGTACGCACGTATAGTGACATGTTATTCAAAGGATGGATATAATACTGAAATATGGTTGTAAAATGATTATAATAACATAAAAGTATATATAAAATACTGGATTTATTTTTTTAGAATGTTAATAACAAAGAAAGAATAATTGTAAGAAGAAAGGAATTTGAAAAAGGGTGGTGAATCATTACCTCTTCTTCGGGTTCTTCCTTTTGATTTGATCAAAAGGGATCCTTAAGTTGGCTCTATGACTAAATTAAGTCCTCTAGGATCAAGTGATGGAAGTTTAGAGAGTTTTTGGGCAGATTTTGGCCGAACCAAAAGGCTTTGAAGGTGTGAGTTATTGTGAAGGGAGAGTGCCCTTTTATAAGAGGGGTGAGGGGCACCTTTGGAAAATCTAGAAATATTATTTTATAATAAATATATATTCAGATTCCAATGGCTCCAAAGTATATTATTTAAAGTTTAAGGTGGGGATGGGTCGCAAAACACTCAACCAATATAATTTAGACATGTTTGGGTTACAATATTAACCTTATCATTAAGTATTAATTCTTAGTTAATTAGTTTCACTTTTACAATGTCTCTTTGTATTTTTATATTATATGGTTAATAAACATTCCATATACATCCAAGAGACCCCCAAGTGGTCCATTAATGATACTACTATCATTATATAAGTCTCTTGGAAGAACGTTAGATTTTTAGGAATTTAATATCAAGGAATAGTATAATATTTGTTTTAAAAACTCTTTTTTGTCAATTTTGACACTATTAAATAATTGATTTTTTTAAAACTCATAACAGAATTATTACTTCTAAAAAAGTGAATTAAATCAATCCTAATATGTCATATTATCCTAGAAAATTATTGGTATTTATAAAAAGTCTTATATTACATTTATTTGGGTATTTATAATATCAATTATTCTAATTTTTCAATAATTAGGTAATTACTGCATCATCATTGTGTTATAAATAAATTAAATTTTTTAATGTCTAAAAATTATAAATGAAATATATTTAAGTAGGAAATATATTTATATTTCTAATGAATATTTACAATAGAATATATCTTATGTATAACCCTATATTAAATATGTTTTAGTAAATAAACTTTGATTTTAACACTTTTAACTCTTCTTTGAATTAAATAATAATAAATGTCCAAATCTAATCCAAGTGGACATAAATGATAATATTTTATTTCTAAGGTTGTTTTTGGTAGAGATACACTTTCCCAATAGAATTAGGACATGTGTTAGGATAATATTAATATCATTTTTACCCTTTGTTACTGTATTTTGTTTTAACTATGGTAAATAAAAGTAAAAAGTTACTATTCACCAAAAATTATTTTCATCTCATTGAACCACATTTTACTACTTTATATTAACCATGTCTTTTGGATTTTTTAAATTCCAATCACAGAAGCTGTAAAATTAAGTTTTATGAAAAATTCATTTTTTAACTACCACTTAGTGGTTTCACTATTCATCAAAAATTGATGTTTTCCGAACCATGCCAAAATTTCACCCTAATCTATAATTGATATTCCGAATTCAAAAATGATGCCTATTTTAAAAAATTCCAAACATATAAGTTCAATTAATTATTTTTATAATTAATTCCCATTGTTACAACAAAAAGCGTGTTTTAAAGAAACAATATATATCAAAAGATTGATAATTGTTTATGTCCAATTTCAAAGTGAAATTAATTCTAATGAAAACCATTGGATAAAATGGTAAAAATATATTCTAATTATACTTTAAAACCACTCAATAATATAGTTTATCATGATAAATTATTTTGATTAAAAAAGTTATTTTTAAGTATTTTTCACTATTCATAAAAATTGGAAGTTCTCAGAAAAATACCAAAAATTCAACTTAGGATAATTTCAATATTACGAATCCAAAAATGCAGTTCATTTTGAAATATAGAATATATATAATTTCAAAAAATTAGGTATTACTATTCATAACGGCTAGTTTGATTTGTTGTGGTGTGTTAGAACTCGATGTTGCGTACAACACACGCTATTGGATTATTCAAAGGGAAACGTACCGTGGAAGCATGGAATGTTTCATTGTAAATTTTTGATGTCCCCATTCTAAAAAGTAAATTTATTTAGTCAAATTGAATATATAAAATTTTAAAATATTGGATTTAAAAAGGGTTCACTATTAAAAGTACGTAAAGTGCAATACTGAAAATGAATTTGTTATTACATTATGTCTAAGAAACTCATAATATGTATTCTAAAATTATAAGGATTATATAAAGTTTGAAATTTAGTTAATACTATTCATAACCTCTTTTGAACGGCTTGTTTAGTACGTCATGGTGTGCTTGAACTCAGTGTTGTGTGTAGTGCAAGTTATTGAATTATTTTGAAGAAATAACACACTATGAAATCTTGGGGTGTTACATTATCCCCTCCTTCAATAAATTGTGTCCTCAAAATTTGAAATTGTTCTTCGAAAATAAAATGGTGAATATAGAAAATATCATTGTGGAAAACCCCACATTGGAAATTGGGATAATAAAATTTAGTCTTAATAAAAGGAAAAGTGAAATTAAAGGGTCACCACCAAATTATGATCTCTATTCGGAGAACATTGGTGGAAATTAGAGACATATAATTGGAGGAAAAACTTAAATATTTATAAATAGTTCTTGAGATCATCAATCACAAACATTTGTAAAATTGAGGTCCTTAAATTCATCAATCTATGATGATTTAAAATACTATCGTTTCATCAAAACATATGGTATTAGGATAACACATTTTTTGTTTTAAGATCCCTTCACTACAGTATAAGAATTAATTTCTTCATTGAATAAGAGAAGAAGAAAAATATATACTTAACATGTAGAGTCTCATCCATTAACTATGTTCTACCACAAACTCATCTTTCACTCTAAAAGATAATAGATTTTAAAAATAATATTCTATGTATCCTATTCGTATAGGGTCAAAAAATGAATTTATAATTCATCTAGAAGAACCAATAAAAATGACATTATTCAATCCAGGACATCATGTGGGTCAGTGGTAGGTGATACACCCTTGTCACCCTTCGGTTTTGGGTTCAAGTCTCACGGCCTTGTCGGACGCGATGGGTTGACACCCGACCTCCGGGACGTCCTTTTTTGGAAATCCAAAATAATCCAAACTAGAGCTATCCAAAATACTTCAGTCCAAAATTTATAAGGAAGGTAAAGACAATGAATATCCTTTTTTCCGCGTAATAACATGTGAACACCTTCATCGTGTATTCTTTTAAAACACTGCAACATCCTGAATTACCATTAAACCTTATTGATTAAATTCATGATCCCTTATTCCTTAAAGAATAATTGATACGCTCTTTCAATCCAAAAATGATGTAAACCCAAACAATGATAGAATATACAAATCATTAATCAGTTTCAAGGTAGTCAAGAATATCCAATATAATTTATCCAAATCAATCATGTATTATTCTAAAATCACTACCTCGGTATCAGAACCATATTATTGTTTATCATTCTCTCAACCATATATTTTACAAAAATTTAACCTTCTATTGAGTCACTTATCTTTGTTCCACATAATCTCAAGTCCTTAATGAAATAGTACTATAGTACAATCCTTATATACTCCATAATTGTTATAACAAGTACATTGTTGATACAACACTCAAATGACATAATCAACATAAGAACTCTAATCATTCCTCTTTATATATGGTAGAATAATAACTTGATTATTATCTAATAGCATCATTTGCGGCATAGTCTAATGACTCGGACATAGGTTCTCGTAGTGTCCACACTCCTTGTAAATGAAGCATTGTACATTTGAAACTGTTTTCTTACCCTTGCAGTCACATACTTTGTGTCCTTTTCCTCCACACTTATAACAAACTCCCATTCCGTTCAGGCAAGTTCTAGGGTGTTTCTTCCCACAGTTATCACATATGGGAAAATTCTTCTTTTCCCTCTTCCCTTTATCCATCTTTCCCTCTTCAATCCTTTTCTTCACTTGCTTCCCTTCAAAGCCATAGGACTCAGTAAACTCTTTACTTATCTTATCAACACATGATATTATTTCTTCATATGATGATAATACATGGAAGAATATTTCTCTTATAAATTCTGGCATAAGACCATGAAAGATATTATCCTTCTTTCTCTTGGATCATGTACATTGCTAGAGTTTTCATTACTTCTACTAGAAGCCATTTCTAAACAATGGAATACACTAGATTAGTTTATGAATAACAATACCTAATTCCAAACTTTTTAAACACATAACATAAATTAAATAGTTTATGGATATAATCCATAATCATAAAAATGTCTCCTTTGTGGAAGTATATACTCATAATCCCTTCATAATGATTTGTAATGAAAATGAGAATTATCCTAAGAATATCCCCCGGGAGTGTCGTAACCAAGAGTGTAGCAAGGCCCATTGTCATGCACGAGTTCCCGTTAGAGTATAGCTCAAAGCGGTGTTTTCAGGTATTACCTCTATGTACATCTGTGCCAGAGCCACCTCTACCTACTCGTATCCATACATGGCTGTATTGCTCGGAAAACTCACAAAATCTCTACAATACCAAAATTCTAGGAAGTTATTCTACACTAATCCTCAAAGTCCATCATAAATCTATGTTCTCTAATCAGAATTTATCTAAATATAGATTCCAAGGTTTGTACTAAACTTCCTTTTATACCAACTGTAACGCCCTCACCCCAGTTGCCTAGAGTCGGTGCATTACTACATAACATTACCATGATCACAAGAAAGATAAAGTCTCGAAAGGCCTATTAGTTTAGTAGCCTTGGAAGAACTAGATACATTAATAAAGTATACATTATATCATAAAATGAAAACTACCACAATATAGTCCCCATAGTCCACACTCTTATCCCCTCATACTATTCTTTTAGGTCCTTTATAAATTACTTCTTCACATCCTGGGAAAAATAAAACATAGAAAATGGGTGAGCTCAAATTCCCACTAAGGATTACAATATAGTGGAAACTTTCATAAATAAGAATAAAAATTTAAGGCAGTGTATAACTAAATCAAAAGACTTTTAAACTCTAACTTCAAAATAGTATGGAAAAAATGAAATGAAATAATGCTATTTACTTATTCACATGGATATTCTACTAATCGAATAATCACATGCAGTATCAATAACCACTTTCATAATGATGGAATGCATAATTCTAGACTATCATAACCACATAGCCAAGGCCTCGTGCCAAGACTATTAATAAGATTTTTCCAAGGCCTTTTTCCAAGACACTAGTTTGTCTTATGACACCTACTGATGCATCGAGTAGCTATAGCATGCTCCACCCGTCACATATTAAGTCCAATGTATTCCCATATGAAAAGGATTTAACATAACATAAACATTCATATTAAAACTAGCATACAAAATGTAAATACTTCATCCATAAACCATGAAAGGTATAAAAATAACACATCCATAGTAAAACATATCACAAAACCTTCAATACAATATAGAATTTTTGTATCATAATAAATCATCTTCAAATAATAGTAAAATCCATCAAAGGATGTTGACATAGATGAAATCAAAACTCTTTTTAGAGAAATGTCTCTTTCTATTTTGAAAACATTTAAGAGTCATATATTTATAAAATATAACAGTTTATTTGAAAATATTCTTTTAATATTATAAGGTAAGCTTCAACGATTTTATAACAGCGGAAAATAGCCATACTCACTGTATAAGTTAAAAAAACATTCTTACCTTAATTCTGTCGAAAAGGTTAAAAATCACCTTGTTTGGAAAATGACGGAAAGATTCTTTCATAAAAGTCTTATAAAAAGTCAAACAATGGTATAAATGACTTTAACCCATATTATATTAAATAGTAAAAAAAATTTGAAATACATTTTTAAGAAACATGGATGTGGATGATAAAGAGATCTAAGTAGATTATTACGTATAAACAACCTCGGATAATGAAGAGATTTTGAATTAAACCCTTACCTTGTACTTTTCCTTGGATGGGGGTAGGTTAACCTCATGTATAATGGTGAAATAATTTTTTTTAAATTATAAAAGAGTCATTTACATTCATATGATATCATATATGATATTTTAACTTTGCTTTGATAATAGTATCTTATAATTATCGTTGTTTCGGGTGTTAAATTACTTGTTTTCTTTTATATGTTTTGTTACGTAATCCATGATTTTCATGGATAGGTTGTATCTTATTCATATATAGGATGATATCAAGTCCTTAAACATTATTTTTTAATCATAAAATGATAATTATAATTGAATAGATATGGTGGAAAATGAATCTCATCGCGTTCGTGGAGACAGTAGTCCGTACGTACGCACGAGCGACAATATCATTCTTTTGATATTAAAATAAAATATAATTGGATGGTATATAATATATAAAGAATAATTATAATTTTATATTTATTATTTACATGTATTACACATCATTATTATACCCATCCAAATAATAATTTATTGAATAACAATTACACCACGACGTGGAGACGGTAAGCCGTACGTACGCACGTATGGTGACATGTTATTCAAAGGATGCATAGAATACTGAAATATTGTTGTAAAATTTTTTTAGTAACACCAAAGTATATATAATATACTGGAGTTATTATTTTATAATGGTAATAATAAAGAATGTACAAGTGGAAGAAGAAAGGAACTTGAAAAAGGGTGGTGAATCATTACCTATTCTTCGGGTTCTTCCGTTTGATTTGATCAAAAGGGCTCCTTAAGTTGGCTTTCTGACTAAAGGAAGGCCTAAAGGATTAATTGAGGGAATTTGAGAGAGTATTTGGGAATATTTTGGCAGAACCAAAAGGCTTTGAAGGTGGGGGTTAATGAGAAGGGAGAGTGCCCTTTTATAAGAGGGGTGAGGGGAACCTTTGGAAAAGCTAGAAATATTATTTTATAATAAATTCATATTAGGTTTCCAATGGATCCAAAGTGGATTATTTAGAGGTTAAGGTGGGGATGGGTCTCATACCACTCAACCAATAGAATTTAGACAGGTTTGGGTTACTATATTAACCTTATCATTAAGTATTAACTCTTAGTTAATTAGTTTCACTTTTACAATGTATCTATGTATTTTTGTATTATATGGTTAATAAACTATCATATACATCCAAGAGACCCCCAAGTGGTACATTAATGATACACCTATCATGATATAAGTCTCTTGGAAGAACATTAGATTTTTAGGAATTTTATATCAATTAATAATATAATATTTGTTTTAAAAACTCTTTTATGTCAATTTTGACACTATTCAATAATTGATTTTTGGAAAACTTATAACCAAATGATTACTTTGAAAAACGTTAATTAAATAAATCCTAAAATGTCATATTATCCTATAAAATTATTTTTATTTATAAAAAGTCTTAAATTACATTTATTTGGGTATTTATAATATCAATTATTCAAATTTTTCATTAATTAGGTAATTACTGCATCATCATTGTATCATAAATAAATTAAATTTTTTAATGTCTAAAAATTATTAATAAAATATCATTATGTAGGAAATATTTTTAGATTTCTAATTAATATTTACAATCGAATTTATCTTATGCATAACACTATATTAAATATGTTTTAGTAAATAAACATTGATTTTAACTCTTAACTCTTCTTTGAATTAAATAATAATAAATGTCCTAATCTAATCCAAGTGGACCTAAATGATAATATTTTATTTATAAGGATGTTTTTGGTCGAGATACTCTTTCCCAATAGAATTAAGAAATGTGTTAGGGTAATATTAATATCATTTTTACCCTTAATTACCGTATTTACTTTTAACCGTGGTAAATAAAAGAAAAAAGTTACTATTCACCAAATATTATTTTCATCTCATTAAACCACATTTTAAGACATGATATTAACAGTGTCTCTCGGATTTTCGAAATTCCATTCACAGAAGTGCTAAAATTAAGTTTTAAGAAAAATTCAGTTTTTTAACTACCACTTTGTGGTTTCACTATTCATCAAAAATTGAAGTTTTTCAGAACAACGCCAAAATTTCACCCTAACCTATAATTGATATTCTGAATTCAAAAATGATTTCTATTTTAAAAAATTCCAAACATATAAGTTCCATTAATTAATTTTATAATTAATTCCCGCTGTTACAACAAATAGCGTGTTTTTGTGAAACAATATATATCAAAAGATTGAAAATTGTTTAGGTCCAATTTAAAAGTGAAATTAATTCTAATGAACACCATTAGATAAAATGGTAAAAATATATTATAATTATACTTTAAAACCACTCAATATTATAATTTATCACTATAAATTATTTTGATTAAAAAAGTTGTTTTTAAGTATTTTTCACTATTCATAAAAATTGAAAGTTCTTAGAAAAATACCAAACATTTGACTTTGGATAATTTCGATATTCCGAATCCAAAAATGAAGTTCATTTTGAAATATAAAATATACATAATTTCAAAAAAGTAGGTATTACTATTCATAAGGGCTAGTTTGATTGGTTGTGGTGTGTTTGAACTCGATGTTGCGTAAAACACACGCTACTGAATTATTCAAAGGCAAACGTACCATGGAAGCTTGGGATGTTTCATTGAAAATTTATGATGTCCACATTCTAAAAATTAAATTTATTTAGTCAAATTGAATATATAAAATTTTCAAATATTGGATTTAAAAAGGGTTCACTATTAAAAGTTTGTAAAAGTGCAATACTGAAAATGAATTTGTTCTTACAATATGTCTAAGAAACTCATAATATGGATTCTAAAATTATAAGGATTAAATAAAGTTTAAAATTTAGTTAATAATATTCATAACCTCTTTTGAGCGACTTGTTTAGTAAGTCATGGTGCGCTTGAACTCGGTGTTGCGTGTAGTGCAAGTTATTGAATTATTTTGAAAAATAACACACTATGAAATCATGGGGTGTTACAAAGACTCACCTCAAACCAGGCATACCACACAAATAAAAAGTATTATGATGATGAACCACACAAGATTGCTATGAATGATGATATCCATCCACGTGATTTTCAAGGGATAGTAATAAGTAACATCCCTAGTCAGAACATTGATCACCTTGGTTGTTGGAGAACTCCTCCTTTATCGAGTACAGTGGGTCTATCGCGTCACACAAAGGTGCTTCCCACTAACCATGGACTGATGAGGTACTCCTCATATCGAGTATCGTGGGTGTACCATACCACATAGAGGCACTCCCTACCTTGGGTCTTCTGTGTCACACAGAGGTTCTACCCACTGGGCCATCGAGTCACATAGAGTCAAAAAATCGGCAGTCGTCAAGTGTCAGCCAGTCACAGGGTTCCATTTATAGCGCACTTGGGAAAACCTATTGTAAATCCATCAGTCCTATTCTAACTATCAAAAAGTATCAAAATAATGTAAACTGAATATTTTTCATGTCATAGGGGTTCCAACACTACAGACGGAGCGTCAATCAGATTCTTGGTCTGTTTGTTATTTGCATTTCAGTGCTGAGGGTCCGGTTTGATTAGGGTGCGATCCAAACCTTTAATACTCCATATTTCTCCAAAATTTCCATGGTGTAATTCATAATGATCATCTCATTCCGAGGATCAGAATTCCATAGACGGTTCTTGAAACAAATGTATCGTTCTCAAGATAAGGCACTTTAAGTGTTTCTGGGCACGGTTGGGCCTGAGTATGGTCCGACCTGGTTTGACTGACCCGACCCGTCCTATCCTAGGCTAGGCCATGGCAGGCTCGGGCTACTAGGTCATGGTCCGGCTCAGCCCATAGAGGGCACGGCCTGTGAGGGGCCGGCCCGGTAGGGTAACGTCCCGCGAGGGGACGGCCCAGTATGGCGGTTGCCTGACAGCATGGGGCGAGACCCGCAAGGGGATTTTCCCTAGCCTCCACCGGGTGGAGAGACCCCTAGTTTTCCCAAAATGATGAAGTCTGTTCAGTTTTCTTCACAATGGAGACACCACTTGGTGCCGCAAGGGGGAACACGGGACCCGCTGGGGATGGACCTGTCGGTTTCGTCACCGCCGGCTGGCGTGTTGGCTGACCATTCCCGCGGCTTACGACAGTGAACCGCACTGCCTCTTGCGGCTGGGTACTGTGCCATCTGCCATCCTCTAGATGTAGCGGCTAACGACCATGGACCTCTTTGTTCCTTGGTGTCGCGCGATAGCATGCCGCATCTCTTCCTAGGTTGGTTGGTGCCTACCATTCAAATGCTTGTCGGGACTTTGTGCTCAGCCCCTTCTTACGGCATGCAACGACCCCTATCCCAAATGTAGCTGGTCAGTATCGCTGCACTGTCGGTGTTCCATGGAGGCACATGGATGGAAAGATAGCGAAGGGTTCTGGTCAGGTTCGTTATTCCCACACCCTCCACGTTATCTCGTAAACATGAAGGGGTTCAGGGTTTAATAATCAGTTGAATTAAACAATAATTAAAACCCTATAAAGATACCCCACAAAAACATCACTAAAAAGGAATGAATCACTAATCAACCAGTAAGACGGTTGGTCCAAGTTCTTCGTATTATCCAAGAACGGTGAAGATGAAATCATTCAAAAAGTGTAAACGAATAATCCCCTTACGTCGTAACCTGTTGGTGAGCATCCGCGACATGATGGTTGGTTGGAGTTCTTAGCTCCCGCAATAGGTTCCAAATAACGTCGCTCGTACATCATCCTCCAGTTCATGGTTCGACATCACCCGTCAACTCCCACTGGGTTCTCCTCTGTCTTCTTAGGGTCTGACATCATGACGCTCTTTCACAACTTTGTTGCTTCGAGAATCTATGTTGGTACCATCCTCCAAGCTCCATGTATGTATATATATTATAGGGGAGGATAAGTACTGATGTTGGGATTTAATGGGGCTCATCAATTAGGAAGCTTCTTAATTCCACAATGACATTGTAAAATAGGGTTGGAAAGTCATGCCATTTATTGGCTTGACACATCGCTGGCCCCATCCCTTTTGTTTTTGGTTAGTGGATAGGAAATAAAATAAGTTTATTATTTTATTTCATATCTTTTAAAAATGTATCCAACATAACTTTTTCTCCCGAACTATTACGGTCAATGTAAATCCTCCTTTAAGGTAATCACAGTGTTGTGGATTCAACGATGCCCATGGATTTTTTGTCTGAGAAACGGTTCAAAAGATATATAACACCACTCATGGGTTTGTAGAACATACACAAAAAAATGTTAAAAAATTCATTACGGGAACTCTGGGCCTCTGAATCACATATCGTCAAATTTTTCATACTCATAATAAATATATATAATTAAAAGTATTACATGGAAATTCTGGGTCTCTACATTAGAGAAGATAAGTCAAGAGAATGGGTCAAATAGTTCTATTCATGAACATTAAATAGACTTGATGTATTTTCAATTACATGACCATTTTGGGTTATGACACAATCGATTCCCTTATTTCATGACTCACTATATATCACAAACTAATAATTTCGAGATGGTACAATCAAAAAAAGGGAATTTCATAATCTCATATTAATTTCAACAAAA
Organism: Viscum album; assembly: GCA_963277665.1. NCBI lineage: Eukaryota > Viridiplantae > Streptophyta > Magnoliopsida > Santalales > Viscaceae > Viscum > Viscum album. Next base: position 2,078,952,779 of record OY728137.1, on the reverse strand, counting down.
CAGCCTTTATATTCTTTTTTCCAAACAGATATAACCCTGTTACATGTAATATTGGTTAATTTATTATCTAATTGATCTATATTATGAATTAGTTACCTTTGGTAATATTCAGTCCAATGAATCTATGTACCTCAGTTTTTTGGCATTTGAAATTATTTTAGAAAATATTCTATCAGAAAATCAAATAATATTCCATATTTGGGGACAATATGACCAAGAAAATAAACTTATTGAAGCCAAAAATAACACTTACTAAACTTCCCAAATAAATTAATCCTTATATGATTCACAAGAACAATCCCTACAGTGTTCTCTTATTCCTCATATATTTTAGAATACATAAAATTTTCATCATTGAATACTATAAAAAATCATTCGTGTATTTAATTAATACTCTAATAATTATATCTATAAAAATTGAGGGAAATTCAGTTAATCCAAATGGAATTAATTTAAAATCATAATGTCTATATCTCATTCAGAAATATATCTTTTAATAGTTTTCCATCTTTACTAACAATTGTTGATATCTATAAGGAAGCTAAATCTTTGAAAATAATGTGATCTATAAGTTGATCATTTATGTTATCAATGGGAGGTAGAGGATACATTTTCTTTTTCATAATAATATTGTATTCTTTTTACTAAATGCACAGTCTCATGGATCCATATTTATTCTTAATGAAGAGAATGTAGGTCCCCATAGTTTAAAAACTAGGGAGGATATATCCTTTATCGCCAAAATCATATAATTTTTATATTCAAATCCAATAATTCCATAATGTCCATTATACACGTAGTATTTGATATTGGTCTTTCATCATGAATAAATGAATGAAAATATCAACTTCACACTTTGTGGGATATTCATGTATTTCCTTAGTAAATAAACCATTTTATCCTTGTAAAATAGGTACATCATATATTTAAATATTACCTTATCAATCCCTATATATGTTTCATATTGTTCCTAAGAATATCATATAGTAGGGATACTAGGGGTGGATTGTGGTGTAAGTCATACAATGATTTCTATTGTTTGATTATAAAAAATCAACATCTTCATAAGAAATAATAAATTCCTTCCTCTAGGAATAAATTTTTTAATCCTATTTTTAAAGTCATTCCATTTGAAGGATTATATTAAATTCAAAAATAGGTATGTTAATAAAGTCTATAAACACACAAAATTTATGTTTCATAATGTGGAAATGTTGAAATGTCCTTATTGAAGCAAGTCTTCCCCTATGTGTTTTGAACAATAACTCCCATCTTAAATTAAATGGAATATTTCTAATTTTTCATGGAAAAAATAATTTTATATACTAGAGTGAGAGGATCCAGAATCAAATAAATAATTCTATTAATTTGTAGACTTTTTAATTTACCTACCACTATATCATTGGGTACTTCCACCTCTGTTGTAGTGTCCCCATAATCTTGACATTCTTCCACTGGCCTCTTTTTGGGTGGATTTCCATGATGCATGGGACATTGGTGTGAATAATTTCCCATTTCTTAAAAAATATATCACTAAAATAATTAACTTTATTCCTACCCTTACATTCATGATCTAGATTTGTAACACACCAATATTTAATAGTACGTTATTTCATCAAAGTAATTCAATAACTTGCACTACATGCAACACCAGGTTCGAGCGCACCACAATATTACCAAACTAGCCGTTGAAAAGAGGTTATGAATAGTATTAACTGAATATTGAACTATATAAAATCCCTATAATTTTAGAATCCATATTATGAGTTTCTTAGACATAATGTGGGAATAAATTAATTTTTTCAGATAAAAGAAGTATTTATTTAAAAAATGACCTTTTACCACTTTTTAATGATGAACCCTTTTTAATTCCAATATTTGATACTTTTATATATTATATTTGACAAAATAATCTTATTATTTAGAATCGGGACATAATAATTTGGTTTTAATAAATTTTGTTGCTTTTCTGATTGCTTTAATATTTAGGTGAATAGTGAAAAATACTATATTTTAACTGAAAACAATTTTTTTAATAAAAATAATTTAGAGTGTTAAATTATAAATTTTAATGGTTTTGAAGTATAAATAGATTATATATTTACCATTTAATCCAATTTTGGTAATTGTAAGTAATTTCACTTTTATATTGGATATAAACAAGTGTCAATTTTTCGATAGATATTGTTTCTTAAAAATGTACCTTTTGGTTTTGAAAATGGGAATTAATTTTAAATTAATAAATGCAACTTCTATGTTTTTAATTTGGTAAAATATACTTCATTTTCGAATTTGGAATATTAAAATTATCTTAGGGTGAATTTTTGGTATTTTTCTGAGAACTTCCAAAATTTGATGAATAGTGAAAATAATAAACTTTAATTAAAAACAGACTTTTTTAATAAAAACAATTTATACCGATAAATTATACAATTGAGTGGTTTTAAAGTATATTTAAAATATATTTTTACCATTTAACCCAATGTTGGTCATTGGACGTACTTTCACATTTAAACTAGAGATAAACAAATGTCAATCTTTCGATGGTTATTATTTCTTAAAAAACATGCTTTTTATTTTGACAATGAGAATTAATTTTAAATTAATTTCTACCACTTAAGTGCTTGGAATTTGGAAAAATGTATTCCATATTTGGGATCAGGAGGTAAAAATCTCTTAAATATTTGACTTTTATTTTTATACATTATGAATAATTAATTCGGTAAATATTTTATTTACCATGGTTAAAGAGAAAATTCAGAAAATAAGGGTAACAAAATAATATTTTAATAAAATTTAATTACCCTAAAACATGTCCTAACCATATTTGTTGATACATGTTCGACCATGATAATCTTTGGGTGGATTGTTGAACCCCATAGATCCACTTCTAAGTGATAATGACTCTTTATATTAATTAAGTTAAAGTAAATACAAAAATGACATAAGCATACATCTTTTAGAAAAATATTTTTTACATAGGGTTATATATGTTATATTTTAGACTATAAATATTCATTATAAAGGTACAAATATTTTCTACATAATTTTATTTTATTTATAATTTTTAGACATTGAATAATTAAATTTACTAATGACACAATAATGATGCAGTATTTTCCTTATTAATGAAAGAATCAAATAATTAGTATTATAAATGTTAAAATCAATATAATTTAAAAGTTTTGATGACATCCACAAATTTTATTGGTTAATATGACATTTTATGTTTACTTAAATGAATTTTTTTAGCGTTAATAATGTTTTTATGAATTTAACAAAAATCAATTTTTAAATAGTGTCAAGATTGACATAAATGAGTTTTTAAAGAAAATATTATATTATTAAATGATATTCTATTACTAAAAATCTAAGGTTCTGAAAAAAGTCTTATATAATGATAGTTTTTTCATTAATGGACCACTTGGGGGGTAGCTGGGAAGTATATAGTTTGTTTATTAACTATATAATATAAAAATACAAAGAGACATTGTAAATGTCAAACTAATTAACTAAGAGTTAACATGAAAAGACAAGGTTAATAAACTGACCCAAACCTGTCTAAAACCTATTGGTTGAGTGGTTTTCTCCCTATAACAACATTATACTTTACGTAATTTATTTTTTATCAATTAGAAACCGAATATAAATTTATTATAAAATAATATTTCTATCTTTTCCTAAGATGCCCCTCACCCCTCTTATAATAGGGCACTCACACTACTCACTAATTTACACCTTCAAAACCATTTGGGTCGGCCAACCCCAGCTCAAATATCCTCCAAAATTCCCTCAATTAATCCTAGAGGCCTTACATCAGTCATAAATCCAACCTAATAAGCCCTTTTGATCAAATCAAAAGGAAGAACCCGAAGAAGAGGTAATAATTTCACCACCCTCTTTCAAGTTCTTTTCTTCTTCCACTTCTTCATTATTTTTATTTACATTATAAAACAATAACTCCATTATCTTATATATAATTTGATTTTATTATAAATATGGTACAACCATATTCAGTAATATATCCATCGTTTTAATTACATGTCACTATATGTGCGTATGTACAGCTTACCGTTTCCACATCGTGGTGTAATTGTTATTCAAAACATTATTATTTGGATGGGTATGATAATTTTGTGTAATTGAATTAAATAATAAATATAACATTATAATTATTCTTTATATATGATATACCATCCAATTATATATTATTTTAATATCAAAATAATGATATTGCCCCTCTTGTGTACGTACGGACTACCGTCTCCACGAACTCGATGAGATTTATTCTTCATCGTATCCATTCAAGTCTAATTCTCATTAGATGAATAAAAATTTTGTTTAAAGACATTATATCATTATGGATATGAATAATATTCAACCTATAAATAAAAAATTATGACTTATGTAACAAAACATATAAAAGAAAACTAGTAAACTAACACCTGAAACGACAATAATACGAAGATATTATTAACAAAGAAATGTTAAAAGATCATATATGATATCATATTAATGTATATTATTCATGTATAATTTAATAATTATTATTTTACCATTATATAGGAAGTTAACCTACCCTCAACCAAGGAAAAGTACAAGCTAAGGGTTTATTTCACAATCTCTTCATTATCCGGGGTTGTTTATACGTAATTATCTTTTGGGACTTCTTTGTCATCCACATCCATGTTTCATAAAAATTCATTTAAAAACATTATTAATATATTATAGACTATGGGTTAAAGTAATTTATACCATTTTTTGAATTATTATAAGATGTTTATTAATTAATCTTTCTATCATTTTCCAAACAAGGTCATTTTTTACCTTTTCGACAGAATTAAGGTAAGAATGTCTTTTTTAGCTTATACGGCGGGTGCAGTAATTTTTCCTTCGTTATAAGATCTTCGAAGCTTCCCTTACAAGATTATAATAAAATTTTCTAAGTAAATGATTTCTTTTATAATTATCCGACTTTTAAATGATTTCAAAAAAAGTAGACATTTCTCCCAAATAGTTTTGATTTCTTCTATGTCAACATCCTTTGATGGATTTTAATCTTATTTGAAGTGGATTTATTATAATACAAAACTTCCATATTGTATTGAAGGTTTTCTGATATTATTTTTTGTGGATGAGTTATTTTCATACCATTCATGGTTTATGGAGAAAGTATTGAAATTTTGTATGCTAGTATTAATATGAATGTTTATGTTATGTTTAATCCTATTCATATTAGGAATGCATTGGACTTAATAAGTGATGGGTGGAGCCTTCTATTGCTCCTCGATGCATCGGTATGTCTCATGAGACAAACTAGTGCATTGGTAAAAGTCCTTGACTAAATCTTATTTGTAGTCTTGGCACAAGGCCTTGACTATGTGGTTATGCATTATATAATTATGAAATTGGTTATTGATATTGCATGTGATTATTCGACTAGTAGAATATCCATTGAATAATTAAATGGAATTATTTCATTTCATTTATGCCATATTATCCTGATGTTCAAGTTTAAAAAACTATTGTTTTAGTTATACATTTCCTTAAATTTTTATTCTTATTTATGAAAGTTTCTGCTATATTGTTATCCTTACTGGGAATCTGAGCTCACCCCTTTATATTTTTTATTTTTCCCAGGATGTGAAGAAGTAATTTATGAATGACCTCCAGGGATTGTATGAGGAGATATGAGTGTGGACTATGGAGTCAATGTTTATGTAGTTTTTATTTTATGATGTAATGTAAGACTGATGAATGTATCTAGTGATTATAAGGCTACTAAAGTAATCAGTATTTAGAGACTTGATCTTTTTTGATCATGCTAATGATATATAATAATGCACCGACTCTGGGCTTCTGGGGTCGGGGCATTACAATTGGTATCAGAGGACATTTATTACAAACCATGGAAGCTAGATTTAGATAAACTCGGAATAGATAACATAGACCTAAGATGAACATTGAGGATTAGTATGGAAAAACTTCCAATAATTTTTGTATTATAGAGATTTTGTGAGTTTTCCAAGCAATACATCCTTGTCTGGATATGAACAGTTAGAGGCAGCTCTGACACAGAAGTACCTAGGGGTAAAACCCGAAAACACGGCTTTCAGCTGGACTCTAATGGGAACTGGTGCATGATAATGGGCCCTGCTGCAATCTTGGTTACGACACTCATGGGGGATATGCTTTGGATAATAATCATTTTCTTTACAAATCATTATTGAGGGTTTGTAGGTATATACTTACTCAATGAAAACATTTTTAGGATTATGGATTATATCCATAAACTATTCAATTTTTGTCATGTTTTTGAAAAGTTTGGGTTTATGTATTGCTATTCATAAACTAATCAAGTGTATGCCATTGTATAGAAATGGCGCCTAGTAGAAAGAATGTGAGCTCTATAAATACGTATGATACAAGGAGTAAGAAGGGTCATATCTTTCACGGTATTAAGCCAACATTTAGAAGGGAAATACTCGCCCATGTATTATCATCATATGAAGATATAGTATCATGAGTTAATAAGATAATTAAATAATTCTCTGAGTCTTATGGCTTTTAACGGAAGCAAGAGATTAAATGGATGGAATAGAGAAAGATGGGTAATGGGAAGACGAAAAAGAATAAATTTCTCATATTTCATAACTATGGGAAGAAACAACCTGGAACATGCCTGAAGGGAATGGGAGATTGTTATAATTGTGGAGAAAAATCACACCATGTACGTGACTGCAAGGGTAAGAAAAAAGTTTCAAATGTACAATTCTTCAACTACAAGGAGTTGGGACACTACCCAAACCAATGTTCAAATCATCAAAGTATTCCCCAAGTGATGATATTGGATAATAATCATGTTATTATACAACCACAGTTGAGGATGAATGATTAGGGTTCTTATGTTGTTATTAAATAATTTTGTCATTTGAGTGTTATATCAACAATTTACTTGTTATAATAATTATAGAGTATATAAGGATTGTACTGCAGTACTATTTCATTAAGGACTTGAGATTGTGCAGAACCAAGAAAGGTGAATCAATAGAAGGTTAAATATTTGGATAATATATGGTTAAGATAATGATAAACCATAATATAGTTCTGATACTGAGGTAGTGAATTTGGAATAATACATGATTGATTTTGATAAATTCAATTGGATATTCTTGACTACATTGAAACCGATTAATGATTTGTATATTCCATAATTGTTGGAGTTTACAAAAATATTGGATAGAAGGAGTATATCAAGTATTCTATAATGAATAAGGAATCATGAATGTAATCGATAAGGTTTTATGGTAATTCAGGATGTTGTAGTGTTTTAAAAGAATACATGATTGAGGTGTTCACATGTTATTATGTGGAAAAACAGATCTTCATTGTCTTTACCATCCTTTTAATCTGTATACTGTGAGTTTGGAAAGAAGTATTTTTTATAATTCTAGTTTGAGATTATTTTTGGATTTCTATAAAAGGACTACCCGGAGGTCGGGCGGCAACCCATCGCATTCGGCAAGGCCATGAGACTTAAACCCAAAACCGATGGGCGACAAGGGCGTATCACATACCACTGGCCCATGTGATGTCCTAGATTTAATAATTTAGTTTTTTAATAATGTTTGGTAGATGAATTATAAATTCGTTTTTTTGTAACCCTATACGAATAGGATAGATATAACATTTTTTTATGTTCTATTCTCTTTTAGAGTGAAAGATGGTTTTGGGGTAGAAACTAGTTAAAGGATGGAACTCCACTAGTCAAATATATATTTTTATTCTTCTCTTATTCTATGAAGAAATTAGTTCTTAATCTTTAATGAAGAGATCCTAAAACCAAAAATGTGTTATCCTAATACCTTATGTTTTGTTGAACCAATGGTATTTTAATTCATCATAAATTGATGAATTTAAGGCCCTAAATTTTAAACATGTTTGTGATTGATGAACTCAATAACTACCTTTAAATATTAACATTTTTACTACAATTATATGTCTCAAATTTCCACCCATGTTCTCCTAATCGATATCATAATTTGGTGGTGAACCATTCATTTTCCTTTTCCTCTTATTAAGACTAAATTTTATTAACATGATTTCTGATGTGGGTTTTCCCAAAGGTATTTTCTATTTTGAACATTTTATTTTAGTAGAAAAATTTCAAATTGATAGGATTAAATTTATTGAAGGAGGGAAAGATTTAACAACCCATGATTTCATAGTACATTATTTCTTCAAAGTAATTAAATAACTTTCACTACACGCAACACCGGGTTCGAGCACACCACAAGATTACCAAACTAGTCGTTCAAAAGAGGTTATGAATAGTATTAATTGAATATTGAACTATATATAATCCTTATAATTTTAGAATCCATATTATGAGTTTCTTATATATAATGTAATAACAAATACATTTTTCAGATAAAAGAAGTATTTATTTAAAAAAATGAACTTTTACCCATTTTTAATGATAAACCCTTTTAAATCCAATATTTAAACTTTTATATATTCTATTTGAAAAAATAATCTTCTTATTTATATTTGGGACATAAAAATTTAGTTTAAATTAATTTTTTTTCTTTTCTGATTACTTTCATATTTGGCTGAATAGTGAAAACTACTATATTTTAACTAAAAACGATTTTTTTAATCAAAATAATTTAAGGTGTTAAATTAAAAATTTAAAGGGTTGGAAGTATAAATAGATTATAATTTTTACATTTAATCCATTTCTAGTCATTGTATGTAATTTCACTTTGAGATTGGACATAAAAAAGTGTCAAACCTTTGATAGATATTTTTTCTTAAAAATACCCCTTTTGGTTTTGACAATGGAATTTAATTTTAAATTATTAAATACAAATTCAATGGTTTTAATTTAGCAAAATAGACTTCATTTTTTAATTTTGAATATCAATATTATCTTAGGGTGAATTTTTGGTATTTTTTTGAGAACTTCCAATTTTTAATTAATAGTGAAAAATACTAAACCTTAAATAAAAACAGACTTTTTTAATCCAAATAATTTATAGTGATAAATTATACTATTGAGTGGTTTTCAAGTATATTTAGAATATATTTTTACCATTTAACCCAATGTTGGTCATTGGAGGTAATTTCACATTTAAACTAGAGATAAACAAGTGTCAATCTTTTTATAGTTATTATTTCTTTAAAAACAGGCTTTTTGTTTTGACAATGAGAATTAATTTTAAATTAATTTCTCCCAAATCAGTGTTTGGAATTTGGAAAAATAGATTCCATATTTGGGATCAGGTGGTGTAAATTGTGTAAATAGGTAACCTTTTTTTTAGACATTATGAATTATTACTTCGGTAAATATTTTTTTACCATGGTTAAAGGTAAAATTCGGTAAATTAGGGTAACAAAATAATATTATAATAATATTAAAATTAGCCTAAACGTGTCCTATCCCAATTTTTTGAAACATGACCGACCATGGGCATCTTTGTGTCTATTTTTGGACCCCCTGGAACCACTTGTAAGTGATAATGAAACTTTATATTAATTAAGTTAATGTAAATACAAAAATGACACAAGCATATATCTTTTAGGAAACAATTTTTTACATAGGGTAATATGTTTTATATTTTCGACTAAAAATATTCATTAAAAATTTGAAAATATTTCCCACATAATGGTATTTTATTTATAATTATTCGTCATTGAATAATTAAATTTGTGAATGACACAATAATGATGCAGTATTTTCCTTATTAATGAAATAATCAAATAATTGGTATTATAAATGTTAAAATAAATATAATTTGAAGGTTTTGATGACATACACAAATTATATTGTTTAATATGACATTTTAGGTTTACTTAAATAAATTTGGTTCGAATTAATAATGTTTTTATGACTTAAAAAATCAATTATTAAATAGTTTCAAAATTGACATAAATGAGTTTTTAACGGAAATAATATATTATTAATTGATATTATATTCCTAAAAATAAATGTTTTGGAAAAAGGACTTATATAATGATAGGTGTTCCATTAATTGACCACTTTTGGGTCTCTCGGATATATATAGTATGTTTTTTAACTATATAATATAAAAATACAAAGAGACATGGTAAATGTCAAACTAATTAACTAAGAGTTAAAACTAAAAGATAAGGTTAATAAAGTGACCCAAACCTGTCTATAACCTATTGGTTGAGTGTTTTTCGACCTATAACTGCCATATACTTTAAATAATTCAATTTTGAGTAATTAGAAACTGAATATGTATTTATTATAAAATAATATTTCTAGCTTTTCCTAAGATGCCACTCACCCCTCTTATAAAAGGGCACTCCCCCTACTCACTAATTCACACCTTCAAAGCCATTTTTCTTAGAAAAACAATGCTCAAATATCCTCCCAACTTCCCTCACTTCAATCTAGAGGCCTTCCATTAGTCATAAATCGAAACTAAGGAGCCCTTTTTATCAAATCAAAAGGAATAACCCGAAAAGGAGGTAATGATTTCACCACCCTCTTTCAAGTTCTTCTCTTCTTCAACGTATTCTTTCTTTTTTATTTCCTTTATAAAACAATAAATCCATATCTTATATATACTTTGATGTTATCATAAATCTTATACAACCATATTCATTAATCTATCCAACCTTTAATTGATATGTCACCATGTGTGTGTGTGTACGGCTTACCGTCTCCACGTTGTGGTGTCATTGTTATTCAAAACATTATTATTTGGATGGGTATGATAATGATGTGTAATTGAATAATATAATAAATATAACATTATAATTATTCTTTATATATGATATAACATCCAAATATATATTATTTTAATATCAAAAAATGATATTGTCGCTCGTGCGTACGTACGGACTACCGTCTCCATGAACGCAATGAGATTCATTCCCCATCATATCTATTCGAGTATAATTCTCATTTGTTGATTAAAAATATTGTTTAAGGAATTGATATCATTTTGGATATGAATAAGATACAACCTATCCATAACAAACACTTCTTATTAAACAAAACATTTAAAATAGAACTAGTAAGCTAACACTTGAAACGACAATAATACTAAGATAATATTAACAAAGAAATGTTAAATGATAATATATGATATAATATTAATGTATATTATTCTGGTATAATTGAATAAAAATTATTTCACCATTATACAGGATTTTAACCTACCCTCAACCAAGGAAAATACAAGGTAAGGGTTATTTCACAATCTCTTCATTATCCGAGTTTGTTTATACGTAATTATCTACTGGGACCTCTTTATCATCCACATCCATGTTTCATAAAAATGTTTTTCAAAACATTCTTACTATTTTATAGACTATGGGTTAAAGTTATTTATACCCTTTTTTTTAATTTTTATAAGATGTTTATAAAGGAATCTTTCTGTCGTTTTCCAAACAAGGTCGTTTTTAACCATTTCGATAGAATTAAGGTAAGAATGCCTTCTTTAACTTATATGGTAGGTGTGGCTATTTTTCCACCGTTATAAGATCGTTGAAGCATCCCTTACAATCTTATAAGACTATTTTCGAAGTAAATGTTTTCTTTTATGATTTTGTGACTATTAAATGACTCAAAAAAAGAGATATTTCTCTCAAATAGTTTTGATTTCATCTATGTCGACATCCTTTGATGGATTTTAAGCTTATTTGAAGTTTATTTATTATGACAAAAAACATCTGTATTATATTGATGGTTTTGTGATGTATTTTACTGTGGATGTGTTATTTTGATATCATTCATGGTTTCTGGATAAAGTATTGATATTTCGTATGAAATTTTTAATACGAATGTTTATGTTATGTTTAAACCTATTCATATGAGGAATGAATTGGATTTAATAAGTGACGGGTGGAGCCTGCTATAGCTCCGTGATGCATCAGTCGGTCACATGAGACAAACTAGTAACATTTCACAAGGCCTTGACAAAATCTTATTTGTACTATTAGCACAAGGCCTTGACTATGCAGTTATGATAGTCTGGCATTATGCATTCCATCATTATGAAGGTGGTTATTGAAATTGCATTTGATTATTCGACTAGTTGAATATCCATGTGAATTAGTAAATGGAATTATTTCATTTTATTTCTACAATATTATGCTGAAGATAAAATTTAAAAGGATTTTGTTTTATTTATTCATTTCCTTAAATGTTTATTCTTATTTATGAAATTTTCTGCTATATTGTTATCCTTACTGGGAATCTGATCTCAACCCTTTCTATCAGTTATTTTTCCTAGGATGTGAAGAAGTAATTTATGAATGACATGCAGGGATAGTATGATGTGATATGATTGTGGACTATGGAAACTATGTTGTTGTATTTTTCATTTTATAATGTAATGTAAGACTGATAAATGTATCTAGTGATTCCAAGGCTACTAAACTAATCGGTCTTTTGAGACTTGATCTTTTGTGATCACGCCAATGATACGCAATAATGCACCGACTCTAGGATTATGGGGTCAAGGCATTACAATATTCCCCTTGATTCTAAACTAGTAAAAAACCCCTAATCACTTCATGTATTTCCTGGGGTGATTCTTTACTCTCTTCGTTAAAGGTGGAAATTTTTTCAATTTCTTTTTTTCTATGAAAAAATATATTTATCATGGGATTTGGATGACCTAATAATATCTTTATTTTTCTTAATTATGTATGATCTCAATAATTCCTTCTCTATTTTGATGTAACATAATACTATTTCATAGTATGATGAATAATTTTGAGATCCTAGTTACGTATATAGATATATAATTAGCCCTTCAAATAAATGGCCATTCATACACTACCGATTTTCTATATAATATGTAGTATTACTATATATAATTTTATAGATACATTCATACATTTCAATAATTTAATAATATTATTACATTGTCATAAGTAACTTTCTATTCATTTTAGTTAGTTTTTCATGAGGATATTTTTTGAATAATGGCTCTGTAAAATATTTTACTTCCATGAATTCTTTTTCCTCTTCCTCCATAGTATTATAGATTAAAGAAGAGAGTTTATTAGCATCACCATTGAGGCACTAGACTACAAGTGTGACCTTTTCCTTTTATATCCATCCCAAGAATATAAATATCTTCTCCATAAGCTTAATATATTACCTAGGTACCATTTGATTAATATTCAAACTAAATAATGCGGCCTTTTGTTGCATAAGGTTATCCAACAAAAAATAATCTCACTATTGAGTAGGTTTCTCCACTAGTTTAAGTATATTTTTGATAACATGATTATGTTAACAAAATCTACATTCATTTTTATCTGCTTATACTAGTTGTATTAGTTTCCTCAACAAGAAAATCGTTACATTGTTCATGAGTGTTGATACACATCTTCCATCGAGGAACCCTTTATAAAAATTGTGTTATACTAAATTACCTCATAAAATAATGAATTTTAATTCCAAATGTATAATTATAAATGTTGTTTAAAACATAAAAAAAATTAAAAATTAATGAATTGTTAATCATAGATGCATAAAAATTTGTTTATTTGTGAATATATTTATTTTAAAATCCTAAATAAAGTTTTGTAAAGAAAATATGAATTATCCCAAGAATATCCCCTAGGAGTGTCAAACCAGACGCATATTAAAGGCAATTTTCTTGTAAAAAGTGATGATTAGGTCTAGCCTAATGTTTTCTTTTATAAGTTATTAACCTGAGGTACCTTTTTTTAAAACCATATCAACTAGTAGAATAAAAAATGGGTGTTTTTATTAAGAAAACACAAATAAATTCTACCTTATAAAAGCATTAGGATATTATTCTATACATATCCATATAACATATCATATGGTTATCTTCTTTAATATATGTTTTACATAATCTAGTATTGATAGTTTCCACTAAATTTCCTCCGAAACAATCTATAACCACCCTATCCCTAGTAACATGGAATCCTTATCTTAAATTGTTACATTGGAATTGATAAAAGGTTTCTAATCCTAAAGGACCAATTAATTTTGCAGTTCCGGAGGACCAGATACATACATGATACCCATTTTACACTAGGAACAAAAAAAACATAGAAAATAATCAAATAAAATTCTCAACATCTTTGAAAACTAATTCATAAGGTTCATCTTTATAACATCGGGAATGGAAAAAAATAATGTTGATCTAAAATTTATAGTAAGTGTATTTTACAATGTAATTTATCATGAATCACTAACTATTAATCAATATCGTAAAGTAAATAACTATACACGCATTCCATGTAGTAACTCGACTACATGAATTGACAAGGCACAATCAATATAGAATGTTAAATAATTGAGATCACATGAAATTTAATCAATAAATAGAGAATGAAATTTATCCAAAGATAATATCATTTATAAATATCATGGATATTAATAAAAAAATATTAATGATGGAAAAAATATATTACTGGACATCATGTATTATGAACATCAAACCTCTACTTCCAAGACCCTTCACAAGATTGTTTAAACTACATGTTGAAACAATTTTAATTTGGAAATCATGATTTGTATAATGAGACTAACCAATTCATTGATGGTGTATATAATTCCATGTCCCACCCATAACTAAAAGGTCTTATGTTTTCATCATAAATTGAATAATCAATTTATTTCATGAATCAATATTCCTTATCATCAAAATTCCTTTTTTGGTAAAGGATGCATATTTATCAATAAAAATATAATTAATCAAATAACATTAAAAGTAAAACTATTGGTAAAAATGGTATACTCTATAAGAAATAATTATATCCATCATAAAAGTATAAGTAAATTTAATAAAAATGTAATTTCTAGTGAAAAATGATCATAGTAAAGTGATTGTTTCATGAGAAAGTAAACAATCACAAAAAAAAGAGTGAGACTGTAAAATGAAAATTTCCACTTTATAAAACTTAAGTCATATCCCCTTAGATGACATGATTCAATGCAAATCTTAAAATAAAATTTATTATTATTGGTTCAGGATATTACATGTCAAAGGTTTTGTATAGACACTATATAAAACTAAATTTTTTATAATAATAAATATATCAATATTGAATGTAAATTATAATGATGTACCTTAATACATGATTCCTTTTAGTCGAACATGTTTTAACCTCATATATAGTTGTTTTAAACATTTTATTTACTTATAATAGAGTCATATTAAAATTTATAAAACCATATATTATCCTCTTATAACATCTTATCACAATTCCATTAATAATATTTCATTGCTGTCATTGTTTCATGTATTAATTGACTCATCTTCCCATGCATGTTTTGTCATGAATGATATGTTTCTTTCAAATATTATGTAATTAAATCTTATAAAGAATAATAATATTGACATAATTTTCATATTTATATTTAAATTATATATTAAATACCAATCATGATATATGGAATTAACAAATGTAGTATGTTATGATCATGGAGATGTTATAAACATACACAAAATTATTGCTTTCATTTTTCAATGATCAATATGTAGAGTAGGAATGATATATTTTAAAATTAAATAATGATTATAATATCATATTATATATTTAAATATACATATACATATCATTTGTGTGGTTTTCGTTTTAAAATAGAGTCATGTCGCCTCGTGAAGGCAGTTGTCCACATATAAATAAAATATTTAATCATCATTAAGTGGATAAAAAGGTAAGAAAATCAAGTAGATATATTAACATTAAATAATGACACATATTTAATTAATAAAATAATATTTTCATTTATATCACATGTAATCATTAACTATATCCTTTACACCTTCCATGTATATAAATTGTTAATGACAAATCACATCTTTTAATGATGAGGTAAACCTCCAAACACATGAGCGACATAATGTAATACCCTAAAAAATGGAAAACTAAATTTATATATGATATAATTAATTAAGAGGTGTATTTATTTAAAAAATATCACATAAATTATTTATATACATCATCATACACAACCAGTATAGGTGGTAATGGAAGAAAGAATTAAATTAGTTTGAAATGTGGTCATCTTCCGTACACATTAATGATGATTTTTTAATCTATTTGGAGAAAGTGTATATGGTTTTAAGTAATAACCTTATAATAAAATATCACATTATATTTAATATAATTATGTTATTTTATCATAATTTCTTAAAAATAATATCAGGAGTCTAAGGAAGAAATAAAATAAAAATTCTCGTTGAAGAAATTTACCTCTTGTTCTAGCATCTTCCTTAGGATTGAACCAAATCCATACTAGGTTGTATTTATAAAAAAATGATGATTTTAAGTTGAGTATAGGGGATATTGGAATTTATTTTTTTAGTTATTTGGTAAAAAATAGGTTTCGATGTTTGAATAAGAGATGATATTGTGTCCTTTTATAGGTGTGGTGAGTGGAAAACTTTTAATTATTTGAAACGATTCATTCATAACCCTATCTTTATGATGAAAAAACTTCCAAAATGGGATCTCATAGATAATAGAATATTTAGTATCTAAATATGGCCATAAAATTGGCGTTTTAAATGTTGGTAGGTCATTTTTCAAACTTATCCTTTTAGTTTAACCTGTGATAAATCATTTATTACAATAATCGGGCTATGTAAATTTTATAGTTTTTACTTTTTATTTTGTACAAATTTTAAGTTGAACTAATTAGATAATATAAATATTTAGGATAATGAATATCAAATATTTACTTCTAAAATATTTTCGTTGAATTGTAAAATTATAATTAAACATTAATCCCTCGGATACGATGAGAAAGCAAGATTTAAAAGAGAATATATCCAAAAATTACAAAGATGTTATATCAAAATTTAAATATTAAAATTATTAAAATTTCTTAAATTGTATTAATTGAAATAAAATTTAAATAATTTATGTTTAAAAACTATAATAATTTTTTATTATATTATATTTAAATGAATAGGCAGTTTTCTGTTAAAATTCAGAATTTTCAGTATTCACCAAAAATGAACCACCTTGTAGAAATCCTTAAAATTAAACCTATGGTAATATTTTTATTATGATCTAAAAAATAAATTTAATTTTATTGAAAAAAAACTAATAGTGGTAAAAAAACAATTTTATATAATTTTCATAAAGCATGGACAATCCATCTTTTAGAAGAATGCAATTTTTTAAGAAATAATTCTTTTACATTAAAAGTATTAGTTTTTTATTTCTAATAAGTATATGTACAAAATAATAATATTTTATTTAACAAAACTCATACCCACAAACATAATATATATTTTATAGTTTTTGTGTTTATATAATAAATTAATAGGGTATTTTCATTTAAACTCATTCTTGTGTGCATCAAATGTTGTCAAATAAAAATTAAATTTTTCTAAATCAATATATTATAAAGTCTTAGGGTGTTATACACATGTATAATTATGATTCCCTCTAGTGAACAAAGATTATAACATCAAAATGACATGATTACATTGTATAAATAATTTTTTTCGGATCTATGATAGGTAAAGAAATGATATCGAAAGTTAAAACTTTTATGAATCACATCAAAGAAGCTCAGATTAAAAAGAAGAGTTGTACTAAAAATATTATATGTGATTAGTTATTTAATGTTCATGAGAATTTTTTTCTATGATTTTTTCTATATAAAAATTTAAAGAAATTTTAGATGAAATTTATGATTAGACTTAAACATTTTTTCCCCTTTAAAATTCTTGATTTAGTAGGGATGGTAGCTTATCACATGTCTCTTCCACCGAACCTCTCTAAAGTTCATGAAAAGTTCTTCATATCTATCCTGAAATGTTCATAACCTATCCATAACATGTACTAAACTCATATTTCATACCATGGGATAATGATATTAAATATAATGATCATCATGAATAAATCTTCGATCATATATATAAAGTGCTATAGAACAAGACCACTTGTATTATTAATGTTCTCTAAAGACACCAAAACCTTAAAAAGCTATTGGGCAGCCTAAGGTTGTAATGAAATAGATATATCCTCGTCTATTGTATCATATTGATTAATTTATTTTTAAAAATGTATTTTATGGGTGTAAAATATAAAATGCTAAAAATGTTATGAAATATTTCCCATTAAATAAATTGATTTATTTGATAGACTATTTTACACAAAAAAATGTTCTTATAGGAGACATGTAACATTACAATAATATTATGTATCTTTTATCAAATATACATTTTATTGGGGGTTATGCTTAGTGATAAATAAATTATGAAAAAATTATGATATAAAAATTTTTATAATCAATTCCTTAGTTATAAAATAAATATAATTAAAAACTAAAAATATTTGATGTTAAAAGTGATCTTTTTTACAAAAAAAATGTTTTCATATGCACAAATTATTTCATATAAATAAATTAAATTAATCCCTATTAGTCAATTATTTAAATAAAATTTTATATTTCTTAATTGATAAATTGTTTTAGACATCCAACATAAATTTTTTTAAGTATAGGATAAGAAAAAATATAGTATTATACTTATAATTTATTTTTTTTCATAACAATTGTGGCATTTTTCACACATTATTATTAATTTTTATATATTGTGTTTATTTTATTAGATTAAATTAATTATTAATTAAAATTAAAATGATAAAATTTGTCAAATATACCCCTTTTATTTTTTTCAGTATGAATAGTAACTCTGTAAAATCTATCACCTTCATAAAGGGTAAATCGTGTTATTCTTGGTTAAAATTATGTTATAAAAATGTAATTATTAAACATAATAATATTTTTATGAAGTTAATTTGAATATTATCACCATATTTTTGTAATTTATTTTTTTAATACAAACTTTTCCATAAAAATGACCTATATAATATTTATGTCAAAGAAAATAAAAAAAAAGTCACTCTCTTATTTATAAATCTATATTTTGTGTCCAAATAGGGACAAAAAAATGTTATGAAATAATATAAATGCGTATATTGAGATTAAATATAAAAATTAATGATTTAAATTTAATTAAAATATTTATTAATTATATAACAATATTAAATGTTTATGAGAAAATAATGTAGTATTTATCAAATTAATAATGAAATATAATAATTTCTTTTAAAAAATAAAAATAAATATAATTTGAGTGAGTTAATGTGTGCCACTAGTTTTGTAGGTTAATATGGATTAATAGTGTTGTTTTATAATATTATATTCCAATTAAAAATATTTCATTATTTATTTTATGTCAATTCATTTGAAAAGTGTCTAAATTGAAAATAATGATATTTTAGGAGAATAATATTTTATTAAATGACATAAAAATAATAAAAATATAAAAATCGGACAAATTAAATGATATATTTTTGATAATTTCATCCCTTTTCTATTTATATGTAACATTTCTCCATTTATAAAGATGCTGACTTAATTATATTTTAATATTTTAATATTTTATGAAATTCAGTGGGTTCCCCTCCCCTTTCATTCAAAAAGAAACCCTTATTTCGATTCATCACATCACATTTATACTAATAGATAAACCAAAATATATAGAATTATCTTTTACACATTCCAAATTACATTCTATAGGTGATGCTTTTCTAAAAATATTAACTCTAATGTCCTTAATACGAGATCTAAGAGTGTTTTTTCCAAGAATAGTTAATTGATTTAACTAATCGCCCTCTTTTCTATTTTTAATTAATAAATATTAATAAATGGTATTTATAATAAAACAATAACTTAATTGTACTCATTAATATTAAATGTTGTTATGTTTATTAAAACACTTTTATGCACCTTCTTTCGTATCAAACAAGAAGTGATGGATTTTATAATGTGTATGTACAGCTTATCATCTCTACAGACCGATACAAATAATTTTTCATGATATTATTTTACTGATTTGTATTATTTTGGGTTTAAATATAATATATTATATTTTTTAAAACATAGTACTTCTTTAATTATAATTCTATGTATAAATTCTTACCATCAAATCCTTTGGAAAATTGATTACGTCGCTCAAGCGTACATATGGACCACCAATTCCACAAGAAAAGTGAATCATTTTCATTATAATTTTATATATATTTTAATAAATATAAATTTTATTTAAATAAATTATATAATAATTAATCTCTAAAGATAAATTTTTATTTACCTTTCTTTAATTCCTTTAGTTAAAAAATGGAATTGTGTTTGTGTATATGTATATCTTATAGTCTCTATGAATGGTTTAATTCATTTATCATCTATAATATTTATTAATGGTTAGAAATATGTATATAATTTATGTATATCATATTGATAAAATTATTTATATTTTAGAAATTATGAAACTATGGTCCAAGTATAATTATTAGGACTACGAAATAAAAACATGCTTGGAAAATGAATAAATTATCCTACATAGTAGTGATTTCAATAAAAAATGAATTAATAAATGGATTATAATATTTCTTAACTAAATAATATATGGTATTATAGAAATTAATATTTTCATGAAATAAATTTATAATAATATAATATTTTTATATAGTAGGTTTTAATGTGAATGACGAAAGGTGAAGATTGAGGTAAGTGATTTATGTTTACATCATATTTTAGTCAAGATTGTTTATATTTTAATTCCCTTTTAATAAATGATATGATAATTATATGATTAAAAAATTTAATTTTTCTATCCTCTATTAAATCATTGAATTTATATTTTTTCTATTCATTTTCCGCCCATTAATTATTTAAGAGATCAACAGATTTTTTTTAAGAAAATTGATTTTAATTTTTTCTTTGGTCTAAGATCCTTTTCTTACATATACATATTTAATAAATAAAATTATGATTTAAATATATTTATATGAATTTAATGAAATATTTAAACATTTTTTACTTTTTCTGAAATTTTTTTCAAAGATTCTTATTGTCATTTTTTTAATGAGGTACTTTTGGCCTATTTACAAGACATTTAAAAGACATTTTTTTTACAAATACAACATAAAAGAACCTTTTCACCATTAATATGGCTCAATTATTTAAACAATAAATTAAATTTTTTCATGATTAATTTAAAATAAAATGGATTATTTATAATATACTTTTAAAATATATATATATATATTTAAATTTGAAATGGTACTTTCCTCAATATGATTTTAATGATATTTTAGTTGTGTCTTTAATCATAAAGGAAAAAACCATTAGATTACACTTATTCTGTATTTTGATTAATATCCATGAATATAGTCCTTATTCTCTCTATATATGGACTATGATTTTATTGAATATTTTTAATGAAATATTTTTTCATTGGTTATGCTATGTTGAAATGTTTTTTAGACCGATTTAGTTACATGTGTTTTGATATGATAAATGTTTTGTGATATTATGGAACACATATTTATGTTTTCACTTATGTGATGTTTGGGAACAATAATTACATCCAATTCATTAGGTAATGTACTATACCTCATGATATTGTAATATGAAACAAGTTGATGTTCTAGATACATTATGGGAAATAATTCCATGTGATTGATCAATTTTTAGAATCAAATCAATGTGCATGATCCACTATGGAAAAAAACCGGTGCATGATATGATGGTCGTGGTTGTTACCCTTGGTATATGAAAGTTTCTTTATACTTATACTAGTTCCACATACATTAATTAAATGAACTTATGGTTTACGATTGTGTTTTTATGACTACTTGTTCTAATGATTCATGCCATTTGAAATGTTAATATTTTATGGCATACCTCATGTTTATGATCTTAATCAGATTTGGTATGATATTTTTTATTTATGGTTATGAAATAAAACCATTATTCTTATCTAATTATTTCATATTATCAAGATTTATATTTTTTAATTACCCTTGTTGAGTATCTGATCCGACCATTTTATTATATTTCCATTCCATATGTTATGGGGAATGTTTTCTGTAATCTATTTCTTTAAAGTGTAATATGATGAGATATATTTATGGGAGCTTATGAATATAATTAATAAAATAGTAATATTTTTTATCTACCACTAATCACCCTAGACATTTACAATTCTTTCGTGGATCATATTTTTATGTATTTAATTTTCCTCTAAATAGATGACATAGTTATGTTTGGAAATATTTGGTCATTATAGGGGAGATATCATTCACATGATTACAATTTTGATCATTCCCTGAATTTTTATATGTTCTAGTTAATAAGATAAACTATTAAAAGGGATAAAGGGTGTGGATCCTAGATATTCACTATGATAAAGTTACATTCACGCCATGAAACTTGGAGCTGAAATATGTTATGCACAATGTTTTGGAATTAATTATTGTGCTTCACAATAATTTTTTTAGGAACATCTTGGATTTTCCAAGACTCGTTGAACAGATGAATTTATAGAATATATTAATCATGGAGGATGTATTTTTGTTTATAAATATATATATACAAGTTAATACTACAAAGATATCGATGAAATCATGATAACCCTAAGTAAAAAAAGAGAAATAACATGAAGTCTTACACAATTATATTTCATCATTCCTATATGATTTATTTTCTATTTCACCCTCTCTCTCCATCTCATTCATATCATGTGGTATTTTCCCTCTTTTTTAGTAATTAAATGATAAGGGGATTGTGTTAATCGATTTATTTCATCAATTTAATATTTTGACTGGGATGTATATTCATACGTAAATTTCACCTCTCTCAATTTCTTTTATCATTAATCTTTTCAATTAAATCAATATATATCATTTAATATACTAATAATCAGCATATTTTATGTGTGACCATTGTGTATATTGATAATGTTATTAATAATCAAGAACATATATGCCATATTTTATTAGTCATCCTTAATTACATGAACATGTGATTGATTAATACATTCTATAGTAATCACCCTAAAAAGAGAGTCCCTATATTCAACAATGAAGACATCATTTCTATGGGAGATTAATTATTATTCCACTAACACATCTATTTATAAATTTCTCAGCATGGAATGTTTTATTTAATTTATTTACACCAAAATATATTTATCACTCTCTTTATTGTTCCTCCTCAATGGATTATTAATTATTTTTTTTAATGTTTTATAAAATAATACCTTTATGATATACCTCAAATACCATGTTTGATAAAAAAATATTCTGTTTTATTAGATAAATTATTATATAAATATCTAAATTTTAGGATACCTAATAAAATTTATTATTCCCTATGAGTAACCGACATGCACACCGAGATAACAATAGAGGGTGATAGTATAAACCCATTTGGAAATCGAAAATTCACCCTTAGTATAAATTCAATAGTTTATCTAAATGTATTTTTATGATAGAAAGTATATAAATAAAGAGTCATGTAACCAACCGAATCATGTTTTACTAACTACTCCTGTATTAACATTAAACCAATAAACACCATCTCAATATATGTTGGGAAACCTATCCATGCCCAAATAACCAGTACATATAATTACTCACACCTATAAATGCATTCATAACCTCCTCAAGCACCCCAAACCATCCTAATATAATCAAGGAGTTTAAACTTCTAACCCTGACACATAACCACATATTCTATAGAGGTTATCAAATTTAGTGGACCATACCCACAAGCGGTGAGGAGTCTATATTTAATAACTCTTTCCTATACCTATAGACTTTAGGGATCCCACATCGAAACACATTACACCATCACTGTATAATCTGGGGAGGGAATATACAATGACATTTTCGTATCCCTATAGACTATAATAATGTCACAAATATAAAAAATCACATGTGTCAGCATGAAAAAACACAACCCACCCTTATTCTATACTCATAACAGCCACTTTTATCCCAATTAGAGTTTAACAGCTCTCTCATGGTTATCCTAACATCATATTTTTCCTAATAAATAATGATCACAATTAAAAAATTATCAATTAGATAATCCATTATATTTCGTCAAAACATCGATAAAGAAATGGGGGTCAACACCCATTCCCCTACATTAGTTATTCATGTCATCATAGATTTTCTTTATCCCAATTAAACATTATATGTGAAACCATCCATGAGAACTTCCTTACCCTTATTCTCAG
The DNA here is from genome assembly GCA_963277665.1 of Viscum album. Lineage (NCBI taxonomy): Eukaryota > Viridiplantae > Streptophyta > Magnoliopsida > Santalales > Viscaceae > Viscum > Viscum album. The sequence goes on along the minus strand of OY728137.1, from coordinate 2,078,928,699 downwards.
GAATAGTATTTTCAATCATCAGTTCAGGGTACATAATCTTGGGGATTCACTAATTAACCCCTATATTATTTTCCCATGTGATTCTATAAAATTCAAATCAAAAATGGATTTTTTTAGGATTAATTACCAAATTGGAAAATAATACATCTATTCCCATTTAACATATTCTATCATTCATTTCCTATATACACATGTCTTACTATCTCTCTAAAAAACCCACCACACTGATACAAAAAATATTCAATGACTATAACTCCAAAATTAGTTGGTTTGAAGGGCTTTCAACACATGAATATAAAAATTAAAGAATATAATTCTTTAAATAATTTTTCAAATTGTATGTAAATCCAAATTCTTATTAGGAAACCCAAATCCATGTAGAATCACAACCTAATTTCATCCCATGGAACATGTACCTAGAAATAATTATAAAACACATTATGTTACATTTTTTTTTATTGGAATAAAAAAAATAATGATAGAGTTTCAGTTCTATAGAAATTGTTGGGTTAACCATATCTAGAATAGAATATATGATATAAAAAATTTCCATTACGATAATAAATGATGTTGAATGAGATCCTTGAATCCCCAAAACATTATTCTCATACTAAATCGGTTAAGGGGTTGAGGGTTTGAGTTTAATGGGTCATAAGTGAGTCCCCCATTTTATGATATATAGTTCAATTACAAGATAAATTCATAATGTGGAAAATTCTTCCATTATATGAAATTTTAGTCCACAACCACAATAGAACCCTACCCAAATTATTAAATGTTTTAAATATTGTTTTATTTAAAATAAAGTTTTTCTCCATCTTGTAAATCACTATCGTTTCATCCTTGTTCTCCAAAATTTTCTCTTCAGTCCTCCCACCACCTGAAATATAAAAAATGGATAATTTGAACAAGTTTTTTCAAAAAACATAAATAATATCACTCCTAGAAATGTGATGGGGAATTAAAAAAATCCCCCTTTATAATCTTCCCTTACTTGATTAGGTATCTTGGTTCCTCTCACAAGTAACATGACCTCTTGTATTATTCTTTCAACTCTCAATCTCATCATGTTATTATTATTTCAACGCATGCACAACATAGGAAATAGGTATTATCATTCCTCCTAGAATTTTTTGCATCTCAATATATAAAATATATTATAGATGATCCTCATATGATATACATGGAATATCCACCCATTTTTCGCAAATGATTATACAAATAATGATGTACATGAACCCAAAACCCATGATAGAAACGTCCCATTCTTCCTCATATGATGATTCCCAAAAAACATCTATGGGGTTTATCACATGATTCACCACATTATGAATTAATATAAATGAAATTTCAACCACAAAAAAATTTTAGGAAAGTGGGTTTCACGCCCTAAAACATGTTATGAAACTGGATTGCGCCCTACCATATATTCAAAAAAGACACTATCTCTATATAAATCATGTACTATGGACCAATAGTTTCTCCTATGATTTTCAAATTTGTTTAAAATTTACTCCATATGAATGATACAACTAATTGGGTGTTTTACATTTATCAATGCATCTTAGTCTTTACACAATCTTATGATTACAAACTGCTTGTACATATGATTTTGACTAACCTACTTGTATCTCCTTATGTACACCATGTAATATTTGATACAACCAATTAGTAGTAAAGAACATTTAACAATATATTACATTCTTATGAATCTATAACACTTCCCTAACATTCCCTCATGATCATGGAAACATAGTCCAGCATTTCTTATTATCACACACCCATCTTCGTACACTCCTATGTTTCATTAACCTCCATGATTAGATAATGATCTCACATATTTTTTCCAAAATCCACTAGCCCCCAAATTCAATAATTGTATCCAATATTGATAAAAAAATCCTCAACAATTTTAAAATTTTAAAAAAATAGTCAAGAACCATTATTCTATCAATCATTGAAATTTCATAAAACGATAGAAATCACATACAGTTTTCAAAGTTCCAAAATGCTTCCACTGTACTATATTGATAAAACTCATGATATCGAGAAACCTAATCTCATTAAACTTCTCTTAGATGATAATATGTTAATGGACCAATATATATAAGATGACATTTTGATCCTCAGTCATCATCAATGAACAAAATCAAATAATAACTTCCAAATATCAACACTATCTACCAATGAGACTAACTAAAATTCCAAAATATACCTTAACTTATAACAAAACACCTCAACAACATATAAGACCAAACCATGCCCCAATGACAAAGGCATCAACATGCCTTACCATATTTTGGTCAGACCTCAGTTATGACCATCCCCTCATCACATCATCAATCGATTCTACTAAAGGGAATTGATTCTCTGCCCTACATCCCTGAGAAAAAACAACATCTTCTACCTTCTACTGATCTGACCTTCTCAACCACATTGTTTTTTATGATCACCATAGAGGTCCCATACACCTCTATGTACCAAGAGAATGTGTTTGGGAATCCAATAATTCACATTAACTTACATTAATCCAAACACACAATGAGTTGATTGGGAGAACCAAAACATGTTTTCAGATAGAGTATTTCACTTTGGTCATAACCATCGAGGATGCATACAAACACACCCAACACTCAAGAAGAAATATCCAACTAATATTTGATTATAAAAATAAAATTCATACTTGATGGTTTGTCCCAAAAAATTTAACCCTCCATGAATGATATATTAAAAACACCTAAATAATTTCCAACATGATTCTATATGAACAACATATCATTTAATAAATCAATACTACCATGTATCATTTGGTGGATCCAATTATGAAGAAGATAAAGTGAAATCAACTCTCTACAAGGATCAAGTTAGATCTATCACAGAAAACAATAAGGTAAAACATCCACCTTAACCGTATTAATAATATTATGAATCATATATGTATCAATATTCAAAAAACCAGCACATGGTTCACTACATGAACAACTACATGTAGTTTCAAATCCACTATCTGCTTTTCCAATATTGAAAACAAACTATTGAACTACACCCACGACCACAATGTATATAAAAATTATAATTTCAGGATCCAAAACTAATCCATAATCACAATATATCTTCTATATAACATAAATAATTCACCACCAGACACTTATTTTCATAAAATTCTTACTCAATTACCACTCATGAAAATGAAAATGGGAACTCATAATCATTTTCATGCATACAAAGTCTTAAAATATCACTAAAAGGTTTTGAACAAAATCACTGAAAATACAAACCCTTATCTTATACTAATTATAGTCTTTATATATACCCAAATCTATATCTCAACAACACTTCTATCTCACATGCCTCAAACCAAAGCAGCACCCATGAGACCTAACCATTATAGGTCCAAAAACTAACCCAATGTCTTAAGGAACCATCATCAATCCATAAACCCTCTATAATTACTCTAGAGGGGGATATATTGTTATCATAATACAACATAAGAAAAAAATACATATCCTTTCAATGATCCATCCCTGAAAAATAACCATACTATATTAGACCAACACATTAGAGTGCATCTTATAAGGTACTAAATTTAACAACCAAACATATATAACACCACATCCAATAAAAATAAAATAAATAATAAAATCATGACCCTATGATCATATTAAAAATCACTTACATGAAAAGTGATCCACCTTCGTATAAAATTCACAATATAAATATAGAGTTTAAAATTTTTAAATTCTCCTCTCTAAAATTATACCTTAATGGGTCAAAACATTTATGGCATTTAACAACACATTTCAAACAACATTTAAACTAAATAATTCAGGGTTCCAAATTGAAATAATTTTAATTGAAATCATTTTCAATAAAATCCCCCATCATATAAAAATACTTAGAAAAAAAATAATTATTTCCATTTAAAATCATCCCATAAAAACATTACCCATGTCACAACCCAAATAGATATAAATTTTATTCAAAATGTAAATTATTTCTCAATCAGTCAATTAAATTAATTCCCCAACCACTTGAAATACTAAATACCTTGAGCATAAAAAATACATTGAATCCTACCGATCAGAAATTATTTCATGTGATTTTTATTTTCAAATACATGTTTAAAGATCTAGAAAAACTAATTCACCCATAGAAAAAGAACACAAAATACTTACTTATCCACTAAAGTTTCATGTCCAGACCCACCATAACTTCATGTTTTTCAAAAAAACAAACACAAAAACAGACACATAAATCTATATCTATATATATATATATATATATCTGCGTGTGAGTGTGTGTGTGTGTAAAAATACATAATGATCTGGAAATTGTATGAAAGGTTAACAAATATTTTATTTTAATAAAAACTAAATATATGATTTCATTATTAAGATAATTTAACCCTATAACTATCTTATGAATCCATGTGCACGAAAAGTTAATCTATGTGCCAATTAATAGTGCATGAAACCACTTACACATACTAATTTATCCAAGAGGAAGACCTCTAACTCATTATAACAAAACCATTTTCATCACATATGAAATAATTTTTCTATAAAAAAAAGTGATCTATGCATACTATATAGTCCGTGGAAATGTGGACTTCCCTCATCCGTGGGACAAAAAATCACAAAAATGAGTTATATACCAAGCCCTAAAAAAACCTTTTTCATGTCTACATATCCTCAAATAATAATACTAATGAATAAATTCTCTAATACCATTTTGGTACACCCCAACCTTAATCACCCAACCCGGGCCTATGAATTTATAGATCACTCATGTTATCCTCTCCATACTCTAGAGGATACCAAATTGGGGTGAGGTCCTAAGTGGAAACATGGGTATACTATGACCTAGGTAAAATCATACCACCTAGTTACACAATAGTGAAATCAATGTTCATAATAAACAATAAAATTACATAATTTAGAAATAAAAAAATAATAACACAAAGAACAAAAATATTTCATCTACTACCTAGTAAAACATATCATGAGATTCCCATATATGGATGATTTATATATAATAATAAAAGGGATAAATAATTATATAAGAATCTCTAAATTTGATATTGCAATTTTCCCACACATCGCGTCTACGAACTTACACCTTAATCTCAACCACCATAGGCAGGGTAGTATCTCGCATCTAATGTCCTACAACCTAAATATTATCTCCACACCCATATTCTATTCCATGGTGTCAAAATAAACCCAATGTGATTCCAAAATTTTGACTTTAGAATATGTTTTGAAATTAACATAACAATGTATCTAAAGATGAACAGTAAACTCATAAACATTATAAAGCCCTATTGGACATCATGCATTTTTTATGATTCCATAAACCCGAACCATAATTTGTTCAACTCATATCTATATGGAAATCATATCATAAAACAAGTATCATATGTATGTCATGTGCCACTCCCATCACTTTATTCAAGGACTCATTAAGAAACATGTAACAAATTTTGATGCATCATAAGGACCCTCATGTCAACCAGAACCACCCCATTAGACACTATACATATCTTCAATCAAATGAGTAAGTATTTGTCGACATGGGGGAATTAAAAATAAATCACATGAGTCCATCCCCACTAACTGTTAGGAGGCCACATACAAGCACACCGACAAATAAACACAGACTCATGGGCGGACACATAAAATCAAACCAATCCATCCCCACACACTCTATGGAGGTAAAATCGGAAGAGTCTCACGAATAAATTTACAGAAACACATCTAGTCATGACATGTTACTCATGAAATCCATATAAATCCTATCCAAATTGAACCATATAGCAAATTTTCACACTTACACGATACATCCAAAAACAATATAACACACATAATTAACCCACATCCTGTCATTGACCTAAACATTATATAGCATCAAAACACAATGAATATAAAGGAAAATTCCACCCTTGTCCCTATATAAATAACACAAATCATCATGTAAATTCTAGATCTGAATGATATTTCTTAATAGCAATCATCCTTATAAAGAAACCTATACTTATACCATAGTGTAATGTTTATTATCATCTATTCAATGTACTCATGCCCAATGATTCACTACTCAAAACACTAGGTCATTTACCTATGTGATTACCCTCCAAACAAAACCAAAAACATTTTATTTTCTATGTTACCCAAGAAAATAATCCAACATGCATTATTCGTGCACTAAATCATTTGTTCACATTCTATGAAAACATGTATCACTCCACATCTTTAATCAATACTGATTATAGAAACACCATCCACTAGCATTGATAGAAAACATAAAGGTCCCATATGTTTATGAATTAATATTTATATAAACCAAGGCATATAATTGTATTAAAATGCCCTAAAATTGTTTGTACATCCTAAATCATACCAAGGTACCTTATTCCAATAGAAGCATTGAAAAATTAATTATATATACAATAATTCTGAGAAATATTCCATAAAATTATAGTTTTAGGTATTACAGATTAAAGAATAAATAAAAATGATTTAATAGGAGTTCTGTAGAATGATTATTTTTAGGTCTAACCAAAGGTGGCCACAGGATTGAACATCCATTAAATCATGTTTAAAGTTTCATAAAATTATATACCCAATGAAAGTAATCTACATATCCATTGAAAATCACATAAGGGAGTAGGTATTGGATACTCTTAGGGATCCCAAGAGAATCTCCTTTTTGAAATACTATAATTAATATGCTAGACTAATTCACAATGTCACACATGAAATATTGATGTGAATTTTTTGGAAAAAACCACTAGATATATAGGTATATATCATTCCTTCATATTCCAAACACAAGTACTATGGGTACCCCAATCTATAAAAAACATCCAGTTTACACATGTCCATGAAAATAACACAAATTTTTACTCACCTCGAAATTCCAAGTGCGTCACATACATAAAAAACAGTGATATATCATTCATTAAAAAATATTTAAAGGTAAATATGGTGGTTAAAAAAAATATAAAATATTTTCAATTATTAATAATAAAAATTAACATTATCCAAAAGATTGAATATGATCATTCATTAAAAATATATTATTCAAAAAGATTGGTAATTAAAAGCTACTACATCAAATTTTATGATGGAAAATTTAAATCGATTTAATTATATTAAAAATATAAATAAATGGATATATAGAATAATCATAGAATATAAAAAATTATGATTTAATAGGAATATTAAAAAAGGAGTCATTATAACTCATGAAATGTTTTTGATCCATGAAATGGCCAAAACCATAAATCATGTTTAGTCGAAGATACTGCAGTATCCTATTTTAAAAAATAATAATAATAATTGTTTATTTTATATCAATATTAATACATATAAACATTTATAGTATTAATTTACCATAAATTTTAAAATAATGAAAATATTTTTTTATTATAAAAATATTATTAAATGTTATTAGCTTCAATTATTTATTTGGTACTTGTTTCAAAATTGAGGTGTTGATAATTAATTATATATTAAAATTAACCAATTACAATGTAATTATATTTTATTTTATCAATGTTTAATTGTAATTGAAAATGTTCAAATTGGATTCCATTTGTATTTTAGTTATTATTTGGGATGATTAGGTTGGTGATTATGTTGTTTTGATAATTTTAACAAACACAGACATGTAATAGTAAAAATAAATTGAATATTAGTATAAAAACTATATAAACATAAAAAAACTATTTTCTTATTAATTTTTAATAAAAATATTTGTAGGTTATCTTTATCATCCATGATTGTAAATAATTGCATAGTTCGCATATGAGGGTAGAAAAAACCCTAAAAAGAACAAATATAATATATGGGTACCTATAGTGAAGTAAGTGATACATTTAACACAATATCATAATTTAATATTATTATGGATATTATATATATATATTTAACCTGTAATTGATCATAATTTTAAGATGTATTCATAAAAAATAGAATACTAGTTTAAAAATTAAATACATCACTTTCATATAGGTGGTAATTTGCAAGTACACATGAAAGACATTATCATTTTCGTTGAATTTAAAGGGTGTAGGAACTAGTTTATAATAGTAGAATATTAATTATTATTTTTACATGTAATATTATTTTCATTAACTCCCCCCCCCTTTATAAACATCTTATCAGAAAATTATGGAAAATAGATCATGTCACTTTTAGGGGAGGTACCCCACACATAGACAATAAAATATTTTATTTTTAAGATAAAGAGATGATATTTTAAACAGGATAATTAATTTTATTATATATATTTTTAAATATAATTAATATATATGTATTCATAATACCAATGATAATGTAACTTTCTAGTATGAGAAGAATAAATGAATTTAAAGAGCTTGGTTGAGAACATTACCTCTCGATCTGATTGTTCTACCTGGTCTAACACTTTAAGGCTCCATCGATTGATAATCTTTATTTACCAAGGCTTCTTGTTCATATAGAGTTATTTGAGTAAAGAAAATGGAAGAGTTTTTAATTATATCATAGTTTCGAAAATGTGCATAATTATTGTCATAGAAATCCACTTTTATAAGACCTGAGAATTTTTATTAGTTAAAATAATGAATCTTTATCAAATGATGGAATGACCCTACTCAACAGTAAATGCATCTATTGATGAAACTACTAATTTAATTGTGTGATAAGGTCAATAAATCATCTTATATTCATTATCAATATTAGATCCCAATCTATTGGGGCCCAACTCGATGGAGAAAACTGAGATTGACATCTTGATACCACCTCTAATATGCCAAGGGAAAATGACTAACACTGACTAGGAATATTATAGGGATGGGAGGTTTTCACATAATGTACCTATACAAATTATAACTTCTATAAATATAATTTAATGTAGTAATGTTAATAAAAAATGGACATGCCTACATAAGATCAAATTTCTCATTATAATTCAATGGTTCATTAACAGAAAAATAATTTGGAAATATACATGGCCACCAACAATAAGTGGAGTGCCATGATATATTAAGAAAAGGGTTGTTTCTCAGATAATATTCATATTCTATAACTATATTCCACTGATACATACAATTCCATGTTGGATATTTATTTTTATAGGGCCATATTTAATGAAATTTCTTTTGCATAAGTAATGACATTACCACGACCCATCCCCCTGGGACATTCCGTGAGTAACCAAAACCTACCTTCCATAGGCTAGGGCTTGGTGACTAGCACCAGAAAGGTATTTCCCTAAAACAAGAAGCCATTGCCTTTGAACCTGAAAACACGTAGACAAAGAACATAACAAGATGAAAACCCCATAGTAAAACTAAATAAGTAAAAGTGATTATGTAATGTAAAGGTTTTGGAATAAAATTCTAACTGAAAAAATACAACTACAAAAGAAAACATCTCTTGAGAACGTCCAACAAGGATCCTACTTGAAGGGTAGGTACAACACGTATCCACTGCTCTCCACGTCAACCAGTCTCCTCCGTGTATTGCTTTTTCCCAGCTCTTAAATATATCATTTATGTCTCCACTTCCATGAAGATACCCAAACAAGTAACACAAAAGACCACCATATCGTAAGGGTTCCAATGTGATAGACAACACATCACACAGATGCATGGTCTGTAAGTTATAATTGTTCTTGTACAGAGGGCCTGGTTGTATTTGGGTTTGATCCAACCTGACAGAACTCCAAATTTCTTCAAAACTCCACTGTAGTATCTAAAATGGACCTTCTCATTCCATGTATTTCAGCACCACATACCATTCATCAAACAGATGTATGATTTGTGAGATATGGCCTTTTAAGCATATCTAGGCCGAAAAAGGACCAGGTCTGGTCTGACCCGGTTGGACCAACCTGACCTGCCCTGACCTAGGCTGACCCAGTCCGAGTATGACCCGGGTCAGTTCCAGAATTTCCCGAACTAGTTGGCTTGGACTGAGTGGCCATGGACATGGCGGGCTCGACGCACTTGGCCGCAGACAAGCCCATCCCAGGGACTGGCATGGTCCGCCAGCTGGGTGGCCCAACCCCCCTTCCCGAATGGCTATGATGTTTGGGATTACACAACTGGAACCACCACGTGAAGTCAACCCCCTATCATCAGGACCAACATGGTGAGGGTAACCTCTGTTGCCGCTACCCTCTATGGCGTGGAATGGTGCAGCGCCAGATAACGCCACAGCCGTCCATGGTCGGCCGCCCTGTCTGTCCTTTGTGGAACCTCCAGGTGCTGCCTCTCCACTATGGCCAACGATACCCCACCTCCGTCAATGGATGTTGGTGCTGCCATGTCGGTGTCGTGATATAGGGGCTTCTTCTATCCACTTGGTGAGCTATGGTGATCCGTTTTCCTTCCATTTGGGCCTACGGGCCTCCCAGGAAGCTTCCGTCACTGCGTGGGTCTCAGATTCTGGATTCCATCGAGTTAAAAATCCACCCCCAAAGAACTCAAAAAAATCCGATGTAGTGGAGGGACCAGTCCTTTTTCGTTTGGCTCATGACCTCCACATTACCATCATATCAAGTGGGTAGTAATTTAATCATCACATATATAATTATTAACCCCATTCAATCTTTTCCCGTGATAACCACCTCTAATTTCATACGAATCGCAGATCAAATAAATTTGGTTGATCCGAATTCATCATGAATTTCAAGAATGGTGAAAAGAAACATGTTATCTTGAATTTAAACATAATCAACCACTACCACCAATTCGGATGAGATCCCGTGTTTTTTGGAAGGAGAATATATGTTCGTTGAAGTCGCCGACATTCGGTGATCCCAGATAGATACCTCCAACAACATCATTCAAGCATATATTCTTTGGATATTCGTCAAGGATTCTCCTATGATCCACCAATCCTCATTTTTTCAAAATTTGGAAATAATTAAAATGAGGAGTTAAGATTTTAACCGTCCTTTAAATTAATGGATCACTAATTGATTTGTTTAATGGATCTAATTAATTAAACGAAGTGTGGGTACAAAACCTATCTGTAACTGGGAATTTAATATCCCTCATTAAATGCTCTTCCACCTTCATGGTCCCTTCTACCATCGCAAAAGAGTTGGTAGAAAAATTAAATGACATTTTTAGGTTATTTTATTATTATTTCAAAAATTATGTTGAACTATCATTTTCTCCTAAGCACCTGTGGTCGAAGTAAAGCCTCCTTTAAGAGAATCATGGCACTATGAGTTCAGCGGTGCCCTCAGATTTCAATTCCAAACACCATTTAAAATTCTATAAATTCTCTCTCACAAATTTACTGAACTTACCTTAAAAAATGTTCAAAAATCCATTTCGGGCACACCGGGCCTCGGAATCAAGGGTCATCATTTTTTGTAGTTTTATAATAATACCATATAATTTAAAATATATATATGGAATTTCCTGGTATTTACATTCTCCCAAACATAGTGATTTTGGTCCCAAAAAGATATAAAAAATTAGGGGAAAATGGAGCTGTTGAGCACATATCTGAGCCTCCCACTCCCATGTGCTCTCATGGAGGTTCTCATACTTCCAACGAACTCGCGCCTGAGGAATCGAACACCTGAAAAGGACCTGCTCCTGCCGATCCTCAATCTCCTTTGGGAGCTCCACAAATGTCTCCCCATCATCGATGTCCAAATCTCCCCCATCGATAACGTGCAATCGATCGTGCACGTACCTCCTCAGCTATGACACATGGAAAACATTATGCACTTAGTGCATCTGTGGCGGAAGATATAGATGGTATTCCACCTCACCTACTATGCTGAGGATTTGGAATGGTCTAACGAACCTCAGAGATCGATTTCTACCCCTACCAAACCTCTGTAATCCTCGTTGGGGTGAGACCCGTAGGAATACATTGCCTCCTTCCACAAAATCCATGGGTCTCCATCTCATGTCAGCATAAGACTTATGCTGTCTTTGTATATTCTTTATCCTATCATGGATGATCAGCACGTTCTTCATGGTAGCATGTACCAACAATGAACCCATAAGGGACGACTCCTATGGGTATGTCGATCATAGTGGTGACTTGAAATGTCCGCCTTACAGGGACTCAAATGAAGCCATACTGACAGTGGAGTGATAAACATTGTCGTAAGGGAACTCCCTCACTGGCAGGTGGTCCATCCATCTACAGCCAAAATCAAGGACACAATCACGAATTATGTCTTCGAGTGTCTATATGGTCCGCTCCATCAATCAATTTTTATGAGGATGGGAGGTGGTTATCAAATGTAGCTGAGTCATGAAATCCCCCTATCATCCCATCCACAAATGGGATGTAAAACGAGCATCGTGATTTAAGACAATCACGGATCAAACCCCATGAATTCATACAATCTTCTGTACTTAGAGTCATCCTGCGATCTCTACCTATATCTACTCTCAGATTAGTAGTAAGTGGGCCGACAAGGTGAGTCAGTCAATGATGACCGAGATGGAATCGTGGCCCCTGGACGTACGTGGTAGCCCTGTCACGATGTCCAAGGATATACCATCCCACTTCCACTCTCGTACCTCAAGTGGCAGTGCTAATCCTGTTAAAACCTCATTTTTAACCTTCTCTAGCTGATAAGTGGGTGATTCATGCTCAAATTTACCCCAGAGAAGAAGGTAGGATGGTCCTTGCAGTGTAGCTTGGGTTGTCGAATCCCCAAAGACCTAAGAAGTACCTTTAGACACACAATAAAAAGAGGTGTATTTTTTGCTATGAAGTGGCCAACTTGATTTTGATTTTAGATGGATTTAAAGAACACTATGAACCCTATGTGATTTAAATTCAATTAAAATTGGATGATCATAGGATTTTGCTCGGGGTGGATTGAATGAATTTTACTTCTTTAGACAATTTTGGTTTTACTAATTCTTGATGAATCCATTCATCAAAATAATACTACCTTCATCATTTTATAGTTATAGGATATATAAACTCAATTACTATTCCCCAACACACTTATATAACCAAATTCATGATCTCTCCAAGTTATATGGACATTTTAGTACTTAGATATAGCTTCTTTAAAAACAGTAAAGATGAAGAGTGGAAATAAAGAAGACATGATGTCTTAAATTAGGTATCCAATTAACAAAAATTCGTTCATAAAATAACATTAGATCTAGCCTTTTCATATTCCTATGATAAATCCATTAATGTTTTGGCCCTCCATTGATGGTATACTCTCAATGGTTGGAAGAATATGGCTTACAAGAATCTTACTGAAGAAATTAAAACCCACGAAAATAAGGAGAACTCCTCTATGTGTGTGAACTAATTCACCACAAAATAGAGATATCATTTTTATTTGTGATTATAGATAAATAATGAAATAAATGGGAAGAGTAGAATAGAAATATGTTGATTAAGAAAAATGAAATACAGAAAAGAAACTTACATGGCAATTGAATGCATTACAACGAAACATTGGCATAATAACATTACAATGAAAGTAAAGCACCAAGATCCCTAAATCCTCCACCAATACTACCATAAATAGGAATTTTAGAAGTCTTTGGCCGAGCCCCTGTCATCCCATGTGCATTTAATTAATTGTGTTGGGGAAATGTGGGTGGACATTTAATGTATAGGAAACTTTTCAACTCTTGCCTCGAAGTGGGAGCCACCATGCATCCACCAAATAGAGGCACCAAAATAACCATATATAAGGCCAAATTGGAGTGGTCCACAGAAGAATTAAATGAATCCCCGGATTTACCCTAAAATACTGTAATATTTCAGCACAAAATACGTTCTGGTTCGGGAGATATGATTTAAATGGTCGCTATTTTTCTGGACCGCAGAATCTAGCCCAGAATTGAATCTTTAACTTGGGTTGCCTTAATAACCACCATGTCGGATGAATTATCACTAGATTCAGAAAAATAATTCGTACCTATATATGCATTCTAGACTCACATGACATTTGGCCTTCATTGGGCTTGTATTTTGGGACCCACATTCTCATCATTTTGATGGTATCCAATCTGCCTTCTCTAGAATTGTTTTTTTTCATCGTCAAATATACCCATCATCCTTTATGAATAAACCATTGATCCCTAAATGAAACATGTTCATATTTATGTTTATATCCATTTCCCAAAATATCAAATAAAAATATTGGTAATTAAATTCATTAAAATTAGATGAAACATTGGGCCTAAATTGGTGTTCATTAGGCATGACGAGCACAAATGATGAGAATGGATGTTCAAAATTAAAATCCACTAACTCAGGCCCATAATATCAAAAATGAACATTTAATACCATTAAAATGTAATCATGATATGTGTTTTTTTGGCTAATCACACCCCCCAACTTGAGTTTTGCTAGTCCCAAGACAAATAAATCTCAAAAATATGAAATTCAAATTCCCTTTTCCAAAAAAAACATTTTAATACACATTGCTCCACCAAGGACCTCATACCAAAACAATTATGAAGCCCATCAAAATAATTTAAAACAATCTATGTGCAAGGGCATAACCCAAGCCCAAGCCCACTCCTTTGAACAAATTCACCTCCATATTTCATCTGATTTCAATTAATAAGGATGAAGTGTTGTACATCACAATCGATATGGGGGTTTATTTTAATTCAAAGGGAGAAAAGATGGAAGCGCAAGGAGGAATGAGATTTTAATATTAAGATGACTATTCAAAATATTTTTTTTGTTTTTTTTTTGTTTTTGTTTTGTTTTGTTTTTTTTTCAATTATTCCTTGGTAAATGAAATTTAACTCTATCAAGTCAACCCATGTATAAAGACTTTGATGATGACTCCCAGGCTCAAAGACCATAGGTCTCCAAGTGAATCTTACATGCTCGGACATCATCTCAAATTTACTCAATAAAAAAAATTAAAATTACCACAATATAGAGAAAAATTTCCAACCCCAGGCCAAACAATTATGGAGTCACAATACCCAAGTGCTGAAAGCCACGCCTTAGTTCATTTCATTTCTCTATGTGCAAATTGATTTTTTTTTATTTTTTTAATACTCATATTAAAAGTAAAATTATCACCAACCGTATTCTATTTACTATGGTTCTCTAAGAACTCAAACAAATACCCCACATTCTAGAGGACATTCATTGTGTTTTTTTATAAAACGGATGAAAATATAATGTTGAAAAATCACATCAGACAACCACACCTTCCAAAATCTATTCCCATGAACCTTAAAATGCATTAAAATTAGAATCAAGGCATGAAAATTTATTTGATCGTCACTTTCAGATATTGAAATGTGTGTTATCATGTTCAAGGATAATGAAATTATTCCCTCCACACATTTTTTTTGCACACATGATCAAAATGTATATTTTATCTCCCCCCAACAAAGAATAACACTGTCCCAAGTGTCTACGAAAAGAAAACATATAAGGGGGTAAGATAGGAGTTCAAATAGGAAATTGAAAATGATAAGCATTGAACATATTCACTTGGTTTTTGAAGTTAAAGTTCATGATGCTCCAGATTGCTCCATTGATATCTTGGGGGATGTAGGCACCTCCTTGATTGAACATTTATCACCCAAAATAGTCCCTCAACCATACAAAGAAGAACAAACCAGACAAAACAAACAACACAATGACTTATTTAATTCCAAGTATCATCATTTTCATTGGTTTACCTGTTTTTTTGTTTTTTTAATTCAAACTAATGATACATTGTCTTCTTTTAAATTTATGGGTATGTTATTACTCAGGGATCACACCCCGTGACATGAATAAATACGATGCACCCCTTCCATACCCATCCATACTCATAAAAGAAGAACAAGTCAATAGTATAATTTTTTTAACCTACAAAAACATAACTAAAATAAAACAAACTGATGATACAATGTCTTCTTTTAAATTTCTGGGTAAGGTATTACTCAGGGATCATACCACGTGACATGGATGAATACAGTTCTCCCCTTTCATACCCATCCTTACCCATTAAAGAAGAAAAGTTCCACAGTCTAAAGTTCTGATTAAATAAAATAAAACATGGAAACCACAGGTCACCTCCCGTGCAATGCATTTGTTTAAAGTCTTTATCTCGACTTGAACCCCCTAAATTATCCAATTCCGACTTATAATATTTTAATGACCTCTTCTTTCTTCACGTCAACTTGATTGAGAATGTGTCTCCCTTATGGTTGGTAATAAGATTTTGAATTTGATTCATGAACAATACAATTTTCTAAAATTAATGGGAAAATCCAAGGAATATCAAAAATGGTTGATATTTTTTCTTCAGTAGTATTTCCTGATAAATCAATGATCAACCCCCCTTTTTGGGTTTCATGAGATGAATGAATCAAAAACCCAAGATATTTCTTAACAAAAATTATGGGATACTCGAGTGGGGAAGGAAGGACAATGATTTTGAGTTTGGGTTGCATAGGACATTCAAACATAGGTTGAGATTTTGAATCCAACACATTTTCATTTTTGAAATTTCTCATCAAAATTGGTTCCTTTATAATAGAATATTCAACCACCAAATTGGTGAGATTACTGTCATGAATGTGTATAGGCTATGTGTTTTTAATTTCTCTCAATGGTTCAATGATTTGTGTTTTTGAAAAATCATCAATAGAGTTATTCATAGGAGACTCAATCCATAGTGTCAAATTTCCCTCTTGTGAATGCATGAAATCAATTTCCTCCTAATTTAAAGACCCTTCAACAATTTATTGATTCACTTCCCCTACCAAAAATCCAAAGGTTGGTTCTTCAATAAATTCATGACAAGTTAGTGGGAAACTAGACACTCGACATACGTTTTTGGAATGTAAAATTGGTGTAGGGACAAGTTCCTCACAAGAATTAATGTGTTGTATTTATAATCTCAAAGATAATACCTCAGAACTCATTATATCAATTAGGTTACACAATTTTGCATTCAGTTTTTGAGGATTAGGCTGGATAGGAGTTTGTAAATCGTGACCATCATTATGTTTTATCTCTTTAATCATCCTCTAGAGGGCTGTAAATTGATCCTTTAAACCATCACCATCCCACTGATTGTACATCTCACAAGTTGTGTTGTAATTAAACAAGGGTTGATCAAAGAAATTTTCTTATTTAGGGGCTTCCCAATATTGATTTTCCGTTTGATTCCAGCATGAGTTTGTGACATGATAATTTGGATGATACTCCATTGGAGAAGATAGAATGTTGGATTCTAGATTCTTAGGACACACACAAATAGAAAGGGGTAAAGATAAGAGAGATGTGGGTGATAAAAGAGATTGTGGGGTGAGACGAGGATTCTAGTGTCTATGTAGAGACCCAGAAATTTCAAGGAAACTTTTTTCATAAATATTTTGGAATTTTACGAGTATGGGGCTTCTGACGGAACTTGATTCAGAGGCCCGGTGTGCCCATAATCAATTTCCAATGTTTAGCTCTGATACGTTCAGTGAATGAACGAGCGGGTTTTTCTAACTTTTGAACCGGTGCTCGAAATGGAAATCCGAGGGCACAGATGAACTTGAAGCACTGTTAATTTCTTAATAGGGACATTACCGAAGATTTCTTTGCACGGGATGAGAAGTTAAATTTTGTATTTTAATTAAAAAGTGAATAAAAATTTTTGAACAATTTTTATTTTATATCTAGGTGGTTATATCCTACATGGGGGAGTTGGGGTGGGATCCACAAGCTCTTAACTACCCATGTGAGGATAATTGTGAGGTGGGGACCACATGAGCGCCAACCCTTCCCATTTCATAACACCTCCCCCTTTAAACTTGTTAACTCCTCTTTAACGAGGACTCTTCCTCTCCCTCTCTCACTCCATTAAAACGTTCCAACCTAAAACTTAATTAATTAGAAAACCCATGGTTCAATTAATTAAGTGAATTGGAATTTTAATTTTGTAAATTTGAATGCATGTCTTGTTTAATTAAAATAAGGAGAAGCCTTATTTTAATTTTTGGTTGGCTTGTTGTGTCGAGATTTTGGGGAGAGAGCTCTTGAGTTTTGAAGAACGCTTCATCTCCTTTGTTGAAGAACGCAAACTCTCCAACTAAGAACTTCGACTCACCGACCCTAAATTCTCTATCATCTTATTCCTCCGTGACAAAAGGGGCGACACTGCTTCCTCCTCGGGCGCACTACGTCGTCGCTTACGGAACCTCACCCCGCGACGCCGTCTTCTGTGACGCCCGACGTTCGACATCATTTATCGAGGTAGGGTGTGTTATGAGTGAACCATCATTACTTATTGTGTTGTTATCTTTAACCCCCTGCTACCGAACTAATGTGGAGAGACCAGGCCAAGCTAACACGGTCCAAATCCTCCTCCAATTTTTGTGATTATTGGAAGATCGTCGTGTTCTTCCTGGGTGATGAACAACGGATCATTACAATTTCTTTAAGAGACCCAATGATCAGAAATTGAAGACTCATCATCATGACAACCTAGCAGAGGTGCGACGATAATAGCGAGCGATGGTTCGGAACCGAACTAGAAGGACCGTTCCAAGGATGTTCTTCGAGCGTGAATTCAAAACGTGTTTTTGGAATCGATTGGAAGCCCAAGAACACCGAAATCGACTTCGGGACAATCGGGCGACCTAGAGTCTGAAGTTTCGTGATGAATGAACAATCAGAATTAAGAACTGGCATTATGGGAGGCGCATTGGCTAGAGGCGTCGTTTCTAGAAAATTCTAGACTACACGGTGTGTACTCTTGGATAACACACCGTGTTGTGAGGGCTTTATGTGGCTAGGGTTTCAGACGATAGATGACTAATGCAAAGAGTGTGATCTCTATCACACGGCGTGTACTCGCCACACATAAAGGAAGTGGTGGCTATGTGAGATTCGGCGTGTAACCTGGGAATACATGAACATGGTGTGGAGTACATGGGCAAGTACTCTACCACACTTCCAGAGATGGCCAATGGTGCGGGCTAACCCGTGTACCAATTACATGGGATTGAGAACACGGGTTGAGGCCGTGTACGGGCACATGGTCGGCGTACATAGAGTCGACCCAAGAAGTTTGGACACAACGTGTAACCATACCACATGCCATGTACATAATTTTTACATGAACAACCCTTCGACAAAGGCTGTGGTACACGAACTGTACTGAGGGACTGAACACACAGCATGTAACCATACCACACGTCATGTACATACTTTTTACGTGAACAACCCTTCGTCATTGTTGTGGTACACGTGTAGTACCTGAGGACTGAAGACATGGCATGTAACCATACCAACACGTCATGTACTTTTTGGAAAATGGATTGATCATCTTGTACTCAATTTCTTGGACACATTTGTTTAGTTTATCTCTCTATGACGTGGAAGACCTTCAGGATACATCAACTCTGGACTTCATGACAATTGATGTTTCGACCCGCTCTTTACTCGTGGAGCGGACCCTCCCGGAATCGAGCGTGTTGTGTGCGCGAACCCTAGAGCTTGCTGCGACTATGAAGACTACCGTGTCGGGGTTCTTCGTGGGTTCGACGACGAAGACGACTGTACATGGATCCTATGTGGGTTTGGTAGCGAGGACGACTGTACTTGGATCCTCAGTGGGTTTGACAATTATGACGAATGTACTTGGATCCTTCGTGGGTTTGGCAGTGATGGTTACTGTACTTGGATCCTTTGTGGGTTCGGAAGTGACAACTTCTGTACTTGGATCCTACGCGGTTTTGGCAGAGGATATGATTCAGAGGCAACATCTAATCATCTCTACTCCTCTTCGTGAGTAGTGTACTTGTGTGAGCTGATTATTGACTTTCAGTCATTATCATCGATGTGATTGACTTGCTTTCGTGTGTGGACTAGGTTGTTCTTTCCTGTGTGGACTGGGTTATACTTGGGCTCATGAGTTGGAGCCGAACGGGAATTGATGACTTAGGTATATGTATGGGCATATACCTAAGTACAGTTGGTTGATACTTTGTTTTTGTATCATTCCTTTGTGGTTTATCCTTCTGGATTCTAAGAGACCTTTGGGGGTCTTAGGGTCCCTACTGAGTATCATATACTCACCCCTACACATGCTAGGCCCGCACTATGTTGTTTTGGATGCAGACGATGGACAACACTAATCGAGGTGGAGGCTTGTGGAGCTAGACGGTACCTAGAGGTGGATCACTTGGCGGGACGTACACGGAGCGGATGACCGGACCTGAGGAGCCGAGGAGACTATCATTACCCACCCTTCAGGTGGGATTTACAGAGGATGACTTGGTATTGTTGTTTTACCTTACTTTTTTTGTACTTTCTTTTCAGTTTTACTCTACTTTTAGTTGGGTTTGTATACTGGCCCATTTACTTTTCAGAACTTACTTTGTACCCAGTTTTACTTAGTGGTTACTTAACTTTCATACTCTGCTGCGTTTGTTTACTTTTATAAAGATAATTCCTTCCCTTTTACCAGGATTTGGGCCTTTGGTTCTAGTCGCCAACCCCTGGCCTATGGAAGGTGGGCTTGGGGTAGTCCTGGCATAGGCCATGACGACGGGTCGTGACAAATTGGTATCAGAGGGATGTTCTGATGCAGAACAATTGACTATGATAATTTCTTTCTGTAAAGCAATAGTGTTAAGATTATTGAGTGTGGTTATTAGTACATGGAGTCCAGTGTTGGTGCGGAAAGCCGACGTATCCATACACCAGGACCCAGACTTCTGATTTCCAACTTAGTGTTCGAAAACATAGATTTCATGTGTGTTTCAAATGTTTTCTTTGTGATTACTTTGTGTCAGCTCATGAGGTATGCTATATTAACCGTGGCACACCTGTATCTTTTCAGGATGGCCCCATGACGATAGCCATCTAGGGTTCCCAGTTACGTGCGAGATGGCATCCCACCGAGTGATGAGGCCTCGGTGTAGGGCCCCATTATAGCGGAGGCACCAACGGTACCTCTACCTGCTGGGCCACCGATACCACTAGCCCCAGGAGCAGAGAGTGCACTCCTCCTGAGTGTGCTGCATGAGTTTCAGCGACAGAGGCCGCCCAGGATCTGCACAGAGAAAGACCCTCAGGCAGTTGAGGATTGGATGGAGGCTATTGTCCAAGTCTTTAGGTTGGTAGGGACACCAGCAGATCTTATGGTGATCCTTGCCGCGAGTATCCTTCACGCAGCAGTAGGTAGATGGTGGAGCCTGATTCTCCATGTGCACAATGAGGCATCTCTAATTTATATGGACTTTGAGAGCCACTACCGCTCGGAGTTCGTTCCTGCCACCCTCTGTGCGGTGCGCATCCAAGAGTTACTAGAGCTACGACAGGGCAACATGATAGTAGCCCAGTACTCGGTGAGGTTTACCGACCTCTCTCGCTACTCCACAGACATGGTACGGGGCCCATTCTTCCGAGACCAGACCTTCGAGCAGGGACTGAGGCATGAGATCAGAGCTTCAATGATCTCCCCCATAATTCCGACACTCGCAGGAGTACTAGAGCGAGCCTACTTCTGGAGAGCTTCCTTGCTGAGCCTATGCCAGTAGCGAGGCCTACTACAGGGCGACACGTAGTGGAGTCTTCTTCAGCTGAAAGTAGACAGATGTCTCAGAGGTCCAAGAAAACCAGACCATTAGGTGGGTGACCTCAAGATACTCGTTCGGAGGTGTAGGGCACATATAGCAGAGCCAGTCATACGAGAGGCAGGCAGTTCTATGCATGCGGCGGGAAGGGCCACATGGATTGTGAATGCACGACCCACTAGTCAGAGGAGCAGCAGATGGTTGAGAGGCCACCCAGGCAGAGGTAGAGGTTCGACCGTGGCGGTCTGCAGGGAGCAGGCGGATGAGGCATAGGTGCTAGTCGAGCAACTGGTGGTGGACGATGCTTCGAGGCTCTACCACCACCACCACCAGGAGGTCCACCCTAACCACAAAGAGCTGGAGGACAGAGGAAGGATGAGCTTCAAGCAGTGGAGGCTTGTGACCACGGTGCACCTGAGATGATTCGAGGTACTATCATTGTCTACTCCACCCTTGCTGTAGCTCTTATAGACACAGGAGCGAGTCATTCTTTTATTTACACTACCCTTTTTCGGATCTCGGAGATTCCGACGGAGCCGTTGGCTAGATCCATATGGCTAGAGACTCCTACGGGAGAAGACTCGATGATTACGCACTAGTTCCATCAGTGTGAGATTACTCTAGAAGGCGAGATCTTCGGCTGGGATCTTCTTGTAGTAGCGTCGAGGCCTTACAACGTCATCTTGGGTATGGACTAGTTATCTACTGTCCATGCTCAGATCGACTACATTAGGCGCGAAGTGTGGTGTATTCACATGAACGGGACTAGGTTTACCTTCACCGGTGATAAGGAAGCCTCTGCAACGCAGGATGGACTTACACAGAGGAGGAGGCAGTCGATCACACATCAGTTGGCTAGTCTCATCCTTGGAGCGGTTGATGTGCGGAGTCTAAGTTTTCCTGCTGTGGTGGATCAGTTCGCAGACATTTTCCCTGACGACGTTCCAGGACTACTGCCTCGAAGAGAGGAAGACTTCTACATTGACCTATACCCCGGTACAACACCTATATCCATTATAGCTTGTCGGATGGCTCACATTGAGCTTCGTGACCTACAGGTATAGCAGGAGGACTTGCAGGGAAAGGGATTCATCTGACCCAGTGTTTCATCATGGGCTTCTCTGATTCTATTCGCCAAGAAGGCGGATGGGAGCTTATGACTATGTGTCGACTACCATAACCTAAATCAGATGACCATAAAGAACATGTACCCACTCCCAAGGATTGATAACCTTTTTGATCAGCTCAAGGGAGCACGATGGATCTCAAAGATAGACCTCAGGTCATGTTATCTTCACCTTAGAGTTCAAGATGAGGATGTGCAGAAGACATCCTTTAGGTGTCGGTATGGCCATTATGAGTTCTTGGTTATGCCTTTCGGCATATCCAACTCTCCAGCAGTGTTCATGAGTCTCATGAAAAGGATATTACAGCCTTACCTCGATCAATTTTTCGTAGTCATCATCGATGAAATTCAGATTTAATCGACTACTGAGGAGGAGCACGTCTACCACTTACGGGTTGTACTAAACACACTATGAGAGCACCAGATTTATGGTAATCTCTCGAAGTGACAGTTCTAGATTCGAGAGGTCCACTTCTTGGGACACGTCATATCTGAGGTGGGAGTTCTGGTGGATCCTTCGAAGAATGAGGTAGTACAAGCTTGGGATCCACCCAGGAGTGTGACAGAGGTGCGGAGTTTCCTAGTTTTGGCTGTGTACTATTAGAGATTTGTGCCATACTTCTCCAGAGTTGCAGCACCACTTTGAGCTTTGAAAAAAATGGGTAAACTCTTTGTGTGGTCAGATAGATGTCAGTAGAGCTTCCAAAAGTTGAGACAGAGATTGCCAAGTGCACCCATTTTGAGGCTACCAGAGGAGGGCGTAGGGTATGTAGTGTACTGAGATGCATCAGGGACCAGACTTAGGTGTGTCCTGATGCAAGAGCGGGCAGTTATCCCTTATGGTTCACAAAATTTGAGGAAGAACGAGTAGAACTATGCTACCCATGACCTGGAGTTAGCAGTAGTGGTCTTCGCCATGAAGATGTGGCGTCACTACTTGATGGGCGAGCACTTTACAGTATACTCTAACCACCAGAGTCTTAGGTACATCTTCTTGAAAAAAGTACCTGAACCTGAGACAGTGGCGATGTATTGAGTTCCTCTAGGACTATGACATAGAGATAGTCTATACTCCTGGTAAGGGAAACGTTGTGGTTGATGCTCCTACCAGGAGATCGGGTATTCAGCTATTTGGAGAGGTGATGGAGTAGTTAGCAGCTTCGTAGATATCCTTCATGGATAGAGATGGGGAAGCCTTTCGATAGTACCTCACAGTCACTCCTCCACTACTTCAGCGGTTCAGAGAGGCACGGCGTGGAGACATTGACTATGAGACGCGATGTGCTCAGATTTCCACAGGGCATGCTCCTGATGGATTTTCTGAAGGAGGAGATCTTGTCATCCTCTTCAGGGGACGTACCATGGTACCAGTTGCACTGTAGGAGGAAGTGCTGAAGGAGTTTCACACATACCCTCTAGCGATACATCCTGGAGTGGTGAATATGTACCAGGACCTCAGATGATTTCACTGGTGGCCGGGTATGAAGAACGTTGTAGCATAGTTCGTTTCACGATGCCTCACTTTCCAGCAAGTGAAGGCGGAGCACCAGGTACCAGCATGCTTGGTACAACCCTTAGAGGACCCAGAGTGGAAGTGGGATGGGATATCTATGGATTTCGTGATGGGGCTCCCACATACTTCCAGAGAACACGACTCCATCTGGGTGATTGTCGACCGACTCACCAAGTCAGCCCACTTCCTACATATCAGAGAGGAAGGCTCAGTGGAGAGCTTTAGACGCCTCCAAGTTCAGGAGATCATACGGATTTATGTTGTGCCATCGTCTATTGTCTCCGATCGAGATGATCTCTTTACTTCCTGGCATTTGAAGGGGTTGTAGGAGGCATTTGGGATGCAGCTACGCCTGAGCACTGCCTTTCATCCTCAGACGGATGGCCAGACAGAGAGGACCATTCAGACACCTGAGGACATGCTCCGTCGATGTGTCCTTGACATTGGTCACAGCTCTAAGGATCAACTACCCTTGGTAGAGTTTGTGTACACCAACAACTACCACTCCACCATCGGGATGGCACCATACGAGGAATTATATGACCGACCTTGCTGATCACCTCTATGCTAGACTGACCCTGGGGAGTCAGTACGTGTTGGACGAGTGATGGTTCAGGCTACGACAGAGAATGTGCAGATCATCCAGGAGCGGATAAGGACTGCACAGAGCAGACAGAAGTCCTATGATGATAAGAGGCAGAGACCACTGGATTTCTAGGATGGTGACCACGTTTTCTTATGGGCCTCACCTTGACGTGGATTACAGAGATTTGTCCGGGGAGGCGTGTTATCTTCGTGCTTCATCAGACCATTTCATGTCCTCAGCAGGGTAGGCGAGATGGCTTATCACCTGGACCTTCCACCTCAGTTGTATCAGGTTCATTATGTCTTCCATGTATCTCAGCTATGGAGATACATGCATGACCCAACACATATCATTGATCACGTGGAGCTGGACATCAATGATGGTGCGACATATGCGGAGGTCCTAGTGGAGATCGAGGATAGACATGATTGGGTCCTACGTGGACGGTCTATCCCTCTTATGCACATTTTTTGGCAGCACGACAACTTCCAGGATAGCACATTGGAGCGGGAGGCTCAGATGCATGCACAGTACCCTTATTTGTTTCCCTAGTTTATGATGTAGCTTTAAGGGGACGTAAAACCCTGAGGTGGGAGTAATTTAAAGACCTGGAAATTTCAAGGAAAATTTTTTGTTAAATACTTTTGAATTATACGTGTATGTGGCTTCTGATGGCACTTGATTCCGAGGCCCGGTGTGGTCGGAATCAATTTATGATGTTTATCTCGGGTACGTTCAGGGAACGAACGAGCAGGTTTCTCTAACTTTTGAACCGGTGCTCAGAATTGAAATCTGAGGGCACCGATGAACTCGCAACACTGGTAATTGCTTAATAGGACTATTACCGATGATGCGTTTTCACGGGATGAGAAGTTAAATTTTGTGGTTTAATTAATAAGTGAATAAAAATTGTGGAACCATTTTTATTTTATATCTAGGTGGTTATATCCAACATGGGGGAGTTGGGGTGGGACCCACATTCTCCTAACTACCCATGTGAGGATAATTGTGAGGTAGGGCCCACACGAGCCCCAGCCCTTCACATTCCATAACACCTCTCCCTTTAAACATGTTAACTCCTCTTTAATGAGGACTCTTCCTCTCCCTCTATCACTCTATTAAAACATTCCAGCCTAACACTTAATTAATTAGACAACTCATGGTTTAATTAATTAAGTGAATTGGAATTTCAGTTTTTTAAATTTGAATGCATGGCTTGTCTAATTCAGATAAGGAGAATCCTTATTTTAATTTTTGTTTTGCCTGTTATTTTGAGATTTTGGTGAAGGAGATCTTGAGTTTTGAAGAACAAATCAACTCCTTTTATGAAGAATGCAAACTCTCCGATGAAGAACTTCGACTTGGTGACCCCAAATTCTCCATCCTCTTCTTCCCCTATGAAAAAAGGCGAGATGCCACTTCCTCCTCGGGCACACTCTGTCGTCGCATACAGAACCTCACCCTGCGACACCGTCTTCCACGACACCTAATGTTCGACATCATTTATTGAGGTAGGGGTGTGTTATTATTGAATATTTTTTACTTCTTTTTTTTTCTCTTTAACCACCTTCCACCGATCTAATGAGGAGAGACCAGGCCAAACTAACACTGTCTGAATCCTTTGCAAATTTTGTGATTGTTGGGGGATCTTCGTGTTCTTCATGGGTGATGAAAAACGGATATTTATGAGTTCATTTGGAGATTCAATGATCCCAAATTGAAGAGTCGACATCACTAAAACCTAGCGGAGGTGTGACGACAATAGAGGGCGATGGTTAGGACTGGAACGGGAAGGACTGTTCCTCGACCGCTCTTCGAGCATGAATTCAAAACATGTTTTCAGAGCCGATCGGAAGCCCGAGAACACCAGAATCGACTTCGGGACAACCGGGCAGCCTAGAGTCTGATGTTTCGTGGCGAACGAACGATCGGAATGAAGAACCGGTATCAAGAGAGGTGCGCTGGCCAGAGGTGTCGTTTCTGGAAAATTCCAGACTAAACTGTGTGTTCTCCTGGAGAACATGCCGTGTAGTGCGGGCTTTCTGTGGCTAGGGTTTCGGACGTCAGATGACTAATGCATGACGTGTGATCTCTATCACATGGCGTGTACTCACCACACAACAAGGATGTGGCGACTAGACGAGACTCGGCGTGTAACCCGGGAATACACGGACTCGGTGTGGAGTACACGGGCATGTACTCTACCACACGGCCATGCAGGGCCAATGGTGCAGGCTAAGCCGTGTACCAATTACACGGGTTTGAGAACATGGGTTGAGGCCATGTACGGGCACATGGCCAGTGTACACAGAGCTGACCCCAAAAGTTTGGACATGGTGTGTAACCATACCACATGTCGTGTACATAATTTTTACACAAACAACCCTTCGACACGGGCAATGGTACACGAACAGTACCAGGGGACTGAAGACACAATGTGTAACCATACCATACACCATGTACATACTTTTTATGCGAACAACCCTTCTTCATGGGTCGTGGTATACAGGCAGTACCCGAGGACTAATGACATGGCATGTAACCATACCAACACGCCATGTAAATTTTAGAAAATGGCATGATCATCGTGAACTCAGTTTCTTGGACACGTTTTTTTGGTATAGAACCCTATGATGTTGCGGACCTTCAGGATACATCAACTCTGGACTTCATGATAATTGATGTATCGACCCCCTTTTTACTCATGGAGTGGACCCTCCCGGAATCGACCATTCTGTGTGAATGAACCATAAAACTGTCTGCGACTACGACGACTACCGTGCCAGGATCCTCCATGGGTTCGACAACGAAGATGACTGTACATGGATCCTATGTGGGTTTGGCAGTGAGGATGACTGTACTTAGATCCTCCATGGGTTTTGAAGCTATGATGACTATACTTGGATCCTACGTGGGTTTGGCAGCGATGGTTACTGTACTTGGATCCTACGTGGGTTCGGCAGTGACGACTTTTGTACTTGGATCCTACATGGGTTCGACTGAAGAGATGATTCAGAGGCTACATCTAATAATCTCCTCCCCTATTCATGAGTAGTATACCTTTGCGATATGATTCTTGACATTCAGTCATTATAATCGATGTGATTGACTTTCTTTCCACTTTCGACTGAGTTGTACTTTCCTGTGTGGATTGGGTTGTACTTGGGCTCGTGAGTTGGAGTTGAGCTGGAATTGAGGACTTTGGTATATGTATGGGAATATACCTAAGTATAGTTGGTTGATACTTTGTGTTTTTATCTTTATTGTGTGTTTTATCCTTCGTGGATTCTGAGAGACCTTCGGGGGTCTCAGGGTCCCTACTGAGTATCGTATACTCACCCCTGCATGGGCTCTGCCCACACTATGTTTTGTTGGATGCAGACGACAGACAACACTGATCGAGGTGGAGGCTTGTGGAGCTGGACGGTACCCGAAGGTGGATCACTTTGTGGGACGTACATGGAGTAGACGGCCGGACCCGAGAATCCAAGGAGACTATTAGTTCCCACCCTTCAGCTAGGATTTTCAGCGGAAAACTCGGTGTTGCTGTTTAACTTTACTGTTGTTGTACTTTTTTTCAGTTGTACTGTACTTTCTGTTGGGTTTGTATACTGGCCCATTTACTTTTCAGCAATTACTTTTTACCCAGTTTTAATTAGTTCTTACTTCAATTGCGTACTCTGTTTTGTTTGTTTACTTTTAAAAAGGCAATGCCTTCCCTTTTACCGGGATTTATGCTTTTGGTGCTAGGCGCCATCCTCTAGCCTATGGAAGGCGGGCTTGGGGTAGTCATGGCAAGGGCCCCGATGATGGGTCGTGACAGTCTAAGATACTAACTTGGGTCCCCAACAACAATGCCAAAATTTGATTCACGCTCAAATTTACCCAAAAGAATATTGTAATATGGTTCTTGCAGTGTAGCTTGGGTTGTCGAATCCTCAGAGACCTAAGAAGTGCCTTTAGACACACAATAAAAAGAGGTGGATTTTTTTCTATGAATTGGCCAACATGGTTTTGATTTTATATGGTTTTAAAGAACACTAAGAACCCTAATTGAATTCAATTCAATGAAAATGGTTTCATCTTAGGATTATGCTCGGGGTGGATTGAATGGATTTTACTTCTTTAGACAATTTTTGTTTTATTAATTCTTGATGAATCCATTCTTTAAAATAACACTACCTTCATAATTTTCTTGTTTGAGGATAACTAAACTCAATTAATAATCCCCTACACACTTATAGAACCAAATTCATTATCTCTTCAAGGTATATGGTTATTTTAGTACTTAGATTTAGCTTCCTCAAACACAGTAAAGATGAAGTGTGGAAATAATTGAAGAATTGATGTCTTAAATTAGTTAGCCAATTAACAACAAATCGTTCATAAAATAACATTCAATGAAGCATTTTCATCATCCTATGATCAAAAAATTAATGTTTTAGACCTAAATTGATGGTATACTCTCAATGGTGGGAATAAAATGGCTTACAAAAATTGGACTGAAGAAATTAAAACCCACGAAAATAACGAGCACTCCTCCGTGTGTGTGAATGAAATTCACACCTATGTGTGAAATAATTCACCACACAAATGAGATATCACTATTCTTTGTGATTATAGAGAAATAATTAATGAAATGGGAAGATTAGAAGAGAAATATGTTGATTAAGAACATATAAATACAAAAAAGAAACTTACATGGAAATTGAAAGCATTACGATGAAACATTGGCATAATAACATTACAATGAATGTAATGCACCAATATCCCTAAATCCTCTACCAATACTGCTATAAATAGGAATTTTGGATGTCTTTCCCCAATCCCCCATCATCCCGTTTTCCTTTAATTAATTTTTTCCGGGAAAGGATGGTGGACATTTAATGCATAGGAGACTTTTAAACTCTTACCTCGAAGTGGGAGCCAGCATGCATCCACCGAACAGAGGCACCGATATAACCATCTATAAAGCCAAATTGTATTCTTCCATTTAAGACTTAAATGAATCACCAGATTTCCCTTAAAATCCTATAAAATTTCATCCAAAAATAATTTGGGGATCAGGATATATGATTTAAATGGTGGGCTGTTTTTCTGGGCCGTAGAATCTGGCCCAAGTTTTCATCTTCATCTTGGGTCACCTTAATAACCAGTATGTAGGAAGAATTATAACTTTCTCCAGTATAATAATTTGTTTCTATATATTTCTTATAGACTCCCATGAAATTTGGGCCTCATTGGTCTTGTATTGTGGGCCCCACATTCTCACCAGCGGGATGATATCCAATCAACCTTCTCCAGAATTATATCCTTTCATCGCCAAACATCCCCATCATCCTTTATGAATAATCCATTGATACCTGAATGAAACATGTTCATATTTATGTTTATATCCATTTCCCAAAATATCAAATTAAAATAATGATTATTAAATTCTTTAAAACCAGATGAAACATTGGGCCTAAATTGGTGCACATTTGGCATGAAGTGCACAAATGATGACAATGGATGTTCAAAATTAAAATCCACTAACTCGGGCCCATAAGATCTAAAATAAACATTTAATACTATTAAAATGTAATCAAGATATGTGTTTTTATTGGATAATCAGTGAGGTTTCGTGAAATTATCTCTTCCATGAATTTCCTCATCCTTGGACACTAGTAATGACTCTCTTTGTCCTGATACATAATTTATACACATGGATGTACCACCAAAGGGGACGTATTGAACTTCATCGACACCTCCTCTTGTAGATTCAATGGTAACATATTAAATCGTCTAAAGAGGATGACATGCTCCACAACTTCATAAAATCCATCAGGAGCATGTCCTGATGATATTTGAGCTCATTAGGCCTCATAGTCTACATCCCCAAGATGTGACTCCCTGACTCAATGAAGGAGTTGGAGAGTAACTATCATAAACTAGAGTTAGGGTGCTCCACCACTATCCACTATGTATAAATTCAACGTGACTAGATTCTTTTTCTCTTCACTCAGCAACTATAGACAGTACCCTTTTCGTAGTGTGTCAACTAAAACATTCCCCTTTCAAAGAGTTTAGACTATTCCAGTGTTTATGTTCTGGAGGAACTCTAGACATCTCTATTATCACTGGTTAAAGTGCTTATACGAGAAGATATACATGATACTCTTATGATCAGAGTAAATAGTAAATTGTTCACCCATCAAGTTGTGCTACCACAGATTTAGTGCAAAGACCACTATTTATAACTTCAGGTCATGGGTAGCATATTTTTGCTCATTTTCCTTAACTACCATGAGATAGACGCGATCACCACTTACTGCTTCATCAGGACACATCTTACTCTGGTGCCTAATTCATCTCAGTAGACAACATACCCAAAGCCCTCTTCTAGTAGTCCCAAGATGGGATCAATCGTTAGTCTCCACTTTAGCTCTTGGAAACTCTTTTGGCACGACTCCATCCACAAGAAATGATACCCCTTCTTTGTTTAGTCTTAAAAGGGGGTCGATACCCTAGAGGATTGAGAAACGAATCTCTGGTAGTATCCATCCAATCCCAGGAAACTCCTAACCTAGGTCACACTTCTAGGTGGCTCCCATGAAATCACTACCTATATCTTCTTTAGATCCACTGCAAAACCAGCCTTTCAGATAACGTTCCCTAGGAAGTGAACATCCATTATCCAAAACTGGAACATCGAGATAATTCCATAAAGCTTGTTCTCTCATAGTGTATCTAGAACTATCTCTAGGTGTGTGGCATGCTCCTCCTCTGACACCGAGTATATTGAGATGTCTTCAATGAAGACCACCATGAAAATATTCAAGGTAAGGCATGAAAATACTGTTCATGGGTCCCATGAAAACTAATGGTGTGTTGGTCATGCAAAAAGGCATCACCAAGAACACATAGTGGCCATACTGGCTTCTGAAGGCTGTCTACGGTATGTCCATATCTCGCACTCTGAGTTAATGATAGCCTGATCTGAGGTCTATTTTTGAAAACCACTGTGATCCCTTTAGTTGGACAAAATATCATCAATCCATGGTAGAGGATACTTGTTCTTCATGGTCACCTGGTTTAGGCACCAATAGTCCATGAAAATACTCAAACTCCCATCTTCCATCTTATCAAAAAAAATTGGGGATTCCCATAGAGAAAAACTGAGCCTTATGAACCCCATCCTCTATAATTCCTCCTACATTATTTGTAACTCGCAATGCTCCGCTAGATCCATCTGATATGATGGTCAAGATATCAGTATTTTCATGAGTTACAGGTCGATGAAGAATTCTACCTCTCTGTGAGGAGGTAATCCTAGAACATACTTAAGAAAGACACCAACATATTGTTCTACCACTATAGGATAACTCAGACTCATCACATCAACTACTCCAAGGGTAAGGTTATCCAACTATTGAGTGATCAGGTACACCCTACTCTGAGAAAGTCCGTCATGTGCTGCAAATGTTTCCTTCTCACCGACAAAGGAAAACCTGGTCCTATCCTTGCGGACACACCACACTTTGCACCAAAAATAGTCAATCTGGGCATGGAATGTGGATAACCAGTCTATACCTAAGATGAAATCATAAAGCCTCGATGCTGCTACTAGGAGATCCAATCCAAGGCTCTCTCCTCCTAGAGTTATCACACACTTCCGGAGCCAATGTGTAATCATCGAATCCTCTATCGTAGGAGTCTCTAATCGTAATGATCGAACCAATGGCTCTACCAAAATCTCTGAGCTCTGAACGAGAGTCATGGAAACGAAAGAGAGACTACCACATGTAACTATATGTACTACAGCTAGGATGGAATTGACATAGATCATAACTCGAATAATCTCTAGATCATTGTGGTTGTAGGCCTCAGCTGCCAGATGTTGTGTTCATCCATGTCCGCCTATTACCTAAGGTTGGGGTGGACCACCTTGAGGTGGTGGCGGTGGAACCTCTAATCTCTTCCCACCACTAGTTGTATGACCTTCCCCTCTACCACGTCTGTCGCCTTGGGGTTATCCTTTGGAAGGTATGTACCTCTTGGACCTTTGCATCATCTGTCTACATCTTTTTGAAGATTACATAGTAACAAGTCATCCAATGGGGGATCTCACCGTCGATGCCTGCACAGCTAATAATATCTCCAATAATAAAGCTCACTCATGTACTCCAACCTATGCAGTCATATTGAGTGATATAATTGATCCTGTGATCTCCCTACAGAGACCCTGCTCAATGGTCTGGTCCAAAAATAAATGATATTTTACCATGTGATGGTGTAGTCTGATAGGTCAGTAGAATCACGTCTAGTACTGGGCTATGGTCAGGCTACCCTGCTGTATGTTTAGAAGATCCTGAATACCCACATAGAAAAGAGTGGTTGGAACGAACTCTGCCCAGAAGAGGCCCTTGATGTTCATCTATGTGAGGGTCGCCTTGTAGTGTAACTAGAGCATCAGGCTCCACCATCTCCTTGTTGTTCCCTGGAAGAGGATAGCATCTAGGATCACCATCTGATATGTTGGTGTCCCAATTAGGGGAAAAACACTATCCAGAGCCTCCATCCATTCCTCAGCTGCATGGGGATCTGTCTCACATCGATACATCAGAGGCCCCTGATGCTGGAACTCATGAAACACACTCAGTCGGCGTACACCATCCGCTAGTGGGGCTGGTGGAAACTATTGCCCAATGGGTAGTGGGTCTGCTGGGGCACCACCTGAGGGTGTTATCTCTATAAGAGGGCCATGTAACGAAGCTTCATTTCCCATTGGTCCATCATCACAAACTCTCTCTAGAATCCAAGATGGTTGTCTACGTGGAGGAATCCCAAAAAGAAACAAGAGAGCTACATTCAATAAGTTATACATGGTGATCTGACTCAAAAGAGATCAAAAGTAAAACAGTTCCAAAACACATATAATCTATGTTTTTGTTCACTGATTTAGAAATCAGAATTCAGGGTCCTAGTGAATGGATATGTTGGCCACCGCAGCAACACTGGAATCCCCAAACAGAAAACCACACTCGAATAACGTAACACTATTTCTCCATTGGAAAGATCAGAGTCTTAGTTCTTTGGTAAAACTGAATCCTCTGATACCACATTACCATGACCCATCCCTCGGGGCCTGTGTCATGAAAACCCCAAGCCCGACATCTATAGGCCAGGGGTTGGAGGTTAGAACCGGAAAGACATTTCCCTAAAATGGGAAGGCATTTCATTTGAAACTGCAAACATAGAGACAAAGAACATTACAATATGCAAAGCCTGTAGTAAAATAGAAGTAGTAAAAGTGTAACTGAAAGTAAAGGGTCCGAAATACAAGCCCAACTGAAAATATACAACTAAAAAAGCAAACATCTCTTGAGATCTTCCACCAAGGATCCTACCTGAAGGGTAGGTAGAGCTTGTCTCCACAGCTCACCATGTCATCCAGTCACCTCCGTGTACCGCCTTGTCTTGGCTCAAAAAGAAATAAATGGTGCCTAAACTACAAAGAAGTTTCACAAGTGAGTAACACAAAGTACTACCATGTCATAAGGGTTTCAATAAGACATAAAACACATCAGATGGACGCCCGATCTGTGAGTGATAAGCATTTTAGTACCGAGGGCCTAGTTGGATTCAGGTTCAATCCAACCCCACCATACTGTAATATTCTCCAAAACTCTAGTGAAATATCACAAAAGGACTATCACTTTTCAAGGATTCCATCTCCAGAGACGGATTATCAAATAGATGTCTGGTTTGTGAGATGCGACCTTTTAAGTGTATATGGGCCGAAAAGGGTTTGGGTCCAGTCTGACCTGGTCAGACCGACCTGACTCGCCCTGACCTGGGATGACCTGGTCTGGTTCGGTTCGAACTGACTCGGTCTAGGTCCAACCCACGTTTGACCCGGCCCATCCCGAACCAGCTGGGTCACCCTGAATGAGCTAGGTCGCGGCGGGCTCGGCCCACTGGGCGCGACCCGTCATGCGACTTGACTAAGGTGGTAGGCGCGGTCTTCCAGTTGGGTGGCCTGGCCAAGATTCATGAATGGATAAATTTTTCAAGATTTTTCAAATGGAAGTACCATGTGGCACCACCCCTATCAGTAGGACGTGTGGGGCGTGGGTCCCCTCTACCACGGCGTGCAACGGCACACAACACTCTTCCACTGCGGTCGGCAGGCATCGGGCACCCTTTTTTGCAGTGGCCCCTCCTGGCACCACCTCTCCTCTATTGCCGCTTCTGTTTCCAGAAGACACAGCCACGCTGGTGGGTCTTATGGGAACCACCAGTTGAGCTCTGGTGGTCCATTATTCCCTCTTTTTGCGCCTACGGGCCTCCTGGGATATTTTCTTCACTTCGTAGCTCCCAGATTAAGGATTCTGTCATGTTGAAAATCCGCACCCAATGAAGGTGAAGAAAATAGACGCGGTAGAGGGTATGGGCCTTTTTCATTTGGCTAGCGCCCTCCGCGTTATCATCAGATCATGTGGGTAGTAATTTAATCATCACATATATAAGTATCAACCCCATTCAATATTTTCTTGCGAAAACCACACACAATTTTATAGGAATCATGGATCAACTTGTTTTGTTATCCACATTTTTCATGATTTTCAAGAAAAATGAAATGAAACAAATTTTCTATAAATTAAACATAATCAATCCCTACCTCAGATTTTATTAATATTTCATGGTTGTGGAAGGAGAATCTACGTTCGTTTAAGCTATCGTCATTCATCGATCCCGTTTTTATTCCTCCAACGACATCATTCAAGCCTCTATTCTACGTTGGAGGGAAGTTCATTCTTCAATTATTCATCATGGATTCTCCTACGATCCACCAATCCATTTTTTTATCATTTGAAATAATTAAAAGTAGGATTTTAGAGATTAACCCTCATTTAAATTAATGGTTCATTAATTTGTGTGTTCAATGATTCTTAGTAATTAAATAAAGGATCATTACACCACCTTTGTGTAACAGGGCATTTTATATCCCTCATTAAATGCTCGACCACCGCTGTGGTCCCTGTCACCATCTCTCAAGAAGTGGTAGAAAAATAAAATAAAATAATTATGTTATTTTATTATTCTTACCAAATGTCCATAAAACTATCATTTTCTCCTGACCTATTGCGGTCAGTGATAAGACTCTCTTAAGCGAATCTCAGTGTTGTGAGTTCAACGGTGCTCTCAAATTTCAATTTCAATAATTAGTTCAAAATTTAGAAATTCACGCTCACATTTTTATTTACGTATCATTAAAAGGTTCTAAAATCCGTTCTGGGCACACCGGGCTTCAGAATCAAGTGTCGTCAATTTTTGAAGACTCTAAATAATCCCAAATAATTAAAAAATATATATGGAATTTACGGTTCATTACAGACACATTCAGGTAGATAAATTATAGTTTTGAGATTAAAAATACAAAGAAGGACACCCCAAAGTCACAAAAAAAATATCATCAAAGAGATTCATCTCATTAAAATAAATAATAGAGACATCCAAAATGAATAAAATCACTGATTTTCATATATATTAGTTTGGAAGTCTTATAGTAATGTTGTGACCTCACTAATAGTCTATGAAATATGCTTGAGCCACTATGGTAACACTACTGTAATAAAATTTCATACTATAAACTCATTAACACTAATGGAACTCGTCCATGGGGTCATACACATTTGAAATATCCATTTTGAGGTATGAACTGAAATTCATAGATTATCGATGTAGAAGTAGGGTATCACATGTCGGTAATGTGTGGGATACCTTACCCTATAAGAAATAACCCACTAAGAAGTTAATCATATTCCCTAACATGTTATAGGGGATTCCTCACCCTATCTTAGTTTCAAATAGATAGAGAATCACACTCAAAAAATAGAAGAATACAAGAATCTATCATGGTCTATCCCGTAGAGAGGATTTCGATTCATATGCTGACAATATGATTCCATATTATACCCTCATAGATATGGACTGATAATACATACCCAAACATTATAGGTTTTAGAGAATAAAATCATACTAATATTAAATACATAAAAAAGGATATAAGGGGTCTATAATTCTATTGAATTAGTATTTGATGTTTTAGAGGGGTATATGGAATGTCTCACTAGGACCAGTGCTACTAGTATCAAACATTCACACATGAAGTGTCCTTATATATATATATGTGTGTGTGTGTGTGTGTGTCTTGGTGTGTGTGTGTCATGGGGTAATAAGAAACTACACGTAGAGGTTCATCCTCACAGAGGGGAGTGTCTCTTCTTCCCATACCCTTGAACATTATAAAGTACAAGTTGTATTCCCTTGTGCACACATGATTTATGGGATTACATTGATTCTATAAATCTAAATCCATTATAAATCCTATAGGATGACTAAGGATAACTTGGGGTACAGTTCCCCCATGTAGTGGGAGATATTTATCTTCCACATAAACCCATATATGCCTCTTAAAATGATTTGCATGATGTGTTTTCCTAGAAACTACATGATATATACTCATGAAAAAATAATAAGTTCCATATTTTTCTATTCATTTCCCAATCACAATAACATAATTTTCTTTAAACATTAATATTTTCCATATGGTTATATATATGTGTTGACTACGCCAATGTCATTGATATTTCCTGAATTCCACCAACCCTTTTCTCCTATGATCGAATAATAAAACAACCATCACCAATATCATCATCGAATATCAATCATCATCATCAGACATGAATCATATATATGATCCTAAAACCAAGACATTATAAATAATTTATAGAAATAATAAAAAATTGTAACACAGTATGGGTTCATGGATAGATTCAAATAACCATACTATTGAAATATGGATGATGACTTCTTGAATAATGTAGGGATAAAGGAACAAAGATGATATAAAAACTTATGTTTATCAGTTTCGGATTATAATTAATCATTAATTGAATAATTAGGTATAATTTCGGTTTCAAAATAATAATTAATTAACAATTCAATGAGTAAAATTATATTAATTAATAATCAAATATCCATCAATTATTTTATAAATGAATGAATTATTTTTTCCCATAAAAAACTAGAATGTTAAATTAACCAAAAAAATTAAAAGCCCTACCTCAAATAATTTATTGATCATTAATGATTAATAATCTATTAGTGTTGGTGTTTTGGGGAGTGGATTATTATGTCATATAATCTTCATTAAACCTTATTCATATGTCACCAACAATGATCTCCACTATGGGTTCTTTATATCAATATCTAGTTTTTTGTGGATAAACATAGGATTTTTTAATGCCCATGTAAAAATTGTTGTATATTTGTTTTTTATGATTTAATATACAATAAAATAATTAAAGAATTTACAACTCTATTATTCCTCATGTGACTACACATAAACGTATCATTTTATGTGACGATAATTTGTATCATGCCGAGAAAAAAAACCAAGTTACATGTATTGTAACAGCCTTGGATTATCTTTATGAGGCACCATTAAAGAGATATTCTATTACATCATAATTATTTATTATGGCTTATATACTATGTTTAATATTTTCAAAATAAAAATATAGAGTCTTTATAGGGCCCAAAAATTCATGATTAATCTATGCCTAACATCAAAAAAATTATTTAAAATATTTCAATGTGTCCAAGAGAAAAAATGAGGTTGTTACATTCTCCCCACCATTATATATTATTATCCTAAAAAGAGAAAATATATTGAAGAACATGAGGTTTATATGTTCTCATCTACTTCTCTCACTTCCACTTGGTATCCTATAAGTTACCATGAAGACAATGAATGTGAATCAATGGAATTAATCATCCAAAAATTTACTTCTTCTATGTATCCTTGATTGCCATCAGGTATTCTAAAAAGGTGGGTATATCCTAAATATCATTAATAACATAGTGAATAATGTGGAACTAATCGTCTACACATCTACACATCAATTCCAAGGGAAAAAACTCATCATTGTTGTCTAACTATATTTGTAAGGCTAATAACGTCTCCATATCTACAACTATGCATAGTATCTGAAATATGCTAATGCACCATAATGATATCATTAGATATCAAAAATATATATATATACCATGATGATGTTACCACTTCATGAAAACATTTACTACTGCATAAAATATAAAAAATAAGTCATCATTATTTTTTATAAGAATTCATTATAGTGATAGGAAATATTCATCCTCTACTAAATGTTCAAAAGCTTTTGTGTCATCACTTGCAGTAAATTGGTGACCATAATTTTAATATATCCAAGGTCAATACTAAATGGCGGTGACCATCGAGGTCTCATGTACATAGTTCCAAATGGTTCCATACCAATGGTTATATATAAACTAATACTATATAAAAACTAGAATCAGGGTACATGATCCTCTTTGCATAAAAAATACAACACCAAAGCCAACATATTCTCCTCTTGGACATGAATAGTTCCCTCTATCATACCATCTGTCTAGGGGTTCAATGACTTAGTCATCAACAACTAATTCCAAAAATAATTATCTAGTCCTCTCTATAATCTGAATTCAATGTGAGAATCAATGTTTCAAATAATCATTGACTGGGAACCATGAATATGAAATATCTCTTGTATGTACAACAATCCCAATCTCACCAATTAATTTTTATCTTGGATGGAAAGAAATTGGGTTGAAATTTTGAGTCCATATATAATCACCTAGATAATGTTTAATCCTTTTTATGATCATGTATTTCCAATCTCAAAATATGGAGATGTACTATCCCACTTAAACTCTATCACCTCATTGGATTGGGATAAACCGGATTATAACCGATACTTATCATTAACCTATGGGAAAGTGAGGAATTAAGTGATAAACTTATCTACACTCCACTTCATCCTAGCCCCTAATATTAATGTCAAATGTCGTGATAATTCTTCTCTATTTCTATATATACCTCTAATGGGGATATATTAGTCTCCTTTCACATATACTATCAAATTATGAGAGGTACCATCATCCATACTAATAAAAATATGATGTGAAAATCACAATAATAAAATCAAGCATGAGAATTTCTTTTAATATCTCTGATGTAAGACCTCATAATCAATATCTAAAAGTCTATTTTCTCTTACATGTTAAAAAATATATGATGTTACAACCTTTGACTAGAAAACTGCCTCTCCAACTTCATCCAAATTTTTTAACTAGAATAATGCCAACAACTATGTCACCTCTCATAGGTTTTTCAAACAATATTTCTAGTTGAGAGAGTCTTCCTCCTTTTTTCATATCCTAAGAGTAAATACTGTCAAAAATTCCTATAACTATAAGAAATACACTAGCCACCTTGAACTTTGGTTATTATCATTCTATGAGAAGAAAAACAATGGATTATTATAGTCATATTAGATGATGAATTACTCTCTTATATCATAGTGACACCAAAACATAAAGCCAAATACTTCTACATACATCAAAAATCCCGGATTAAATAATTATACAGATGTTTTTTCAAGTTCTAGGATCCATAATACATCTCTAAAATACTTCACTTAGAAACAAATTTTTACTCATATTTGGAGGCATACACGAAAATCACTTCCTCATCTCTGTCCTCTAGAAGATTGAAGATAGGGGATCTCATCAACCACTTCTAAACCTGGTGAAAATACTACTACCATTTCTTTTTCAACACAAAGGGATACCCCATTTTAGGTCAATATTTTCAATGATTCGGTGATCCTAGATAAATTAGAATTAATTTATTGATAATATCAATCCAACCCATGGAATCATCCCACCTATTCCATTATCTTAGGCTGATAATAAGAAAAAACAACCTCAATCATTATTGGTCAAATTGTTAATCTATCCTCTAAGATTTCATTTACTAGTAAGTGGTCTTCTTGAGTCATGAATTGAATATTAAATATCATTCAATAAATTTGTTTTCCTGTAAAATAACTATAATAATACTTAATTCTCATTCATGCTTATACTCTGGTGTGGAACACATGAGGAATTCATCTATAAATTCCACCATGAACCCATCTAGGAATTCCTAGAATATCTACTTTACAAGTACAATGAACACATTTATAGAATTCATAAAGATGAATGGAATAACCAAGAACTCATAGTGAATATAAAATAAATAGCATTCCATCATTAGTATATCCTCCTCTAAAACTCTATGCAATTGAATATCATATAAGAGATTATTCATGCAGAATCAAATTTCCCTTTTTTGTTTAATTGGAATATATTTATAATTTGTTTATACTT
Organism: Viscum album; assembly: GCA_963277665.1. NCBI lineage: Eukaryota > Viridiplantae > Streptophyta > Magnoliopsida > Santalales > Viscaceae > Viscum > Viscum album. The sequence continues at coordinate 2,078,887,655 of OY728137.1, read as the reverse complement.
ATTCTTGGTATTCATCAAGTTTAAAAAATTATGATCCACACATATCCTACATCACCCATCCGCCTACTTTGAAAACAACATTAATGGTGCCTTAGGGGATACACTAGGTCAAATGAAGCCAATCCTCTATAAGTCCTCTAACATCAACATTAGTTCATGTTGATATAAATTGAACATCTGATGTTATAGAATATTAATTTAATTATTCTCTAGGTGATTCTATATGTAGAGTTAAATATCTATACGGAGAGGTAATCCTGGAATATCAGTTGAGATTACTTCTTCAAAATCATCCCCACTTCTGGAAACTGGAATATTTTTTCTTTTACTAATCTGAGGTTCGTAGAATAAAAATAATGAAAAATCAGGTGTATCCTCCTATATATGAACCATACATACTTTATCTAAAATACCTTCTCACTAGGGAAAGATATTTTTATCTCATATACATGAATTCACTACATTCTCAACATGTAATAATCAATTAATGTATTGAAAATGGAGAGATGAAATTTACCTAGTACACCATTATGTGGTCTCATTTATAATTTTAAGTGGTCCAATGAAAAGACATATCTTAAAATATTTAGATCACTTTTTTAGAATAATTCTATATTCGAAATATTTCCCATATTATGCGGCTCTAACAAAAATGTTGGAATTTAAGGATCCACTCAAATCTGTAAGTCTCGAACAAGGAATGAATGATTGAAGGATAAAATTTCACCCATTTCTATAAAAATTAAACCAAATTTAGAGAATAAATATATTGTATCATGGATTTTGAAAATTAACTTTTAGTTATTCAACCTCCACTGCTAAACACAATCAATTACATTAACTATGTGCTCCCTGAGCTCAACAGAGACCACCTTGAGGTTGTAGAACTGAAAATAAAACAAAACATTTTCCACCACTGGTATCTCACTGGCTCTTCTAAATATTAATTCCCTGTGTTGACCTCGTTACTCAATAAACATCATCTGTCTTGGTGTCCCATCATCCATATATCTATATATAGAATGTTGGGTTTGGAAATCATGTGTAATATGGTCTCATCCATGATAATAATAACACTACGTAAACCACATCTATCTAGAAACTCTCAAATAGACCTGATAATCTATCCCTATATATTGATATTCTCAACTATGGTATCTCATGTTCTTATATACCTTCATCATTCAATTAATTCCATATTTTATGTTCTATGATCCACGATGTTCGCTTCTAAAACAATTTTCCAAATACTACTCACTTAAAAGGAAATCCAAAATGATGGAATTGTATAGAATACCAATGCATGATTAAATGAAAGTAAATACGATATTATCCCTGATATCATTGATAATTCTATGATGAATGGATCATTCTTGATTTCATCAATCATAAAAAAAATCCATTTAATTTATAGATAGGTTAGAGAACCATGATGCTTGTTTTATTACCTACATGAATCCTTGATAAAGATGCATAAGCAACAAGATCTGTACGTCCAAAAAAACACTGGATAAAACATCTCTCTAAGAAGGTTGTAAAACACTTCCCATTTGAGGTTTTCTTCATTATTTTTTCAAAATAAAAATAACATCATTATCTTTATTGGGATATGGAGGAAGTTAACCATTAACACCACAATATGGTTGCGAGGGGTCTTAACATAGTGAAAAAGATAAATCTACCATATTGGGCCTATAAATTAATTCCTTGGGGTTTGGTTCCCCCAATAATATAAGTAGTATCTACTTCTATAAATCATGAGGAATACTAAACATGAACATAGAATATTCAAGTATATCCATAAAGATATTATGCTCAACTGGTGGAGGTACTTCCAAAAATACACCCATAAGAACTACGTCATGCCCAATTACAAATATGAATCCCTTGTCACATATCATATATAATAATGATCTTATAGAAGATTCTTATTTTTTTTTAAATTGACATCAATCAATTTTCAAGGAATGGAACGATCGAATGAGAACACTTAGAGAGCTCACTCAAGATGTATATGAAAATCAAAATGAATTCTATATCATCAATATTCTATTGTTATTAATAAATTACAACATGTATTAAGTATAAAAGGACATTATATTTGTGGTTAATTGATACATAGGCTTACACAATCTTATTAGGTTTCATTGATTAATATATTATCCTATGACACTTTACCATCTTCACACTTTTTCAAAAACAATCTTCATAGAAAGACAATATATAATCCTGATTCCTACTAAAACAATTTCTCAAATACCATTACGTCAAGACCCAAAACCCTAGAGAACTACTGGATAATGATATAGAGGGAAAAAAACCCAATACCACCTCTAATAGTATAAGGAATAGCAACTAGTTCTATGTAGACATATCAAATATATGAGATACCAAATCCTAAGGTACATGTAAACATGAACACTTATCTATACACCAGTATAATAAATTGAGTTCAGAAAATGATACTGTAAATGCATACATTCATTTTAATCAAACATCAGAGTGTATTGGTTCATTATAAGGAAAATTAATGGCTCAAAATACATACCCACCAACCAGAATAAGATTATTTCATTCTAACAAGAAATTGGTTGTCTCCCAAATCAAATTTATGTATTAGTATTATTTCCCACTAAGATCTATTATCACCTACCTTTTACATATACACATAAGAATTATTCAAGGGGTATTCCATTTATATAATACATTACATGTGAGGGAATATCCCATGTAGGGGTTATTATAAACCGTCCCATTAAGAAACTGATATATCTTTAACAACGGAATCAAAGATATTCAGATCATCATTACTATAAGGTGACACAATGAGAAAGAGTAAATACCAAGATATACTCATAAATAGATTCCATGTCAAACTGTATGTTCAGGAACTCACTTTGATCAAAGGGATTGCAGTTGATGTTATATGCTAATAGTTTTCTAAGGGAACCTACTCCTCAGATCTCTCAAACACTGACATAACACATCACATAAGTTATACTCATCATTATTTTCCTCAGTGATGATAAAAAATTATGACTCATAAGATATCAACACATAGGTAGTGGATAATTCCAAAGTCCTATTAGGGTTACCTAGCCCTATCGTGAATAAAAAACATGGATGGTGATTTCATGAATTGAATATCAGATATGGTATACCTGAGCATAATTTGGGAATAAGGTGATATATGATCGCACATCGGCCTATGTGTAGGGATATCCTACGCTTTCTATAACTAAACCATATAGATCATCTTTTACATAATGCTTCATATGGGATTTTAACAATACCCTCATGTGTATATACCCTCATGTGAATATACCCTCATGTGTATATTCCATTGTATCATAACAAATCTATCTTGGTTTGAGTAAAAACAAACATTATAATACAAATGACGTTATAAGAGAAATAATTAACCAAACTTATATTTGAAGGAGTACAACATTTGAACATTGGGAACAAAGTGTGTCTAAGAAATTTTGTTCCTAACATTTCCTTTCCATCTCATATGATAGGTCTATATCAATATACATATTGTTTTGTAATAACGCATAATGTGTGTAGGTCATTTCTAGAATATGGTGTCTGTTGTCTTCTTGAGTCTGTGTACTCTCTAATGCACATAGGGAGTGCCCTGATATACACATGAAATATAGATTTATTATTCTTCTAGCTGTTTACTGTTGGTAAAAAACATTCTCAGTAGCTAAGGATCGCATGGAATATTTATCCCTTATATAGAATTTAATATTTTACTTTTTCATAAAAATTTGATACCGCACAAAAAGTGCTACATAGCAAATGTTCTTCCAAAATTTCTTTCATATAGTACATAGAAACCCAAAATTTCTCAATTTATCTATGAATTTCTACCATCAAAACCATAAAATTCATCTTCATCGTGAATATCAGCCATGATATTCATCATTTTTATTACTTGATATTATTTCATCACCAATTCCTGGATTCCCACCACCATTTTCTTATAAAATTTTCATCTTCCCACATCTGATGTACCTAGATAATCTGGATGATAAAATAGCCAACACATGGACCATAATTTTATATTTATCATCAATATAATATCTTTTACATTTATTTCATCCTAAAACTAAGACCAAATATACAATTCATTATAATAACACATAATCATACCCTAAGATAATTTCATGCATATTGTTGAATCACTAGATAAAAAATACTAATAATGAAAATTAAAATAATGGAAAGACAATAGAGGATAACAAAATGAGAAAAATTAGATTTCACCCATGTTTGGATTAGCCAATATTTTCTATAAAATAATGTTGGAAATTAGGGGTTCAAATTTATCAATATTTCATAGCACTACAAATTCAATTAAAATATTTAATAAAGATTGATCCATGAATAAAATTTTAATGTAATTAATCTATGTTCATCACCAAAAAACTAGAGTTGAAAATTCAAATAAATAATCAATACTCTACCGTGAAGAACATATTAATCATTGATGAATAATTATCACCATCAATTGATGTTGGTCAGATTCGAATTTTCTCTCATCCAATCTATATCGATCAACATTCTGTCATTGAAAATGATGTTCTATAAAAAAATCGATATCTACCAAGGATCTAGGTATTTTATGAAAACCATTTTTTTCTTATAAACTTGTTAAAATACCATTTTATTATGTTTTATGTATTTAATAAAAAAAATGTTAATTATTTATATTTCAAATTATTCCACACAATACCTATCTTAAATATAACTTTTGGAGCACGTGATTTCCTGGAATTATCCTAAAAATACTTTCTTTTATAGAAATATAAAAACATTAATCCATGAAATTTTAGACATTATAAATTCTACAATGAATTCCATATGAAAAATAATAATATTTCTAAAATATATAAATGTATAGTTCTCAATTAAAATAAAATATATACAGAAAAACTAATTTTATTATAATCATTATGTTTTTCTACATTTATTTTTTATGATTTTATAATTTATTACAATATTTTTCTTTACTATAGGACATATTATTCATCTATATTCTTTATAAAATTCTTATAATATTCCAAAGATATTTTTTGTTCAGTGATTGAAGGAAAAAATATTATCAAAAAAATTATTAATTTTGAGAAAAAATTATTCCAAAAAATTATTGTGTCATTTTCCCCCTTAAATAAATTATATCATAAAAATTTCAATTAACGTTTATTAATGATGTAATATATGATATAAATGACAAAAAAAGGTTTTTAATTTTTTTATGTATAAGAATGTAGGGCATGAATCAAGGATACCTTTTCCGTTTTTTTTTTGTTTTCAAAATTCCAAGCTATGGATGCATGGATTTTAAGGATTTAAATTTCATCTTTATTGTTTTATACTTTTTGGAACCTTGGTAAGAGTTTTTTGGGTAGGTATTTTTTACATGGGGAGCCTAGAAATAGCATAAAAGTGAAAAAAAATGATGATTTGGGATCTATTTTCAATTCAGTCTTTTATATGATGTGGACTGACTATATTTTGTATTCCCTTCTCTAGTGGTTGAGTACTACATCATTAAGAGACATGACTATAGAATAAGTATTCGAGGAATGTTATTTAACTTTCTGTGTAGCATCTTCATGGGGGTTAAGCAATGAAATATCCTCCCTTTTGGAGAATGGGTTTTTGGGCATGGTGTTCATGAATGAGAAGTGGCCCCTCCCATGGTTAATTATTTATGAATCACATAGTGATCCAGGTTCCTTCTATGTTCTTTAAAAATGTGTGTTGTGGAGCGATCATCTTATATAAGACAGACTATTTCCAATATCCAATGGTTTCTGCAGTGTGGTCTAGAAGGATGTGACACAGACTTCATTTTCTTAGTATGTCCATAAATTCTTGAACCCTCCCCCCTAAAAACGATTTTCCCACCACATTTATCACTCAACCATTGGTCACCCGATATATCTTTTTTATGGACTTAGAATCCTTTTTTCATCATATTTGATCCTTAGATTTACGTGTTTGATACTAGGGAATAATATTGAGTTATTTTTCTATTTATTGTGGTTTTCTATGTATTGGGAACATTTCCTCATGTTTTTCTTATAATTCTATAGATTTTTATATATATCATACTCTTAGACATTATTTGGATATTTTTATATAATGGTTGTGGAATGGTTTTCAAGATGGTACATAACTATTTTTTCATAGTATCATTTGATTATTATCAATGTAGTTTTATTCTCATGTGATGAACATTAAGGCCTTTTGTAGAGGATTCATTACATCTTCCATTAATTTATATGTAATAATATAGTTTCCATTATTTCTATTTTTAACATATAGTGGAACTAACCCTAACGAAGAATAACCCAAATTCAAAAATTAATTGGTTATTGTTATTTTTTTTCTTTTTCTTATGATGTTTTGGTTTCCAATGGGGTTTATTCATAGGACCAGAAACAACCAAAAACTCTCAAATACATGATATCAAATAAACCTTATTTCTAAAAGGATTCGGTCAATAGATAATTTATCCAATGATGCTTAGGAACACACATTGTTTGATAGGCTTGTACATCGGTCTCATCACACTATTTGGGGGGATTGTTTCCTATTTTGGAACTCAATAATATATTTTGGATGTATTCATGAATCCGTTTTTAAATTTGAAATATGGAACCAGAAATCCCCATGTATTAATATTCAATTATATAAATTTTTATGGAAAACCATGTATTTATGGGTCTTCATTGATGTAACCATCTCTTAGTGTTGTAGGATCTCCATTGATGAAACTGTCTATATGTATCTTAGGTTCTTTTTGTTGGTTACATTCATTTTTTGATGCTAATTTTAGGCCACATATTCAGTCACTCTCAAATTAATCATAATGTAAAGAGATGGGTGTGGATTTGATGTTGGGATTATTCTGTTGATAGAAGCATTATACACACCATTGTGAGAGGAATCAAAAACCATGTAGTTCAGTACTACATAATGAGACACATCATTCCTTTTATGGTCATGTGACAAGGACCAGTCCATATAGTTTAACGTCATACAACACAGATTTGTAGGATGAAAATTCATAACAGGGAATGTTTCCCCACTTATGCTAAAACACCCAAAGGGAAACAAAATGAATATGGTCTCCTATGTTAGATATGACCCTACCAGGAATATGAATCAGTAAGGAATGTGGTAACGGGACTAGGATGGAATATATACCTCTAGGATTGATATGATCCTACTAGTAGACTTTTCTAGAGAAGATTAGGGTGTGTTTATAGTGATGGGTTTAAAACTCAGGGGGGGGGGGTATTCCTATATATCGGGATTGGATCGGAATCAAAAAATTGATAGTTTGAATGGGTTTTGTCTAACAATAAAGGTGGTAAATTTTTTTGATTCATCAAGAATATGGTCTTTTAATGGTTTGTATCATGGGGAATATGCCTCTTTGGGAGGATGATTACATGGTTTTGTGGCTTACACCAAGTAGGAGGCCCATTTGGGGTTTTATCTTTTAAGTAATACGATCACCACAAACCTATACCCCAATAATATTCATTATTAGTGATAGAAACAAGAGGTTGGGTATTCTTTGGAACATCACATGATATTATTCACCCACTGGCCGATGAGGTTAAGGGTATGGAAGGAGGGATATATCCCATAATAAAGACTATGAGTAACTCTGAGAGGTATTTCCAAGGTATAAATATACTCTTAGTTCCTTGGTAAATGATTGTGAGGTCGTGGTGGGGATGTCATGATGAAGGAAGTAAGTGCAATGTTATTTTCCACTGTTTTTGTCTAACCCTATGGTCAGGGATTACATATCCGTACAGATATGACATGATTCTTACCACATTTTATGTAGTGTGTTGGGATTAATGATTCTTAGAGATTCATTTCCATCTTCCCTAGGGATGGGATCCTCATTTCAATGAGAATGAATTTTTGATAGGATGAGGTCCCTAGATACTCAATATGGTAAATGTGGGTTGACCACTTTGAAAATGTGAATAAATGTTTCAGATTTATAAGACCTTAGCCTTAATCATTAAACGATCATGATTATTGGTAAGGAATCTACATTCTTTCACATTGATGATCTTTTCATGTTTATATTTTTAGATAATTAATCCAAAACTATTACATCTCAAATATTAAAAAATAGAAACTTTTACTCTATCCAATATTTTTTAGAAAAATAAAACTACATAAATAAAACAAGAATTATTTTATTGATATAAATCTTCTTGAATTATTAACTTCTCTTACACTTACATATACCTTTTGAAAAGAATTCCAAAAACATGGGATGAGCATAAAAACCTCAGTAAGAGAAATAAAATAAGAAAAATATATAATAGTCGTTTAGTACATACTAATCAATGAAATTTTACTTTCCACTCATAAAACATAATCACTTTAACATAATTTATGAAATCATATTATTTATTAATAACCCATCAAAACCATAAATCATAAAAGAAACCCATGGAATCCATAACATACATTCATTGTAGATTTCACATCCACATAGGGAGTAACCTTCATGGTTATGTTTGGAATACACATCACAATATATTACCTAAATCACATATAGAAACCTTAATGTTTACCTCCTTAATGTTAACCAATTAATTGGAGAGCTATCAGGGGCTCCCCCGCTCTTGGTTTATCATGTAACCACCCATATACGTAAACAATTCCCAAGAACTATAATGTAATCATATCACATAAAACAAGCATAAAAAAGTTATCATTTCCAAATTTCAATCAAAATATATCTGTTCAAGATATTGAAAAAATAAATCCATTCTAAAAAACATTTTCTATAATAAAATACCATAAAAATTAATATGTTTTTTAGTTTTCTTTTTAAATACATTATGTCTTGTAGAGGATTCCAACTTCCAAATAATGATCATTGTGGAGGAAAGGTCATTGTTGTCATGTACATTAAAAAGAAACATTTCTTTTCTCATTTAATAAAATGATGCGTAAAGAAAAGAGTTCTCTTGAAAACTATATAATGAAATTAAATGAAAAATTGTATAATCATACAATTTGTAAAATAAGGTCATGTATAAACCAAAATATTACTCAATGAATTGATATTGAGATGAAGTCCCTTACCTTATGTCTGACTTGTCTTGTTCATCATATATCTACATAAATAATAAGCTAATGTAAGTTTATCCTTGATTCAAAACCTTTTTCATGTTTATTATTCCCATTACATAACTTATTTCCTTTCTATAATAATTAGTTAATTAGTCGTGTTCATGTCGGACATTTTGCCGATATTCGGTACATGTGTCGAAAAATGAACTAGTTTCGATGAAAATTTTCCATGTAGTCAAAACATGATCATCTAAATAATGATATTAATGATTTAAATATCATATATATCCTGTATATTTGTATTTTTAATAGTCTATAACTTCTGGATATAAGAAGTGAAATGCACCATTCATGGAGACGGTAAGTCGTATATATGCATGACGACTACATTCATTTCATTTTCATATTTAATGGAATGAAAAAAATTATACATAGGTATGATATAATTACAGTATATTATCTATGTTATATATGTTTTATAATTTAACTAATTTTATCCTTTATATGTTCCATGTATGGAATGAACGAGTCATATCACATTGAGGGGACGGTAGTCTGCACTTCCTCAAATGAAATTATGGTATTTTACACATTGTGGAATGCATAAAGGTATGATGTAAAAAATATATATGAGAACAAAAACAATATTAATATAATATATATCATATAAAAATATAGTCAATTATAATTTTCCCCATGAGAGGTGGTATGATAAAATTGAACAATCATCATTTCGTGAGGTAGTAGTTCGCCATACACAAAAACAGTATATTTATATCCCTTATATAAATGTGTGTTAAAGTGTAGTTATAATCCTTATGATAACAAAATCATAGTATATTAAGTATATTTGTGGTGTTATGGAATCAAATAATCAGAACATCATAGGGAATGGGGAAGGAAATAATGGAAAGGAACATGGGAGATAACGTTACATCTATATCAGGTAACTTCTTTTGATTTGAGCCAAAGGCTTTCTTGAATTTCCTTATTCATAGTGTAAGGCTTCTAGGATTAAGGTAGGAATGTTTTGAAGTTATTTTATAAGAATTTGGATGATCCAAAGGGCTTCATATGTGTGAGTAAGTGGGTAGTGGTGGTGGGATTTTATAAGAGGGACGAGCGGCCCTTTCAGAAAGTCTTAGAAATTTATTTTATTATAAAATGATTTTAAAATTATTATAGTTCCAAAGATATATATTTCTAGTATAATATGATGATGTAGCGCAATACTCTAAATCAATTGGTTTTAGAAATTTTTAGGTCCCAAAAGTTACCATATCTTCTAGCTTTAACCCTTAAGTTAAAACATTCTCTCTTAACATTTTTATTGTATTTTCATAATATATGGTTACTATAGTTACTATACAATTCCAAGAGAATACATAGTTGACAATTAATGATATTTTAAATAGTATATAATTCATATATAATATATAAAAGTGAAAAAACTATATTTAAAATTGGTTCTCCATCAAAAGTCGGTAAACCGACCTTTTAATAATATTAGAGTATTTTATGCTTAAAATTGGATTCATTCCCATTTTAATAATCTACAAGTTTTTAGATAAATGTAAAAAAAAAATTAAAAACATTTATATTCATATTATATGTTGTTATTCTTATTCCCTCAAATACAATGAAAATTCATTAACTAACATTAAAAATAATATTATTATTATATTATTTTTCAGTATAATTCAAAGGTGAGTGAAACATATGATTTCAAGGCAACCCATTGTTGTGTGTTGAGTATGCTCTCCGATAGGGAATCCTTATGAAATTAAAATTAATATCATATTCCAAAATATTAATAGATATGGAAAAATATTATTTTATAAATTCCTAGGATCCTACATAATTTACCCCTTTTTGAAATTGTGTCCTTACAATATTATCTACTAATCAAATATGTGGGGGTATTTATCCTTCATAGAATTTTCTTATTCCCAAGTTTCTTCTTTAACCATATGGTTTTCCCACCAAACTATTACCAGATGAGTTACCTTATTCTACAATATTTTCTCTTTGTTGTCAAGAATCTGGATTGGTTGTTCCTCAGAAAAAAGATTCTCTTCTAACTAAACTACATCTAGACTCATAACATGATATTGATCTAGCATATACTTACTCATCATTGAAGCATGAAAACTATTGTGTACTTAGGATAAACTTAGAGATAAAGCCGCATTTTAGACAACAGATCTTATTTTCACCAAGATTTCATAGGGTCCAATGAGCCTTGGACTCAACATTCCCTTCTTACCAAAATTCATTACACTTTTTAATAGAGAAACATTGAAAAAGACATGATCACATACCTCTAAAGAAATATAATTCCCCTTGGTTATCTGCATAAATTTTCTACCTTTTCTAAGATGTTCTCATGTGCTTCTGAATAAACTGAACTTTTTCTACCATCTCTTTTACCAATTCTGGTCTAATAATGATCCTTTCACCTACTTCGTCCCAAAATGATGGAGTTCGACACCTCATTCCATATAATTATTTAAGTGGTTCCATATGTATGCAGAAATGAAAACTGTTATTATAAGATAAATCAACTAATTAAATATGTTACTCCCAGTATCCTTTGTAATCCATTGAACAAGAACATAACATATCTTCTAGAGTTTGAATTTTTTGTTCTGACTACCCATCTGATTGAGGATGAAAACCTTTACTGAAATTTAATTCATCCCCCAATAACTTCTCAAATCATTTCCAAAAGTTGTAAGTGAACCTAAGATGATGGTATGATATGATGAAGAGGGGAACACCATATAAACTGATTATCTATTTCAAATAAAAATAAAAAAGATTATCTAGATATAGATTATCTTGAATTGAATGAACACGAGTTATTTAGTCAATCGATCAATAATAACCTAGATTGCATTGTTACCACGAGTAGTCTTTGGTAATCCCACTACGAAATCAAAGGAAACATTTTCCCATTTCAACTATGGCATTGGGAAAGGCTGGATAATCCCTTTTAATGACTTCCACGCTTCTTTAACCTGATGTCAAATCAAACATCTTAGGGTAACATCAGTAATACCTCTTTTCATTCCATCGCACCAATAATACTCCCTAAGATCTATGTACATATTTGTACTATCGGATTAAACTATCAATAGAGAACAATGAGCTTCGCATAATAACACTTTCTTCAAGTGTAAATCACAATGAACATATACTATCTTTCAAAACATGAAAACATAGCCATTGTAAAAAATTAATTTAGGAAACATACCCTTCTGAACCAATTCTACCTTTTTCCAAAACTCACTATCTTCTTTCTATGATTTCTTAATTCTGTCTAATATAGATGATTTCAATTCTACAGGAAACAAAATATAGGAATTCCCTAAACCAATAATTTTAAATCCAAAATTCAACAAATAAAAATCTAAATCATCGTGTTCCAAATTTAACATGGTTAATATAGCATTACTCATTCGACACAAAGTGTTATCCACTTTATTTTATATTCATGGATTGTAATGAATCATGCAATCATAATCATTGATTAATTCAAGAAATATTCTCTCTCTCGTGTTCAATTCATTCTCGGTGAATATATACTTTAAACTCGTTTGATCAGTATATATTTCACATTTTAATCCATACAAATGATGCCTCAAAATTTTTAAATACAAAACAACAGTAACTAATTCCAAATCATGAGTAGGGTAATTTAAATCATGAGTTTTCAACTGACGTGAAGCATATGGAATTACCTAATCATTTTTCCTTAGGACACAATAAATTATATTCAACAAAGAATCACTATTGATAACAAATTGACCATTCCATGAAGGAAATTTTAAAACATGAGCAATCACCAATCTTCATTTCAATTATGGAAAAAATTAATCACATTCTTTTATCCAGATAAACTTAAGACCTTTTCGAATTATCTAAGTCAGTGGGCCAGATAACCATGAAAGTTTTCTTATAAACCACCAGTAATAACGTTCTAGACTAGGAAAAGAACTGATCGCAGTTATATTTATGGGTCTTGGCCATTCTTTAACAACTTTTGTTTTAGAAGGATCAACAGTTATGCCATATTTATAAAAAATGTGACCAAGGAATGAAATTTGTTTTTACCAAAACTCATAGTTGATGAATTTCCCATACAGTTTATTATCATGTATGATTTTAATGAAAACACTTAAATTACTTTCTTGATATTTTTCGTTTTAGAGTATACCAAAATATCATAAATAAACACAACCAAAAACATATCCAAGAACTAATGTAAAATTCTATTCATAAGACCCAAGAATACAATAGGCTCATTGGTTAACCCAAAAGGCCTAACTACAATTTCATAATGTCCATATCTAGTATGAACCATGGACTTCAGAATGTATTCTTCCTTTACATTCATCTAATGGTACAACAACCTCAATTAAATCTTCAAAAAATACTGAGTGCCCTAGAGCTGATAAAAAAATCATCGAAATGACATAAAGGATAATTTTTCTTAATCGTTATGTTAGTTAATGCTCAATAATCAATGAAAATTCTCATCGAACTATTATTTTAACAAAAAAATATAGGATAATCTCATGGTGATGTTCTAGGTCGAATGAAACTTTTATCTAATAATTCATTCAATTACTTATTAAACTATAAAAGTTCATTTTGATCAATTCGATAAAGGGGTTTTGAAATTGGATTAGTATTAGGAACAAATTCAATAGTAAATTCAAATTTTTGATTAGGTATTATACAAGGAAACTAATTATGAAAAAACATAAAGATACTCATCAACCAATAGAACATAATTAATTTGAACAGATCCTTTGTTTCCAAAAATTTGTGAAATGTAACATTCATTTCTATCTTTTACTTGTTTCTCAGCTTCTTGATATGTTATCAAAATTAATGGTTCATTATTATACACAAACTGATTTTTTTTTGTGAAAATAAACCTCTTTAACTCTGCAGTAAATCTTAGAAAGATAAAAAGAAAGCCAATCTATACCCAAAATAACTTCAAACTCAACTAGAGGCAAAACAATAAGGATTACAGGTAGATTTTTTCTCCACATAAGGATTGGAAGGATCATATAATTTATTTTTGTAACTACCCAACCCTATTTATCCAGAGTTAGTGAATTATTACAAAACATTGTCATGATATAAGGAATCATATCCGGAAGGTCCAATCAGTTTAGTAGACTTGGAAGTACTATATACATACATAAATTTTACATTACATTATGATTGGAAAAAACATTGTGTCTCTTTAGAACACACTCATATCCCTAAGAATATCCCTAAAGGTTAGTCAAAATATAATTCATCACATCCTGGGAAAAATATAACATAATAAAGGGTTGATCTCATATGATCAGTAAGGATAACAATATATCAAGAACTTTTAAAAATAAGCATAATCATTTAAGGAAATTTATATCACTAAAACACAAGCCTTTTAAACATAAACTTCAGCATAATATTGAATAGATAAATCAAATAATGTGATTTATTTATTTACATGGATATTATAATAGTCGAATAATCACTTGTAATATCAATTGCTAATTTTATATTGATGGAATTCATAATACTAGACCTCATAACCACATATTCAATGCCTCAAGGAAAGACTACAAATATGATTTTTTTTTCAAGACACTAGTTTGTCTCATGAGACATGCCGATACATAGAGGAGCATTAGTGGGATCCACCCATCATTTACTAAGTCTAATGCATTCTTCATATGAAAATGTTTAAACATAACATATACATTAGTTTTCAAACTAGCATACAAAATGTTAATACATTAATAATAAACCATGAATGGTATAAAAATAACACAACCACATTAAAACATATCAAAAAAACTTAAATACAATATAGAAGATTGTACCATAATAAATCTACTACAAACAAGTGTAAAATCCATAAAAGGATGTTCACATAGATGAAATCAAAAGTTTTTGAGGGAAATATTCTTTCTATTTTGAAATAATATAAAAATAATGTAATTATAAATGAAAAAATTAATTTTGAAAACCTTATTTTAAGACATTAAGGGAAGTTTTGAAAGTGTTATAATGGTAGGAAATATTCACACCCGCCATATAAGTTAAAAACATTCTTACCTTAATTTGTCGAAAATTTCATAAAGTAACTGGTTTGGAAAATAATAAAAATATTCCTTTGAAACTTTTATAAGAAGTAAAAGAAGGGCATAAATGACTTTAACCCATATTCTATGAAATAGTAAAAGTATTTTGAAATACATTTTTATGAAACACAGATGTGGATGATAAATAATTCCCTGTAGATTCTTACAAATAAACAACCTCAGATAAATAAAAAGATTGTAAAATTAACACCAACCTTATACATTTCATTGGTCAGGGATACATTAACCTCCTTCATAATTATTAAATAATTGTTATAAAATTATAAAATAACCACATACATAAATATGATATCTTATATGATATTGTAATATTTCTTTTTAAATAATATTTTATTAGTATCATTGTTTCAGGTGTTAACTGATTCATATTAATTTATATGTTTTGTGACGAAAGTCATGTTTTTTATGGATATGATGTATTTTATTCATTTACATAATGAAATAAAGTTCATTAAACATTATTTTTAATCATAAAATGATAATTATTCTATAATTCTTTTGATTGGGAATTAATCTTATCGCGTTCGTTGAGATGGTAATTCATATGTACGCAGGAGAAATAATATCATTCCATTGATGATAAAATGGTATGTAATTGGTTGGTATATCATATATACAGAATAATTTATATATTATATTTTTTATTTACATAAATTATACTCATTATTATACTCATCCAAGTAATGAAGTGTTGAATAACAATCACCACCACGACGTGGAGACGGTAAGTCGTACGTACACACATATGGTGACATTGACATTCATAGGATGGATAGAATAATTAATATCGTTGTAACATATTTATAATAACATCACAGTATGTATAAGGTACTACATTTATTATTTTGGTATGTAAAAAACAATGAAAGAGGAAGTGGAAGAACAAGAGAACATTGAAAGAGCTGATGAAATTATTACCTCATCTTCGGGTGCTTCCTTTTGATTTGATCAAAAGGGATCCTTAAGTTGTATTTATGATCAATTTAAAGACTCTTGGTCAAATTGATGGTATTTAGGAGGATATCAGAGTAGGTTTTTTCTAATCCAAATGGATTTGGAGGTGTTAAATTATGAAAAGGGGAAGTTCCCTTTTATAAGATTGGTGAGCGTCACTTTTGGAAAAAGTTGAAATATTATTTTATTAGAAACTAATTTTTTGTTTATAATGGCATCCAAAAGGATTTATTTAGCGGATAAGGGGGTTCTAGTAAAAAAACCTCACAACAAATATGTTTTATTCAAGTTTAGGTCACAAGATTAACCTTATCATTTAGATTTAACTCTTAGTTAAATATTTTTATCTTTTACCATGTCTTCTTGTATTATTATAATAAATTGTTAATGAAATTACTATAAAAAGACAATAGAACCCCAAGTGGTCAATTATTGATATACCTAACAATATCTAAGTTTTTGGCATAACTTTATATTTTTTTAAATATTATATAATTTAATAAAATAGTACTTTTCAACTCATTTATGTCAATTTTGACATTATTTAGTATTTTTTTTAATTCATTACAACATTTTCACATAAAAAAATTATTTAATCAACCCTAAAATTTCATAATAACCTATAAAATTCGTGTAATGTAACAAAAATATCAATTTACATTTATTTTAATATTAATAATATCATTTATTTAAATCATTCATTAAAAAAGTAATTACTACATCATAATTGTGTCATAAATAAATTTAATTATTTAATGTCTCAAAAATAAATAATAAATAACATAATTTTTTAAATATTTTATCATTATAATTAATATTTATATTCTAATTTATCTTTTGTATAACCCTCTATTTAAAATGGTTTAGTTATTAAACTATAAATTTTACAATTTTAACTCTTATTTAACTAAAATAATAATAAATGTTCTAATCTAATCCAATGTTATCAAAGAGGATAATATTTTATTCATAAGGTCTGTTTTGGTCAAGAAACACTTACCCAATATAATTATGACATGTGCTAGGGTAATAATAATTTCATTTTTACATTTAATTACCTTATTTACTTTTAACTGAGGTAAATAAAATCCAAAAGGTATTATTCACCAAAAATAAATTTCATTTTATTGAACCACATTATACTTACTAATTTCAACCGTTTCTCTCAGATTTTTGAACTTCAATTCCTAAAATTGGTAAAATTATGTTTTATGGAAATTTGTAAATGTGCCTAGAAGGTGTGTAAAGGACGTTAAAAAGTTCAATAAAATTTTATATATCTAATTTATTATAAAATGACTCCAATGGATTAAATTGGACTAATATAGGCATTATGTATCTATTTTTACTTTAATATAAATTTAAATAAAACATTTATTATTTAAATAAAATGTAGTTTTAAACAATAACATAGTGTTTTTCACTATTCATCAAAAATTGAATTATTTTAGAAAAATACCAAAAAATCACTCTAAGATAATTTTGATATTATGAAACAAAATATTAAGTCCATTTTGAAAAATATGATTTATAAAATTTCAAAAAAAAATATTACTATTCATTACTACATTTTAAATGGCTAGTTTGATTGGTCGTGGTGTGTGCTAGAACTCGAAGTTGCATACAATTCAAGCTATTGTATTATTCAAAATAAAGTGTATCATATATTCTTGGGTTGTTACATTCTTCCATTCTTCAAATAATTTCATCCTTGAAATTTCTGGAATATTATTTCATAAAATGATTCTGGTGGTTCTTCATCATAAGTTACTCGGGTTCCCACGTAGCCTCTTCCATCTAATGGTTTCACGATAGAACCTTTACCAAATGATTCATTCGATTTATCAACACATGTTCTCTAGTATAAAAAATCTTGACTGTATATTCACAATACAAAAGAATGGGTTCCAGTTTTATTTCTTCATTGGTGAGTATGTGCATGGGGTCCAACATGTATTTTCTTAATAGTGATATGTGGAACGCATCATGAACTTTGGAGATACTTGGTGGTATTTTCAAATAATAAAATACCACTCCAATTCGTTCTAAATTTTGAAATGTACGACGTACATGGGATTCAAATTACCCTTCTTACCAAATCACTTAACACCCTTACATAGAGATACCTTCATGAAAACATGATCTCCACCATGAAATTCCAAATCATTCCTCCGGTTATCGATAGATCCCTTTTGGCTACTTTGAGATTCATTTATGTGGCTTTGTATAATCTTCACATTTTCCACTGTTTCCTTGACAAGTTCTTGGCCTACGAGTTTTCTTTCACTAACATCATCCAAATAAGTTGGTGTGCAACATCTCTTTCTATATAATGCTTCATGTGGTTCCATATGAGTACTTCAATGGACAATATTGTTATAGAAAAATTCTACCAAAGGTAAATACTGATCCTACATACCTTGAATGTCAAGTGATCAAGATCTCAATATGTCTTCTATGGTTGTAATAGTTTGTTATGATTGTCCATCAATTTGAGGGTGGTAGGCAGTGCTCAAATGATGTTCAGTATCTAGGGATTTCTGAAGACTTTACTAGAATCTTGATGTGAAATGGGGATCACGGTCATAAAAAATCGATAGGGGTACACCATGAATTCTTACAACTTTATTAATATATATTCTTGATAATTTTTCAAGTGGTAAATCTTATCTTATAGAAATAAAATGTGTTTACTTGGTTAGACTATCAATAAAGACCCATATTGCATCATTCCTTCTATGAGAATTTTGTAACCCATGAAAAATTCCATCATAATATCATCTCATTTCCACTAAGGTATAGGATGAGGTTGAATGAATTTTTGAAGATATTGTCATCCAACGTTCACAAGTTGGAAAACCATACACCTTGATGTGTAATCAGTATTATCCCTTTTCATGTTGTCCCCCCAAAATTGTTCCTTCAAATATTTATACATCTTAATGCTTCTAGGGTGCATAGAAAATTGGAGATATGATAATCATCCAATAATTCCCTTTTAAGATTAGGTATATCGAGAACACAAATCTGTTTCCCAAATTTCAAAATTCCATCTTCATATACGATGTCGATCAATCCCCATAATTCACACCATTGAATTTCTTTTGAAACTCCTCATCGTCAGTATGATAAAAAATTTTCATTTCTATTAAAGATTTATTGGAAACCATTTGAAAAGGTATTGATGTTTTACCTTGAATGATTATTCCCATATCCATATTTACTAGATCCATGAACATAGGATCCCTTTCAACTATAATATTGATTAGAAATCTGTGATCCTTTCTCCTCAAAGCATCTTCCACTTTATTTTCCTTCCCCGGGTGGTAGTGTATAATGCAATAATAATCCTTGTGTAGTTCTACCCATCACTTTTTCTCTTGTTGAGTTCTTTTTGTGAGAAAATATACCTCAAACTCTTGTGATCAGTATAAATCCCACATTTTTCACCATAGATATACTGTCTCCATATCTTCAAAGAAAGTATTATAGTTGTTAACTAAAGATCATGAGTAGGATAGTTTTGTTCATTAATTTATTTCTACCGTGATGCATAGTAAATAACTCTACCATTTTACATATGGACACAACTAAGTCCTTTATTCGAAGAATCAATATAAATAACAAACCAATCACTCCATTATGGACGATTCAAGATAGGAGAATTGACTAATATTCTCTTAAATTCCACAAAATATTCATCACACTCTTTTTTCCAAAAAAATGTTACCCAATTGTGTGTGATTGTGGTTAGTGGATTAGCCAATCAAGAAAAATTCTGGACGAAACACCGATAATAATATGGTAAACCAATAAAACTATGTACCTCAGTTATACTCAACTATTTTGTCAAATCTTTTATTGATCTTGTCCTATAAGGATCAACAGAGATTCCATCCTTAGAGACAATATGTCTAAGAAACAAATCTCCTGAAGCAAGAATTCACACAATCAAAACATCGCATATAATTCATTTCTTATAAGGGTTTTTAGAATAGTGCGCATGTAATTTTCTCGATATTCATAGATTTTGGAGTATACCAAGATATCATCAATAAATACTACTATGGAGACATCAAGATAATCCTTGAAACTCTATTCATTAGAACGATGAAAAGAGATGGTTCATTAGTCAGAGAAAAAATATATTATTGTAAAGTAGTAATGCCCGTACATGGTTCAAAATGTTGTCTTTGGAATGTATTCCATATTCAAAAACAACTGATGATTTTCAGATCAAAATTCAATCATTGAAAAATATTAAGCTCCATGAATATGATCATATAATTCATTAATGCGATTTAGGGGAAACTTGTTCTTTTTTGTTATATCATTGATATCCATATAGTCAATGCAAAACCTCATAGATCCATCATTCTTATTAAAAAATAATAGGGTCTCCCCATGAAGAAACACTAGGTAGAATAAATCCTTTATCACTCAATTATCTAATTGTTATTTTAGTTCCACTAATTCCATAGTGTAAATTCTATAAGGGGTCTTTGATATGGGCCTTGATCTGGGAATTAAGTCAATGGAAAACTCAATTTCTCATTCTAGAGGATATCCAGGTAAATGCTCTGGAAACACATCTATATGTTCTTGCACAGTATTTACATCCTATATTTGAACATTATTTTCCTCAACCATTTTTATTTATATACCTTCTTCCACAATAATTGAATTTGGTGGAGCTATTGGGGGTGGATCTAGATAATAATTAGATGGTGAAGTTTCTGCTCTAAAGATAAGGTATTTCTTATCATCATCAAAAACTATAACCTCCTTCTTCATACAATAATTTTATTCATCATGATCCAAAACCCAATCCATAACATGGATTATATCAAATTCAATCATGGGTATGACAATGAGATTAGAAGATAAATCATGTTTATATTCCATAATGGTAACTGATTCACAAAACATTGTTGTAATGATACTTCCCTTAGTTGTTTTGACCCCCTAATACCTTATTAAATCAAATTTGAAATATGTAATTTTCATGGAAAACTGGGATGAGATGAAATAATGTGATGATCCAGAATCAAATTAAACATTGGTTAAATTTGAGGAAATGATTAACGTACCTTCCACCACATCATTAAGAGCTTCAACCTCTGCTATAGTTAACGTATAAGCCTGGCCTTGCTCCCTTATCCTTCTCTGAGGTAAGTTTCCTTGGTGCATAGGACATTAAATTTCATAATGCACATTTCTCTATAATTGTAGCATTCAACATTGATAGCCTCATTTTTCCATTGAAATCACGTTCTTGGTGGCCTTTTTCACTACACTTGTAAAAAACTACCATTCCATTTATGGTAGTACTAGTGTGTTTCTTCGTACATTTACTATAGGATGGAGATACAACTTATCTCCTCATCCCATTGTTTCCATTTCTAGAGTGTTCAACATATCTCTTCTTCTCCTACTTTGCTTTAAAGTCATAATAATTATAGAATTCCTTTTTTGTCTTTATAGCACATGATATTATATCTTCATATGACGAGAAGTATTGTGAGAATAATACATGATGGAGAAATTTTTCTAACCTATAAAAGAATTGATTAATCTTAAATCTTGGGTTACGTATATAATGTACAGCATTCTTTGCTATCCTTATAAAGTTAGCCTCATACTTTGCAACATTCTAATCCTCCTTTTGCCTCAGACTCTGAAATTGCCTTTCCATGTCAACTCGATGGTCATGAGGAATGTATATATCTATTAAAAGATCTTTGAACTACCTCCATTTTATATTTGATTTGTCTTCATCCTCCTTTGTGTTTTGAATTAATGTACACCATTGATTTGATCTCCTGTGAGGTGATATATTGTCATCACAACTTTTTTTGTTTCACTACTCCCCAAAGCATGAAATATTCTCTCTAAGGAACTTATACATTTCTTATCTATAAATATATTTTTAGTCCCATTATATTATGGTGGTTTTTGCCTCAGGAAGCGGTCTAACATTGATCCTCCACATTGTGGATCAAATTGATCTGTAAGGGTAAGGTTATTATTCATAACCTGAGTGAGTTGTCATAGAATGATTATATGTTTTTCAACACTAGTTGCATCACCATATCCACTATAATTGTCTTGATTAGGAGGGAACTACATGCATGGATTTTGTGTGTTGATACAGTTTCCATTACTTCCACTAGGCGCCATTTCTAAAAAATCGCATACACTAGATTAGTTTATGAATCACAATACATAATTCCTAACATGTAAAACCCTTAACATAAATTAAACAGTTTATGGATATTACCGATAATAATAAAAATGCTTCCTTTTAGGAATTATTTACACATAAATCCTTCAAAATTGTTTTTAAAGTAAACGCGAATTATCCTAAACATATCCCTTAGGACTGTCGTAACCAAAATTGAAGTAAGTCCCGTTGGTGTGTACCTAAATACCCCAGGTCAAGCCTGAAACTCATATTCAGAGTTTTCACTATTAGGAACATTTTTTCCTAAGCTGCCTCTACCTACTCGAATCCATATAGGGATGTATTGTTTTGAAAATTCACAAAATCTCTACTTTTCCAAAATTCTAGGAAGTTCTTCTATATTAATCCTCCAAGTCTATCTTAGGGTATTGTTCTATATTTAGAGTTTTTCTAAATCTATCTTCTAAGGTTTAAACTAAATTTCCTCAGATACCAACTACAATTCCCCAACCCCAGTTATGGAGAGTGGGTTCATTACTACATAACATTTTCATGATACAAGGTATCATGTCATGAAATACCGACCAGTTTAATATCCTAGAAAGTACTAGATACAGACATAAGAATTAAATTACATTATGAATTGAAAAAAAATTGTCTCTCCATAGAACACACTCATATCCCTTAGCCTATCCCAGAAGGTTATTCATAATATAGTTCTTCAGATCCAGGGAAAAAACAAAACATAAGAAATGGGCGAGCTCAGATGCTCAGTAAGGATAACAATATAGCAGAAACATTCATAAATAATCATAGACATATAAGGAAATTTATATTACTAAAATACAAGCCTACTAAACATAAACATCCATATAATTTGGAAATTATAAATCAAATAATTCCATTTATTTATTTACATGGATATTCTACTCGCTGAATAATCACAAGTAATATCAATAGATAATTTTATAATGATGTAATGCATAATTTCGGACATCATAACAACATAGTCAAGGCCTCATTCCAAGAATAAAAATAAGATTTTTTTCAAGACCATGTGACGAGATACTAGTTTTTCACAAGAGACCTACTGATTCATCGAGCAACTATAGTGGGCTCCACCTTTCACTTACTAATTCCAATTCATCCCTCAAATTAAAAGGATGAAACATAGACAAAACCATTATATTAAAACTAGCATATGAAATGTTAATACTTTAACCTTAAATGATGAATGGTACAAAAATAATACATCTAAAGTCAAACATATCACAAAACCTTGAATACAATGTGGAAGATGGCATCATAATAAATCAACTTCAAACAAGTGTAAAATCCATTACTGAATTTTTATATACATGAAATCAAAAATATTTGAGAGAAATATCTCTTTTTGATTTGAAAAAATTTAAATGTCAAATAATTATAAAAGAAAACCTTTATTTTTAAAATATTTTTATAATCTTGTAAAGGAAGTTTTGAAGGTGTTATAATGGCAGAAAATTGTCACACCCTCCATATAAGTTAATAAAACATTGTTAATATAATTTGTCGAATAGGTCATAATGTACCTTGTTTGGAAAATGACGGAAAGATTCCTTTCAAAAAAATTTAAAAAAACTAAAAAAAAGGTATAAATAAATTTAACCCATATTCTATGAAATTTTAAAATGTATTGAAATACAGTTTTATGAAACATTTATGTGGATGATAAAGAAGCCCCAATAGATACTTACAAATGAACAACCTCAGATAAATAATGATATTGTAAAATTAACCCTTACATTGTACATTTACTTGGTAATGGTACATCAAACTCCAGTATAATTGTTAAATAATATTTATTAAAATATAAAAGAACCAAATACATAAATATGATATCATATATGATCTTATAATATTAATTTTTCAATAATATTTCATTAGTATCATTGGTTATGGTGTTAACTAATTTGTTTTTCTTTATATGTTCTTTTACAGATGTCATGTTTGTTATGGATAGAATGTAATTGATTCATATATATAATGATATTAGTTTCTATAAAAATTACATTTAATCAAAAATTGAAAATTATTATTGAATGGTTATGATGGGGAATGAATCTCATCGCGTTCGTGGAGACGGTAATCCGTACGTACACACGAGCGAAGTTATCATCCTATTAATGGTGAAATCATATGTAATTGGTCGGTATATCAAATTTAAAGAATAAATAACATGTTGATTTTATTATTTACATCAATTACACTCATTATTATACCCATCCAAATAATGAAGTGTTGAATAACAAACAACACCACGATGTGGAGACAGTAAGCCATACATATGCATGTATGGTGAATTTTTCATTTATAGGATGGATAAAATAATGAATATAGTTGTAACATTTTTATAATAACATCATAGTATCTTAAAGGTACTAGATTTATTATTATGCTGTCAAAATTACAGTGAATGAGGAAGTGGAAGAAGAAAATAACATTGAAAGAAGTGATGAAATTATTACCTCTTCATCGGGTGCTTCCTTTTGATTTGATAAAAAGGGATCTTTAGGTTGGATTTATGATCAATGTAAAGCCTCTAGATTTATGGGGGGGTAGTTGGGAGGATATTGGATTTGGGTTTGGCTGAGACAAATGGATTTGGAGGTGCAAAATTAAGTGAAGGGGAAGTACAGTTTTATAAGAGTGGTGAGGGACACTATATGTAAAGGATGAAATATTATTATATTATAAAATCATTTTCAGTATATAATGGCTCATAAATCATTTATTTCGAGGTTATGGTGGGTCTGTGTCCAAAACCTCTCAACCAGTAGGTTTTAGAAAAGTATAGGTAATCATATTAACCTTATCTCTTAGATTTACCTCTTTGTTAAAAAGTTTAACTTTTACCATATCTTGTTGTATTATAATAATAAATGGTTAATAAAATTACAATAAAATCCAAGAGAACCCCAAGTGGGTTTTTATTGATATATATAACCTTATTTAAGTACTTTGGCTGAACCTTATATTTTTATAAATATTATATCATTTGATAAAATAGTAGTTGTTTTAAGAACTCATTTATGTCAATTTTGAAACTATTTAGTATTTGTTTTTTCTGAAATTCATAACAACATTATCACATAAAAAATTTATTTAATCAACTATAAATTTTTTTTTCATTTATCAATATTCCCAATTTACATTTATTTAATGTTTAAAATATCGATTATTATAATATTTCATCAATAAGTTAATTATTGGATCATCGTTGTGTCATAAATAAATATAATTAATTAATGTCTAAAATTTATAAATTAAATATCATGATGTATAAAATATTTTTATCTTTCTAATTAATATTTATAGTCGAATTTATCTTATATATAAACCTATATTAAAATAGTTTAGTTATTAAACATTGAATTTTACACTTTTAACGCTACTTTAAATAAAATAATAATAAATGTTTTAATAAAATCCATGTGGATCAAAGAGGATCATATTTTATTTCAAAGGTTGATTTTGGTCGAAAAAAAACTTATCCAATAGAATTAGGACATGTGTTAGGGTAATTATAATATCATTTTTACCTTTTAGTTACCTAATTTACTTTTAACTGTGGTAAATAAAATTCAAAAGTTACGATTCACCAAAAATAATTTTCATCTTATTGAACCACATTGTACATTTGATGTCAATCATGTCTCTAGGATTTTTTAAACTCAATTCCTAGAAGCGATAAAATTAATTTTTATGGAAATTATAAAATGTGCCCAGAATGTCGGTAGAAGACGTTAAAAAGTTCAAAAGAATTATATATATCTAATCTTATTATAAAATGACTCCAACAAATTTCATTGGAATAATGTTGTAATTAGGTATATATTTTTACATTCAAATAAATTTACATAAAAAAATTAATCACTTAAATAATTTCCAGTTTCAAATAATAAATGAGTGTTTTTCACTATTCATAAAAAATTTAATGTTTTTAGAAAAATAGAAAAAATTTACCCTATGATAATTTTGATATTACAAATCCAAAAATGAAGTTTGTTTTGAGAAAAAATCATTGAATTTCAAAAAGTGGGTATTATTATTCATAACTACTTTTAAAATGGCTAGTTTGGTTGGCCATGGTGTGCTAGAACTCAATGTCGTGTGCATCACAAGCTACTGTATCTTTCAAAGAGAAGAGTACTATGGAAGCTTGGGGTGTTACACTTTTTGTGTCAAAATTTAACATAGGTGTTTTTACCCCATTTTCTAGATTAATATCTTGTGATGTAATTCCCAATTTACTAGAAAATTTGACATAAATGAAAAAATGTGAAGATCCAAAATTGAACTACTCATTGGAATAATCTGAATAAAAAAAATGTACATAATACTAATTCATTTGATGGTCCAACATCTACTAAAGTAGTTTCAAAGGATTTGGCCACCCCTTTCTACTTTTAGTTAGACTTTTTTCCATTATTTGAGTTCTTCTTCATACACTCACTTGCTTAATGACCCATTTCATGTCACTTAAAATATTTTACATGTTATAATTCAGATTTTTTCTTACCACTGCCCTAATCTTTTTATGTGAATATACATGCCTTATGTTCCATTTTACCACATTGGATGCACTTAGTATAATTCATAAGTCATTCCCCAGTTTTCATTTTACCACAATTATCACAAACTGTAAACATAAGATTCTTACCATCAATCTTTTTTGTAGTGTTCATCCCTTTTTTATTCCAGCTTGACCTCTTATTATTTTGTTTTTCAAAGAACACCTGATCATTGAAAAACTCCATTTCCACCTTCTCCGAACATCAAAAAAAAAGTTTATCATAACATTTTAACTCATAATATGCGTATTCCCTTTCGATACATTGGAATTAATACTGAATAAAATCATTTATTTTACTATCAATATCTCAAATGAAATTTAGAGCATACCTTTCCAGTCAAGTGAATTTTTATTCATAAGTAGCCCCTGATTCATCCTCCTACCTCAATTCCAATATTTGTTTTCCAGCCTAAGATGAACTACCTTAGGAAAATATTTCTCAAGAAACATCCCTTTGAATGCATCCCAATGAAGAGAATAAATATCCTCACTATCCATGTTATTTTCATGCATCTACCACCACTGATCATCTTCGCCTTAAAAATGGTAAATATCAAGACAAAAAATTTGTTGTTCAAATCCCCCCATGACATCAAAAATCATTTCGAATTTTTTAATCCACCTTTCAGATAGAACTAGGTCATATGATCCTATAAATTATGGGGGATGTTTCCTCATGAAATTCTCCACTAACACCATGTTCTTCTATGGTAGATCTGGCTAATGTCATGCATCGATACAATAACCATTCATATCCTGAGTAGATTGTTACATCACTACAACAAACTATTCAGATTTTTTTGACCATTTCTTGTTGCTGATTGGTTAGGTTGTTTTCCTCTTTATATCATCCCATTAAAGATTCCATGTTTCCTCTTTGAAAAAACCATTCTGAACAGATATATATTTTAGACGAAGTAACATGGTAACATCAAATGTTATATAATTTCAATCCTACCGTAAAGTAAAAAATAATATATAGATATTCATTTAAAAATATCCTAATACTAAAGTTATCTAAAATGAAATATGATAAAAAATATATATAAGGCCCCATCCTTAAAAATTACATAATTTTGATTATTGATCAGGAATTTTCATTCTTTCACATAGAGTATCTTTTCAGGTTTATAATTTTAGATAATTATGTCATAACTATTCCATCTCAAATTTTACAAAGTAGACACTTCTACTTTATCAAATTTTTCACAACAATAAAACTCTTTAAATAAAACAAGAATTATTTTTTTAATATAAATATTCTAGAATTCTTCATTTCTCTTACCCTTCCTTATACCTTGTGAAAAACATTTCAATAACATGGGATAAGAAAAAAACATGTGAGGGATATAAAATAATGAAAGAAAACATCAGTCCATAAATAAAAACAAATTAATGAAATCATACTTTCCACTAATAATACATATTCTATTTAAAATAACTCATCAAATCATAATATTTATGAATAACTCATAGAAATAAAAAATCCTAATGTTATCTTGTGTCATCAGTAACATATGTTCAATGTAGCTTTCACAGCTACATAGGGAGTAATCTTCATGGTTATGTTTTAAATACCCATCACAATATATTACCTAAATTACTTAGGAGAAACCTAAATTTTTACCTTTTTCATGTTATACAATGCATTGGAGAGCTATCACAGGCTCACCCACCCTCAATTTATCATGGAACTACTGGTAAACAAAAAATTTACCGAAGAACTTTAACAAAATCATACCGCATTAAACTAGCATAAAGGAAAGATAAAATATTCACATTGCAATCATAAGATATCATATTAAGATATTGGATTAACCAATACATTATTAAAAAAAAATTCAATAACAAAATAACCTAAAAATTGAATATGGAATTTAGTTTTCTTTTTAAAAACATTAAAACTTATTGAGGAATCCAAATACCAAATAATGCTCATGGTGGAAAAAATGATATTGTCACCGTGTATGTTAAAAGGAAACATTCCTTTTAGAATTTGGTAAAAAAAAATTAATAAATAAATGATTCATTATAAAAACTATTGAATGAAATTAAATGAAAAATGGTGCAATTATTCACCGTATAAAAGAAGGTCATGTATAAACCAAAATATTTCTCAATGAAAGGTCATTGAGATGAAGTCCCTTACCCAGAGTCTGAATTGTATTGTTCATTATTTATCTCTAGGAATAATAAATTTTTGAATATATAGTTTATTCAGAACCTTTTTCATATTTATTATTCCCATTAAATCACTTATGACCGTGTTAAAATAATTAGTTAATTATTTGATTTCCCGTCAGATTTTTGTCGATATTTTGTACTTTAGTCGAAAAGTGAACTTATTTCGATGTAAGTTATCCATGTAGTCAAAATTTCATCATCTCAATAATTATATTCATGATATAAATATCATAAATATCCAATATATATGTATTTTTAATATTCCATACCATTTTTTGATATGAAATTCAATGAAATGTTCATGGAGATTGTAATTTGTATATACTGATTAACGCTACATTCATTTCTTTTTCATATTTAATGGAATGAAAAATTAATGATAAAAAGGTAGGTTATAATTATATTATATTATATATGTTATATGTTTTATATAATTTAATTAATTCTATCCTTTATAGGTTCCATGTATGGTACACATGATTAATATCACTTTGAGGGGTCGGTAATCTGCACTTCCTCAAATAAAATTATGGTATTTTAAACGTTGTGGAAAGAATAAAGATATTATCTAAATAAAAAATAAATAAGCATAGAAAAAATATAAATATAATATATATCATATTTAAATATTGTTCCATAATAATGACCACCATGAGTGGTGGTAGAAGAAAATTGAACAATCATCTTTCCGTGAGGTGGTAGTTTGTCACACACAAAAATAGTATGTTTGTATCCATTAGATTGAGGTAGGGTTATGTATAGTTATAATCCTTCTCATAATAACATACTAGTATATTTAGGATTATTTTTTTCAATGTAATCAAATAATAAAAAGATCATAGGGAATAGAGAAGGAAAATAAAGGGATGGAACTTGAGAGAAGACATTACCCCTAAAGTGGGTAACTAATTTTGATTTGAGCTAAAAGGCTTTCTTAAATTTCGTAGTTCCCAAGGTAAGGATTCTAGGATTTATAAAGGGATGTTCGGAGATTATGTGAGCAGAATTTGGATGAGACAAGGGGCTTGAGAGGTGTGTGTAACTGGTTAGAGTGGGTGGCCTTTTATTAGAGGGCGGATGAGCACTTTAAGAAAAGACTTGAAATATTATTTTATTATGATTTTTTTTGAATTATAATAGTTCTAAAGTGATCTATTTATAGGATAATTTGATAATAGATCTAAATCCTCTCATTAAATAGGGTTTATACAGGTTTAGTTCACATAAAAAACTTTATCATTTAGCTGTAACCCTTTGTAAAAAACATTGTCTCTTACCATGTCTTCTTGTATATTCAAAATATATAGTTACTATATTTACTATAATGTACTAAGAGAATTAAAAGTGGATCATTAACGTAATTCTTAACATTATATAATTTATTTTCCAAAATCATAGTTTTTTAGGACTATTATATAAATTAAGAAAATGTTTTTTAAAATTCTCATTTATGTCAATTTTGACACTATCTATTAAATGATTTCTTTCCAAGTCATAAAAAAATTATTAATTCAAATAAAATAAATTTACTTGATGATAAAATCAAAATATAATACATAAAATAATTTTATGGTATAAAAATAATCAACATAAAATTATTTTAATATTTATAATACTGTTTATTTCTATCCTTTATTAATGAAGTAATCATTGCATCATAATTATGTTATAAATAAAATTATTTATTTAATATAAAAAAATTATGAATAATATACCACGATGTATGAAATATTTTTTTATTTATAATTACTATTTATAGTCAAAGATATATGTTATATGACCCTATATTAAATTTTTTTAGTAAAATATACATTTTTATGATATATATCTCTTTACATTAAATTAATTATTATAGCATGTCATTATCACACCCATGTGGCTCCATGGGGTCCTAAAATCATCCAAATGATTCAAATGGTTATAACTATCTCATCCAATAGGATTTAACAAGAGTTATGGTGGTTTTAACTTTTTACAATATTATTTTTTACCCTTATTTACCTAATTTACCCTTTAACCATGGTAAATAAATATAATTACTAAAGTTACTATTCATATTGTTAAAAATAGAAGGTATTTATTTATAAAATTTGTACCTTATGATTCCAAATATGGAAGCCATTTTTCCAAATTCAGTCCAAATAATTATAAGAAATTAATTTAAAATTAATTCCCATTGCCAATGCTAAAAAACGTGTTTTTAGGAAGTAAAAATTAACAAATGATTGAAATGCGTTTATGTCCAATTTCAGTGTCAAATTACTTCAAATGAAAAACATTGAATTAAATGATAAAACCATAATCCAATTATAATATAAAATAAATTAATATAACAATAAAACTTTATAAAAAAATTTAATGAAAAATCTATTTTGAATTAAAATGCAGAATTGATCACTATTTATTTAAAAATGAACTTTATAAAAAAAATTACGAAATTGTTATCCAATGTAAATTTTCATTTACCAATTCAATAGAAGAAGTTTATTGTTTTGAAATAAGACATATAAAAGTTGAAAAATACTTGATTTAAAATGTGTTCTCCATAAAAAGGTGAGAAACCGTCCTTTTAAAAATATTAAAGCATTTTATTCTTAAAAATGCATTCATTTTTATTTTAAGCCTTTAATTTTTTTGGATAAATGTAAAAACAATCTAAAAACATGTATAGTCATATTTCAATGAGTTCTATTTATTCACTCCAATACAACATCAAGGTGTTCACTAACATTTTAAATAACAATATTATTATATTAATTATCAGTATAACTCCATGTTGTGTGCAACGTAAGATTTCCAAGTAACCCACTATTGCGTGTCGAGTACACTATCTGAAAAAGCATCCTATTTAACGTAAAATTAATATATTATTCATAAATATTAATAGATAAAAAAATTTATTGGTTTATAAATACCTTGGATCCTACAATATTACACACTAGTGTGTCTAATACTATTACCATATTTTTCTAGGGGCCACCGTGAGGGTATTTATTTGGCCACCCTTAGTAGGGGTCTTTAATAAATGGGTATCTGAACATTTCGGATAAGATAGATATTTTAGAGGGCGCTTCACCCAGGTGATACCCAATAGTATTAAATTTCCCTTTTCCCATGTGAAACTTGGGTGAGGTATCTTTGACAGCACCTTAGTATTGCATAGGAATCAGGGGAGTAACATAACCTAGTGATACCTAAGTTACCTTGTTGTGGCCTCACATTTGTATTTCATGGGTGATATTGAAATGACCTTTCATAGGTGTTTTTTTGGGTAAGTTAGGTTCATCCAAATGATTCTTAGGTGGTCTCATTACATCTCCCTTAATTGATACATAAGTTATTTTGGTGGTATGTCACCTAGGTGATTCCTATGAAATATGAAAATTACTTCTTGGGTAAAGAAAATATTTTGAACCAATACATGAGAAATTCCATCCCCTAATGTATAAGTGTATTTTTGGGTGCTCTTAGAAGTTTAGTGTTAAATTTTTGAGACCACCAAGGGCCATTTTCCCCAGTGTCCTTGGAATATGAAGATTCTTACATTATCCATTTCTATTTTTAGGAATTTTATGATCTCAAATACCTTGGATATTATAAATTCACCCTTATTTTCTAGGGATAAAAGACTACTTGAAGGTTTTTAGAGGCTTCGGAAAAGTATGATGGGGAGTAATGCTTTCAATGGTTATATATAGCTTCTAGTCATCCTAAATGGGGAGGCCAAAGGTCCCATTCATAGGAAATCAAGAAACCCATGGAAATGGAGGGTTTTCACACAAGTCGTCCATGTTAGTTTCTCCTGTATGTAGTTTTTGTATGTTCTTTATATTGGTTCTTTGTGTAGGATGCTCTGTGTAGGATAATAAATGCATGTTAATCCATGTAAGATGCGCTATATGAGATGGAAAATGTATGTTTCACCATAAATTTGGGTCTTCCACAATATGGGGTAATGGATTCTGTGATAGAGGTTTATGATGTATTGAATTCCTTCTTAAAAATTTTACAACTTTATACTCCTATAGCATTTTAATAGTAATTTGTTTTTTGGATTTATGACCATTAATATGGAATCCTATGAATCATACATCACCCTTAGATATGTTGTTTAATCCATAGTATGGGGTTGATGATTTTACAAATTTCTTAAAAGACCCTCAAAATGGATTTTATGGCCTCAACATGGTTTTATCAATTTTTTATAATTTCAAACATACTCTCAGAGGGAGGTTCACACTACACAACACTATATTGTAATTTATTTCTATGGAATATTTATCCCTTTGTGTGCATAAGTCTTATGGAAAATTGAAATACAATATTGTTCTTCTTCTATTATAGAAACACATTTCAACTTATGAATTTTTCGGTAATGTGCACGACCCTATTTTTTCAGTTCCAAAAAAATGCCTCCCTTATAATTGGATTCATTATGAATGATAATATTATCATTTAATGGTAAATATATGTAACAATCATCCATTAATAAATAATATTGTGGGATGTTGATTTTTCTCTCCAGTGGGAGGATTCTCTAGTTTTTTCTAGTCTATAGGACCTAGAAAGTGTATTCTATCTATTTGAAGTCCCACATGATAGAACTATAGTTTTTTTTATTTTTTATTTTTCATAAACACTATAATTTACCCTGTGATAAATGAAAATTTGACTTACTAAGTGAGACTTGGATTTTCCTTTGGCAGACCACTAAGGATTTTCGACCAAACTACTTTTGTTCCATATAAAAGTCATTTTACCAATTTTTTAAAAATTATATGGATTATTTGTCTACAATCCTAAGACCCAACTTTATTCCAACATAACCATTGTAGGTTTTAATCCTAGTGAATGTTGTGTCTATTTAATTTATATTTTAATGTCTGATCACTTATGACATGGAAAATTTGATTTTTTGTCGAATAGAGTTCACCATTGGTTTTGGGATAATGACACAAGTTGGACTTTAATGACAATAAATTTCCAAAAAATTACAGATGTAAGGAAAGTAATTTTTAATTTATGATTTGGGAATCATCAAATTTGAATATTAGAATTTCGAAAATTATACAAGGACTAATCATGGACCATTTTCCAAAATACAATTACTTTGAAATGTTTTCTGGGTATAGAGAGATAATAGGATGTTTTACTAGGGTTGAAAATTACTTTGATTCTAAAAAAATATTTGGGGGTGTATTTTAAAATTACATGTTTTAGTCATATTATTAAAAGTAACAACAAGGGTTTATTTAGAAGTATGATGTTCTAATTATGGATGGCCATGGGAGGTTAGTGATGATCTGAGTTTCCAGAAACCATGAAGTGTTGTTTCAAAAAGTAATTTTCTTTATGATAAAGAATAAATTTATATTTCACACTGCCCATTGATGAAGGACTTCAATTTTACTCTAATCATGATTCCTTCAATGAAGAAACTAATGTTATAATTCTTATCATGGATTGGGACCATGTGTAATAAAAAGGTGGTAGATATTTTTTTCTATTGTGAATAGGCTAAGAGTGAGAGATCAGTGTATCACTATACGTCTCATATAATTGAGAATCAATCCACATATATTTCATAGATAAATTATTTATATGTATATATGACTCATGTGTATGGAATTACTGCACATGGGATGATTCTTTAAACATTTTAATAATATGTTGGGTGGTAAAATCATATATTTAATACATGATTAAGAAAACCATGTAGTTTTTAGTTTATTGTCCATATATATCCTAGTATATTCCATACATGATAGATGTGAGGAAATTCAAAAATTGAGACATTATGGTTCTTGGATATAAATGATTTGGTAGGGAAAAACATATATCGGTTGTCCATGAACCATGTTTGAAAAGAGGTTTCCATTATGATGTTGTCAATTCATATGAATATAAGGTGATTTTCTCTCAAATATTGAAATACCTCTAATTGATAGATCATATTTGGAGGCATATTATTTAAATAGATGATTCAAGGTAATAATGAATAGCCCAAAAAAGGATTCCTTTATTTTTTAATACTATTATTACTGATATCCAAATCAATTTTATTATGTTTTGAGTTTACTGATGCATAAATTGAGATTTGTTATAGGAAGGTGTACAGATTACACTAGAGAGATTTTTCTCGATGCGGGCGGTAACCAGGTGGTTAATTTTATACATAAATCATATGATGGATAAGAGTATTGTATTTTCAATCACACCTTGGCCTAAAATGAAGGATTTATGTACCAATATGTATCACTTTAGGTAGAGAAAAATGCCACACATTGTTCTAACATAAATTTGTGATAGGAGGCATACAATATGATGTCGTTCTAGTTAGGTGGGGCCCACAATGTAGTTTAGTTTTATGTAATATGATGGGGATGTGAACTATGATGTTTAATATCATACAGTGAGGGTATCTCCCTGTAGTTTTATGTAATATTACATGGATTAATTCTTTGATGATTAATCTATTGCATCTTGGTTAATCCATTTCTTGGTGATTTGGCCTATAATGCTCTAGAATTCTTCAGGCACGATGGGGGAGGATTGTATGTCATGGCCTCTGGGTTCCGATATCTAATGAAATTATACAGTATAATCATGTAAGGGATGACTATGGACCAAAATTTTAATATTATCTTCTTCTACGATGTTGTCAAGAAATAAAAACATAAAAAAATCTCCATAGGATGTAGATTTCTCTATTTTAAAATATGTTTTGGAGTGATCAATATGAAAATACATATTTGAGTTTTATTATGCATATATAAATCATAGTTTCCCTTTATTTTGGGGTCCTTATATTTCCAAAGACTATGGGAAAATTATGGTGATCTGATTTTCCCAAGGAACGGTGTATATTTTGTGAAAAAAAACATGTCTGAGTATAAAGGGAGAATTTATGTTGTAATTGACAAGAAATGGGAATATTTTTCCTCATAAAATACTTAATAATATTTAATTAAGGGAACATTTACAATTATACCCATTATATTAGACTTGGGTATCACTACATATCATATAGTAACAGGAATCGGGCCACACATTTTTCAAGAGAATGTTACCTATACGGTTCTAGTCTCTATGAATGGAGGTGAATTTCTTTGAATATGGTTTGCCAAATAAAATTACAATATTACCCATACTCCCTCATATAGTTTTATCTCATACATAGAATAGTATGGGAATATTTTTTTATTTTGTAACTGGTCCTAGGTTGGGGAATCCCGGTGTCACTACGTATCTCATTGAGATTAAATTTATAATGACCCTGGCCTTCATTAATAGAAATCCTTCATGATATAATTAAATGTCTCTTTATGTAAAATGTTCATATAAAATTTCAACTTCTTTGTTTTTATGTTATTAATTGTGAACATTTCTAATATAGTCATTGAATAGTGATCAAACGATTTGTATAAATATAGGGCTTCAACAAATCCAATTTACTAAGACAAAGGAAGTGATGGCCTCATCCAGTAGATGTGCCCCATACGAAGCCCATTTTTCAGAGCTTGGAATGTAGGTTACATCTTTGGGCTTCGCTCTTGACCAATCCCAAGCAAATTTTGAATATGTTAAGATCAAGTGGGACTGCCTATAAGAGAAGTGGAAGCTGATAGAGATTACCACCCGAGCAATGTTATCTGAGCCACCCCAAAACTCTGTCACCATCACACACATTACTGTTTGTTATTATGCAGTTATTATAAGTGGTTATGTAACAATACCATAGATCTATGGTAATGTACATTATTTTTTTATATAATAATTAATATACTTTCATTTTATTTTTTTACCTTGTAAATAGTTTTTAAAGCACAAATAGTATGTTTAGTTAATGTTAATCTAAGAAATCTATTTTTATGAATTAATGGATTTTTTAATTAAATATTATTTAAATAAAATATTATTGACAATAAATTAATATTTATTAAATATAAATTATTGTATAATTTTATGAATGAAATTATAATTTGTATTAAGGTCTGAAAGCCATTTTTGTCCAAACCCTTGAATTTTAGATAAATATGGGGTTTTATTTTAAAATTAAAAATTAACATATATAGAAAATTATTTAGGAAAATGAATATTATTTCGTGAATCAGGATGTCAAAATTATGCAATGGTGAATTTTTCGTAATTTTCTGAGCCAGTCATACTTTTGGGTGGAAATTAAATACCGTTTAAAAATATAATGTGTTTTATGAAATCATAATAACCCAATAGTGATGTAATAAAATACTATATACTTTATTGTTGGTCAATATATGTTTTACCATTAAAATAATGTGATTTTGGGTTTCTTTGATTTATTTTACAAATATTTAGTGGACCCTTCAAGAATTATTAAACATTTGGTCTTTTTAAATTGTTTTCCTTGGGAGTGTGACTCACCTCCACATAATCAACCCCACTATTTTATGATGTTATGACTTTGGACTTATAAAATATTATTTTCCAATCCCCTTTTTCAAAATCCATGGTTTGGTTTGTGGTTTTGATTAGTTTAATGTGAGGTGTACCAAACCTAAATAATAAACATTTCCCTCTCCTTCCATATATAAACCCACCAATGCTCCCACTTTTTCTCACTAAAAGCCATTTGAGTTTGTGTAGCCTCTGCCCTCATATCTCTAGTATCCTCACAAGGTGCCCCAATCTCCCATGAAGCTTCTCTAAAGCCTCTCTCAAGCCTTTGGAAGCACACTTCCAAGTTAGGATTTTTCTTCCTTTCTCATTTTTGTCCAATATTCTTTAAATTGTTATGCCCTTTAAATTTAAATTATAAATGTTGGGGTATGGTTTATCAACTCCCCCATACTATCCTATTTATGTTTTAATGATGGTATACCCCTTTATCTCTCATTAAATGCCTCCCATGTACACTCGTTACTATACCGAAATTTCGAATGGAATTTCTCTCTCTTTATTTACATTCAAGAAATTATTTGGTATCATGAATCTAAATTCCATTACATTTGTTAGTACATGTATCTATATGACTCCTTCACTATACATGTCATGTAAATATGATGACACATACATATCTCTCTCATAAACCATTTTTATGAGTTCTTATGTCACGTCGTTATGCTGCAGAAATTGCACCGCTATTTTCCAAGACAAAGTCAACGTATAGTGAATACCATGCCCATTTCTCTATCAAGGGTATTCACCTTTATGAAAATTTACATATTGTTTATATAGTTTCGTGTATGTATTACACATTCTTTTATCATGGAATAATTTATTATGTTGAATTATTCAATGCTTTATGATCCATGTGGCACACTTATGAATGAAATGAAATGTTTAAGAAGAGTGTGCCCTGATAGCACTACAATGCATTGGGTAAAGTATAGTATCATGATATGTCTTGTTAAATGGGTTTTTACTCATGATAATTCAAGTGAAAAGAGGTTTAACTTGTACTTCATGTGAAATGAGGTTTTACTCATGATTCATGTGCAATGAGCCTTGGCTCATGCTAATTCCATATTAAGTGTTGTTGCCACATTTCCATGTTATGATTATATTGCTTTATCATGTATTTATTTTTATGCTTCTGTAGTACTCTATTGATATTACTATTGTCTAACAAGTATTTTATTCCACATCTTATTCCATAATTATTCTCTTAATGGGCTTTATAGCTCAACCTTTTCTTATGCATGTCCTCAGGTTATCCCATAAAATACTATGTACGAGGGAATGTAGTGGTAATGTAAAGAAAGTTTTCAATAACGATGTCATATTTCATTTTTTAAGTTGTTATGTAATGAGAATAATCCCCAAATATACTAGACCTCTTGTTCTTATATGTTGCATCAAGTGAAGTTTATTTAAAAAATTATGTTTAATTGTGTAATAAAAAGTAGGGTTGTCATAGTTGGTATCATAGGAAAGGTTTAGTTATTTTTGGGAATAGGATTAGAAAAACCTAGAAAATACATAGAGAGAAGACTATGTATAATAAAAACATACCTATGTTTTGGTGAGTATTGAGTAAGTGGTTTATCATGAAAATAAATCCATGTCTGGATACGAGCAGGTAGAGGTGGCTCTGGCACAAATGTATCCTAGGGGTAAATCTCCAAAACACCACTTTGAGATAGACTCGAATGGGGATTGGTGAACAAAAACGGGCCTTACTGAACTCTTTTATGAAACTCACAGTGGATATGCTTTGGTAAATACACAAGATTAGTGTGAACCATTATTAAGGGACAAAAAAAATTCCCTAATAATATATGGTAGAAATTAGATTATGGATATCATTGACTAGAGACAATATATTCATATGTTAAGGAAATAAAAGTTATTTATAAGTCATTAGTTGTGTCCTTGTATTACCCTTTATGTGTTACCCTTGAATTTCCTTTTATTCCAGCCAATGGCTTGTTATAGGAGGACTCGGGCAAACAACTGATGTGAAGATGAATGTGATTATTATACTAATGAGATGTCCAATACAATGGGAATGGGAATCGTGAACATTGTCACGCTTCCCTCTTAGCTAAATCAAGATTTGAATAGAAACATGGGTCAAAAGGAACGTTAAACCCCCCTTGTGAAAGAAAAAGTTTCTATAGAGAGCTTCATGAGACAAAGGCCTCCTACATTTAAGGGATCATATGATCCCTCAATCACTAAACAATGGATTAAATCCATTGAAAAGATATTCTCTATCCTTCATTTTCCTGAACAAGAAAAGGTTCTCCTAGATGCTTATCGCTTGGAGGGTGAAGTTGATCAATGGTGGAAGTTGATCAAAAATACAAAGCCTAAGGAAAAGATCAACGCGTCGGAATGGAAGGATTTCCAGAAGAAGTTTTTTGATAAATATTTTTCATGCACCCTCTTGTTTAAGATAGAAAGGGACTTCCATGACCTCAAGAAAAAAGAAGTCAAATCTATCGAAGCATAAGAGGAAAACATCACAAGGCTTGCATGATACAACTCTTGATTTTTGATTACCCCTGAATGAAAGGATGACGTCTTCTTTTTTGGGATGAAACCTAGAAAGCGGAAATCACTGGCGATCCGTGACTTCGACATCTATGAGTAAATTGTCTGATGTGCCCTCAAGGTCGAAATGGAGATCGGAGAATTTCAGGGGTATAATGGGGATAAAAAGCATAAGGTGGACTTCAATTCTGGCGGTCTGATGAATAAATCCAATTGTTCTAAGAAGATCCAGCACCCACTTGCCAAAGGTTCAAAAAGAAGCACCCCATAAATTGCCTGAAGGGGGCTAGGACATGCTTTAGGTGTAGAAGAGATGGTCAGCCGGCTATTAACTGTCGGCAAGAAAGACTCGTGGATGTGATAGAGGAGAGGAATGCTCTATTCTAACCTCAACGCGGTGTTCATTACTACAACTTCAAACAACCAGGGAACCTTGCAAATTAGTGCCCTATTCCAAGGGTTTTCAGATGAAACCAACAACCTCCAAGGCAGTAAGGATGATCTTTTTCCATCACTACATCCGAAGTGAACCCCACCAATGAAGTAGTGATAGGTACACTAGTTATTCAAACAATAATAGCGAACATAATTTTTGATTCATGTTCTACACATTCTTTTATATCTCTAATGTTTAGTAGAACAATCCCAAAACCACCACAAATCATGGAAGTGAAAATGCCGATGAGTACGGAAAATGGGGAAATCATTGCATCCCCTAAATATAACTCCTCCCTAATCATAATCCGTGGATAAAAATATCTGGTGAACCTCTTCATACTCCCTCTTGTTGAATTTTATGCAATTCCTGGCATGGATTGGATTTCCTTATATAGAGCCAACATAAATTGTCATGGGAGGGAAATCACTCCCCATGTGGAGAATCGACCCCTGATTCATTACAAGTGCAAGGAGGAAGATGAATATTCATTAGCTCCTTCATCTCAAGAGTGGATAATACAACCCTATGAGAAAGCGTATGTAGTTTAGATGATTGTGTCTAAGGATGGAACCATCCTAGACGACATTCCTATTGTGACATAATTGAAAATTTCTTTTTCATTATAGGGAATAAATGAGGATACAAAGCACCCCCCCTCCCAAAGCCTTCAAGGAGGGAGGTGGTGGAGTAAACCAAGGGAATCCCCTAGGAAAAAAGACAAACACTCCAAGGGAAGGGATCCTATGTTATTATAAAGAACAAGAACATCCTCCTGACTTCCAATCCGTGAAAGCGCATAAGCCGTGAAGTTAGCCTCCCTCCAATAGTGCTTCAAAGTCTGCCCAAGATCAGTTGCCAGCCCATATCTTCAGATCACATACACCAGATCCCAGGCTGGTTCCTAAACACCATGCACTGACTTGACAAGGATATCAGAATCTGATTCCATCTCATCAACCAAAAAACCATCCCTCCGAAAAACTCTGATTCCTATGAGAAGTGCCCTAGTCTCTTCAGCCAAAGAGCTTCCAGGACCAATGATTGCACTGAAGGCCAGCAACACCGAGCCAGAAGTATCATGCATAACCCCACCACCCCTCATAATCGCATTAATCATGGAGTTGTCAACAATAATTTTAACCCCTTGGAGTGGCGGAGACCATCTGAAGTGTTTCTCGAGGATTTTCTTGGTCTTCCTCCTAGAAGAGATATTGAATTCTCAATTGACCTTATACATGGGGTGTTGACAGTATACAAGACTCCAAATGGAATGGCTATTTTGGATCTTGAGGAGCTACAAAAACAACTACAGTAGAATATGGATAAAAGGATTGTACGCCCAAGTGCTTCACCATGGGGTGCACCAGTCTTCTACGTCAAGAAGAAGGATGGGCCAATGTTCCTTTACATCGATTATCGTGAGCTTAAAAATCATAATAAAGAACAATTATCATCTCCTATGAATTGTTGACTTGTTTGATCAGCAGCGTGGAGCACAATACTTCTCTAAGGTGGATTTTCAATTGGGATATTATCAAATAAGGGTGATGAAAGAATATATCCCCAATATTGCTTTTTGTACAATATACTGGCTCTATGAATTCATATTAATGCCTTCCGGACACACTAATGCTCCAGATATCTTCATGGACTTGATGAATAGTGTCTTTAGAGATTAACTTGAAAAATTTGTGTTAGTATTTATACATGATATTTTTATATTCTCCGAAACAAAGGAGGATCATTAATAACATCTAAGAACATTACTATAAACCTTGCATAAGGAGAAGCTCTATGCAAAGTACAGAAAGTGTATGTTCTGGTTGAAGGAGGTCTCATTATTGTTCAATATCATCACAAGCAATGGGATATCTGTTGATCCCTCCAAAATAGTTTCAATTTAGGGATGGGGGAGGCCAACATCGATAACATATATTTGTAGTCTCTTGGGGTTATCTGGATATTATCGACAATTTTAGAGAAATTTATCACGATTGTCCAGCTCCTTACCGAGCTAACTCGGAAGGAAGTAAAGTTTTATTGGAGTGATGAATGTGATGAAATCATAAAGGAGTTTAGAAGGAGGATTATCACTATTCCTATGATCACATTACCCACAAGTGGATAACTTTGTGTGGTATTCAATGATGCTTCGAAGAAGTTCTTGGGATGTGTGTTGATGCCAAATGACAATGTCATTTCCTATGATTCAAGGCAATTGAAAGTTAATGAGCAGAACTATCCAACACATGACTTCGAGTTGGCTGTAGTGATCTTCCCCTTGAAAAGTTGTCAGCATTATATCTTTGGGGAGAAGTGTGAAATATATACGGACCACAAAATCCTCCAGTATATATTCACACAGAAAGAGTTGAACATGAACCAACTAAGATAGT
Organism: Viscum album; assembly: GCA_963277665.1. Classification (NCBI taxonomy): domain Eukaryota; kingdom Viridiplantae; phylum Streptophyta; class Magnoliopsida; order Santalales; family Viscaceae; genus Viscum; species Viscum album. Next base: position 2,078,844,598 of record OY728137.1, on the reverse strand, counting down.
TCGATCTGATCAAATATTATGACTGCTCAATCCATTACCACCTTAGGAAAGCGAACAAGGTGGAAAATGAAAAAAGTAGAAAGGACCCAGAAATTCTATCATTGGAATGAATTGAAAAGGATCCAATATTCCTAGATTTGATTAAGATAGACATGGGAATCATAAAGAAGGAATTATCATAAATCCTTTCACAAATTATTTCTCAACTATCACTTTTGGAAATGTTAAAAGGATGCTCAAAAGGATTATGTGGGAATTCCAGAAAAATTAGAAGCTATCAGAAAAGGGAAATCCTTAGAGTTTAATGTTAATGAAGAATGAATTGTGAGATTTGGTAAAATACTATTTGTTCCATCATGTCTGGAGCTGAAGCAGAAACTTTGGGATGATGCACATAGTTCAAATTTTCTCTATTCACCAATGAAACACAAATATGTATCGAGATCTCTAAGAGCATTATTTGTGGGATAATATGAAGAAGGAGATCAATGAATATACATCAAAGTGGCTGGTTTTTCAGAAAGTGAAGACATAGAGGAAGAAGTATAATTGGATGATGCAACCATTGCCCATACCAGAATGGAAATGGGAGAACATCACCACGGACATTGTCACCGGACATCTTAAGACATCCAAACGAAACAATGCAATCTGGGTTCTTGTGGATCATCTTACAATGGCTACACACTTCATTTCTATTCAAGGGGATTTCTCATTGGATCAAATGGAATGGATATATATCAGGGAAGTGGTAAGGCTACATGGAGTACCAATATCTATTGTGTCTGATTGAGATCCAAGATTCACCTCTATGTTTTGGAGGAGCCTTCAACATGCTCTGAATACTGAACTAAACTTTTATAAGGACCCGGCCTTAAAACATTACATAATCATGAATAAAATGAATAATTCACATTGAGGATCATTTCAGGTTTATAGTTTTATATAATTAGTACATAACTATTACATATCAAAAGATTACAAAGTAGACACATCTAATCAGTTTCCATTTCATTCACAAAATAAAAACTCTTAACAAAATAGTCATGTCTAGTTCCATGTTTTGGACTGCATGACATTTCCTTGATCCCATCCTTGACCCTATTCCACTTTATGTCCTGTGAAAAACATTTCAAAACATGGGATGAGCATAAAAAGCTCAGTAAGGGATATAAAAATATAGAAAGGAAACATTAGTCCATGTATACATAAGAATCAATGAAAACATACATTACTCATAAAACATCAGCACTTTAACATAACTCATGAAATCATAATATTTATGAATAACTCATAGAAATAGAAAGACAAAAAGGTAATGTGTGGCATTCATAACATTCTTACATAGGGAGTAACCCTCATGGTTACGTGTGGAATACCCATCACAGTATATTCACTAAATATCTTCTGACAAACCTTAGAATTTAACTACTTCACCTTACCCAATGCATTGGAGAGCTATCTCAGGATCACCTTCCCTTAGTTTATCATGGAACCACCCGTCCTCTTAAACAATGCCCAAGAAACATAACATAATTGTATCACATAAAACATGCATAATGGAAACATACCATTTCCACATTTCAATCTCAAGACACATTGATATAATCAAAGCATTACCAAAACCATTTTCAATACCAAAATACATAAAAGAGTATATGGTATTTATTTTCCTTTTAAAAACATTACAGCTTCTTAAGGAAGCCAAAGATCAAATAATACTCATGGCGGCAGGAATGGTCGTTGTCACCGCGTACGTTAAAAAACATACTTTTTATCGTTTAGTAAAACACTTCATAGAGAAAAGATTCCTTTTGAAAAAGAGTAAAATTCAAAGGGGTTTATACACTGTATAAAAGATAGTTTTCTATAAAACAAAATATACCTCAATGAAAAGAGATTGAGACAAAGTCCCGTACAATGTCGGTATCCTTAGATTAAGGATAAATCAATTACAAACTTATGTGTGAAAAATAAAAATACACCCAATATAAGTGGATATTATGTGTAAAAAATCAGAGGAATTCACAAATATTCATAGAATTAAATATTCAAGGAGTACAAGTTTAACCCAAATAATTGAAATTGAGTTAAGAAGTTCCCTTGCAAAAAATCGACAGCCTAACAGCATCACTTTAAAATTCATAAAATGAGTTGATGAGAGAGAAAATGGTATCTCATCACTTGGACCAAAAATTGACATTAATAAGGATATATAAGAACATATCCCAACATAATAAGATGTAAATTAAAAGACATAACAAAAGAATTCTTTTAAAAAGAGGACGGTGAAAGGTTCTATTACCGAATTGGGTAACTTCTGAAACGTACACCCCATGAAAGAAGGTTCATAAAATGAAGATTTAAATACCCATAAATTAAATTATATTACACAAAAAATATAATAATTGGCAGTACATACACCCCAAATAAGGAAATAGTGTCAAATGTAGCATGAATCTCACAGGAACGAAAAGTGAGATAAAAACTCCTTACCTCGTGGTAATCAATCGAGTCGTATGAACAAAAGATAATAATAATCAAATGAATCACAGAATTCCATGAATATAATGATAATATATATATACCAATATTCAGTACACAATACACCACATTCAATAAAAAATTGGAAAATAATAGAAATCTCACAGAATTAAAAGTGAGATAAGAAATCCCTTATGAAAATTCGGCATCCTAACGGCAGCACTTAAAACATCCAAAAATGGATTGGTGAGATCAAATAGGGTATCTCATCATATTAACATAAAAGGAATGTATTATGGAAATATATTTAATACCCCAACATAAAAAAAAGTAACTTAAAAGACTTGACATGAAAATAGAACTATAAAAATGAGAAGGGTGAAAGGATCCCTTACAAATAATTGGGAGCCTAATGGCGCCACTTAAAGATTCATAAAATGAATTGATGAGAGTAATAGTGGATCTCTCATCATATGAAAATAAAATTTACAGTATGGTGAACATAAAATAACATCCTCCAAAATCAGAACATGGAGCATAAAAGAAATGACATAAAAGAGAGTACTTGAAAAGAAAGAGAGATGTAGGATCCCTTACATCAAGTCCGACTTGTCTAGTTCATTTCTTTATATTCCTGAATAATAAACCTTGGTCAATTTATAATTGCCTAATTACCTCCTTTAATGTTTTTTATTCAATTCATATGACATATTATAATGTTATAATAATTAGTTAATTATTTGATTTCAAATCAGACGTTTTTGTCGATGTTCGGTACATGATTCAAAAATGAACATGTTTGAAAAGAATTGTCCATGTAGTTATAAGTACATCATCTCCAAAATAGTATTAATGATTAAAATAACATATATATCCAGTATATATTAATTTTATACTTTTCCATAACATTAGGAGATAAAAAATGAAATGCACCGTTCATGGAGAAGGTAGGTCGTACGTACGCATGAACGCTAATTTCATTTCATTGTCATATTAATTGAATTATAACTAAATCAGAGATATATATATTATAATTCCAGAATTATATTCATCATTTATATTTAATATATGTCATATATTATAATTATATATATGTACTTATAATAGGACATAACATTTGGATATAAGAAATGAAATGCACCGTTCAAGGACACGGTAAGCCGTACGTACGCATGAACGCTACTTTCATTTCTATTTCATACTTTAATGGAATGAAAATATAATGATACATAAGTATATCATAATTACAGTATAATATAATATATAATATCATTAAATCTATCCTTTATATATCCCACATATTTCATTAACAATTCAAATCACTTTAAGTGGGTGGTAGTCCGCACTTTCTAAAATGAAATCCTCACGTTTACCCATGATGGAAACTATATAGGTATGGAATAAATGAAAAATACAGAATCATAAGGAAAACATAAACATAATATATATCATATATAAAAACTGTGACGTCTTAATGGCCACCAAGAGAGTGTTAAATGATGATTTAACAATATTAATTTCGTGAGGTAGTAATTTTCCACCCACAGAAATAGTATGTTCTTTAACCATTAGATGGAGGTGTGTGTAAGTGTAGCTTGAATCCTTATCATAACAACATCCTAGTATATTTCAGATACTATTATTGTTACAAAATAAAGTAATAAAAAGAGTTTAGGGGGTTGGAGAATCAAAATAAAACAAAAGAATAGAAGAGAATACATTACCTTTAAATCAGGTAACTCCTCTTGGTTTGAACCAAAACGGTTTCTTGAAGAGATTTCTGCGTAAGGTAATGCTTCTAGGATGAAGAGAGGGATCTTGGGAGCTTATTTTAGTATAGTTTGGACGAGCCAAAGGGCTTGAGAAGTGTTATAGATTTGTAGGAAGTGGGATCTTTTTATATGGGAGAGTAGGGTCTCTTTTGGAAGTCTTGAAACTATTATTTTATTATAAAATGACATTCAGTTTCTAAAGCCCCAAAAATCATTAAATTATATGATAAGGTGGCCCATGTTCGAAATGAAGTCATCCAATAGGTATTTGATATGTCTTGGATATTGTTTTAAACTTTATCTTCTTATTTATATAATTTATTCATTAATGACGTAAACACTACATCATCATTGTGTCATAAATAATTTTATTTATTTGATGTCTAAAAATTATAAAAAAAATTACCATGTTGTAGGAAATATTTTTATATTTCTACTGAATATTTATAGTCGAAAATATAACTCGTATAACCCCTTGTTAAAATTTTCTTAGTAAAACAATACATGTTTGTGACATTTTTATTTTTACTTTAAAAAAGGTATTAATGTCATTATCTTACCCAAGTGGCTCCATGGGGTCCCAAAAATTGACCCATGAATTTTCTTGGTCGGCCATGACTCATACAATAAGTGTATGACATGTGTAAAGATATTTTTATATTTTAATAATATAATTTTTACATTAAATTACCATAATTACCTTTAATCGCGGTTAACAAAACTCAAAAGTTACTATTCACCAAAAAATTATTTTCATCCCATTGAACCACATTTTACATACTAATGACAACCATGTATGTCGTATTTTTGAAATTCAATTCACAGAACTGGTAAAGTTTCATTTAATGAAAAATTCATTTTTTTAACTACCACTAAGTGGTTTCACTATTCATCAAAAATGATGTTTTCCAGAAAAATACCAAAAATTCACCCTAATATATATTTGATATTCTGAATTGAAAAATGATGTCCATTTTACCAAATTCATAACATATAAGTTGCATTAATTAATTTTATTACTAAATTCCGCTCTCAGAACAAATAGCATGTTTTTAAGAAACAATATCTATCACAAGATTGACACTTGTTTATGTCCAATTTCAAAGTGAATTTAATTTCAATGAACACCATTCGATTAAATTGTAAAAATATATTTTAATTACACTTTAAACCCAATTAAAATTATAATATATCCATATAAATAAATTATACTAAAAAGTGTTTTTGAATTAAGATACAACATTTTTCACTATTCATTAAAAAATGAACTTTATCAGAAAAATACAAAAAAATTACACAAAGTAAATTTTGATGTATTGATAAAGTAGGATTTTATATTTTCATATATAACATATAAAAGTGAAAAAAATAATATTTAAGAAAAGTTCGTCATCAAAAGGCGGTTAATCGACCTTTTAAAGAATATTAGAATATTTATTCTTAAAATCGGATTCATTTTCATTTTTAGCCTCTAAAATTTATTGAATAGCGTAAAAACATTTAAAAAACATTTATAATCATATTTTAGTTCTTTTGGTTCATTCCCTCCATTTCAATATCTAGACGTTATCTCCCATTTAAAATAATATTATTATATTATTAGTGTACAACGTAAGATTTCAAAGAAACTCGTTGTTGCATATTGGGTACGACATCGAACATAGAATCCCCTTTAAAGTAATATTAATATTTTATTCACAAATATTAATAACTATGAAAATGTAATATTCTTTATTTACCTGGGATTTTACAAGTTTAGTACGGCCTATCATCCTCATACTGATGGCCAATCCGAATAGACTATCCAAACACATGAAGACATGTTGAGAGTGTGTTCTATGGACTTTAAAGGATGGTGGGACCAACATCTTACACTGGTTGAATTATCCTATAATAATAGTTTCCACTCAAGCATCCCAATGGAACCTTATGAAGCCCTATATGAGAAGTGTTGAAGAACACCGACATGTTGGGATGCAGTCAGTGAGCATAAGCTGCTAGGACAAGAAATGGTCAAAGAAATGTTGGAGAAGGTGAAAACCATTCAGCATCATATCAAGGCATCCCAGAGTTAACAGAAGAGTTATGAAGATAACTGTCGATGATACCGTGAGTTTAAAGTTGGATACATGGTATTTCTATCCATATCTCAATGGAATATGGTCTTCAGGTTTTGAAGGAAATGGAAGTTAAGTCCAAGGTACATCGCCCCCTTTGAGATTCATGATCGGGTTAGGAATGTGGCCTATCAACTATCACTTCCACCTACCATGGCCATATTACATGATTTCATTCATGTATCCCTCTTAATTAAGTACATACCAGACCCTTCACATGAACTATATTCAGCGGTGGTACAGTTAGAGGATGATATTTCTTATGAGGAGCAGAAGTGAAGATCATAGATTGTAGAGAAAAAGTTCTGTGATATTAGACAATGCCTCTCATCAAGGTGTTGTGGTGAAACCAAACATTTGAAGAAGTTATGTGGGAATCAGAGGAAATAATGAAGTAGATTTAACCACATTTTTTTAGTGTGAAAATAGTAAATTTTGAGGGTGAAGTTTATTTAGGGGGAAAGATTGTAACGACCCAACCTTTCATTAATTGAAATCCCTCTTGATCTAATTAAATGTCTCTTTATGTAAAATGTTTATATAAAATGTCAACATCTCTTGTTTTATGTTAATAATTTTTATCATTTCTAATATAGTCATTGAATAGTGATCACATGATTAGTATAAATATAGGGCTTTAACAAATCCAGTTTACTCAGAAAAAGGATGTGATGGCCTTATCCAGTATATATGCCCCATATGAGTCCAATTTGTCAGAGATCGGAAAGGAGGTTGTGTCTTTTGGCTTCACTCTTGGACAAGCCTTGGCTGATCATGAATATGATTAGCTCGATCGGGACTCCCTATGAGATAAGTGTATGTTGATAGATATTACCACCCATGTAATGTTATCTGAGCCACCCCAAGAGTCTATCACAATCGCATATCTTACTCTTCAGTCTTATGTGGGTGTCATAAGGGGTTATTTACCACGACCATATAACTATGGTTATGTACATTATTTTTTTATATAATAATGAATATACTTTCATTTTGTTGATGTTACCTTGTAAATAGTTTTTAAAGAACAAATAGTATTTTTAGTTAATGTTCAACTAAGAAATCTATTTTGATGAATTAATGAATTTTTGAATAAAATAATAATTTAATAAAATCTTATTATTATTATTAAATTTATTTTTATTAAATATAAATGATCATATAATTTTATGAATGAAATTATAATTTTTATTAAAGATTGAAAGCCATTTTTTTGTCAAAAGCCAAGAATTTTCGATAAATGTCAGTTTTTATTTAAAAAGTGAAAATTAACATATTTAGAAAACTATTTAGTTAAAACAAATATTATTTCTAGAATCAGGATTTCGAAATTATCCGATGGTGAAATTTTCATAATTTTCTAAGACAGTAAAATTTTTGGGTAAACATTAAATATCGTTTAAATGGATAATGTGTTTTATGATTTCACAATGACCCAATAGTGTTGTAATAAAATAATAAAAACTTTATTTTCATCCAATGTATGCTTTAACATTTTAATAATGTGATTTTGTGTTTGTTTGATTTATTTTACAAAGCTTTAGTGGACCCTTCAAAACATATTAAATATTTTGTCTTTTTAAATTTTTTTCCGTGGGAGTGTGACTCACCTCCAAATAAGAAACCCCATTATTTTAAAAAGTTCAGAATTTTCCTTATAAAATATTTTTTTTCCAATCCTCCTTTCAAAAACCCTGGTAAAAAACCATGGGCTGGTTTTTGGTTTTGATTAGTTTAATGTGAGGTGTCCCAAACTTAAATAATAAACAATTCCCTCCCCTTTCCTATATAAACCCACCGAAGATCACAGTTCCTCCTCACACAATGTATTTAAAGTCTATCCAGACTTTGTAATCCCATCTCTAGAATCCTCAAAAAGTGCCCCAATCTCCCAATAATCATCTCTCAAGTCTCTCTCAAGCCTTTGGAAGCACACATCCATGTAAGGGTTTTTCTTCCTTTTGCAATTTTTTTCCATTATTCTAAATTTTTTATGCCATTTTAATTTCAATTATAAATTATGGGGTATGTTTTCACACCCCCCCATACTTCCCTATTTATTTTTGAATTTTGATAGACCCATTTCTCCCTCATTAAATGCCTCCCATGTACACTCGTTACTATTCCAATATTCCGAAAGGAATTTCTCTCTCATCATTTACATTCATGAAATTATTTTTTATCTTGAATATAAATTCCATTACATTTTCTGGGACATGTATCTATATGACCCACTTACTATTTATGTTTTTAAATAAGATGAGAAAATCTTTTATCTCTCATCAACCATTTTTTATGAGTTCTTATGTCACGTCGTTATGCTTCCGAAATTGCACTGCATTTTTCCTAGCCAATGTCATTGTATAGTGAATACCATGCCCATTTCTCTATCAAGGGTATTCACCTTTATGGACATTTACTTATTTTTTAAAGAGCTTCATGTAATTATTCCACATTAATTTATCGGGGAATAATTGATTATTTTGAATGATCCAGTGGTTTATGATCCATGTGGAACAATTATGCATGAAATGAAATGTTTAAGAAGGGTATGCCTTGATAGAGCTCCAATACATTTCGTAATGTATAGTATTATGATAAGTCATTTGCAATGTTTGTTTACTCATGCTAATTCAAGTTCAACAATGTTTTACTCATGCTTCATGTGCGATGAGGTTCGTCTCATTCTCCATGTGCAATGATCCTTGGCTCATGTTAATTCCATGTTAAGTATTGTTTCCACATTTATATGTTATGATTATCAATATTTATCATGATTTTTTGTTTATAATGTTCTTGTTCTCTATTGATATTCTTATTTTCTAACATAAATTTTATTTATCGTGTTATTCCATGATTATTCCCTTACTGGGATTAATATATCATCTTTTTCTTATGCATGTCCTCAGGTTATCCCATGCAATGCTAAGTACGAGGGGATGTAGTCGTCATGTAAAGGATTTTTTCAATAAAGATGTTATATTTCATGTTTTCAGTTGTTATGTAATGATCCTAAGCCCCAAAGACACTAGACCTCTTGATCCTCTATGTTGTATCAAGTGATGTTTATATAATAAATTATGTTTAATTGTGTAATAAAAATAAGGGTTGTCATATAATTAATGACACACATTGTTCTACAGTCATGTTTTGATGAATGACTGGAACTAATAATGACATTAAATTTAGGTGGGGACTACAACAAAATACAGGTTTTTCATTATACAATTGGGACATGAACTATACAGTTTATTGTCAAGTGGAAAGGTTTTTAGATTAATATTTTATCATTTTTTTATTGGTAAGTTGTTAACATGATCTGATGAAAGGTTATGATGTTTCACATAATAGAAATACATTTTGAATAAGATAAACATAACTTACAGTTGTAATAATTAGACCATGATGTGACCTAATCATGAAATGTGTCCCTTACCAATATTCCTAAGCCCATGTGATCTATGATAGATGTGAGAAAGAAGGAATATATTGGTTATACCTTGTTAATGGAGGGTTATTTAGAAAGATCTGGTGAAGTGAGAGACTATCACAAGTATGTAACTAGTTTCTTCATTATTCATTAAAAAGAAGTACATTGTAAATGGATGAGATGTATTTAAAAAACATGAAAATAAAATCATTCCAAAGTTTAGAATTTGTGGTTGGGGTTGATATGAAGGGTCTACGCACTACTATATATCCTATGGAATTATGAATCAATCCACACATGGTTCTGGGTAAATATTCCCTACCCTGATATGACTCAAATTTAGGGAATATAGAAATATTTTTTGGGACTGGCCTCGGGGGAGGGACCAATGAATGAATACGTATCTTTTCAAAATGAGTTTAAAGACATAAATAGTTATCAGCATTCCATATAGTTAAATATCATATGGTAAAGAAACTTGATCCATTGAAGTAGTGATGACTAGGGATGTGAGGATTATTCATTCAAAGATTCTCATATTATTGTAGAATTATCTAATGTAAGAGAATCATAGATATTTAGGAAATAATTTCATGCAAGGAATCTCATTCTCATGACAAGGTACATACTGTTCTTATCTCTTGGATCATCCTATGAATTGTGCATATATTATGACTATATTTTAATATCATGGGATGAATACATTGTCATAAAATTTATCTTTTTGTGACTATTCTGATATGGTTCATGCTTTGTAGGTTCATCCGATAGGGGATCCTCCTTGAAATTTAGCATCATGAAGTGTGTAAAAATGTTATCTTGTGGTTTTGGGTCATATGACTAAGAGAATGTGTTGTTAGTTGTGTGAAATATTTATTATGAAATAAAACATTTTTAGGGGAATATTATAATCCTTGTAAATAGTAATCAATGATTATTCACCATTGGAATAGAACATGTGGATTTAAAATGTTATTACTAATTTTGTTCAAGATTAATATGTTTATTCATATGTTTCATTAGGATCTTGGAAAAAAAATCATTTCCCATATTAGTAATGAATGAATTCCATTTTCATAAGTATGTTCGAAAGCGTTTTTTCAAAATCCCCTATATATCCATTTTCCACCTTATGATGGTGTAATGAATGGTTATACTCAAACTTTTATTCCTACTATAACCTATTTAATTTAGTAGAACATAATATGTATCTTTTTCCGTCATTATTGTATCAGGGGAACCAAACTAGTTTCTAATGATGGGTTTCATGAAATTGGTAATAATTATTTTCTCAAATTTTTTGAGGGGTATTACATTATCACAATTGGATAAGATGTTGATTCCATAAACAATATAAATAAACTTATTGGTTATATATGGAGGGTATGTTCCACTAATATCCATTCTCCATATACAAAATGTAATGTAATATTTGGCTGAGAGAATCAAATCTAGGGATTCATGGATGAAATATTCATGCACGTGTTGGGATGCCACTTTCTGGTGAATTGTTCATAATCGTACAAAATTGATGTAAAAACATATTTGATGATTTTTTATTTGATGAGAAATATTGGTTATTGACTAATTGGAAACATATTCCCCAACATGGACATCATACATACTAAAGATAGTATCCCCCAATAAATGTATCTGAGGAGGATTACATAAAGGCCTCATTTATTGGGTAAATTTTGATAACCATGGCTATCATAGTGGGTAAAATTAATTTCCCACCATATGAATTATATTTTTAGGATCATTATTATGTAAGAGTCCTAGTTTATAGATATTCTATGGTGGGAATCATCAACCGGTTTATAGGGTTCTTTGGTTCCGGGGTTGAACAAAACTCATAGATCTCATCTATTCTACTTTGAACAAAGGGTAATACCACTCTTTGATGTGTAATGATAATGAATATTTTTTCTCCATATAAATCCATCAACATTGTAGATTAATTTTCTAGTTAATCTTTCTAATCATTCTACATTTTCATGATATAATTCATCATTAGATCTGAGGAGAATTCATCCATCAATCCTCACAACATTGTCAAGAAGGGTGATCAGATCTTCTTTCCTGGTGAAATTATCATCATTTACATTCTTTATCAACTCTATGTCACCTTTCATTTTCATAATAGGAACTTTTGTTTTTAGTGTGAGTTCTAAACCTACTACTTGGGCCTAGTATTCTTCCTCATTATTGTTGAATCATTTAGAAAAAGGAAAGAGTAAGGTACAACTACCTTTCCTATTTAGTTAAGGATGAATCCATGCCTAAATTTACTGAACATCATGTTTTATAAACATTTTACTATATAGAATCTTGAAATTACATAAAATTTTATTTCTCATCTCAGTATCATGAAATGTTCAACTTAGATAATAGATATTTTTTCCATTTTGGGAATCATTATTTTTTGTAAGGGATGAAAAAAATGATTTATCTATGTTTTCCCACATAACCTTAGTGGATTTATTTTGATAGAAATCACCATCACTGATGTAATTGAATTTTATTTCTTGATATTATCAAACACTTCTTGAAATTCATCTGTTCACTAATATTTGATCCCTTTTTCCAATAACTTTTTGAATGAAAAACATTTTTTCTGAAGGGTTATCTAAAAATTGTCGAATGTGGGATAGAAGTACCTATAGTTCTCTCATGTATTTACGGTTATAAGGATATGACATATAATTGGTGGCCTTTGATTCATTGGATCCACATTGATGCTATAGTACTTTACACTGAATCCATATAACTTTTTTGAGGTTGCAAATGAAATAACAATTTATGGGATTCATTTCTAGACTATGTTGTCATAGATTTTTTGTAAACCATCTCATATTTGGAAGGATGGTTAGAAATTTACCATCATTTTTTCACTATATCATCAACATATAATTCAAAAAAATAATTGAAATGGATTTAACATTTATTATATAGAATTAATGTTTGTATTACCGGTATTCATTACGACAAAGGGAATCACCAGTAAGAATTATAGTCTACAGGGTGCCCTACATGTAATGTATTATTCATATATAGGGGATATTGAAATTTTATTATATCCTGAGTATCTATCCATGATGAAGAGGGATTTGTATACATATATTTCATCAATAATATATTCTATAATTATAACTAGGAAGTTGTATTTGGGAAAAAAAATTTTGAGATCTCTGAAATAGATGAAAACTATGATTAAAACATCTTTCTTCTTGACTGGGACTATATTTTTTTCCATTTTAGGTAATGGAATTACAAAATGATGTTTTATTTGATGATCATGTCAAATTCAACTTCATATTTGGAGGAATTAGTTTGATGTGTTCTTTTGACTACCTATTTTTTCAAAATGATCTTTAAGTAGGCACAAATGATGAGCATTCACATCAGGACTGAGTAAAGAAATTTATGTGTAATAATATATTAATACATATTGATGATTCTTTAAGAAATAATTATATACCACATTTTCTTTGATGGTCATGGGCACAATGACTAGTGATGGTTTCATGTCTTCTTCTATTTCTAGATATACTTGTCAGAGTTAATGGATAGTGGTAGAGACACCATCCTCAAATATCAAAGGAAGATTTTTATTGTCATCCTCTGCATCCTAGTTTTCCTCCTATTATACTTGTTCTATGTCCACATCGGGATAAATGAGTGAAATTTGTGGATATTTAGAGTTATTGTAAATATTAATAATCTGAAATTTATATTTATAGATATATACATTCATCAACCATTGTGTGATAGTTTTTTCAAATTTAGCTGATGATACTGGGGTCTATAGAATTCCTAGTGATAAATAAAGGGAATTTTTACCTGAATCATCCTTTCTAATATAAGTGCAAAATAACTCTTTTTTGTGGTCTGGTTTGTCTATCATGGGTGCTATCATAAGGCTTGATGAGTACTTTCACAACAAGGAACTCACATTATTAATTTCACTGATGGGAAACACAAAATAATTATTGAGCTCATTTATTGGGATGCTATAGGTCATTTTCTAACCATTTGGGGGTAGTAACCCATGAAAAATCATCATTCATGGGTTTTATCCAATATCTCTGATAAATACATTCAATAATGATTGAGCCTCATAGGATTCATATAGTTTTTTGTCATCGTATATTGTCCCAAATTTCCCATTCATTTTGTATCTGATACAATGGATCTATGATGAATGGATTACCATTTTTTAACCAAGGACTTCCGAGTAGTAAGTTTATGGTTATATCCTGTTAGATAATTATGAATTTAGCTTTTTAAATTTGGTCCACAAATTGAGTATTATTCTTCATCTAGACAAGGAGGAATTTTTCTTTTTTTTGTTCCAATAAGGTGTCATGGGAGATGGAAATAAGTTAGGTTTACTATATCCCAACTACCTAGGTTTTGATAAGGGAATGAAATTGACTCCCAAGACATTTTCAATTAATTATCTATATATATCAACAATGACTATCCTTCTAAACAAATATTTAAGAATTATGTTTCCTTATATCAAAACATATTTTTAATTCTCTATAAAATAAATTTCTGCATGAAATTCATTTGATTATATCTATTCATGGTACATTGACATCAGTGACCTTATTTTATAACTCCTGAGAGGATATGAAGGAATCAATTAGTTCTAATTAGAGATCCATTGAAAGATTAATATTTTAAAGTATTAATGTTTCCACTAGAATTTTATCCAACTAAATCAGGTTGTCATATTATTTAGTCAATGTTCTACGCCATACTATGGGGAGTTGTTCTCTAGAAGAAACATTAGAGGTTAAATCACCTAGGATAGATGGGTCGAAAGGGTAAACAGTTGTGAATGGAACTTTTACTATTTCTAGATTATAACAGCATGGCCTACCTTACTTCCAGAGTTGATGAGAATATTTCACAGCATCAAATAAATATTAAAAAATAATCGGGTCTGGAAAACACTTTAGGAAAATGGTTGTGAATCCTTTCTCTTCTTGATCCTTTTGTATAGTACTTTTGTGAGTCTAGAGGGTGTAAATGGATTGGATAGGGACATGGGTAGAATATTGGATTCATCTAAAACTAAGTCCTCTCATTCCTCCTTGGATCATATGAACATTACATGTGGTTCTTTGAAATGGAATAGGTAACTTGGGTTCATAAGAATTCACATAATCGTAGTTGTTTTCTATTAATTAAATGAAATTAATTGAACTGAAGATTAACTCTTTGTTTGATGAGTAATCTATCTAGATGGACAATCCTCATAGTAGAATTCTAGGGGATGGTGTCTGTTTCTTGGGTTTGGAGACATAAAATCTGAGATATTCAACAGTAGATTTGAAATCTATATATCATAGTTCTCCAATATCAAATTTTGGTTATTTTGGCCTTGTTGTTTCATGGAATATTTAATTTTGGAAGAGTATGTTTCCATTGATGTTGGTTGTATTATTGAAGAGGAAACTGATAGTGAAATTGGTTTATTCAACTGTTAACAAATTATAAAATGCTTTTGGTTTATTTTTTCCTCTTAATCCAGACATTGAAACTTTATACACTCATGATTATATATTATTTTTATTTTATTTTATTCAATAGTTTTGGTGAAACAATACCCCTCATGTGCTGGTGGTTTACCCAAAATCTTTTTCCAGAATCAGCTGTATTTTCTACGATGTATTTAAGAAAATTTCCTCATATGGTCGAGCTCAATGTTCAATGAAAAAATAAATAATTTGGGAATGTATCGAGAATAACATGATCGAGCCTCTTGGACTTTAAAATTTTAGAACACTATTTTCCATAGTTTCTATAATATAACTTAGATCTTTCTCCACTCAGGTGGAATATAATTTATTCTTCCAGTTGTTAAATTGAGATAATATAGGTACTCTTCCTTCGTCTTATTGGGCTTGTTTTTTCTAATTTTTCTATTTTGGAGGCGTTTTTCATGTGTTGAGGTGTATTATTTTGATCTGGAGTTGATATAGAGGTTGATTTTATGGCGATGGTCACAGTTTCTACTCTTCTTGTTTTCTTTATAAAATATATTATATTTTTTCTATATTTATAACAAGTTCACAATATAAATTCTATCATTATCAATGGAACACAAATAAGATCCTATAACCCACACAACTAATCTACTTTGATAATAAGTTTTCAGACCTCTTCATGAAAATTCTCAGTGAAATGATTTGAAAAGTCCTCTCGAATAATTTATTTTTTTTATATATTAATTAAAACCCTTCCACCTAGAAAAAAAAATTAATATCCACTCATTCTTATACTAAATGTAACTTCATATCTTGTGGACTATCAATTTCTACAGTATAGAGCTGAATTAATTGTGTAATTTTCAATGAAGAACATCTACCCTTTGACCAATCAAGCCAGAAAAATGGTATAAAAAATGAAGGCTAACCCCAAAAAGTTTTAAAACACCAATGTTTGGATACGTTTTACTTTTTAAGGGCTCCCATTGCAGGACCACAATGAGACTTGAAGTGAATCATAGGATTTTTTTGGTCTTTTGATCCATTAAATGTTAGGAATATAATATTACCAAAGATTGGTAAAGAATAATTTCATACATCAATTAATTATATGAATTCCATTAAATTTTTATTGGTTCATTTCATCCTTCCATAGATTACAATAAATAATCCATTAACTCAATGGTTTCAATGAGCTAGGGTTGAATGGCCATCTTTGTCGTATCCTATAAAAGGGGAGAAATGGGATTTTTCAAGTAGGGGTATATCTCTATATAATTGTGGCCAATGACCATCATATTTTGTCCCAAGAAAGTTTTTTGTACATGGTTCTAGTATCTTCCCCAATGGAAGGATAACATTATATCCCCCTATCTTTGGATCAATGTATATTTTTTGTTGGTATCCCACAATGAATAAATGTTATGACTCTATATTGATCGTTGTAATGAATCATCTTTATCGAGGTACATTGACAGGATATGCAATATGAGGAAATACATTCATGTCATATCAAGCATGGATTTTCTCTCAATGTATTCTCACATTGATCTCTCCCAACACCATAACATAATCATGATATTGATAAAAAAATTCCTCATTTGTGATATGTTCAACCTATTTAGGTGGAGTTTATGTTACAGTTTCACCATTACCAGTTTTTATGGAATATTCTCAACGATATGGTGGTAGTGGAGAATTCAAGGGATACCCTGATTTTTAGAAATAATATTGTTTCCTTTATGAATACCTTCTTCAGTTATTTCCATATAGACTATATTTCAGATAGAAAAAACATATCATTTCCCCAATATTGGTCTCAAATTTTTTATCATATGAAATAGTGGTTCTAATTATATTCACTCAGGCACAATTAATTGATGTTGTCACATAATCATTCAAATGATAGGAGGGTTAATTGCCACAAAATTTTATTCTGAAATAATTATGATCTTCTATAAATTTTATACCCTTAAAAAATCACACTTGTTTTTAACCTAAATAGGGCATCATATTCTCCATCAATAATCCCCTTGGAGATAACTATCGATGGGTTACCAAAGGTAATCACCTAACAATTTTTTCATTAATGTTCATATTGAGTAATATAGTTCACAAAATGTAGAAAAAATTGTTGGTTATCCTTTTGAATCATCTATTAATGGATAAAAGACTAATATCTATTGGGGAGTAGAACAAGGTAAAAATTCCTTCAAACCTATGGATTAGGGTTGTTCTCGCTCCACTACTACAACAATTTAGGCCAGATTATTGGATTTTTGGTGATGGGTTAAGTTAAAAATTCCCTCATCAATGTCATTTGGGGTAGATCATATATCATTGTGGTTAAAGCTACAACAGCTTCTCCCATTTTTATGTAAATATTTCTTTGGGTATGGGCTGGGTAATTCATATGGTCTGCACATGATCTATATACATTATAATTCATTTATATTTTTGAAATTGGAATACATTAAATGAGAATAATTAACAACAATCTTCAATGCCTCATGAAAAATTACTTCTATGTCTCAATATCTTCAAGTCAAATGTTTTAGATATTTTTTGAGGTAAATTCCTATTGACAATTTCATCTATTGTAGGAGTAGTCTTCTTCTGGGATCCTTCTATAAGAAATGGTTTTACATGATGTCACTTCTGGAGGGCTCTGATGATCAATGAGCAGGGTAAAATGCAATTCTCTCTAGTCACTATAGCCATTAATTCAAACATTATTTATGATGTTTGTGATCAACTATATATTCATTTTTAATTTATTATGACATGCGTTTTGGATATCCTCCAACAATTTTCCAAATTTTGGGTGTCTCATATCCAAGAGTAAATCATAGTCAGTTCAACAAGTTATTTCTTTGATAACCATGATATGACCAGTGTATACATTATAAAGAAATAATTTATCACTTAAGTGAATAATCATCTTCCATATGGTCAAGATAATTTCATACACACATTCTTATAACAATATTTCTTGAGTTCTATCTTGAGTTTTGGGTAACAGCCAAAACATGATAGGTATATTTTCTTCAGCCAATTATTTCTTCATAATAAATGTGTCTACTTCATTCTTATGTAAGATATTCCTTCTCTTGATTTGACCAGGGATGATGTTTCCCGTCTACCTTGAACTAATCTATGGGATTAGTAGAAATCAATTTTTCTATATTGGAACGAATATGATAAAATCGTGGTTTAAAAAAGACTATTTCTATGGGATATATTATAAATGATAAATGATATCACTTTTCACAGTGAATACATCATGAATAAATGGCCTCCACTCCCCCTGAACCTCATGGTATAAAAGATTTCTAATAATTAATTCAATAAGGTGAGTAACTTCTTGTCAAAGTAAAATATCCATATGTGGAGGAAAAACAAAATGAATTTCATCATGGGAAGGACAACCACTATGTATTGGAATTTGACTATAGGATAAAATCCTACAATGTATACGATGGGGAAGACCTTTAATGACAGATATGGAAAGGGGATGACCTTTTTTCCATTTGATCTTTTTATAAAGATAAGGGTTTGGATGGTACTCATTTCGATATGGGTTCTAATGACTTGTCATCTCTTTAACATGAAGAAGGCCATCAATATAAGATCTATTTGGGGGGCCTCTAGACATGACGGTAGAAAAATCAAGGGGAGGACCATTATAATTTTTAATGATGACTCTATAATTTGTTAACAGATTATCAGGATCATTGTCCACCATTTATAGATGTTTTATGGACACATGATTTTAATACATAAGTATAGAGGGATCAATAACCTTATCTTGGATTAATATTTTACTTTGGTTATACTTATTTCAGATTTTTCTCCTTCATGCCACTTAATCCACATGTTGTGGAAAACAACATTAATACATAGATCCTCAATAAGAGACACTTATGATAACACTATGATGTTTCAATGGGATGCAAGAATTATGGTAAGAATATATGTATTCCCTGGAGTGGCCAATAAAGTAGACTGGTGACCTCCAGTTGGTACATGGATATATGGTTGGTCATGTTGTCCATTCATCACATGATTCTACCAACAACCGTTCTGGAATGCAGAAGATTTGTTTGTTTTCTCCCAAGTGACAATAATATTATAAAGATAGTCTTATTTGATTATGAGGGTAGGGTATTATAGAATATTCTTAACCACTACTTCATTGTTCATTATGTTATGGTAGGTTTCTAGCAATTCAAAATAATTTTTTTATGTCTATATGGAATTTCCATGAATACTGAGTGACTAATTTAGCTGAAACATGGATATATTCCCATTAATTGGTTGTATAATGGATATATACATTCCCCTATCATGCATTTATTTCATGTACATACTAATAGTCTTCATGTATGGAGTCGTAGTCATGGGGGTACCTCCTATTTTCTGTTAAGGTGTGCTAGAAGGATTCCCAAGTCACTATCGAATATTAATAGTATTCTCAATGAATAAATAAGTATATAGGCCTAATAATTGGATGGCATCATGTCGTATGGGTAGTCATCATCGCAAGTAATAGGAATGTGAGTCTTTTCCATGTTTCTTTATTTCCACCCTCAATACAATATCCTAGACGCCTTCATCGAGGTGACCTAATATAAAGTCTACAAGGTGACATATTTATCATGATGTGGACTTGATTCCACATAGCATTAGAGATAGTGATTATTTTAAGTATTCAATTATGGTGACTCAAGTTCTAGTGAGATTATTAGATCACTAATATTTTGGTTTGTTTAGTTAAGGAATGTCAGGAGCCTGTTGTTATGTTCATGGTAAAGGATCCCAAAATGGGTTCAGATAGTGATGGGTGTTATTTTCCTTTTGTCCACCAACAATTTCCTAGTAGATGGTTGGTGAGGATTCATATCATGGAAGGTTATATGTGAAAACATCAATTTTATGACAGCACCACTAAGGTGGTAGTCCAGGACCAGTGCATTTGAAGACCAACGTTGAAGATTCTATATTGGTGATGTTTTCCTTTGGTTAGGTGAGGTTCCCACTTCTGTGACAGTTGATGAAATATTCATTTCAGTTGCAATAATTACATTAGACTGAGTATAGATCATCTAAAAAAATTTATATGTAAATGAAAAACACATGAATGAAAACTCATTAATGCAGTATTGCAATGAATTAAAACATCTGAATTTGGTTGTATAAAGGTTCAATGTTTGGACACTTTACATTTTTGAATACTGTGAAAGGGACAGACATGTTAGTTATATAGATAATTTTTATAATAAAATATTCCATTTCAGGATCACCAATTTTGTTCCACACTCATTTTTGTTAGGTTGATTTCCATCAAGGTTTATTCCTAGAACATGAAATAGCCAACAAATATTTTATCCATGATTGCCTAATGGCCTACATTCCAAATTAAGGTGATCATTGGGAATTTTATCCAATCAAACATAAGAGCACATATTTTTCTAGATGATGAGGGATTGGGATCAACATACACTTTTTGGGAATTATTTCCCACTTCAGGACTCACTAGTAGATTTAATACATTGTCATGAATCCATTTTAAAATTAAAAATATGAATCTAGCCACTTCTATGTATTAACAATAAACTATAAACATGCATTGATGGGGGGGAAATGTATTTTTCCAAGGTTCACCATAAATGTAACCATATATGTGTATATGATATTCTTTATTTATGTGACCATATGTATGTATCATAAGTTCTCCATTTTTTTGTGTTTTTTCTGATTCTTGTTTAACGTTACACTGTTAGGTGCTCAAGATTTAATCATTATCTAGGGAGATGGAATTTATTTCAATTTCGGTTTTGGGGCCATCATAGTGGCTTCCTACGTAACCTTGTGGGAGGAATCTGAACCCACATAGTTGAGTTCCACTTAACAGGATATATTATATATTTTAATGTCATCTGATAAGTACCCGACTGTGAAGTTTAATGTCATTTTTCAAGGAAATATCAATTGTATATTACTAGGATAGGATATAGTGGGACTTACTCTGAAATTTCATGAGGGAAACAAAAGTTATATAGCCTCCCAGATTTGATATGACCCTACTTGGAATATAACCTAATAAATATTTTGATGTAAGGACCTAGAAGGAATATAGCCATCTACGTAGGGTACAACCCTATTGGGAATATAACCATGGGAGGATTATTATGATTTTAGGATGTGGGGTTTGATCCTCATGGAAGAAAACTATATATATCATATAGAATAGAACCTAATCCCACATAATTCAAAAGGAAAGTAACTTACACATATATAAGAGGCACATTTTGGTTCATTATATGGAATATGGCCCTTTTTAGGTTTGTCACAGGTGTAATATTGAACATTAAGAGGATTCTAAGAGGGTTTTGGTTCCTACATAGAAAAATTGTCCCATTAGGTATTTTATCATGATAATTATGTGATCATCACTATCCTTTAATCCAACATGAGTTATTCTCATTGTAATAAAAAAGTCTATTAAGAAGTTATAACACATCTCATTATCTTCTTAATCCTTGGGATGATGGTGGTGAGGGTATTAATGTGGGAAATATCTCATAAAAATGACTATGGGTTTACTCCATGATGGTTTCCTAAGGGATACACTTCCACCTTTCTATCTGGTAAATAAGGGCGAGGTGTTCATAAGGAAACCATGGGGAAATTTCGGTCTTGGATATATATGTATCACCTCACTTAATTTTAGACCTTATGGCCAAGGATTATGTATCCTTATGGATACAACCCGATTCTCTTTCTATTTTAGGATGTGGGTGGGGATAAATACTGCTACCATTTATGGATCCATAATTCTTAGGTTTTGGATCCTCATTACAACTATAATTCATAATTTATATAATGATGGCCCCATCAACTAGGTATATTAAATGTGGGGTGACCTAGTTCACCGTGGGAATGATTGGTTGAGAGGAAATACCGTTGTATCCTGTTCTTTGAAGATGTATGTTTGGGGCCTCGATTAAGATCTTGACATGACCCCCCTCATACGAGGTTCTTGAAGAAATGGGTGCCCTATCATTGATGATATAATAGGGAGATTATAGGTCACATAACCCAGGTTATTGGTGGGTGATTCGGGGGTTGCTTCACATATGTGATACCTATGAAATATATATTTAGATTTTCCAATTTATTAATTTTGGAGGCTTCCAAGGACATTTCGTAGGTGATACAAGGGATAGTTTGAGGGAGATTCACCCTTGTAATACCTAGGAACTGTAGATTTGTCTTTTCCTATATATTTATTGGGAGGATTCATAGGACTTCGACCGTGTGATACCTAAGAGAGATTGTTTCTACTTGATTCTCGCTCAAATTTACCCAAAAGAATAAGGTAGGACGGTCCTTGTAGTCTAGTTTGGGTTGTCGAATTCTCAGAGACATAAGAAGTACCTACAGACACATGCATTTTATCGATTGTTTTTGGATACGAAGTGGCCTACATAGGTTGATTTAATATGGTTTTAAAGGATCACTAATAGATTTATGTTAATTCAAATTATGGTAATGAGTTGATCCCAGGTTATCGCTCGGGGTGGATTGGATGAATTCCTTTTTTATTGATTTCAATTTATTATAATTGAGATGGATTCATTTAAGCAAGTCAAAAGAAATCATCACTTACTAGTTTAATCCCTACACACCCTAATACTAATCACCTATACACTTGAAGGACCAAAGTTTTGAGCACTCCAAGGTATATTTTCATATTAGAACTTGAAATGTGTGACCTTAAATTCAATAAGGATGAAGAGGTTTTAAAATCATCAAATAAAAATCTCATTTAATAGAAGTGATTAGAAATTAATGGAGTGATAAATAACATCCAATCCATCCCCTTTCTACTCCCCTAGATCAACCCATAAAATAGTTATCCCTCCATTGATGACATGTCTTCAACGGAAGTGGGAAGTAGACTTACAAGGGTGGAATTGAAAAAGTAAAAAAAACAACAACAAAAATCGATCACTCCACCGTTGTGTGATAAATATCACAAATTATGGTGTGAATAAATTCAAAACATGAACCAAAAGTATCAATGTGATATGTAGAACAATATAATAATAGTATAAGAAGAACTTTTATTAAGAAACAGGGAGTAATTAAAACAACTTACATGTGAAAGAAGAACGTTACAAGGAGAAATTGGCATCATAACATTAAGATGAAAACAAAGCTCAAAGATGAAAAACACCTTCACCACCACTTCCTTAAATAGGCATTTTGGGAGCCTTGGGTAGAGCCTCCAACAGTACAAAAGATCCCACTTGAGTATGGTAGGCCTAGGGTGGTGGAAAGTAAGGGAGAGGAGACTTTTCCACCCTTGACTCGAGGTTGCAGCCAGCTTTCTTCCACCGAACAGACGCGCTTGTATATCCTTCTAGATGGCTGAATCAGAGTGGGACAAAGAAGAATAAAATGGAGCCTCAGATTTTTCCTACCCTTCTATAAATCTGGGCCTAGTTGGAGTTGTTGATTTGGAGTTATGATTAAATTAGTGGACTATTTTTCTGGGCCGCAGAATCTGTCCCGGAATTTTATTTCTAACTTGGGCCGCCTAAATGGACACCATGGAGGCCGAATTAGCGTTGGATCTGGAATGTTTATTTGTTCACCTAAATGTCTTCTATCAACCCAAGAAATTTGGTCTTCATTTGGCTTGTATTGTGGGCCCCACATTCTCATCGGTGGGATGATGTCCAATCTTCCTTTTCCAGAATTGTTTCTTTTCATCGCCAAATATCTCCATCATCCTTTATGAATCATCCATTGATCCCTGAATGAAAAATGTTTAAATTGAAGTGAATATACATTTCAAAAAATATGAAATTAATATATGAAAAAATACATACCTTAGAATCAGATGACTCATTGGGCCTAAATTGGTGTACATTAGGTATGAAGTGCACAAATGATGAGAATGGATGTTGAAAATAAAAATCCACTAACTCAGGCCCATAAGATCTCAAATGAACATTTAATACCATTAATATGTAATTATCATATGAGTTTTTATTGGATCATCACACCCCCCAACTTGAGTTTTTCTAGTTTCGAGCAAAATATATCTCAACAATGTGAAATTTGAATTCCATTTTCCAAAGACATTTTAATACACAATGATCACCAGAAACCCTTATACCAAATAATCATGAAACCCATCAAAATATTTTAATACAAGATAGTTTCGTTAGAATATCCTAATCCCAAGCCCATTACTTTGTTCAAATTTATTGTAATATTTCATCCAATATCATTTAAGTATGAGGATGTATTGTGCATCACAACAGACATGGAGGTTCATCTTTATTCAAGGGGGAAATGACGGAAGCACTTGGTGGAATCACATTTCAATAGTAAGATGTGTATTCAATTTTTTTATTGTATTATTTTTTTAATTTTTTTATTTTTTCTGTAATTTTTCTATGGTAATTGAAATTGCACTCAAAAGAGTCAACCCCTGTAGCGAGACATTGCCGATGACTCCCAGGCTCAAAGACCTTAGGGCACCAAGTGAAGCCCACATACTTGGGCATCATCTCAAGTTAACTCAGTCAAAAAAAATTCGAATTACCAAAAATAGAGATAAAATTACTAACTCCGGTCCAGACAACTATGGAGTCACTATCCCCAAATGTCGAAAGCCACTCATTAGGTCATTTCATTGCTCTACGCGCAAATTTATTATTTTCTTATTGAATACTTATATTAAAACTAAAATGATCACAAAACCTATTCTATTTATTTAGGGGACCCCATGAACTTAAACTAATACCCCACTATCCAAAGGACTTTCATTGTGATCTTTTTTTTGGATGAAAATATAAACGATGAAATATCACATTGGACAGTCACACTTCCCAAAATCTATGCTCATGAAATTATACAAGGATTAAATTCAAAATCAGGGCATGCTAATTTATTTGATATTTAGTTTCAAAGTGTGCAATGTGTATTACCATGTTCAAAGCTAAAGGAATTTTTCCTTCTATTTACACATTTTTTTAAATCATTCATTTTTCTTTGACACAAAGGCATTTTTCATTTTATCTCCCCCCAACTTAAAATGAAACTATCCCTAGTTTTGTAAAAAGAAAATTTAGAATGGGGTAGAGGAATAAAAGGGGATTTCGATAAGGAAATTGAAATATTAGTATAATGGAAGTAATTCACCTGCTGGTTGAAGTTTGAAGTTCTTGCCGCTCTAATTTAGTCCTTTGATATCAATGTCATTTGAAGAGATCCCTAGTGGAAAAAGGAAAACAAACAAACAAACAAAACATTATATATATATAAGTAAAATATAAGTATATATATAAAATAAAATAAAATGATGATACATTGTCTTCTTTTTAAATTTATGCGTAAGGTATTACTCAAGGATCACACCACGTGACACGGATGAATATGGTGCTCCCCTTTTGTACTCATCCATACTCATAATAGAAGAACAGGTCAGAAGTCTATTTATTATTATTATTAATTTTTATTTATTTATTTTTTTTAAATCAAAATGACTAATTAATCTTATTTGAAAAATAAATATGATTCAGAAATATTTGAAACATGAAAACCACGGGGTGCCTCCCGTGCAGCGCTTTTGTTTAATGTCGTTAGAAAAACATGGATCCTAAATCTATCAGTTTTTTTCCGGTTCATAGGTTGGCTCAGTTAACTAAACCTCTATTTCTTGTTTATTGAATGATTTAATGAATGGTTTTATCCTTTGACCATTGAACTTGAAAATTTAACCACTTGTGGGATCTTGAATCTCTACTACCGCATGGGGGTACACATGATGCACTATGAAAGGTCTTGACCATCTAGACCTTAACATTCCCGGGTGTAAATGATGTTTTGAACTATACAAGAGCACATATTTTCCCGGTTCAAAAGTTTTGACTTTTATATTCCTAGATTGGTAGGCTTGAACTCTAGCTTTATTTATCCTTGAATTTTCTTAAGCCTCCATCCTAAGTTCCTCAAGTTCATTAAGATCTTATTTCCTCTTTTCTTCGGCTAAAGAAATATCAAAATTCCTTTTTTTATTGCCCAAAATGACTTATGCTCAATTTCCATAGGTAAATGGCATGATTTTCAATAAACCAAACTATATGGGGTCATTCCTAAAATGGTTTTACATGAAGTTCGATAAGCCCAAAGTGCATCTAAGAGTTTCTCAGACCAATATTTCCTAGAGGGGATAACAGTTTTTTCCAGAATTTGCTTAATCTCTCTATTCACTAACTCATCTTGACCATTGGTTTGAGGATGGTATGCAGTGGAAACTTTATGAGAAATACCATACATAGACATGAGTGAAGAGAATGTGCGGTTGCTGAAATGGGTTCCTCAATCACTGATTATAGCCCTATGAATTCCAAATCGAGAAAATATATTCTCTTTCAGAAATTGAATCCTAACATGATGATCATTGGACATAGTGGGAATGTCCTCAACCCATTTTGAGACATAATTAATAGCTAAGAGTATGTAGAGGTATCCCCTAGAGTTTGATAAGGGACCCATGAAATCAATTCCCCAACAGTCAGAGATTTTAACCACTAAGATGGGAGTGAGTGGAATTTGATTCCTTTTGTGATGGACCCTACCTGTTGACACCTAGGACAGCTTTGACAGAATGTGTAGGAGTCCCTTGAGTGGGTGGGCTAGAAGAGACCACATTGAAGAATCTTAGAAGATGTTTTCTTAGAGGAAAAGTGACCTCCACATGCCTCACTATGACAGAATATACGGATGGAATCTTGTTCAGATTCTGGAACACACCTCTTAATGACATGGTCAGGGCAGAACTTATAGAGGTATGGATTATCAAACACATAGTGTCTAACATCAGAAAGGAATTTCCTTTGAGCTTGAGTCCCTAAGTATTTTGGAATTACTCATGTAACTAAGAAGTTGGCTATGTCAGCATACCAAGGGCAGTCACTCACAAAGTATAGGAGTTCATCAGGAAATGAATCAAACACAGAAAGGTGATTTGATTTGTCTTGGAATTCCATCCAAGATAGGTGATTAGCTACAACATTTTCAGCGCCCTTTTTATCCTTGATTGTGAGTTCAGATTCTTGTAAGAGAAGGATCCACCAAATCACTCTAGCCTTAGCATATTGTTTTTGAAAGAGGTATTTTAGTGCAGAATGGTCAGTGAACACAGTGATGGGGGATCCTGAGAGGTAGGACCTAAACTTCTCTAAATAATACACAATAGTAAGTAACTCCTTTTCAGTAGTGGTGTAGTTGATTTGGGCATCATATAAGGATTTTCTTGCATAAGCAATGACATAAGGAGTTTTATCACAACGTTGTCCTAACACAGATTCTACAGCAATATCACTGGAATCACACATAAGTTCAAAATGAAGGTTCCAATTTGGAGATTTCATGATGGGGGGGAGAGGTGAGAGAGGATATGAAGGTTGAGAATGAACCCTCATAGCTTTCTGTCCAAACAAATGGGGCATCCTTTACTAGCAGAGCACAAAGGGGACGAGAGATTGAACTAAAGTCCTTGATGAATCTTTTATAGAAACCAGCATGTCCTAAGAAAGACCTCACTTCCTTGACAGTTTTGGGTGATGGAAGTTGATGAGATGTCAATATTGACTTTATCAACTTTAATCCCCCAACTGGAGACCAGATGGCCTAGAACTAGTCCCTCTTTAACCATGAAATGGAATTTTTCCCAGTTTAGGACCAGATTTTTTTCTTCACATCTTGACAGGACTCTCTCCACATTCTGCATACATCCCTAAAATGTATCCCCAAATACAGATAATTCATCCATGAAGACCTCTAGAAAATCCCCTACCATGTCTGAGAAGATTCCCATCATGCACCGCTAGAAGGTTCCAGGAGCATTGCATAAAACAAAGGGCTTGCATTTGAAGGTGAAGGTTCCGAATGGACATGTGAATGTAGTCTTCCCTTGATCCTCTAAGGAGACCTCAATTTGATTATTCCCTGATTATCCATCTAAGAAATAGTAGAGGGCATGACCTTCCACTCTCTCAAGGACTTGGTGAATGAATGGTAAGGGGAAATGGTCCTTCATGGTGAAGGAGTTTAGCTTCCTATAGTCAATGCAGACCCTCCATCCACTACTCACCCCTGTTGGAAGAATCTCTCCATCCTCATTGGTTATCACTGTGATTCCAGCCTTTTTTGGAACCACTTGAATTGGGCTCACCCACTCACTCTCAGCTATGGGATAGATGATACCATCTTTTAACAATTTTATAAGTTCCTTTCTTACTACCTCCATGAGATTAGGTTTGAGTCCCTGTTGAGGTTGACGACATGGCATTGAATCAGATTCCAGAACAATCCTATTAGTACCAATAAGTGGGCTAATCCAAGGAATATCAGATAGGGTCCAACCAATGGCTTTCTTATGTTTCCTAAGGATATATAGAAGCATCCTCTCATGATTGGATTCAAGATAAGAAAAAATGACAACATGATGTGTTTGATTCTCCCCTAGGAAGGAATACTTGAGTGCAGTGGGAAGTTCCTTCAATTCAAGATCAGGTTCATTCGGAATTTCAGCAGAACATTGGGACATTGGATCAAGATCAAATTTTTTCCTAGGGTTTTAAATAGGATTGATTCCCCACATGTAGAAGTTTCAACTACAATATTGGTTTGATCAGATTTAGGGAAGGAAGTTTGAAAGGGTTCACTGATTTTTGGACCTAAGAATTCATCATAAGAGCAATTTGAAAATGATTCAAGCCAAGGAGATAAACTTCCTTCATGTGAACAAAGGAAATCAATCTCATCCTGACTAAAACATCCATCATATATTCCTTGATGTTCTATGGATTCATTATCAATGCTTGTAACAGCCCAAGATTTTATAAAAAAATATTCTTTTTAATTTTATTAATGTCTTGTGTTGTACGCTACACCAAAAGGAGCTTGCACAACACACATCCTTGACTTGCCTTGCATTACACGCAATCGCGACCTTCCTCGATAGCGTGTGTAATACGCAATACCGAGTTTCACTAAACAACGATATGCTATTAAAATATTATTAAAACTAGCCGTTATGAATAGTAATAACAACTTTTTGAAATTATGTAAATCTTATTTTTCAAAGTGAACTTCATTTTTGGATTCGGAGTATCGAATTTAGCCTAAGGTGAAATTTTGGTACATTTCGGATAACTTTCATATTCTGATGAATAGTGAAATTTACTAAATTTTAGTTAAAAACAACTTTTTCAATCGAAATAATTAATAGTGATAAATTATTAATTTGAGTGGTTTTAAAGTATATTTAGAATATATTTTTACAATTTAATACAATGTTGGTCATTGGATGTAATTTCACATTTAAACCAGACATAAACAAGTGTCAATCTTTTGATAGATATTGTTTCTTAAAAACACGCTATTTGTTTTAACAGTGGGATTTAATTATAAAATTAATTAATGCAACTTCTATGTTATGAATTTGGTAAAATAGACTTCATTTTTGAATTCAGAATATGAAATATAGCTTAGGATGAAATTTTGGCATTTTTCTGAAAACCTTCAATTTTTGATGAATAGTGAAACCACTAAGTGGTAGGTTAAAAACTGAATTTTGCATAAAACTTAATTTTTACCGCTTCTGTGAATGGAATTTCGAAAATCCGAGAGACACGGTTAATATCAAGGACTAAAATGTGGTTCAATGAGATGAAAATAATTTTTTGGTGAATAGTAACTTTTTATTTTTTTACCGCGGTTAATAGTAAATAGGGTAACTAAGGGTAAATATGATATTACTATTACCCTAACAAATGTTCTAATTCCATTGGACAAGTGTAATTCGACCAAAAACAAACTTAGGAATAAAATATGACCATTTAGGCCCACTTGGATTAGATTAGGACATTTATTATTAATTGATTTAAAGAAGGGTTAAAATGGTTAAAATCAAAGTTTAATAAGTAAATCATTTTTAATATGGGGTTATACATAAGATAAATTCGACTATAAATATTCATTGGAAATATAAAAAGATTTCCTACATAATGGTATTTTATTTATAATTTTTAGACATTAAATAATTTAATTTATTTATGACACAATGATGATGCAGTAATTATCTTATTAATGAAATATTGACATAATTGATGTTATAAACACCAAAATAAATGTAATTTGGGATTTTTATGAATTCCACTAATTTTCTAGGTTACTATGATATATTAATGTTGATTTAATCAACTTGGTTCGAACATTTAATTCTGTTATGACTTTAAAAAAAATCATATATCAAATAGTGTCAAAATTGACACAAAATAGTTTTTAAATCAAATATTATATTACTAATTGTTATTTTATTCCTAAAAATCTAATGTTCTGCCAAATGACTTAGATAAGGATATATATATTAATAATAAACAATTTGGGGTTCGTTTGGCATGTTATAGTAAGTGTATTAACCATATAGGGAAAGAAAACAAAAAGACACGGTAAAAGTTAAATTATTTAACTTAGAGTTAAATTTAATTGATAAGGTTTAAAATAAGATCCAAACATGTCTAAATTTTATTGGTTGATGAGATTACAACCCTATCTCATCTAAGATTCGAATATGAGTCATTTTTGGAGGTTTTTAAGTGGGGTTAGATTTATTATAAATTAATATTTTTAAGAATTCCTAAGGTGCCCCTCTCCTCCCCTATAAAAGGACACCTCCTCCCCCTCCTCCTCACACCAATTTGAGCTCTCAAGCTCGGACAACCCCTTCCAAAATCTCTTCTCCACTTCCCTAGAAACATCCTAGAGGTTCTGGTCTTACTCAAAGACCAATTTTAGTGCCCTAAGAGGAGGTCTCAAAGAGGCGCTTCAAAGAAGAGGTAATTACCGTTACCAATTCTTTCATCTTTATTTCTTCTTCCACTTCTTCTTCTTAGGTTGTTTCATTATGAAGTAATAACATCAGTATCACTCATATACTGATATGTTATTATAAGTATGGAACAACCCTATTTCACCATCTATCCATCCTACGGAAAAAGAAATCACCGCGCGTGCGTACGTACGGAATACCGTATCCATGCCGTGGTGTAATCTATTTTCCACCACCACCTTACATGGATGGGTATAATGGTGTAAAGAATAACTATACATAGTTATTACAACATAATATTGATTCTGATATATTTTATAATCCACTCCAATTCAATCCAATATTTATAGAAATGATATCATCGCTCGTGCGTACGTACGGACTACCGTCTCCACGACGCGATGAGATTCATTCTCCATGTTAACCATTTAAGAATGATTATAAAGTATATATAAGAAATAATAATGAAATATATGACATTATAAAGCTACTGGATTTATGTATATATATACATATGTATGTCATCTACTTACTTCCATTTCAAGACAACAAGGAAAGGAAAACAGCGTTCATGCGTACGTACGGACTACCGTCTCCATGAACGGTGTTTTTTATTTTATTTATCTACCTATTATATATATATATATACTGAATATATATGATATATAAATCATATTTTATATTCTGGAAGTAAGTAAATCATGATATAAGTAATAATGATGTCAAGAACAACAAGTCAAAACACCTACGATAAATGAAACGATTTTACCCAAAACGCTTCTTTAACATGGAATTTACAAAAGAACGGGTAATATAATGTCATAAGTGAACCATATATGATATCATAACAATGAATATGATTCTGTAATAAGTCAATAACATGATTTAAATCATTATACAGGAGGTTCGGACACTTACAAAGCAAGTCGGACCTAAGGTAAGGGAAATATCACAATCTCAATTTTTTTATCCGAGATTGTTTATTCGTAAGTATTTACTGGGGTGTATTTAATCATCCACATCCATGTTTCATCAAAATGTAATATTATTTCCATCCACCTACAATTGTTTAAAACCATTTTTACCCTTCGGTGAGTTTTTAGTAATATGTATGAAAGAAATCTTTTGTCGTTTTTCGTATGAGGTACTTTTTGACTTTTCCGACAAAAGTACGAAGAATGTTTTTTTTAACTTATACGGCATGAATGGATTTTTAAAACATTATTTCCAAGAAGCTTCCTTTACAAGTTTTCAAGTTTATTTTTAATCAACTTCTTTTATTTTAAAGTTATATGACATGTTATGAAAGGAAAAATGTTTTTGAAGAAGAAAGGATATTTTCCTCAAGAATGGAGTTCAAGTGTTTTATCAAAATTATTTTCCATCTAAGATAATAAAGGGTTCTGTTTTTATCCCTATTGTTACATTGATTTGATCATGTTGTGATGGAATTATTTTTATGAATTCCTTTATCTTATATTAATTGATTTATGATGTCATGATGTTTCAAGAATCCCATTTTTGTTACATGTGTTATGCGATGATGTATGTTTTATGATTATGTGGCACACATAAGAAAGGATTCATTATAAGATGGGTGGGACCTATATCTCCCTCCAATGCATTGGGTAAAGATTTTATATCTCATGAGATAGACATGGCTGGAATGGTAGGTTATACCGGTTCAGTGAAACATGACTGAAACGAGGGTTACTCGATTCAGAAAGGGACTTTGTCCACTAAGATAGTCTTGGCAATGAGTCATGACTAACAAGAAATGATTTTCCATGATTATGTGTGCATTCCACAAAGTTTCAAGTTTCAAGTTATGATTATGGTGATCTCATTTTCATTTCTATGATTTATCCCATGATATGATATTATGAGCTCTTTTGCAGGTTAAGATTTCCAAAAGCTATGTTCTTATGTATATGATGTGATTGATATTTCTTTTGTTTACCCTTACTGAGCATTTGAGCTCACCCTTTTATGTTTTCTTTTCCCCAGGATATAAAGAAAGGTTTTAGGTAAAAAAAAGGGAAGATCTTTATGGGAGATATTGAAGATCTTTCACCACGATTAGAAGATTACGTTCCGAGTTTCCAAAGACACTAAACTATTACGATCCTTGTGTGTGTATTTTTATTATGTGCTAAGTATTCCGCAAATGTAATGTAATGTCCATGTACGTCAGGATACGGGTCTCTACAGTTGGTATCAGAGCAAAGGTTTAGTCAACCTTTGGAAACTAGGATGCGAAAACGTTAGTGAGATCCCTAGAGATATTTATAAGGTATGTCTAGGGATGCCCCTAAGGATAAGTATACGTATAGGATATAGTCCTAGAACTATGGTAACGATATTAGATTAAACCAAAGATGTTAGATATTTAAGTTACTCCCCCTTTATTATGATTTTTGCCTCTCACACTATTCTTTTTGGGTTTTAGAAAATGGCTGGAAACAAGGTGATTCACGATAATGGAGGAAATGATGGACAATGGAATGATATTATTCATGAGCAACCAAATGAAATGGGATTTGGAAGTCCAAACATTATTATTATGCCGAATCAGCAATCTCATAATATGATCAATAAAGGGAAATTTGGTAAGTTTCCTGACTCGACTAATAAGAGAAAGATGGAGTTCCATGATGATCATAGAGGAAAGAAAGTTCAATTTCCCCTATGTAAATCATGTGGGAAGAGGCATCAAGGAGAATGTTTCAAGGGAACGGGAAGATGCTTTGGGTGTGGAAAAGAAGGACACAAAGCAAGTAAGTGAAAAGGAAAAGGTTCAGTTAACATCATGGATGAGGATAATGGTATTGCTACGACATCAACAATGGTTAAATGTTTTAAATGTGGAATGTATGGGCATTATGCAAACCAATGCCCTAAGGGAAAGTCTCATGAAGATAATCAGTATGGTCGTATGGGAAGTATTTATGTTGATGATGATGAAGAGACTACAAATGATATGTGAGAGGAAAGAATTGTTGAAGCTCGGTCAATGGTTTAAGAATGTAGTGGAATGATTACATGTTTATCATGTGTAATGTTGTATAAGTAATCTCATGGTACTATGGAATAAAGAGACATGTAAGGATTGTTACATTGTTGTCTGATTAATGTTACCAGTAACCATGAAAGGTTATTCAGATACTTTTGGAAAGTAGAAAGGATAAGAAGATAATGAGATGTTTGATTGTATTCATGAGCTCATGATTGATATAAGGACTAAGTGATATCATGGTTTGAGTATATAGAATTTTGAGGATTTTGGTATGTGGAAAGTGTTAACTTTTAACTGCATTCAAGTTTTCACTAAGGTTCAATGGGTATTCAAGAGAGTACAAGATTAAGGCCTTTGAATGTTTGGAATGTGTCCAACAAGATATATCTTATGATATATGGGGATCAACGATGGTATTAAATCTCTGGTAATCGTTTTCACTATGTTATGAGAATGGACTGCAGTATTATGGATAGGACTAAAGATTGGAATGGATTATGTTGGACATAAGTTAGTATTGTTTAAGGATAGAAGTTTTTTTCGATACTATGGGATGTTATAGTAATATAGTTTTAAAAAAAAAAGGACAACCTGCAGGACGGGCGACAGCCCATCGCTTCGGACAAGGCTGTGGGAATCGAACCCACAACCGAAGTGCGACTGGCCTTTATCGCCTACCACTGGCCTACATGAAGTCCCTGTTTAGTAAAAACTAGTTTTATTATATTAAGCAGTATGATATATGAAGTATAAGTCCATTTTAGGAACCATATATGATTAATCTCACTATAGATCGATTTATGCATATAATTTTTGCTAACCTTTTGTTTGAGACAGATGGAATGACCCGTCATTCTATCACATGATCTGCTAACACTTCACGAATAACAAATTCAACTTCATTTATTTAAGAGATGAAGTGGAAATTGTTCAAGGCACGAACAACAGTGAGATTGTACCAAAATAAAGTAAGTATTTATTAAAATTCAAATTTTCAACTTTAGGGGAAATGATCTTGAAAACCAAAAATGTTGTCCTAGTGATCTTATACCTGATGAATCAGATGGTACCTTATATCATCACAAATCTATGGATTTGTGATTACTGGCTTTTCCATAGCCATGTTCTCTACCACTCTCCATCAGAACATGATGGTTAGATTTCTCTTCCATATCCATATTTTCACCTATGTGGAAACCCAGTGATTAGTTTATTTGGGTAACCGTTACATTTCATACTTTTGTTTTTAAAGATTGGTTTTGATATTCCTTTTTACGATGTGGGTTTCTAATAAAGAATCTTTCGAATAGTAAACCATTTATAACCCCGACGAATTTCGAGGGCGAAATTCATTTTAAGGGGGGTATAATGTGACAGCCCAAGATTTTATAAAAAAATATTCTTTTTAATTTTATTAATGTCTTGTGTTGTACGCTACACCAAAAGGAGCATGCACAACACACATCCTTGACTTGCCTTGCATTACACGCAATCGCGACCTTCCTCGATAGCGTGTGTAATACGCAATACCGAGTTTCACTAAACAACGATATGCTATTAAAATATTATTAAAACTAGCCGTTATGAATAGTAATAACAACTTTTTGAAATTATGTAAATCTTATTTTTCAAAGTGAACTTCATTTTTGGATTCGGAGTATCGAATTTAGCCTAAGGTGAAATTTTGGTACATTTCGGATAACTTTCATATTCTGATGAATAGTGAAAATTACTAAATTTTAGTTAAAAACAACTTTTTCAATCGAAATAATTAATAGTGATAAATTATTAATTTGAGTGGTTTTAAAGTATATTTAGAATATATTTTTACAATTTAATACAATGTTGGTCATTGGATGTAATTTCACATTTAAACCAGACATAAACAAGTGTCAATCTTTTGATAGATATTGTTTCCTAAAAACACGCTATTTGTTTTAACAGTGGGATTTAATTATAAAATTAATTAATGCAACTTCTATGTTATGAATTTGGTAAAATAGACTTCATTTTTGAATTCAGAATATGAAATATAGCTTAGGATGAAATTTTGGCATTTTTCTGAAAACCTTCAATTTTTGATGAATAGTGAAACCACTAAGTGGTAGGTTAAAAACTGAATTTTGCATAAAACTTAATTTTACCGCTTCTGTGAATGGAATTTCGAAAATCCGAGAGACATGGTTAATATCAAGGAACAAAATGTGGTTCAATGAGATGAAAATAATTTTTTGGTGAATAGTAACTTTTTATTTTTTTACCGCGGTTAATAGTAAATAGGGTAACTAAGGGTAAATATGATATTACTATTACCCTAACACATGTCCTAATTCCATTGGACAAGTGTAATTCGACCAAAAACAAACTTAGGAATAAAATATGACCATTTAGGCCCACTTGGATTAGATTAAGACATTTATTATTAATTGATTTAAAGAAGGGTTAAAATGGTTAAAATCAAAGTTTAATAAGTAAATCATTTTTAATATGGGGTTATACATAAGAAAAATTCGACTATAAATATTCAATGGAAAGCTAAAACGATTTCCTACATAATGGTATTTTATTTATAATTTTTAAACATTAAATAATTTAATTTATTTATGACACAACGATGATGCAGTAATTATCTTATTAATGAAATATTGACATAATTGATGTTATAAACACCAAAATAAATGTAATTTGGGATTTTTTATGAATTACACTAATTTTCTAGGTTACTATGATATATTAATGTTGATTTAATCAACTTGGTTCGAACATTTAATTCTGTTATGACTTTCACAAAAATCATATATCAAATAGTGTCAAAATTGACACAAAATAGTTTTTAAATCAAATATTATATTACTAATTGTTATTTTATTCCTAAAAATCTAATGTTCGTCCAAATGACTTAGATAAGGATATATATATTAATAATAAACAATTTGGGGTTCGTTTGGCATGTTATAGTAAGTGTATTAACCATATAGTGAAAGAAAACAAAAAGACACGGTAAAAGTTAAATTATTTAACTTAGAGTTAAATTTAATTGATAAGGTTTAAAATAAGATCCAAACATGTCTAAATTTGATTGGTTGATGAGATTACAACC
The DNA here is from genome assembly GCA_963277665.1 of Viscum album. Taxonomy (NCBI): domain Eukaryota; kingdom Viridiplantae; phylum Streptophyta; class Magnoliopsida; order Santalales; family Viscaceae; genus Viscum; species Viscum album. The sequence continues at coordinate 2,078,807,259 of OY728137.1, read as the reverse complement.
CTATCTCATCTAAGCTTCGAATATGAGTCATTTTTGGAGGTTTTTAAGTGGGGTTAGATTTATTATAAATTAATATTTTTAAGAATTCCTAAGGTGCCCCTCTCCTCCCCTATAAAAGGACACCTCCTCCCCCTCCTCCTCACACCAATTTGAGCTCTCAAGCTCGGCCAACCCCTGCCAAAATCTCTTCTCCACTTCCCTAGAAACATCCTAGAGGTTCTGTTCTTACTCAAAGATCAATTTTAGTGCCCTAAGAGGAGGTCTCAAAGAGGCGCTTCAAAGAAGAGGTAATTACCGTTACCAATTCTTTCATCTTTATTTCTTCTTCCACTTCTTCTTCTTAGGTTGTTTCATTATGAAGTAATAACATCAGTATCACTCATATACTGATATGTTATTATAAGTATGAAACAACCCTATTTCACCATCTATCCATCCTACGGAAAAAGAAATCACCGCGCGTGCGTACGTACGGAATACCGTCTCCACGCCGTGGTGTAATCTATTTTCCACCACCACCTTACATGGATGGGTATAATGGTGTAAAGAATAACTATACATAGTTATTACAACATAATATTGATTCTGATATATTTTATAATCCACTCCAATTCAATCCAATATTTATAGAAATGATATCATCGCTCGTGCGTACGTACGGACTACCGTCTCCACGACGCGATGAGATTCATTCTCCATGTTAACCATTTAAGAATGATTATAAAGTATATATAAGAAATAATAATGAAATATATGACATTATAAAGCTACTGGATTTATGTATATATATATATGTATGTCATCTACTTACTTCCATTTCAAGACAACAAGGAAAGGAAAACAGCGTTCATGCGTACGTACGGACTACCGTCTCCATGAACGGTGTTTTTCATTTTATTTATCTACCTATTATATATATATATATACTGAATATATATGATATATAAATCATATTTTATATTCTGGAAGTAAGTAAATCATGATATAAGTAATAATGATGTCAAGAACAACAAGTCAAAACACCTACGATAAATGAAACGATTTTACCCAAAACGCTTCTTTAACATGGAATTTACAAAAGAACGGGTAATATAATGTCATAAGTGAACCATATATGATATCATAACAATGAATATGATTCTGTAATAAGTCAATAACATGATTTAAATCATTATACAGGAGGTTCGGACACTTACAAAGCAAGTCGGACCTAAGGTAAGGGAAATATCACAATCTCATTTTTTTATCCGAGATTGTTTATTCGTAAGTATTTACTGGGGTGTATTTTATCATCCACATCCATGTTTCATCAAAATGTAATATTATTTCCATCCACCTACAATTGTTTAAAACCATTTTTACCCATCAGTGAGTTTTTAGTAATATGTATGAAAGGAATCTTTTGTCGTTTTTCGTACGAGGTACTTTTTGACTTTTCCGACAACAGTACGAAGAATGTTTTTTTTAACTTATACGGCATGAATGGATTTTTAAAACATTATTTCCAAGAAGCTTCCTTTACAAGTTTTCAAGTTTATTTTTAATCAACTTCTTTTATTTTAAAGTTATATGACATGTTATGAAAGGAAAAATGTTTTTGAAGAAGAAAGGATATTTTCCTCAAGAATGGAGTTCAAGTGTTTTATCAAAATTATTTTCCATCTAAGATAATAAAGGGTTCTGTTTTTATCCCTATTATTACATTGATTTGATCATGTTGTGATGGAATTATTTTTATGAATTCCTTTATCTTATATTAATTGATTTATGATGTCATTATGTTTCAAGAATCCCATTTTTGTTACATGTGTTATGCGATGATGTATGTTTTATGATTATGTGGAACACATAAGAAAGGATTCATTATAAGATGGGTGGGACCTATATCTCCCTCCAATGCATTGGGTAAAGATTTTATATCTCATGAGATAGACATGGCTGGAATGGTAGGTTATACCGGTTCAGTGAAACAGGACTGAAACGAGGGTTACTCGATTCAGAAAGGGACTTTGTCCACTAAGATAGTCTTGGCAATGAGTCATGACTAACAAGAAATGATTTTCCATGATTATGTGTGCATGCCACAAAGTTTCAAGTTTCAAGTTATGATTATGGTGATCTCATTTTCACTTCTATGATTTATCCCATGATATGATATTATGAGCTCTTTTGCAGGTTAAGATTTCCAAAAGCTATGTTCTTATGTATATGATGTGATTGATATTTCTTTTGTTTACCCTTACTGAGCATTTGAGCTCACCCTTTTATGTTTTCTTTTCCCCAGGATATAAAGAAAGGTTTTAGGTAAAAAAAAAGGGAAGATCTTTATGGGAGATATTGAAGATCTTTCACCACGATTAGAAGATTACGTTCCGAGTTTCCAAAGACACTAAACTATTACGATCCTTGTGTGTGTATTATTATTATGTGCTAAGTATTCCGCAAATGTAATGTAATGTCCATGTACGTCAGGATACGGGACTCTACAATGCTTCCTATCATATTTACTTCATGAATGTCCTCATCATCCCCTATTTGCGAGATTTCATTATAGATGTTCAAGTCTAGACTCATGTTCACAAAGGTGATGGTCATGTTCCCATTTCCGGCTCGGATAAAAGAGTTGATTGATGCAAGGAACGGAATACCAAGTATGATTGGGGTTTGTTCCTTATTACCTATGTTTGGATGGTTGTCTAGGACAATGAAGTTAGCAGGGTAGATGAAGTTTTCAACCTTTACCAGAACGTCCTTTAAAATCCCCTTTGTAACCCTAATGCTACGATCATCAAGTTGAAGTGTGACAGATGTGGGTTGGAGTTCTTCTAGGCCTAACTGGTAGTACACAACATATGGGATGAGATTGACACTAGCACCTAGGTCACCCAAGGCCGTGACAACTTTTCTCTCCCCTAGTTCAACATTGATGTAAGGGTAACATGGGTCTTTCAACGTAGAAGGAATGGTCCCTTGAATGGTGGTACTCACAATAGAAACCAAAAGGACTTTGTTTTTATTGGAAAATTTTCTTTTAAAAGTGAACAGGTCCTTAAGGTACTTTGAGTAGGAAGGTATGGTTTTCATTTCCTCAAGAAGAGGAATGTTCAACTTGACTTGTCAGAAGATTTCCCCCAATTTTTCACTCAATTCATGCTTGGTTTTCCCCCTCATGGGTTAAAGAAATGGTGCAGGTTGTGGGGTTGGTTTTTGAAGAGTTGTTATTTTGACATTGTTATAAGTTTCCTAAGTTTGATCATTTGGTTTATTTGAATTTTCATCCAAGTTTGAATCTCCAGGTGGGTTCTGAATTAGTTGTCCAGGTTTCTCAATTGATTTCCCACTTCTTAAAACAGTCACAGACTTTAGTTGTTCATGAGTAGTTTGAGTGCAACTTGACTCTCCCCTTGAAGTTGAGGATGGCACCGCCTGAGTAGGCATGGGTGCCTTTCCGGTTTAGACGGTTTGAATTTCTTGTTTAAGGGAAGAGACTTCTGAGTTCATCCATTCCATTTATTTGCACAGTTGTTCTAGTAGGGTTTGTGGAAGTGTTTGGGTTGGTGCTTGAGAAGATTGGTTTATCCCAGGGGGATATTTTGGAGGTGGGATGGTTTGTTGAAAATGGACCAGTGGTTGTTGGTGTTGGATAGGATGTGTTTGGAACTAGTTATGGGGTTGGTAGTTCTGATGGGGGTAAGGAATTTGTCCCTGTGGTTGGCTAGGTTGTTGGTTATCTTTTCAGCGGAAGCCTGGGTGGTCATTATACCTTGGGTTGAAGTTGTTTTGGTATTGAGGCTTTTGAAATTTCAAAGAATTTACATTCGTTTCGGGTCCTCCTAAAAGTACATCCTTGATTGATGGAATGGTTGGGAAGTTGTCTATCTTATGATCATGTTTGTCAAAAATTGTGCAAACAAGGTATACAATTTGGATTTCGTTGACTTTCCTAAGGTCTATCTCTTCAACCTTTCTAGAGAGTGTTGCGAGTTTATCCCTAAGGCATTCCTCTTCTCTAATTTTATGAATTTCAGTAGTTCATTGTGGATTATCAAAAAAAGGTGAAGATCCCCATGTTTGGTTTTTTTCCAAGTGGATTTCTAGATACTCATAAGCATCATTTGACGGATTTTCTTTTAAAGGTTCCATTACACGTCATGTCAATGAATTGTTTGTTCCTCGGACCCAACCCTTCATAAAAAAATTTCACTTGTTCTGGAATAGAAAAACCATGGCGTGTAACCATGTTTAGAGTGCCTTTGAACCTCTCCCATGTTTCATAGACGGACTCTCCCTCTTTTTCAAAAAAGTGTTGGATACTCTTTTTTAGTGCAATTGTTTTGTGGTGGGGAAAGTATTTTTTGTAGAATTATCTTTGTAGTTGGTCCCAAGAGATTATGGACGATGGTCTCAAATAGTTTAGCCAATTTTTAGCTTGATCCTTTAATGAAAAAGTAAATAGGCTCGTCTTAGATGATTCTAGTTGATGTGGGGGGTACATGGTTTCTACAATGTCATTGAATTACTAAATGTGAAGGTAGGGCATCTCGGGCTCCATTCCATGGAATGTGGGAATATGGTTTAGGACATTGGGTTTAAAGATGTAGTTGGAATCTCCTAGGGAATTGTGTCTAATACATGAGAGGGAATTGGTCTAGGAAGGTGTGAGGTAGTCATTCATGGTTTGATCAATTTCATTCCCCAAGTTTGGGGCTACCTCATTTAGGTTTCCATTTTGGTTTCCACCTGGGTTTATGAGTTGGTTTCTTTGAATACATTCCATTGAAATTGGCTCAATTTTGGACTCTAGAGTACTAGGAAGATTAGGATCTAATGGAAAGAGTTCTCTTGGTGTACTTAAATCCCCAACCCCAGGACTATCCACCCTAACTAGACGGTTTGATTGATCACGGGTGTAGGCGGACATACCCCAAAAGAAAAAAAACAAGAAAGGGACAAGATAAGAGAATTTGGATGAGAAAAGAAGAAATGGGGGAGTATGGAATGGGTGTTTAGATAACATAAATGGGTACACGAAAATGGTTCCAAAATTTTATTCTTGCTCAAATTTACCCAAAAGAAGAAGGTAGAACGGTCCTTGTAGTCTAGTTTGGATTGTCGAATCCTCAGAGACCTAAGAAGTACCTACAGACACGTGCATTCTATGGATTGTTTTTGTCTATGAAGTATCCAACATAGGTTGATTTAAGATGGTTTTTAAGGATCACTAACATATTTATATTAATTCAAATTAAGGTAATGATTTGATCCTAGGTTATCGCTCGGGGTGGATTGGATGAATTCCATTTTTAATGATTACAATTTCTTATAATTGAGATGGATTCATTCAAGAAGATCAAATGAAATCATCACTTACTGTTTTAATTCCTTCACACCCTAATACAAATCACATATACACTTGAAGGATCGAAGTTTAGAGCAATCCACGGTAGAGGTTCGTATTAGTACTTGAAATTTGTGACCTTAAATTCAATAAGGATGAAGAGGTTTTAAAATCATCAAATAAAAATCACATTTAAAAGAAGTGATTAGCCATTAATGGAGTGATAAATAACATCTAATCCAGCTCCTTGCTACTCCCTTGGATCAACCCATAAAAGAGATAGCCCTCCTTTGATGAAATGTCTTCAACAGAAGCAGGAAGTAGACTTACGATGGTGGAATTGAAGCAGTAAAAAAACAACAACAAAAATCGATCACTCCACTGTTGTGTGATAAAAATCACAAAGTATGGTGTGAATAAATTCTCACCATGAACCAATAGTATCAACGAGATATTTAGAACAACAGAATAAGAGTATAAGAAGAACTTTTATTAAGAAACTAGGAGGAATTAAAACAACTTACACGTGAAGGAAGAACGTTACAAAGAGAAATTGGCAGCGAAACATTAAGATGAAAACAAAGCTCAAAGATGAAAAAATACTTCACAACCACTATCGTAAATAGACATTCTGGGAGCCTTGGGTCTAGCCTCCAATAGTAAAAAATATCCCACTTGAGTATGGTAGGTCTAGGGTGGTGGAAAGTAAGGGAGAGGAGACTTTTCCACCCTTGACCCGAGGTGGCATCTAGCTTGCTTCCACCAAACAAACGCACTTGTATGTCCTTCTATATTGTTGAATCAGAGTGGTCCATATAGTAATAAAATGGATCACCGGATGTCTCCTACCCGTCTGTAAAATTTGGGACCATTTGGAGTTTTGTATTAGGAGTTAGTATTTAATTACTGGACTATTTTTCTGGGCCGCAGAATCTCGCTCAGAATTTTATTTCTAACTTGGTCCGCCTAAAATGACACAATGAAGGCCGAATTAGAATTGTATCCTAAAGAGTTATTTGTTTCTAAACATGTCCTATATCATCCCACGAATTTTGGGATTCATTGGGCCTTAAATGTGGGCCCCACATTCTCATTAGTGGGATGGTGTCCAATCTGCCTTCTCCAGAATTGTTTCTTTTCATCGCCAAATATTTCCATCATCATTTATGAATCATCCATTGATCCCGGAATGAAAATGTTTAAATTAAAGTGAAGATACATTAGAAAAAATATAAAAATAAAATATGGATAATTACATTCCTTAGAATCACATGACTCACTGGGCCTAAATTGGTGTACATTAGGCATAAAGTGCACAAATGATGAGAATGGATGTTCAAAATAAAAATCCACTAACTCAGGCCCATAAGATCAAAAATGAACATTTAATACCATTAATATGTAATTAACATATGTGTTTTTATTGTCTAATCACCACCCTGCCCATGTATTTCCTAGTAAGTTTGGGCATGACATCAGCTATGAAATTCCAAGATGAGCTGGATTTACCTAGATGATTCCTAGTAGGGATAGTAGGATCTCTCCTTGGTGATATATAAGAGATTTTGGTTTTTTCTCACTGACTTGATACATAGGAGATCTGAACCTAACTTCTTATTGAAGACCCAATAGGGAACCCATACTAGGTAGTATCAATTGTCTAATCTACAAGGGATTCCTCGTGTTCTATAGGATGGATGGAACTCAATATTTTATCCAATAAAGGTCTCCTCGCCCTATTATCTTCATTGTATGGGGTGTCGGTCGTAGGAGCCATTGCTGTTATTAGGCCTTCAAGGAGCTCAAATCCCATTTCTTTTACTAATTGAGTCATTGTTTCTAGTCTTAAGAGACTATATAGTGGTTTTGAAGAATTGGGTGAAGGACTATGGTGAGAATATCTTCAATTAGTTTTTCTACAACATTCAATAATCTCAAATTGGGAGCCTATGGGACCTACTTATAGACATACTCATCATCTAGGTCTTAGGAGGTAGGCCACCCAGGTCATCCACACTAGTGTCTCATGTAGGTTGTTCTCAAATTGCATCCATGATACTACTCCATGATGGCTACATTGGGAAGGATTATATATTCAAGATGGTCAATTCAAGTTATACCACCTGTGTTGTTCCATGTAGGCTAGACCATGAAACTTGTACATGTGTGATATAGGAGAAGAAGTTATGTAAAGTTTCTACCTAAGATCTTGAGTTCCTTTTTAAAAATTTTACAACATAGAATAGTCTATAATTTTTACCTTTATTTCCCAATGGTCTCCCTGAACAATCAAATAAATTCATATGAAGTGAAATATGACCCATAATGATGGTTTATACACCCTATTAGGGTTTTTTTATTCCAAACAAATCTCAGATGACCCTCAAAATGGGTTTTATGTCATCAAAACAATTTTATTCCTATTTTTTAGAATCCATGGATTAATCTCAATGAGAAGTTCACTCCACCAATTAAGCATATTGGGAATTATTTTTTAATAATCATTATCCCTCATTGTGGATCATTCTATCATCATATGGAAATCAAATCATCCTCTTTAGGTGAAATGGATACAAATTTCTACTAATGAATTCTATGAAAAATTGTTTGTCCAAAATTTTTCAATGCCTACAATGATCAAATTTATTCATACAACATCATAATAACTTCCATAATAATTTTGTAGATAGAGTTCTATTTATTATATTCTTTTATTATCTTGTTTTGTATCCGAATGATAGCATGTTAATTTTTGGAAAATGGTTAAAAAACATATAGTTAGTGATTTATCTTAGGTTGGTCGAAGAACATAAAGATACACATGTTATGAATCATTAGATACTTTTTATTTGATGGTGATTGATTTTATTCATGTTTCATATTTAATAGAACATTCTATTCCATGTGCTAATGTAATTTTATAAATAAACTACAGATGTATTGTTTGTTGAGGGTAATAATAGAGTGGAATACTAATTGAGAATTACTTTTCATATAGTTTGTGGAAACATGAATTGACGAAAGCTAGTCTATTTAAATAATTTAATATCTTGTTATAATTAATGCCTTAGGATACCCATAGTAGTAATCTATACTAATTGAAATGGATAGTACAGGATTGAATAAAACTGGTTATTTGATAAAGATAAATGATTTAAAAAAATTGATCCTATTTTTATATGATGTTTGAACTCATTGTGATCAAGGATAGCTGATGAGTAATGGCTTGAGAGCCCAGGATTGATGATTTATTTCACACCAATTATGGAGAGACAAATAGTGATATACATGAGGGTGTCAATGATGGGACAAAATTTAATGAAATGGGATGATCTATGGATTTTTTTATGTTGTGTAGAAATATGAGATGATATATTGTTAATGAATCTATTTAAAGATTATACAGTTCGGTTACATGTCCATCTATATTCATTCCCCACTTCATGAGGTACTTATTTGTTCTTGTTATGCATCACATGATGGAATGTTAGGTTTTCTTCAAGACTAAACAGAATTATAGAATAGTAAAATAATTCATAATATTTTGTCCCCTGGGTTTTTTCATTATATAATGAAAATTTTAATTTTGTTCATGGAAAACCATGGACTCAGTTAGATAATGTCGTGAAGGAATGGAATTAATTTTTTCAAGGATAATTAATTGTTAATGGAATAATATAAATGAATGGATAATTATTTAATTAATGTGATCTAGAATGAAAAAAATTGAAGTAATTAAATAAAGATCATCTTAAAGTGTTGCAGGCATATACGATATGTAGCTTAACATGGAGGAAATTGGGTGTTCGAGATATGATAGCTTCCATTGAGCCAGAGACTATGTTGATACCCACAGTGTGTCTATGATCTATTTTATATCATGAATTCTTTTTATAGGGGGTTGTAGTGGATTATGCTGATTCCAGACACATGTTTCTCTGAATATATTTTCGTAAAAATTATTATAGGTATGACGTGTATGGGATATGGTGTCTTGAGGCACATATTATGTGTATGTATTATGATTGAGTGAGTTATCATACATGATATATGATTCACGAAGTATGGTATGTAGTTCATATTATAAACTAATTAGTCACTATATATATATTGGGATGGGATGACATGATGATGTGATGAATGAGATGCATGTTTTTAAATTTAGATTAGGTTTCATCAAATGGGATACTTTTAGAGTGATATGGACGAGGATGCAGTAATATGTGGGAGAGAAGAAAACCAGTGGGGAAGAGGACATGGAATACAATTATTTTATTACAATATGTTGTGATCTCATTTAGGTGATACATGTTTAGAGACAGCTATATTGATGCTTGTAATTAGTATACTTGTTTAGGAGATGAGTTAGATTAAATAATTGTTCATTGGTATTTAGTATGCTTGTTTCATATATTGTATAAGAGGCTCCAAATAGGATCCTATTGATTATACATATTATGATCAACCTATATATATTTTATTTCTTATGACAGTGTGGGTAGGTTAGATATAGGGATGGATATTTGTCTCTTATTGTAGTTTTGGATTTTTTGAGCTTCATGGTCACTATCTTGTGTAACTTTTAAGAACATGTAGTTTTCTGGTCAATTTTTTATTCATGTATGATATTCCAGGTATATACTTGGAATTTTCCATTTCCCTTTATATGTAGGATTTTATTGGTGTACATTCCTTACCTGTCGGTCTGCATTCTACCAAATATGGGAATGCCTCTTATTTGTATGTTCATTATATCTTCATTACTTCTCACTAACTTGTGAACTATTTGAGGTGAACTTTAGGAATTAATAATCTATATTCCCTCATTATCGATTCATGAGAGGAACCTTTAGAGGGATGGTTGTGAAATAGTGTTATCATAGTATTTGTTTGAGATATAAGATGGGATTTTAGGTTAGGTAAAACAGATGAATGCATGGTTTTTTAGGTAAATAGTTGAAAATAAGCTTAGTAGGTAATTTGAAAATAGAGACCAGCTGATCCATGAGTCTTTAGGTCCCCCATTAATCTGATTCCTGAGAATTTGCGTTTACCTAACCTCCAATGATAGGTGATACTGGTTGAGGGGAGGAGATCTAGGAAATGTTCAAACATCATTCTTTTTTTAACCAATGTTTCAAATTTCTAGACCGTGGGATTATCTTAAACCTTAAATAAATTATTCAATTAATAAATAAATTTTAAATATTCATTATTCTAGACATTGGAGTCTGTAATTTTTTTATTATGTCTATATTCATCTAAATTGACATTCTTATCTGGGTTTTTTTCAAATATGTTCATTTGGATGTTCTAATAGATCACTATAGAGTATAGGTAGTTAAAAACCAAACATAGAGGAGGAAAATCCTAGAGTTTTAGTTTAGATCAAATAGAATTATGAGGGGTTCATTTTAGGATCAATGGAAGAATAATCCTTATAGGAGGTTTAGATTACATTAAATTTGTTCTTTTATAGAAAGGTGTACATGGTTTTATTGGTTGTGATAATACTATATATAACATCTATGTAGTAGTGGATCATGTTCCATGGATATCATGAGGAGTTAGATGTATAATGAGATAAGTTCAGAGACCTATTCTGATTAGAGTTTCTTTCTTAATCTGTGAAAGTAGTGACTCGCCATGATCATTTTACCATTCGATAGGGGAGTTCCAACATGTATGGGTTTGTGGTCCATTTTAAAAAATTTATCCAATTTGATTTTTAACTATTTAAAAATGATGATTAATTTAATTTATAGATCCTCCTCTAAGTCACATTATTCATTTTGTAGGAATATCTCGAGCTAATGGTGATAGAAAAATGCTGTGGAGATGATACTAGCCAGAACCGTGTCATATAGGGAGGGGGTCTCTGTGATTCCCCATGAAAAATGGTTATAGATTAGGGTTTGTATTTTCCTACATGGAAGAACTTTTTGGTAGACATGGGATTGTCGAATACCTTATCATTTGTTTGTAAGATATAAAGTATTTTCTCAAGGATTAATTTCATGTTTTTCTTATCAAGTTTGGGGTCATCATTTGAGATAGTTACTAGTCATTCTTAGTAGGCATCGTTCAACTTGTTATCCATTTCAATTTTATATATTGAGGTAGTTTTATCCATGATAGTGGTAGTTGGTTTCCCCATCTTGGGATCAATAGAGTGGATATGGTATGATAGGGAAACTATGATATTATCCATGTCCATAGAGAGTATTGTACACCATGGTTGTCATATTCATGAAGGTTATAAAAGAATCACACTTTAGGATAGTTCATATGATTAGAAATATAGACATACAACATCAAAACCGACATCAACTAGTCCTATTTCATAAAATAGATTTTGGATTACTTTAAGAGGTAGGTTGTGTTCTATGATATATGTGGTGATTTTGTAGTTATTTTTTGTGAGTGAGACCCAGAGATGGAATGAAATCGAGTATATTCATTGTCTTCCTTGGTGGAAAAGATGATGATATGTCTATTAAAGTATCATCTAATGGAATTCCTCAGAGTTGTGTAAGAGTACCTTGATGTCATTTCTAAGGAGGTTGTATTGTTTACCCTGCCTTGGGAGATATAGTTTGGGATGAACATACAACCATATGCTCTCTTAATTTTGATGTTATCATACAGTATGGAACCTTATGAGTTGTGAAAAATGAATGTATTGATTTATGGTCTACTGTACTGGGGTTTTTAGCCTAGTGTATCACCATGGGGTGCATGTTTTTGTTTTATAGAAAGTCTAGTGGGAGATATTATGCATGTATCAATTATTGTCTTTGGACACTGGTTATAGTTATTATCCAATGCCATAATCCATAAATTGATGATTTTTTTATCAGTTAAAAGGAGGCAGTTGGTTCTCGAAGATCAATAAGCATTCAGGATATCATCAGATGTCTGTGAATTATGAGGATATAATGATAGCTATATTATGATATCGTAATGGGGATTATGATTTCATATAGAAGTTTTTAGGTAAGAATAATTCTCCATCCTTTTCCATGAGTTTTGTAAACACAATATTTAAGAGTTTTTAGATCGATTCGTTGTTTTTTTAATTGATGATATACATTTCATTATACACATGAGGAAGAGAATATAGTGAATCTATATGAAGCTTTGGGAGTAATTATTCATAAATAGTTTTTCATAATGTTTTTAAATCATGATTTTTAAGATTTCTAAGTTCATTGCTCTGGGCATGTCATGTCCAAAAAATGAGAAGTTTTTTATCTATAAAAGAAGTGGTTTCTTGGATACCATCTATTACTATTATAGAAGTGAAAAGTCATTTTTAGTCTTATAAGGTATTATAAGAGGTTTTTTTCTGGTATATCATTGTTTGGGACTCCTCTAATACATTTCTCATGAAAGGGTCATTCATTCTTATGGAATGATAATTGTGAGGCAGTATTTATGAACATCAAGTTGAAATCGATTTCCACTCAATTACATTGTTTTCCAGTAGAGAGAGTTTAGTTTGAGATTATCTATTATAATTTTCTATTTTTTGGGCTATGTTTCAATGTTTTAGATATTACTTATCTTATCTGGGTCATAGTTGTCACATTACAGTGAGTGTAACTATTCAACCCATGATCCTGAGTAGGCATTATTTGTTTTTTAATTTAATTTCTTGTGTAGTTAGCCCATAATTGAGAGTTTTTTATATTTTGTCTTTCATAAGAGATGAAGCTATATTATCTCCCAATGTTTCTTTAATTTCAATAAGTGATTGTGGATGGAATTATTAAAGGACTAAAACTTTGATATTTCATATACAATAGTTATGTTTAATTATTAGCTAATGAATTGATAAGTAAATTACATAGTAATATCATGTTTGAATCTAGAGATTCCAATAGATTGATGGTTGATATCATAGTGATGCATACTAATATAGAAGAAGATAGAGGTAGATGAAATATATTCCTGATGAAATTGAATACCTCTTGGGTGAATCAGTTAGACAATTACCTCCAACAAAATTCTAGGGTGGAAGTCAAGAACGACCAAGTTATTTTTTTGAATCCCCTAATGATTAATATAAAAATGAATAACATGGGGTGTTATTATTTTAAGTATCTTATTAATTTTAGTCATACCTAATATGGATTTCCAATAGTTCTATAGCTCAAATGGTCATACATCATGGTGTGAAGAATATGTACTATGTTCGAAGAGGCTTGTTTTTTGGGCCTCGGTTGACTCATTTACTTTCATAGTTTGTGTCTGGATGTTTTGGTCTTCTATAAGGGAAAGGTTGAGAGTCATGTTATGGATGTTTCTCTCATATAGTTTGATAATCCACCATAGTAGTGGGATTACATATTTATGGAATTTTAAAGAGTTAACTCAACAATACGAAGGAATCAATGCTATAAGAGTGTTATAGGATTTTATAATGAAATCACCCCAATTTATAGTGGTTAAGAAGTCCTAATTTGTGGGGCATTCTTCAAATAACTACCAGGAGGATGTATTTTGACACTCTGGGTTCTTGAGTATGATCATGTCTTATTGTGAACCTTGTTTTAACTCCATGGTGTGGAGAGGTCTCAAGCATGAATTTTTCTCTTAGTTATTCTTTATAATTGTATTCCATCTATAAATTGATTTCGAAATAGAGAAGGTTGTATGGATATTAGGGGACATGATGTGTTCTTTCATATTGGATTTTTTAGGTTCCATGATGAGGCATCTGACTTTGTTGAGTTTTTCGACAACAATTTTTTTTACCCTAATGTTATTTGACAACTATTTAATTTGTTCTCTATATGACCACGTCATTATTTAATATGCTAGATAGGGTATGGAGAGTTAATGATTATATAGATGGAACCAGTACATAACAAAGTAGAGATGATTCAGGAAATTGATAAATGGATAATTTCTTCATGGGGTCACAACATGTTTAATTCATGTCATAGAAGGAGACATATCAATTTTGTTGTTAGAGATCATGTCCTCTTGAACATGAATCCACAACATGGGAAGCACATGTTTATTCTTGGGAGTTGGTTTTTTCCCCAGTTTGTGGGGGGTTTTGTGGTGTCGTCTTGTGTTCGATTTTGGGATTATTGGATTACACTTCTTTTATTGATAACCTATATACATGATGTATTCCATATGATATATCTACATTGTTATCTTCACAAAAAATATCACTCAATTTATAGGGATGATGTAAGGGTTTATGGTGATGAGATCGTCAAGAAGAGGCCTATAGAGATCTGTGACCGCTCACAAAAGGTGTTGTGTGGGTATGTTATTTTATTAGTTCATTCCCTTTAGATACATATTGGTATAGTGTTGATTACATTGTAATGTTATGTGAAAAGACACACATAGTATCTAGAGTTGTTTTTTATTCAGTTATTATCTTGTAACATTGATCATTTTCTGGTTGTTGACCTTTTCTACTTTATGAGATGGCTTCCACTTGTTTCCTTGTTGGAACATAATATAATGGGAATATTAACATCCCATGAGATTCTTTAAGATCTAGTTTTTTTAGTTTCTTGGTTTTTGTCACGGTTTATCTATATGAGGTGTTGGATCACCTTTAATAGAGGTAGTATTGAGTGGTATCTCAAGGGGTTTTTGTTTATAAAACATGTTTTTTTGTATTCTTCCCTATGATACCTTTAATTTATCAAGGATGACAACTGGTTGAGAGTTATATTATATAGTGAACCATATCCTATTATCCCTATAATTTGTTAATATTGGTTGTTGGAGGACTCTATAGGAGAAAAAAGGGATATAAAGGTTATGTAACTACGTCATGAAAGGTTTCTATGGTGGATTTACCTAGATGATTAATGGCTACGGAGTAATGGTTATAGGGGTTTCCTACATTTTTTGTTGTGGTTGTTCCAAAGGTCTTAGGAATAGTAGAGTCTTGAATTTAGTTAATTGGATATATGTAGTGTTTTTTTTAAAATAAATTTGATCAAAATAAGGGTTTATAGGATATTTAGAGTGTCAGATAGCTTGTACCTCATACGATCATTGACCAGGGTGTTGCAGCATGTTCTTCTAACATGAACCATAGTATTCCATTTGTAATGTTGTTCTATGTCATGAACTAGGAATATGTGTTTTGATCCTTAGTTTCATATAATTACTATAACTATATGAACCCCCCCCCCCCTCAAAAACCATTTTCTCTCAATATTCCCTGTCCACCCCTAGGCCCAAGAGATATATTTTTTAGGGCCTTCTAATCACCTTTTAAAATGATGGGATCACTAAATTACAATTTTCTATCAATGTTGATATGTGGATACTTTTACCAATATTTCATGTGGATTCTTGGTACATCAGTATCATTTCCTCCCATTTCTTATCTATTTGATTTTTTTTGTTTTATCTACATTTTAATGGATATTATTAATATGTTTCTTCATTGTTTTTATGAATTCTTCTTGGAAGGACATAATAGCATGGTGGGTTATTTATTGGAGATCTAGATTGATATTCTATTATTATGTGAATAATAATGACACCATAAGGTAGGGGATTCATTGCATCTCATTTTATTGAAGTGAAATCATAATGTTACATCACTTTATAGTAATTTGTATTTGTGAAAATGAACATAATAATGGATAAACATTATTAACAAGTAATTTTTTTTGGTTATTGATCAAATGTGTTCTTCCATCATGATAAAGGTTTTTTATTGATTTTATAGATAGTTTGTTTTATATGATATGGTTTTTTAGCATATTGGTTATACTTGGGGTAGTAATGTTTATTTGATGAAAATGGTTAACAAATATAGAGATGGTAAATTTTTTTTTCTCTAATGAACATAAAAAAGGCATGGGTAATGCAGCCTAAGATTGTTATAATTTGATGATAATAAAATTGATACATAATACATGAATAATGGATGTTATTATTCAATGTGATAATGGAATTGTATATGAATGAAAATTTTATATGCCAGGTTGAGATAATAATAAATAATCATGTTGAATATGAAATAATCATCTCATTGTTTACTGAAACTATAGTTAATGCTAGAGATAATGATAAATAACTTAATATCTTGTTATAGATAATGCAGCAGGTTACCTATAGCAGTAACACATAATAATTTAATTGGTTAATTCATGATGGAATAAAACTGATTGTTTGCTAAAGATAATTGTTTGGGTCTATGTGAGCCAATTTTTCTCTGATGGCAGAAAGACATATGTTTGGGATAATGAGATAATGTTTTCATTTAATTGATAATTGTCCTATTTTTTAGATTACATTACCTATTAACATTATTGTTTCTTTTCTTACTTTTGTGTTGATCTATAATTAATCCTTATTATGAAATATTACACCAACATAGAATGGTGGATGAGATATTGGTGGGGATCCCTGAATATTATACATTAGTTGATTCATGTGATGGTGATATTCTAAGTTATATGCATGGGGTTTTTGGGGACAGAAACCGAGATGATAAAGAAATTTGACATTAGTTTTTCCCATTATTTCTCTAAAATATGGGATTACTTTTTATTATTGAATATGTTCAAAGGTTTAGTGGTCCATTTTATTATCTGTATGAAATCCTTTTTAATTGCATGAGGCATTTGGTTTTTCATTGTTATTCATCTATTGATGGTATATTTGGTAGTTTCAAAAAGAACCTGTAATTATAGAATGAAAATAAAAAATTAATTTTTTTACACATAGGGATGGTGAATATTGGAATGAAAATGTAAATGTGTATCCTATGAAATACTATAAATGCTTGGATTATTCCTGGAGGCTATGTACTTCAATTATGAAATATTAATGAAATGTGAAAATACTATTTTTAATTAGTTGATATTGAATTAATTATCATGAAATATATTTTATAAAATTAATGAAGTAATTTAATGAATGTATTCTTGAATTCCTTTGTGCTTATAGGATTTTCATCTCTTAGTATGGGAATCTAGGGTTCTAAGAGAATATAGATATATTTGATTCTAAGAATAGTTTTATGGATATAATATTGTTTTGTTAAATATTGTTTCCTTTGTATTTGTTAAAATCTCACACTTCCCCGCCTTATTTTATAGGGTTACTAACAATAATTTGAATCCAGTATGGTGTTTCCACCAATATCTTTGTTAGTGGTGAATAGTGGGATGAATACACCCTTTATCCTCATACTCTTACCTGGTAGTTTTACATACTAGTTTTCATGGCGGTTACATTACAAATATATTTATAGAGGGTTGTAATATCTTGCAGTTATTTCAAAAACATGTCTCTTTGGATGTAGTATCAAATAGATTATTATAAGTTGTTATATCCTGAGGTATATACTCAGTGTATGGATTTTGATGGCTTGAGATATAATATCTGATGTATGATTCATGAAATATAGATTGTAGTTACACACCGAACTACTATGTTAATTTATATATGCGTGGATGTGATGATGGGTTTATGTGATATAGAAGATGAATGTTTTTATATTTAACCAATGTGTCTTCAGGATTACTTATTTTATAGATAAATGGCCCATGATAGATGATGTTGGAATAGAATATATAACTATTGTATAACTTCTAATGGGGTACCATTATTATATTACTAGAATATGTTATATATTAAATGAGATACTTGATGAAAGATAGCCACTGTGAGTATTGGAACATATTACACCTATTTAGGGGACCAGTTAGTTTCACTTATTAATCCTCGGGGTCTAGTATGCCTTCAATATCTTTTTCACAATAGTTTCTAGGGAGGATTCTACTATGTATATCATTTATGTCCACCATATGTATATATAAAATATTTTCTATCTCAATAATATTGTGTTAGATATCATGATGGGTATTACTAGATTTGAATTTTTACGTACCATTTCATCTTCATGGTCATAGTAAATTTTACATTTTTGGTAATTATAGTTTTCCTTTCCAATTTTAGTAGTTTGTATGTTACATTTAATAAATTTATTTCGGATCATTATTTAACCTTTGTTGGTATGAGATCATTGGTGTGCATGTCTTATCACTTAGTCCTTATGTTGTAATAAAGGGTAATGCCTCCAATTTTTATATTTAATATACCCTCGGTGCTAATCACTAACCTCTAGCCAATTAAAGCTGGTCTACATTAGTCACCATCTCCCTTCTCTCATTGTTATCCCAAGAGGGGTTCATTTGGTGGGATTGGGATATGAAAATCAAAATCATGATCATCAATACAGGGGAGACTCATAATTTCCTACATAAGAAGAATGTCTTGATATTTTTCCAAGTTTTAAAAAATAACAACAAAATATGCTTACATAGTTGTTTATAAGAGTATCTAGGTGAAAAAAATTCACATATTAATATTTCGTGATCTTATTTTCAAAAAATATTGAATGGATAAAATTTTATAATAATATTCAAAATATTTAGAATAAATGATCATATGAACAAGAAAACACAAACATAATATTCCTTATCTAATGGAACCTTTATTTAATCCTATTTAATGTTATTCTAAAAACCGTAAAATTAGTCAAATTATAACAACATCATTTCAACTTAGTCCATCCATGGTTATATTTCTAAATTATACTCTAATATCCCCTAATAATTGCCTCTAATAGTTCATAGTTTTTTTAATAGAGAAAGGGAATTTCCAATTCGTATCCTCTTGGTGTTTCTAGCCAGGTGTGTATCTATAGTCCACTAATCATGAAATAAGTGATGAGAAATTTTATAAATAACCAAAACAAATTAGGACAATCACATCACAGGTCATTCAAACCATATAATTATAAAAAAATCACATATCCTGACATAGATGTAATTTTTAGAAACCACATAATATCTAGTTTACAAAATCATATGGTTAATTTCATATACATATACTTTTCTTTAAGGTTATAAAAAAATTTATACCCTAGATAAACATAAAATAACTACTCTATTCCTACAAAATTAAAATACCCCATTTTTCTATAAACTATGATGCTTCATATTCACACCACTGACTCATGTGAAAAAAACACACACATTACTTGAAGTATTTAATTGCAGGTTATATGATCTAATATAACAAATATTTTTTTGAAGTAACTAAAATTATATGGATAATTTATCTTAAATATAAACATAGTGTAATCCAAACCTAAGATTTATTTTCATTATTAACTAGTTACACAAGAAACTTATTTTACAATAATGTTGAACCTTTAAGCATAAATGAGAAACATATGACACACTACAAGGTTTTTTATACGATATAATAATAATCATAACTTCAGGAATATAAAAATCATAAATTGGTGATCGTAATCAACTAGTAATGGAAATATTTTCGACATGTCCTCATGGGTTACATCATTATTATTTCAGAAAACAAGAAAATATGATACAGAAGTTTTTAAAAGAACATGTGGAATTAATATTTAACTATATTTCATAATTGAATAATATTTAGTGTTAAAGTATCATACTTGTACCGGAGAATAAGGAGGATATATGATAAACATGGTCAATGAAGATCACTTATAAAACAAAAGATTTTTCTTGACATAAGTAACAATATATAACATGAAACTATATCACCAACATAAAAATGGGTAAATTCTATCATTGTTAAAATAAAAACATCTTCACTTCATGTTGTGAATAGAAAAAATGTTTATGCTTCTTTTTGTTTACAGACTAGATTCTTAGGCATCATGTTTTTAATAAATTATATTTTCATGATTAACATCCATATAATATCACATATAAATCCATTACAAATCCATTTTAGGGAAATATAGTTATCCCCCACCAACCCCCCTATATAAATCATCTACATATATTTCATTCATTTGAAATCAATAATCTATCATATCATAATGATCCCATAAAAATAAAATGGAATTTGTAACATATATATACAGTATAAAAAATGATGCAAAGGGAATTTGATTGGCTTCTAGAACAAGTTCAATCACAGAGACTATGTAATTGAAAAATAATTTTTTGGGTGATACATAATATATAATTCCTTAGGAGTTATATTTTATAAATAGTAAAATGGGATCAAATCCATGAAGAAATATTTTATTGATCATTTCATAACATCACCATAATTTGATGAAATTAAATATCACTTTTAAATATGATTTTCATAACTGAATATGAAAAACATTTTAAAATACCAAGTAAAAAATAAAAATATTTTATTATTTAAGTGAACATCATGATTTTCTATATTAAATTTGGAATGGATGATAAAAGTGAAAACATGATAGGGAAATCATGTTTATAATTAATAATATACATATATTAAAATCCATATAAAAATGATTTATAATTGTTTCATTTAAATGTTATTAAATATAAATTTAGCTATTAACAAAAAAAACATATATGGATTTCAATATGGGAAATGATAATATCAATGAAATGATTGAATATGTAAATAAAAGAAAAATAAATAATCTGGATAGACTATAAGTTATTCACAAAATCTTATATTATTATTTCAAAATAAGATAATCAATTTAATTACATATATATATATTTAGAAATTTATTATTACATAATAATTGATAATAGAAAAACAATTCTAATAACAATAGTAAAAAAGTCAATTATTAAGAATTAATAAACGTATTTGAGTCATGAATGAACCCTTACCATCAATCCTAATTATTCGGACATTCTTTATCATCCTATATAAAAAAATTAACTACCAAAATAAATTATTTTACAACATTTTTAATACATATAATGATTTATAAACTTCATTTATAATCAATTATTAAAAAAATTGATTTCTGTAATTTATTTCTATCAACATATGTTATTACATTGGATTATTTTTTTACTTAAATTTTAGTAATGTATGTTATGATTATTAATTTTATATTAAATCTACATACTCCATAAATTGTTATATTAACTAAAATAGATTCTTTATAATGTTGTATAATATATAAAATCATATTATATGAATTTTTTCTATTATTTTTTAAAATGAATACTACTATGAGTATATTTTTACAATTCTGAATATATATATATATAATAAAATATATGCGTAATAATATATGAACATTTCCTATACTATAAACCAAACCGAATTTTCAAAGGAATTCCTAAAACCCAAGGAGTTAATTTTACATATTCCTCCATGATATAAAATTAGAGCTCTACTCATGTAGCTTAATCCTACCCAAATATGTATATTATGTAATCTATATGTGCATAATGATATGAAAGTTATTATTTAGGAATAATATCATTATTATAAATTCTTAGTGACATTATTTTTATATTTTAATTTTTTACAATAATATTTTATTATATTTTGACATTGATGTAAGGACAATTTGCAACAAAATACCTCAGTTCTATGGAATCATTTATATGCATGCATGAAAATGTGGCATGTTAATTTTTATAGAATGTATAAAAGGTTTGATTTTTCTTAATTTACTCATCATAATGAGGTTTTAAATATCATATTTATTCATTAAATACACCCCTTTTAATAGGATTTATTTGGTGTTTATGAGTCACTTATCATGTCCCTTATGGAGGATGTAGTCTACTTGTATAGAAATGATATATTCATTTTTCATATGGTTCATATGAGGGATGAAAGTAGTTATTTAATCAGTGTAGTAACATATCATAAAATTAGTACTACTTTTATTATCATACATTCATGTAGTAAGGTAGTTTTAGATGGAAGAATAAGAAAAAAATAAGAGAGAACAGTTCAGAACGACACCTCTCCCTTTCCATGTTCTCTCTTTTGTAACATATTATGGTTTTCTAACTTGGATTTTCACAATATATGGGAATATATAATCTATGTATAGTGTTTAAGATACACTATGAGAGTGTTTTTTATAGTTAATTATTTTAAATTAGTGATACATTTTTTTTACATTATTCATTTTTATATGTAAAAGAATCTTATTTTTGTAAATAAAAATTATATTGTAAATGAAAAAGTGAAACTACATAATAATGAGTGGTTCGAAACAATGAAATAAGGATTTTTGCAGTGAGATGATGTTGATTAACCCTCTAAAAACTTTCTCACAGTTATTTTAAAATATCTATTAATCTCATTTTACAGTAATTTTTCATATTTTACCATTTTGGTTTTTATATAGGTCGCTAGTTTTTAATGAATTCATTTATATTTTCATTAAAAAATAAGACAAAAAATATTATAAAATTATTATTATCTCCACCTAAAAATTTTATTCATAAAATATATTTCAATTTATAACTCAATGAAAATTAAATATTAAATTAACACATTAATAATATTGAAAAATAGTGTCTGTGAAACATGTTTTTTTCACTATTAAGATTACTCGTTATTATATATAATTTATTATAATTATTAGTGTGGTGATTTTATTATATATTTGAAAAATAAAGAAAAATATAGTAAGAAAATAGATTCAATTCAATTTATTACTTAAAAATTACATTACATTAATTAAACATATTTTCTTGAAAATAACCCTCTCCACATTATCATCATCAAAAACATTTACAATATTATTCATAATATTTTTACAATAAATGAAAACAAAATTATTATATAATAAGAATATTATGACGAAAAATAGGGAATATTTTTTGATTGATTTAATTTACACAAGTGATGAAATATATTTTGAAACAAATTATGTAAAAATTAGTTATATTTCGAATATATTAAACATTGATTTTAAAATTTCATTAGATTGTTTATGAATAATTATTGTTACACTATAAAAATATATCTTCATTGATATTTTTCCCCAAAATAAATTAAGTCAATCTTATATTAGAAATATTTTATAAAAACATTCAGATTTCTAAAATTAATATTGTTTCACTAGTCATATAGATATAAATTATTTTACAAAATTTAAAAAATAATCAATATTTTTATTTTTTACATTCAAGATTCAATATTGATGATAGTTTTTAAAAAAATTTAACTTCTATAAATTTGAACATTTATTTTAAATGAAAATAAAATTTATCAAGAAAAACTAATATTATAGTAAAATGACTATATAGAACATTGTGTGTTCCCAAAATTGTTTTTTATGGATTTTTAATAGATTATAAATATTTTATATACAATAAGACTTATTATTCATAAATTAACTTAAAAATATACATCTAATAATTCTTAGATCATTGTATTATGTTATGGATCATAAACAAAATATCAAACATATTTTTAACTTAGATAGAAATATATTCTAAAATATAAAGGAGTAACATAGTCACTCTAAAATTTTATCTTCCATTAAGTTGTTTTGTATTTTTAATCTATAATAAAATATTATAAATATAATTATAAATAAAATAATCATTGAAATGAAATGATACCAATTGTACAAAAAATAAAGTTAATCCTCAGCATAATATTTATATATTTGGATAATATCATCCCTCATAATTACTCTTTCCCTCAAACACATTAATCCAAAATGAAAGTGTTCACAATTGGGGAATGGTGTACTAATCAAATTTTTTAACCTACAAAAACTATAACATGATTTTTATTCAATGGGAAACTGAGTTATTGAAATATATTTGTTCTAATATTTTATTACGAATGATCCATATCTCAAAAAAAGAATAATATAACCCAAGAATTAATGCTTAAAATATACATTAGATGAATAAAATAAAATAAAATAAACACTACAATTAATATCTATTTATTTTTCCTATTACTAAATTAATTTATATATATATAAGTATAAAAAATATTTTTAAAAAAATATTTATATAAAAATCATGTGTTACAGAAGATCTTATTTTTATTTAAAAACTAAATAAAGGAGCCATATATAACACATAAACATAAATCAATAATAGATTATAATTTTTGAATATTTATGATGATAATTAATATTAAGAATATTGAATATATAAGAGCAAACAAGATCCAATGACCTTGTTATTTATCAAGAAAACATAAATTTTTTAAAATAAATAAATTATCATAGTATTAAAATTAACCTATTATTATCAAAAACATTCACCAATAAGTTATTATAAATATTTTAAATTTAACAACACAATTTTATAATTTCTTCTTGTTATATTCATATTTTGGGTAGCCACGTGTATTGTAACAATAATTCCTCTAATCCTTGTCTTTTAATTTTGGTTGGTTAATTTTTATATGGAAGTCCAATAATATTATATTTCATTCATAATATCATGGTTTAATGGACATTAAGTTACTATATTCATTACCTTAAAAGCTATTGTAGTACATTATTATCATATTAAATAATTTTCATTAATTCAATCCAATGAGATGATCATATATAATCTTCATCAATATTACTTATGGAAATGGGAAAGAAAATTAATGGTTATTCTAACACACGTAGCAAAGGATACTATAGAATAAAGGATATTGTGGAATAAAAATTAAATAACTAATATAATGAAAAATTAATATCAATTGATTCCCTATGAATTAATAAGTAATAATAACACAATCTACTGGTGAAAAGGAAATTAAATTTTAAAAGGATAACAATATGTGGTCTTTTAATTTTTTAAACTATAGGAATTCATAACTTGATGCATCACAAGCATACATTTAAGGCACAGTTCGGAGGCATAATACATAAAGTGTATAGACACTCAGAATTACATATATTAAATTTATCATATACCCTTTTAATATACTGATGGTATATATATTTTTGGGACAATCACATTATATGAACCTCAAATCCATTCAAGAATATGTTAAAAATAATAAGGAATAGGTAGAATAATTTATTGCAATGATTAATATAAATATTCATGAAAAAATTTATCAATGAATCACATCAGACATTATTTACACATATTATCCAATATATTATATGGACATGTCAATATATTTACCATGTTTACAATTTTTCAATAATAAAAAGATGAATTCCCTTAAACCATTGTTGTGAATAATTGATGATTCACTATAAGTGACATTATAATATGAGAAATAGTGAAATGTAGTTGTTAGTGATTATAATGTTTATGATGATAATTATCATTAGATAGTTGAGTAAATTTATATAAATTTTCAAATAAAATATATATATATATCTATGTAAATAATTAGGTGTATGTGATAGATACTTTTGATAAGTATTATAGGTATAAAATATTTTTATGGACAAAAATCCTTATTAGCGTGCTTGAATGAAAATGGTAATCTTGTGCCAAAATTTTGACTAATATTCTTTGGAACTAATTATGGATCTAAAAGGTACATTTTTCGTCAATCTATAGAAAAGTATCCCTCATAGAAGTAACAAATACATAATATTAAAATAGAATATAATTCATAGGTATTTTTTATAATAGGAAAATCCAATAATTCATAAATCATAAGATAATTTTAGTATTGATATGATATATCATTTCAGTATATTGTGATGGAATTTGGATATCACAAGAATAGGATATCATAAATACAATAAAAAAAATATTTTTAAAAACATTTTAAAAATTAATTCGAAATTTAAATACTCACTATAATTGAAATGTAAATAATATTGTAACGTGTATGGGGAAGTATCAAGTACTTCATAACAACTAAAATTAATATGATAGATCATTGTACAAGGCCAAATTTATAATTATTAAAAATTAATCTATGTTGGAGAGTACTATTTTTATTTGAAAAGAGATAACATAATCATGGTGGTCTAGTAAATGAGAATATTTATATGTATTTATACATGTGGTTAGTAAAATCCCATGGAATAATGTACATATTTGTTTATTTTTTCACTATCACAAATGATTCACTACTCCCTTGTTCCATCATTTCTTATCTTAATGATTGATATTTATGATTATGTATAAACTCATATGTGAATTTAGTCACTTATTTATATATATGATATCATGTTTAATTTGTTTTAGTGTATGACATGATTTTTTAAAATCATTTTGAAAATTTTAAAAAATATTCAATATCTCACTCTAGGAATTTTTTAAAATTTTGATTCTAATTGATAAATCAATTTTAAGATCTAATTATGTGATGTTTTACTTTTTAATAATAAACTAAAATTTAATTAAAAATTATCTTTTGACTAATAAAATTTTTATATACAAATAATTTACATATTAATACTATATAACCCCAAGATATAGAAATAATTATTATAATTTTATAATCCATAAGGGTAATATATTAATTAATATCACATTGATGTCATATTTAATTCATTATTTAACTTTTTATTATTTCTTGAAACATGGATTTATCTAATATATAATTCCCCTAAAACAATAATTATTCTATATATTGATTGACCAGATCTATAGAAAACAGAAATGATTATACATCATTTCAAAACACTTTTATATTGTACTTCATTTATGATATACCATTAAATATATTTCATGATTATTTTATTTTCAAAGTATTACCCATTTTCATTACCATTTTTGGTTTATATAAACTCTAATAGTGATATTGTAATTGTAACAACATTGACTCCAGTAACCTGGAGTCGTTGGTTAGTTTCATTATATTGGCATAGGATGCATGGGATCACATCCATAAGGATCAATTATATTACTAGTCTTCTAAAATAAAATACATACATGATATACAATTTTCATTGAGAATAAAAATATAAAACATAGTAATGGATGCAATTAAACATCCTTAAACTCATTCAATGAATTTATGTTCAAATACTAGATAAAAAAGCAACATAAATGTAAGATAAAATACCCAATAAGAATTATGTGTAGTGGAAGATGTCATAAATCAATAAGTAAAAAATTGATATCTAAATGTAAATAATTAATCACACATTCCATTTTATTAACAACTTGACTATCATAATTGGATATAGCAAAATCAAATATATGTATTCAGTAAAATATAAAAATTTAACAATATTTCCCCAATAAATGTAATAACATTAAAATTAAATATCATACGTTAAAATGGTATATAGTTTATGAAATAATCATATCCATGATAAAAACAATATTAAATTTATTATAAATGTATTTTCCCTTGAAAAAGGATCACAAAAAAGTGGTTTTCTCAATAGAAAGTTAACAATTACAAAATTAAATAAGAAATTAGATTTGGGCATCAATTATTTTGGAATATAGGTTTGTGAAATAAAATCATGAATAAATATTAAATTTTGTTTAATTCATTAAATGATAATTATATAAACCACAAAAATGTGAATATATACATGTTAAAAAATATGTCTCAAAGAAATGGAAATTAAGGTGAGATCCCTTACCTCATGTTTGTTTTTGGATGAAAGTTCATTAGCATCATGTGTAATTGTTGTAATGGTTTTATTGATATATTTAAGAACTATATTAAAATTTATATTTTCATATATGATCGTATTATAACATTTTTCACCTGATTTATTAGTAATAATTGATTATTTTCAAAGTTTTGTGAGCTAATTTCCTTATTTTCTCCTTTATGTTTGGTCGAGAAAATTATTGTTGTCATTTATAAGGTATTTATACATAATACCCACAATGATGAGTTTAATATTTAATCATTATATAAATTTTCAAACTAATTCTAGAAAGTTGAATA
The DNA here is from genome assembly GCA_963277665.1 of Viscum album. Taxonomy (NCBI): domain Eukaryota; kingdom Viridiplantae; phylum Streptophyta; class Magnoliopsida; order Santalales; family Viscaceae; genus Viscum; species Viscum album. Next base: position 2,078,779,319 of record OY728137.1, on the reverse strand, counting down.
TAGATAATGAATCTCATAACTTCGTGGAGACAGTAAACAATATATACACATGAGCGATGATATAATTTATTAGTGGGAGAATTATTAAAGAAGTGTTTGATCTATTAATTTTAAATAAAAAATATGATGTCATATATATCACATATATTAATCAAATTTATCCTTATTACCTTCCATGTAAATCTTCATTGAAAATTGAATCAAATCACTATGTGAGGAGATAGTCTGCCATACACACAAAATATGTTATTGTTTTTTAAACCACATGGAATTTAAGGTTTGATATTTGATATTATAATTCAAAAATTATAGTAATTTCATAAATATTATATATATATTAAATCCATCATTATATACAATTGTATGAAAATTTTATGAAAAATGTTTTACATCGGTTTGGGAGGCACTAGTCAACCATAAAAAGGACCAAAGATTGTGTTTACAATTTGATGGAGGATAATATGGGTAAATATTATAAAATAAACCTAAAAAATTCTAATAAAATTTTAGATACTAATTTTATTAAATTTTACTTTTTAATATTTAATTTATTGAAGAAAAGTGAACAAATAAAATGATATAAGTTTGTTCTGAAAATTAACTTCTCCTAGAAAAAACTCATTTAGAACTCCTCTGAGGACCCTGGGGTTAGTCATTTGGGTGGACCAGTATCTCTATAATTTTTATAATAATATTATATAGAGATATTTTTAGGTTTATTTCAATATATTTTTGTTGATAGGTATGATAAATTGAAGGGATGCAGTGCTCTTTATTAATTTATGAGAATAGAACACATACAATTTTTTAAAAGAAAAGGTAGTACCCCCATTTTAAACATGAAATATTGATAAAAAATAGAACTATGTGTAAACTTAGAGTATATATGATCTAAATATTTCCTTAAAATATGATTTATACAAGTTTTAGTTTATTTATATAACTTTTCTTTTTAATTTATCTATTAGGTATACTTGTTTTCACATTAAAATCAGTAATTTATTCTAATTGTTTTAATATTTTATTATGATAAAAAAATTAAATGAACATATTAGATATTATAATTTTTTCTTATTTCTAATATTTAAACCATTTTACCAAATTGATTATTCAAAATTAAAATAATTCAATTTAACATAAAACTCATAGAAAAGTTAAAAATGGGGTTTCCAAAAAAAACATTCAAATTTTTAAAAGGTTTTAATATTATAATTCAATATAATATCTGTTATAAATACTAAATTTGGTTATATAATAATAAAGTTGAACAAATTTTATATTAAATAAAATTTAATAAATAATTTATGTTTTTAATTAAGTTAAATTAAAAGATTTTCTTCAATAAATATGAATTTTTTTAGAATTCAACTAAAATTTATCTATTTCAAACATTATCAAAAATTCAATCTAAAATATTTAGGTGTGAAGTTTATATAATAAAATAATTTTTCTAAAATTGGTTTAATTAAATTTTCAATAAAGACAAAAAAAGTTTGACTAAACCTCTTTATTGGAAAACTATTTTTTTAAACATTTATTTTCCAATTAAATGATTGTTAAATTATTTCTTATCAATATATAACCATTGAATTTATTTTATACATATAAAATAAAATATAATTTTAATAATTTTTTTAGTTTTCAATTTATAGGTTATAATGATCACATTAAATGATATTATTTTAATAGAGTATTATATTTCATTTAAACATGGATTTGCGTACATCACATGATTTACAAGAAAATAAATTCATTATAAACAGAATTTATTTTAAATTATCTAGGTGATACATTTATACTTCCTACAAAAATGTCATTCTCTAAATTTTTTGGAAATTACCTTCTAAACAAAATAGGTTTTTTCTTCTCAATTACATACTCAGGTACCCATGTTTCTTCCTCCATTTTGTGATTTCTCCAAAGTAACATAACCAGTATAGTCATCTAATTACCCATTAGATGTTTTCTAGTATCAATAAAATAGATGGTATCTCTATAATAATAAATTATAGTTTCTAATTATTTTTCTTAAATGGTGTCCACGTGTATTGGGTATGACATGTAGTTATTTAAAAATTATATTTAGAACATATCTTGTACTTTTGAGATAATAGGTGTCATTTCCAACTTGTAATCCAAAGCTACAATTATACAAATAGATTCAAAGTGTCTAATATTCCTGGGGTACATCTTTCCCTTCTTATTAATCCTTATAGAACCCTTCTATGGAGATAATTTTATAAATACATGATCTCCCACTTGAAATTCCAAATCCTTCATTTAATTATCGCCGTTACACTTTTTCCTAATTTGATATGTTTTTATGCGAGAATAAATAGTCTTTAACTTTATTATTGTCTCTTAAATATGTTCTATAATTCAATTTTTTTATCAAATTCACCCCAATAAGATGGAATATGCAGTCATTTTCCATATAGTGCTTAATATGGTATTGTTTGAGTAATTGAATGGAAACTATTGTTATAAGAAAACTCTACCAAAGGTAAATAATAATCTACATACCTTTCAAATATAATGAGAAAAAATTCAACATGTCTTCCACTATTTGAATAGTTATTTATGACTATCCATGAGGATTTTTGGCACTGCTCAAGTGAGGATTAGTATCAAGTTCCTTCTGAAGACTCATCCATAATTTCAATGTAAAATATGGATCATGATAAAAACAATTAAAAAAGGTGCACCATTAATTCTTATAACTTCACTTATATATGTCCATATTATATTCCCAAGAGGTAAATAGTAACTAATTTAGAGGAAATATATAGATTTGGTAATGAAATCAACAATAACCCATACTACATCATTCATTATGAGAGTCTAGATCTGTGAAAAACGTATATAAAAATTTCATCCCATTTACATTTATGAATTACAAGAGGTTTAATGAATCTTATTTTATAATTTCTCTAAGAATTCACTTATTAAAAATATAATCATCTTGATACATAATCATCTATTTTATAATTCATGTTATCTCACACCAAATTATCCTCCAAATCCCATTACATCATGGTTCATCCAAGGTGTATATAGGAATTCAAGATATGTGTGTCATCCATAAAAAATAATATTTATCTCAGGTATAGTTGGAAAAATTAACAACTTTACAAATCTTATTACACCATCTTTAAAAATTAAGTTCTCTATCTTAAAATCATTCACATACTAAATTTATATAGAAAATCTTCATCATCCAACTGGAAACGTTTCCTCTTATCCAATTTTTATGGTTTAGAAAGCATTTATAAAAATTATTTATGCCCCCCTTTAATTAATAAATAAAATATCTACCCTTACTATATACAAAAACATAGTGTCCCTCACAATCATCATTTTATTCATAACTCTATGATCTTTTCTTCTTAATTCATCCACCACCTTATTTTCCTTCAATGTGAGGTAGTGTTTTAAACTATCATAATTGTTGAGATGATTGATCTATCTTAATTGACTAATGTAGATATATTTCTATTCAAATAATTTTTTGGGGTCTTTTGGTCTATGTATATTTCACCCGTTTTTTCATAACGATAATTTCACTATATATTGAAAACATAATATAGCTACCAACTCAAGATCATGGTATGGATTGTTTTTTTCATGAGTCTTCAAATTCATTATTACATATTCAATGAATTTACCATTTATTTTATGTATGTAACCCATTATTTTCCTCGATGGATCACTATATATAACAATCCCATCACAACCTTATGGTAGAATAAAAACAAGGTCATTTACTAATATCTTATTAAATTCATCAAAACATTATTCACATTACTTTTTTTATATATACATAAGCACATTAGGTGTACGGTTTGTTAATGGGTTAATGAATCAGGAGAAATTATAAATAAATCACTATGAGTAACATGTAATACTAATGAAACTATATACCATGATAATATTTGTTAGTGTAGGCCATTATTTGTCTATCTTTTTCTTTACAGGATTGACTAAGATTCATCCAATGGAAACATTAGACAATAAATAAAACTTATTGAGGATAGAAATAATATATACTAAACTACCAATATAACTCATCTCTTTTAATTGTCTCAAGAATGATCATAAACTGATTCACATGGCCCTAATACCTCTTATAATGCACTAGTATTACAACAATGAACCCCACAATAAGATATTCAAGATATTATTTGAATACTCTATAAATTGGATCTATAAAAATAAGGGGTGAATTAGTCTATACAAATTGAATTAGTATAAATTCATAATTCCCATACATCATTCAGAATATTATCTTCATAATTTCATTTTTCATTACTCTTAATTGTTGATAACTAGCATAAAGATCAATCATAGAAAAATATTGATCTCTTCAAAGTTGATTGAATAAGTCATCAATATGAGATAACAGATACATATACTTTATTTTAATGGAATTGATTTCCCTATAATCAATGCATAACCTCGTGGATCCATTTATCTTCTCAATGAAGAGAACTGTGGATCCCTATGGTGAAACACAAGGGTGAACAGATAATATATCATAAAAATCCTTTTATTTCTCCGTTAAGTCCACTAATTCCATATTAGATATTATATAGGGATTATTTGAGGATGGTCATACATTATACCCTAGATCAATGAAGAACATGACTTCTCGCACAGGTGGATGACTAGGTAATTCATCAGGATACATATCAATATATTCCTGTAAAATAGGTAAATCATTAATTTTTTATTACCTAATCCATCCACAAATTTTTTTCTCCGATTCTCCAATATTCTCATCCAGAAGTGCTACTGGGGGTGGATCTATACATTACTCAGGTGAAGAAGACTCAACTATAATGATAAGGTATTCTACATCTTCAACAAAAATCATTATTTCCTTCCCCTATTAATTAATATTTTTTAATATTTTCAAATATAGTATATAGATATGATTATATCAAATTCTACCACAATTATGATTATAAATTCAAAAAATAGATAATGGTTATGAGTTATAGTTGGGACTGATTTACACAAACCTATTATAGAGATACTTGCACTAGGAGTTTTTAAAGAAAACACCCATCATAAGGTTCTAGGGAAATATTTAACTATATTTTAAAACATTGATGGTATAAAAGAGTGTGATAATCCTGAATCAAAAAAATTCATTTGTTTTATTGGAAGCTAATATTAATGTACTTTCCAAAACATCAGTTTGTATGTCTACCTCAGGTGTATTGATCATATAATCTTGGACTTATCCCCTTATATTCAATGGTAAACTAACTCAAAGTTTGGGGTGTTTGTTTGAAAAATTCCCCATTTATTTTTACTTAAATCACTATACATAATTGATTTATTCATTCCCCTTTCATTCATGCGCCTGATGACCCTTATCAACACACATGTAATAAAACATTATTCTTTTAATCATTTTATGTGTTGATTCATTCTATATTATTCACAATGAAGAAGTTTCTTCATTCTCTTTTTCTTCTTTGATGCATTCCATTTTTCATTGTACTTAGTTAACCTCCCTTTCTCTTGATTTCTATTTAATATATAATATCTAGAAAATTATTTCTCTATTTTTTTTCACATATGACTATATCACCATATGATGATTTTTTTGGAAAACAATTCCCTTCAGAAACTTCTCTTTATCATTTCAATTAAGTGGTCAATAATTTATTTTTTACTGTGTATTTAATATGCAGTATACCTAACTAGACTCATAAAGGTATCCACATATTCTACAACACGTTCTTATTCCTTTTTATTTAATCTAATAAAATTTCTCTTCATTTCAATTCATTCCTCATGAGGTACATATTTTCAAGGAATTTCTTTATAAAATATCTTCATTCTTTATGTTCTATTTATTCTCCCTCACATAGTATTTTGGATCAATGACCATCATTGATCAGGATCTCCCTTGATATGGAATACTTTGAGAATAACCTTTTCTATTTCATTGTATCCTAAATATAGAAATATCTTTCCAGTGGAAATTATCTATCTATAAACTACCACTCTATTTTTAGTTCTACTAAATGATGGGGGATTCTTTCGCATGAATAAGTAGAGCATGAGATAGTCACACTGTGGAAAATAATTTACTGCATTGAAGAAATATTATTTTTCATAACCTATTTATGATTACATAATATATCGATAATCATCTTATATCTAATTCTAATTATATTTTCTAACTCAGTAGGGTGGTCTCTATGTTGGATAAAATTATTGATAACCTTATCTCTTCTAGAAACCATATCGAAAAAAATGGAATGTAAGAGATTAGATCATAAAATTATGAATTTTAAATCATAAATAATAATTATAAATTAGGTTTAGACAATAATATAAATCACATATTTATGAATTTTTAATCATGGAATATTAAACATGGATTTTTGGGAATTCATTTTTAAAAAAATCCCTCATAATGGTATTTAATGAAAATTTTAATTATCCTAATCATATCCCTTATGAGTATAAAATAAGGTTTTAGGTAAGTCCTATTGTCATGTACTAAGTAACACTTGATTCAAGCCTGATGTTATTTTTTAGAGATATTTCTCCAAGGTACATATGTTCCCGAACCATGTATACTTATTGTATCTTGACATAGATTCATTTCTAGAAAAAACTATAGAATCTCTACCTTACCAAAAATATATATATTATTACTATCTTATTATACTAAAATCATTTCCTAGGGTACTTTTCACTAATCGATTCTTCACATAATTTAGTTCCCAAGGCGTCTATTTAAATTTTCCTAATTCAAACAATAAGAATCTTGACTTTAGTAACTTAGAGCCATTGGTCAATTTCATTACATTTTAAAAAGATAAAGTGAATCAAATTTCCATGTATAGATAAGTTTATTATACTTGGAAAACCTAATAAATACATGATACCCATTAAAAATAGTGAATAAAAATTCAACTCATAGTAATGAAAAACATTTTGCAACCTCAAACATATTCAATAAATTCATCTTCATATCCTGAGGTAAAGAAACAAAATAAGGGTGATACCAAATAATTAGTGAGGTTTTGTGAAATAAAAGCTATCAGGAAACAATAAGGTGTAATAAATATGTAAAGGTATATAACTGAGAACACAATCCATTTAATCAATCACATGACATTCGTAATTGGATAAGGGATAATCAATATAAAAAGATAAATAATGAAGCACACAAGCCATTTAATAAATAACATGATAATTAAATGCTTCTAAAGATAATATAGATGAGAAAATATCGTGGATAGTAATAATAAATAAATTATAAATGGATAAAGTTCATAATTATTGGACATCATGATCTCATACATCATGATACGTCTACTATGAAGACCTTTCACAAAAAAAATCACCTTTTGGTAGAATCCCATTAAATTCTAGATTACTGATTTGAATCATGATACCTATTGATTCATAAATGGTACATAAAATTCTAATACCCACCAATCAATATATGTCCATATCATTCTTAAAATATTTAATTATTGATTTAATTCTTGAGTAATATTCTGTATCATCAAATATATGTATTGGGTGAAGAATATGGATTTATAAAACAATACTAATTAAATAAATAAAATTTAAAGTATAAACAGTAATTAAAAATGATATATTATTTAGGAAATAATATTATCCATGGTATAATTAATAAGGATATTTAAGTGAAATTTAATGTCAAATGATAAATGAACAAAAAAAGTGGTAGTCACAAGATAAATATATCAATCAAAAAATTAAATAAGAAATTATATATGACAATTAGTTCATCATGAATATATATTTTTGAAATAAAATCATGAATAAATAATTATTCATTTTAAATAAATAAAATAGGTAGTGCATAAACCATATAAAAATGAATAGGTGCTTATTAACAAATATGTCACAATGAAAATGAAATTGAGGATAAATCCCTTACTGTAGGATTCCTTTTTGTTGAGAATAATTTAAAACCATATATAATGGTTTTTATAATGATAAGAATTTATGTCAAAACCATATTCTAATTTATAATATCATATATGATCCTCTTTTAACATTTCAACCCATTTTTTAGAAATATTTCATATTTTTTATTGTTTTGGGTGTTAATAGACTTGTTTCCCCATATGTGTTTTTTCATGAATGTTATAATTATTATGAATATGATATAGATACATAAATTCACACCACATACACTGTTTAAATAACATTTGATAAGTACAACATAAAATCAAACATGAAATCTAACCAATCTCATTTAGAAAATCACTTTTCAATCCATACGCACATTAAATGATTTTTAGAACACATTTATAACCATTCACAGAAACCATAGATCACATTTAATAATCCATGAAAGAATTCCAATATCATATAACAATGCCTATTCATATAACCACCTGCCTCATGCATGGAAACTTCTAGAAACCGGTGGGAACCCATAGTTCCACCCCTATGGGACCCTATCAAAGAAATATATAAACATAAACATAAATATTTTAACAAAAAACAAGAGATTAAACCCTTATTATTTCAATCAATCTATTAAAAATGGATAACTAAAAGAGGGAAGTAGAAAAACCTGTGAAGATGGAATAATCTAGAGGTGAATACAATTATGTGATGTTTTTTTATATTCCCACACCATGTACACCCAAACAGTGAGGTTTAAGGGGGCCAAGAGGGATTTTTAGAGTAGAAAAGGGATTTAAATACTAAATGGATCAAATTAGGGGTTTGTAGGTTTAATAAATGTGTAATTTATAAATGTAAATTTCCAATTTTTAATGACCTAGCCATCTTTTACAATTAGCACGCATGGTTTTCCAAAATGTATAGACACTATGTGGTCTCTTATGTCCAAAGTGAAACTGACCACACGGTTTCCTAGGAGAGCGTACACACCCATGCAGTAAGCCATGTGACTTGGACACTTCCACTATCCCAGGTGTATGGTATATCTTCGCCCAACACACAGTTTCCCTCTAATAGTGCGCCAACCATGTACCACCTTCTTTCAGGTCCAAAAACCCAATATTTCTCTAAAAAGTCCCAAGAAAACTATGGGATAAATAAAATAACAAACAAAAATAAATGATTGGATCAAAATAAAATCACATATGTTAAAATTCTCCCACCATGAAAACATTCCATCCTAATAAATTAATCCCAAAATATGATCATAGAATTAAAATAGAGACTTTTACATAGCCCAATACATTCTCTCCCATGTCTCAAGCCCATCATTACCATGATGCCAATGAAATAAGGCTGCTACTAAGGATCTTCCCTATATCACTTTATTCTGTAAATCCCTGATCTGAACTAGCTTCTAAAATATAGACAGGTTTACCTCCAACTCCAAATCTTCCAAATTGAACATGAGAGATGGATCCAGATTATACTTTATTGGTTATGACACATGGAAGACATCATGAATTGAAATCAGTCGAGAATGAAAATGTAAACGGTATTCTACTTTATGCAGCCTCTCAGTAAAATCAAATGGTCTGAAATAAAATGGTATTAGATTCCCTTAATTACTAAGATGATGGTGACCCAAGAAATGTGCCACCTCCAAAAATATCCATTCACTAAAAAAAATTACAAGGATTAGAATTATTGGTCTTCATAAGACTTGTGGCCACTATCCTCTATCAACCATCCTTATCTTATAAACTGAACATTATAAAATGTTTCATTCACCCTGATTGGTCCCTAAAATGAGGTTCCTCCACCACATCCCAACACATAAAAGACCAATATGACTATCCATACAGAACCTTCGAGGGAGACATTAAAATTAAGTATTAGTAACTGTAATTATAAGAAAACATGACTAATCCCAAATTGATATCCCACGAGCCTCCCAAATCCAACACACATGAAAACCTAACTTCATGCAAGATCTGATTCACCCACTCCATATAGCCATCTATTTGAGGATGTTATTTCATATTGTACATGACCTATGACCTCATTTACTTTGGAAATCCCTCCTAAAAATGAGAGTAAAACATGGTTCTTTTCCTTAAACAATTTTCAATAGAACACAATAAAGCCTCACTATCTTCTAAACATGAATGTGACCCAACTCATCTACCATGGAAATATCCATGATAAAAATGAAATGGGATTATTGGTTAAGACAACCAATCACTACTCATAATGAGGTTTATTCACATGGTGTATGAGGTAAGCTGATAATAAAGTCCATGGAGTCCTCATCACTCTTATAAGTAGGAATAGGAAATTGATGATGCAAATAATTGGTCCTCTAGATCCATTTATTAAATTCATGCCATGTATAACACCAATATTCACAGTCACCTATGATTCTCTGTAGGATCGAAATAACGATGTAGATGCTCAATATACAAGAGGGGGTGAATTGTTCATTTTAAAAATTTATTTAAACAAGGAAATATCTATGTTTAACAAATTTAAACTAAGAAAATTCACAACACCTCTAATACCAATTGAAGGATTGGTATATGGTATGAAGTTACAATCTTCTAGTTCTATGTACTTACTTAAGACTGGAAAGTGATTCTGAAAAACAGGTTCAGGAAATTTAAACTTATCCATAGTTTACAATATGAGATTCTACCTTAAAGTGTATAAAATCTAAAATAATCAGAGTACAAGTGTAAGAAAATATAATAAGATTATACTATCCTTACAATATGAAATGCAGGGGGAAAAGAAGTAGTAAAACTACAAGTAACAAGATAAAAGTCTTTTAACCCAAAGAGAAGGGTATCCATCAACTGTGGATAATGGTCCCTTGATTTATACTTTCAAGAAAGTCTGTCTTACCCAAACCAGGGTAAGCCCACGATACGAAGATCAGTGTCTCTGTCATGTTATCCCCACAAACCCTCAACTTCAAGGTAGTTGGAACCTCTATCTTCCTCAGTAAGGAAGCCTTCGAACTTCAAGGTAGTCAGCACCTCTGTCTTCCTATCCCCGGAAGTCGTCGAATGTAATCACTAACATTCGGATTCGCATGAAGCAATCTGAACGAGCGGTTCAGTATGAACAAATCATGAAAATCTTCTCTCTCTAGAAATCACCTTAATAGCATGTGGTCTCTAGAGTGATCAAATATTTGTTGAGCTCTTTCAAATGAGCTCCTATTTATAGGCTCGGTTGGAACGATCAGCTCCCTCCCCCAACGGTCATATTTTCCTTGAATATCGGAGGGACCTATACACATGCCACTAAACCAACTGTTAATTAGAAACAGAATAGACGACATCGTTTTATAGCAAAACATGTGTAACTGAAAGCACGACATCGTTTTGAAATGAAACAATTGTAAGAATAAGAAAAACTAGAATTCAGAATGTAAGTAAATAACAGTTCGGAGTCTAACCAAAATGGAATTTGGAGTCTATGTTAAAAAATGTTTGTATTCTGTTTTATAGGAATCTGGAACCTGAAATTTGTAAAAGTCTAGAGTCTGAATTTCTAAGGAAATTCGGAGTCTAGTATCACCAGAGTTCAGAATCTGAACTTGCAGAATTGAAAGTCGAACTAGTAAAAGTTCAGATTCGAACTTCATAAGAGTTCAGAGTCTAACTCATGAATATTCAAAGTCAAACTCATGAAAGTTCGGATTCGAAATTCATAAGAGTTCGGAGTCTAAATCATGAAAGTTCAGAGTCAAACTTATTAAGGGTTCAGAGCAAACTCATGAATGTTCGGATTCAAACATAATAAGAGTCCGGAGTTGAACTCATGAAAGTTCAGATTCAACCTTCTTAAGAGTTCGTAGTCGAACTCATGAAAGTTTGGAGTCGAACTTCATAAGAGTTCAGAGTCGAAATCATGAAAGTTCGAATCCAAAATTTGGAGTGGAACTTCATTACAGTTCACATCCAGAATTCAGAGTGGAACTTCATTACAGTTCACATCCATAATTCAGATCCTAAAAACAGAATACTTTAATTCTTGACATTATATGATTCTGGGGTTTTGGGTATGAATCTGGTTTTTGTACTTAAGAAAAATATTGATATGTATATGAAAATCTAGGCTAGGTTAAATTTCCTTAAAGAAGAAAATTTTCCTTATGGAAGTAAAATATCGATTTATTTAAGTATACGGTGTTTGTGATTTTCAAAACAAGAAGGAATGGAAAAGTCATAAGTAATACCTTATTGACTCAAGAATCTCCCCCTTTTTGGAAAGCACAAACATCCTTATGAAAAAGAATATAAGGACTTTGAAAATTTTCATTAGACTTTGAAATTAAAACTTATCTCCCTTTGTTCATGGATGTTACTGAATACAACTAATTCCCCCTTGGGCATTGAAAATCTAAGGATTGTATTCTAAATTTCCGGAGTGGATTTTTCATTATCATGGGAATGAAAAACTTAGTAATGGAAAACTCCCCCTTACATTAAGGTTATTTTCACTTAGAAATTTTTCCTTCTCCATTTTATGTTTTTCTCCCCTTTTAAGTAGTTATTTTTCCTTCTCCCCCTTTGTGATTTTCAAAAATAATGTATGGGAATGGAAAATATGGTACCTGAAAGATAAATAATAACACTACAATATAAAACCAACCAAACAACATTTCATTAGAGTTGTCAAAAATTTTAAAAGGAAAGACAAATACAACAAAAGATCGGAGTGGTTTTATTTGTCTTCCTTCTCCTTTGGGATGAGCTTATTTAATAAGGTTTTGAGTTTCTTCAAATCCCTTTGGTCTTCCTCAGCTTTCCTCTCCAAAGCTAAGATCCTTTCCCCTTGACCATTCAAATCTTCTGCCTAAGCCTCCATGGCTTATTTATGCATCTTTTTTAATTCATATTTCTTTTCCAACTTCTCCATAAACTCAATCCGGAAATATCATTCACTTTTCCAATTGTGAGCTACTGAGTTAAGCTTCCCATCCAGGTCCCTGACCTGTTGATTACGAGAATTTTTCTCTTGGGTCATCTTTTCATGAAGATCGTTAAACTTTTTATCCTCCATGTCAAAAGCATTTTGAACTTTAGTCTGAAAATGTTCAAACTGCAATAAGTCTTCATCAACTATATTAGACCACTTTGTTACCTTACTGTCGGACATTCTATGCACATCATAATCGATAAAGAAACTTTTTTGTTCAGCTTTGATCTTCACACACTTATCCATCATCATGGATAGTGACATTGATTTCTGGTTTTGGCTTAGCTGAAGCATTTGAAATCTAGTGTCAATGGTGGGAATGATTTGAATGACGTCCACCGACATTTTCAAAGACTCAACAATAGAATCATGACTTTATGATGATGACTCCGAATCAGAAACTTTTCTTGGAGATTGATCTTCTTCATCATGCACCAACTTTCTTCTAGAGTTACCACCAACTTCTTTTTTCCTTAGAATGTATTTTATTGGTGTCTCCAATAGCACTTTCTTCCCTTTATCATTCTTCAGAATGGGTTCCTCATCAGGAGATACTTCCACAGATTCAGAAATATAAATAATCTGGTCTTCATCTGGTTTCTCCTTTTCTTGTCCTTCCTCAAAAAAGAATTTCATAGGATTCTTCCTCATCATACAAAACATTTTCTTCTTCTTGCTGTTGCTTATCATCATTATTACTATCTTCCTCAACTCCTTTTCCTGGAGTAACTATCTTTGCGGATTCTCCCTTATCTTTAGAATCCTCTTCTTGCATGATCAAGGCATCCAAATCTTCACTTCTCTCTTCTTCTTCTTCTTCTTCAAACTCTTCCTCTGTTTCTTCCCCAAGTGCTTGTTTTTCTACTTCATCAACAACATCTTCACCCTTAGACTTTTCTGGAGTGATATAGATCTTAGCTGGAGTTTCTGGTTAAGAAGGTTCTGTAAGGAATGTTTTCGGAACCAGAATCTGCTCAGAAGCTATTTCAGTATCTCTCAAAAGAGATTGCACCAGTTTAGCTTCAGACAATTTATTTTTTATCTTCTTTTCGTTTGCCTTCTTTTCTAACTCATCTGCATCACTCTCTTTTAAGGCCTTAGCCTCTGTAGGGTCCAAACCGAACTATGGATCCCCTTCTTTACTCTTCTCTTTGTCTTCCCTCCACTTCGCAGCAACTTCATCAGGATAAGGTTTTTGTTTCTTCAGTTTGGGGGGGGGAGCAGACTGAGTTTCCTTAGACTTGGGTTTTTCTTCATCAGCAACCAATTCCTTAAGCATTCTCTTCTTCCTTTCCTTTTTAGATGGTTTTGGAGTCTGTCTATCTTTCTGAGTTGCCTCATCCTCTTCCACAGATAGAGGGTAGAATTCTCCGGATTCACTTGAAAAACCCATCTTCATTCTCTTCAAAGTATCATCACTTACCAACATAAGCATACAATTCCAGACTATTGATTTTCATGCAACCTTGAAGGATTCTATTCACCGAGCTAACATCTTAAATAGTAAGGCAGGGTATATAATTATTTGAGATATCAAGTTCCCTTCTTTGATGTTCTTGATCGTAATCAAGACATGCCTCATCATATTTATCTTTATTAGATTTACCAAGAAATTTAAGACATAGATATTACTTTTCTTCAAATTATCCTTATCACCTCTTCTTGGTACGACAAAACCTTGTACCCAGAGCTGTAAAATCTTATTGATCGGAGTGGGATAATAAATCATAGTAGTCGTAGAATACTTATGTCCATGACATTTTAAAGCCTTCACTTTGTTGAAACTTCGTTGCTCATCTGGAAGCTTAGGTGAGCAAAACTCAGCTTCCCCTTCATAGGATAAACCAACCAAGCTCGTGGCCTTGTTGTAAGATAAATTGTAAGTCTTCCCATAAGACTTGAATGAAAACCAGTCTCTGCCCTCTTCAATTTGGAAGGAAATAGACTCATAGAAATCGATTAGCAAATCGGTGTAAACCAGATCCTATTTCTCTGACTTGTACAAGCATACATCTTCCCAACTATTCAATCTAATATTTTTGGTTATAATAGAATCAAGCTTGTAAAAATTTAGATGCATCAACCTTTCCCTGTAGACTAACCATTTTGAGATTGTCTTTTTAGTTGACATATCTTGAGATGTTGCTTCAACAGACATTTGGAATAGAGAGATCTGAAGGATTCGGAACGGCTTTGAAAAGATCGTAACCGGTCTTAAGAAGAGCAGCAGGGCTTCGAGACATGAAAGCATTTAAAAAACTGATGTGGGATGAGTCTTGGGGTCCCCTTTATATAGGTGACGTATGTGACCTTTGGTCTTCCAAAATCCATCTAATGATTGAAAAACTTTTTGATATGATCTGATGGTTGAGAAAAAACCTGCAAGGAAAACATGACTTTGATCTTTTGAGGTTTTAAGAAAAACAATCGGATTTAAGGAAAACAACAATATGTATTATTTTAAAACTCAGGAAAATACCAGCAAGCAAAAATATGATTATGAAAATTTATTTAAGGAAATCATACCTTTCAGATTGGCTAGAATGGTTGTTCGTAATTGGTAATATTCTTCTTGATAAAAAAACAATAAGAAAAATCCTAGTACTAAAGTATCATTATGAAAATTCTCATTACGAAAAGTCTTAGTACGAAAATTTTATTATGAAAATTCTCATTACGGAAAATTCATTATGAAAATTCTAGGTACAAAAAATCCATTACGAAAACTTCAGTTCCAGAAATTTTCAATACCAAAATTTCAGTTCCAAGAATTTCCATTCCGAAATTTTTGATTCCGAGAATTTCCATTACGAGAATATCAATTCTGAAAAAAAAAATTAAAGAGATTTGTTAAGAAATATTTAAGTTACATAAGTATGGAAAGAAAACTGACACCGAGAAAAACAAATTGAATAACATGCAAATGTACTCCTCCTTTGAGAAAGTGTTTATTACTGTAAGGATAATTGTTCAACAAGAAGTTAATGAAGAAGGATTACCTCACTGTTATCATTCCTAACTTCTATTTAATGTATTCAAATATACTGGAGGGTAATAATTTTGTGAAAATATCAGCAAGTTGATCTTGCGTTCCGATAAAGTGAAGAATGATATCTCATTTAAGTGTGTGATCCCTAAGAAAGTGATGCCTAATATCAATGTGCTTTTCATGAGAGTGATGTGCAGGGTTTTTACTAAGGACAATGGCACTTGTGTTAACACACAAAATTTGAGTCTTTGTAAAACTCAAGCCATAGTCTGTGAGTGTGTGTTGCATCCACAACACTTGAGCACAACAACTTCCAGCTACTAAATATTCAGCTTCAGCAGTGGAGAGTGATACTAAGTGTTTCTTTTTTCATGACCAAGAAACTAATGAATCTCTTAAGAAATGACAAGTTCTTTATATACTCTTTCTATCCATTCTACATCCACAAAAGTTAGCATCCGAAAATCATTTTAAAACAAAATCATTTCCAGAAGTATAAAATAATCCTAGATCCATGGTTCCTTTTAAGTAGCAAAAAATTATTTTTACCACCTTTAAGTGAGATTCCTTAGGATTGGATTGATATCTTGCACATAAGAATACTGAAAACATCACATCTGTTCGACTAGCTGTCATGTATAGTAGACTTCCTATCATACCTCTAAAAGATGTTTGACCTACTGTTTTCCCAGCTTCATAAAGATCTAAAGAGTTTGAGGTACCGATGGGAGTACTTATACTCATAGTGTTGTCATATCCATACTTTTTAAGAAGATCTTTAATATAATTATGGTGAGATATATAGGTTCCTTCTGGTCTTTGAGAAATTTTAAATCCAAGGAAAAATGTTATCTCACCCATCATACTCATTTCAAACTCAAATTTCATTAGACATTCATAAGAATCAGTGTAAGATTGCTGAGTTGAACCAAATATGATGTCATCAACATAAATTTGAACAATCAAAACATTTTTCTTACCTTTATTTATAAAAAGAGTTGGGTCTACATTTCCCTTAACATAGTTATTTTGAAGCCAAAATCCTGTAAGTTTATCATACCAGGCTCGTGGGGCTTTTTTAAAGCCATACAAAGCTTTGGTAAGTCTAAAAACATGATCAGGATGTTTTGTATCTTAAAATCCAGGAGGTTGTTCATCAAAAACCTCCTCTTGAACATAACCATTAAGGAAAGCACATTTCACATCCATTTGAAAAAGTTTAAAATTGAAGAATGCTGCAAAGGCAAGTAAAATACGGATAGATTCAAGTCTAGCTACTGGAGCATAGGTTTCTTCATAGTCTATTCCCTATTGCTAATTATAGCCTTTAGCAACTTGTATAGCTTTATTTCTTATAATGACTCCACTTTCATCACACATGTTTCTGAAGACCCACTTTACTCCAATAACAGAAGTTTCCTTAGGTCTTTCAACCAAGGTTTAGACTTTATTCCTTTCAAATTCATTTAGTTCATCTTGCATGGTTTTGATACAATCATCATCACCTAAAGCTTCATCAGTGCTTTTTGGTTCTAATTATGAAAGGAATGATATATGTTCTACTTCATTACTCAAGGAACTTATAGTCCATATAGGTTGATTTACATCACCAATGATACTATCACTGGGATGATTCTTAAGGAATACCTGGTTTGTGTTTTGTAAAACCTGTTCATCAACATAGGGTAGAAAGTCTTCTAGGGTAAATGTTTTAGAAGTATTTTCTTGAACATTTTCCTTATCAGAAGGATCTTCTATAAAAGGTTGAAAATTAGTTTTTGAAAACACATCTGAGGATGTAGGTTGGGATGGTTTAAAACAAAAGGATCAGATTCCTCAAATTTTACATGCACTGTGTCTTCAACATTACATGTATTTTTATTGAAAACTCTATAATCCTTAAAAGTTGTGGAGTAGCCTAAGAAAATTCATTCATCAGATTTTGGTGCAAATTTGTGAAGATTATATTTATTATTTAGGATAAATACCTTGAAACCAAAAACCTTGAAGTAGGAAATTCTAGGTTTTCTACCATTCCATAACTCGTAAGAAGTTTTATTAAGACAAGGTCTAATCAAAACTCGATTTATAGTATAACAGGCAGTACTTACAACTTCAGCCCAGAAATTTATAGCTATATAATATTAACTCAACATGGTTCTAGTTATCTCTTGATTGATTCTATTTCTTAATTTAACTACACCATTTTGTTGAGGAGTTCTAGGTGCTGAAAAGTTGTGAGTAATACTTTTTCTACCACAAAAAGTTTCAAAATCAAAATTTTGAAATTCTACTCCATGATCACTATGAGTAGTTTTCAGTGGAATATTTTTCTCATCTTTAACATGGGCTCTAAAACTTTTGAAATTATAAAAATCTTCAGACTTCTTTTCTAGAAAATAGACCCAAGTAAATCTAGTGTAATCATCAACTAGAACAAACACATAGTATTTGCCTCCAATGCTTCCAGTTTGTGTTGGAAAAAAAAGATCAGTGTACACTAAATGTAATTCATCAGTTGTTGAGACTTTACTGATTGATTTAAAACTAGATTTATGTTGCTTTCCATATTGACTTGGATCACAAACTTTAGAAGAATCGAATCTAAGCTCCGGTAAATCCTTAACTAGTTTCTTCTTAGAAAGTTTAAATAAGTTTCTAAGGTTACAGTGACCTAGTCTTCTATGCCATAACCAAGAAATATCTTCCATTGCACTATGGAAAGGTAGGTCTTGGCTCCTGAGGTCTTCTAAGTTCAAAGTGTAAACATTATCATTCCTATTGGCTGAGAGAATAAATTCTTCCTTGGAATTGTGAACTAAGAATATATCATTCCTAAAATTCCAAAGGAATCCTTCATCACATAGCTGTCTTATGGTAATGAGGTTGTTCTTAAGACCCTTAACAAATAAAACATTTTAAATCAACGTTTTACCAAGAAGAACAATATTACTTATACCAATAATTTCTCTGTGAGCATTATCTCTAAAAGTTACCTTTCCTCCATTCGTCTTGATAATCTTTTCAAAATAGCTTTTGTTACCATTCATGTGTCGGAACATCCACTATCCATGTACCATGTATTGTTGTTGGTACATCCATTATCTTCCTGAAAACAAGAAAAGGGTTAGACATTCGGAATCTAAGCTTGTTTGGATCTGACATTTCCAGATAACAAAATTTTAGGCACGCACATCTTCTTAGAAAAATAGGCTTTATGAAAACCTAGAGAATGGGTTTTATATAAAGATCAATTCTTTGCCCAGTGACCACCACACTGACACTTGGTACAAAATGGGGCACTTTGTGGAACATAGTATTTGTTACAAAAAGTTGGTTTTTCATGGGTATAACCAAATCCGGATTTGTTTCTTAAAGGTTGTATTTGTGAATACATTTTCTAAAAATTTTCTTTACCATGGGTAAATTTTGATAAACACTTATTTAAGGAAAAAATTTCAGACTTGAGTTTTATAACCATGTTTTTATCTTCAAAATCATTACATTTAGAACTAAATCTAGGCACAAAAACACTTTTCATAGAAATGACATGTTCTAACTCTTTTGAATGTTTGTTCTTCTCAGAACATACTTCCTCAAGATTTTTTGAAATAATTATAAAATCAGCATTTTTCCTATCAAGATCTTTAGAAAGATTTGATATCTCTTTTGTAAGAATAGTATTCCTAGAGTTTTCCTTATCACGTTTTTTATTGAGTTTGGAATTCTCAATCTCAAGAAGTTCAGCAAACCTAGAAACTTTTTTATAGGTTGGTGAAGTATTTTCTTTATCAGAAAAGGATTCTTCATCTGAAGAGTTATAATACTTACTATTATTAGAATTTAAAGAAACATTGCTCAATGATTCAGCATTATATACCTTATCCGTAAAACAATGAATGTTAATAGGTAATCTGGCTATAAGACCAAGATTCTTCTGTCCTGAAGATTCATAATCAGAAGATTCATCTGAAGAATCACCACCACTGGCACTCTAAGTATCATTAGCTTTCAAAACATTCTTAGCATTGTTTTTATAATACTTTTTTCTGTTCCTTTCTGAATTCCTTTCTTTTCTTTTCTTTCTTTTTGAGCAAAGGGCAATCCGGTCTAATATTTCCATCTCTCTTGCATTCATAACAAGTAACTTCTCCATATTTCCTATCTTTCCTTTCCTTTTTCTTATACTTGGATTGGGAATTTCTCTGGCTAGATATCTTGTTCATCCTTCAATCAAGATTTTCTAACTCATTCTCTGAGACTTCACTATCAATAGATTCTGATTGAATAACCACCTTATTATAGTTGGATCTAGTTACTCTCTCAGAGGTCTTGACTTTCATATGATTTGATGTAGTTGTAAAAGAAAAAATACCATTTCTGTTATTCTTTTTGATGTTGTTAGAATCTGTCTTCATTCTTTTTTCATGTTGAAGAAGAGTTCTAAATAGATCATATAACAAAATTTGAGTGACCTTCATGTTCTCATCAAATGTTGTTCTATTTGATTCCCACTCATTAGGCATAATATCAATAATCTTTTCAATAAGGGCTTCATCATCTAACCCTTTTTCTCCCATAGACAGAAGACTGTTCACTATAGTCATAAATCTCTGTTGAAATTTATAGATTGGTTCTGTATATGGAAAATTGAATCCATGGTATTCAGCTCTAAGCATAGCTCCCCTAGTTTCAATCACTTTAGAAGTGCCAAAGTGTGTAACCTATGACTTCTTCCAGATACAATTAGCTGCGTCACAAGAATAAATTTGGCTATATATATTTCTAGTCATTGAACATAGTAAATTATTGTGTACCTTATTATTGAGTTGATATTATTTATTTTCCTAGTTAGTGAAAGTTCTAACTTCCTTATCAGGAATTTTATAATCATCAGTAAGCATAACGAAATTGTCCACTCCAGTATTGATAACGAAAGTCTTCGTACGATCTCTCAAGTACTCATAATCATTTCCTTTAAAAATTGGTGGTCTTATAGGGTTAATATTTTCAATAGAACCATGATTGATTCCTGATATTCTTAATAAAAAACTTTGGCAACCATAATTGTTACTAGGAAAAGTTCGTAACCACACAGTTTGGAATGAACAAATTCAGAATGAACAATTCGAAATGACAAAGTTTGGAATGATGATGTTTGGAATGAAATTTCTTTCTAATAAAGAATGAAGATTAATGAAAAAGTGATCAAGAAAAACATATATGTGAGTATAAGTATTTCAAAGACCTTCTCTGATACTAATTGTAGGATCGAAATAACGATGTAGATGCTCAATATACAAGAGGGGGGGGGTGAATTTTTCACTTTAAAAATTTCATTAAACAAGGAAATATCTATGTTTTAAAAAGTTAAACTAAGAAAATTTACAACACCTCTAATACCAATTGAAGTATTGGTATATGGTATAAAGTTACAAACTTCTAGTTTTATATACTTACTTACGACTGGAAAGTGATTCTGAAAAACAAGTTCCGGAAATATGGATCCGGAAATTTAAACTTAACCAAAGTTTACAATATGAGATTCTACCTTAAAGCGTATAGAATCTAAACTAATCAGAGTACAAGTGTAAGAAAATATATGAAGATTATACTTTCCTTACAATATGAAATGCAGCGGAAAAACAAGTAGTAAAACTACAAGTAACAAGATAAAATCTTTTAACCCAAAGAGAAGGGTATCCAACATCTTTGGATAAAGGTCCCTTGATATATACTTTCAAGCAAGTTAGTCTTACCCACACATGGGTAAGCCCTAGATACGAAGATCGGTGTCTCTATCTTGCTATCCACCCAAGCCCTCAACTTCAAGGTAGTTGGAACCTCTGTCTTCCTCAACAAGGAAGCCTTTGAACTTCAAGGTAGTCGGCACCTCTGTCTTCCTATCCCCGAAAGCCCTCGAATGTAATCACCAACACTCGGAGTCACAGGAAGCAATCTGAATGTGCAGTTCAGTACACACAAAGCATGAAACGCTTCTCTCTCTAGATATCACCTTAACAGTGTGTGGTCTCTAGATTGATCAACTCGTTGTGGAGCTCTTTAAAATGAGATCCTATTTGTAGGCTCGGATGGAACGATCAGCTCCCTCCTCCAACGATCATATTTTCCTTGAATGTCGAAGGGACCTGTACACGTTTCACTAAACCAAAGGTTAATTAGAAATAGAATGGATGACATCGTTTTATAACAAAACATGTGTAACTGAAAGCACGACATAATTTTATAATGAAACAACTGTAAGAATAAGCAAAACTATAATTCGAAATGTAAGTAAATAAAAGTTCAGAGTCTAACCAAAATGGAATTCTGAGTCTATGTTAAAAAATGATTGGATTATATTTTATAGTAATTTGGAACATGAAATCTTTAGAAGTCCAAAGTCTGAATTTCTAAGGAAATTCGGAGTTGGGTTTCACCAGAGTTCAGAATCTGAAATTTCAGAATTCAAAGTCGAACTAGTAAAAGATCAGAGTCGAACATCATAAGTGTTCGGAGTCAAACTCATGAATGTTCAGAGTCGAACTAAAGAAATTTCTGAGTCAACTTCTTAAGAGTTCAGAGTCGAACTCATGAAAGTTCAGAGTCGAACTTCTTAAGAGTTTGGAGTCGAACTCATGAAAGTTCGGAGTCGAACTTCATAAGAGTTCAGAGTCGAACTCAAGAAAGTTCAAAGTTGACCTTCTTAAGAGTTAGGAGTCGAACTTCATAAGAGTTCGAAGTCGTGCTCATGAAAGGTCGTATCCAGAATTCAGATTGGAACGTCATTACAGTTCACATCCAGAATTCGGAGTGGAACTTCATTACAGTTCACATCCAGAATTCGGATCCTAATAAACAGAATACTCCAATTCTAGACATTATATGATTCCGGGGTTTTGGGTATGAATCTGGTTTTAGTACTTAAGAAAAATATTGATATTTATAAGAAAATATAGGTTAGGGTAAATTTATTTAAAGAATAAAATTTTCCTTATGGAAGTAAAATATCGATTTTATTAAGTATAAGGTGTTTGTGATTTTCAAAACAATAAGGAATGGAGAAGTCCTAAGGAAAACCTTATTGACTCAACAATCTCTTTAGTCCAAGACACAATAACTGAAAATGAACATCATAAAATATCATGGAGTGTCCTTGAAAGGAATGTAGACTGTGACTCATGGATATCAAGATTCATCACCTTTCACAACAAAAACAATACCATGAAGTGACAGCAGATGTAAATAAACAACCTCATAAGGAAATTACAATTCACAAGGAACCTCCTCGCTATTTTGGAACTCTATTGAATGTGATCATAATTCATCACTTGGATGATCATGAAAAACCAATTCTTCACGGGAAGGTGTCAAATAAACACCTTCTAAAAATACACCTCCACTATATGCCATGGCTTTTAGATGAATCTTGGAAAACATAACCATAATGGTCCACATGTTACTGGAATATATCATTGATTTCTCTAGAAATTTCTTGATGAAGGCATCTGTAACCTCATTACAATTACCTAGGTTATACAAGATATCAAAATCAAACCCATCAAGGTACACTGACCAATGACGCTTCTTCAAATTTAGATCCTTCTATTAGAAAATGTAGTATAATATATTTTGATCTTAGTAGACCACAGAATTCTCCTTTATATGATAATTACCCCACATCATCAAGTAATTCATCACATCTGTTGGTTCAAATTCATGGTTGGGATAATTCATTTTGACTTCTAAGAGTTAGCGAGAACCATACGCCACTAAATTTTCATCCTACATTAGCACACACCCATAATCCATACATAAAGTATCACATTAGACCTTGTATTCTTTTTTATATTTGGTTATGATCAAAATAATGGTTTTGTCCAATTAACACATAATCCCTTCAAAGGATGCCTTAAATTATTGGATCTACTTAAACATCCCCCCTTTTGGGTGATCACAATCATAGTTAAATCAAGACATGAGAAATCTCAAATAAACTACCTTTAATACCCTTCTAGGCCCAAAAATATCTTGATCAAAAAAACATCTCCATGGCCGATCCCATGACACTAGAACATTGATCTTCTTAGAGTCCACTTAATGTCCCCGTTCTCTGACCAGATAACCTGGAAACATCACCTCATTGATTCAGCTGATACACATGGAAATATATACCTTGAGATGATGTCTTTAATGAGTTCCAAACACAATCCTCAAATTTAACTATTGTTCATCATTAGTACCTAAATAGATTATGATGTCATCCATGAATATGACAACAAATGAATAGAGAAACTGATGGAACACCTAATTCATGTGTGACATAAAATATGATGGAGCATTTACCAACCCAAATGGCATGACTGAATATTCAAAATGGTGATACATTATTTTTAAATCCATTTTCATTACATTTTACTCTTACATGGTGGTACCCATAAATTAAATTGACCATGGAGAACTAATTTTACCCATTAATATTATTGAGAAGTTCATTAATGTGGGGAAAAGGGTACTTTTTCTTGATCATCAACTTATTCAACATTTGGTAATCAATACAAAAGTAGAGATATACATTGTACTTATCTAAAAATAAAAAAATGGTGTCCCATGGTGAGATTCTAAAGTGAATGAATCCTTTGGATTCCAAATCATCTTGCTATACCATTAATTCCCTCACTCGGTGGGTGATATAAAATACGAGGGAAGACGTATCAATTGTGTTTTAGGTACTAAATCAATAGTGAACTCTGTATCCCACTCTGGAGGAAAACGTGAAAAGTCATCTAGAAAAATCTATGGGAACACATCCACCAGTAAAGGTTATCAAACATCAATAATACCATCATCTTCCTCTAATATGAGCAAGGATATTTGGAAAAGATATATATTCAATTTCTAAAGGTGGAGGTCCATCACATCCCAAATGAGGATCTCATACATCTTGAAAAACATGGGCACTTCTATCAAGCTCCAAAAAACTCAGTCATCTATGAGAAAAAACAATGTGAACCTAATATCACACAATCAATTCCATACCATGAATCACTTCAAAGAGTTCCGTCTCAAAAAATTGGAAATTTCATTCAAGATCATCCTCTGAAATAGTGAGTTCACAATATGGCCACATGAAACACTACCCATTCTTTTTAAAACGTGGAACCACAAGATTCATCCCATATGAAATAGGCTCAAATTAAAATATCAACACATCTACTAGATGGGAAAAAATTAATTACACAGAGTCACTATAATATAACAAATCAGAATATATATATGATGCAGTAAGAAACAAACCTTAAACTATTGCAAGTCCTATATCTGATTCCACTAGTTCATGAGAAACTACATGATTATTCATGTAGTCATCCTGAGCATGAGAAATACCATTTTCATGTTGCTCTTCCTTGAACTTAATCCTTCTAAAAAATGATCTCGTCCAACTACCATGAACACCAAACCAAGAACCCACTATCTTTGATGGATCTGACTCGGATGATCTCCCCTTGGCTCTCCTAAAACCTTCCCCAAACTAATATGGACTTATGTATCTAAACAATTGATGTAATTTTCCCATATTTTAGAACTGATAGTATGGCTTGGGTGGATTTAGACATTCTAACCATAAGTCTCCACCCATTCTGTGTAGATGACGTAAGACAAATCTAGAATCTGAAGCTACTAAAAAATACATCTAAGAAGGATGATTTTAACTACCACCTCCCTTATTCTTCTACTCTTCCAATTTCTTATTCTTCTTAGATAAAACTCCACCACCCTAACCCACTCCTAACACCACTCAAGAAGAACTAGGAATTCCACTATGATCGATCCCCACCATAAAAGGATGATCAATCACCTCATTATAAGTATTTAATTTGTACAATAATTAATAGGATCATATATCTTGTACAACCCCCATTTGATCATTTTATCCTTCAGATACTCATTTGAAAGAACCTATGGTTTGAACTGAACCAAATCTACAAAATGGTGGGTATACTCTATCATGGAATGATCCCCATGGAGAAGATCCAGAAACACTATAGTCATGGAAAAGGGTATGTTCTTTGGGAAAATATTGTCATTAATGATGAACTTGAGATACTTCCTATCCATCTGCTCCTGCATCCCATCATGAACCAATGATTCCCACCACCTCCTACTAGGTCCTTGCATCAATAATGAATCACATTTCACTTTCATCACCTCAAGTGTGTCAAGAAACCCAAACAACCTCTCTATTTTTTCAATCAAATCCTCTACCTCTTGGGTATTTTATCTCCCCAGATGGAATGAAGATATTTCTTAAGGAACTCTTGATCTTTTTTCTTTCTAGGAACTAGGTTAGCTTCCCCAATAGGTGCAGTACAAAATCCCACTCTTGGACCCAGTGCTTGGACAGCCCGAACCATGGATTCTAATTGTCTCTAATCAATCTGTGAGAGATAAATCTATAGAGAATCTTCTCATTGATGCATAGGATGTTTTTGGGGCTGAACCTTACTACATCAAGAAACAATCACCGTGAAAAAAATAACAATACATCTTTCTGATAATTTTTTAAAAAAACAAAAAAAATTAAACCTTTTCATAGATTAAATCAAATCAAAATAAATCATAGTAAGAAGCCAAACCAAACTACTCTACCTTCCCTTGGTGTCCACATATAATCTTCAGCTCGTTTGACTCACATAAAGGAAAACTAAAACTAATTCACAACATTTCATTTTGAATCAAGGTTCATTATGAGGTGTGTTGTCTAGATAACCCACTAGAAACCAAAACCTCAAGCCTCGATAATCCTAAGTGCAATCTATCGAGACTATTACCAAATTACATGACCCAAATAAAAAGATAAAAACATTATATGTACCATCTCATCATGAAAATAATCTGGGTTCCTTCCAATCTGCCACTCAAACCAACCCATGGTATGGCACGAAGTTCATCCTCGATACCCATGGGCTTGAAATTGTTGTCTTGGTATCATCATAGCACTTTTGGTAATGATTTCACCCATGATAAATAATCATTAACAATACTAAAATATAAATATCATCCAAATATCCACATCAATTACCAATAATGATGCAAAGATTTAGGTTATAAGTTCTATAACATTATTGAAAAACCAAAATACTAAATAGGATGGGAACCAGCAAATCCAAAACCTAAAAACCTTCATGCAACATGAGTGCCATAACCTTCAAGACACATCCACAAACACCTCCAAGAGAGGAACTCTAACAACCAGATCCACCATCACCAACACATAATATATTTCCTTCAAAAGGATCATACATAACAAATTCTACATACATACAAGGGTGTATATAGGGTGGGATCCAAGGTCTAGTACGATGCCACCAAAAAGAATGATTTCATGCTATAAAATTTGATGATAAATTAACATTCATGTTTTAAGATATAAAATATAAACATTTTTAATAAAACATTTTTATGAGAAAAATTTTCAAAAGAACATTTCTTTAAAATTAAAAAAAATCAATGTCCATTGTATTCCAATAATGAGAACCAAATAACAATAGATAACAACATCATGGTAAATCCCTATAGGTACTAGAACACGTTGTGCCCTGTGAAGCTCTAATCTCAGTGAAATGAGGTTTAGAAACCATAACTCACAAATTCTTTGTGCATGAGAAACTAGAGAATAATCCATCAAATATTCTAGTGGTCTCTAATCATAATCATAATTTCATTAGTATTTTATTATCAATCCTTCTAGAATAAACCAGGCCTCATCCCCACCGATTCAATAAGTATACTAGGCCTATACCACATTACTATATACCTAGGATTCCCTTTGTGCTCAATTCTTGATTTCACAATCCACGTAGATCACAACATTAACATAAAGATATTTATAATCATGAATATACATAATAAACACCAATTTATCATAGGAAACCCCCTTTCAAATCTGTATGCACACCAAATCTATTTAATTGTTCACTTCACACCAATTATAGAACACCAAAAACACATTAAATAAGAAAAGACATGGATGAACACTTGAATTCCAACCAATATCATTCATAAAATAACATTTTAATCCATATACACATTAAACGATTTTTAAAATACATTTCACACCATTCAAAAAAACCATTAACCAAATTTAATAAACCAACCATGCATTCCAAAATCATATAATAATGATAAATCCTGAAACCACCAACCATAATCTTGGAAAAACTACAAATTGGTGGAAACCCACAACTTCACCACAAGGTACCCAATAAAATCTAGACTCAACCATACACAATTAAATTTTACCAAAAAACTAAAGATTGAATCCTTATTGTGTCAATATATCAGCTAGAAATTAATAACTCAAAAAGGGTGGAAGAATAACCCCTGATGAGGCAAGAATCAAAAGGATAAGGGACTTACTTGACTATTTTTGAAGATCCCACACAAAACATAAAACCAAAAACAAGAAGTTCAAGGGGACCAAATATATTTTTAGATTATAGTTTTAGAGAATTAAGATAAAATATATAAAAACCACATGCATAAAATGTGGGTACTATGAAAACAGTATTGATTTCATTAATAATATGATTATTTTTAATAAGACATGAAAAATATTCACAACATTTATCTTGGAATTTTCTTTTCTATTTACCATCTTTAAACCCTATGAAAAGCATTTTGAAACATAGTATGAGCACAAAAAGGTCATTAAGGGACATAAAAATAAGAACCATTAGTTCATGAATAATTATAAACATATGAAATAATTTTCACAAATATGTTATTCTCACCAATAAATAATCATATACATAATTTTTTTAAACAAGATATTTCTTTAAAACATAGAAAAAATATATAAACTATAAAGGTAACTTGGGGAATAAATTACTTTTGATTTTAACCCTCATGAATTCCATATTATTTGTAACCCTCACAGCTACCATACAATATCAACCTCACAGCTAACATGTGATGTAACCCTCATAGATAAAATATAGTGAAACCATCGCAGTTATACTCAGAGTAACCATTACGGTCGACCTCCAACATAAACATACCCAATGCACTGGAAATAGATATATATCCCACTATTCCATATAAAAAATTCCCAATAACCATAACATAACCATAAAACATGAATATTTGAATTATAAGAACATTCTTTTTGAATTCGTTAAAAATAGATCTTAAAAAAGGATTTTTAATGAAAAGTCACTTACCTCAAGTTAATCTTACATTAAATGTGTTCAAAAATCCTGAGTTGTTACATTCACCCCTCCATATAGAGATTTATTCACCACAATATTTATTCCCTTATTATACAAGTGATCATGCATTTCTATCATAGAATTTTCACATTCCCAAGTTTCTTCTAAAACCATGTTCTTTCTCCACAAAACATAAAACTAGTGAATTTCTTATTACACAGTAATTTCTCTCTAATATAATGAATTTGAAATGTTTTATCTTCAAAAAAAGGGTTTACTTCTTGATGAACTACTTATATAATCAAAACATGAGATAAATCTCTCACATTGGTTCTTAAGATCAAAATATGAAAAAAAAAAATTGTACTGATATAAACTCAAATGCAACGATACTCGGTATAAAATCAATCTAACATTATCTAGGATTTTAAAATGTTTAATGAACCAAGGATATAGCTTTGATTTCATACCAAAATGCATAACACATTTCCAATAATATATTTTAAAGAAAATATGGTCAACAACCTTGATTGAAAAAAATTTCCTCCTATATCTATTTTATTTTATTATAACTCTATGTTGTCCTCATATGTTTCTAGATCATCATCAATATACTAGCCACTTCCACTACTAATTTTGGTCCCATCAGCTTTCATTCCCCAACTGCATCACAAAATGATGGAGATTGACACCACATTCCATATAATTCCTCAAAAAGAGTCATATGTATACTAGAATGAACACGATTATTATATGAAAAACCAACTGAATAAATATATTGTTCCCATCACCATTAGTAATCAACTGAACAATCTCAATGTTTTCCATCCAAAGTTTGAATTTTTCTATCAGTTTTCCCATTAGAATAGGGATCAAAAGCAGTGATAAAATTAAATTATATTCCTAATGAATTCTGAAGGCCCTTACAAAAGTTAAAACTGAATATGGGATCACAATCTTTTACAGTGGAGAGAGAAACAGGACGTAACCTAAAAATCTATTTGAGGTACATTCAAGAAATATGATCTAAATACATAGTATCTTGAATAGGGAGAAAATGTGTAGATTCAGTTAGTCAATCAAAAATGACTCAAGTCGTATTGTAACCTCAAAAATTCATTGGTATTCTAACCACAAAATCCACGAATATATTTTCCCATTTCTACTATAGCACTAGAAATGTATGAAGAATCCAATTTTATAGTTTTCCCTCTTCATTAACCTATTGAAAAATCAAACATTTGATTGTAAAATCAGCAATATATATTTTCATTCCCTCCCACCAGTAATACTCCCAAATTTCCTTGTACATCTTACTGCTTCTAGGATAAACTAAAAATAGTGAACTTTGGGATTCACATAATAATTCACTCATAAGCTAGGAATCCAAAGTCATATAAAATCACTATCCAAATCTAAAAACAAACTCTTTAGGAACATTAAATTCTACAAACATACATTCCTTAACCAATTATACCTTTTTTGTAACTCATAGTCATCAATTTATTCTTTCATAATTATTTATGAGAATGAGTAGGGTACTAATAATTCAATAAAATAGAGGAATTTAAATCAAAATAACTTCCAAAACATAAAATCATGAAATGGATAATCATGGGGTCATTATCCAAATATAACATGGTTAATGTGCCTTGGTGTTTTCAACTCATGGAATCTGGTACATTGTTTTCTCTAGGGTGGTAATTTATCATCAAATCATAATCAGTTATCAATTTAGGCCATATCATCTACCTCTTGTTTAATTCCTTCTTAGTTAATATATATTGAAATCTTTTATAGTCAGTATATATTTTACATTTTGATTCAAATAAATTATTCATCCAAATTTTATAAGAATAATCCCACAGATTTCAATTCTAAATCGTGTGTGGGATAATTTAACTCATTAGGTTTCAATTGTCTTGAGGCATTTGAAATTACCTAATCATTATGTATCAAAATTCAACCAATTCCATTCAATGAAACATCAATGTAGATGAAAAAATCACCACTTCTAGAAGGTAGAGATAGAAATGAAACATTCACTAATCATCTTTTCAGTTTTGTATGAAAAACTTCATAGCCTTCAATCCAAATAAATTTAACACATTTTTCTTATTTACTTATATTGATTTAAATATAATCATGAAATATTTTTAAAAAAATACCAGTAATAGCCAATTAATATTAGAAAAATATGAATATAAGTTGCATTTTTAGGACTTTTTCATTCATCGGCCACTTTTTTATAGGATTTAGTATTATTCCATCATTATTTACAATGTTTCAAAGAAAAGAAAATTCTTCCAACTAAAAATCAAATTTTCTAAATTTCACATATAACCTATTTTTTGAGAGTTTTCAGAACAACACTTAAAAAGTTTTTTAATATCTTTATATGTTTTGGAAAACACAAAAATATCATTAATAAAAACTACAAAAATCTTATCTAAATATTCACTAAATATTCTATAAATAATATCCATCAATACGGTAGAGTAATTTTTAAAACCAAATGGAATTACACCAAACTCATAATGCCCATATATAGGGAAGAATGTTTTTTGGAATGTTATCCTCCTTCACCTTCAGATGAAGTTACCCGGATCTCAAGTAAGCCTTGGAAAAATACTATGTTCTATAGAGCTGATACCAGTTCATTGGATGGACCAACATCTACTGACATAGTCACAATGTATTTCACTGCACCTTTATCCTTATAATCTGGCTTCTTTCCATCATTCAGATCATTCTTTGGGCAGGTATTTTTGTAATTCCCTATATCATCACATTAAAACTCTTTACATTTCTCTTATCATAATTAAGCATATCATCACCACATATTTTTCATTGAAATATTTGTCTATATTTATAAACATAAATTATAAAAAACACTTCCTGGATTTTTAAGTCATTCTCCATGGTACTTTTTAACACAATTTTCAAAAACTAGAAACAATTTTTTCTTACCATCAGATTTCATTGGTTGTTTCATACCCATTTCATACCATCTTGACTGTTTCTTCTCATTGTTTTTAATGAACATGTGATCATCAAAAAACTACATTTGTACCCTCTCAGCACATCAAACAACATTCTTAAATCTTTTAAATTCATGATAGGCTAATTTCCTTGAATATCTTATCTTCAATCCTAAGTAAAAAAAAATTATTTTAATATCAAGATCCCAACTCCCATTTGAAGTGTAACATTCTAATCAAGCGAAGTTTTCTTCATACATGTCCATTAATCCTTCATCTTTTTATTTCAATTATAGGAATTTATTTTCCTTCTTAAGATAAACAACTTTTGGTAAATGTTTTTCAAGGAAATTATTATTAAATTCGTCTCATTATAATGTTTCTATATCATTTTCATCCCTGGTGTTCTTGACCATTGACAACCACATGTCATCGTAACCTTTAAAATAATAAATATAAGTGCTAATTATTTGATTTTATAAACCCCACAAGACATAAAATATCTTTTCAAGGGCTTTAATACACCATTTTTCCACCACTAGGTCAGAAGATCCATTGAAAACAAGTGGGAGTTTCCTAGTAAATTGTTTTACTCTCATCATGTTATTTTTTGGAGACTTCAGTTTTTTTATTGAATAGATTTTACCATCATTTATAGCATGTATAAACTAATCCATTACTTTCACAAACTAATCTATTCTAATTCCCACCTTTCTGATTTGCAGGGTTGGAAATATGTCATCATCTCGGTGCCTTATAACATCAGATTCCCTATGTCTTATATGGGAAACCATTATGAACAGACATATTGTCGATGAAGCAACATGATGATACATAAATGATATATTTTTTAAAACATAACCATAAGGTAATAATAATTTATGTTATCTTATTTACATTACCCTACCCCCTAATGTTGTCTAAATCGATCTCTTCTACCAAATATATGTACATGTAATTTAACATTACATAATGAATTAAATACCTTTAGTATAAACTTTCATACATTCCCAATAATCTTTTTAGTTTAGAATTTAGCTAATTGGTCCATAATTTATAAACCCACAAGCCTAAAAAGTGTTTGCTAAAAAATAGTATCCATTCCTTCCATAATACAAATATTTTCAATAAAACATGAATAATACTCACAATATTCATCATGAATTATTCTTTTATCTTACCCATCCTAAAATACAATGAAAGACATTTTAAAAAATAGGATGAAGAAAAAATATCAGTAAGGGGAATAAAAAGAAGAAACCATTAGTACCTGACTACTTATAATCATATAAAATCATTTTCACAAAGACATATATCTCAAACCTAAATAATCATATGCATACTTTTTGAAAAAAGATATTTCCATTAATCATGGAAAACATAATGAAACTATAAAGGGAACCTAGGTAATTACATACTTTTTATTGTAAACCTCATGGCTATCATATACTTTTTAACCCTCCCATCTACCATAGAATGTTACCCTCGTGACTACCTTATGATGTAACCATCATGGATACCTTATAGAGTAACTATTATAGTTACACATAGAGTAACCATTATAGTTGTCCTCCATATAAAAATAAAAAATTAATTAAAGGGGGATATAGGTCCCACCATTTTCATAAAAAATTCCCAAGAACTAGAACATGAAAATTAAACAAGAATACTTGAATCATGAAAAAATTACTTTGGAATATTATAAATATATAAATTTAAAAGTGTATTTTGATAGAAATGTCCCTTGACATATGGTATTCTTAGTTCAAATGTGTCCATACCTAATGATTTATTACTGAACACCTTTGTGGTAGGTCATACGACTGGGATAGTGCTAATATCCCAATAGTATATTTTCTCTTGGGATTGCACTTAGAATCCCCAAACCATGCGCCACCTACTAACAGGTCCAAAGGGTCCATTTTTATCCAAAAAAATGGGGATAAGTAAGGGTTAAATAGATGGCTCAAAATAAAGAAAGTAATATCTCAAAAAATAATGGATTTGATAGATTAATTAATAGGATTGTCCAATCCACTAGATGAACTTTTCCATAGGATCTATCATTAGTTGAAGTGTGGAAGAAAGGAATATATCATTGCTTTCATCATTTCATCATAAATGGAGTTCCACTTATACATAAAAGGTGTTATAACATTGACCAATCAGAAAAATTATTTTAATGATTATTATATCAGATGTATAATTATATTCGAGGTGGATTTTAGTTGTTAATTTTTTTGAACGATAATCCAAATTTATGTAGAGATCGATCAATCAAAACAAGTTCAATAATATAGTAAAAAATTTCCAATATTTCATATTTGTTTTATGTAGTTCAAGACCCATTGGATGATAATTTACACTAATTCAAAAAATTGGAATGGATAATGATCCATCAAACTTAGTCTAACACTGAAAGGTCATGGGAAATTTAATGACATCATATTCTGTTTTTCAGTGTTTTGAGAAATTATTCATCAAATGAAGAAAATTAGAATTATTTTCAAGATATTTTTTGAAGTCTTGTCAAGGGGGTTCTTGAATATTTGGAATTTGTAATGATTTTAGTGGAATAACAGGTTCAGTCTAACAATCAAAATGGGAAGATATAAGTTCCTCATATTCTCAAGTGGTTTAAGAAAATATGAATCACATATACTATTGGAACGTAAATTGGTTTGAAACTAAAGAATTGATTAGAAGAGTGAAAAAGGATGATGTAAGGGTAATATTTCAGAAGTTATAGAAGAATTATTAAGAGGTTAGAAGTGGTTAATTAGTCAAATATGGATCAAAATGAAATTCAAATTTGAGTTTCTTAAAATTTGTTTTAGTGGGAAAGCTTACTTGGTTTTCTACACACACAGATTTTGGAACTTCTATAAATAGAAGGATATACAATGTACCTTTTGATGATGATTTAATTGTTCACATGTGGAAGAGAGAGTGTGGGAGAATTGAAGTTGTATATAGATAAAGAAAAGAATAAATATTTTTGGATAATGATTTATTAGAGAATTTTTTCTAAATAAAAGAATTGTATGGAATATGACACTAGACCAGAACAATTAATCGAACTCACATTTACAAGGTAATATATAACGGGTTCATAATTTCTGTAGTGTATATTTTCTTACTTTTCATCCATATAAATGAAATTGAACTATACCATCAGACTCAGGGTTCATAAAACGTCCATACGATTAATTTATACATGTCATTAGTTAAGAAAGTATTTATTTTTGTTTAGAATAATTACAAAAGTGGATATTTTTGAAGTATAATAGTTAATAGTTTGGACCAACTGATAAAGGTTTCATAACATATTATACAAACTTGTTTTACATCTTTCATGTGAAATGAGTCACATGTACTACTAAATTTATCATAGTGCTACATATGTGTAAGTTTATTTCATAGTTATTTTATCCTCGCTAAATTATTTTTTTCTAGTGATTTTTATGGTATTAGTTTATTTCCAAAACATTCTAAGGAATAGATACTCTAATTGAGTAGAGAACCTCGTAAATAATTATGTTCCTATATATGTGTGATTTGTTTCATACAGAAATGTTTTAATTTTTTAATAGGTGGTGCAGGTTTTTATTCAAGGAAAATAATATAAAATAAAAAGATAACATTGGTTCACCCTCTCTCCCTCTTGGTGATACATTGATCCTTGTTGGTTAGTTTTGATGTAAAGGGTGTAGCATATGATTCCTTATAAATATGGAAGTCTTCTTGAACATGAGATAGGTTTGATATGATATTCAAATTATAATACATTGCTAATATCTTCCAAATATTTCGAATAGTATAATGTGCATTTTTTCCAAACCTTCAATATTTATTAATCACCTTACAGAGTGATATCATTGTGTATACATGATTTTCTATATAGAAGTCATGATACTTTAGTTTTTTCTAAAATTAAATTTTTATAATATATATGTCATCATGATCTATTTCTTGATGGATCTTATAATATTATATACTATCCCATAAATTATTGACCTGATATATACATTTATATATGTTAATCATTAAATGTCATTGTCTAATATCTCATTCCATATAATCATTCATGTAGATATATTTGAATACTGCAGTGGAGATTTTTTGTCTAAAAACCCCACTGGATATTGATATGTATCCCATCATATATAAATTTTCGCTACTCCTAACCATAAAATTTCATCCAATGTATGGATTATCACTTCAAACTATCTATGAATTGGGTTGGGATAGGGATATGTTTTACTAGTTTTGATTATTGTAATTATATCAAACCATGTGATCTAAAAAAGATCTATATAACTATAAAATCATTATAAGATCTTCTTGATTAAGGTTAACCATGGTTTCTCACAAGATCAATTATATAGAAGAAATAAAAATATGACCAGAATGAGGATTCATTTTTATTCCTAATAAATATGATAATAGTGTAATGAACTCTCTAATGAACTATATTTCATTATATCTATTTAAATTAATAGGAATATATTTAATGAATTATATAATATTATTATAACACTTCCACTCTAGTATAAGAAAAATTTGCCAATTTTCATTAAGTAGTATGATATGATCTATAAAATAAATACATATTAAGCATCATGATGTTTAAATTGATATCCACTGATAAATATTATAAATCATGAAGTACACTAAAATATAGATAAATATATATTGATTATTTTATAATATATGTGTATTGGTTCAATAATATTCCTCCAACAATTCTAGCATTATCTATGTTATTGATGTTACAAAAAAAAACATAAAAATCATTAAAACTATATATTTTTAAATTTTATACCATAGAAGTTTTAAATTCCCCCCATTTTGTATAATCATTTTTAGGACCTCATAATCTTGTTGAGCATTCAAATACCTCCCTAATGAATAATTCATGCAAATTAAACTGAATATTAATATTGAATAATCATCAATTATAATAACTATTTATATTCAAAGTAAACTCTAGAGAATTTGATCATTCTCTACACTTGACATTGATAATATATAAGGTTATATTCGACCACGCTCATCTTGTACCTAGTTATATTCAAAATAAAAAAAATATATATAACAATCATAATCACTGATTATATCCAACCATAATATTTTCCTTAAAATAAAGTCATTATATGTATTTATATATTTTAATATCTTATATTTAACATACATATAACATCTCTTTCAATAGAAACAATTCCTACATATAGTTAGTGACAAAATCACCACTTCTAACTGTTAAAAGAGATATAGAACTTTCATTCCATGGGATTTCAATTGTTATGAATAATAAGACACAACTATATAATTTTACATTATAAAACATTCAACAAAAATCTAGATGAATCCTTATAAATAAAAAACTACACTTTCCATGACTAAATATTGCAATATAGGTTAATTTATAAATATCACATTAAATATAAAATATATGTCATTTTATTTCTTTTTATTTTAATTTTTACACCTATATATTCCATCATATAGAATATATTATCTTATCATTTGAAACTATATAAACTATAATCATACAATAAAAACAAACAAAATAATCAATGTGTTATATATACATTTGTAGATATTGTATATTCAATTATATACATTATTTTTTATAGTCTAATAGATATAAAATCTTAAAATATAGAATATCCGAATAAGTAATCCAATTAAAAAAATTATAGTTAAAAAATTTCCACAAAATATTAAATTTCCATAAAAATTTGAATCATTATAAAAATGAGTTTCATAATAATTATTACGTTTAAAATATATAATAATATTATCAATAATTACTTTAATAATCTTATTAAGATAATAAATAAATAAAATATTCATCAAAATTATAGTAACCAAATGGTCATTTGTTATCGATAAATATATTAATATGAAGTAATAACGGTCATACATTGTATTGAAGGATATATATTGTATATCTTCCTTATAAAAAATTAACTAATTATAATAAGAATATCGATA
Organism: Viscum album; assembly: GCA_963277665.1. Classification (NCBI taxonomy): domain Eukaryota; kingdom Viridiplantae; phylum Streptophyta; class Magnoliopsida; order Santalales; family Viscaceae; genus Viscum; species Viscum album. Next base: position 2,078,741,232 of record OY728137.1, on the reverse strand, counting down.
AATCATTTAGATTTATTAATTATAATAATATAATAAAAACATTTGAAATACATGAAAAATAATACTTTTTATTTATATTAGTTCCATTGATTTTTTTATAATCATTACCTAAACATGCTACACCATTAATATTATTCCCAATTAAAAATGATGTTACCCATGCAGAAATATTTTGATGAATGATGACATTAAAACATATTTCATTAAATTTACCATTTGAATCAACTATTTACACCATTTCAATTATATATAGTTTATCTAATATAGTCTTTTCATCAAGGATAAGATAAATAGGGAAATAAACATCACAGTTAGGGTTCATATGGGGAATTAATATTGAAATAATTCAGTAAATTCTAACATGATTTTGGTAAATTGTGATCACTAATCCAACATCGTGATAAAAAATTTATCTTCTTAATCTATTCCCATTGGATTTTTTTTTAATTATTTTATAAGGTTTCTCGTAACAATATTCAGTGACTAAATTTTAGACATAAATAATGCAGTTCATTAATTTATTCATAATTTCTAACAACGTTCATTTATAATAAATTCTAGATTTATAATTTATATAAAATACATCTCTGATGTAAAACAATAATCCACCGTAGATATGATAATATTAAATGATGTTAAAAATATACATGCATTAAAATATAAAACTCATAGTATATCTATTGTGTAATCTGAATAGATCTCGGTTTTAAGAATAGAAAATCATTCCATAATTTGTCTATGTGTGAATAAATATTCATTTCAATCATATGTAATGTAAATATGTGTTTAACTCTAAATTGTAATATTGATTTGGTAATAACTTATTTTATATTATATGATTTTATTTATTATTGTAACATTGTCCATTATTAAATAAAAATAATCACCTTTCTCATAGGGCCACATTTGGGTTATGATCCATTGGCTATATGATAATTGATTACAGAAACACCCTATCACATTATAGTTGAAACATGGTTCCTTTATTAATTCCATCTAAAAACATCAATCATGAGCATCATTTAATTTCCTTCATATTGAAAACAAAATCATTACTCTATTAATCATGTCCCATGTTATTTCATATCACATTTATTAAAAATTTGGAACTTAGTATTTCACTATATTTCTATTCTTGTATTAGTTACTGGATGGGGTTGAAACTTACTATTAATATATTGTTCTAATTTAGAAATGAATATATCAAAATATCCTCACTATTGAATAAATTATTTATAATCAATTATTTTAGAAAAAAATACCTATAGAAAATAATATATTTTATGACATAAAACATAACCATAATTTTATAAACAAATATTATTTTTAAATTACATTGATAATCTGTAATATATTTTGTAGTTCCCCAACCCCTATTCCTCAAAGTCGGTACCTACTTTAATACATTATCATAAGATATAAGGAATTACATGCTGATGGACCGAATATTTTAATAGTCATTGTAAATAATATGCATATATATGTACCATATTACATTTTAATACACAAATTATAACATAAATTTTTTCAAAAATAAGATTATTCTATCTAGAATAAATATTTAATATCAATTATAGTATATTTCATGGATTCTTGTGGAATGGAAAAAATAAGGGTGATCTCAAATACTTTGTAAGGATTTAGTACAACAAAACATATCAAGAATTAATGAGTATAATTAACATGGAAAGGAAAATAAATGAACAAAAATTCAATTTAATCATCTTTAATATCATGATAAGATATGAAAATATAAAATTGGGATGTTAAATAATAGAACATAAATTCCACATAAATAACTTGATTAGGTGTAATCAATGTAGAGAGGAAAATATCTGAAATCAAATTTTATTTTATCAATAAATAGAGGATGAAATGAATCTAGATATAATTTCATTGATAAAATATCATGTATAATAATAATAACTAAAATATGAATTAAAGAAATTCTTAATTATTGGATCTCTTATCTCAGGCACACAATACCCCTAATATCAAGACCATTGGGAATAATTTTTAAAAGTAATGCGCAAAAACCTATTTATCTACAGTTAGCTAATTTTTTTATCCCATTACACTCATGGTGCATCGAGGAGAAATCAATAAAAAAGACCAACCCATTTTATGCATGTCTGAATCATTCATTATATATGAAATAAAAAATTTAATTCATAAATAATGTGCCTTATCATTAAATATTTTTATTAAGTAAAAATACAAATTTATCAATATTTCCCCAAATAAATTAATTAATTTCAATATATATCATTTTATGAACAAATGATATATAGTTTAATAAATAAAAATATAAATTATAAAAAATGTTTTTATGTATCGAAAATTTATTTTTCAATGATCACATTAAAGTTAACATTTTTAGGTAATGTTAATGACTATAAAAATGAACCAAATAGGTGAATTCTTATACTAACATTGGAAAAATAATCGTAAACCATCCATAGAATGAATAAGGATATTATCAATACAACATATCCCTAGTGAATTATAGTTAAAATAATGTTTTTCAGTAATTAATTAATATCAATTCTAACAAATTGTCTTTAAAAATACTCTCGGAGAAATTATCCTTTTCATTATGAAGATCACTTTTTAAAACATAAAATAAATTAAAAGTATTTTCTCAAAAAATCCACTTTTAAAAACTATGAATTTATAGAAAATTAGAGAGAAATTTTATTCAAAAATAACATTATAAAATTTATAATTATAATTCAATAAAATGATGATTTTATCGGTGGTAATTCAATATATTCCGATCAAAATAAAAAGAACATTATTTTAACACTGTAAAAAAATAGAGAATTTCTATGTAAAAAAAATTAGATACCTTTGAAAACATTTTTAAAAAATAGAAAATGGGTAAAATATTTTCAACAAAACATTTTGAAATGGTTAAAAAAATAAAATCATTTTGATAAAAAAGGATTTTTTGGAAAAATACATTTTTGACCAAATGTAAAAATGAAGTGAGGTTTTCATAAGAATATCATAACAATTATTTTACGTACCAAAGACTGTAAAAATGTTAATAATACATTTAAATATTATAAATAAATAGAGTATAATAAAATTAAATTTTTTTATTTATAAAATCGTTTAGTAATTTCATTCAATATAAATTCATGAATAAATAATTTCGATTAAAATGATATTATAAAATAAACTCTTACAATGATCATAATGTTGAAGTGAAAATCAATCAATTAATATATTTTGTGAATAAACTATAAATCCACATAAAACATGTTTAAATATAAAACATTATTATAAAAAATCATTATTTACATAATATTAGAATACTTATGATAATGAATAAGTAATATAACCCACAAAAAAATTGATTTATGAAATTATTTACCAATTTGTAACTTTCACATCAAACCCTCTTGGATGATATAATAAAAATTAAAAATTAAAATTCCATGAATTATTAATTTATCACGATAGGGTAGTATAAATATAAGGCCCTAGCCTTATACATTACTTAATATTGAATTAAATGAGTAATTCACATTGAGGATCTTTTCTGGTTTAGAGTTTTATAGAATTAGGACATAACTATTACATCTCAAAAGATTACAAAGTAGTCGCTTCTACTAAATTTACATAAAATAAAAACTCTTAAAAAGAAATATGTCTAGTTCCATTTTTTAGGCAGCATGACTTTCCCTTGATCCCATCCTTGACCCTATTCCACGCTAAGTCTTGTGAAAAACATTTCAAAAACTTGGGATGAGCATAAAAAGCTCAGTAAGGGATAAACAAAGAATGAAAATTGTTAGTTTTTCAAAACAACAATTAAACCATGTATACTTTATCAAAGTAATAATTTTCACCTTTTCGAAGTAGTAAAAAATATTCGCTGAATAAAAGTTCATTACTTACCCTTCTGTAACCAAAAGATTACCATAAAACCCATATAAAGATCACATAACATATAAAGGTAACTTGGGACATAAACATACTTAAGTGGAATAACCATAAGGTCGACTTCCACACATATCACTTAATGGAATAGCCATTCGGCCAACTTCCATACATACTTAATGGAATAGCCATACGGCCGACTTCCATACCCAATGCATTGGAGGTTATAAAGTATCCACCAATCCTGGTATTCACGGCACCACCCGTCATAATGTCCAAGTACAATTATAAAATCATAGCACATAAAACCAACATAAAGGAATGATAACATTTCCACATTTCAAACACAATATATCATTTAAATAAATTGACATAATAGAATCCTTTATCAAAACCATTTTCAATACCAAAATACATAAAAGAGTACATGGCATTTATTTTATTCTAAAAACATTACGGCTTGTTGAGGAAGCCAAAGATCAAACAATACTCACGGCAGCGGAAAAGGTTGTTATCACCGCATACGTTAAAAGAAACATTCATTTTTGTCGTTTAGTAAAATGCTTCGTAGAAAAAGATTCCTTTTGTATAAAAGTAAAAGTCAAAGGGGTTTATACACCGTATAAAAGAAGGTTGTGTACAAAACAAAATATGCCTCAATGAAAGAAGATTGAGATGAAGTCCCTTACAAAGACGGTATCTTTGGTTTAAGGATAAATCAATTACATAATAATGTGTGACAAACGAATACACCAAATATAAGTGGATATTAAGTGTAAAACAATCAGAGGTTATTAACACATATTCATAGAACGACATATTCAAGGAGTATAAGTTTATCCCAAAGAATCAAATTTGGGTTAAGAAGTTCCCTTGCAAATATTTGACAGCCTAATGGCGTCACTACAAAATTCAGAAAATGAGTTGATGTGAGATAAAAAGGGTATCTCATCACATGGAAATAAAATTTAAATCAATAATGATCTAGAAGAACATATTCCAACATAATTTTATGTGAATTAAAATACATAACAAAATAATTCTTTTAAAAAGAGGAGGATGAAAGGTTCCCTTACCGACATGGGTATCTTTCGAAGCATACACCCCGTGAAAGAAGGACAACACAAAATCGATGTAAATACGCATAAATGAAAGTATATTACACAATGAGTAAAATAATGGGCAGTACATACTCCACTAAAAAGAAATTGTGGCAAATTTAGCATAAATCTCATGGGAATAAAAGTGAGATGAAAAATCCCTTACGAAAACTCGGCAGCCTAACGACGCCACATAAAACATACAAAAGTGGATTGATGAGATCAAATAGGGTATCTCATCATATTAACATAAATTTAATATAAAGAGGAATATAAAAGAACATCCCCCAAAATAACAAAGAGGGGATGAAAAGAAGTGACATAAAGGAGAGTACTTAAAAAGAAAGAGAGAGGTTAGATCTCTTACGAAAATTCGGCAGCCTAACGGTGCCACTCAAAACTTCCAAAATGGATTGATGAGAGAGAATAGGGTCTCTCATCATATTAATATAAAAATTATAGTAAGAGTAATATAAAATAACATCCCAATAACAAGAATGATGATCTTTAAAAGGAATGACATAAAAGAGCGTACTTAAAAAGAATGAGAGGAGTAGGATCCCTTACCTCGGGTCCGACTTGACTCGATCGTTCTTTAACGTCCTGAATAATAAACTTGAGTTAATTTATATTTGCTTAGGAAACTTTTTCAAGTTCATTATTCCTTTTAGATCACTTATTTACATTTTATAAACATTATGTAATCATTTAAGTTAATAATGTTTGTTTTGTCGATATTTGGTTCTTTAGTCGAAAGTGAACTTCTTACAATTACTTGTTGTTCGTGTGGTCAATGGTTCATTATATCCAGAATGATATTCATGATTTGGATATCATATATATCATATATATCCATCATATATATGTATTTATAATATTACATAATCATTTAGAGGTAAGAAATGAAATGCACCATTCATGGAGACGGTAAGCCGTACGTACGCATGAATGCTACTTTCATTTCTTTGTCATATTAATGGAATTAAAACTAAATGAGAGTTATGTATATTTTAACTCCAGAATTATATTCATCATTTATATGTAAAATACATTATATATATCCATTATAAATATGTACTTATAATAGTACATTACATTTGGGGATAAGAAATGAAATGCACCGTTCATAGAGACGGTAAGCCGTACGTACGCATAAACGCTACTTTCATTTATATCTCATACATTAATGGAAACAAATAATAATGATATAGAGGTATATTATAATTACAGTATAACATCATATATAATAACTTTAAATCCACCCTTTATACATCCCACATATGGCATTAACGAATCAAATCACTTTGAGGGGGCGGTAGTCCGCACTTCGTAAAATGAAGATATCGCGTATACCCATAATGGAAACCATAAAGGTATGCCCAAAATGAAAAATACAGAAGCTTAGGGAAACAATAAACATCTTATATATCATATATAAATATAGTGTCATCTTAATGGCCACCTTTGAAGGTGTTAAAAGAATTTTGAACAATCATCATTTCGGGAGGCCGAAATTTTCCATCCACGGAAACAATATGTTCTTTAACTATTTTATGTAGGTGTGTGTAACTGTAGCTCAAATACTTCTTATAAAAACATCCTAGTATATTTATGATACTATATTTTTTACAAAATAAATGAATAAAAAGAGTTTAAGGTGTTGGAGAAGCAAAATAAAACAAAAGGACTCAAGTGAAGACATTACCTTAAAATCGGGTATCTCCCTTTGGTTTGAGCTAAAAGGCTTCCTTGGGAAGACTTCTGACCAAAGTGAGGCTTCAAGGAGTAAGATAGGGAAGTGGAGAGACAAAATGGGTAGGGTTTGGCCGAGCCAAAGGCTTTGGGAGTGTGGGTATGGAGGTAGAGGTGGGGGCCTTTTATAAGAGGAGGGGAGGGGCACTCTTGGAATGTAAATAAAAGTCACTTTATTTTAAAATGATATTCGGATTTAAGAGGTCCTGCATTGATATAATTTGAGGATAAGGTGATAAGGGTTCGAAATCCACTCATCCAATAGGTTTTGGACATGTATAACTATGTCCACAAAAGAAAAGATAACTATTCCTTGAATAAAGTTTTCATATATTAAACATCAAGGTTACACATAATATAAAAAGTTTTCTAATGTAACCCCATCATCAAAAGAGACTTAATAATCTTAAGAATTTCACCATAACTCTTGAATCCCTTATATGTTGACATCTTACTCATTCAGAATTCTTCATGATCCATTAACCATTCCTTTCCAACTTATTCTGATATACTTATTTCCTACAAACAAAATCATGAATCATATTTTAAGATTCCAAAATAGGAAAACAATAGTCATGAAATAATCCATACCTTTGATTGGTCATTGTCAGTTTCTTCATCCTCAATCGGAATGGAATTAGGTATTGGTAAATGAATATTTGTATGATCTTGGTGATCCCATTCCCGAAACTTCTTCATAGGACATGTGTTTGCATAATGACCATGCACACCACATTTAAAAAATTCAATTGATCCCTCAGAAATAACTTCTTTCCCTTTCCTTGAGTCAACTAGATTCTTCCTTTTTCCATGGCAGGTTCTTTCCACATCTTTGACACATAGGTATTTGAACATGCTTACCTTTATGATTATTACTTGTAGTTCCGTAGGGATTTGTTTCTCACATATATGATGCCTTATAGAAATCACCAAGGTTTAGGTGGTCAATCAAGACTCCAGATAGTTGGTTGAGGATAAACACAAGAGTTCTCATTGCTGCTCCCATATCATTCAGCTGCTCGCCCAGAAAACATGTCACAGTTTCTTTCACATCCACTGTTACTTTGGTGCCTACTAGATCCAGCCCTTTACTAAAACAAAAAAGGGTCAGTGTGAGTATATCAACAAAACCATCATGTGCTAATGAGGAACATATACTTACTCATTCACATTATCTAAAAACTATTACTCTTTCTGAAATCCTAACCATTATGGTAATGTCACTTATGCTTAAAGAATACCCTAACCTCTAAAGTTATCTAAACCGACCTCTGATACCAACTATAAGGCCCCAGCCTTAATCCTTACTTAATATTGAATTAAATGAGTAATTCACATTGAGGATCTTTTCAGTTTTAGAGTTTTATAGAATTAGGACATAACTATTACATCTCAAAAGATTACAAAGTAGTCTCTTCTACTAAATTTCCATAAAATAAAAACTCTTAAAAAGAAACATGTCTAGTTCCATTTTTTAGGTAGCATGACTTTCCCTTGATCCTATCCTTGACCCTATTCCACACTATGTCCTGTGAAAAACATTTCAAAAACATGGGATGAGCATAAAAAGCTCAGTAAGGGATATACAAAGAATGAAAAATGTTATTTTTTCAAAACAACAAGTAAACCATGTATACTTTATCAAAGTAATACTTTTCACCTTTTTGAAGTAGTAAAAACTCTTCTCTAAATAAAAGTTCATTAATTACCCTTCTGTAACCAAAAGATTACCATAAAACCCATATAAAGATCACATAACATATAAAGGTAACTTGGGACATAAACATACTTAAGTGGAATAACCATAAGGTCGACTTCCACACATATCACTTAATGGAATAGCCATTCGGCCAACATCCATACATACTTAATGGAATAGCCATACGGCCGACTTCCATACCCAATGCATTGGAGGTTATAACGTAACCACCTGTCCTAGTATTCACGGCACCACCCATCATAATGTCCAAGTACAATTGTAAAATCATAACACATAAAACCAACATAAACGAATGATAACATTTCCACATTTCAATCACAATATATCATTTAAATATATTGACATAATAGAATCCTTTATCAAAACCATTTTCAATACCAATATACATAAAAGAGTACATGGCATTTATTTTATTCTAAAAACATTACGGCTTGTTGAGGAAGCCAAAGATCAAACAATACTCACAGCGGCGGAAAAGGTTGTTGTCACCGCGTACGATAAAAGAAACATTCCTTTTTGTCGTTTAGTAAAATGCTTCGAAGAAAAAGATTCCTTTTGTATAAAATTAAAATTCAAAGGGGTTTATACACCGTATAAAAGAAGGTTGTGTATAAAACAAAATATTCCTCAATGAAAGGAGATTGAGACTATGTACCTTACAAAGACGGTATCCTTAGTTTAAGGATAAATCAATTACATAATTATGTGTGACAAACGAATACACCAAATATAAGTGGATATAAAGTGTAAAACAATAATATGTTATTCAAACATATTCATAGAACGACATATTCAAGGAGTATAAGTTTATCCCAAAGAATCAAATTTGGGTTAAGAAGTTCCCTTGCAAAAATTTGACAACCTAATGGCGTCACTACAAAATTCAGAAAATGAGTTGATGTGAGATAAAAAGGGTATCACATCACATGGAAATAAAATTTAAATCAATAAGGATCTAGAAGAACATATTCCAACATAATTGTATGTGAATTAAAAGACATAACAAAAGAAGTCTTTTAAAAAGAGGAGGGTGAAAGGTTCCCTTACCGACATGGGTATCTTTCGAAGCATACACCCCGTGAAAGAAGGACAATGCAACATTGATGTAAATACACATAAATGAAATTATATTACACAATGAGTAAAATAATGGGCAGTACATACTCCACTAAAAAGAAATTGTGGCAAATTTAGCATAAATCTCAAGGGAATAAAAGTGAGATGAAAAATCCCTTACGAAAACTCGGCAGCCTAACGACGCCACATAAAACTTACAAAAGTGGATTGATGAGATCAAATAGGGTATCTCATCATATTAACATAAATTTAATAGAAAGAGGAATATAAAATAACATCCCCCAAAATAAAAAAGAGGGGATGAAAAGAAGTGACATAAAGGAGAGTACTTAAAAAGAAAGAGAGAGGTTAGATCTCTTACGAAAATTCGGCAGCCTAACGGTGCCACTCAAAACTTCCAAAATGGATTGATGAGAGAGAATAGGATCTCTCATCATATTAATATAAAAATTACAGTAAGAGTAATATAAAATAACATCCCAATAACAAGAATTATGATCTTTAAAAGGAATGACATAAAAGAGCGTACTTAAAAAGAATGAGAGGAGTAGGATCCCTTACCTCGGGTCCGACTTGACTCGATCGTTCTTTAACGTCCTGAATAATAAACTTGAGTTAATTTATATTTGCTTAGGAAACTTTTTCAAGTTAATTATTCCTTTTATATCACTTATTTAAATTTTTATAAACATTATGTAATCATTTAAGTTAATCATGTTTGTTTTGTCGTTATTTCGTTCTTTAGTCGAAAGTGAACTTCTTACAATTACATGTTGTTCGTGTGGTCAATGGTTCATTATATCCAGAATGATATTCATGATTTGGATATCATATATATCATATATATCCATCATATACATGTATTTATAATATTACATAATCATTTTGAGATAAGAAATGAAATGCACCGTTCATGGAGACGGTAAGCCATACGTACGCATGAACACTTCTTTCATTTCTTTGTCATATTAATGGAATTAAAACTAAATTAGAGGTATGTATATTTTAATTCCAGAATTATATTCATCATTTATATGTAACATACATTTTATATATCCATTATAAATATGTACTTATAATAGTACAATACATTTGGGGATAAGAAATGAAATGCACCGTTCATGGAGACGGTAAGCCATACGTATGCATAAACGCTACTTTCATTTCTATCTCATACATTGATGGAAAGAAATAATAATGATATAGAGGTATATTATAATTACAGTATAACATCATATATAATAACTTTAAATCCACCCTTTATACATCCCACATATGGCATTAACGAATCAAATCACTTTGAGGGGGCGGTAGTCCGCACTTCCTAAAATGAAGATATCGCGTATACCCATAATGGAAACCATAACGGTATGCCCAAAATAAAAAATACATAATCATAAGGAAAAAATAAACATATTATATATCATATATAAATGTAGTGTTATCTTAATGTCCACCTTTGAAGGTGTTAAAAGAATGTTGAACAATCATCGTTTCGGGAGGCCGAAATTTGCCATCCACGGAAACAGTATGTTCTTTAACAATTAGATATAGGTGTGTGTAAATGTAGCTCGAATAATTCTGATAAAAACATCCTAGTATATTGATGATACTTTAGTTGTTACAAAATAAATGAATAAAAATATTTTAAGGGTTTGGAGAAGCAAAATAAAACAAAAGGACTCAAGTGAAGAAATTACCTTAAAATCGGGTATCTTCCTTTGGTTTGAGCTAAAAGGCTTCCTTGGGAAGACTTCTGCCTAATGTGAGGCTTCAAGGAGTAAGAGATGGAAGTGGAGAGACAAAATGGGCAGGGGTTGGCCGAGGCAAAGGCTTTGGGAGTGTGGGTAAGGAGGTAGAGTTGGGGGCCCTTTATAATAGGAGAGGAGGGGCACTCTTGGAAAGAAAAGAAAAGTAACTTTATTTTAAAATGATATTCGGATTTAAGAGGTCCCACATTGATATAATTCGAGGATAAGGTGATAAGGGTTCTAAATCCACTCATACAATAGGTGTTTGACATGTTTAGGTCTTAGATATTACATTATCTTCCCATTTTATCTAAATCATTAAATAATGAGGTCATCGCTGCATCATCATGATGTCATACTTAATTTAATTTATTTAATGTCTAAAAATTATAAAAAAAATACTATGATGTAGGAAATCTTTTTATCTTTCCAATTAATATTTATAGTCAAAACTCTTATTTGTATAACCCCATGTAAAAATTGTTTTAGTAAAACAACTCATGTTTGTGACATGTTTATTTTAACTTTAAATAAAAAGATATTAATGTCATTTTCCAACCAAAGTGGCTTCATGGGGTCCCCAAGTTGACCCATGGATTTTCATGGTCGACCATGACACATCCAATGAGGGTATGACATGTGTCTAGGTCATTTCTTTTTATTAAAACATTATTCTTACCTTAAACTACACTAATTACCTCTAATTGCGATTAAGAACTTAAAAGTTACTATTCACCAAAAAATTATTTTAATCTCATTGAACCACATTTTACTTCTTAATGACAACCATGTATGTCAGATTTTTGAAATTCAAAACACATAAGTGGTAAAATTTCTTTTAAACGAAAAATCAGTTTTTATAAGTACCACTTAGAGGTTTCACTATTCTTCAAAAATTGATGTTTTTCAGATAAATCCCAAAAATTCACCCTAAGCTATATTTGATATTCAGAATTCAAAAATGAAGTCTATTTTAAAAAATTCAAAACATATAAGTCACATTAATTAATTTAATAATTATTTCCCGCTGTCAGAGCAAATAGCGTGTTTTTATGAAACAATAAGTATCAAAAGATTGACACTAGTTTGAGTCCGATTTCAAAGTGAAATTAATTCCAATGACCACTATTGAATTTAATGGTAAAAATATATTATAATTTCACTTTAAATACAATTCAAAAGATAATCTAATCATATAAATATATTATTTTAAAAAGAGGTTTTGAATTAAAATACAACATTTTACACTATTCATTAAAAAATGAACTTTATCGGAAAGATACCAAAAATTTACACAAAGTAAATTTTGATGTCCCGATTCTAAATAAGAGTTTTATTTGGTCCAATAGAATTAATAAGAGTGAAAAAAACTATATTTTATGAAGTTTCACCATCAAAAGGCGATAAGTGAACCTTTAGTGAAAACTAGGGCATATACGCCTAAAATTGAATTCTTTCCGTGTTTTAAGCCTTTATGTTTTATTGGATAAATGTAAAAACATTTAAAAACATATATAATCACATTTTAGTTATTTCTATCCATTCCTGATAATAGAACTACTACATGTTAACTACCATTTAAAATAATATTATTTTGTTATTAGAGTGCAACGTAAGATTCCCAAAAAACTCGTTGTTGCGTGTTGGGTACGCCATCGAGCATAGCATCTCTTTTAAAGTCATATTAATATTTTATTCACAAATATGGATAAATATGAAAATGTCATATTCTTTATTTACCTGGGTTGTTACATCCTTCCCCCTTTTTGGGAATTGCGTCCTCGCAATTTTTAAAATTGAGCTTGGAAACATCCTTGAAAGTCCCACATCAGAACAAGAGTCGGTAAAACAATCACTTTAAAATAAAGAAAGATAAGTACAGAGGTCACCCGGGATAACCAATAATAGGATTCCGTGTAGGAAAACATGGACATGGAAGAAAAAGCAAGGGGTCATGTTCTTGAGGGAGAGTGATAGTAGACATGTCTAGGAGAAAGTTAACCATAAGAAAATCACAAACTTGTGATGGGTTAAACGGTATTCGATTCCCCAATAAGAAAAGTTAATAGACAACATTTTTGTTTTAAGTTGCTTTTTTATTGAGGAATTTAATCATAAGGAAACATAATCACTTATCATGTTGACTTTCAACTTTTATTAGATTCCTTACACAAACTCATATTTTCTCCAAAAGATGAGAATTTAGGAAGACTTGTTCATATTAAGAGTACTATAATCAACTTCTAGAGAATCACCTAATCCACCAAAGTGAACTATATACTTACCATGTCTTTAGGCTTTAACAAAAACCAAAACCAAAAAGGTTAGTACAAGATCAGATAATCCAGAAAAGGATAACCCTTTAAAAAGAAAATCTATGCTTAATCTCCAAAATTTGTCCAACAAAACCCAAAGTTCAACGGGGACCATTCGATAAACAATTTGTCCATAAAATTCTTCAAAGTAAACCAAACTAAGATTGAAACGAAAATATTTGAAGGATTTAATCACATAGTATTCCAAGGTACAAATTAAATTTTATATCTAAATAACATCATTTTCTCTTAAATTCTCATATTGAAAAGTAATTAACCTAATCACATATCCTCCATGATAGGTTAATCATTTCCATAGATAACTTAAAAATAAACTTACTCTTGATTCCTAAAATCATCTAACTAGAAATAATCAGTCAAACTAACCAGGGACTTCAAGTAGTCCAGTGGTAGGTGATAAATACCAGTTGCTCTTTGGTTGTGGGTTCAATTCCTGTAGCTTTGTCCGACGCAACAGGTAGTCACACGGTCTGCGTGTTGTCCTTTTTCCAAAACAATATAATTCTCAAATCATTCCCCAAAAAGGGATAAAATCATCAAAAATAACCATAACATAATTTAACCTCAATTTTATCAAATGCCTTTCACTTCAATCATAACATATAGTAACCCATAATTACCTCAAAAGTAAGGATCATATAAACCCAAATGGTTCTTTATATCTATGTCCACAAAAGAAAAGATAACTATTCCTTGAATAAAGTTTTCATATATTAAACATCAAGTATACACATAATATAAAATGTTTTCTAATGTAACCCCATCATCAAAAGAGACTTAATAATCTTAAGAATTTCACCATAACTCTTGAAGCCCTTATATGTTGACATCTTACTCATTCAGAATTCTTCATGATCCATTAACCATTCCTTTCCAACTTATTCTGATATACTTATTTCCTACAAACAAAATCATGAATCATATTTTAAGATTCCAAAATAGAAAAACAATAGTCATGAAATAATCCATACCTTTGATTGGTCATTGTCAGTTTCTTCATCCTCAATCGGAATGGAATTAGGTATTGGTAAATGAATATTTGTACGATCTTGGTGATCCCATTCCCGAAAATTCTTCATAGGACATGTGTTTGCATAATGACCATGCACACCACATTTAAAAAATTCAATTGATCCCTCAGAAATAAATTATTTCCCTTTCCTTGAGTCAACAAGATACTTCCTTTTTCCATGGCAGGTTCTTTCCACATCTTTGACACATAGGTATTTGAACATGCTTACCTTTATGATTATTACCTGTAGTTCCATAGAGATTTGTTTCTCACATATATGATGCCTTATAGAAATCACCAAGGTTTAGGTGGTCAATCATGAATCCAGATAGTTGGTTGAGGATAAACACAAGAGTTCTCATTGCAGCTCCCATATCATTCAGCTGCTCGCCCAGAAAACATGTCACAGTTTCTTTCACATCCACTGTTACTTTGGTGCCTACTAGATCCAGCCCTTTACTAAAACAAAAAAGGGTCAGTGTGAGTATATCAACAAAACCATCATGTGCTAATGAGGAAGATATACTTACTCATTAACTTTATCTAAAAACTATTACTCTTTCTGAAATCCTAACCATTATGGTAATGTCACTTATGCTTAAAGAATACCCTAACCTCTAAAGTTATCTAAACCGACCTCTGATACCAACTATAAGGCCCCAGCCTTAATCCTTACTTAATATTGAATTAAATGAGTAATTCACATTGAGGATCTTTTCAGGTTTAGAGTTTTATAGAATTAGGACATAACTATTACGTCTCAAAAGATTACAAAGTAGTCGCTTCTACTAAATTTCCATAAAATAAAAACTCTTAAAAAGAAACATGTCTAGTTCCATTTTTTAGGTAGCATGACTTTCCCTTGATCCCATCCTTGACCCTATTCCACACTAAGTCCTATGAAAAACATTTCAAAAACTTGGGATGATCATAAAAAGCTCAGTAAGGGAGATACAAAGAATAAAAACTGTTATTTTTTCAAAACAACAAGTAAACCATGTATACTTTATCAAAGTAATACTTTTCACCTTTTTGAAGTAGTAAAAACTCTTCTCTAAATAAAAGTTCATTAATTACCCTTCTGTAACCAAAAAATTACCATAAAACCCATATAAATATCACATAACATATAAAGGTAACTTGGGACATAAACATACTTAAGTGGAATAACCATAAGGTCGACTTCCACACATATCACTTAATGGAATAGCCATTTGGACAACATCCATACATACTTAATGGAATAGCCATACGACCGACTTCCATACCCAATGCATTGGAGGTTATAACGTAACCACTCGTCCTGGTATTCACGGCACCACCCATCATAATGTCCAAGTACAATTGTAAAATCATAACACATAAAACCAACATAAACGAATGATAACATTTCCACATTTCAATCACAATATATCATTTAAATATATTGACATAATAGAATCCTTTATCAAAACCATTTTCAATACCAATATACATAAAAGAGTACATGGCATTTATTTTATTCTAAAAACATTACGGCTTGTTGAGGAAGCCAAAGATCAAACAATACTCACAGCGGCGGAAAAGGTTGTTGTCACCGCGTATGTTAAAAGAAACATTCCTTTTTGTCGTTTAGTAAAACGCTTCGATGAAAAAGATTCCTTTTGTATAAAATTAAAATTCAAAGGGGTTTATACACCGTATAAAATAAGGTTGTGTATAAAACAAAATATGCCTCAATGAAAGAAGATTGAGACTATGTCCCTTACAAAGACGGTATCCTTAGTTTAAGGAGAAATCAATTACATAATTATGTGTGACAAACGAATACACCAAATATAAGTGGATATAAAGTGTAAAACAATAATAGGTTATTCAAACATATTCATAGAACGACATATTCAAGGAGTATAAGTTTATCCCAAAGAATCAAATTTGGGTTAAGAAGTTCCCTTGAAAAAATTTGACAGCCTAATGGCGTCACTACAAAATTCAGAAAATGAGTTGATGTGAGATAAAAAGGGTATCTCATCACATGGAAATAAAATTTAAATCAATAAGGATCTAGAAGAACATATTCCAACATAATTGTATGTGAATTAAAAGACATAACAAAAGAAGTCTTTTAAAAAGAGGAGGGTGAAAGGTTCCCTTACCGACATGGGTATCTTTCGAAGCATACACCCCGTGAAAGAAGGACAATACAACATTGATGTAAATACACATAAATGAAAGTATATTACACAATGAGTAAAATAATGGGCATTACATACTCCAATAAAAAGAAATTGTGGAAAATTTATCATAAATCTCAAGGGAATAAAAGTGAGATGAAAAATCCCTTACGAAAACTCGGCAGCCTCACGACGCCACATAAAACTTACAAAAGTGGATTGATGAGATCAAATAGGGTATCTCATCATATTAACATAAATTTAATAGAAAGAGGAATATAAAAGAACATCCCCCAAAATAACAAAGAGGGTATGAAAATAAGTGACATAAAGGAGAGTACTTAAAAAGAAAGAGAGAGGTTAGATCTCTTACGAAAATTTGGCAGCCTAACGGTGCCACTCAAAACTTCCAAAATGGATTGATGAGAGAGAATAGGGTGTCTCATCATATTAATATAAAAATTACAGTAAGAGTAATATAAAATAACATCCCAATAACAAGAATGATGATCTTTAAAAGGAATGACATAAAAGAGCGTACTTAAAAAGAATGAGAGGAGTAGGATCCCTTACCTCGGGTCCGACTTGACTCGATCGTTCTTTAACGTCCTGAATAATAAACTTGAGTTAATTTATTTTTGCTTAGTAAAATTTTTCAAGTTCATTATTCCTTTTATATCACTTATTTACATTTTATAAACATTATGTAATCATTTAAGTTAATAATGTTTGTTTTGTCGATATTTGGTTCTTTAGTCGAAAGTGAACTTCTTACAATTACATGTTGTTCGTGTGGTCAATGGTTCATTATATCCAGAATGATATTCATGATTTGGATATCATATATATCATATATATCCAGCATATAAATGTATTTATAATATTACATAATCATTTTGAGGTAAGAAATGAAATGCACCGTTCATGGAGACGGTAAGCCGTACGTACGCATGAACGCTTATTTCATTTCTTTGTCATATTAATGGAATTAAAACTAAATTAGAGGTATGTATATTTTAATTCCAGAATTATATTCATCATTTATATGTAACATACATTTTATATATCCATTATAAATAAGTACTTATAATAGTACAATACATTTGGGGATAAGAAATGAAATGCACCGTTCATGGAGACGGTAAGTCGTACGTACGCATAAACGCTACTTTCATTTCTATCTCATACATTAATGGAAATAAATAATAATGATATAGAGGTGTATTATAATTACATTATAACATCATATATAATAACTTTAAATCCATCCTTTATACATCCCACATATGGCATTAACGAATCAAATCACTTTGAGGGGGCGGTAGTCCGCACTTCCTAAAATGAAGATATCGCGTATACCCATAATGGAAACCATAAAGGTATGCCCAAAATGAAAAATACAGAAGCTTAAGGAAACAATAAACATCTTATATATCATATATAAAAATAGTGTCATCTTAATGGCCACCATTGAAGGTGTTAAAAGAATTTTGAACAATCATCATTTCGGGAGGCCGAAATTTTCCATCCACGGAAACAATATGTTCTTTAACTATTTTATGTAGGTGTGTGTAACTGTAGCTCGAATAATTCTTATAAAAACATCCTAGTATATTTATGATACGAGATTTTTTACAAAATAAATGAATAAAAAGAGTTTAAGGTGTTGGAGAAGCAAAATAAAACAAAAGGACTCAAGTGAAGACATTACCTTAAAATCGGGTATCTCCCTTTGGTTTAAGCTAAAAGGATTCCTTGGGAAGACTTCTGACCAAAGTGAGGCTTCAAGGAGTAAGATAGGGAAGTGGAGTGACAAAATGGGTAGGGTTTGGCCGAGCCAAAGGCTTTGGGAGTGTGGGTATGGAGGTAGAGGTGTGGGCCTTTTATAAGAGGAGAGGAGGGGCACTCTTGGAAAGTAAAGAAAAGTCACTTTATTTTGAAATGATATTCGGATTTAAGAGGTCCCGCATTGATATAATTCGAGGATAAGGTGATAAGGGTTCGAAATCCACTCATCCAATAGGTTTTGGACATGTGTAGGTCTTAGATATTACATTATCTTTCCATTTTATTTAAATCGTTAAATAATGAGGTCATCGCTGCATCATCATGATGTTATAAATAATTTAATTTATTTAATGTCTAAAAATTATAAAAAAAATACTATGATGTAGGAAATATTTTTATATTTCCAATGAATATTTATAGTCCAAACTGTGATTTGTATAACCCCTTGTAAAAATTTTTATAGTAAAACAACTCATGTTTGTGACATTTTTATTTTATCTTTAAATAAAAAGATATTAATGTCATTTTCCAACCAAAGTGGCTTCATGGGGTCCCCAAGTTGACCCATGGATTTTCATGGTCGGACATGACACATCCAATGAGGGTAGGACATGTGTTTAGTTCATTTCATTTTATTAAAACATTATTCTTACCTTAAACTACAATAAGTACCTCTAATCGCGATTAAGAACTTAAATGTTACTATTCACCAAAAAATTATTTTAATCTCATTGAACCACATTTTACTTCTTAATGACAACCATGTTTTTCAGATTTTTGAAATTCAAAACACAGAAGTGGTAAAATTTCATTTAAACGAAAAATCAGTTTTTATAAGTACCACTTAGTGGTTTCACTATTCATCAAAAATTGATGTTTTTCAGAAAAATCCCAAAAATTCACCCTAATATATATTTGATATTCCGAATTCAAAAATGAAGTCTATTTTACAAAATTCAAAACATATAAGTCAAATTAATTAATTTAATAATTAATTCCCGCTGTTAGAGAAAATAGCTTGTTTTTATGAAACAATAAGTATCAAAAGATTGACACTAGTTTAAGTCTGATTTCAAAGTGAAATTAATTCCAACGACCACTATTGGATTTAATGGTAAAAATATATTCTAATTTCACTTTAAAACCAATTCAAAAGATAATCTAATCATATAAATAAATTATATTAAAAAGAGGTTTTGAATTAAAATACAACATTTTACACTATTCATTAAAAATGAACTTTATCAGAAAAATACCAAAAATTTACACAAAGTAAATTTTGATGTCCTGATTCTAAAAAATAGTTTTATTTGGTCCAGTAGAATGTATAAGAGTGAACAAAACTATATTTAATGACAGTCCACCATCAAAATGCTATAAGTGAACCTTTAGTGAAAACTAGGGTATATACGCCTAAAATTGAATTCTTTCTGTATTTTAAGCCTTTATCTTTTATTGGATAAATGTAAAAACATTTAAAAACATATATAATCATATTTTAGTTATTTATATCCATTATCGCCAATACAACGACTACATGTTAACTACCATTTAAAATAATATTATTTTATTATTAGAGTGCAAAATAAGATTCCCAAGAAACTCGTTATTGCGTGTTGGGTACGCCATCGAGCATAGCATCACCTTTAAATTCATATTAATATTTTATTCACAAATATGGATAAATATAAAAATGTCATATTCATTATTTATCTGGGTCGTTACAATAAACATCGCATAAAATAAATTTCATATATAACATTACAATGTGCCATAATGAAATGAAAGTGATATAAAATACCTTACCTCGTGTTTCCTTCTTTTAAACATGATTTATCCACCTAGAAAAACTTTTTTGGCTTTTTATTATTTTCTAATATAACCATATTAATATTTATATTATCATATATTATCCTTTTATAATATATTATCACCTTTTCTATAATAATATTTAATTATTTTCATTATTTCGTGTGTAAATCGCCATGTGTTCTCATTTGTGATTTGTTATGAAAGTTACGGTTATTTTTAATATTATGTTTTTGAATCATGTAAAAAATAATATTTTGAAAATAATTTTCATATTTTTTTATAGATTATACACTTTTGACCAATAATTAATTATGATTTTGAGAAATTATATATACTATGCTCATTGAGACGGTAATTCGTACGCATGGTTGGGTAACGTTTTCATTTTTCAGTGATCTTTATGAAAAGAAGGTAAGTAATATTTATCCTTTCTATAATATTAATAATATACTATATACGATTTTATTTCATTAAATATATATATATATATATATCATTTTTGTGGAGTGTTAATGAAAATAGAGTCATGTCTCTTTATGAAGACGGTGGTCCATATGTACCGGAATAATTTAATCATCATAAAGTGAAAAAAAGAAAGTAATATTTTATCTTTTCCAAATGAATTTTTTTTAGGAATATAAAAATTTGTCCATTTATTATAAAAATATTCTTTAACTTTATCTTTATTACCTTCCATGTAAAACTTTACTGAAAAATGAATCACATCACTTTGCAAGGATGTCATCCACCATACAGTTTGGCGACGTTATATTATAAAATAAGGAATAGAATGTGAAAATTTTATATATGATATATTGAATACGTTGGTAAATTTATTTTATAATTATCACTAATATATTTTAGATCCATCATAATACTCAACTAATAATGGTGGAAACAGATGAATGAATTACAATAGTATATGAGATGGATGTTCGTTGTACACACGAATAATGATTTAAAAACCCTTTTGATTGAAGTGGAGATGGTGTGTAGTTATTAAATTATTAAAAAAAATATCATTATATTTAATATAATTATTTTATTAAAACATAATGGTATAATAAGAGTTGAATAAGTTGTATAAATAAATAATATAAAAACGCATGTTGAAGAACATTACCTCTTTTTTGAGTATCATCTTTATGTTTGCACTAGAGCCATTATAAAGTGGATTAATACAAAATATAATGCTTATATAATGTAGTTAGGGAGTTTGTGAAGTTATTAGTATGGTTTTTTTATCCAATTTTATTCTATGGTGTGAATTACATAGGATAGTGGTGGATTTTTATAAGTGAGATGAGTGGTAAACTTGTAATTTTATGAAATGATTCAATCACAACAATGTTTTTATCATGACCCAAGCTTCAAAAAATTTCCATTATCAAACTATTAAGATATATTTTGTTAATATTTACATATATTGGATTTTGGAGAAGTACTTAGGTCATTTTTAACATTTACCATCATAGATTAACAACTGGTAAATTAGTTTTTACCTTATCGATGGTAATTAATTTTTAGGATTCTCTATAAACATTTTAGGAATAATATTAATTTTATAATATTAGGAAAGGTATATTAATATAATTGAAAAAATATAATCCATTTTTACTAATTAAATAAACATAAGTTGAAAATTTAAACTTAAAACTAATCCCATTGAAGCGATGAGAAAGCAGGTTTTTAAAGAGAAAATGTACAAAATTTTACAAAGTGTTTATATAAAAATTCAATAGGAAAATGACTCCAATGAACTAAATTGGATTAATGGATATAAAATTTAACTATTTTTAAATTAACTAAATTCATAATATAATTTAACAATACAAATTATTTAAACCAAAATTTATTTTTCAATTAAAATTTGGTTTTTTAACTATTCATAAAAATGAAACATTTTTTAAAAATACAAAAAAATGAATCTATAGAAATTTTGATATATTGATTTAAAAAATACATATTAACTTTGGGAATAAATATTATAATATTGTAAAAAATTATTTTCAATTTATGTAAACAATGTTTAACTAATCTATCTTTTGGGAAAATATAGTTTTTGAGAAAACATTTCTTTTACTTTTAAATGATTAATATTTTATGTTTGATCTATAAATAAAAAATTCACATATGTAAATAATTTATTTTAATAATTATTTAATCATATTAATACCCTTAATTTAAATATCTAGGTGATATATTAAATAATATTTTTGATTGTATATTGTCATTCAGTAAAACTCAGACATGCGTGTAACGAAAGCTATCGAAGAAACTCGTTATTGTTTGTAACACAAACTAAATAAATGTTTCCACCGATTAAATTTATTTAATTTATTTAAAAATAATAATATCATGAATCCTTAGTGTATTTTATTTTTTTTTATGATATTTTTTGGTGTCATATATGTTATCAAATACTATATTCTTACTTTATAATTTTTGGGATTTACATTCTCCCCATCTTAAATTAATTATGTATTAAAAAAATTTAACTTGATCTTAGTGACCAAGGGATTTATTCTTAACAATACCTTTATTGGAATCTCAAATTATGATAATGGTGGATACAAAATCCTCTTAATAAGAGTGAGTGTGTTGTTTAAACATCATTTAGAATAATAAATAACAAGTTTTCTAAGATGGAGAACATTTTTGAAAACTAAAGATATAAATATGGAAAAAAATAATATATAACAATAGAGATGGATTGAGGTAATTGATAATAGGAAAGTGAATAATAAATTTAAATTTATGGGCCTCTAATCCATATTTTTGTGATTATTTATTGGAAGATATAATTCATTAGATATGAATGTAATAAGAAAACATTTTTCTCTCAATATTGTTTTCCTAAAATTGAGTACTATTTTACTATCTAAGAGTATAATGAAATATAATTTCCTTGTAATTTTATTTTTCATAAGAAAAAACTGATCACATGGTTTTTCTTTTCTTCAATTTCAAATGAATGTCAAAAAAATTAATTTCTTATTATTATTGCACTAAAATTCACTTTTAATGGATCGTAAGATCCATAAAAGAGTGAAAAGTCATTTAGTCTATCCCTAACTATTTTCCAAGATCAATATGGTTAGAACAAGTAATCCAACGCACTAAATTAATCTTTAAACCATGACAATGGAACCACTGGTTTAAGACTAGTATTTATTTTTTAGGTCATTTAACTAGGGACATATTAATAGGGATATCATGTAGGCTAGTGGTATGTATTAAAATCTTAGCATCCATTGGTTTTGGATTCAAGCCACGTTGTCTTTTCGGACGTGATGGGTGTTCATTTAACAGGGGGTTTTTCCTTTTTATAAACTATATTAATATAGTTTATATAACATTCTTAAAAAAATATTATAGACATCCTTCAAATAAGATTAATATTTAAATAAACTTTTAATTAATATTTTAAATATAATTTTTTGTTTATTATTTTTCCACGATATCTAAAAATCTTATTTTTCTATTATTAAAATTTTATTAATTATCATATTATCTATAAAGGTTATCAATACCATTAAATATATGTCTACAAAACCCAAATAAATTATTCCTCAAATAAATATTTCACTAAAACATATATTTGTAGTTAATTTCACCTAAAATATCCTTAATCATGGTAGAATCCAATAACATAAAACCAAAAAACATAGTATTTAGGAATTTGTACTTATGGAAAAAATTATTCCCATAAAAGCATGATAGCATACAAAACAATGAATATAAGGAAGACACATATGCTTCTAAAATTTAGCACAATATATAGAAGTTAGGTGCTCATTATAACCAAAATACCATTGGTAAAAAAACATTTACAATTTAATTCATGAACCCCAATACATAAATACTCCATCACTTTTATTTCCACATTTTTCTTCCATTGGTCAAGGTTTTTTCCTTTATAAGGGTTAATTAACTTAGATAATTCCTAGGTTTTATATATTTAATAAAATGAACTATAAATTGATTTGTATGATAAAATTTATATCCTTCAATCATACTCACCATGTTTACTTGGAAATTTGTTTCATTTGGAACTTATTTTCTACAATTAAAACATTTTCCCATTTTTTGTGACACCGTCTCTTCTATCAAAGACACCATAGGTTTCACATAGGTTATTCATTTTCACCATCTATCCAATTCTATCCTAATAGTTTGTAAAAAAATTGATAATTATCCTAATAATATCACCCCATGAGTGTTAAACCATATGCGTAGTAAGCCTTGTTGTCTTGCAAAAGGTAATGATCTGGTCATGCTCAATGTGGCCTTTTCAGAGTAAGTACCCCTAGGTACCACTATGCTAAAACCACATCCACTTATAGTATTCTAAAAGGGATTTGATTCTAGTAAAAACCATATAATAACTACTTTACGAAATCTTTAGGTTGTTAATCTACACTTATCTTCAAAATATATCACAGATTTGTGTTCTCTAATCTATGTTTTCATAAATATAATTTCCTTGTTTTATAAAAAATTCCATTTTTTGGCTCATAGGATATTGTTGGACACTATCTCTAAATATAATGGTTTTAATTACCACAAAATCATGTCATATAATATAAAAAAATATCTTAACTCTTGAAATCTCATAAATTATTTCAAATATTATCTTGTATGTCATATCATTTAAATCATATAAGTAATTATGTGTGTTTATGTCTAAAAAAAACTTATAACTGATTATCTATCTATAATTATAGTTATTAACACTTTATGACATTTCTGTACTATAAGACAGACATATCATCTAAAATTTTCTAAGAATGAGTCACTAACACCGACAGAAGAAATGACTCACCGATGTAGAAGGCTCACCAATGCATATGACTCACTGATGAAGAAGACTCACCAATGCATATGACTCACTGATGCAGACGACTCACTGATAGATATAACTCACTGATGAAGATGGCCTACAGATGAAATCGAGCTACAGTCAGTCCAAGTGACGTACCGATGCATGGGGCCACCGACGTAAGGAATAACTGATATTTAAAATATCTCATTGATATAATGAGTCATCAGCATATGGAAAGATCGAAAGAAATACATACTAATGTGTTGAGCCACCGACAAAATGAGATATTGATAGATGAATTACTGATAGACTGACTCACTGAAAGATGATTCAATGATAGGATGTGTAAATTTTCATTTACTAATATTATTTCTAATGGTAATATTTCAGTCATTTAATGATACATACAAATTTAATAATTTTTTATGACTTTTCGTATACAGTATGAGGTACAATGAACCTATGCATGTGAAAAGAAGAAGAACATTGTCAGCCCTCAAATATAAAATCATTTTGAAAGAACAAACACACAGAACAGAAGATTTGTGTGGTGTGCATGTGTGTGAGACATACATAAGAACATATACAACTCTCATAAACCCACTGTGAACTCAAGATCAAAAGGAAGATCACATGAGGAAATCCTAATCAAGTTGTGCATATATTTTGAAAACTACCCCTCATATCAAATAAGGATAATTATATACCTACAGAGCCATAACTGTACTTGGAAGCCATAATATAACACTCTTTTTTTGTTTCAACTTCTAGAAGAGGACACAAAACTCATCTCGGCTACATCTAAAGAGTCCATAGCTATGTCTCAAGATACATGGTTCCTTCTAAATCCTTTCTCATATTTATTTTCGTTATTTATGTACATTTTTACAATCCTTTTAGCCATGTGGGTATCTTTATGTAAGATATCACTATATCTTGTATCAAACTGAATGGTACAGTATATCCTTCCACTTATACCCTCTTACATCATTTTACTCCCATGGATACGTGTGGAAGAGGTCATTGTGTGACCTTGTAGTTTTTACCCACGAAGAATTGTGGTAGAGGTCATGTGACCTGAACAGCCTATGTACTATTTTCAACCTCGATCTAGGATGTGCATCAATCTATTAATTAATTTAAACTACTTTGTGTTAGGTGATCACCAAGTGGATAGTATTAAATCTCTCCTTTATACTGAATTTCTTGTTTTATTTTTGATTTTTTTTACTTTTAGTTTTACTCTGTTTTATCAAATATTTCATAAAAATAAATTGAAGTATGATTGTCAGTCTTAGAAAGTGTTTATACCATTATTTACTTATTATTTTTGTTTGATAAGTTTTATTAATTATAAAATTTTTATTACTAAGAACAAATGAATATTTGGATAAAATAATCAAACAATCAAGATCTTATAAATTCATTATTGGCTAACAAGTCAATTGAATTTTTAATTTGGGGGAATTTCAAATTATAATTTTTAACATAAATTTTTTTATGAACTCAATCCACCCCCCCCCCCCATTTAGTATCCTACTACGAACAATATTTGGTATCAGATTATTTTATTTATTTTTAGTTTCCAATGCTTTTGAAAACTTTTCAACTGTGATTTTAGTTATATTTCAAAGATTTTAAAATTTCTGTTAATACTAAAAGTTAATCTCTCTAAAATAATTTTCAAAAATTTTATTATGGAAAATTGTTTGGAAGGCTATACTAACAACATAACTCCATTGATTGTTGGAGACAACTATGCATAATGGAAAATTAAAATTAAAATTCACTTTGAAAGTGTGGGTTTTGAAATTTTGTCTTCAATTGTAAATGAATATAAGATTTATTCTATTGCTAGGACTACTTGGGATGACCCCACAAAGACTGCTAATAATAATAATTATTAAGACATGAATTTCTTAAACTATTATTTAGGTGATGAAAATTTTAACAGAATTTTTGCATTAAAACATCCCACGAAATTTGGGGGACATTTTCTGTTTCATGTGAAATAACTTCTACTGTTAAAGAAATGAGACTCATCACATATAACATTAAATATGATAACTTTAAAATGAATCATGATGAGCCTATTTCTGACATGTATCTCAAGCTTAATGAAATAGTGGACACACTGATTTATTTGGGAAGAGAAATTACTTCCAAGGAGAAAATTGTGGGGATTATCATATACTTACTTGATAGATGGAGAGGAACTACTTTCTACAATAGAGAATCATGTGACATCAGAAAATTACCTTTCAAAGAACTCATTCGAAAATTGATGATGTATGAAGTAGAGCTTAATGTAAACAAGGATGAAGAAGATGAACCTAAGATAAAATCTCTAGCCTTCAAGACTACAACCTATAAGAATAATGAAAAAAAAATCAAAGGTTCTAGCCTCTGTTGAAAGATCTATTAATGATGAATCAATATCAAATAGGGATTGGAAGATGGCCCAACTGGACATAAGGTTCAACAAATTTTATAGGAATAATAATTTCTCTAGGAAGTCCAATTATAAATGAAGATGTGATAATAAGGAAAAAAGGAAAAGTATTTCTAATAGAAACGACAAATCAGAGGAGATTGTATTCTATGAATATGAGAAGAGAGGACTTGTCAAAGCTGACTGTCAAAAATTAAAATGTAAAAATAAGAATGAAAACCAAGACAATAGGTATAATAATGTTATGAAGGCCACCTAGAGTGATTCTAATTATATCTCCAGTGAATATTCATCATCTCATGATGAGATAGATGACAAAGAAAATATGTGTTTGATGACAAACACATCTGAGGAAATTTGTCTGAAGAGATCCTGTAAGAGTAAGTGGTACTTGGATAGTGGATGTTCAAGACATATGGTATGAGACTATTCAATATTCAATAACATAATCAAGATTGATGGTGGATATGTCACTTTTGGGGAAAATTATAAAGTAAAAATAATTTTCTTAGGCCAGATTGGTAACACTAAATCAGTTTTAACTTCAAAATTAATTTTTGTTAATGGACTGAAATATAATTTTCATAGTATTTCACAATTATGTGAAGATGGATTTTATGTTAAATTTGATATTGATTCTTGAAATGTTTTTAACTCTAAAAATTATTTAGTATTTTTCTTCTTTTAGAAATGAAAATCTATATTCTATT
This sequence comes from Viscum album, assembly GCA_963277665.1. NCBI lineage: Eukaryota > Viridiplantae > Streptophyta > Magnoliopsida > Santalales > Viscaceae > Viscum > Viscum album. Next base: position 2,078,712,856 of record OY728137.1, on the reverse strand, counting down.
AAAATTGATTCTTTATTCTCTCAAAATGTCACATGCTTAAGTGTATTTTACAAAGAGTCTTGGATTTGGAATAAGATATTCCGACATTGTAATGTACACTCTCTTAGAAATCATTCTAGAAAAGGAATATTCAAGGATCAACCAAAAATTGATTTTTCAAATGATAATGTCGGTAATCCTTCTCAAAAGGGAAAACTCCACAAGATATCATTCAAATTAAAGAATGAAGTTTCAACTTCTCAAACTTTTGAGCTGGTTCACATGGACTTGTTTAGATAATTTATATTTTCTAGTTTAAATGGGAAGAACTATGTATATTTTCTTTTAAGTGACTATTCTTGGTATATTTGTTCTTATTTCTTATCTCACAAAAGTGACATAAGTACATAGTTCACTAGGTATGCTGAAATAGTGGAAAATATAAGTAGAATTATAATAAAATCCTTAAGAAGTGCTCATATCCATGAGTTTGAAATTATTGACTTTGAATATGTTTTCTCACAAAATGGATATACCCATAACTTCTCCACCCCTTGGACACCTCAACAAAATTAAGTTGAGTAAATAAGAAATAGAAAATTACAAGAGATAGCCCAAATATATCTTAATGAATATAATCTACCCATTTACATTAGGGTAGAGGTCGTGAATATATCTTGCTACATAATTAATATATTCTTAATTAGAAATTTATTTAAGAAGAATCCTTATGAGTTGTGGAATACTATAAAACCCACAATTAGTTACTTTAAATATTTTGGTTGTAAAGTCGATATCCATAATGCAAAGAAATATATTGATATATTTGCATCCAATAGTGAGGAAGGAATTCTATTAGGTTACTCAACCTCTAGTAAAGCCTCTAGAGAATTTAATAAAAGAACTAAATGTGTGGAAGAATCTATGCATATCAAATTTGATGAAACAGATCCACATGAACCTAATACCTCCCTAGAAAACCTTGAAGATGATTTGTCCAATATAGAGAAAAGTATTTATCAATTATCTAATCCTCTTGTGATGTAATCTGTTAAATAAAATAGTTCTAGAAATTCTTTAGACTCGAGACATGATGAACCTGAACCTGTGGGTGAACCTAAAATTACTAGCCCCTCCTTTTCTAGACAAACTAGAACTCCCAAGAACCATCATATAAATTATGTTGATGGAGACGTAGATAACGGGACACAAACTAGAGTTTCTCATAGAAACTAGGTTGAAAAACATGACTTTTTTCAAATATTGAACCTAAAAACATCACTGATGAAATTACAGATGATTTTTGGGTGATGTCTATGCAAGAAAAAAATCAATTTTAAAAAAATAATGTTTTGAAACTTGTCGATAGACCCAAAGACACCATAACCATAGGCACTATGTTGTTGTTTAGAAACTAATTATATGAATTTGGTAATATTTTCAGAAATAAATCCAGGTTGGTTGCACAAGGTTATAGTCTAGCAGAAGTCATTGACTATGAGAAAACATTTTTACCTATTTCAATACTTGAGGCCATTGAAATCCGGCTTTCTTATGCTTCCTAAATTAATTTAAAACATTTTCAAATGGATGTTAAAAGTGTATTCCTAAATGGGTATATAGTTGATGATGTTATTGTTAGACAACCTAATGGTTTTAAAAACCCTCATTTTGGAAATCATTTCTTCAAATTAACAAAAGATTTATATGGTTTAAAACTAGCTCCAAGAGCTTGGTATGATAGGATAAGTACATTTCTCATTATAAAAGGATTTTCAAAAGGAATTCTGAATCCTTCCCTTTTTATTAAATGAATTTCTAAAGATGTTTTAGTATATTAAATTTATATTGATTATAATGTTTTTGGATCTTCAATAAATTATTTGTGTATTTATTTTTCAAAAATAATGCAATGCTAATTTGAAATGAGTTTGATGGGTGAACTCAAATTCTTTCTTGGATTTTAGATTTTTCAAAATAAAGAAAGTTTCATTTAAAATCAATGTAAATACAAAAAATTCGGTTTAAAAAGATTTGGAATTGATATCATTAAAAGTTGTGAAACTCTAATGAGTACTACTTGTAAGATGGATCTTTATGAAGATGATAAATCTAGGGATCAATCAAATTAAAGGGGAATGAATAGAATTTTTCTCTACTTGACTGCTAGTTTACCATATATAATTTTTAGTGCATGTATGTATGCCCGTAATCAAAATAATCCAAAAGAATCTCACGTAAATTCAATTAAAATGATTTTCAAATAAATTAAACATACTATCAATTTATGTAATTTACCCTAAAGAACAGCCATTTAATATAGAGAGGCATTCTGATGCTAATTTTGGTGGATGAAAGTTAGATATAAAGATATCCTCTGAAACAATCCATTTTTTGGGAAAGTCCATTATTTCATGGTGTAGTAAGAAACAAAATTCTGTTGCATTATCTACTACCGATGCTGAATACCTGGCTACTGGTAGCTGTTGTACTCAAATTTTGTAAATGATACAAACTCTTCTTAACTATGGATAACAATTTAGACATGTACCTATAAAATGTGACAGTACAAGTGCTATTAACATTTCTAAGAACATAATTTCTCATTCTATAACAAAAAATATTGGTGTAAGACATCACATTTTGAGATATCATCATCAAAAAGATGATATCACTTTATAATTTATTGGAACTGAATACCAGCTTGCTGACATATTCATTAAACCATTGAACTCTGAAAAAATGAATTATATCTGACATAAGTTTGCAATGATCAATCTATAAGACCACGTGTTGACATTCATTTGTTTTTTCTTTTCGTGAGGTTTTCATGCAGACACCAACACTATGTCTTTCCGACTTGGTTGTCATGATGACATCGATGCTATGTCTTGCTCACACGGTTGTCATGCCAGCACCGATGCTCTATCATGCCTACATTGTTGTCATGTCAACACCGATGTTATGTCTTGCTGACACTGCTTCCATGCCGACATTTACACTTTATCATTCCGACATAATTGTCATGCCAACACTATTAGTGTTATGGAAAATTTTTCATGCCAACACCGATCACTCACTATTTTTTATGTTTTATTTTTTTATCAAAATGAAATTGTTTCATTGATTTTGTTGAACCCGGTTCATGATTTCATGATTGAGTAATTTCAAAATCCTAAATGATATAAATTTTAATCAATCCAATATACTCTTTCACCACTACAATCTATCATATGTTTCTCTCTCTCTTTTCCCCCAACCTTTCACCTTTTAACCTTCAGACTGAATGCAATGGAAAGGAACATGTGGAGCGATCTCTTGATGATGGAGAGTATTATGAATCTCTGAAACAGAAATGTGAATGGAGAAAATATTCAGCACATGTAAATCCTACTCTAAAAAATTGTTTTGTAACTCCATAAAAAAAGTTCTCGTGGAATGACGTTTAGAATGAAGGTCTTTACTGCTCAAGGTCTGCAAGATCAAGGTTGGATTGAGAGGTTTCAAATAATGAACGACCCTTTTACCTGAAGCCAGTTCATGAGTTTTACATGAATATAGATTTTTTTAGAAGGAAGTGATGTCACCTATATTAAATCCATAGTAAAAGGGAAGATAATATCTTTATATTTAATACATTGGGCTTAATGTCTTAATATTATTCATAAAGGAGTATTTAATGATTATCAAGGTACATCTCCATGTGAGAGATATATGTTTTTCATTGACATAGCATTATAGGGGCTTATTAATAATGTTTAGCACAAGATACCCATGAATAAAAAGTTAAGTTGAGAATTTTGATTCTTTTTTATATTAATCCAGCATCCAATATGTTCCAGGAAAGTGGAATTTTCTTCTCTGAAACATCATGATTTTTACTTGGTTAATCTGCTGAGAAAAGCGATCAAAGTAACTTTATTTAGAAACCTTAATGTTCACGTGAATGAGATGATCAGACCTTCCTAAAAAAACAAATTCCCTCTTCTATAAATGGATGATCATGGCTATACTGAAAGAAAAATGTTGTGTAGATGATGGTGAAGAAGCTCATTTTTAGTGTAGTGAGATTTTCCTCTGTAATGAAATTTGTAAGAGGATGAAAATAAATAGGAACTCATGGAAGAGAGAATGGGTTGGGGATGAAGATAAGATCAATGAAAAGAAAAATCCAGTGGATCATAAACCTAGAACTAAGAATATGGTTGATCCTAGTCTTAGACCAAATTAGGATGATGTTTATTATTACAAAGAGAATGTGGAGCATGTCACTCCAGTTAGAGATCATAGATCACCTATTGATGATAGGAGTGATCCTAACACAACTAGATCTAATAAAGTTTCTTTCCATTGTAAATATTTTTCCTCCACATACCATACCCTATAATGATCCCAATAATAAAGATAATGGGTATGAGGATATAGAAGTCCCAAGTAGTGTGGAATATTAAAGCAGATCTGGTGGTTCTGAAGAAGAATGTGAAAATGGTGAAAGTGGCAGTGGTAGTGAATATGAATAAGGTGAAGAAAATGGTGATAAAAATTAAATTGAAGAACATGTCACCATATATGCCCATGGTGAATGTAATAGAAGTGATAATGATAGTCATATGGATGATCAAGATGAAGATGTTGATATTATTGATGTTGGGGATCAGGCTCGGTTAGAAGAAACTCATGAACTTGTTGTTGATGTGAGATTAAATCATGAAGTTGTTACTGAAATAGATGATCAGGAAATTCATGTACCATATTTGGTTTATGAATGATTAAAATCTCATACTGAAAATGAGCAACCAGTCATGGACACTCATATTAAGGGGAAGCCTCATGAAAGAGAAAAACAAGCTCAAGAAGAGAATAATATTGTAAGAGTAAGGCTAGACACTATAACTTATCTTGATGATGATATAATGGCTGAATGGGTGAGGAATCTTGGGTATGTGGCATTGGGATTAAAATATGAAGATTAAGAATATGAAGTGTTTGAACCTGTTGCAAGAGAACCAGTGGCTGAGACCCTTTCTAGTGACTATGTCACTATGTCTGACTTGGAAAAAATCAAGGAAGACATATGTTCATCAATAAGACATGCGGTGTCATCTCAAATGATATATGAGATTGAAGAATCTAGGAGAGAAAACACTAAGCTGAATGATAACGTAAAAGCTATCTGGTCTATGGATGAAGGTATAAGGGAAACTGGGATTTCTAGTTCTAATCCTACCTCAACCAGTGTATCTCAAGATGATTTTGCGTCAGTCTCATAGACGGTGATAATGTAAATTCAGTCAAATTTGATTAAGACTACAGAAAACATTTTGGAAAGAATCACCAATCTTGAGAAAGAAATGAAGAAGTTAACTATTGGCATCAATTATTTGACTACTAATTACAGAACTAGAATGAAAAGTGTCATTAAAGGACTGGGACATATTGTTTCTTATCATAAAGTTAATGATTTTTCAAAACTAAGAAAATACGTAAGGAAAATTTTGCAATTTTCCTCAACCTCAACTAATATTCCTTCAACACCTAGTCAGACCTCTCATAGTAAAGATACTAAGGCAATCATAACTATTGTAAAAGAGGAGCATAAAGATATTTTTCACACCTCTGGAATGGGAAGGATAGAAAATATTGAGAATAATAGTGATCGTGTGCATGATATGGTCAGATTATACACTAATGAATCTTCTTCCACATAGGAAGATCTTATAAGGAGAATAAATTCTTATTTCTATAATATTTACCCCAAAACCAGGTGGTAAGTATTTTTAATTATTTCGGAGAAAATTTGACTTTACCTCCAGTTACAAAATCATTCAAAGGAAAAGTAGTGAAATTAAAGGAATTAACTCTTTTGTTGGATAAAATCAGGGAGAATAAGGATGAATTTTATAAAGCAATGAAATATGGTGGTGAGATTGTTGAGGATTTCATAAAACTATTAAAGCCATATCTTCATGTTCATAGTGAATCCCTTATTGTTCCAGAAGTTGCTTCTCTTCACTCAACTCATACAATGTCTTCCCCTATAATGTCAGTTTCTCAAGCCTTGAATAAAATCCGCCCTATTATCCTAGAACAACCACATCCTTGGCTTTTATCCCAGCTAAAAAAATGCATGGCACCAACTATTTCAGTAGGAATTTCTTTACCTCTACTGAAGATCCCTTCATATGCTCATGTTTCACCACCACCTCCTACTGGACATTCAATTGACCCATATAATAAGGGAAAGGCACCCCTTGACGCTAATAAGTATTGCACAGTTATTATTTTTGATAGGGAAGAGTGCTTTTTATTTTTTTTTCTATTACTGTACTTTTCTTATGAATGCCAATTCATTGTCTCTACTTTTTCAATTTTTTGTTTTTTACCTTAAACGTTTTTCTAATCCCAAATGGGGGTGAACTTTATTAATAATTATTTTTTTATGTTAATCTGATGCATTTTACTTGCTATAATTATTTTTTATCCTACTCAACTTTATCGGAGCTAATAATCATATTGTTTAAATTAATCATTCTCTGATGGTACTTAATAATGCCATGATTTGTGATCATCAAATGGGGGGATATTGTTGTCCCATAGGATATGGTTGGCCACAATCTCTAACTATAATGGTTTTAATTATCACATATCATGTCATATACTATAACATAATATCTTACCTCATGAAAACTCCAAAATTATGTTAATGTTTAGCTTGTATATAAGATCATTTTAATTATATAACTAATTATGTAAGGGTTAAAGTCTAAACAAGCTTATAACTGATTATCTCTGTGTAATTAGGGGTACTAACACATTCTATCTTTTTTGTACGATAAGACAGAAAGAACATCTAGAATTTTCTACGAATGATTCACTAACACCGTCATAATAAAATAATCAGCACCACATATGACTCACCAATGCATATGACTCACCGACGCAGATAACCTGCTGATGCAATAAACCTACCGTCAGTCCAAGTGACCTACCGATGCATTTTGGTACCAATGCAAGGACTCACCGATAGAAAAAATGAATCATTGATATAATGATTAATCAATGTATGGAAAGACTTAAATAATTACATACTGATGGGTTGAGTCACTGATAGAAGGAGATACCAACAGACGACATACATATAGACTGACTCACCGACATATGAGTCACCACTATACTGTTTAAAATTTCCTTTTTTAATATTATTTCTAATGGTCATATTTTACATTTTAAATGATACTGGCATATTTAATAATCTTTTATAGGACTTTTAGTAGACAGTATGAGGTACGATGAACATATGAACATTGAAAGAACATGCTCTTTGTCGGCCCTCAATTATAAAATCATTTTGAAAGAACAGACACACAAAATAGAAGAGAATTGTTTCCTACCCACATCTGATACATAGAGAATAACTTTCATGACTCTCATGTACCCACTTTGAACTCAAGAATAAAAGGGAGAATACATAAGGGAATCTTAATCAAGTAGTACATTGAATTAAAAAACTACCTCGGAATGACAAAGAAGGATAATGATATACCTACAAAACCATACTTGTTCCTAGAAGTAAGAATACGACAATCTATTTTTGTTTCAACATCCAGATGAGTACTCAAACCTCATCTCAACTACATATAAAGAGTCTAGAGATGCATATCAAGACACATAGATCCTTTTAATTCCTCTTTCATATTTATTTTCTTTGTTTTGTGAATTTTTACAAACCCTTAAGAAGTTTGTATATTTCTATAAATAACACGTTGTCACCTATATAAAGCATAGGTATACAAGATATCATTCCACTCAAACCCTCATACATTTGTTTTCTCCACTGGATATGTGTGGAAGAGTTCATTGTGGGACCTAGTAGTTTGTACCCATGAAGAACTAAGGTAGAGGTCTTGTGAACTGGACATTATGTGTGCTTTTATGAACCCTGATCCAGGGTGTGGAACAATCTGTTTATTAATTTCAACTGCGTTGTGGTAGGTGATCAACAAGTGAATAGTATTAGGTCTCTACTTGAGACTAAACCTCTTTCTTTATTTCTAATGTGTTTTTTATTTTATTTTTACTCCGTTTTATCACATATTTCATAAAACTAAAATGAACTCTAATAGTTAGCCTTAGAAAGTGTTTATAACAGTATTGACCTATTAGGTTAGTTTCAAAAGATATATTAACTATAAAATTGATATAGCTGAGAACTAATCAATCAAGTGATAAACTAATCAAATAGTCACACTCTTATAAATTAACTACATGCTAACTAGTAAATTGAATTTTGAATTTTGGGGAATTTTAAATTATACTTTTTAACACAAATTTTTATAGGAACTCAATTCATCCCTCTTGATATTCCTACTCCATCCAACACCTTTGATACGAATTTTAGTGACCCCAGCCCTAGTATCCCAACATTAGTTCCTACTTTAATACATTTTCATAAGATATAAAGAATCACATTATGAATTAATGAATAGTTTACTTGTCCTGGTAGACTAGATACATACATATTTCCCATATTAATTTTTAATAAAGTAATTGAAAAGTATTTTTTCTAAGATAACATTATTCCTTCTGTCATAAACTTTTATATTAATCCTTGTACACATCAGGGGTTCCTAGGGAATGATAAAAAAACTAATGGTGAGATCAATTGCTCAGTAATTGTTAAGTACAAGGGAAGCTATCAAGAATCAATGAGTTTTATCAACATGGAAAGGTAAATAATTGTACACACTGTCCATTTAAATAACTTTACTATCTCAATAATATTAAGAATATTCAAATTACGAGGTTAAATAAATGAAAACAAGTGAAATTGGGTCTATAAATAGAGAATGTAATGAATCTAGGTAAAATTTCATCGTGAATATAACATGGATAATAGTTGCTAAATTATGAATATAGTAATTTTTTATTATTTTATGGAATTTCATAAGAACATGATACCTCTACCATCACAAACATTCACAACATAGTTTAAAACTGATGGGTAAAAACCCATTTAACTAATTATAATTTTTTTTGTCTAATGAGACTATTGATGTATCGAGGGAATATCTATAATTTTTCCACACCTATTTCATTCATGTCTAAATAATTCCTCATATATCAAAAAATCCATTTAATTCCTAAAAAAAGTTCTTTATCATCAAATATTTGTATTGAGTAACAAATAAATATTTTTCAATATTTCCCATGATGACAAAAATGACTTTAAATATAGTACATTTCATGTTGAAATGATATATTGTATATGAAGTAACAATATAAAATATAAATAATATGTATAATAAGAATAAATTTAATGTACAATAATCATATGAATGTGGAAATTTCATGGGATTATTAATGACTACAAAAATGAATCAAGGAAACGAATATCAATAATATCTACTATCCAAATAATCATATACCATCAAGAAGAAGACTGAGGATAGTATCAATAGAACATAAACATGGTTAATTTTATGTAAAATAAATGCATTTTTGTCTCCCATGGATATAAATTCTTTAAGAATATATTTGAAAAATTATTGAGAAAAATTTCGTTTTCATTTTTATAATCAAATTTCAAAAGTGAAAATATTTGTAATATATTTTTTAAATAAACTAATTAAAAAACATTAAATTTCAAGAATATTAGGATAAAAATTAATTTAAAATATAATATTTAAAATATGAAAATTATATTAAAAGAAGTGAAGATCATGTCAGTGAGTAATTTCGAACATGTCGTACAAGATAAAAAGAACATTATTTTTTCACTGTAATACATTTTGAAAAGTGCCTTATTCGAAAAACGATCTGAATATTCCATTATAAAAATTTATAAAGGAGCAAAATTAGGGAAAATATTCATAAGAAATACATTTTATATTGTTGAAAACATTTTTAGAAATCATTATTTTGAAAGAAAAATAGATTTCCTACTCAAAAAGAATGCATTTATATTTTCTTATAAACATTTTATCAATTATTTTAAGTACCAGTGAGTGGAAAGTAGTAATATTATATAAAAGGATCAAAAATAACTAGATTAAAATAAAATTAAATGGTTTTATTTATATCATTATCAAATAATTTTCCTAAACTAGACTTTAAACATAAACAGCCTCGAATATAATGAGATTGTGAAATAAACCCTTACAATAATCAACATTGAAGTGAGAATCAGTCAACGAATAGATTTTGTGTATCAACTATAAATCCACATAATACAAGTGTATATATATTTTAATATATTCATAAATAATTATATATATTATCTTAGAATATTAATGACAATGAAGAATTAATATAACCAAATGAAATAAAAATAGGTCACAAAATTATTTACTACTAGATAATTTTCATGTCAAATCCCATTGGATTAAAAAATTAAAATTGAAATTTGAAATAAATTATGTTATTAATTAATAATAAAATTACATGTCAATGGGGAATTATATATACCATATAAAATATATAAGATGCATGATATTACAATTTTCCTCAATGAAATAAAATTAAGACTAAATCCCATAACTCAAACTTCCTTCTGGTTTAACATGATTTAACATAATTTATAATGTTTTTAAACATGTTATTATTTTATAAATGAACCATATTAATATTTATAATATTATATATAATCCTTTTATAGTGTATTATCACTCATTCGTTAATAATATTTCACTATTTTATATGTTTTGGGAGTAAATCCCCTTGTTTTCTCATTAGTTCTTTATTATGAATGTTTATGTTATTATGAATATTATATTGTTACATAGAAAATATAATAATAATACTTAAATAATTAAAATATTTATATATAAATATATATATATATATATTAATTTTATGATCAATAATGAAAAAAATTTGATAAATGATGTCTGTTTTGCTCATAGGGACGGTAGGTCACACGTACACATGAGTAGCGTTTTCATTTCACAACAATCATTATAGATAGAAGAAAAGTAATATTTTACCTTTATATAATTATAATAATATAATATATTATCTATTGTTTATTTAAATATACCTATATATTTTATCCATGTTGGTTGGTAATGAAAATAATTTCACATCAGTTCGTGAAGGTGGCAGTTCACAGGTACAAGAATGATGTTATCATCATTAAGTGTAAAAATAAAAATTTTATTTATCCTTTAAAATTATAAATATTTCATGTATATAATAATTATTTCAGTTATATTTTATATATTCATTAAATTTTATCCTATCACCTTCCATGTAAATCATTACTGAAGAACAAATCACGTCGTTTCATGAGGTAGTAGTCTGCCATACACATGAGCCATGTTATCGTATCCCATCAGGAATGAAAAGTAAAAAAGTTATATAGGATATAATGATTCCATTGGTTTTATTATGTTAAAATTATCATATATATAATTTATATCCATCATCATATTTATCTGAAAATAGTGTTAATGGAAGAACGAAAAACATGGGTTCGTAATGTGGAGGTTTGTTGTATATAGAAATAATGATTTCATAAACCATTTGATGGAAGTGTGAATGGTTTAGTTAATCATATTAACATATAAAAATAAAATTATATTTAATAAGTTTAGGTTTTTATATAATCATGGTATAATAATAATTCAATGTGGAGGAGGTTGAAATAAAAAAACTCATTGAAGATTCTTACCTCTTCTCCGGGTATCTTCTTTATGCTTGAACCAAAATCCTTCCTATGATGGATTTATACCCAAACTAAGACTTATTGAATATCTCGAAAAAAAATTTATATTTATTTTATTATTTATTGGCTGACATAAATAGTTTTTAAGGGTTAATAAATATAGAAGCTAGGGTGGCCTTTTATAATTTTGGTGAGTGGAACACTTGTCATTATTTTTTAATGATTCAATAATTCCCACATTTTTATCATGAACAAATTTTCCCAAATCAACCATCATCAATAATTTATGATATAAGGTGTGAATATGGCTAACCAATGGGTGTTTTATAGCTTATTATGTCATTTTTAACCTTCATCTACATAGTTTAACCCTGGACTATATATATTTTTACCTTAATGGATGTAATTAACTTTTACGATATTCACTATTCTCTTTCTTCAAAAAATATGTTGATACTATTATAAAATAAAAACTATTATGATTACAAATATGAAATCCATTTTTTCAAATTTAACTCAGTTTATTTTAGAATTTTAATTTAAAATTAAGATTGCTGATGCGTCGTGAAATCGGGTTTTAAAAGAAAATCTTTTTAAAAGATTACAATGGTTTGATTTCAAAATTCAAAATGAAAATGCATAAAAATAAATAATTTGGATTAATTTATATGAAATTGAAATATGTTACTGTAAAAAATTAAAATATAATTTAACATTATATATTAGTTAAATAAAAATTAAATTTTCAATTAAAATTAAATGTTTTTTTACCATTCATCAAAAAATGGAACATTTTAAAAAAATTCCAAAAATTAAACCTAAGATTTTTTTATATATTTATTTCAGAAATTAAGTTAATTTTTTAAATAAATTTTCAAATTTTTCTGAAAATTAATTTTGAATTATTTTCACAATGCATGACTAATCCATCTTTTAGAAAATATAGTTTTTTAGAAAATAATTGTTTTACATTTTAAATGAATTTAATTTTATTTTTAATAAAATAATTATTAAATGAATTTTTGTAAACAATAAAATTTCATAATTTATTTAATACAATTAATTCATGTCATTCTAATGGCTATGTGATACACTATATAATAATGTTAATAGTATATTATTGTTCGGTAAAACTCGGTTATGATTGTAGGAAAATCTATTGAAGAAACTCATTGTTTCATGTAAGTCAATCTAAATAAATATTGAAATCCAATGAAGATATTGAATTTATTTAAAAATAAATATATCATAATTTCATAGTGTAAAATATTTGTTTTTAAGATGGGTTATGTGTTTTATATAAGCTATCGAATACAATGTTTTTCTTTTTGAATTTTGGGGTGTCACATATATTCAGAAAAATGTGATCATATTCAAATAATCAGAAATTTTCCCTTATTAAATTATTTATAAACTCCAAAAATTTCATTAAATAATATTATAATACTCCATTGGAGTATCTTCATCTTTAAAAACAATCATAAATATTAGCCACTCTATTTTTTATCATTTTTACCCTGTAATTTTATTTTAATATAATAACAACATTTTTTTAAAAACTAAAAAAAATATTATGATATTATGAAAACATGTTCATTATTATTAAACCAAAATTATTTGATGATAATACATATAGAAAATATCCATTACTCTAAACAATGTATTCTATGGACCATTTAATAGTATAAATTATTGAGACAAAACGCAGTAAAAAATTTCATACCTATTTTAGAGGAATATTTATCCTTCATATAGGTGTGGATTTAGTAACAACATGATTAAATTTTATTTAAATTACTTATAGTTTCTTATACCCCATCATTTACTGTATTTTTTAATTATTCAGACAATGCCCACATTTGCCATGTTTTTTATTGGTTTTCTGTATCTTATTGTTGATTTTATTATCTATCAAATTTATTTTATTTTTTTTAAAATAATAGTATACTAATGTATACAATAAGTCCTATAATTCATAATTGTTAAAAGAAATATTGCATTAATTGGATACCTACTAATTGAACATGCCATATAAATGGAAAAAATTAATATTTTTGTGAATAGATAATCAAATTTTTCTATATTAATTAATTAATAGGTATAACATAATATATGAGTGATAAATAAGACCACATTAATGAAATAAAATAATCATATAACGATGGAATTTAATATAATACATACCAATAATCCTAATAAACAAAATATTGATGAATTTTGACATGATATCTTATATAATGGGTATTGATGCACATCAAACTCTATCTTTTTTATCTCATATGACCAAACGGTTGTTTGAGAAACTATATAATTCCCTACTACACTAATTAAATAGAATAAAAATTGATTTTACTTTAAAAAGGGAATAAGTAATAAATTTCATAACACTCAGGAATGATCATCTTAGAATGTCATAGCTGAACTATTCAATAAATATTATCTTACATCAATCACCTATATTTGAACAATTGTTATATTTAAATTTATATATTTTTTTCTAATTTAATGTATCAATAATTGATTTTATTTTAAATCCTATTATTCAGTATCATGACTAATTCATTATTCACCATAAGTATCATTAACATGTTAATTGTTAGTAATTTCAGTGGGTATATAAAATGATTTATTTTATAAAGGGTATTTATCAATAAGATAATTGTTTCAAGTAAAATTATAAATATAATTTTTTATAAATAATTATGTATTCAAAATTAATAAATTATGACTTGAATATTTCCATATTATTTTTATTCTGTGGTTACAATGATTTACTTAATGAAAATGGTGATAATAAAATACTTGTACTTATTCTTGATAGATATAAGATAAATTTTAGGCAAATTCTAGTTAATAATTTTGCTAATATGTTGACACATATTTCATAATGATTAGGGGAAAAACATTCCATGATCGAAAATATTCATGGTTAGTATAGATTTATGGAAAAGTTATACTTGATATTAATTCATGTGTAATCCACAGGGGACATGGTAATAGATCCACCAGGGATATCACAATAAACATTTGTTAGAAAAGGACCCCATCTTAAAAATAATATGTTAGAAAGAAAAAAATTACATGTCATAGAGATGTATTTTAATAAAAATACAATATACATATTCATACCTCATAGAAATGTTTTTCTTAAATAAGGTCATTTGAACAATATATAATCTATGATAAATGGTGGTCGAAATGTATTAGATATTAAAAATAGTAATTAAATTTTTAAATAACTAATAATAAATTAATATATATGAAATTGGAATGGATATTTCAGTTGAACTGAAATCATAATTGAAAAATGCAATCAAAATATACAATTACTTCTCATCGACATCATTATATTTAGCTAACTAGTAAACCCCATGAAACAAATCATAATTGAAGAGAGATCTATATGATAGAATTATTTAGATATCCATATTTAGGGAATACATACACCTAGTGTGAGGTATAAAAGAGGGGGAGGTTTTTTATCTGTGTAGGTTATAGATTCCAATGGAATAATATATTCAATGTTTTTTCTATTATCACAACTTTATGACAAATAAAAATATTCCAAATTACAGGCATTATCGCTCCACTATAATGGGGAATGTCTAAATTATTCTATGAGGAATACCTTTGGTAATATTTTACATGAATAATCAAATCACAGTGTTTACTTACATAATTTGGGATTTTAACAGTACTTTACCTTTTTATGAAAAATTAATAACTCTTAACCAGTTGACTTTGTCGGACATCTTATTTTAACATTTAACACATTTTATCATTTTAAAATATTAAATATATAAATTATGAATATGATTTAAATGATTATTATTTTAAAATATAAACTATGAGTCATGTACCTTATACATTTTTAATTTTATTCCTTAGTTATATAGTTTTTCCTAATGAAATATTAATTGATATATATCACTTATTTGTAATACATCACTAATATAATAAAATATTTTTTTGTATGAATAGAATTTTATATAATTACAATTAAAATGTGCATTTACATATTAGAATATCTATATTCATCATTCTAGAATGAATTTGATGTCAATCAATAAATTTTATATCCCTTGTGTTGTTCCTAAGGACATATGTATCTCATTTTTTAGAGTAGTTTGATAAATATACCATGAAGAGAAGAAAAATTAAATGGAAATGATTTATTCCATTTGGATAATCCCAATACATATATTTCAAAAATATATAACTACAAATTTTTTATAGAGAATTTAATTTTCTAGTGTTGGATGACCTTAGATCATTATTGTGTTTTTAGATTATTTTATAATATTATATTCCCTTATCACTAGTAAAAAATATTAATACATAAATATTATATGATAATTTCTCTAAGTTTCTAGAAATTAATAATAAGATGTATAAATTTTTACCACTATAAAAACTATATTTGACTTTGTGGAATAGTTAAATGTGATGAATTTATGACGGAAATATTTTTTTTAAATAGTAAATTATTCAATATCTTTGAAATCTCCATCTATCAACTAACTATGCACATAAAATATTTCAATTAAATATTCCAACCTACTCATAATCCCTCAAATATAAAAATTAGAGGTATAAATTATGATGTAATGATTAAATTTTATCTTATTCCAAAAAATCGCTATAATGGATTATATTGAATTCATCATGTAAATTCATTCATCCAAATTCTCATATTTTATTTCTATCATCTCATTGAACACAAAATTAACTACAATTACATTCAAAAGAATATTATAAAATTTTAATTAAAATTATAAAAAAATTCAATGAAAATACTGAGAAATAGTGGATGCATTAATATGAATAAAACTAAATAAAATATCCCATAATGATATATGATTCATTACATATAATTAATGATTTTTAATAACAAATATATTTATTCTTATATTGTTTTCTGAGTGTTTGAGTTTCTCCTTTAGACCATGTTATTTATTTAATATTTTTATAATTACAAATATCATTGTTTTTATTTATAATAATAATTGTTTTAAATTTTATGTTTTATAATTATTCCGTTATTTATTTTTGTTATTCCATTTATTCTTTAATTTTATTTTCTCTTAAATATAGAGGGATATTTATATTTCATATTTTATTTTTCACCCTGATGTGTCTATTATTAAATATTTTAGAACTTATATAAGCTTTCATAGTCTTTTTTACCTTAATGTTTGTTCTATTTACCCTTAAACATATTTCATTATTCCCTTAAAGAATTAGTTATAATTTTTATTCACCATTACACATTTTTCTCTTTACCCTTATTCAACTTCCTCCAGACCATTATGTACTATTTATAATTTTGAGCATAACATTAGCCAATATTAATATACTCTTATACTGAGTATATAAACTCATTTATAAATTTACTCAACTCTAATTTTACCCTTATATAATTTTCATTCACTTATGAATACTATTTAAAGTAATTTTTTCCATACGAATGTCTAACCACATCCTTATGTAGCATGATTTAATTCATTTTTACCCTTTCACAAGTTATGTCTTACCGTTAAGCATAATGTGTCAATTATCTTTTACATTTACACTAGTATAGGTTTCCTTTATGAATTTTATGAAAATTATGTTTTACCTTTATGCAACCTATAGATATTATATTCTATGAGTGAGAATATAGTATTTTACCCTAATGTAAATATGGTTTACCAGATTACCATATTTTTTTCAATTTTCATTGTATTATAATTTAATGCATGATTGTATCAAATGTTTTAATTATTCTAATGATTCAATAAATTTATATTGTTTATATTCAATCAATGGGAAGTGTTTTTATATTATTTTAAATATAATTATATGATGTTTAATTTTTTTATTATTATTACACATGAGAATTCAAGAATAGAACTCAAAAAAACAATTTTTTTAATGTTTCAAAATTCACATAATATGTTTTTAGTATTATTCAAACATGTTTTATTTTCATTCATATAATGTTATTTAGTTTTTGATTTCGTGTAGTATAAATTCATATATTAATTAGGTTTTTAAATTTTGAATGTTATAGAATGTTATTGTGTGATTATCTAATGATATTTACCAGATTCCTTTTTTTCTGAATTTTTACAATTATAATAACGAATTATTTATCATAATTTGAAATTAGTGGTTTAAAATAATGGATGACATTCGAGAGCTACTTTTAAATCAATAATATGTTGCTATCTCAGTAGGCACTGAAATCTGTCAAAGGACTGATCCTATAATTATTAGGAAAATCGAATGAATATTTCAACTGGGAGAACCATTCTACGATGGATCAAAAGGCCTCATGGAAAATCCAAGGGGAATCGCGTAAAAATTCTCTATGGTTCACAAACCTATGTGACCAGGGTGTATTTTTGTGTATCGGCATGAAATGTCCAGTTCGGATGATGGATGGGTTACATTTTCCACACCGGACGAATTTCGCGCTCTCCCGCAGCCTCTGATCTCCAGTAAATATAAGTTCACCCCCCTAACTTGTAGTGGTTGAAGAATTCATACTGTCTACCGTGCACGTAATACATCTCTTTTTCACACAAAAGATGGTATTCAAGTACGGTATTTTTTGTGAAAGGTATCCCAGGGATCCGGATTCAGGTGGGACAACTAGGGATTGACCCTCACCCAGTAAATTTATTGATAATCCATTTTCACAAAAAAACTCCTTCAATTGCACACAAGTCTTTTTTATCTACACAACCTTAGCTTATTTCGTGCACACTTCTCCTATTTCCTGCAATTGTTCTCATTTTCACGCCTATTTCATGCAAAACCCTCATTTTTTATGCAACCCTCCCTCCTTGTGTGTGCCCTTAAGCATGTCTTCAATGTTGCTTTCCCAGAAACCGTCTTCGGTCACTTCTTACGTGAAACACATCCATCCCATGCACTGTTCTCCTATGTAACCCTCGAGGTTTGTATGAAGTGATTTCATAGTTCCTTGGGTGGTGCTTCATGTTGCATTTCTTAGCCTCTGCTTCTTCGCATATGCACGCTAACAGCTATTGCTTCTTTTCATATCCACTCTAATGTGATCCACTCAATAGATCACTTCATAACAATGTCCCACTATGGAATTGTTGATGCCTTAAATTCCCCAAGGGTGGGTGGGTATCAGTTGTGAATTCCTAGGGGTTCATAGTGAACCCACCTCATCCGAGCTGCAGGACGTTAAACTTCCCAATGCCATCGTCCATAGCACATGACGTTAAACTGTGGCCTCTCCTCGTGCAATATACATAGGGTTCCCTATCTCAAACATTTTCCACACCCACTGATCTCCACGGGAGTGGAATATTCATCACATGGAATGAGGTACTCTTTTTATGGAGTAGTGTTTATTCGTGGGTAAGGGAAATCATCTTGGTGTAAGCCCACATACTTTACAGTGGGGGAAAGAATCCATAATCCTCCTCTCTTCTTTTGTTCCCAAAGACTAGTAGATAGATGGGAACATGGAACATCATCACCTCGTCCCTCTCCCTCTAGGACTCACCACTATCGGGCCTCCATCCTAGAGTAAGTCCCAATCTCTATCTCTCTGGGCCACTAATCAAGTGTAATCTTATGTTACCTCTTTGGTTCAAGAGCCACACGTAATCCCTACACTATTCCTCACAGATGCACCATTCACGGCGTGATTGTTAGGTCTTTTCTACCTGTTGTTTCTCACAATAAGCATTACTCATGTCGGCCTAGAGTAACCACATACCATGACATACACCCAGGGCTACCTTAGAGTGAAAGTCCCATAATCCCTTACGAACTACATAGACATTGATCCTTTCCCTTTCCAAACAAGGTATGTAGGAATCCTCACTGAGGATCAATCCCAACACCTACTTGTCCTGACCCCTTCCCATTAGTTCACCTTCATCCTACATGACATTAAATTTTATCCACTCTTCCCAACTATAGGTACTTTGATCTTTTCCCCTCCCAAATAAAGGTATATAGGAAGCCTCCCTGAGGTTCATGCCCATCACCCATCGATCGTGACCACTCCACGTCGGATCAACCTCATCCCAAATGATGTTAAACTGTATGTCCCACTACCACAAATATGGATTTTATCAGCACTAGAAAAGGGAATTAACACTTCAAAAAAAGCATTGTTAATCAAGGTGAAGATAAAGGGTGTCCCTTTTAACTGTTCTTCGAAAAGTGCTAACAAAGGCCCATTTTATCGTTGCTAAAAACAGAACTCATAAAAATATCCTTTATCAGCACTTTTTTAGTGCTAATAAAATCCCCCTTTTAGTAGCTCTTTTTTTATGCACTGATAAAAGTCAAAAAAAATTAAAAAAAAATTAAAAATAATATATACTGCGGGGGAGATTTTAATAGAATTTGACCCGTTGTTTTATCAGTGCTAGGTGGAGCCCCCTCCCTCTCATTACACGCTTCCCTTGCCTATCCAGCCCCCTCCAACTATCTTGCATGAACCCATGCTTCCACCAGAATTCGAACCCAAGAACTCCCTCCTCACACACCTACACATTTACCATCAATCCGTTTATTTTTTTCTCTATTTAATGATACATCCATATATTTATATGTATATATATAGTTATATATATTCATATATTAATATAAATTCATGTTAATATAAATATATTTATTTATATTAATACATATATATTTATTCATATATTAATATATATATATATATTCCTATATTAATTTATATTTATATCTATTTATATATGTATATTTAGTTATAATTTTTTATCGTATATTTGTTTGTTTATTAATATATATTTATAAGATTATTTTTAAATAAATTTATAAAATATGTTTTTTATGTGTTTTTATAAACAAATAAATACATACATACATACATATATACAACACACACACATAATTATATGAATAAATACACTATATGTGTATCTGAATTGCCATAGAATTTTTAAATGGCCCTAACATCTAATCGAGAAGTCTGTTTCAGCTCCACAACTAGTCAGATTGAATAAAATGAAAAAATCTTCGATATTATATGTGGTACAGGACTAGCGGGCATTCATATTAGAATTTATAGCTATTTGAATGTTAAACAATTAGGGTATCCCGACTAAAAACTCAGTTTTTGAGGTCTTTTGGACCTTTTTTGGCCTTGAAAAATGTGATAGAAGCTTCTCTTTGGCCATTATCACGTAGGGCTCATCGCGAGATTCAATTTGATATGATGTATATCTCAAATGGACATTCGGATCAAAAGTTTTGGCCATTTGAAGTTTGAGATACATTTTCACATTATTTAAGATCTTTTATTATTATTTTTGTGATGTCAAATTGTTATTAAATGACTATTAGTTGTTGATAATTATCAAATTATTAATTAATAAAAAAAATAAAATATTTTAAATCTGTTTTCACTAAAATTAATATATATTAAATATTGTAGTCTATTTATACTTATCTAAAGCATATTTAAAAAATATATATTATATTTATAGAAATATAAATATACTTAAATATCAATATATTGTTTTTCTTGAAAAATTATTTTTTTTAAAATATAAACATAATTAGTGCTAGTAGAAAGTTCTGATAAATCCCCCCCTTTATCAGCACTATGAAAAAAGCCCTGATAATGGGGTCCCATTTATCACTGGTAAAAAAGTGCTAATAAAGGGGGTGACTTTATCAGTTATAAAAAAGTTCTCCTAAAGAGTCACTTTTTAACACTGCTTTTTTAGCACTGTTAAAAGTTCCTTATATCTGTGCTTTTTTTAGCACTAATAAAGGGTGGCACTATGGAAAATCGGTTTTGTGGTAGTCCCCTTTGCTGCGATCCATATTTTTAGTCTACCCACGTTACGTCAGACCCAATATCGGTCTTATAACCACACGTAAGACCTAACATGACATCGGGTCTTTGTCCTCTACGCACAACCCGACTCAATGCCCCATCCAAAACTACATCGAATTTGATTCCCGACCACGAGGATATGCAAGAAGTCTCCCTAAGGATCAAGACCATCACCCCTGTCTCTTGTTGGTCCCTCCCCTGAGCCTCTATTTTTCAGGAGGGTCATTCCCCAACACGGAGGTTCCACTTCCTCTAGGTCCTATCCATGCGTCCATTCTCACGGGCTGCCTCTGCAAGCATCCCATCACCCCAATGAACTTTGTGAACTTTGATTCCCTTCCATGGGGATTTGTAGGAATCCTCTACGATGTTGAAGCACAATGTTACCTTCATCTTCATGGCGGTTTCACCTCATTATCCACTCACTTCCTTCAACTCTCCATTTTCCATCCTAATTTTCACTTGGGCTTCCACATCCTGGTGAGATCATGCCACTCATCCCATTACGGCTCCTTGAGGCAGCTGGGCAGATAGTCAATTGTAAGCACTACACTAGACATAACCATCTACAAGAGAGTGTCCCTCTTGTGATGGGACACTAATCACGCATATTCCCCTGTGTGTCCTTTGGTCTCTGTCCTCTACACACACCCTGATTCATCACCCCTATGAAATACACAGGTTTTGACCTTATCTATCGAGACATGGTACATAGGAAACCTCTACAAGGTTCAATCTAATATAATGGAAAGCCCTTCCATCCCCTTCTTAGGGAACCAAGTATCATCTGATATGTCTTCATTAGACATTTTGATCCAACCATATAGTAGGACTCTTATTTGCTCCCTCCTGGGGATTCACCCATCTGATCTACTCTTATCAAAGTTCTGATCACTCTCGTTTTATCTCTTCTAGATATTAAACTCATGGAATACCCTTTTTCAATCATGGTAATATCAGTAAAACCATAGAAACATGCCTATGGAATATAATTCTTTGCACTCTATGTGGGATTCCTCGGGCTTTTGAGCCCTCAAGAATCCCTATAATTTGGGTAAGAAACCAAGATGCATCAGTTTTCTAGTGTCCAGATGTGCCTATAATGTCCAACATGACTACTACCCCAATCGAAGGTTGCTGCCTTGACATGACCCTTTGGAATTTCTTAATAGAAGCAGTGTAATTAACCAGTGTCCATAAAGAGATTGTGCTGGGAAGAGTTTCATGAACAACATCTTAATCATTATGGGAGACCCAGACTAGGCGACGAGTTCTGTGGAAAATCCCCAAAAGGAGGAACCAACATCCCATCTTCCCATTTTGATCATGGAGAAAATATCCCTGAATAAGTAATGGATTCTACCCGCCTTTTGAAAGTGAGAATGCGGTGAAACAATCAGCGCATCCTAGATGGATGGATGCACACCCAGGAGAAAGGGTCAGAATCCGAAATGGTGAACCCAACATAATCTTCTTATCCACAATGTAGATATTAGTAGCGTTAGAGACATCACTAGATTAGCATGTCACTAGATCCATCTATCTGTCACTAGGACCCGTGATGAAAGTAGTGGGACTTCCATGAAACCCACCAGAAATTGGGGCCTTGAACATTGGAAATCCCGGTCTAGAATTTTGTTAGTGTGGATCCTCCTTACTAACCATAGAAGATGGAATAGTGTTGGGGAACTATATTTCACTTTCTTACATTCATCACTAATCGTTAAATATCCTTGATTTTCAGGACCCAAGCTATCTTGACATGAAACCAATCACCCCCACCAACTAACCTAGGGGATGGGGAAATTACAACATGACAATCCTACATGGCTCCACCTCTTTTACAAATGTCTCTGAATACACAGATTATTGTCTTACATACCCCATATCTCCATCTGAACTCATTTATAATAGGGTAATTAACAGCCTCATTTGACAATACAAGGAAGTGGGGATTATCCCAACCCTGGATTTGGCACAAAAAGACCTATATGATTCTATGACCCATGATCACCACCACCATCAAGGGCTATGCATGGAGCCACTGCTCCCCACTCTGATCAATAATCGTTTCAGTAGACTATCCCTGGAACAATTTCACAAATTCATCCCCTATGCTAATGAGGTGAAGTATTTCTTGTCCAAGCTAGCTTTTATCCCATCCCAGGGGCCACTATGGAGGGCTTCCAATAGTCTATGTCAATGCTTCCACCTATCCACATAGGGTGATGAGAAGGTTTGTTATCTGCATGCACCATTGGCCCTGTCCCGACTAACCAGATCCCAATGTATGGAGCTAGTTGAGTCAGACACCCTCCAGGGGGCGTCATCATCAATATCTACCATGGATCATTCCATCACTGATACATACCATCAATGCCTCATTTATACTGAACAGGGGAACTTATGCACTCGAACTAGATCGAGGCCCCAACCACACCATTAGCAGGTTGGGGTGACTCTCCTTGTCATCGACACAGGTGGCGACTGTCTTGGGCCGACCCACGATGATGACATCCAGTATAGAGGTCCTCCCCATGCCACCACCAATGGGAGATCTGGTCATCCCCACTCCCATGCTAGGAATGGAGGTCCTCCCCATGCTGCCATCAGTTTGAGCGAATATCCTCCCCACCGCATTGGAATCCATCACAGAAGTCCCTTCCGCACCTGTGACTCGGGTATGGAGTCATTCCTCCTCTCACAGGTCACTGATGCGAAGGTAATATTTTCTGGTCAACCATTAGTGTGGGGGTCATCCATATTTTTTTACAGCAACTGACGAAGGTCCTCTTTTTCCTGGCCTTCAGAGAAGCAGAGTTCTGCCTCACTTCATTGTAACCCAGCAGAGATGTCTTCCCCATGTTTAATTTGACCAGTACAAAGGCCCCCATCATACTATCACTCCTAAGGGAAACACACATTGAGGTATTGCCCATTATTAGATCAAATTTAGTGGATTTCCTACCCACTCCATCACTTCCCACATGGATTCTGTCTAGGCTCCATCAAGCGTACATGGAGGTCATCCCTGTGTTCCCTTTGACATTTTCCCAGGTGCTCCTCGCACCCCATATCACCTAGGTGGAAGTCCTCCCTTATCCATAATTATTCTGGCCAAAGTTCATCCTGGAGTTGAAAACCTACCCAATCATGAAGAACTATCTAGGGGATGGAGGGTAGGTCACTGCTGCTATAATAAAAACACCAGGATGTCTAAGACAACGATTAAATTTGTATTCTTCTCAGATTTTGAGATGGAATAAGATTTGATAATGGATACCTCACCCCTATCTTCTATTTCAGGGGTCCCGGTAGGAATAAATATTATAATCCTCATCCTTCCAGAATGTGAGGACCATCGGATTCACGCCTCCCACAGATGATACATCCAGGAAGAGGAATATTTGATCTTTTTTCTAGGGAAAGGTCATGAAATCCTCTCTGTCGTCAATAGTGTCATTCCCTACATTAATCAGAGGTCAAATAGAGTTATTTTTATGACCTATATAGGAAGAACAGTAGCCAGACCCATCATCAGCAATCATAGCCCTTGTGCCAGAGACTACGGTCACCAGTTCGTCTTACTGGGATGTGGTGTCTTAGTCATTTCATTCTTCGCAAGACAACCCAAGATGTGGTGGCTTGTCAGCATGTTCTCTGTATTCTCCACCGACTAGTCTACAATCTATGTGATCAACATCAGTACCACTACCGGTTCCCCAGCTTCCCCCAGTCGATGAATGTGTAAACCAAGGGCCAGACCTCGAGTCTGAGTTTAAGAGCTTGTGGGACATCCTTGCTTCAGACCATTTTCGAGAGATGTTCTGGCTAGTTGCAACCGAGAAATTTAGTGCACCGGAATCACATACCTATGAGGATGTAGCATGTTCTCACCATACCCTCTGGGTGACGCACTTCCATCTCCATTACCCCAAGATTTAGGCACACTTTGAAGATATTGGTGAGAAATATCTTATGGTTAACATGGTTGCGCTCCATATGGCCCAGCGTCCTGAGTTGTACGGTCGCCATCAGACACTCTAGAAGTGGTGCATCTAGAGATTTAAAGTGTTCTATCGGATTATCATGGAAGCTTCTTCCATGTTCTGGTCTGTGGTTGGGTGAAGTATGATGCCCCTAATTTTTGTTCTATCTGGATCCAGCGCGACATGCCCGGTGATATTGATGATATTCATCTTGGTAGAGTTTTAGTTGACATGGATGATCTTTCAGAGGAAGATAATGATATATAAATTCATGAAAATAATTACCCCCTGGGGGAGTTCCACACTTATTTGATACAATGGTAAGGGTTACTTTCCAGTAGAGAAATCCACTGGGTCTTCCCATGCCCATTATGTCATTATCCCTCAGCCAGAATCCCAATAAGGGAAAAATCATCTTAGGATTGGAAAACCCTATCACCCATTTCGCTGACTGTAGAAAAAGGAAGATGATCCCGAAAAGGCCGCATTTCTTCAATATCTCGCAGAGCAAAATAAGATGGTCGATGACCTCCATGCTGAATGTGCTACGAATCGACGACCATACAACAATAATCCTCATCCAGGGAAAGTATACACTCACCATGGCAAGTTATATCAAAGTGAAATTGACCATTCTCCCCACATAGATAGGGTAGAAGCCCAATCTTATGGCCAGAGGGTGTTATATGTGACACCATGTCCACCAGAGCGGCACTATAATCTTCCAAAATAGATTCAGGTTTTCCCAGAGTCTCCACAAGTCATTCCCCCAGTAGTCTCGCAGGTCATCCCACCATCCGCTCGATGAGCCACTGCACCTGTTTATCATGTTGAAGAAACTACCAACACATTAGTGTTTAGGGATCCTCGCCATGAGAGGAACCCCTGCTCAGATGATCCAATGGCTGTGTTCATTTCTTATATCGAGGCATTAGAAGCTAGGCAGGTTGAAATTCCGCGTGATGGGAATCCATATCCTGTATGGGTGGCTGATATGCTATAACCCCCCAGTTTCTGGAACCCTACCTTTTCCAACTTTAATGGGATGGGTGATCCTCTGCAGCATCTAGCACACTTCATATCTAGGTGTGGACCCATGTTGGGAACTCTAGTGCAGTAAGAGGCTTCCAAACATTAGTGTTTGGTACAAAACATTAGAAGTGCCTACATTTTTCTGGTTCGTCCAGCTACCCATTGGGTTAATATCCAGTTTGGAAGATCTATGTAGGTAGTTTCTTTACCAATTTAGCTCCACCACCATAAAGATGTGTATTTAGGCCTCTTAAAGTGTAATCAGAGGCCACATGAGCACGTCGCGGACTTTTTAACCCAGTTGAAAGGCCTCACCTATTCCCTGGATATGCCACCGACTCATATACAGCTATTGAAAATGACTCTGGGAATGTCAAAATTGAACTGGACCCTTCTTTCATCAAACAGAATTACCCTAGGGGATTCCATGATTTCTCTTATTAGGCCCAGTATCTAGAGGAAGCCTTAAATCACGCAAAACGGGCATACCCATTGCCTCTTACAGTTCCCACATGAAGGGATGCTAAGGTTGGTCCCAGTGCAGTAGTCCAAATAGAGACCCCTAGGTAGTTGGAGTTATTACCAGTGGAGCCTACTCTTCAAACTCGCAGAGGCCTGCCACCTCAGATGCAGCCTCTATCCCAGTAGAGACAATCTCATAACCGATAATATCCCCTACATAACGTTCCACCACCACCTAGACGAGATTACCATGTTCCACCTCCTCGGCAGGCTCCTCCCATCCATTGTTAGAGATAGGTTCCCCATTCCCCCTACCTATATATATGGAACTGAAAAAAAACTCATTTAATGAGGCTCTGGACCCCAAATATTTTATAAGTGCATTGCAATAGGGAATTCTACGGTTATCGAAATACAGGTGGCCCAAGGAGGCGGATCTCACCAATCTCCTTAATTACTACCCCAATCACCAGATCCTAGGTAACTCCCTTAAGTAATGATATGTATTTAAATACTGGATTCAATACCAATTTGAGAACAACATAATCAGGCAAGGCCCAGCTCCATCATAGGCAACGTGTTAGTTCATATAGCCCGAGAGCGACTATGAGAGCGAAGGTGAGGGGCATCATGTTCCAAACCACGGGTCTCAAAAATATGACTATTGGATGGCTCGTAAGGTAGTTTCCCATGCCCATGGTATTATCCGTTATGATTTTAATCGACCCAAGCCTCCACAAGTCGTCGTGTCATCAGCAAACAGTACTTCAGTGTCAATATCCCATCATTTATCCTCTAAAATGGGAAAGCATCGGTGGGGAAAGAAGAAACAAATCCCCCCCACCAATGTCATCATCATCCATTAATATCATTGTTTTTGTGCCCCTAGATATGGATATGTCCCCCATGATACTTCTCATGGTGGAGGATTCTTCATGTGAAGACCATGGGTATGATTTGGTTAACACCATGGAGCTGGTAAACCCCTGCATGATTCCTGATGATGAGGAGAGCCGGACGGATCCTCCAAATGTCCCCAAATGCTACTACAATCGATGGAGCCAAGGCTATATGGGTCATTATAATTTTTTGGTCAACAATTCTAGCTGGGCTCTACATGCCACCAAAACTAGACAACATGTCTGGTGTGAAGCTCAGCATGTGAAGCCCTCTCATCTGGTATCATCAGTTCTGCCTTCACCGTCATTTGGGCTTCATAACCAAGTGGAACCACCATGAGCACGCCATGATCAGCCGCATTTTATTACAGACTAGACTCAGTAATCTATTCCTCATCTCGTAATCAGTCCATGAGGTTCTACTTGCGATCGTCAAGAAATTCCCAGCACGAGTCCTCTGTCAGTTCAGTAAGAAGGGCATGACATACCTCCTGTCACAGAATGAATTCTTATCATCAAATTATCATGATTGGAGAAGAAGTATGATATCCTCAAACATCTTACCAGCATCCCTTTGAGGATATCTATCCTAAATGACCTTCTCTTTTCGGTGGATATGCGTGAAGACCTTACCGAGGCTTTATGAATTCCCCTCAAATTTGAGATGGTGTTAGAAGTCATAGAACCCTTCCATGCTGAGGCTGTCGAGCATGAAAAATGTCAGGCCATCATATCTTTCTCTGGGGAACATAAAGTCTCTCCCATAAAAGGGAACATCCTCCCACTATACATTACTAATCACTTTAATGGCATAGAGGTTCACCGCTGTCTTTTCGACATAGGGTCAGGGATCAACATTATCCTAAACCAGACACTCAAAAAAATGGGGTCGTATGAGGATGATCTGGGCCCCTCTGAACTGAAAATTCAATTTCATGACAGGACGGAACATAAACCAGATGGAAAGATCTACCTAAAGACTTATTTCTTTAGCCTTGTAACCTTCACCGAGTTCATGGTTTTCTCACAATGCACTACCTATAATGCGCTGATGGGTAGGCCACAGCTCCACCTAAACGCGATGGTCCCCTCTTCATTTCACCAATGCCTTATGTACTCCCTTAATGGTTGAGTAGGAATAATCCAAGATGATGAGTCTCTATTTGACTCTTTTGAATCTCTCTATATTGATGTTGACTATTACAAGTGCATGGATAAGTAGATTCAGGCCAATGAGGTTGAACACGCTACACCTGTGACCGACCTATAGAAAGACCTAAATGATGCTTACAATTTTTCGATCCACCGATTGGAGGACACAGCTCCGGATTTGGGGAAATGCTTTAATAGTTCAAGATTAAGGGGGAATAACATTCCCAAGTCCAAAGGACATCATAAGATCTCCTCATATTCCTATACAAATCTGGATCGGGCGATCCCAGAGCCTCCTACTCCCACAAGGTATTAAGATGTTCACCCCATGGAAACGGAAATACGTCATACATTCTTTCTTCGCTGGGCTGGGATAAATCAGATCAGGCTAACGCGCCACATTTCTTTGATATCAACAAGTGTGTCCCCTTGGGCAGAAGGCCGGATGGGATCAGTTTGATAGCTTTCATTACTTTGGTTTCGGCAATACATGAGTCCCCCGATGCAGTTTCCATCGCCGCTCATGCTGACACTAGTGTCCAGCCAGGATCTGTTGACTCCAAAAAAATACCTCCCATAGAGGATCCCTCCTCTATAAGTGAATAAGGAGATTTATACAATTATAATACTATTATCGAAGAAGGTGTTTCCATAATGGTTTATGAATTGGTATAGGTGAACCTTGGTGATAAGATGAATCTAAAACCCACATTGATCAGTGTCGTTATTCCTATCATAGAGAAACAATGATACATGAACTTTCTGAAGAATCATCATGATGTATTTTCCTAGTTTCATGATGAGATACCAGGACTAGATCATCAGGTCATTTTTCACCGCCTCAGTCTTCTAGAAAATCATCGTAGGTTCAAATAGCCTCCCAGAAAGATGCATACATCTCACAGTGTCATGGTCAGGGCCGAAGGTGATAATCTCATCAGATTCAACTTCATCAAATAGTTCTAGTACCCCATATGGTAGGCCAACATTGTTCCCATTAGGAATAAGTATATACATTTTAGAGTATTTATCGACTTCCAGGATCTCAATCGTCACTACCTGAAGGATCACTTTCCCCTTCTTGTGATGGAACTGTTGATTGACACCATTGCTGGGTTCCAATATCTCTCCTTCATGGATGGGTATTCTGGGAATAACCAAATCTGAATGTCCCCCATGGATGAGGATTCAACAGTGTTAGGAGAACTACAAGGTAATTTTTTATACCAAGTAATTCCCTTTTCTCTAAAGAATGTAGGTGCATCCAATCTGTGTGGCATGCATCGCATATTTCATCTGATCCTTGAGAAATTGGGGGAATGATACATGGATGATCTGGTGGTCAAATATTGCCAGTTCGAGGAACATATCCAAGACCTCAATAAAGTTTTTGGTTTCCTTCAGTCCCACCATCGAAAGATTAACCAATAACAATGAATCTTCGGGGTCACATCCTAAATGTTTCTCAACATTTTTGTCAAGTAAAGAGGAATCAAGATCGATCTAGGGAATATTAAGGCCATTAGTTTGATGTATCCTTCGAGAAACATTTCTGAGCTTTGAGGTTTTCAAGGACACATAGCCTATATATTGCGATTCATTGCGAATCTGTCTAGAAAGTGCAAGCCCTTTTCCCGGATCATGAAGAAAGTTGTTGATTATCAGTGGGATGTGGAGTTTCACACTGATTTTGAGGAAATCTAGAAGTACCACTTACAACTACTGTTCCTAATGCCACATATTTCTGAAAATATTCTGGTCCTTTATGTGACCACTCTTGAATGATCAGTCAACACCCTTTTCACCTAGAAGAACAATGAGGGAATGGAGAACAGTCTATACTATCTCAGAATCATGTTCCTCGATTTAAAGACTAGATATTTCTCTATCGAGTAGAGCTACCTTACGCTACTATTCCTAGTGCAGAAATTGGGACACTACGTGCAACATCATGAAATATATATATAGTGTCTTGAGTGGACCCATTGAAGTGTGTTCTGAACCATCCAATGTTGACAGGTTTTCTAGCACGATGGAAAGTGATCTTCCAGGATTTCAACATCAGTTTTGTCCCCCATTAGGCCAATAAGAGATATGCATTGTCCAATTACGTTCCGCCCATCCAGCACCCATGGACCAGTCACTGCATCATGATTTTCCCGATGAAGCAATCCTCTATGTAGACTAGGTCATCCCATGTTGTAAAATGAACTTTGATAGTGATTATTGAAGCCCTAC
The DNA here is from genome assembly GCA_963277665.1 of Viscum album. NCBI lineage: Eukaryota > Viridiplantae > Streptophyta > Magnoliopsida > Santalales > Viscaceae > Viscum > Viscum album. Next base: position 2,078,681,599 of record OY728137.1, on the reverse strand, counting down.
CTGAATGATACTCAATGTCCTTGGACTTAATAGAGTGGCCCTAGTTATCGTCTTTATCACACCCACCCAAGATGTTCTTGTATATTCATTTCTGTTATTAGAATGTTGTACCCACAATGATGTGGAGTACCGGACACTCATTACTGGTCTCGAGATGGCCCATCAGAATTATGTTCCCCACTTAAATGTGAAACGGGACTCTTAACTAGCCATCAAACCGATCAATGGTGACTTCGTCATTAGGAAGCCAGAGCTCGTACCACTGTGGGAACGCACTAGCTGGATGATGGCCCAATTAATATCTCAGTCAGATGTTACTCATGTCCCTCAGTCCCAGAACGATTGAGCTAACTCCATGGCCATCGTGGCCGCATCTCTTGAAAAGCCTGATCAGGATGATTTGATTATCCACATGGTACATCTTAGATTCATCGCTCCAGTTACTTCAGATGAAGATGATACCCCATACGTAAGCCACTTTACCCCCAGTGCCTCCATGTCAGGACCCCCAGGTTCCCAGGATGTGATATCAGAAGAGAAACCTAACTGGAGGACCTGATTTATGAAGTATATCTTGTACAGTAATCTCCTGATAAATCTATTTGAGCATGATCGAATATGACACTGTGCATTATAGTTTACCCTCCAGAGTGGTCCTAGTCTCGATAAAATTCACTACAGACATGGTTTATATGGGGTTGTCCTCCTTTTCCTTCCAGAAGGTGAGATTTATTAGGATAAGAAAGAGGTTCATCCTAGTTCCTAAAGGGATCATTAGACCAGGCCGAAACTATCTCACCAGATCTGGAGATTGTGGTAGATTTCGCCTTCCATGATATGTTACTATATGAAGTTTTCCAAGAGTTTCTAGGAATTCCAAATCCATTCTAATATTGTACATAAGATTATAGATCCCCTAAACACAACCAATTACTCTTGTCCCTTCACGCTCTGGGGACTCGATATTGGGGGACCCAATCCACCGGCAACTGCTCGCCTGTGCATATTCATCCTAACCGCTACCGATTTCTTTTCCTAGTGGGTACAAGTAGTTCCACTAATGGAGGTAAAATCCTGTTATATTATTGAATTTGTGAGCTCCAATATCATTTACTGATTTGAAATCCCTCACGCCATCCTCACTCGTAACAGAACCAACTTTTGGGAAGCCGAACTGACGAAGTTGTACACCATGTACAACTTCCATTCTAACCATACCTCCCGCTATCACGCAAAATAAAATGGGAATATCAGGGCATTCAAAAAAACTCCCTCTAACATTATGTATAATATGGTTGGTCGAACCAATAATAGTTTGCTAGAAAAACGCCCCAACTCTCTATGGTCCTATCGGACGACGACTCGCAATTCCACATTGGTGACCATATATTCCCTAGTGTACGGAATAGAGGCAGTCACGTCCATCAAGATTCATTTTCCGTCATTATTCACAGTTTTCTGAAAATATCAAACACCATATAAGGTAGTTAAAATATTCCTTTCTGAACTAGAAGCGCTCGACGAGAATTGTGTTTCTTTCTACATAATCTGGAAAAGAATCAAAACAAGATAGTCAGCGCTTTCGACAAGAAAGTTTTCCAACACTCTTTCTTACAAGTTTACATGGTATTGGCCTTGAGAACACCAATGATACCCGGTAAGACACAACCCAAACTAGATCCCAAGTGGGAAAGACCTTAAATAATTCACAAGGTTTAACCCAATGGTGAATACTCTCTAGTTACCATGAATGGTGAGTGTATAACTCCTCCCACCAATGAAAAATTCATGAAGAAATATATTACATGAGTAAACTGGTCCTACATGACCATAAACTATGACATATTTTCCACATGACATTAAAATTTTGGATCCATCTTAGATGAAGGTCATAAAACTACTCCGAACATGTCCCGCGTGACATTTAACTATATGTCATCTTGTATGATGTTATACTTTATATGGTCCCTCGTGACCTTACACTATTCTGTCCTCACCACATGACATTAAACTACGTTGTTCGTCCAGGCCGAAGGACGTAAAACATCCAACACTCATTCTGTATGATGGTAAAATATAAAATGGTCTGAGATTTACGACCTTAAACTAATATCTCTCTTCATTCTCATCTCTCATGAAATTAAATAGCACAACACCTTCAAGAACTACGTATATATTGATTTCTATCCTCATGGGATACGTAAGAAAACTCAGACACCTCTTTAGAGAGTCCATCCACAAAATTCTTCTTCTAGACTGCTCCTGGGTATTTTTATCTTGGAGGATTTCACATGGTATCGTGTAAACTTATTTGGACCCCACTTATGATGAGTTTACGATGATCTCACCATGTCACCCTGCATTTAGTCTATCATATCTATGTGCTCACCGCACGATACTAAACTACATGTCCCTTTTAGAGCTACGTATGGATTGATTATTATTCTCATGGGGTACATAGGCATGGATGGACATTTTGTCTGTAGGCCCATCCGAGAACTACAAGATCTCCCCTTAGGTTTGTCCCCTTGGCCCAGATATATCCCAAAACACATGGTGTGGTGCAGTATTTGTTTTACATCATTGACGTCTAGTTTATAATGACCACCCCATGCATCCCCCTCCTTGGAGACCTTCACATATCTTCATCATTACCGCATAATGTTAAACTACATGGCATCTCCATAACTACATGTGGCATGATTCCCATCCTCATCGGGTACATAAGAACGCTTGAATGTTTTGTCTTTGGGTCCATCCATGTTTTTTAGAAACCTCCTCATCTCTCCAGCCCCTTGGCCTAATTCCTCAATGAGGGGGGTATGTGGTGTGGTATGGGATTATGTCTTCAATCATGTCAGGTTTTCACTGCCACACCATGTACCTCTCCCTCTTGAGAGCTCTTCCTCCCCCTATTCTCCACTTGACATTTTGAGTCAGCTGCTCTTGAATTGGGCCCCTCGACCCACTTTGGCATTTCACTAATGTTCCCAGGAGTACTCTAGTTTATGGCCTAGAGTATTGGATTCTACATAGCTATGTTATCGTCCATTTTACATGCTTTAGGATCCCATTAATTTAGTTTTTCATCATCTATCATATTCATAAGGACTCTTAAATGGCATGGATTTGAGTCCCCAGTGCTCTCCTACTGCCTAGGGCCAACATCCCTAAGAATTTCAAATGACAAGTCGATACGTGTCCAGCATAGCGAATATGGTCAGCGGTTGAGGATCAATTTTTATTCCATTTCAGGTCACATTATATGGATGCTATGTTTCTAACATGGTCAATAGTTATCACCCATCATCATGCCAACCCCATTAAGACCTAACTATCAGTTGCACGATTAATATCATTTTCCACTATATCACGTCCAACTATAATTTCTACACTATTGGTAATATCCCTTAGTGCATGTTTACGCATTTAGAGGACAAAGACATAGTGACACATAATTAGAGGCTACACATTGTTTCCCCTTTTTATGGTATTCCACGTGTTGTGAAGACCCTCTCTGCCCTTGTTTCCCACATCGGGCGCAGCTCACATGGGCTTCGGGATTTTGTCAAGGATTACACTTATTTGTAAGAGTTTTACATCCCATGGTCCAAGCTCTATGACCATAAACTAATATCTACCACATCCATTTAAAAATAATTTAAACTTCATGACATCCTTAAGAACTACAAATGGCTTGATTCCCATCTTTATGGGATACGTAGGAATGTCCAGGCATTTCATCTTTAGGTCCAGCTCAGGCTCCACTCATTATCTCTTCTATTCATCCTTTTGGCCCTGAAATTTATAGGACTGCATTGTGTGGCCTATGTGGTTTTATTTCCACATTCACATCGGTTTTCAAATAATCACACCACATACTCCTCTTTTTTAGTGTTGGTTCCTCTTACCTCTCATCCTGCATGATGTAAAACTGCACTCTCTTATCCAAGACATACGACTGTAAACTATGATATCTGGTCCCACATGTTTTTTACCTATTTCTTCTTTACTTCACGATGTTAAAATGCATGGGTTGGACCTATCATACAACCATTAACTATGACAATATCATCCTAGCCACTTGAAAAAAATGGCATCATATTGTTGTGTCCTCACTCGAGGGGACATCATGTTTGGTATCGGTTCTCTACCATGCCATGTTTTCAAGGCCAACATATGGCTTGGATACTACAGTTATGCCTGGATTCTCCGTTCCATGGTTATTGCTTCAAAGAAAATAGATATCCATTCTAAAAAACAAATGAGATCTATCAAATGTAGCTTCTTTTGGTGTGTAGAATAGACCCACATGACAGTATTGTCCCTGGCATTGGTACCCTACCATGCCACTTCAAGGTCAATGTATGGCTTGATCCCTATTATGATGGGGTATGTAGGAATTCTTGGGTACTTTTCCCCAGGCCTAGCCTAACTTTTACTTTGGTCCCCTTGACCTAAAATCTCCATAGGGAGCACATGGTGTGATACATACTCCTATTGTCCTCTTCCACACTAGGTTTTTCAATAGTTGCACTATGTGTCTCCCTTGCTTCATTCCATTATGGTCCAAACTATAATACCTCAAAACTATTATCCAATCATGTCCTTGTTTCATTACATTAAACTACATGACAATTCACATAACAACGTATCGCTTGATTCCCATCCTCGTTGGATATGTAATAGTGTCTGAGCCTGGTCCATCCCTAAGTGATTCCACCTCTATTCTATGATATAAAGAAACCCATTGAAAAAAATAGAGTGGTGTGGACTTTTACAGTCCTCATTCACATCGGGGTATGTGATGTACTACGTGTTTCCTTCTTATGTAACTATATCCTAAATGAATTACTTTAAACTCTGTTCTTATCCTGAACAAGTTCATGATGCCCAATTATAACTATGGGATGCCACATCCTTTTTTCCATAGAGTATTTCTCCTACTAGTGTTGGACTTTGACCATGTTGTTCTCTAGAACTATGTTAGTCTTGATTCTCATCTTTATAGGATACATAGCGACGTTCGGGAATTTCTCCTCGGTCCCAGCTCCAGGGTCATTAACCCTACTAGACCCTCAGCCTCGATCACAACCCAGTCTCTATGACCTTATACTAGGATCCTACAGTCCGTGAAATATTAATTTAAACTCTTATCCTTATTCCCAGCAGTATGACCTCAAAACCATGAGCATTTTCCTTTCCGTATGATGTTAAACTATGTGTCTATATTCCCCATTGGTATAATGTAAAACTATAAGGAATTCTAGGTCCTCACCAGAGAGGTCCTATCTAGAAGTGGGTATGATCCCGAATCAGAACGACACATTCACGGAATGAGTTTTCATCACGGTTTCGTAATATCAAGACTATTGGATTCTATTCGAACATCCCATCACTCCACCCTCCATGCTTTGAGATCCCTATATTTCGATCATCTTTCTATTTAATGTCATAAAGAACCCTCTAATATTACAGATGCCAAGCCTATGGCTCACCTACTATCTCGGGCTAATGTTCCGAAATACTAATGGATGACATCTCGAGTCAGGTCCCATGTTTCAAACATGGTCAGAAGTCGGACTTCATTTGTATTCCCCATTTCAGGCTAACACTATAGGGATACTGTGTTTCGAACATGGTCTACAGTTATTCTTAATTAACATTCTTCCTCTACTGTGTTCTGAATTTTGGGTATTTTGATTCACACATTCCTTTCCCCATTGTTCGGATAAACTCTAACACCCTTGGTATCATCCCTCTCATTTACCAGAATACGTTATGGGAAATAATTTTGACTATTTTGAGAACCCTATTCTCTAGTCGATACCCTACCATTGTCTCGAAAACTCTATGGGTTGTTCAAAACCCAACTTATTCGATGGGCTAGCCAGCACTGTCATACACATAGTTAACAATTATGTATTCACCACCTTATTTCACACACTAGGTATGACCCACGTGAGAATAAGTATTAATTGCTCGTTAATCCACCGTTATGATTAAGATTAAATAATTAAAACAAACAAGAAAGAAGATAATAAGTTCTTGTACATAGTTTAGCATAAGAAAACAAAATTAGATCTGTTTATATGTTTAGCCAAAACATGTCCCTTATGTATGGGCGCCATTGATGGATCTCTCTAGTGATTCCAACTTATAGCTTATAGCTTCCAGAACTACTTCCAACTCCTTGAGCTCCCTCTCTTTGTTAGCAGCTGTGGAGTAGAGCTCGTTATCTTTGATCTGTGTTCACTCCCTCTCTGCTTCAAACCTAGCCATTTGACATTTTACATGTGTTTCTTGATCCTGGGTTTCTACCAACTATGCCTTCAATAGTTTAGATAATCTTGTACTGGTTTTTGAGGAATATATATGACTCATTTTTTTCTCATAAAGATTCCAAACTTCTCTCTCAGCCTCAGGGAACTTTTAAATGTTGACAAAATTGTTCCGGCACTAGCCGATAATGATACATTGGCTTCTCTCCCATATATTATCATCCATGTAATCCCTAATCATCGTATGAAGATAAAGATCATCCAATCCTCCGGCGTAGAGAAGGCGAAACTAGGTGCACAATAATCTCATTATACGAACCCATTATGCTATTGGATGTTTGAGGAAGCACTCGGTACACTTACAGCCCATAAGTGGCATTATACATCTCCTCTCAGCTACTTCAAGATCAGAATCATTTATCACCTCAAGGTATGTAGGCCGATATTCGGGGAAAGCAGCCAGAAGATCAATGGAAGGGTCTCTCTATGGCATTCCTCCCAAGCGTTTTGGCTCTTCAATATGTTTGAAACCTTCCTCACTCATCTCTGTTTCAGAAATTTTTCCCCTGCCTACATCAGACCTCGCCCCGGTAGTGATATCACTGGCGTCTATGACCCTTTGCTCATTGGGTGTCAGAGCCGACTTGATTTAAGAAGTGGGTTATGAATTGGTTGGTATGGTCAACAGCGGATTATATAAAAAAAATATAGGGATTTAGCAGCCTACCGAACCTCCAATATCATTATTATTGTACAAACAATGAATTCCCTGGTCATCTGATCTCTTTGATGATGGATATGGGTATTTATGGAATGAAACATACAATATCTCAGTGCATCATCCTCCGATGTTTTCGACACTACAGGAGATACCCCTACAAGAGATCCTTTAACATGTGTTAATTAAATAATGCGTGCTGGATCTCCACATTGTTCTATCAGTGCACCTTCATACCCCGTGGCTGGAGCTTCCTGGCCACCAGCACTAATATGAACCTGAACAGGATAAAAGATCAATTGGTGATTTTGAATGAGGAAAATATGAAATGTTAGGATAAGAATTGAGGTGTACCTCAAGTTGCTCAGCCGTTTCCATTTCATAGACAACAATCTCACCACACTCTAGATGACTACCTTGTAGGGCCATTCATAGAGACCCTTCACCTCTATGCTCCTCTTCAAATTCCCATATTTCTTCTTCTTCTTCTTCTTATGATTCATTTTCTTCTATCTCTTCATCACCATCATCATCTTCAAATGAAATTTTTCCAAATCATGCATCTTGCTGAGAATCACTTTCACCAAGAGATGTGGTTCCTCACGTCGCCCCCACTAGCATGAATATACATCAATGGTTTTCAAATATTCATGCCGATGAAGAAATTTCACCTTTTCATCAATATAAATGAGTACAATTTTTGAAAGATGGGTCCAGTCTCGCACCATTTTTTTCCAAAGGACTTCGGGGCTCATTGACTAATGTAGGATCAACAAGGCTAACCACAACATTGGGAAGATTTCACCCTAATAAGGTTTAAGAAGATACCTTATCTTCTTCCTAATAATCTCTTTTGACACTCCGAAAGAATGTTCACGGGCCCCTATCCCTTATGATGATGGGGTTATACTCACACAACATGACATTCCTTCTACTAAAGTCCCGACATTAACTGAACCAACTGCCCGACTTGTTCTCGACCTCTCCTCCCCATAGGCTACTTGTCTTATCTCTCACCATCCGGGTACTATACTGTCCACCTTGATCAATTGAACTCACTTCCACAAGAGCCCCTCAAGATATGTAGCCACCAAATGTTCGTAATATATTTTTGAGAGGCCAGTGTCAACTCCAGTGGGGGGAAAGGTAATTACCTCACCAGAACATTATGTTGTGAACATCATCCAAATTTGACAAAGAATGCAAGGATGTTTCTCTCCATATACATCTATATATATCTTCTTCAGCATCTGTTAGATTCATCCAAACTTCAGGTAAGACCTTGACGTCATGTAGGCCTCACAATGGATCTTCTCATCAACTCGGGCCACAAGCACCCCGCCTTTGATGCTTTGTAGGTTTCTCTTTTCCCGAGTGAGCCTTACCTATCATCTACCTTCTATCCGGTCATGTTGGGAATAGACTAAATGTAAATTTGGCATGCATACTGATCCTGATATTTATCCCCTCTTCATTAAGTTTCAATGGAGGGATCCCGATAATATTTAACAAAGAGGGTCCTAGACCATTACCGGGGGAAATAAAGGTGTCTGGGAAAGCATACGCACCATATTCATCCGCAATCCAACCATGAAGAATTTGGGAAGGGACTCGGATCCTCCTCAGTGTGCCTCCTCTCAAAATATGCTCCATAATGGCATATACTCAGGCCTTCACAGTGACCCCCAGGTTAAACCATTGATTGGATTCCATGATGTTGGCTATCACTAATGTTACTGGGCAGACTACCATCCTAGTATCCCATATTGGTAGTAGCCACCCACTAAATAATGTTTCAAGAAATCTGGAATATCGGATGTTCAGGTCTCTAATTTCATCTACAAGAAATCCCTAGGTTCGATATTCCCCCTTCACCATGTTCAACCAATATGACCTGCTCTTTCACCTATGTGCCACGGTCAGACTCCACTTTCCTCGCCTATACATTTTGTATTTGGGTGTTTTTTAGAAATAGGATGAACCATTTATAGTATGGGACGTATTTAAAAAATTCCTTGAACCTCAGCCTCTCCTTGTCCAGAACTGACAGATTACATGTCAGGATGGGAGTCTGCAACCTATCCCCCAAGATTTTTTCTTTAGGTAGAAACTTCTCGTATCGATGCCCTTCTAAAGGGACACTGCTGATGAAATGAATGTCCCAAACACTAATTACAACCATCCCATAATGGATATGGAATGTATTTGTATCCAGAGAAAAGAAGCTATACAAATTTGGACCAAGATATTTCTGGTAGTAAAAATGGAACTGTGACATCCACACCACCTCGAAAAGCCCGATTTGCTACAATTCTACTCCAAACAGATTGCATGCTACGCATACCTAATACGACTAGGACACTCACTGGTGAAATTTCCTCCTAACCTCTAGTCCCATTCCTACTTTCAACCCTTATTCTCATCAGTGATGATTTATTTGAAGGTACTTTCTTAATGGGCCAGAGAATCCTCAACAACTAGCTCATTTCCTGATGTGGTTCTTGTCCTTGGATTATAGACATGAATGGCCATGTTCCTGGTTTCTCTCTGCATTATGAAAAAAATTTAATATTTTATCATAGAATATCATCCTCGCACGTCACCCATGACCGTGATGTATTGATATCAAAACTTGGAAATGGTACCTCCTTTAACATACTGATGTCCCATATCAGTTGGTTGTGAGATAGTACATAATACTTCAGGGTTTGGGTCAGCATATTGAAGAGAGTTTGGATATTGGATACAACATTCCATGAATCATAATCCTCAGGGTTTTTAATCCTCTCATACCTTCGAGCAGAATACATAGCTTCTCTCTTAGCGTCACTATGTTCAACAGCTATTTTTTTGTTAAAGTCCAGAGTCAACTTAGAGGATACATGAAAAACAGAAAATTTGCAAGGAAAACAGTCGATGCGTGCAAAATAATGACCAAATTTTAGAATATATGCATAAATCAGAATGGATTTTTCCAAAAAGAAGGCGATATTTATGCACACGAGTTCCTCATTGATTATCGAGCGAAAAATCATGTAAATACTATGGGGCTTTGGGGGTATTTATAGGAATGAATCAGGTATTATGCGTGCGTGAAAGGGATTAGGTTCTACATTGGCCATTTTTAACACACTAACCTCAATGTGGCCAGGCGCCTCGATGTTTGACTCAGAATCCGACCTCCACGCTCCCTCGTAGTTTTGATTCCGAGGGAGGCATTTGTAGGTTCTAAAATCTATCGAAGGCCTCAAGCATTCATTATTGGGAAAACTGAAGGCATATTTCACCTTGTAGAACTGTTTTGGGATGGGTTGAAAGGATTCATTGAAAATCTGAGGGGTTATGCATAAAACCACCCAATGGTGCGCAATCCTGCAAGACCAGGGTGAATTTTTGCATGTCAACATGAAAATTCCCTTGCTACCAGCAGATATGTTAGTTTTTCCATGCTGAAAAAATTATGTTCTCACCCCACCACCGTAGATCACCTATAAATAGAAGCGTACCCCCCTCAATTTTGTTTGATGAATAATTGGAACTGTCTCTCGTGCGTATAGTACATCCCTTCCGTGTGATAAATAGGAATCCAGGTACATGATTTTCTGCACCAGGTCTCCCAAGGGTCTGCCTTTGGGCGGGACCAATAGGGCTAAACCCTCACCCAATTCCTTTATTGATAAGACATTTTCATGCAAAGTCCTCCAATTGCATGCAAGCCACCTTTATCTTTGCATCCTCAGCTTATTGTGCACACATGTCTCCTATTGCATGCAATAGTTCTCATTTGCATGCCTATTGCACACAAAACCCTCCTTTTCCACAAAATCCTCTCTTCCTATGTGTTCCCTTAAGCGTGTCATCAATGTCGCTTTCTCGGATACCATCTTCGGGCACTTCTTATGCGCAATGCATCTATCCCACTTTTCCTTCTCCCGTAAGACCCTCTAGGTTTGTACTAAGTTATTTCAATGTCCCTTAGGTGTTTCTTCATTTGGAATTTATTTTCCTCATGCTTCTTTGCATGGGCATGCTACTGGATATTGTTTCTTCTCATAGTCATGCTAACATGATCCCATTAATGGATCACTCTATAAAAATGACCCACTATGGAATTGATGATGTCTTCCCATCCCCAAGGGTGGTTGGGTATCAATTATGTAATTCATAGGTCGGCGGAGTGAACCCTCTTCATCCTAAATGTAGGATGATAAACTAACAACATTCATGGTCCTTAGCACATGAAGTTAAATTGTAGCCTCACCCCATATAATATACACCGGGTGCCCCATCTCGAACATTCTCCATGTCCACTGATCGCCAAGGGAGTGAGATCTACCACATATGCAATGAGATCCTCTTTTCTGGATGGGCATCTATCCGTGGGGAATGGCATTCATCTTGGTGTCAGCCCCTATCCTTTATTGTGGGAGGTATAATCCCTACTCCGCATCCCTTCTTCCCTGTCCAGATTCTAGATGAGAGATGGGCACATGGACCTTCGTCACCCCATCTCCCTCCCTCTAGGATTCATTTCAATCGGTCCTCCATCCTGGAGTAAGTACCAATCTCTATATACCTGGGACTCTAATCAATAGTAATCCCATATCTCTTCATTGGGCCAAAATCCACGCGTAAGCCCTACTCTATTTCTCAAGAACGCACCTTTTGTGATGTGATCGTCAGGTTTTTTCTACCTCTTGTTTCTCAAACCGAGCATGTCTAACAAGGGGTTAGAGTATGCACCTACCATGACATCCTATCTAGGATGTCGTAGAGTGTATGTATCACACTCCTTTCATAACTACATGGATTTGATCCTTTCCCCTCCTCAAGAAAGTTACATATGAAGCCTCCCTGAGGTTCCTTCCCAACAGCCATCTGTCCCAACCACTCCAAGTTGGTTCACCATCATCTTACATGACTTTAATTGTATTCCCCCTTTATCCCTCATGATGTGAAACAGTATCCATTTGATTTATATTAGTTTTAATCCTTGTATCTTATATAGGGTATGTTGGAAGCCTCTAGGAGGTTCTATCACATCCCGTGGAAAGATGTTGTGGTCCTCGACCTTCGGTAAGTTGTTGTATTCTACTAACAAGTAGTAAAAAATTGTAGTATTGTTTTCTAGGACCCTTATCTCTGGTCTACCCCATAGTGTTAGACCCACTCCCGGGATTCTAACCACGCATAATCCCTAGCATGTCATCTGGTAGCTTTCCTCTGGGAACAACCCGATTCAATTCCCCATCCTGAACTAATCGACTTTGATTCCCTACCATAGGGATATATAGGAAGCCTCCCTAAGGTTCAATCCAATCACCCATGTCACATCCTTGTATCTCCCCTGATCCTCTATGTTTCGGTAGGGTCATGCCTCAACCTGGATGATCCACTTCCTATGGGTCACATCTATGCATCCATTCTCATGGGCTACCTTTGAATGCGTCCCATCTCCCCACCTGACTATGTGGGCATTGATCCCCTACCACAGGGATACGTAGGAATACTCTCCAAGGTTCAGGCCCAGTATTACCTTCATCTACATGGTGGTTCCACCTCATTCTCCCCCCACGTCATTCAACTATCCATCATCCATCCTGATTCTTACCTAGGATGCCACATCCCGATGAGATCATGTGATTCATCCCATCACTTATCCTTGCAGAACCTGGGTAGATAAAAGGGCATAATCCCCACACCATCCATAACAATCCACCCAAGAGTTTCTCTCTTGGGATGGGCCGATAACCACATGTAAGCCCTATAGTGTCTTTGGGTCACTGTCCTCTGTGCACACCCTGATTCATCACCGCTTCGGACTATGCATGTTTTGAACCCCATATCTCGAGATAGAGTATACAGGAAACCTATCCAAGGTTCAATATCTACTAATAGAAATATTTAGAGTCCCCTTTTTAGGGACCCATGAATCCCTGAATCCATCTTCACGGGAAGTTTCAATCCTCCCATCTAGTAGGACACTCAAGTGCTCCCTCCTGGGGCTCCACCAATCTGATCCAGTCTTACCAATGTTCTGATCAATCTCATTCTGTCTCATCTAGACATTAAACTCATGGAATACCCTATGTTAAACAAGGGAAGATGAAGAAAACATCACATACATGCCTATGGAAAATAATTCTACACACTCGACGTGGGATTCCTTAGGCATCTCTACCCTCAAGAAGCCCTATAGAAAGAGAAAGAAACCCCAATTCATTAGTGTTCTACCGTCTAGACATGTTAGTAATGTCCAATATGACTACTCCCTCGGTCAAAATATGCTTCCCATACTTGACCCATTGGAATGTCCTGAGAGAAGCAGTGTAATTAATCAAGGTCCAAAAAGGGATTGCACTAGGAAGAGTTTCATGACCAACATCTTAATCATTAAGGTAGACCCAAACTAGGTGACGAGTTCCAAGGAGAAATCCAAAGAAGGAGGAAATGACATCACTTCATTATGTTTCGATCAAGGAGAAAACATACATAAATAAGATATGGATGTAGCCCTCCTTTACAAAGTAGGAAAGAAAGAAAACAATCAGTGTATCCTCGAAGAATGGATGTGCACCCTAGAAAAAGGGCAGGAAACAATCTCTCTCTGATAATCCAATAACTATTATTTTGTTTTTGAAATTTCTAATGAGAGGCATGGATCTATTGAACAACTTATTTTTAAATGGAATGAGGCATATAGAATGAGAAAGAGGTTTAAAATATACATTTGTGAAATTTCTCATGTCTTGAAAATGGTTAATATTTTTATGACCTACGAAGGTAGGAAAAAATCATTTTTACATTATTAACAATAAACATATGTTTATATCCTTACTCATAAATCAGATGTTGATAATACTAGTCCTTCACGAATTTATTCCTAGATTAGTCTAAGTCTATTTTATTAATTCTTTATATTTTATCATATGTGTTTTAAATATTAAATTATAATTTTCCCATAAAAAGTACTTTCATATCAGGTTGTGACTCTTATATTCTAAATCCAGAATCGGATTATAGTTCCTCTATATATATAATTTCAATGCTGCCTCATGTTATGAGTCTTAGATTCTATATTCAGGTTAGTTTGGGATGTTACACATGTTATCTCAATTCAATTTTTTAATTTTTTTGTCTCTATATTTTCTACCATTCTTTCTGAACAAATGATTGTAACAAAGGTTGACACTTTTAGGATTTCAGTTTTTCTTTGTTATCATTTTGTATGCTAATATATTATTAGGCCTCATAGTATATGTTTAACAATTATTTGTGATGGTATGAAATAATCATACTATGGGATAGATTCCTCACAAACCTCATCACATTGATGTTAATAATTATGGAAATATAAAATTATAATGTAATCTTATTTAAAGAAACTAATCATAAATCATCAAATGATAGTGGAAAAATATTACAAATCCAATACTTATGATCTTGATACAATTATAGGATATGATATCGCTGAATATGTTTTGAATTTAAATATTATGAATATTTTATATTGTTTTATTAATATAAATGTTTTTAGTTATGAATTTCTTTTTTGAAGGATCATGATGTTAGGAAAAAAAATTTAGTACCACTTATTAATTCTAACAAGCCGATTAGAACCAAACATTGAATTATTTATGAAAATTACCAATATTTTAAAATTGATGGTGATTAATGAGTCAATCAAATTTTCTAGTGATTCATTATAATTGTGAATTGAATTAATCTTCATTGAAAAGAATTAGAGAATGATGTTTTTTATAAAATATTCTAAAGATATATTACCAATAAATCTTATGAAAAAAATATTATGATCGATGAAAATAATAATTTCAATGAATACGCACTAGAAGAACTCATAGGATCTCTACTCTGTTATGCACATGCATTGAAGAATATTTCAAAATAATATACTTAATGGAAGAAATATTTCACTTTAAAATCTCATATGCACGATTCCTATATTTCTTCAAATTCTGAAATATAGGAAAATGATAAAGGATAAATGATGAATATTACTAAAGAATTTTATAAAATAAAAAAAGATATAAACAACACATGAAGCAACCATGTTATGGTAAAAAATGATTAAAAATAAAATAAGGGCACTATATATGTATAAGATTTAATCTAGAGGGAATGTACAAAGAAATGACATATCAAGCCTGAAAGTCCAAAGATGAAGCAAAAAATGGTATGATTAGAAATAAAATAATGGATTGAAGTGTTCTTACCATGTAATATAGAGTTCCCTATATAATTCAATCCAAGTTATAAAACTAGAGGTGGTAAACAGAAATCTTACCTATGTTTTATTATAAAAAATTAATATTAGGTATGTATTGATTTTGATTCATGTTATTATTCTTATAGTGATTATTATATAATTGATGTGTTATAAAAATCAAATGAGAAACATGCAAAGGTTTTTCTAAGAGTTACTAAGATGTTTAATGTTTTGAAATATGAGAATAATAATTTAACTAAGAAAGTAAAAAAATTAGTAAATATAATGAAATATTCAAAGAATAAAAGATTAAACAATTTTTCTAAAATGAAATGTTGTTAAAATCTATCATTTGGTTTGATAAATATTATGGTTGTTTTCAAAATTATTTATCTAAAATTGAAATTTTGATTCTCATTTTAAAAAATTATTCTTTTTATTACTAAGGATATATTGTTTGATGTTTTTGATAATATTCAAAAATAAAATATGAAGGTCATGGATGAGATCTTATTTTTGAAGGAAATGTTATATGTGTTTACTTTTGGAAGTCAATTTTGGATGAAATTAAAATATTTTAAATAAATAAAAAAATATATAAATTTTCTTGTTTATGATGATTGAATACCAAATAAATATAAAAATATATTTTTTAAAGTTAAAAATGATGGTATCTCATCTCTTACATTCTTTCAATGTAGATAATTCATATATTTTTCTTTTGATTTTTCAATACAATTTATTCAATCAATTGATCACACAAACTATTATATTTTTAAATATTCTATTAAAATTAATATAACAAAACCTTCATAAACATGGGTATAAAATGGTATTATGTAAGGTCTTATTGTATCATAATTGTTCATGAGGGCCTTGTATGTATTAATATTTCATCATTTACATATTGTATATTTATATATGTTATCATAAGGTACAATGGATTTTTAATTAAATTTTTATTTATTTGGTCATGTCAGAATGTATTCAATGTTTTATAATTTTTTGGTTCAATAGAACATGTTAGTTTTTTTAAATAAAAAATTTAATATAATTGAATGATTCCTTGAAAAACATATATTTGGTTTGTGTGGATTCATCTGGAAATTATCTTTGATAATCATAAATTTATATGGTGTTGTCTTTTTTTTATATAATTATTAATCTTAGGGGGATTGTTTTTATTAGGAAAAATAATTTTTTGGGGGAGAAAAGGTGTTTAAAAATTTGATAACTTTTCTTTTTTTTTCTTCCATCAATGGATATAAAATATTGTTTTAAAATTTTGTGCATTTTTGTGAAATTCCAAAAATGGGTTATAAATTTTCAAATTGATGTTTTTTTATTTTCAAAATGGGGTGAATTTTGTAGTGGGAATATTATACCACATTATTTATTTATTCTTTAAATAATTAAAAATATTATTTTATTATTTATTAAAAAAATTGTAAAATATAATTTTCTATTGTTTATTTAATCATTTATTTTTATTATCACTATATTTATTTATATTTTTTTTGTTATGTCGTATGAAAAATTCATTTTAAATTTTTATTTTTTACCCATATCCATGTCGTGTTAATTATTTTGTTCCATTATATATGTTTCGAATGTATTTTTATTTTATTTATGATAGTTCTCATTACCCTTATGAAACTTCCATTATACCATTATGTTCGCAATTTTAATTTTTATTTACCTTTATGAATGGTTCTATGTACCCTTATTTAGATCCCCAGTTAAACATCCATAAAATTTATAATATAAAGCTTAACTTTATGAGAATATATTATATCATTACACAAGTCAGTTAAACTCATATATATTTTTATGGAAATATCATGTTTACATTGTGAATGTTCATAAAATTAAGTAGACAATTTAATATTTATATAACCATTGATCATGTTTAATCATACCCTA
Organism: Viscum album; assembly: GCA_963277665.1. Lineage (NCBI taxonomy): Eukaryota > Viridiplantae > Streptophyta > Magnoliopsida > Santalales > Viscaceae > Viscum > Viscum album. The sequence continues at coordinate 2,078,664,450 of OY728137.1, read as the reverse complement.
TTATAGCATGTGGTAAATCATGTTTACCCTTACAAAATCCATACATTTATTATACACACCATGTGTAAATTGTATTATTATTTTTCCATAATATAGGTTAGCTTTATTTAGTTCTTGGAAATTATTATTTTATTTTATGAAACCTATGAAAATAATAATCTACCTTTATGAAATATATTATTTTACCTAAAAATAAATATGGTTTTACATATTACCTAATTTTTATGATGTCTATGGTATTATGATTTCATTGTTAATTTACCAATGTGATTTAATTATTCAGATTATTCTAAAAATTCATATTAATTTTATGGAACAAATGTGACATTTGTTGACATTTTTTAAATAAATTTACATGAAATAAAATTGGATTGTTTCATTATGCCTGAAATTTCAACATGAAACTGAAAATATTGATTTTAATATTTTGTGTTTTTTTTGTTTTAGATTTTTTCCAATTCATATTAGATATTATAAAACTAATTAGAACTTGTGTTATAATATTAAATATAACGTTATTAATTTTGAAATTTGTTATATATATATGAATATATTATGTATGTCTTTGAATTATGGATTTTAATGAATGATTTTTTGTGATTATGTTGGGAACATAATTAAACCATTATATTGAAAATTTTATACAATTCCAAGGATGATTCCAAATATGTCTTTATTTCCCATCATGGTTAGGAATATTTTTTTAGTTCAATGAGATAATTTGAAAAATATAATATCTTTATCTTTATGAAAATATTATAACAATTATTTTTTTCTAATTTATAAATGAGGGACTTGGATTTGTGGAGTAGTTTATTTTTAAAGGGCTTAATTCATGCATAAAAGAGAAGAACACTTATTATATTTTTATGTGAAGGTGATATATTGAAAAAAATGGTTCATCTATTTATTAACTCTAAATTTGATAAAGATCATATTTGAATATATTAACCTTGATGGGGAATTTTCATACTTACTTGGTAACCATAGGTTGAGCTTCATAGTTCAACATTAACTTTGGGATGATTATTTTGTGTATTTTCTATTAAATATTTTTGTCTTGTAATATATGTTGTAAACTTTTTCTTATGATTTTCCAATAGAAAATTATTCGTTCTTATTGAGATATGAGTCTTATATTCTAAATATAAGATCTTAGAATTGAGATACCATGTATTTTAAATGAGTGATGCCTTTTTTTGTGACTCACATATTCTAATGTTAGTCCTATTCATGTTGTGACTCCTATGGTCTAATGTCGATTTTGTAATTTTGTTCTGACCCTCTATATGAAAATATATGTGTATTAATGTTGATGCCTCCACTAAAAAATTTAATATTTGTTTTAGGTTATGATTACCCATCAAAAATTACATAGTTAAAATGTATTTATTGATAAATAGAAAGGTATATAAGTATACTAGGTCCATGTGGAAATTAACTACTACAAAAATTACATGTTTTCATTATTATTATTTTCCACCTCAAGTCATATTGTTTTTCAACATTGATATTTATCTTTTCCGTATTAAAATATTTTGGACTATTCACCCCAATCTATACCTTCTTCTATCCTATTTTACATAACAGTTATGTTCAAGATGAATAAATTGAAACTCAAATGTAATGGATTGAATTATAAACATTTTAAGGGTTGTAAAATAAAATAAATCTTATTAATATCTCTAAATATATTTCATAATATAATTGGTAGAATAACATATATTCTGGGAATTATTTCCATAAATAAAAACCAAAAATATAGGTCGTCACAATGTAATTCCATATATATGATATTAAGATTTATTTTATATTATATAAGGAATTGAAATCAAAGAGTAATTATTATGATAAATTGGATTATAGTATAAAATAACTCTAATTATAATTATTAATTTATTTATTTATTTTTAACATAATAGATGTTTCTTTAATAAAAGGCTGCATATGAAATACTTATATTAAATAAATATATTAACTTCTTCTACTAATATATTATTTATCGATACATGGTATATTAATGAGTTATTTATTAAATGAATTAATCCATGGAAACAATTATCATATCATAACATCAAATATGTATTTATATTTAATGACTATTTATGATAATATGATTTTGAAATGAAATATGTAATATTTTAATGTTGGGTCAACAAGGAAAATCCTACCATTATTGTTTCTGAAAGTATTATTTTTATCTTAAAAAAATAATATATTTTTTAATCTAATTTCATTACTAATAACTAAAATAGAGAATTTACCATAAATATTTAAGATTACTATCATATGGGTCAAAATATTGTCATATTATTAATACTATAACCAACACTATGATTTCATAAAAAAAATATTGATCTCACTTCCCTATTTTCATGACACCACAATAAATAAAGATATATAACGACTTTTGAGTCACGCCTATAGTAGGCCCTGGGTTCGTTTCTAGCACTGAATGTGTAAAAATATTGATATTAGGAGCCATTAAACTCTATAATTATAGGGGTTGGGATAGAGATGATAAATGTTCAATCAAATCATGGACATATCATAAGATAAATTTAACTAAAACCATCCCTAAATAAATGTACATTCTAAAAATATACCTATGTCTCAAAATAAATCCCCAAAAATATTGTACTAAGGTAGTGACTAAATAATGGCTCTAATGGGTTGAGCTAATAAGGCCCCGCATTTACCAATATGTCCTCCTAGAAACAAAAAAAATAATTTTTACATGGGGAGAGAATACCTATATACATGATATGAACTATTAATTCCCCTATTAATATGTGAAATAATTGTACAAATACACCAGTTAGAAAAAAATGAACAACACATAAACAGGATAACCAACCAATCTCTTCATCATCAAGGTACACTCACTAAATAATGAAATAGTGTATCATAGCATAATAATAAGCATGTCGATAAGGTTACCCCAAAATGCTTTCCCATTGGGATGTTGCTCTTACACACCAATGATGTACGTATGGAATCTCCCATCTCTTCTATAAATCACATTGCATAACATCACACCCAATAAAACCTGGGGTATCACCTCACATTACATCACATATCACCTGAAGAACCATGGTCCATCATATCACATCAAATCTAGCCCTAAAACACCTGGTTTATCCCATCATGTTACATATATTCTAAGGATAGAAATGAAATCACATAGCATCTCACCTCAAGGAACCTGTGTAACGTCCAGGTTCTGGATACCACTCAACGGGTGTCCCGAACCCGGTTCGCCACATGACCTCAAGCGCATTTCCCCAAATGCCGGAGGCTACCGACTAGTAGCGAGGGCACAGGTCTGATAGTGGGGAAACTATGCCCTCTTTTGTCAAAGTGTAGCACAGTAGAATATAAATTAAACATACAGCAACAACGGAAGCAGTAAACCATACACAACTGAAATAACAACTGCAGTAGATATAACTAACCAGTATATAAAATGATGCAACATGCCTCAATTCCATGAAAATAGCCAAAACATGATCCACAATCAATACAATACAACTGCAGAATACAACAAAGAAAAATGAAACAGTCGGTAGCATCGTGAGCCTATGCCCAGTCCCATGCTACCCTACTCCTCAGCAGCAATCAATTACCTATATAAGTACCCTTTCCATTATCTACACCTACAGAAACGTAATCTGTTTGGGCCAAAAAACATGACCCAAACAGGGTGTGAGAAATAAATCCCAATAGGCACCCACCATAGGCACGTGCCCAATTATGTGTAAACATGCAACAATAGTGTCTAGTAGTAAAATGCAATAAAGTAAGAAGTACTGAAAGGTAACTAACTTAACCAGTTATATTTCCATTTTAATATCCATTTAATAATTTAATTTAAAATACCACCATAGTGAATATTTTAAGAAAATAGACAATGTCCTCAGAGATGTAAACTCCTACCCTCGGGTAAAGAGAAACCAACATAAGAATATGTACACAGGTATACGGATATTTCCCATGGGCATAATAAGTGTCGCCCACAGGCACAGAATCAACTGCCCACAGGCATGAAAGAAGTTACCCACATGCTAAATAGTGCAGTGCCCACAGGCTAAATCACAACACTTCCCTTAGGCTAAACAGGTAACCGGGCCATGCCCAACAAGTAGACAAGTACACAAATAATTTCTCTCAAGGCAATTTTACAATCATTACATTAAAGGCATACCCTCGGGTATCCTGGCCAAACGGATAAACAGAGGAACACACCCCAGGGGTGGTCCCGGACCCAAGCACTAATCCCAAACAATAGGTTTACAACTATATTTAATCAACTATAAAATTTTAGGTATTAAAATTAACCACGGTCTCAGCCACACGACACCCCAAATATGGGTTCGTAGCTCAAAACACACAAAAAGCGCACAATATTTGGAAAATAAACACCAAGCCACCTACCTTATACGCCAGCGAACATTATGTGTGAACGTAGATTCTATAAATGCCCAAGAACGATGTAGATATGATGTAGAATAAACTCTTTTTAATCTTAAATAACTTCCATTAGGGGGAAAATTGGCAAGAGACACACCAGGATATGAGGGGGCTTACCCGCGTGGTTCCAACGAGATCGACGGGGGAGGAATCGGATTCTTGACGTGCACTAGGCGGATCCTCAAAGCTCCGGCCTTCCTCTCCCATGCCCTCTTCCCATTATATTCCTTCCCTATGAACAGGGGATCCTACTGCCCATTTTATGCGAAAAAAAGTACACGGCATGTATTTCCAAGTACACGGCGTGTAATTCCCATTTTTAAACTGTTCCTCTGGCGGCTTCCCACTAGCGTGGCACTGTTCACCTACCGACATGACTACACGGCGTGTCTTCACGAGTACACGACGTTTTTGGTCGCACAGCTGGCCACCACCTTACTATTTGCCTACTGACTAACTACATGGCGTGTAAGGTACCAATACATGGCGTGTAGTCTGTCTTTACACCCTTCGTTTCCGTCATGGCCACATGCCCTGTGTACTCTTCCCACACGGCCAAAAGTACATGGTGTGTAGAAAAGTACACAGTGTGTACTTCCAAAATTTGGGATTTTTCCCCATATTCCATATTTTCTCAAAAACACTTGAGGAAAAGAGAAAAGAAGAATCATGTACCTCAAAACTAAGAACTGAGTTCTTAAAAACTCCCCCCTTAAATCAATTTGTCCCCGAATTTCCCTTCCAAGGGTGGAGAAGATAAAGCTGGGAATAACTCTAGCCACTGAGCACACACATCAGTATCCTTCTCCAAGGTTTCGTCCTGCACTCGGCCATGCTGCCATAGCACCCGTACGAGAGGAACTGACCGGCCTCAGAGGACCTTTGTGCTCCTTTCAACGATACGAATCGGATGCTCCTCAAAGGGCGCCTCTAACTCAAGCTCAACCTCCTCAGGCAGAAAAATGTGAGATGAGTCTGAATGATAGTGGCGCAGCTGAGATACATGGAAGACGTCGTGCATGGCTCTGTACCTCTATAGTAACTAAAACCGATAGGCAACCGGACCAACTCTCTCCAGAATCTCAAATGGCCCCACATACCTTGGTGATAGTTTACCTTGTCTCCTGATCCTCCTATGTCCTAGCCTTGGTGAAACATGCAAGAAAACCTGATCCCCAACGACGAACTCCAAGGGTCTTCTGCGGCGATCAGCATATGACTTCTGATGAGACGGAGCGGTAGCCATCCGCTTCTGAATCAACTGGACCTGCTCAGAAGTCTCCTGCATGAGAGGTGGTCCCAGTAAAGCTACCTCACCCGTCTTTAACCAGATCAAGGGTAATCGGCATGGCCTACCATATATAGCATCGTATGGTTCCATCTCAATAGTTGCATGGAAACTACTATTATAGGAAAACTCAACTAGGGGTATATGCTTCTCCCAAGAGCCCCCAAAGTCTGGGATGCATGCACGCATCATGTCCTCAAGCACCTGTATCGTACGCTCTGACTGGCCATCGGTTTGAGGGTGGTAAGCTATGCTCAGAAGCACCTGTGTACCCAGTGCCCTCTAAAAACTCTGCCAGAAACGAGACGTAAAACTGTCATCCCTATCTGAAACAATAGAACAAGGGAATCTATGAAGACCTTTGACCTCTCGGATATACATCCTTCCGAACTTTTCAACACCTAAGGTCACCTTGATCGGAAAAAAGTGAGCTACCTTCGTGAGTCTGTCCACAACAACCCACACGGCATCATTGCCATGAGGTGACCTCAGAAACCTAGTCACGAAGTCCATCGTGACATCATCCCATTTCCACTCCGGAATGGGTTACTATTGTAACAGTCCGGATGGTCTCTAATGCTCTGCCTTCACCTGCTGACAGGTGGAACACCTCGTAACAAAACCAGCTACATCACTCTTCATACTCGGCCAGCAGTACGGACGTCTCAAGTCACGGTACCTCTTGGTAACCCCGGGATGAACTTCCCAAGATCAAGCATGAAAATCCCACATCATCTCCTCGCGTATATCCCCTGGAACCCATACTCATCAATGGGAACACATAACTTCATTATCTCCTATCATCAAACTAGGAGAAGAGTCCTCACTTTCCACTGAATCCCGTATAACTAGGCCTTCTGAATCAGACAGTTGTCTCATCATCACTCTATCCAGGAGAGTATAAGTCAAAGCTAAAGAGGAAAGATAGGTCTTCCTCTGACTGTCATGCACCTCCAAATGCATCTCAGAGAATAAACCCATGAGCTTCCACTCACCACTGACCTCCTACACAGCCTGTATCAGAGTCTTCCTGCTCAGTGCATCAGCTACTACATTACCTTTACCAGGTGTATATGCAATCTCGAAGTCAAAGGACTAAAGGTATTCAACCCACCTTTTATGTCTCAGATTCAAGTCATGTTGAGTAAAGATATACTTGAGACTTTTTTGGTCAGTGAAAACCACAAAACGTTCTCCCAACAGATAGGGTCTCAAACAGCACAATGCATGTACAACTACAACTAACTCGAGATCATGCGTCGGGTAATTCCTCTCACGTGGCCTCAACTGCCGAGACCCGTACGAAACAACTCGATTTCCCTACATAAACACTTCTCCCAACCCAATACCTGATGCATCAGAGTAAACTGTATAGCTCCTCCCCTGCTCTGAGAGTATCAGGATCAGTGTTGATGTCAACCTTCCTTTCAGGTCCTGAAAGGCTGTCTTGCATGCTTCTGACAAAACGAACTTCACACCCTTCTTAGTCAAACTCGTCAATAGTGCTGCTAAGCGGGAGAAGTCTTGTATGAAGCATCTGTAGTAACCAACCATCCCTAAGAAACTCTATATCTCAAACACTTTCTTAGGCTACTCCAATGAAACTACTACTCTCACTTTCTATGGGTCTACTGAAACTCCTTCCTTTGAGAAGATATGACCAAGGAAGTGTATGTGGTCCATCCGAAAGTGGCACTTTGAGAGCTTAGCATATATTTGATGATATCCTAGTGTACTCAATACAATCTCAAGATGGGTGGCATGGTCGTGTCTAGTGTGATAGTACACTGAGATATCATCCATGAATATTACCACTAAAGAGTCCAGATAAGGATGGAACACATGATTCATCAGAGCCATGAAAAATGCTGGCGCATTCGTGAGTCCGAACGGCATAACCGTATACTCGTATAGACCATACCTGCTCCTGAATGCTGTGAGAGGTATATCAGATGGTCTAACGTGAGGATGATGATATCCTGATCTCAATTCAATCTTCGATAACACTCGTTCTCCAAGAAGTTGATCAAAAAGATCATAAATCCTTGGCAAGGGATATGGGTTCTTAACTGTCAACTGGTTCAGATTCCAATAATCCACATAGAGACTGAGGGTATCATCTTCCTTCTTCGCAAAAAGGACCGGAGAACCCCAAGGAGAAGTACTGGGTTGGATAAGAACCATTTTCTGTAGCTCCTCCAACTGCCTCTTCAGCTCCTACAACACAGGTGTGGCCATCCTATAATGAGGAATGGGCACCGGTGCTGCTCCTGGCACAAGCTCAATAGAGATATCCACCTCACGCTCCGGAGGTAGACCTAAAAATTCATCCGGGAAGACATCCCTGAAACGATCAACCATTCGAGGGAAATCTTTTTGACAAGTCCCCTGGTCATCTAGATATAAGCTCTTAATCTGGGCCATGATTCCACCTCGCCCACGATGCTCTGGTCCAGCTCGACTCACCTGAACATCCCATTCACCCTTTTATAGAAACTCTCCTCCCTCTGGTGATTGAAACTCACCCTATGATGATAGAAATCCACAGTGGCTCGAAAGGGAACCAACCAGTCCATCCCAACAATGACATCATAAGTTGTAATATCTAAGACATAGAGGTCCCAAAGGAAGTGAAACCCACCACCCTCAAGGGGTCACTCCTTGCACTGACGCACATCAGTTGTTATAGTCCCCAACGGATTGTCTAGCGTAATGATATCAGAAGAATTAGAAACACTGAGCCAAAGGATCTCCACAAAGGGAGAAGATATGAAACTATGTGTAGCATCCATATCAAAAAGTACTGAAGATAAGACAGCAGCTACTAGAATAGTACCTCTGACTGTAGAAGGTCTGAGATCCTACTTCTGGTGGGTCTATTGCACTGCATATGCCTGCCCAGTTTCGTGGCCCTGCGACACAGCCTGGCTACCCAGAGTTGTCCTGCCCTGCTGCCTCTGAGATCCTAGTGTCTAGATGCCATGGCCACAACCACCATCTCTACCTGCATGCCCTGATGTATTCCAGTTCCATGACTGGTAAGAAGCTGCTGGTCCTGCTCCCGCATGCGGAGTCTTCACAAAACACCTCTCACTAGCCACTGGTTGAAATGCCCTACAAAAGCTTTGTAGATGACCCATCCTACCGCAAGCTCGACACTCCACTGGGTATCGTGGACACTATGGCCTCTTGTGCCCCTCTCTACCACATTGGTAGCACATGAACTGGCCACCTGAAACATTCTTCTGACTGGTACTGCCACCCTAAGAAAAGTCCATCTGTATCTTCCTCTTACACATAGAAATTGTACCAGAAACTGGTCCTGGACCACTCTGGCCCACACCACTAGCATCTCACATGTTCATCTGTATGATCAGTGCCCGGTTCATAATAGCATGCACTGAAGGCATCCTGAAAACATTCACCAGTGCCCTAATGTCATACCTAAGACCATCCTTGAAGCGTCTGGCTCTCAGCGTCTCATTGCCCACCAAAACAGGTGCAAAACGATAAAGCTCCGTGAAACGAGAAGAATAATCCATCACTGGCATAACACCTTGCCACAGATTCCTGAACTCTCGAGCTCTATCTACCCTCAGCATCTCTGGGAAGAAGAAGTCATAAAAGGATATCTGGAAATTCTCCCATGTCATTTCCCTATGATGCTCTGATTGGGTGGTAACATCCCACCACCTCTTGGTAGAATCACACAGCATGTATGTTGCGAGCTTGACCCTCCGTCCTGGAGGCATCTCAAGATGCTCGAAGATAGTCTGCATCGACCCCAGCCAAGATTCCCCATCTTGTGGTCCTCCATCCCCTGAAAACGTAGGCGGATGCTGCAGCTGGAAGATACGAGTCAGCTCAGCCATAGATGTGACAACCTGCAGTGCTCCCTGAAAGGTCTGCATGAACCACGTAAAGCCTTCACAGAACTGCGCATTTGCGCCTGTGTCATGTATAACGGCTGGCGCCGCATCTGGCTCTGTTGGAGGATCAACTGGTAGCACATGGCCCACCATCTCTGGAGTATAGTCGTCACCGCTCTCCTGGTGAACAACACACGGTCGTCTCGGTGGCATGACACTACAAGGTAAAATGCACGCTTTAGAAACAGATTATTAAAGACCGAAACGAAGAAACCCAAAAAGGAACAGGAGGAAGAAGGAATTCAGAAATTCAAAAACAAGACAACACGGCATGTATACTGACTACACGGAGTGTACTTGACTTCTCTTCCCCTACCCGGGTCCTTCTACACGGCTGAGCCACACGGCTCCCGTTGAACAAAACTACACGGCATGTATGGTGAAATTTTTCAACTGCCCATGTCACTTGTGACACGGCCGACTACTTGCCTTGACCTTACACAGCGTGTTACACCCGCACACGGCATGTACACCACCCAGTTTCCCTAGCCACATGGCTAACTCCACATGGTCTGTCTTCAGACAAGACTACACGGCGTGTCCCACAGGTACACGGTGTGTACTAGACGAGGTCTTCTGACCCGTGTTGTTAGTTACAAGGACGGATACATGGTTCAACCTACACGGTGTGTTCTATATACACACAGCATGTACACGAAAGGATTTCCCCGACCCGTGTTGTTAGTTACACGGCCGGGTCCCCAGGTCACACTACACGGCTTGTTCGTAATTGACACGGTGTGTTCTTAATTGACACGGCATGTTCAAGAAATGACTACATCGGCCCGTGTTTGTTATTTACACGGCCAGGTCTCTGGGTCAACACTACACGACATGTTCTTCATTGACACGATGTGTTTTCCCCAACCATTCCCTACCCTGTGTCACCACCCACACGGTTTGTGACAGGGGAAGAGACTACGTGGCGTGTACTTCGGATACATGGTGTGTAATTACAACGTTTACTTTTCTTCCTGAACAGAAGAACCTACACGGTGTGCTTAATGTACTACACGGCGTGTATATTGGGTTTTCCGGACAGTATGCCTCAGAAACTTTACTGGAACCTAGAAAACACTGAAACACAACACTTAAGTGTCAAATTCCGACCCGTGAGGGCCCATACTCCCAGTGAATCAAAGTTTGACATCTTATCTATGTTATAACAAAATAAACAGTAAATGATCCACCAAATTCTAGTAATTAAGGGCCCATACTCCCCAAAAACCAAAGTTTGGTGTCCATTCTATAAATCGGATCATACAAGAATACCCTATGACATGGTAGGTATTTATCAAGCATCTATCACAATAGCATGCTTTTCTAGAACAACAAATATCACAACAATAGGAAAATTCTAATGCACCTACATGGCATGGAACTATGCATGACATGGGATTTCTAGCATGTGCCTAAATGATGCATGAGGTGGCATACCCTCATCTCATTAGGTTGAAACTAATAGAACCCATGGATAAAATATAAATAGCACAATCACAAGTGAGTCACCCAATGGTGAAATCAAATCAACTATAATTTTCAAAATCAGTAAAATTGAAATATGAGGTAAATTGGAATTTCCCTGTACACGGGTTAGCTACACCTGGGCAGAGCTTATTACAAACTATCGTTCTCGTCCTATCCCTGATTGAGGCTCCAAATAGTAATTCAATGAATAGAACTCCTTTGATACCACTTTGTAACGTCCTGGTTCCGGGTACCACTCAACAGGTGTCCCGAGCCGAGTTCGCCACATGACCTCAAGCACATTTCCCCAAATTCCAGAGGTTGCCGACTAGCAACGAGGGCCCAGGTCTGATAGTGGGGAAACTATTCCCTCATTTTTGAAAGTGTAGCGCAGTGGAATATAATATAAACATACAGAAACAATGGAAGAAGTAAACCATACACAACTGTAATAACAATTGCAGAAGATATAACTAAAAAGTATATAAAATGATACAACATGCCTCAATTCAATGAAAATAGCCAAAACATGCGGTACAATCAATACAATACAACTGCAGAATACAACAAAGCAAAACGAAATAGCCGGTTGCATCATGAGCTTAAGCCCAATCCCATGCTCCCCTACTCCTAAACAGCAATCAAGTACCTATATAAGCACCCTTTCCCTTATCTACACCTGTAGTAACGTAATCTATTTGGGCCAAAAAACATGACCCAAATAGGGTGTGAGAAATAAATCCCAGTAGGCACCCACCAAAGGCTTGTGCCCAACTATGTGTAAACATGAAACAATAGTGTGCAGTAGTAAAATGCAATAAAGTAAGAAGTACTGAAAAGTAACTAACCTAACATGTTATATTTCCATTTTAATATCCATTTAATCATTTAATTTAAAATACCACCATAGTGAATATTCTATGTAAACAGCCAATGTCCTCAGACACGTAAACTCCTACCCTAGGGTAAATAGAAACCATCACAAGAATCTTCCCACATGCATAAGGATATTGCCCACAGGAGTAAGAAGTGTCGCCCACAGTCACAAAATCAACTACCCACTGGCACGGAAGAAGATTCCCACATGCTAAATAGTGCAGTGCCCATAGGCTAAATCACAACACTACCCTAGGGCTAAACAAGTAACCGAGCCATGCCCAATAAGTAAACAATAAGTACAAAAACAATTCCTCTCAAGGCAATTTTACAATCATTACATTAAAGGCATACCCTCAGGTATCCTGGCCAAATGTCTAAACAGAGGAACACACCCCAGCGGTGGTCCCGGATCCAACCACTGATCCCAAACAACATTTTTACAACCTTATTTAATCACCTATAAAATTATAGGTATTAAAATTATCCATGAACTTATCCACACATCACCCCAAATATTGGTTCGTAGCTCAAAACACACAAAAAACGCACAATAGTTGGAAAATAAACACCAAGCCACCTACCTTATACACCAACGAACGTTATGCGTGAACGCCGATTCCAAAAACGCCCAAGAACGATGTAGATATGATGTATAAGAAACTCTGTTTAAACATAAATAACTTCAATTAGAGGAATAATTGGCAAAAGAAACACCAGGAGATGAGAGGGCTTACCCGTGCAGTTCCAACGAGATCGACGGGGGCGGAATCAGATTCCCGACACACACTCGGAGGATCCTCAAAGATCCGGCCTTCCTCTCCCGAGCCCTCTTCTCTTTCTAAGCCTTCCCTATGAACAGGGGAGGCTACTGCCCATTTATTTGAAAAAAACAAAGTTCACTGCGTGTATTTTCAAGTACACGACGTGTACTTCCCATTTTTAAAATGTTCCTCTGGCGGCTTCCCGCCAGCGTGGCAATGTTCACCTGCTGACATGACTACACGGCGTGTCGTCATGAGTACACGGCGTGTTCGGTCGCACAGCTGGCCCCCGCCTTACTATTTCCCTGCCGACTGACTACACGGTGTTAAAGGGACCACTACCCGGCGTGTAGTCGGTCTTTACACCCTTCGTTGCCGACATGGCCACATGCCCTGTGTACTCTTCCCATACGGCCAAAAGTACACGGCATGTACTTCCAAAATATGGGATTTTCCCCCATTTTCCATATTTTCTAAAAAACACTTAAGGAAAAGAGAAAAGAAGAAGACCGTACCTCAAAACTAAGAACCGGGTTCTTACAATCTGGGCCATCACATCACATCACAATCATAACAAAAATATTAGGGTATCATTAACATGATAGACATAAACCAAATTCCCTCCTCCAACCATGCATTACCCCAACCAAAATCTATATTATCATCTAATCAAACATCCACCACTATTATAGTTTTGACCTATGAAGATAAAAAATCATGTATATTTATGTCTACTAGAATATAGAGTTGGGAGGAGCGGGTCACCATCCATCCATCATCACCACTTCGATGTTATAAAAAACACCCTCAAATAATTTGTTCGTAGGAATGGAGATATCGACATAGGTGGGGTTCATATATAAATAAAAAATATATTCAAATTTATATATATATAAATACAAAAGAAATTACAAACAAATGGATCCAAAATAAGGATATTTTGAAAACTCACACCACCCACAGAAATCACCACAACTTCTTCCATATTCACATCCACCAATAAATACATTCCACCACACAAAAAAGCCCTAATCCCCATGAAAAATTCTATATTCCTTCTAAAGATAAGAAATTTTCTTGGATTCCCCATTTATAAACCAATTAATTATTCCAACCCATTCCTTTAATATTTATCATCATCTATTTTAAACAAAACAATCCATTATTATTTCAAAAATTCATTAAATATTTCATCCCATTCCATTTTAATTAATCCCATACATTTAATTCCATTACAATTCAGGATACAATCACACTAAATCAAAACTCAAAAAATCATATCAAATTCCCATACCAACCGTCCCACAAATTCACCATCACACATATATAGTCACATCCTTAACAAAATCACCACAAATTAACTATATCTCATCAGATACACCAAATACCAACCACATATCATCACATCTGCCACATAGAAACCATATCTAATCACATCCACCACATACCAAACTCAAATCATCACAAGCACTCCACACACCATTCCCATACGACAACCACACATCACCACCCCATATCGTAACCACAAATCACACATCCACATAATATTTTTCAGAATTATCAAGAGGAAATCATCACATTATACCTCTTTATGTTAATATAAATATCACAAAATCAATATATTTTAGCGGACCATTTTTTTATATAGAAATAAATGGTCATAAAAGTATATTTGAGGTTATTAAAAAACACATAATGTGGGTTATATATATACAATAATCACATCCTATACAAAGCCCCAAATGGAAATTATTTTCATAAAACTATCATTCCTAAATAGCCATAATATAAATAATATAAAATTTGTAAAAATTTAATTTTATTCCCCTACCCATTTCAATTATAAAATAATAAAGTCTTTTTCTTCATTATAGTAGATGTACTATCGTAATAAAGGGAAAAAATATATCCATTCCATCATGATGCACCTAAATGAAAAAGGAAAGATTCCATACCTTAATAAATTATTTTACTCCACTGAACAAGGTGGTAAGAAGAGTATACAGCCACCAGAAACCACAATGAAATAGAAAAACTCAATCAACAATAAAAAAACACATCATTGTACTAAAGTATGAATTCCAAAACTATTTTTTTCCATGATAGAACCCCCTCCCAAGATGAATAAATTGGGAAAAAACATGGAAAGGGAAAGAGGGGACTTAACTAAAGTCACCATAGATAGATACCCCAAGGATGGGGTCAAAATATAATGAATAGTGGGTGGAACAACTCCCTGGGACACACTTGGGTCTCCCAAAAAATAAAAAAAAAGGTGGATAAAATGTTGGGTTTGTGTGGATTTATAAATATACAGGTGGTTGGATGGTACCATACCATGGCATTACCACCCATCACCATACCATAGGTGGAGAGGACTATAGAACATCGGGGATAATCATACCATATCTAGGACTTTGAAACAAGTATGAAAACCATAATCTTCATTATATATTAATTCATGATTTAATACATAATATAATAGATATACTACCCATAAGATTTAGAATACTACTATCTTTAATAAATTCCCTCATTAAATAACATCCTATAACATGGGTATATTTCCATTATTCAAAACCTCATTATCATGCTCATAATATTCCACCATAATTACAACTTCATGGGATAACCATGAAAAATAAATAAAAAATGGGTGACCTATAAATCCTATTTAGATAATAAACATGGAATAACATGAAATAAATTATTACATATTATAGAATAGAAATTTAAATGGAACAAAAAGTAGGTGAGAAACATGAACCAGAACAATTAGGCATGATAAAACATGATAACATAATTGAAACTTGGAAATGTCGAAACTACTTTAAACATTGATTCAAAATCATTGGTCAAGGCTAACTACCAATACATTATTATGGACAAATACCCATGATATATTTGGTTCACTCGCTAATCCCTTTTACGATGGTCATGTGACAATGACATTACCCAATGGGTTTAATAACTATATATTTCAAGGTTTCCCCTTCAATTTCTTATCATTCTCATGAATATGTGTGCCATATAGATCATACAACATTTAATCATTTTTCATTACTTTTAATTCAAAAATCAAGGAGTGTAAATTAATCTCATTAATGTCCACGATAAAATAATAATGAGTTCATAAATGTTAACACCCTTCATAGGAAATGGGTATTAGTGTTCCCTACAAAATTTTTTGTCATGCAAAATATTGGTGAAATTTTAGCAAAATAACGATAGTACTAAAAGATTCATAAAATTATTTTAATGAGAGTTAAAGGGGTCCCTATTTATTTGGAAATAAAATGAAAATTATAAGGGATATATAAAATCATATCTTATAATTTTTATTTCTAAACAAAACTCATAAATTATATAAGATTCTTTAATTGAAAAGAGCAGAGAGAGAGAGGCCCCTAACTAATTTTTAACATGGTAATAGGTGTACATAAAAATTCATGGGATGGATTAATGACATTAAAAGGGGGTATAATTATTTTGAAACAAAGTGGGAAGTGAAGGGGATATAAAATTACACATACCAACATTATTTATTATAATTAAAGTTGATAAGGTAATGTAGATTCTTGAAAGAATATGATATTGAGATAATTTCGGTATAGAAATGTCTTAGTTAAATGCTATTTGGAGATGGAATAAATGATATCCAATTCAAAAAACATAAATTGTATAGTAGGTGGATATTTTTATGGTAATAGAAACCTAAAAATGGATATTGAAAAGGATTAACATAATAAAGGTGATTAAATTGAAAAGAATATGGAAAGGCTCCTCATTTTGGTAGGGAAACTCACAGTATAATTATGAAGCATAACAGGTGTACACAATGGTTCATGGGATTGATTAATGAGAGTGAAAGGAGTCCCTAATAACAAGAACATAAGAAATTAAATTAATATTGTCTTAGTAAAACATACCCAAACAATAACAAATGGAAACTAAAAGTTGTTATATAAAAGAGTTGTTTAAATAAAAAATAAGCAATGGAAATCCCTTACACTAATAGAGTGATTTGAAAAAATTCGAACGAGCTCATTAAGACCATGGGGAAACCTAGGAGAACTATAGATAAAGGATATAAAATTAAGGGCATGATATGTGGTTTTTCATTCACGTGGAATGTGTGCTTAGGTGGGATTACATAAAAAAAGAGAGGAGAGTTCTTTATTATTTTCCAAACATAGGTTTTGGACTCTATAAAATTAAATAATGAAAACCAAAAACTGTTCCATCATCTCTAACCATGATTTCACCCAACAAGAGGTGTACTTAATTATTTTATAAGGTTATGGGTTGAAATTATTAAAATATTACTCTTTATAATGTGGGGGTGAATTATATTCTAAAAAACATGATTTCAATATCATAAATTATAATTTAGGTTTCGGAGGATTCTTACATGTCTTATAAAATTAAAAAAATAAACATAAAATAAAATTATTTTCAAGGCTAAACGTTTATTTGGTATTGGATACCCTTTATTTTATTTATTGATTTTGTTCTTGGACAATATGATGTCACAATATACACTTTATACTTATGTCGTATTTAATTTTTTCCAAGAATATTCATCTGTCTGAAAAAAAATTATAAAAAAATAACCATTGGATAATTTCAATGTCAAAATTAGAAAAGAAAATTATTTAGTTTTTCAGAATAATTTTCTGAAATTATGGACATTTAATTTTAAAATAGTATTTACATTTTCTGATAAATAATGATTATTTTGGCAAAATTAGTTTTCGAAACATTATCAAAATTAAATTTGACATCATAAAAATTATATTATCAATTAAATATAACAATAATAATTTGATAATAATATTTTATTAAAGTATCATTTATTTCAAACAATCATTAATTTATCAAAAGGAATGTCTTAATTGAAATTTCATTTATTCAAAAATACAATTTGTCTCTTATTATATCAGAATATAATTTTTATAAAACTGATTACATAATAATTTATACAGTTAAAAAATAATGAATAACTATAATCATTATATTAATGAAATGAAAATATAAGTTTTCATACTGTTAGGATAACTTTATTTCTAGTCTATGATAAATTATTTTTACCCACGATTAACTGATTTTCAATTTTCAGTGGTAATAAATATTTATACAAATTTTAATCCATATAATTTAATAATTAAATGGAATTAATAACTAATATTAATTTATATTATTCACAAATACAATCCATTATATAAAACTAAATTAACATATATGGAATAATTTAATTTTAAAAAAACTACAAGCACGATGTGAAGCGGTTTTCAGAAAAAAAAAATGATTTTTTAAGGAAAAGATGATTTTACATTTACTATATATCTAGTAATGTTTATTATATAAATTAAAATTTATAAATATATATATAATAAAAATATTTATTTTAAAAAATTTATCATTATGGTTTATTTTAATTAATTTTAAGGGCGAAAAATTGTGAATTTTAAAATATTTTTCAGAAAACTATGTTTTTAATACTAAAACAAAACTTATAAAAAATTAGTATAAAAATGATTTAAATGTAATTAAATTAATTAAATAAAAATAAATAATAACTATATTCCCTTTAAATAAAATAAAATTAATTTTGTTACTTTTATATAACATAATTCATCAAAAGAAATCACTATTTTATTTAAAACTGTATTTTCATTATTCATGGAGAATTCTATATTTTTAAAAAAATCAAAAAAAATCACCCAATTTTAATATTAATATATTATTATAAAATATGAATCTAATTTGTTAAAATATATTTTATAAATTTTCTACAAATTAATTATAATTTTTCACAAAAATGAATAAAATTCATTTTTGAATAAAACATATTTTTTGAAGAATAAAATGATATCACTAAAAATTAAATAATTACTAACGATTAATTAATAAATATATTTACAATGAATATAATATTTATACATATGTTTTATATATTATTTATTCCTATTTATACCTTCAAATTTAACAGGTAAGTTACAATGGCTATATTTAAATAATTATTATTTTTTGGGTTTGGGGTTGCGTATCGAATACATTGTCAATCATAGATTTCTCTTCTAAAAATCTCAGGGAGTTAAATTATTCACCAATTTAAAAAATTGTGTCCACAAAAATATAATTTTTATATTGGAATGAAATGTTTTCAATCATGAAAATATCTTTATTTTGAACCCACATAGTAAAATAGTTTAATGAAACATTCACTTGAAAAAGAGAGAAAGGGAAGTATGAAGGTCATCAAAAAATCGATTCCCAAGTAGGATGAAATTTGTGGGAGGTGAAAAAAAAGAAATAGAAGATAAAACTAACACCAAATAAATAATATATTGTGATATAGAACATGGTTAAGAGAAACTAAAAGTCCTAATAACCATAAATCTGTAATGGAAAAATGACCATGAATTCATCAGAAATGATCATAATAAGAAATCATTTTGGTTTTAAGACTCCTTTCCTAGTGTTAAGGAATTATGTCACCATATATAATATGAACATAATGAAATATACATTCTTAAAAAGTATATTTTCACATTTTTATCATTTTCAACTACAATCTAATCTTTTCAAAAAATGATTAATACTGAAGAAGAATCTTTTTTTATTCTTGAATCACTAAAATAAGCTTCTAGCATATCAAATAATCCAAAAAATAATAACAAAATATTCCTTTTATCTTCACTAAATCCAAAATGGTTATAATAAAGTTAGATAATAATAAAAATGAATAAACCTAAATACATTATTCTAAAAAATTTCAAAAAAATAACTATGGTTTAACAAAGATCACTCCTTAAATAAATACTCATATATAACAGTAATAACATCAAAATTAAATAGTGTTCAATTATCAATGGTTGTATCATACCCTTATTCTTAAACCTCCAAAAAACAAAATATAATTCATCTCAGATATTCCCAATACATATATATTCATCAAAACAAACAAAAAAGCTCCCAAAATATCATTAATCACCTCAAAATAAAAAATATTTGATCGTATAATACGGTTTCCTAAATATCATACTAACTTATCATCAATTAAATATTCAAAAGTTTTATTAGTGATTTTAAATATTATACATAGACATATCATCCTAAGACTCTTTAGGTTTATCCCAAAATTAAACACCTATTGAAGGTTAATAATCACTAAATCACGTGTTTTCTAAAACACCACCTTATTACTAAATCCCATTTATAGTTAACCATAACCATTCCTTGAATTTTTAATATCCTCAAAGAAAAAATATTGTGTAAAAATAATTAAAAGTTTCATAATTCTTATATCTAGAATGTTATGGATATACTACTTCTTAAACATAACCCTCAAATACCCACACAAAAGCTTTTTAATCGTTACACTTAATCGATTCCTACAACATAGGTCCTTAGTATAGGGATTAACCTTTATATTATAAAATTGAATTCGATGAAGACTATATTCTCTGCATATAATAAATTAAACAAAAAATGGTGTTATAGGAAGAAATTTATTCCATTCTATCACACACTATTTTATAGGGAAATAGCTACATTGTGCCCTATTTTATAAACATAAAACAGCTTTTAGATCCATTGTAGAAATTACCTTCCTGTCTCTTTCCACAATTTTAAAATGAAATAAATTGAATATTCTTTCCTTTATCACCTTTATCATATGAACATTCATGATAATTCATCAACCTATTATTTTAGGTCTTTGGACGTTAACTATTTTCCAGTTCTTAACATTGGTTTTTGATGGATGGTTTTACATAATCACAATATGTATTACTTTATATTACATAATATTAGTAATCTCATTTGGTTAGTCATATCATTTCCCATCACATTTTTTTACTAGGATCCTCCAATTTCCATTCATTAACTAGAAAAAAGGGAAAATTTGGGGTGATAAATTTTAAACTATTAAAAACATAAACTTTAATCTAATAACATTACAGGGATAACATATAAATTACATTTATTTCCTTATATTATGAAATTTTTGGCTTCAGTATAAGTCATCCATTATATATTTCCTAACATATAAACTTATGGGAATTATTATTCCCTTAATAATGGTATGTAATGAGATTATGAATTTACCAAATCATATCCCCTAAGAGTGTTATGTTAGGTTTGTAGTAAGGCCTATTATCATGAACCAGTTTTTGATCGAGTCTATCTCAAGGATGTTTTTTGGGTTTTACTACTATGTAAATATGTGCCACATCAACATCTACATGTATTTTCTAGGCAGAGATGTATTTTTATGGAAACCACTTACTCTATACATTAATAATATTTAGTTATGTATTAATTTGTTAACTCTTATCCTTATTTCTTTAAGTATAATTTTCTATTTATAATCCAATGAATAATTAAACATTCCTTTTATGACAAATATGATAACCCTTGTGTTTAATAAAAATTAATTCATTATTTTTTACATAAGATTACACATAATACAATCTGGAATATCTAGAAACCTAGTATATTTATAAACATGCACATAATACTCCATTTTATGTAAAATTTCATGGGATAACCAAGGGAGATAGACAATAAAGGGGTAAGATAAAAATCCTAGTGAGTGATAAAGCATGGAATAACATGAATAATGTATTACATGATAGATAATAGGAATTTCAATTGAACATAATGTTTTTGAGAAACATGAAAATGAACAATGAGTCATGATAGATCCTGATAACATAATGGAATCCTAGAAATGTGGCAACTAATTTAAACATGGAATCATAAACATTGGCCAAGTGTAACCTCTAATACATCATGATGAACATATTCCCAAGATAGATTATATTCACTCCATAATCCCTTTCATGAAGTCTCATTAGACTAAATCATTACCCAAGGCATTATAGATCTATATATGTTTAGGCATGCTCATCACTTTCATATCATTCACATACATAAGTGTGCGACATACATCATACAACATTAAAAAAATCAACCCTTTTATTCCAGGATAAAGGAGTTTATAATACATGTATGGATGTCCCCAATAAATAAGTATAATTTCATAATGGTGAACACCCTCAATAGGAAATTGTTATAGGTATTCACAACACAATTTCTTTGGCATGGAAAATCATAGTGAAGTTTTGGAAGCATAATGACAGTACTAAAAATATTCATAAAAAAAGTTTAATTAGTGGTAAAGAGTTATCTCATTATTTTAAAACCAAATTTAAATTTTGGGATATATGGAAAATAAAATCCCAATATTAGGATTATAACCAAATGGCATAAATCAAAAAAATGGTACTTGAATTGAAAAGCGGGGAGAATGATCCCCTGCTAAATTTCAGCAACATAATGGGTGTACAAAAAGGTTCATGGGAGGGATTAATATAATTTAAAGGGTTCTCTCATCATTTTGAAATCAAATTGGATGTAATTGGAATATTTATTAACATATAAAAATAATAGGA
Organism: Viscum album; assembly: GCA_963277665.1. NCBI lineage: Eukaryota > Viridiplantae > Streptophyta > Magnoliopsida > Santalales > Viscaceae > Viscum > Viscum album. Next base: position 2,078,642,195 of record OY728137.1, on the reverse strand, counting down.
ATTATGGATAAAGGCTATATGATAATGTATATTCTTGAATAAAGAGGTGAATGAGATAATATCGGCATAACAAAAGCTTAGGTAAACACTATAATAAACGGGGATAAATGATATCTCATTCAAATAAAATTAATTCAATAGTACATGGATATCATTAAAGTACTGAAGATATAATTAATTGTGATTCAAAAGTATTAGCACAATTAATTTTTTTGAACTGAAATGAAGAGGGAGGGCCACTCAATTTTGGTATAAAGAATCTTAGGATAATTTCAGCTGTATAACGGGTGTAAAACATTTCATGGGAGGTATTAATGATATTTAAATGGGAATATCATCATATTTAAATAAAAATGGTAGTAATGGGGTTATATGAAAACATTCCAAAACAATAACAAAATTAAACTATGAAATATAACATAAAATAGGTGCTTGAATAAAAAAGAATTTTGGGAGATCGATTACCCTTAGAGAGTGATACAAAAACAATTTGAGTAGATTACTTAGATTTTGGGGGAACCTTTAGAGTAAAATTTATGTGGTATGTAAAATTAAGTATTTCCTATATGGTTTTTAGTGATGAGTAATGGGAGATCGGGTTGGTTTATATAGGTTAAGAGATGGGGTTCTTTATTATTTCTCAAACATGGGTTTTTGAATCTATTAAATAAATTATTCAAAACCATACATATTACTATGTTTTTTACAATATATTCTATTAAAAAGAAGTATTATTCATTATTTTATAAGTACAATGGCCAAAATTATTAAAATATTACCCTTGCTGATGTGGAACTGAGTCATGTTTTTTAAGAAATGATTTTTAAAAAATAAATTATTATATAGTTTTTGGAGTATTTATAACGTAATTATAAAATTAATAAAATAATCATAAATTCCCATTATTATAAAGTGGAAATATACATTTTTCTTGGATACACTTCTATAGTTTTTATTACATCACTTTGGGGTAATTATGATGTCCAAATGGGCATTATATAGCTATACAATGTTTTAATTTCTCCTGAAAATTATAATTTCATAGAAAATAATGAAAAACTATAATTCAATAATTTTTATATTCATATTGTAAAATTATATTCATTTTCAAAAAAAATTAATATATTAATTTTCAATTTTAAATTAGAAATTACTTTTATTGAGAAAGTATCGTTTTTTCAAGAATATAGTTTTGAATTATTATTGAAATAACATTTGAAATAATAAAAATTATATTATTAATAAAATTTTACTATAATAATTTAATAATAATATTTTATTAAAATTATATTTTATTTAAAAATTAAATTAATTCCTTAAAAATAATTTCTATATTGAAATTGGTTATTACTCAAAAATTAAATTTGTGTTTTATCATATCAAAATATATTTTTTATCATACTGATCACATAATAATTTATAAACTAAATTCAATAATGAATATATATTATCATTATTTCAATAATAATGAAAAATAAATATTCATATTAGCAGGTTTAATTTTTTCTACTTTTTGACAAATTATTCTTACCCTTAATTAACATAGTTTCCTTTTAATGTAGTAATATATACTTACTATAGTTGTTATTTATAATTTCCAAAAGATATGTTGAACTTATTACCTAATATTTATTATTATTATTCAAAATATGGAATATATTTTATCAAAACAAATTCATAGGGGTGGAATAATTTGGTTTGAAATAAAACCACCAAGCATGTTGAGAAGATGTTTTCTAACAAATTAATTTTTCAAGGAAAATAGGATTTTGAATGAACTCTATAACTTGTAATTTTCATTATATTAATTTCAAATAAAAAATAATGATATATAATCTTAAAATTTCATTCAAATCATTTTGAATATGTGGTTATTTTAATTAATTATAATGGAGAGACATTAGGCATTTAAAAATGGTTTTCAAATAAATGTGCTTTTTAATCCTAAATATAATCTTATATTCAAATAAATTATAAAGATTATTAAAATTAAATTAACTGAACAAATTTTTTAAAAATAATACATATTTTACTTCAAAATCAAATTAAATGAATATTGGTAATTTTATATTATTTATTTCTCACATAAAATGATATTTTTATTTAAAATGGTATTCTCCACTATTCATTAAAAAATCTATATTTTTTAATAAAATGAGAAAATTTAACCCAATGTTAATCATGATATTATGAAATCAACACATTTTCTAATTTATCAAAGAAAAATTCAAAATTTTCTCTAAATCAATTATATACTTTTCACAAAAAGAAATAAAAAACATTTTTGAAGAAAATGTATTTTTGAAGGATAAAATGGTATTACTAATAATTAAGTAATTATTTACTAAGAATTATAAATATGTTTATATTGAATATAAAATATATATATATATATATAGTATTTAATCTTATTAAAACAGAAGAATTTAATGGCTAGGTTGTAGTGGTCATATTTAAATAATCATCATTTGGTTAGGATTGGTGTTATGTATCACATATGCTATCAGACATAGTTTTCTATTTTATTTAAAAAAACAAATTATTAAAATGATATTATGATATCTATGGATATAAAAATGTTTTTATACTTTAAAATAGGTAGATACCATTGTGTAAATCTGTCCACTAAAAAAAATAACTCTAATAACCTAGAAGACGTTGAGTCTCAACCGGGTACTCCATGTTAAATCCCTCTATTGTCAATGAAGGAGCTATATCACAGAAAAGGATCCACCACGCAGATTCCCCCAGTAGAAAATACACAAATAATCCTCCTCTAGGATTCATATTCTACTATATATACCTCCACACCATAGATATTATCCTATATAGTATTACTTAAGGATCCATGGAATAAGACTCCTCCTATATGGATTTTAAAGCTACAAACTCTCCTCCAATATACAAATCCTCAATGCTTCCCTTGGACACCATCATCACTATAATTCCCACAATTTAATGTAATTCAATGTCTTATAGGTTACTTCAGAAAACAAAAAATTGTACTACCTTGAAAATCAAAACCATCCCATAAATAAAATGTGAAAATTCTTCTAAACAACTATCCTATAAGATACATTTCAAGGATCTCATTACAACTAAAACACTATCACCAAACTAACAAACCAAAACAATCAAACAAAAGAAAATTCCATGTGCCCTACCTTCCCAATAAATTTTAGATTTTTGTTTTTGGTGGATGTTAATATTCATTTCTTCCGGTTCTTCTATGTTCACTAATTGGGTTCACTAGTTTGTTCATGGGGCAGGTAGGTTTTGTCATTTGGTCGGTGGGGATGATAAGATATTTGGTCATGCAGTTGGTATGTCTTTCCTGTATTCTATTAGAATTATCACTTATCTATACATTTGGAATGTAGGTAGGTCATATGTATGGTTGGTGTGGTTAGTTGTTTGTCCACAAAGAAAGTTAAATTGGGTATGTGGCTGGATCTATTATGTGAATCAACTACAAGGACATATAGGATATGTTGAAAGATTATCTATGTGAATAGGCTATGTGGATAGACTGGATATGTGGTTGTATCATCTAAATGAATCATATATGGAGATGGATTAGAAATTTGAAATAGAAACATGGATAAATGGCCTATGTTAATTAGTTACGTGGATGGATCACCTATGTGAATCATCTATGTGAATGGATTTTCTGCGTGAATAAGAAACATGGATGGATAAACTATGTGAATTCGGTATTTGATATATGTATACCTAAATCAACTACATTAGTGACCAGTTGTGGGACTCGTCTATGTAAAGCTTTTTTCTATGTAGGGGCTTTCAACAACATGAAAATAGCCACATGGAGTATTCCATCAATTGTATAAAAACATCTATAAGGGTCTCTTAGTAGTAAAAATAGGGGAATTCAAATTCATTTTTTCAAATATAATTAAATACATGAATTCCCTTTATTTCTAAGGATTCTAATAAGTCATTCTGCATGAAATAATGACATTTTCAGTAATGATTAAATAAATATTTTTGGATATAAAACTTCGATAGTTTTGTATCAATAAATTATGAAAACAAATATTCTTCCTTAAATCATTCTAGGGTTATTAATATTTCAAGAAGAGTTTCATAATTCTACATTTTTATTTATAAAACCCTACTTTTATTAGTTCTATTTTCTTCAGTAAATGATTTTATCATATGCACAACCCCTATTTTTGATGAGGAAAATCATGGTGTGATTCTTTCTTCTAAGTTTGGTGATTCGTTATTTCACTATTTTTGAATCATGTGGGATGGTTAGTGTTTTTTACCTTTGAAAATATTTTTTGAAACATGATCAATGAAGATAAATGGTTTCTTTTATTGAAATAAAAATCTATTGGATTTAATCACATTCTTTTACCATTTTTTTTATTTTTTATATTGTTAATTGTACGTGTTAAATTCCCTACTAAAAATCATTGCAATTGGGGGTATTTTTTTGTTGTTGTAGTTTTGGTGTTTTGAAAATGAGATTAATATTGTTTCAATTTATCCCAAAAAAGAATTATATAATGAATTATACCCTTCAAATGAAATGTATTTCCATGGATAATTCTACTTGTGTGATAATACCTATAAAAGTAAAGTAGAATTGATTAAAATATGCTTGAAAAAATTTGAAAATGATATGTTCTTTATTGTTGAATTTTTTGTGGTGTGTGAATTTTTTGTCATACTATGGGGTGGTGATGTGTGGTTGTGGAATGTGGTGTGGTTAGGTGATTGTTTTTTAATACATTTGTGGCAATGAGGTGTTATTTAATTTGGTTGTGCTTATTGTGTGGGGAGGTGATGGTTCAACGAGGATGATGAGATCCATGGGATGTGTGTTTTTTTGTATGTTAGTATCTTGTGTGTTATTGGGATTGAATAATATTGTAAAATTAAAATGATTTAGGATCAAAATTGTTAATGGGATGGAAATATCTAATGAATATTAGACTAAAATGGGAAATGTTTACAAATGGGGAAAGGGTTTAAAAATGAAATAAATGGTCTGCATAATAGAATTTATTGTTAAAATTGGACGTTGGTTTATATATATATTTTCATTAGGTGATGTTTTTTATTTAGTGGTGGAATAATAATTTGCAATGTTTTAAATATGATAGGTGATGTTGTGAGCTGGTTAGTGCTTTATTATAGACTCATAAGGTCAGATTGTGTGTGGTTATTACATGTACATTTTATATTCCTTGTTATTTATATACACATTATACCAACTTCAAGAACCATATGAGGACACCCATACCTATATATGGGGTGTTTTTTCCATCATCTTGGTGGTGAGGATGTATGGTCGGCCACCCTCCCTTTATAGATATCTCTTCCCAGTGAGTATATATGAATAGGCTATAACAACAAGAGATTTGGTAGTGTACTTGGTGATAGCCCATGTGTGTTTGAGCAAGACATGATATGGACATGCTTGTAGGGCTGTGAGATTTGATATGATGGGCTATGTTTCTTTGGGTGATATGAGAAATGATTTTCCTATGGGATGGCTTATTATGCGGTTCTTGAATGGTAGGAGGATGGAACAAGATTTATTTGCTTCATGTTCATGATACCCTTCAACTCTGGTTATGGTTGTGATGTGATTTATTAGGTGTCTTTAGGCTTGATGGGATGTGATGGAAAAGGTTTCTTCTAGAGAGACATGATGTGATGGCCCATGTGTCTTGGAGAAAGATGTGATGTGACTATTATTATGGGGTGGTGATGTGATGTAATGTTATCTAAAAGATATGTAAGTAGCATGATTTGCATCACTAGGATGTGAGAGTGGAACATTAGTGTCAAAATGTTCTGGGGTTCCATTTATTGGTATATTTCATATTATGTTGTTAAACTAGGCTTGCGCTATTTGGTGAGTGATCATTGGTGAGGATAATATTGGCTAGTTTTCCTATTTATTTGATGTCTGCTTCTACTATTTACTCAAGGGAGAATTAGTGTGATTTTTTGACATGTTCATTAGAGAATTTGGTTTTCCAACTGAGTATACTTGTATGTTAACCCTACTTACATAAAAATTATTTTTATATTTTTGTGAGGACTATGTAGACCATTCTAGATATGACTAGATCTGATCAATGTGCTTTTTTGTGTTAATAATTTATATTTTCTTTGGGGTATTTACATTTTGAAACATTTACCTATATCATTTTTATTTATATGTGCATTATGTGAGGGTTTTTATTAATCTTCATACTAATCCATAGAGTTTCATGTGGTTGATTTATCTTGTCATCAAATCCTATATTATTATAGATGTTAATAAAACCACTTATAATATATTTATACACTTTGGGATAGTCTCCAACAATAGTAAAATTGGAGGTAGGACATGGGCTTATTATATTTATCCCCTCATTACAATATAATTATAACGAGGGGTCATGAAATAGTTTTTTTTAAAGTTGATGGTTGATAGATGGAATAGATTTTTGAGTTCAGAATGGTGAGTATTTCCTTGTTTGGTATTGAAAATGTGCCACTCGGCCTTGGTGAGTTACATGGGTCATAGAGACTAGCTAGTATATGATATTATAGGGGCCCTTATGACACAGTTCATGAACTCTGATCTTGTGGAATGATGAAGTGAGGCATACATGTTTATTGGTAAGATACCTATGAGAGGTACAAGAATCATGATGATGTGTATTCTTATTTGAGTTAGATTATTTTGCGATGTTTAAAATGAATCTAAATTAATTTATATATAGATAGGCTTAAAAATTCTCATTTTTATTTTCATCTATGGATCCTTGACATTATATGTGTGTGTCATAGAAAGTTGAGGTTTGGTAGGCTGATCTGGTTGATCGTCATAGGATTAATTTGGCAGAAGAGGATGAGGCTGAGAAGAGGGAATTGTTTACTTTTTTTGGAATGGTTTTAGAGAGTAAGATGTTAGAGTTTCTAATGTGAATATTGAGAGATGGTTGGGGAATATTGATATCACTTTTAGTTACATCTTTTCCCTAGTGTATATTGGGTGCCTTTGGTAGATAGTCGGATATGAGGAGTTATGTGTTAGCTGTGGATAGTATATTTGGTGAATGGAAGTAGGTAAATGTTTTATAGGTCTTCATTTTGAAATTTATCTAGATATATTTTCTTTCATTGTCCAGTAATTTACTAAAAATTTATAATATTCTCTCTCTTCTACAAGGGAACATGTCTGTGTGAGATCATGGGATCATGTTTATTGACCTTCTATGTTTTTTCATGGATCTTTTTTCTTAATTATGAGTCTCATTTGAGATTTATTAAGAAGGAACTCTATCCTTCTATCTAGTATGATGTTACTTCTATTATGTTTCTAATATATCTAGATGTTCAGAAGAAGGTAGAGGTGATCTATTAGACACACTCATGAGGAGGATTTCTATGAGAGGGATCTAGTATGGTTTCTCAAGGATTATATTTTTTAATGGATAATCTTAGGTGCTTGATCCATCAATGTTTTGAAAAATGGGGATTCAACATTGGTAGCTTCATTTATGGCCTTCTCAGGATAGTGGTTTACATGATTTATAAAGGGACTTAAATCCATTGTGTTTTTAACTGGGACCAATGGTTAACTATATAACTGATGCCCAATGGCTCTTAAATATCAGTTTGGTGGTGGAGGATTGTTTCAGCACCATCCTTTGTAGTAGTTCCTAGTGATAATGTTTTAGCGGTAGGGGAAGTAGAGTTATTCTCCACCAAGGTGAGATGGATCAAGTAGAGGTTGAAATCAAGATGTTCCTTGTTTTAAGGAACCTTGACATGAGTATAGTTATTGAGGTTGTGATCATCAGATAAGTATAGGAGATTTGTGTTCGAAGTTTCATGTTGTTGAGGTAGCAGCACAATAGGGGCCAGAAATCATTCTATCTATGCTCAACTTGTAATCTAATCATGTTTATGCCTTATTTTATATGGGAGATTCCCACTCATTAATTTTACCTACTCTAGTTTATTCCTTAGGGTAGACGTAGAGATTATTTCTATGTCCCAAGTATTAAATACAACATTTAAATGTGAGAAAAAATAATTTCATGTGTTTTGGGTGCATAGATAGTTAATGGGGCCACATCAGTCTCATAGGGATCTTTTATTACAACAAATACAACCATATAATGTCATCCTAGGAATATACTAGTTGTAATTTGTGCATGATATTATTGACCACATACGTAGGGGAGTCTTGTTCTCAAACGTGGATGTCCAGCATGTTTCTTTTATAGTGAGGGAATTTTTTTGGTGGGAAGTATACATAGGGAATCCCTTTTTCATTGAATCAAGTTGTCTATGGAATTATTAAATTCTCCGATGGTGGAGGTGTTCATGGATGTTGGAGAATTTCTTAAATTTTTTTGAGGATTTTCTGGAACTATCCCCTAAACATGAAGTCTAGTTATGACGATTCTTTTAGCCTAGTACTTTATTAATTTCAATGAAACCTTATTAGTTAGAACCCATTTAGTTTTTAGAGTTGCGTTTTCAAATAGAATATCTTCTAGAATAGGGTTTTATCCAGCCTGGTGCGTTATCATAGGGTGTTCTATAATTTTTTTCTTAATAAGTTGGATGGTATTATAATATTGATTACAGGATATCATAGTTTTATTCATGTAATAGTAAAGAACCATTCTCCTATTCCAGGAATAGATGATCTTTTTAACAAATTAAGAGGGGATAGTTGGTTTTCTATGATTTTTCTATGGTTTGGGTATCACCAATTAAGGTTGAATCATGGTGATGTCCTTATGACTACCATCATACGTAGGTATAGGAATATCAAGATTTTGGTTCTTCTCATTAGTGTCATGAATCACCCAGTTTTATTCATGGGGCTCATGAACTCCATGTTCTAATAATTACTATACCAATTCATACTAATTTAACTATATATCATATTTATCTACTCGATGTCAGAGAGGGACCATGTCCCTCACCTCAGATCTATCTTCTATGTTTATTGATTCCACCCACTCTATTTAGTGTTTCACAAGTGTCTGTTTTGGAAATGATAGGTGAATATCCTCGAGCATGTAGTGTCTCAACTAGTTGTGTTAGTGGACCCATCAAAGGTCGAGGCAACTTTTATTGTGTAGAATCCAATAACATGGTAGAGGTTCACAGTTTCTTTGGTATTACCAACTATTATCAGAGTTTTTTTTCCAATTTCTCTCAATTTTAGGTCCCAATGATAATATTTATGAGGAAGTAAAACGATTTGTGTGGGGTTATTAGTTCCATACAGTGTTTGGTCTCCTGAAGGGGATGTTCGTTGATGCTATAGTGCTTTATTTTCACAAGAAGAGAGTGTTGTTTGAGGTTTTTTGTGACACTTACTATCTAGTATTGGGATGGGTATTGATGTAGGAAATATTGGGGATCTATTATGGGTCTAGGATGTTATGTCCCCATGATTTTAACTACACCACCAATTATATGGAGTTAGAAGGAGTTGTGTTTGTGATGAGGTTGTGGAAACATTACCTCAATGGGGAGTGCTATGTGGTTTTCACAGATTTCATGATTTTGAGGTATATATTTTATCAGTTTGATCTGAATTTTCAACAATGAAGTTGGATACAGGTTCTTTAGGATTAAGATTTTGAGATCTCTTACAGGTAAGGAAAGGGTGATGTTGTGGATTACTCTTTGAGTGGGAATTCTTACAAGGATATGGTTCGATAGACTAGAGATGTTTCAAGACTGCTGAATGAGTTGGTTGATGGTAAAGGTTTCTTGTTTCAAATGATATAACAATAATATATAATGTGGCAGGAGGAGGAGTCTGAATGGGGAGAATCATAGGAAAAGGTGATATCAGATCGTGTTCTCCATTATAATACAATGAAGGGATGCTCAATGTACATTAAGATCCTAATTCTATTTCAGGGTAGGTTTTTTTATATTAGTGATTCATGATGGAGTAATTCATGAGTCACATAGCTCAACAATAGTAATACACCATGAATTTTACAAGAATTATTATGGTTTAATGGTGTAGAATTTGTGGCCTAGGGTGAAAATAGTGATGGCTGAGTTTGTGGTGGGTTGGTTGGTTTTCTAAAAGGTAAAATATAAGCCTCGTATTAACATAAATTTTTTGTATCAATATGATATTCCTATGTTAAAATAGAGTGACATCTCAATATATGTATTCAGTGGGATACCCTGATCTCAGAGAGGTTGTGGTGCTATTTTTTTAATCACCGGTCAGTTGATGAAATCAACCCACTTATTACTGATTATGGAGTCAGGTATAGTGAATTATTTTTCCAAGAGGTATATTGAAGATATATTGAGGTTTCATGCAGTTACAACTTCCATTGTCTCGAATTTGGTTGAATGTTTTACCTCATGAGCCTCGATGGGATTGCATCATGCTTTCGATACTCATTTTTACCTCTGTCATGCTTTTTTACACTCAAATGAAAGGGAATATGGAGAGGATATATTACCAGTATATGTCTTATATTGATCACAGGAGGAGGAACCTGAAGTTTTAGGTTGGGGACCTTGTTTTCTTAATGGTTTCTCCTCAACATGGGAAGCTGATGTTTAGCATGTTCAGAAAGATTTGTCCTAGGTTTTGGGGGCCTTTCAGGTGTTTGGGTGAATTGGTAAGGGGTTTATCATTAGGTATTTACACCATGGTTGTAGAAGGTCTACAATATCTTCCATGTTTCATAACATCATCAGTATATTCATGATGAATCCCATGATATTAACAAGGGAAATTTGGATATCTATGATGACATAAAGTTCATGGAGTGTATATTATATGTCTAGTATAATCTATAGAATGTTTTCTTTGGATGAACCATTACATTGTTTCGTGTGTTTTGGAGGAATTGTGGCCTAAAAGAGAGTTCATAGAAGTGATAGACACATGTGAGATCCTTGTACCTAGAGATATTTTGAGTTTTCCTTGTTTTTTTGTTTTTCATAGTTTATATTATGTTTTAAATATTTTTGTATTATGATATGTTTGTATTTTATTAGAGTGGTATGTGTGATAATACTCAAAAATGGGAAAATGGGATGACTCTAGTCCAAATAAAGATGGATTTAACTATGATGTGATTGAATCCATGCAGACATTTCATTGTTGCCCAGAGAAGATATTATATTGACATGAAGGATAGAATTACAAAAACAATTGTTCCAGTGATGTTAGTTGGTTATGGAAGTTATTGTTTTGGGTTTTTCATAGGATAAGATGCTTATGAAAGTGGTTTTGAGGAACAGATAATGCTTGTGGTTGGAGTGTTTAATTAGTTGAAGTGTTTCAATCATGATGAGATCATTGAGAGTTATCTCATGGGGAGGTTTTTAGACCCCTTTCATTCTTGATTTAAGTTTAGTTTCATGAGGATGAGAATAATTTGAGAGGTTTGTAATGTGCTGGACCAGGCCTTTATGTCCCATTACCTTTAAAATTTTCATGGTCAGAGGGTGTTAAGAGACTTGTTTTATTATTCTTCTAATTTCTATTCTTAAAGTCACTTACCTATTCTTGTGGTAGGTCAAATAGTAATGTGGATATTTGGAATGTTCATTTGTTGTTAAATTTTGTAGGTTAGTCATTTTGTTTGTTGGAATTGTCACTTGTTTCTTCATATAGTAATTTTTTCAGTCATGTGGTCTGTTGGAATAGTAATTTGCTTAATCTCATGGCCAATTGAGTTAGCTACATGGCTAGATTAGGTACGTGAATTGGCTACATAGATAGATCAGATAAATTGGAATATCATCTATGTGAATTTTCAATAAGGATGGATTGGATTCATGAAATGGATAAATGGATAGATCAGCTGCATTAATCTGCTATGAGGATGGATCATCTGCATGAATTGGTTTTGTGGATGGATCAACTATGTGAATCAGCTACATGGATAAATCAATTACGTGAATCACCTACATGGATGTATCAACTATGTGAATTTAATAGGTGAATAAAGGATACTTGAATCATCTACCAGATTGATCAGCTATATGGATCTTTTGGCACTGTAGGGGATTTTTGGTTACATGAAAACGACCATGTGGAGTTTTCTATCTGTTTTCAGAAAATGAAAATGTGCATCTTTAGGCTATGTGAATCAGGGGAGTTCAAATATATATTTTTATATAACAAAATAATGAATTTTATAGATGGAAAATGATATTAATGATTCCTTCTTCATGATATTTATGGATATCCTTATTAATGATTAATTATATCTTTCCTGATATGAAATACCGATCATTTTTTATTTATAAGTTCTAAAAATAAATATCCTTTTTTCGTTATTCTTACATACTTTCTCTCAATAATAGATGTTCTAAATTCTTCTGATGGAGTTGTGTTAAACTTCTTTTGTCACTTCTTGTTTCTTTCTATGGTTATTTCATCTTGTGTGAAGCCCTTATGTTTATTGTATAAAATCATGTGAAGCTTCTATCTTACATGTTGGGGATCCTTAAATTCTCACTTTGTGTATCATGTGGTATGAGTTATGATTTTTTACCGATGAAAATATGGTTTGAAACTAAATAATTAAATATTATTAACTAGTTTGACTAAATTCAATGGGGAATGAGATTTAAGATCATGAATTTACATATTTAGTATTTTTTTATGAATTGTTTGGGATAAATTCCTCAATGAAAATTGTGTTTGTTGAGGATATATGTTTTCATTGAAGTTTTTGTGTTTTGGAGAAATTGTTTATATTATTTAATGTCACCTAATAAAGTAATTAGCTTATCCATTATACCCAACTACGGAAATGGTTTCACCTAGAGAAGTTTTCTTCTGTAAGAATACCCTTAATGGTATAGTGGAATTGATGAAATGCCCCTCAATAGAAATATGAAAAATTATGTGTGATACATTGTTGAAAGTTTTGTGATGTTTTAATGTTGGGTTGTGTTTTAGAGGATATATGTGTGGTCGGGGCATGTGAGGTGTTGGGGGTATGGTTTTTTTCAATTATTTTTTTGTAGTGATTTGATGGTTTTTGGGCTATGATTTTGGGATAAGGGGGAAAAAATTCGATGGGGATGATGAGCTTCATGTAATTTTTTGTTGTGGTTGTGTTCGTGTTAGTCTCCTGGGTATTATTGGAGTTGAATGATAATTTCAAATTCAAATGTTTGGAGATATTTTTGGTTAATGTAATAGGAATGGTTAACAAATTTTGAATTAAAATGGGAAGTTTTTATGAATGTTATAATGGTTTGTGAATGTAATAAAAGGGATGGATAATGGAATTAGTTGTGAGAACTATAATTTTTTTCCTTGTGTTTTCTTATGTAATATTATATATTTAGTGTTGGAAGTTAAAGTGAAAATATTTTATGGGAATTAATGTTGGGTGGTTTATAGTGATTTTTTGTGTACCCATAGGATGACCTTGTGTGTGTGTATTATATATTATCTTTATATTACTTATTATTTCAATACGTACCCTATCCACATCAAGCATCGTGTATTAACACCCATATCTCTATGTGGTAGTGTTTTCCCAACATCCTGGTGGTGGGGATGGATGGTTGGTCACTCACTCTTTCTAACTCTCTATTCTAAGAGAGTACATATACACATCTTATAAATTAAGAAGTTATGATAGCTCACTAGGTGCTATACCATGTGTCTTTGATTGATATGTGAGGTGGTCATTATTTTGGGGTGGTGAGATGTGATGTGATGGCCCAGGTGTCTTTGGGTGAGATGAGATATGATTCTGCAATGGGGAATCTTATGGTTGGGGATGTGAATATTAAGAGGAGGGCCTATGGTTTATGTAATTAATCTTCAGGATACCATACTACTATAGTTATGGTTACAATGTGATGGGATAGGTGTCCTTAATCGATATGTGATGTGATGGCTCGAGTGTCTTCAAGTGAGATGTGATTTGATATCCCCAATCTCTTTGGGAAGATGTGATGTGAATGTGCTTGTGGGTTAGGGATGTGATTTCATGTTATGTAGAAGGGATGGAATCACCAAGACATACAACAGTGAGGTGTGAGAGTATAAAATCAGTTTGAAATCTATATTGGGTACACTTTATTGATATGCTTCATATTATGTTATTATACACCGCTTGTGTTATTTGGTGTGTGGTCCTTGGTGAGGATGGAATTAGCTACTTGTCCTATTAGGGTGTCTTTTGGATCCATTATTTTCTCATGATGTACTAGTATACTTCTTCACATGGTCATATAAAATTTGGTTTTCCTACTAAGTGTACAGGTATGCTCTCCCTATGTATATAAAATAGGTTTTTAGGTTTATGGGAAGTCTACATGGACTGCGATGGCCATTACTAGGTTGGAACCCTAGGATGATTTTTATAATTAGTTTAGATTTTATTTCGCTTATTCTATTTTGGATAATATTTCCTTTAGCATTCTTATTTATACATGCATTGTGAGACGGTATTGGTTTCATTTTCTTATTACTTTTCGGATTTTATTGAGGTTTATTCCTCTTATCTCCCAACACAACATTATTATAGATGGTAATAAATTACATTTATGAGATTTTTATACCCCCGGTGCTAGTCACCAACCTAGGTCCTGTTATATGTAGAACATAGGGGTCATTATATGTATCCCCTCATTATGGTATCTTATTGGGGAGGGTTCATGACAACTAATCACCAAACATACTACAATACCTCAATAGCACACCACTCTACCTCAACTACAAGCCACCATCCATTTTTAGATAACCATTTTCACCACCATCTAAACCTCTAAAAGGTATAACCTAACAACCCCCATAACAATCACATAGCATGGCCCCATGCACAAAACCATGTAATCCCAACTCCCATGTCCCGATGTTATCTGCCTTGGGTGGTACTAACTGAATCTCATGGTTTTAATAAAGTAGAATTATAACACATCCAAATTAGATATTATGTTTTTCTCCCTCAAATTATTGAATATTTAATCACACATCATATCATAAAGTACAAAATATCATAATACACAATTATCCAAAAGTTTCATCAATAATAAATATTAAAAAAAGTCAATGAATAAAAAACTATGGCTACTAAGAACACATTTTCATCAATTTCTCCAATATAATATTCTCTAGGACTCCATTCCTTCTAATTACACAAAAGAATATACTGATTCATCCTTATCGAACCATTTCTTGAATATCATTAGTCTCTAGCTTTTCCACATAAACATTATACCTCCCTCAATATCCCACTATCCCCATTAAATCTTATGGGATTTATCATAATGATATCAATGAAGATAGGATATGTGGAAGAGATCATGAATCCATTCTAGTAATAGTGGGAGATCCAATTGATAGGGAACCTCACTAAATATCCCCAACACCTCAAGGGTCTCAAAAAACTATGGTAATATATTACACACCATTCCAATACTATGTTCCCTAAGTCAAGGTTAGAATACAAGAACACATATCCTCCATCCTCAAACTCCATGGACCTCCTCGTGCGATCAGTAAAAGAATTCTGCCTATACTGTTTTTCCATTATCCTATCTAGAATAACTTGAACATTTTTTTTCATTATCAACACCACACTTGTCTTGGGATATTCTGACTCTCAAACCTCAACCCAATATAATAGAAAATTTTATTTCCACCTATGAAAATCCTTATGAATTCCATGTTAATAGATTAGAGATGTTTTTGCGAGAATAACAATCAACCAAAGTAATTTTCATTGCTTAGATCAGATGAATTCTATGATCCCAAACTGCAACATATCTTCTAGTGCTTGGGAATCCATAAAAATATTCTCATCTTTCTTAGGGTGGAAAACATATTTGAGGCACAAATGAGGTCCAAAATCATATTTCTAACCCCTATACACTCTCATTGTGAAGAGATATACCTAATCAAAGAAAAAGAACCCCAATATACCTGCAACTACACCAACTCATATATATAGGTCCTCCCTAAAACATCTATAATTCCAAACTCATTGATCTCTTGTTAGTGAGACGATTATTTCAAATATTACATGATTACCCAGATAGCATTGAATCCTCCCAGAGCTTAAGGTAAACCTATAATGAATACCGTTGACATACCATCCCAATTATACTTAGGGACATTAAAGGGATATAGTAACCCACTAGTAACATGGTGATCTTCATTTAACTACTGGGAATCCAAATACCAAGACACAAAATCTCCTAGTACATATTCCATCTCGGTCCACTAAAATTGTGTCCTCATGTAATAGTAACACTTGTATACTCTTGAGTATACCACCAAAGGTGATATATAAAACTCAGTAATTACACCTTCCTAAATTTACATTGAACAAAATATCCCCCTAAAATACCATGATTTATGAGCATCCCTTAACCATCCCTCCAAATCATTACCATGGCCAATGCAATTAAGCATCACCTCTACCTATGAGTATCCCCGTTGAGACTCCAACACCTTTTTTATCGAAAAAAGTTGAAATGTTATTTGATATATGAATAATCCACCATAACCCCCCCCCCCCCAATATTCTATGTTAATGGGTCAAAACTCCTCTATAACCCTCCAATATTGTTTAGACTCCTGAGAAACATGTTATATGAATTATTTCTCAAATCATTGGTTATGACATTCCCCTTTATTCGGGTCTAGGAGTTCTCAATGTCATGGTCCTGAAAGAAAATATCCAACTTTGTTGTCATATATTAAAATGTTATTTAAAAAATATATACATCAAACTATTGTGATGTGTGAAGACAACAAATTTCTCCCATTTATGGTAATATATTCACAACTTTAGTGTGAGAAAAACCAATGATAGCTACGAATCTAGGTGGCGTAGTTATGCTCATGGGAACATAACATCTGAGACACATAATTGATCATAAACATATAATTCATCAAGACATGGCACAGGACAAGATATAAGTGTCATAAAACACTTGAAACATTGGTACTTCCTATGGAAACTAAAAAACTAGAGTATAGATCAATCTCCCATTTAGGTAGTCAAATGATTCCCAACACTAATAAGTGAAGATAAAATCATGGTCCTTCTAAGTAAAATATTTCAAAAGTGGTAAAATTTCCCAGAATTTAGATATAAACATATTTTAGTAGCTAGAACTTCCATGGAATATTCAAAACACAGAAACATTATATGGTGATTCCCATGAAACAACATCTTCAACCTATGAAGAGTCCATTGACACACCCAACTAAAACATTTTATTCCCATGTAAGTTCACCAATAATGTCTAGAATATACACTTTGAAAACATTACATAGATATAGTGGCATTGATAGACCATAAAGACCATTATGGGATGATCAGTATAAACCATCACTGACTTCGAGTATGTCAATATTTCATCATAGATCATAGCTTTGAATTGATCTATCAATTTAATAAACATGGTGTACATCACCCCCTGAAACACATTTGGTGTATTCATGAAATAATGGAATGGCCATGAACTCAATGATCCCATACCTATATATTTTATGATCTTAACTTTTTTAAAGTTACATACTAGTCTTAATTTATGTTAAATTCCATTTATTTTATAATAGAATGATTTTGGAGTGTTTGGAATGTTTTAAGGGTGTTCTGGGGGTACAGAGAATTGTAAAGGATGAAAATATGATAATATGTTATAAGAGAACAGTTTCCATATGGTTATTTGTAATTGTGTGCCTTAACCATGTGTCTTGAAGAAGGGGTTTGACAATTAAAGAGATGGTGTGGAATAAATCTTGAAATCTTGTAGATTAGGGAAACATCAAATAGTGTAGAGATAATAGACACCACCGGGTTTTTCTAACCATGATGTAGGAAATCCAAACCATGCGTATTAGTTTTCTCTTGGATAGAGGGAATCGATCATTTTGTGCATAGTTTGTAAAATCATACGGCTAGACATATTCCCCTTAAAATGTGGGTTTTTTTACATTTTGACTCCCCAATACTATTACATTCTCCCATAATGTGACCCCTACTACAAGGGTGATGAAACAGAAGCCTAGTCCACCTCTATTTGTGATTCTCATTTGATAATTGTGAATTTGGAGTGTCGTTTAGTGTGAATCAAAGCTTTGGGTGAGTCTACCAATCCTCTTTTCTCAATTTCATAGATTATGGATTTTAGAATCTCTCTTCTTATTCTATAGTCCTAAAACCCTCTTTTTATAGAGGTTCCTAGGTTGTGGTTTTAAGGTTCCTTTGTCTCCATATCAAGGGAGAAGGTTGATCATGTGTTTGTCTCCCAAATTGAGTTTGGTGGTCTTAAATGTTTTTCCCATATTATTGGTTTTTTATATGTGTATGCAGTTATTTTAATTCAGTACATTGAAATGTTCTGATATTTTAGGTTATTGAAAGTGAAAAACTCCTTAGTTTGAGGTGTGGGACCCTTCACGGTCCCCATTCTGTTCATTAATGATGTGAGAAAAAATCAAGGGCTATCCATGGGGTATGTCAAACCATTTAAAATGGTGAAATAAATTTCTAAAATGATATAGTAAGGGAGATATGATAGTGAATAGGTTGTAAATTGTAATCGAAAATGTGGGAATGGTTAATTTTTTAATTGAAATGATTATAAGTTGGATTTTATGAAATTCCTAGATGGATTTTTAATGGATTAAATAATTTTTTTGGGATTTGACCATATTAAAAATTTATTTAAATAAAATTATTTTTGAAAGTCAGTAAATCTTTAAAAGGAGGTGTTGACCCCAAAGTGTTTTAATAAGGTTTTTCATAAGATATTTCAAATAATGATTGAAATGTGGGTATATATCCCTTTTTTGGAAATGTTATAATGTTTATTTTCAATGTTGGGAAATGGGAATTAAATAGTTGGGCAATCTTTTAGTTTTTCAAAGAAGAATACATGTTTTTAAAGGGTGGATTCAAGAAGATTTCCAATTTTTATTTTGATTTGTTTTTATGCCAAAATTTCATTTTAGAGGTCTGTTAAAACCATAGTAATGAAAATGATGTATGTTTATTTGAGATAATAACCATAAAAATTATGTTAACATGTTAAAATGGTTATAAAATTATCTAAATTATGGAAGCACTTAGTTGACGATATATCATAAGGGTGGTGTTTTGGATAATGGTATATGTTATACTCAGTTATATTTGTAAATGAAAAATGTGTCTAATTGTTAATTTCTATTTTTGCTAAATGTGTTATGGTTAAGTAATCATGTGAACATGTATTGAAGGCAATATAGGTTATTGGACATGAGGATTTATTCCCACGGGTCATGTTAGATTGAATCTCTAAACCCCACCCCTATAATGCACAGGTTAGGGATTCAGACCGAGGCTCTCTGCCTCAAATGGTTTCATAGGATGATACTACCTAGAATGATACTCCATGGTTAGTGTTACGTATTTTTGGTTTGGGATGTTTAGCTAAGGCTCTATGCTTCCCAATTTTTTGTCATGGCTGGGTTTGGGATGTTAGACTAAGGCTTTATGCTTCCCATCATATCGACAAGACTTGATTACTGGATCGAGGATCCATGGTATGATCATAATATTTGAATATTGAATTCCCTAATTATTTAAAAGCGTGTAACCCCTTATTCAATGGTTAGGGATCCCATACCTTGTTTAGTTGGTTTTTTCACTCTAGATAACATATTGGATAAAATAGATTTTTTAATAGTTTCTTAAATGTTATATATATATATATTATTCATTTCATGGTTTATTTATTGATGTTGATTTATTAGTATACACCATTATACATACTGTATATTGATTTATTCAACATTGGGGTGGCCTATTGGGTCATACTCACACCCTACTCGGGTGAACATGGAACTTGGATACCTGACTAGAAGCTACTTGTTTTCTGATATAGGTTCAGGATACGGACCTATTATTTGGTTGTGCATTAGATGATAGGTTGGATCATGTGATGTTATGATTGGGTGGGGACTCAGGTCTATGTTTAGTATATTCTATAATTTTTCTACTAGACATGTTTTTATGGCTGCCTAACATGTAGTGTTTTTACTATACTATTATAGCATGTTCTACTTGGTCAATTGTTGGAATTTTTCATATGATTTCCATTTTTTCTATTATTATTATATTTTATTATATTATTTATAATTTGGTATTATTATAAAAATATGGAATAGTCTCCCCATTTTTTATCCACAGACCCTCACTACTACTCAACACCCTCAAGTGTACGGGGAGGTGCGCCTAAGGTCATGTGACAACCTGGTCCAGGTCACTATTATGATGGAAGACTAGTTAGGGATGTTCCAAATTGGTTTAAGAGTGGTGTATTTTGTATTAATGTTTTTTTCATGGTATACATGTGAGTGGGATCTTGTTGGGTCATGGAAATGGGCTTGTTATTTGTTTTATGTCGCCCCATGTATGAGGGAAATTCCAATTTTTTAGGGGTGGTAACTGATGTTCAGTTTTTTTTATGTTTGATTGTAATTCCACCTCAAGTGGTGCACCTGGATGTTATTTTATTGATTTATGGTATTTCTTAATTTGGATTGGTATGGGGATAGAGTTTTTTGTGTCCATCCATCGTTCTTCCACATAATATTGATAGGTCATCCATATGATTCCTATGGTTGGTAGTTCTATGGGATTAATATGATGGTAGTGTGGTTTTCTTACTTTGTATTGTGTTTGTTGGTTTTCCAATGAAGTGTTCGACAAAAAAAATTCAAATATAAATTTGAATAAATCTTTGATTTTTGAAATGTTGTGTAAAGAAAAAGTTTTCTCCAAAATTAAATTCATGGGTTTTTAAAATGGAATGTTTTGAAATGTAGAAACAAATATTTTAAGTGGTATAGTTTAATAGAGAAGCGAGATGTAAAATTATCTAACCTATACGGATATTGGGAATAGTTATCCCGGCTATTGTTATCGAACACTCTGTGTGGGTGTTTTGGGTATTGATAGTTCCCATGTTTCAGAAGTTTGTTTTGGGTCGTGAGGATTTGTTGGGTTTTTATGTATGGTAAAATAAATATTCTTTTTATACACTTGATAAATATGTGACATTAGTTTATGAGATGTTTTCCAATAATGTGGTGTGATAATATTTATTTATTTTTAAAGTTCAAATTGTGTTTCGGAACCTAGAGTGGGTGTTTTGATCATAGTGTCAGTGTATGTGTACTAGTATCCTTATTTTTAACCATGGAGTGAATGGTTTCTTGGGTGGGTTAGACGTGGGGTGTCTTGGACTGGGGGTTGGAATGCCTCCCATGAGCAACGAGTTATTGAGTATTGATGTGTGTAGTTTAGAGGAAGATCTAGTGGCCATTTCTTAACATGGAACTTGTTTAGGGAGCTAGTTCCATGTTATATTTGATGATGACATGTCCAAGAGGTTGGCTGGGGTTACTACTACTTTTGGGTGAGTATGATACATACTGAATTTTTTTTTCAAGTGGCACACTAAGAGTGATTGCTAGTTCATATTTTTCTAAGTGGATTAAGAAAATAGGGTTAATTGTTTTTGATGAGAAGCACAAAATTTTTCTATGAGTCGATATAATTCTGAAATCTAGGGAAACATCAATATACGTTACCTCAGTGTTGAAACTTCCTCGGAATGTAAAGCATAAGTAGTTACAACAGAATTGTAATTGATGCATGGTTTATGTCATTGATTTTTTGTAAAACAACATGATTTTTTCATAGTTTCTTTCTGACTAGGTACCCGAGTGCTTGTGGTCGGTTGTAGCAGAAGTTTTTGGAACATGCAAGGTCATTATAAGACATTACCTATGGCTTTGATGGTGTTTTATGTAGAAATTGATGTTGATTTTCGGTGAACAAGACAAGGGTGACCAAGTATGGATAGGTTTGACTTGTATGGAAGTGACACTTGGAGTGGTGGTGGTCACATAGTTGGGATTGCCTGTGCGTTTATTGGTTTGATGGATGATAATGTTTAGAATGAAACAATTCCAATGAGGATAATAGGCTGGGATGGATGGTCATATTTGTGAGAATTTTTTGACCATATCTCTGGTGATTTATGAATCATATGATCTAGATCTGGGTTCAGATTATGGTCATCAGAAAGTGAGATAACTCAATGGATTGAATAGTTTCAAAGGTTGGAGTGTGTTGGAAATTCATGATTTCATTTAGTATGGTTGAACATGTGGGCTGAGACATATTCATGTCATAATAATTTTTGATCACAGTAGGAAGCGTATGTTATGAATGAAAAGGTTAGGTTGTAGATCAATGTGGTGGTTTATTTGTTCCCATGTAAATCATTAGGGTCATGCTAGATGGACTCTTGTGGGGTAATGGTTGTGGTTTGAAAGATAATTTTGGGTCATGACAGCTTGATAATAGGTCGTGAAGTGTAAGTGAATTTTGGTTGGAAATATCATTTGAGTTGTGGGGTTTGAATGTTGAGGAGATGATGGTTGGTGGGTAATCTGAAGACATTAAATGAGTCAATGTGTCCCCATTGTGGGTTGTGATATCAGCGATGGATAGTGTGTGGTGGTGTTCATTAATAACTTCTTAGCATACAATAGTTATTGAATATCATGAATAACATATAGAAATAATATTGGTTATGATGAGAGAGATATAGATTTAGTCCTATACATTTAAATGTGATTTGGATGGAAATGGAGCCTCTTGGAGGATACTCTCATGGACTGATGTGTGTGGAGCAGGTTGGTGGGAAGCACACCATCAGCCATTTATGAAAGAGAACCTCATTATTGGTTAGATGTTGAAAAATTCCATAGGATCCATTATTAGATTCTATGAATGAGTAGTGGGTGATATTGGTTTTCTTGTTTTGTGGAAATATTAATGCCCACATCAAATTTTTTGGGTTCAGCTTTAATCGATTCATGATCTATGGTGTTTGAATTTCCTAATAAAATAGGTTCTAATGGCACTCCCATGGTGGGAGAGTCATTTCAGTCTTCAGGGTGTGGAGAAAACTATGTATTGGATCTGGTGGCATCAAATTTCTAAATATAATCTAATGAGGGACATGTTGGGGTTCCTTGGAGAAGGCCAGGTAGTCCTTAGATTTGGATTTTGATCGAGCCAAAAGTTTTCTTGGCCAGAGGGTGGTTTTGAGATAAATCTGAGATGCCTGTATTAAATTCATTTTTGGGTGAGATAATCTGTGATAAAGGATAATGGTGATGGATGTTGTGTGTTAGGGCCTCATCCAAAGACAGTCTTGGAAACATATAAGGGCGTTTGGGTGACATGATAATGACCTTAAGTGGGAAAAAATTTTGGGTTATGTGACGTAGTGGCATGTGAACAGTGATGACGAGAGTGTTTCAATAATGGAAATGGGTTTTAAATAAGGACCAAGTTTTCCTTAGGTGAGTTTAGATTGTGTAGGTTACTAATCTGGGTAGTTTTAGCAGTAATGATGAATTCCATAGTTGGGAACAATTCTCATGGATGTTTGGGCATGGTGAGTGGGAAAATATAGAGGATGTGTTGGGAAGATTTATATGAGGATTTGTTGGTATCCTTTTCAAGGATGAATTTCTCAGCATCGGGAAATGGTAGTGGTGAACTAATATGTATGGTGTATAGAAACAAAGTGGGAAATTGGTCTGTTAATAATGTGGGAGGTGGTATTGGTTTGATCATCTCAGATTAGCATCCTCTTGGTTTTTCAATTTTGGTAATAAAATCATCTTGGGTTTTTACTAGTTGATTTCTTTGAGGGGAAGGATCCACTGGGGTTGTAAAATGAGTTATCATATAAGGTGGAGGTCCGGGGCTTGTGTTGTGGATTGTTGTATGTCAAGGAGTATGGTTGAAATATGGATGTTTCTTTAAGTGAACTATTCTAGGGATACAACTAGTATTTTTGAAACTAGGTTACATGGTGCCATGTGATTTGGGCCACAAATTGTGGAGAGGATATCATTGAAGGTCTTCTTATTGGATCTCCAAGGGTAGTGTCTTGAATTGTTGGTATCCTCTTTTTTAGTGGTTTAGTGCTGTAACACATACTTTTTCTTCTGTTTGATATTTATAATGATTATTTGAGGTCGATGATTCTTTTGGTGCATTTCGAATATTTTTTTTGGATCACATTAGGTGGAAATTTTTTGGTGTACGAAATTTTTTTAGTTTGAATGTTTTTGTGGAATGACCAAGTTCAAAGAGAAACGTGCAAGGTAAAATTCTATATGTTGGAACATAGCCTGAACATTGGACTTGCAGTCCTAGTGATACTTGGGAGGGGTGGAAATGAGGTATATACATGTATGGTAGATTTTTTGGGTGTTCTTATGTTTAGGGAAATAGTAAAGGAGGAATAGCATCCAATCTCTCATGAAATAATAGTTGGTACATGGTTTGTATTAACCATTCACCTTAGTTATGTGGCCTATAAAAGTGGGTGCTTGATTTAGTTACCATGTAGGCTATTTTTTGATAACCATGTGTCTTGGGGAGCCTTTAGACAATGGTGGTCTCACAGAAACCCCATGGTTTTTCAAACAATATTGGTGGAAAGAGCAATTGTGCATCTTTGATCCCTCTTAGATAGAGGGAACTACACCGTTTGTGCACAATTTGGAAATAATATGACCCAACCCTGTGCCACATAAAAAGTGAGTTTTCACCATTTTCCCTCCCGAAACTATTTCATTCTACCATGATTTTTCACCTCATTCGACCCAGTATTGTAAGTGTGATGAAGAAGTAGCCTCATCCTTTTCCACAGGTGATTCTATTTTGATTATTGAGGTTTTATGGTGTCTTTTAGTGAGAATTGAGTCTATTGGTGAACTATTATCATTTATCAATTGTCTGGATTAAATCTTCTAGAATCTCTCCTTATCTTATGAATCCCTAAACCACTATTTTTTAGTGGTTTTTATGTTAGGTATTTAAAAGTCGTTTGTTTTTTAATCAAGGGATAAGTTCAAGTTTGTGGTTGTCTCTAGAGTTGTGGTGGGTGGTCCTAAAACATTTTCCCATATTCTTGATGTGTTACATGTGTATTTACATATTCTAATCTTCTACTTTGCAAAGTTTGGATGTCTTGTGTTAAGTAAATTGAATTGGACTTTATTTTATGGTGGAGGTCCCTTCATGGAAGTCATTGTGCTTTTTTGATGATGTGATATCAAACCAAGGGCCCCCTATGGGGAATATTGGACCATAGAAAAACATGAAATAAATTGGTAAATACTGTGATAGATGAAATATGAGAAGGAATGGGTTGTAAATTGTAATCGGGTATGTGTGAAAGGTTAAATGGTTTATTGAAATGATAATAAGATGGAATTTTTGAAATTTCTAGGAGGTTTTAAAATGGTATAAATGGTGTGTTTTTGTTCATTGACCTAGTTAGAGATTTATTGAAAGAAAAATATTTCTAAAAGTGAGTAATTATTTGAAAGGTGGTATTGACCACAATGTGATTTAAAAGGGGGTTTTAATAAGATATTTCAAATGCTGATTGATTTTATGGTGTGGGAACCTTTTATGAAAATTATTTAATATATATTTTCTATAGGGAAATAAAATACTTGTTTGTGTTTTAGTTTCTCAATGCCGAAGACATGTGTTTAAAAGGGTGGATTCAAGATGATTTCAAATGAGTAATTAAAATTTTGTATTCCATTATTTAGTTTAAAAGGACCATCAGAACCTTAGTAATTGAAATGATGTATGGGTTAGTGATTTAGAAATCATCAAAATTGTGTTGACATGTTAACATTGTTATGAAATGAGATAAATGGTGAATTCACTTAGTTGATGATATCCAATAAGGGGGTGTTTTGAATAATTGTATTTGTTTAAATGAGTTGTGTTGGTAACTGATAAATATGTTTAGTGGTTATGGTTTGTGTTTGGTAAATAAGTTATGGTTAAAGAATCATTTTCAATGTCTGGATGGTAGTGTGGGGTATTAGAAATGAGGATATACACACACAGTTCAGGATAGACTAAGCCGCTAATCCTTACCCCTATCATGTATGTGCTAGGGAGTCATACTAAGGCTTTATAACTCAAACTGTTTCATAGGATGAGACTAAACAGACCAAGGGTCCATGGTTAGTGATATATATTGTTGAATTGGGGTGTCAGACTTACACAGTATGATTCCCAATGTATAGACATTGCATGGTTTGGGGTGTCGGATTAATGTTCTATGCTTCCCAATATACCAACATAAAAGGACAACCTAACTAAGGATCTCGGGTATGTTCATAAAATATAAATAGTGAATTCCACCTTTGGATTAAAATTTGTTTAGCCCCTTATGCTATGTCTAAATCTCTAGATTCTACCGGACCTTGTATTGTTGGTTTGTTGACTATAAATACCATATTGGATAAAAAAAATTATAAATTATTTAATGAGATATATATATATATTTATTCATTTAATTTTTTTCTTTCACTTGATTTATATTCATACAATATTTTACAGACTGGTTATTATACTAAACGTTGTTGGTGGTGACATACTAAGTCTTACACACACCCTGCTTAGGTCGTGATGGCACTTGGGTACCCAAGCAGATTCTACCTTTTTTCGGATATAGGTTCAGGATAGGGACCTGGTGTTTAGTTATTCTTGGGATTATTGGTTGGATCATAGTAGGATCATACTAGTTTGGGACATAGTTCCATGTTCAATATCTTCTATGGTTTTAGTGATATATATTTTATTTAAAAGACTTCCTGAGATGTAGTGTATTCACCATATTTTTATAGAATTTTCTACTGAGATACTTATACAAATTTTTTAGGTTCTTTTAATTTATTTGTTCATGAATATTATTATATACGTCGAAATTATTTATTTTGGGGAATTACCCTAAAATGTTTCTCTAGTCTCCCCAATGTTTCTTTATAGAGTCATATTGTCAGTTAAAAACCTATTTCATACTTGGAGGTGCACCTAAGGTCATGGAATAACCTAGCATGAAGAACTATTATAGTGTCCACTTGGTTGAGGATGTTATATATATAAAGGTATTATTATAGATATCACCATCCTTCCTCTTGAAATATTTATACCCAATCCACAAAATGATATAAGAAAACCATACCCACCACTCATCTAATCAAAATGTTTATTGATCCAAGATAGTGGAAAATGATTCTTGATATTTACCTGATTAAACTTCTTGTGGTCCATAAACAACCCAAGACTACCATCAACATTTTTGTATATTAACACTGCAGCACACCACACTAACAAACCAGGATATATAAAACCATTTAGATCAGATCATCTATCTCAATTTTAACCTCTAACAACTCATAAGGTGTTATCCGATAGGGATCCAATGAAATCAGAGAAGCATTAGGAAGCAAGTCTATCCTAATCTCAACATCTTGTTGAGGGGGTAGTTCCAAAACATCTTTTCTAAATATATATAAAAACTCCATAAAACCATAAGTTCCTCCCCTATTCCATATTTGACTAATTTCACATAAAACTTTTCTATTAAATAAATAAGTGGAACCACCCATTTACTACCCACATAACGAATCTAGTCACCACTGTAAATTACATGTTCGATATCCATTTCAAGAACATAACTCCAATATAAAATTATTATATTATGGACCACATAAAAAATAATAATTAGATGCTAAGGATGAAAATTTATGGTTGTATTTTGATCAATAATTGATCCCCACATAACTGATGCAGCCCCATAATTAGTCTGCACCCATGGAAAACATCAAAAAAAAGATAGTATGGCCTCTAATTGGTATAATCGTCACTAGGGGAACATGAATCCTCTATATGTATAATATTAGATCATATATTAGAGTGAGTGAAACAAAAGTGTGATAATTTCTTGAATAAAATAAGGAACAAAAAATGGTGTAAGAGAATATAATCAAAGCACTAAAAATCTCTAGACCCAATGGTGCTTCCACATATACTGTATTCAACAATCTGTAGCCATCCCCTCTACTTATTTACTGATTGACATTATAAAGACCCATGCTTTCATAAATATTTATTTTATCTTTTTACATGAATATACATTACATTACAAAAATTGATTTCAATGGATGGTAAATATTTTGTGTCTTTCAAAACATGGAACCATAAAAAACTAGTTCGTAAGTGAATCAGACCATCACCCACACAATTCTTCATAACTATAACCCTTATTAAAAATATCATAGTTAATACCTTTACTTATAACTTGGGGAAATGAAACATAAAAAATTATGATATTATATGCCCAGTAAGGTTAAATAATTAAGATATCAATATAACATAAGCATACGGTTATGAAACCATTTTAATGACATCTAAAAACCATACCTTGTATGTCACAGTTCATAAACATGAGTCACAAAATAAATCGTGGTCATGTATAAGACATGAATCATAAATTAATCATGGAATATAATCCATGATATCATAATATTTTAATAAGACATAGAAATTTGGCACACACATAAGCATATAAAATATTATTTCCAGGTAATCCAAGATTACATTCATAACATGTTTGGATTTTTTTCCGAACCACCCATGTAAATTCTCTTGGATTGGGATAACCTCATGAATAACATCTTTTAGTCTCGGTATAACCTCTCTTATACCCTTTGATATCGTATAATGTTAATCATTACCCAATGAATTTGAGGGAGATATAGGTCCCACACATTAGACAGGCCAAAAATTTATGTTCAAAAGTTTCATAACACATTCATAATATGATAATATTTAAAAATAAATTGGTTTTATAAAAATTTCTAGAATCATTACATGGGGAAAATAAATGAGTTTCATAAAAAATTTTATATTTCATCAAATTATAACTCCCATAAAAGGTATGGGTTTCATAAAACTTACTTCATAATTATCATGAACCATATATATAAAGAACATGGATGTTGAAATTAGATCATCTACCCCTCAAAACATTAGAAACAACAAAAAAATCTATTGAAGAATATAAATTCCCTAAAAATATCATTAAAACATTCTTGAGTAAAATAGCCTATCAACATTTAAAATAAAATTTTAAAATAATTAAATATTCTATGAATAATTTTCATTGAAAATAAACTTGGAAACTTATAAATGTATCTCTAAAACATTTAGTGATTTTGATGGTAGAAAATTTGTTCATATCGTACTTGTTAAACCAAATATTCCTTTTAAATTTATTGTAAAATACAATTAAGACTTGTTTGGAAAACTATATGAAGATTACATTAAAAAATTAAAAAATTAAAAAAAATGTTAAATTTAATTTAGAACCCCATATAGGAAGATTATAACATTCTATAAAACATTATTCTCTTAAAACTTTGATATATAAGAAAAAGGGTTTTCAACTGAAAGGAGAAATGAAGGCAATTATCTCTAAAATCATTCTTGTGGAATCTTCAGAACATAAATAGAGGGAAATGAAGAAAAAAATTTATTCTAAATAAATAATCATATTACTATAAAATTTATAAAGTTATTGAGAAATATATCATAATATTTCATCATAGAAATCATAATCATATACTATCTTGATAAACAATTATATTATTACATCAAAAACATACAACATTGGTAACATTTGAATCCTAAGCCCCATAAAGAATAAAATAAATTGAAACATTAATTATCATGAATATAACTATATTAAATATATAACATATCAAATGGGAAGCATATACACCTCATGAAATAAAATAGGTACATAGCATAACATATGTCTCAAGGAATTAAAATTGAGCCAAAAAACCTTACCTTAAGTATCAAATTCCATTGTACAAGTTCAATACACATGTATAATAATTATAGGTTTATTATAAATTTATTATAGAAACATACTTATATATATCATACAATACATGATTTACTTGTGTCCATTTGTTATCCGTTAAATGACAATTCCTTGTCAAAATCTTGTTTTGGTTCATAACTATTTTGTTTTTCATATATATATTGATTGGGTATTTTTGGTACCTTTAAATTTATAATGGTTCCGTAATATTTATAATTTTAGATATGATATAAATATAATATATATATATATATATAAATATTCATTATATATTTATTTAGATTAATCTATTAATTTTAGAGATAGAAAATTAAATACATTGTTTTATTGAGATAGTAATTCAAACGTACGCATGAACGTTGTTTCCATTTTATCAATAGATGAAACAAAAAACATATAAGTAATATATTAACCTTATATAATAATTTTTATTTTATATGTTTCAAATATATTTAGTATAACTATAATTATTACTTTCCATGTAAATCATATGTGAAAAATTAATCACATCACTTCATTAGGTGGTAGGTCCTTGTACACACAATCGACGTTATCAGATTCCCTCAGATAACAAAGTAATAATTTGTATGTGATATTATTTTTTCAAGAGTATAATTATGTCATATATATCATATAAATATGTTAAATTTAGAATTATATCTATCATTGAGAGGTGGTTATGGAAAATGAATTACATCAGTTTGTGAGGCAGTAGTCATCCATAAACACCATCAACAGTTTCGTTTTCCATTTGACGGTAGTGAATATAGAGATAATTGATTCTATTAACCTCATTAGATCTCAATATATGTCAGATACTGGTGTTATATTATTGTAATTAATATAACATGAATGAATACTGTAAGAAATGAATTAAACATAAACATTTCAGTGAATACAATTACCTTTGTTTAGAGAACATCCTTTACATATCAAATTAAAGACACTAGGGATACCATTTTGGGAAAAGAAAAAGATATATAATAAGAATTATGTCTTTTGGGAGATATTTTGGCATGTTTAGGTGAGGAAAATGGCTTTTTAGGTTTAAATAAGTGAGGTTATGGGAGGCCTTTTATAATTGGGTTGAGTTTAGTTATTGTAAATACACAAAACTACTCAATAATGGGGAGTCACTCTCACCCCAAGATCCTAGAAAATTGAAAAATAAATGATTTTAGGGATGATATTGTTTATGAAAAAATCTACCACTAATAAAAAAATACATGTTTTAAACTTGCTTTTCCCTTATTCTATATTTCCTTTCACTTACCATTTAGTTTGTTCTACGGTAACTAGGCTTTTAATATATGGAGTTTATCATTTAAGAATTGAAATAAATTTGACTTAGTAGATAATTTTTACCCATTTTATATGAATATTAAATCCAATTTATGAAAAAGTTTTAAGTGTATGGAAAACTCATTTTAACATAATTTAATGAAGTTCACAAACCAATATTTTACCCATTACTATGGTAATGAAGTTTCTACTATTTAGGTGTTAATATAATTATGATAAAATGGTCATTTAATATTTAATGGAATATTTATGATATTGGAAAATATATAAAAATAAAATTTAAAATGATATAATTTTTAAATCATTTAATAAAATATAATTTATATAAAATAAAATTAATGTCAATTTTGACACAATTAATTATATTTTAATTTAAAACCATTAAGAAAATGGTGTAATTAGAATATGTCATTTTAAAATTGGTATATCATTTTATATTTATCTATAAAATTTATTAAATAAAACAATTCCTTAAATTAATATTACTTTTTACACTTCTAATTTAATTTTCTCTATTTTCTATTGATTAAATAATTATCTTGTTAGCATTACTTAAGAATTTAATATAATGATATAATTACTAAAAATTTAAAATAAATTCCCATCATTTAATTTATTTCATTATTCTCAAAATGGCTATAAGTATTCATTCCCATATAGCTTTTTCCCTATGTGAACGTATAATTGAAACATATAAGTAGGTCGGTGATATGTTTTCTATTTTCATTAAATAAAATATTTCTTTGGATACATTCATGTAATGATTTTTAAAAATAACATAAATGTATATAATAAGGTAATAAGTGTCTAAATATTTCCATATAATATGAATTTTTCTATTTTTTATAAGAAACAGACCTTAAACGTATCCTCTTCTAGTGACTTTTGACTATAATTTATTTTGTTTTTTTCTCAATGATCTTTTTTAAGTATTGAGTTTTATAGAATTTGGAAAAACTCTTACATAGTAAACACATACACTACAAGTGGAAAATTATACTCAGTATCAATTTTTTCACTAAAGGACACCCATTTAAAATAAAACATGATTTCATTAAATGATATATTATCAATATATTCATCATCGCATCTTCTTTGTCCTTACAAATCATATGACCTGTGAAAAACATTTCAAAACATGGGATGAGAATATAATATTTGTAAGAAATTTAAAATAATAAATGAAACCTTTAGTCCAAGAATATTTCAAAACTCATTAAAACATTTTCGTGAAATGATACTTTTAATCCATAAATCCTGAACTCTTTAACATAAATCGTGAAGTGATTAGATTCCGAGAAAAATATTAGAAATTATAAATCATAATGGTAACATGTTATACTCATATCATACTTACATTGTATCTTTCACATCTATATAAGGAGTAACCTTCATGGTTTCATTTGGAATACCTATAACAGTATATTCACTAAATCTCTTAGGAGAAAAATTTTCATTTACCTCCACCAAATTGTCCAATGCATTGGAGATCTATCATTGTCTCACATGTCCTCAGTTTATCACAGAACCACCCATATAATTAAATAATTCACATGAACCGTAACATAATCATAACACCTACAACCAATATAAATGAAAAATAACATTTCCACTTTGAAATCACATTTCATATTTACAAGATGCACATTCATAAATGAAAACACATTATTTAAAGATAAATTTGTAAAATTTTAATGTAAACATCATCACAAAAATAGTTACATAAAAGTAGTAAATTCCATTCATGGTGTATATTTAAAAAAAAATTATGTTATTTAAAAAATCTATCCATTTTTTAAACATAACTATACCATTTAAAAAGAATATTTTTTAATCAATGTCTCCCATACACCTATTAAATTTTTTTAATGAATTATCATTTTGAAGAATTAATATCTGTATAAATTCATTTATATAAACCATATTTAAAACATAGACATAAATTATTTATAATAATAAATCATCAAAACATTAAAAAGATGTTTTAGTGAAAAATTCCATTTCCACTTGAGAAACACTTGAATAAAAATAATTGTAGAATAACATTAAAAAACTATAAATATCATTGAAATATATTGACTCAAGATTTAAAATTTCAAAATGGTTTTATATACACTGTATAGGATAGTAAATCAATATAGCATCAAGGCATGCCTCACTGAAAGAATATTGGGACGATGTCCTTTTCCTTAAGTCTGACCTGTCTCATTCATTATTTTTATTCCTAAATAATTAACTTAGGTTAATTTATACTTTATTTAGAAATTTTTTTTATTTTATTATTACTTTTATATCACTTATTACCATGTTATAAAATTTAGTTAACTATTTTTGTTCATATCATACATTTTTTCAATGTTCAGTACTTGAGTCGAAAATGAACTTATCATGATGTAAATTGTCCATGTGGTCACAAGTCTATCATATCCTGAATAATATTCATGATATAAAAATATCTTTTATATATTAATTATATTTTTATATCCATTCATTAAATATAGATATGAAAAATTGAAAAATATTACAATCATAGAGACAGTAAGTCGTATGCACGCATGAGTAACATTTTCCATTTTTCATTGATCAATATAGAAATAAGATAAATATCATTTTGTACTTCCCTAATGATCATAAAACCATTAATATATAATAATAATTTAAACATACTTATATATGTATTTATAATCATCCTTTAATAGTAAATATGGAGAATGAATCTCATCGCGTCATGGAGATGGTAAGCTGTACGTATGCACAAGTGATGGTCTCATCCAGTTAATGGTTAACTTTTATGTAATTGGATAGTAAATTAATTTTAAATAGTCATTATAAATTCATATTTATTATTTATGTCCTTTATATACATCATTATATCCATGAAAATGAAGTATAGATGAAAAACAGTTCACACCACGGAGTAGAGACGCAAAACCATATGTGCACACGAATGGTGATATTGTTTTCCATAGGATGAGTAGAAGGATGAATATGGTTATCCCATAACCATAAAAAATCTCATAATATATTTGATTCTATATATATTACATTATTTTTAGAAAAACTGAGGAAAAAAATTAGAAGGGGGAAATAACATTAAAAGAGTTGGTAAAACAATTACATTTTCTTCAAATGTCTCCTTTTGAATTGCATAGAAGAAATATTTAGGTTGCCTTTATACCCACATTATGGCCTCTGTGCTGAATTGAGGGAGGATGGGACCATAAATTGGTAGGTTTCGAAAAAAAAGGTTTTAGAATTTTTGTTATTAGAGAAGAGTGGGAAACTTTTTATAGGGGGGAGGGGCACCCTTAGAATCCCTTAAAATATTTACTTAATATAAATTCAATTTTGGTTCCAAATAGACCTAAAATAATTTATTTATAATATTATATTATATTTCATTTAATAACTATCATAAAAGTAAAATTATTCAAGTTTTGAATATATTTTGATCCTTATTGTTTTGGTTTAACCCTTATTATACTCTTTTTAATCTTACCGAGATATTATGTTATTTATACATTAGGTGTTAATTAAATTAGAATGACATGTCAAAGGACAAAAAAAGTGTAATTTATTATATATTAGGACTTTTACTAACAATTTTTTAGAATATTAATTTTTATTAATTTTATAAAATTTAATAAATTATTGTATACTTTCAATTATGAATTATGTCAACTTTGACACTATTCATACTTGACTTTTTTTACAAATTCATAACTAATTGATTACTTTTAAAAAATAAAATAAATCAATCATAACATTTCATATTCATCGAATAAATTATTCTATGGCATCAAATATTTTAAATTATATTTATTTTTTTATTATTAATATCATTTTTTCACTCTTCCATTATTAAATATATTATTCCATCGTCATTGTGTCATACTTAAGTTGAATTATTTAATTCCTAAAAATTATAAATAAATAACCATGATTTAGGTGATATTTATATATTTCAAATTACTAATTATAATCCAATAAAATTTCAAGGTGATAACTACCATTTAAAATAATAATATTAAT
Source organism: Viscum album (assembly GCA_963277665.1). Classification (NCBI taxonomy): domain Eukaryota; kingdom Viridiplantae; phylum Streptophyta; class Magnoliopsida; order Santalales; family Viscaceae; genus Viscum; species Viscum album. The sequence continues at coordinate 2,078,607,053 of OY728137.1, read as the reverse complement.
AATGTATTCCTTTTTTATATATCTAAGTCTTGTGTGCCATATAAGATTTCAGAGAAACACATTATTGGGTGTCGAGTATTATATCCCACATAGTGTCCCCTTTATAATAAAAATAATATCTAATTCATAAGTTATAATATATATGAAAAAAATTTATTCTATAATTACCTGGGATGTTACATTCGCCCCCATTTTTGAAATTTCATCCTTGCCAATTTAATTCGGGGTTGATAACTAAGGTATGAATTTTCAAAATACCTTTATTGAAATACAACTTAAGAAAAAGGGTCAATAAAACTTCCACATTAAGATAATTAAATGGAAGTAAGATGTCCACCTGAGATAACACATATTAGTATTTAATGTAGGAAAACATGGATATAGAATAAAAACTAACTATAATGTTCTGATAGAGAGTGATAGAAAACATTATTTGGAAAATGTCAACAATCAAAAAGCTATAAATGTTTTATGGGTAAAACAGAATTTGAGTTCATTGTAGGAAAATTAATAGAAGTAATTTTTTAAGATCCTTTTCATAAAGATAAGTTATTATTTTACTAATTAGAATAGAAACAAAGGAAATATACTTACTTGAAAAGTAGAGTTTCATCCATTAATCAAATTCCACCACAAACTCATATTTTTCTCCAAATGATGAGTATTTAAGATGAATTTTTCGCACCTGATGCACTATAATCAAATTCTAAAACCTCAGATCAAAAAAAATGTTAACTATCTATTTCATATATAATTAAACATTAACCAAAACTAGAAATGGGTAGTATAGGATCTGACAATTTCCTTGAAAATTAATAATCTTTTATAAGTATATGGGCTACGTTTAATCTCCAAAATTAAACATTAATACCCAAAGTTCAACATATACCATTCAACAAATTAATTTTCATTAACATTACTCAAAATAATCCAAACTTACACTGAAACCCAAAACTCAGAATAATTTGATCACACGGTCTTCTAGAATAAATTTAATATTTATCTCCAAATAACATCTACTACTCATAAGGTCTCACAGAAAAATGTAATTATCCAAATGACATGTTCACCAAGATAGGATATTCATTTCCATAAATAACCTGAATCAAAATAAGTCTATAGTAAAAGCATTTATTTTTACCAAATAAAATTCAACCATTACCCTTCAAATAATATAACATAGTATTCTATTTACTGTAATCTAATAATATTCCCAAAATAGTAAACGTCTTCCAAAATAATATTTATCACTTAATCACTAAATCATTTTCTAATCACATGGTTATCTATTCCATAAAATATATTTCTCCCAAATAAATATAATTTTAATCCATAAAACCATTTAACTAAAAATAATAAGTCAGACTAACCAGTTACTTCACATAGTCTAGTGGAGAGAGATTGAGCCTTAGCACACATCAGTTGTGGGTTCAATTGTGGAAGCCTTGTCCGGCACGACGGGTTGTCACACAATATGTGTATTGTCACTTCTAAAGAAAATAATTATTATAAAATTCCCAAAATAAGATAAAGTCTTCATAAATAAACATAAAATTTTTTATCTTGAAGGTTATTATGGTCCATTAATTTTTCATCCAAAAAAGTTATAACACATAACTACCTCAAAAAATAAATGCCTCTAAAAATATAGTTAATCACCTTGATATTTCATAACATAAGCCTTAAATGGGATTCTAAGAAATTAAAATTAGGATAAAACCTAAACATATAAACCCATTATGATATTCATATCTCATAAGAAGATATCATAATCGATAATGTTTTCTAAAACCTTATCTAATACCAACTATAAGGACCTGACCTTAAATATGACTTATTCTAATGACTTTCTAATAGACAGTTTTTCTTTCTTTACCAAAGATATTTTAGGTCTAGTGTTTTAAATAATTATGAAAAACTACTACATTGTAGACTCTTACATTACTAGTGGACACTTATACTCAGTATCCATTTTTTCACAAACAGATACAATTTTAAAATAAAACATGATTTAATTTCAAGACACATCTTCATTAATTTATTCATTACCATTTTCTTTTTTCTTAAAAATATTAATACATTTGAAATGCATTTTAAAACATGGTATGAGGACAAAATTTTAGTAATGGATATAAAATAAGAAATGAAACAGTTAGTCTATGAATATTTCAAATCTCATGAATACATTTTCAAAAAATCATACTTTTCACCCATAAATCATAAACTCTTAAACATACCTCATGAAATCATAAGATTCCTAAAAAATGACTTAGGAATCAGAAATCAAAAAGGTAACTGGTGTAGTTCATATCCGACATACACTGTAGCTTTGATAACTATATAGGGAGTAACCTTCATGGATACGTTTGGAATACCAGTCATAGTATATTCTCTAAATCTCTTAGTAGAAGCCATATAATTTACCGATGCCTCATTACCTAATATATTTTAGAGATATCATGTGGTCATAGAAACTCTATTTATCTTGGAACTACCAATATTCATAAACAATTCCCAAGAACCACAATGTAATCACAACACATAAAACTATCCTAAAGGAAACATTACATTTCCACATTGAAATCACATTTCATTTTAAAAGTAATGAAATCATAAATGAAAACACAATATTTTAAAATAAAATATTAAACATGTAATGTAAAAATAAATAAATAATAGAGACATAAAATTTAAAAATTCCAGTCATGTTTTATATATAAAAAATGTTCTATGTTGTTGAAATAATCAATCTATTTTTAAAACACAATTAAAATTTTTAAAAATAAGATTTATGAATCCAAGTGTACCATAAAACTTTGAAAACTTTTAAAGGATTTAACATATTAAATAATTTATTTCTCTGTAAATACATTTATAAAAACAATTTTTTAGACATAGAAATAAATGATTTATATGAATAAATCATAAAAACATTAAAATGGGGTTTTTAGTTAATAAGTCCCTTGCCACTTGAGAAATAATTGAATAAGAATATTTTTAAAATAAAATTAAAAATAATTTAAATATAAAAAAAATGTATTAATTAATGATATAAGGTTTCAAAAGGGTTTTATATACCCCTTATAATATAATAAATGTGTATAAATCAAGATACGCCTCAAACGAAAGGAGATTGGCATGAATCTCTTTAACTTGAGTCTGAATTATCTCGTTAATTCTTTATATTATTGAATAACAAACTTATGATAATTTATACTTTATTTAGAACCATTTTAAATATTATTTTTCCATTTATATCACTTATTTCCACATTATTACAATTAGTTAATTATTTGAGTTCATATCCGATGTTTTTTCGATGTTTGGTACTTGAGTCAAAAATAAAATTATCATGATGTAAATTGTCCATGTGGTCACAAGTCCATCATTTAAAAAAATATATATATTAATGAAATAAAAATCAATTTTTTATATTAATTATACTTTTATATCCATTCATTAAATAATGATATGTAAATTTGAACAATGTTACAATCATGGAGACGGTAAGCCAAATATACACATGAGTAACATTTTTCGTTTTTATTTGATCATTATGGAAAAAAGTTAAATGTACTTTTATTTTTCTAGTTGATCATTAAATAATTAATATAATATTAAAAATTTAATCATATTTATATATTTATTTATATTCATTTTTGAATAGTTAATGTGGACAATGAATCTTATCGTGTTGTAGGGATAGTAATTTTTACGTACGCACAAGCAACGATATCATTCAATTAATGGTTAAATTATATGGAATTTTATGGTAAATTATTTATAAATAATCATTACTAAGTCATATTAATTATTTAAGTCAGTTATATACATAATTATATCTATATATATAAAGTATATATGAAAAATAGTTTACACCATGTCATGGAGATGGTAAGTCATACGTATGCCCACGTGGTGATATTGTTTTCTATAAGATGGGTGAAAGGATGAATAAAGTTTTCCCATTACCATAGAAACATCAAATTAAATATTATATACTATATTTAATTCATTGTTATGGAAACAAATTTTGAAAAGGAAGTATAAGGGGAAAAGAACTTTGAAAGGGTTGGTAAAACAATTGTCTTTTCTTTGAGTGTGTCCCCTTTTGAATTAAACAAAATGACTCCTTAGGATGCATTTATTCCCAAATTATGGCATCTAGGATGAAGTGAGGGAGTTTTGGAGAAGAAATAGTTAGGTATTGGCCAATCCAAAAGTCCTTATATGTGTCAGTATTAGAGAATATTGGGTGCTATTTTATAGGGGAGGGGAGGGGCACCCGTGGTATCCCTTAAAATATTAACTTAATATAAATTAAATTTTAGTTTAAAATAGTCCCAAAATAATTTATTTATAATATAAGATTATTTTGGGTCGAATAACCATAATAAAATTAAAATTATATATGTTTTTTATATTTTTTTAAACCTTATCATTTTGGTATAACCCTTATTTTACCTTTTTTAATCCTATATTAGTATCATATTCTTTATACTTTTTGTATTAATTTACATACCATAACATGTCAGTCAACCAAAAAAAAGTGTCATTTATAACATATTCGTAATTATCTAAACCATTTATTCAAATATTATATTTTTACTAATTTTATAACATTTAATAATCTATTGTATATTTTAAGTTATGAATTATGTCAATTTTTGACACTATTCATACTTGACTTTTTTTAAAAAATCATAAAAAATTAATTACATAAAAAATACATTAAATAAATCCTAACAAGTCTTCTTTATCTATAAAATTTGTGGATGGTATCAAATATTTCCAAATACATTTATTTTAATATTATTAATATCATTTGTTTGGTTCTTTCTTTAATAAATCTATTATTGCATCATCATTGTATCTTACATAAATTTAATTATTTAATTCATAAAATTTATAAATAAATATGACGTATCTAATCTATTTATCCTTAAAATTACTATTTATAGTCTAATGTATCACTTATATAACCTATTTTAAAATTGTATTAGTAAGAAGAGACATAATTATTACATTTTTCCTTTATTTTAAAATAAATGTTATTAATGTCACAATCACACCCATGTGGCTTTAAAAGTCCACCATTCCAACCAAAGAATTTTCTTGGTCACCCATAACACATAAAAATATATTAGGTCAAGTTTTATGTCAGTTTTATATTATTTTAATATTATTTTTACCCTTATTTACAAGATTTACCTTTTAATTGTGGTAAATTATAAAAATTACTAAAGTTACAACTCATAATGTCAAAGAAAAAGAAAATGATAACATGATTTGGACCTTATGATTCTAAATATTGAGTCCATTTTTCTAAATTCAAAAAACAGAAATTGTAGTAATTTATTTAAAATTAATCTCTTTTGTCAAAATGGGAAAACGTGTTTTTAAAAAGTAAAATCCATTAAAAGATTGACATGTGTTTATGTCCAACTTCAATATGAAATTACTTCCAGTGATGAAAATTTGATTAAATTATAAAAAATGAATCTAATTTCACTTTAAAACTAATAAAATTTTAACCTAACTATACAAATAAATTGGACAAAAACAATGTTTTGAATTAAAAATCATTATTTTTCACTACTCATTAAAAAAATAAATTTTTTCAGAAAATACCAATAATTTGACCAAAGTAAATTTTTATTTCCCGCTTCCAAATAAGTAGTTTATATTTTCATAAAAACATATAAACGTGACAAAAACTATATTTTAAAAGGGTTCTCTATCAAAAGGCTATAAACTAACTTTTCAAATGTATTAGAGTATTTTATGCATAAAATTTCATTTATTCTCATTTTAATCCACTGAAATTTATTATAAGAGAGTAAAAACATTTAATAAATGTGTGTAATCATAATATAATAAGTTCTATTCATTATTTCAAAAAAACGGTAAGAATATAATTTCTATTTAAAATAATAATAATAATATTGTATCTTTTTTCGGTATATCGCAGTCTTATGTGCAACATAAGATTTCGTAAAAACACATCGTTGTGTGTCATGTTCGTTATCGCACATAGTGTCACCATTAAACTAAATTTAATATATAAATCATAAATATTAATTAATATGAAAAATTCTTATTCTATAATTACTTATGATGTTACTGTTTTAATGTCATTTTATTCCTTATCTTTTTAGTTCAACCTCCGATAATCTTGTCTTAACCATTACCGGAGAAATTATTTTTTATTATCATAACTATTCAATTTAACCAAAAATTAATTTTATATTATTATATATTTTTAATTATGATTATTCAGTAATGGAATCCTTTTTTCTAAATTCCATTCCTAAAATTGTTAATATTTATTTTAAAATTGAACTCACACACGTGATAAAAAAACACTTCATAGTGATAAAATTTTCAAATGTATAAAAATATAGAAAATAAATATACAATATGATATTGATTAAAATTACCTAAATTAGATTAACAAATATATAATTTTACTAATTTTACTTTTAATATTTTTTTAGCAATATAACTTTTTAAATGCTTTAAATAAAAAAGCCAATTTTCTAATAAAAATCTATATTTTTCACTATTCAATAGAAAAATTAATTATTTCAGAAAATCATAAATAATTCAACCTAACATTTTTTTGACATTTTTATTCCATAAATAAAGTTGTATTTTTTAAATAATATTTTTAAATATTTTTAAAATTAATTTTATTATTTGTTTAGAATAAAAAAAATATTCTAAAAAAATATATTTGATGCAGATAATGACTTTACTAAAAAATTTGAACATATTAATAATTATATTTTATTTATCTAAAAAATTTATGATTAATATTAAAAAAAATTAATCCTTCTTCACACCAACAAATTAAATGGCTAGGTTATAATGATCAATGATAATAAATAATATTAATTTTCTATCATGAATTGTTAAAACATTATGTTTTGTATAAATAAAGCAATCAAAGAAGTCACTTTTTTAAAAATATATATTATTATAAGAACTATTGGTTTTTCATTCTACCCCCTTAAATAAACTTATTCCTTGTAATTTTAACTTTATCTCAATAATCAAGGCTTTGGAATTTGAAAATTCGTTCATGGAAAATCCAATTTGTAAAATGGTTCAATAAAACTTTCTCTCTACCAGAAGGAAAACATTATTAGGGTTAACACATATCTAGGTTCACTAATAGAAGAAAATAGGTGTGTAGTGAAAATCTTATCACGTAAATGAAATTTAAATCTAAAATACTAATAGAGGGTGATATAGATCATTGTTATGAGAAAGTTAATGACCACAAAGCCATAAATTTATTATATGTGGAAAGACAGTGGTTCAATAGAAATGAAAGTAATATGAAAAAAAAATCCTATAGATATTTTCCTATATTTAATGGAATTTTTACTAACTAGATATATAATACATGAAAATATAATTAATTGATTTATTTTAATTTAATTTCAAATGATTAATCTCATATTTTTGTGAAAAAAGTGGAACCTTAGGACGGATGAGCCCGTAAGGGGCTCCGTGAAGCTAGGGTTTTCCCCTGCCGTCGCCTTCATCTCCTTAGTCTCGGCACCACGGCGTTCTCTCCTCGTCTTCCCAGTTCAGTGGTTCGTGGCCTACGGCTCTCTTCTTTATGGGATCGATCTCTGACAACTCCACCGTTGCCCTCCGGTCTCCTTGCCCTATCCCCAAACCTAATAGAGCTTTTCACGATGACGCGGTGAGTTCAGTGGTCGAGTCCCGGCTTAGTGGGTTGCAGTCACGGATCGGTTTAGCTGTCGGTTCGGTGGGAGGCTCAATGTGGGCTTTGAGTGTGGTCTTGGAGGCGGTGATGAGACTGTGGATCTGGCATGCGACGACCTTTATTTCATCTTGCTGGTGTTCGAGTGGCTGGATAAGGTGATGAATTCTGACTCTACATTTCTTGTTCGTGTTATGGTTTTGGATGCAGATTGTTGTGAGTCTTGCTATGTGCGGTGTGATACTTCCTTTTGAATCTGCTGATTTTGGTCCAATGATTTTGTTTTGGTTGAAGCGGCGGTTGGTTTTGGGTTCTTCTGCTTTTGTTTTTTTGTTGATTTCTTTCTGGTTGAAGTGGTTGTGTTTTTGGGTTCATTTGCGGCTCTTTGTTACATGGCTTTGTTATGGTATTGCTTTGGATTGGTATGTGGTCTCTGAATTTGGAAGATTATTCTGGATTTGGAAGGCCAACAATTTTATTTCTCTATGGGAAAGGAGATTAATGAATGGAACATGAAGTTGTTGAACTCTCACTTGATAGTGATGTCTCAACATGGTGGTTTTCTTGGAGTGATGTTGGTTTTTGTCTCGGAAGTCCGCGTCTCAAAATATTCTACAATGTTTTCTTACAAAAATATGCTTCAGATGAGGTTTAGAGTAAAGAGGTTTCACTATTTCATGGCTTTTCGGAATTGGATGATTGAGAGGGTGTGGCTTTGGCCATCGTTACCATGCTAGTTCTCTTTGGCACGGGTCAGCTAGTTGTGCTAGGATGAGACAATGGAAGCTGGGCGATATGGTTTTTTGTTGCTGGGAGGAGCTTCTGTTCGGTAGTGAGCGTTGCTTTTTAACTTGATTTTTGGTCTGTTGGAGACTGTTTTATTGTGTTTATGTCTTGATGTCATTGGTTCACACTTTCCCTTAAAGTGTTTGGAAATAAAAAAGTAATTTTCAGTCAGTCTTAATCTCATCTTTGAGTTGTTCTTTGATCAATTTCCACTTCATCTCTCATTCTAATAGTTGAAGATGAAATTGATTTTTGGATTCCTAAAGCACTAACTAATAATAAGATACCAAAAATAATTATATATCACCCATTATATCTCTAGTTATCATCAAAATGAAAATCATTATCTCATATTATTTAATATGCATGAATATTTATTCGGTGATGTAATATGTTAATCTCTAAATCCTCATCAAATGATCAATATAACCCATTCAATAAATTATTATCCTTAGGACCTTCCAAAATTCATATTTTTTTAAATAATGTATCGAAACATCAACATAAAATACTCCCCAAAATATAATAAAGTAAGTATTAATTTTCACAAAATATATATGTGAATACTTCGGCTATATATTCTAATAGAAAATGGTAATAACCATAATTAACATAAAATACCAACAAATAAATACATGAATCCTCATTATATAAAGAAAACCATATATAATTGAATATATTCCATAAATACAAAAATTTTATATACTCCATCATTGATAACATAAACCACATTATTATCAAATCATTAATCATATCCAAGGTAACAAATTCTATCCAATTTACTTTATTCTTATCAATAATATATTTATCCTAACATCATTATCTCAGTATTAAGAACATATAAATGGTTCTCTTTACCTTAATCATGTGATTCCATAACATATCACCTTTCTATTAATTCAATTTTCTAGTTCATTACTACCAATCCATGTATTCTTGAAAACCCTTAATGAAAAACTTTTATAGAAAAATAATTATATATGTCATAATCCTTGATGTGAAATACCAAAATATAGAAATCATTATACTTCATTATTAAACCATTATTTAGGTTGTATAAATTTATTCCTTAATTCTTTCATCCTTTCACATGTCATTTGTAGAATCTTCATCATCAAAAAAATATTACTGGAACCACATTTTTAATCATCTTCTTCAGTGTTTCCCCCTCTGACATAAATTTTTATAATGAACGTACTTTTCAAATTTATAAAATTCAACCTTTCTTCCTACCTTGGAAAAATCATTAATCTCATAGATTTCTTTAACTAAACGTTTTTTTTTCTCATAAATAATTTACTATATGTCCTTCTTCACCACATATAAAACATATTCTATTTTCCTATATAAATTCCCTTTATTTATTGTGACAACATTAAAAACATATAGTGATCTAAATATTCATTTTTCCATGGTCTCCAGCACCCGAAATCTAAACGAATTTTATCCTTTTCTTCTATATTGAGTCCAAGTATTGGTTAAGGTGAATGTTATTAATCATATACTGTGAAAAATAATTATGAATAATCATAATATCCTTCACTCTTGTCAACATCTCATTTGGTTTCTAATTAGAACATTATCTACCACATTCAACGAAAATCGAGTTCCATCTAGTTCCTTCCATTTACTGAAACCAAAAATCATATTGTGAGAAATAATATTCATAGTGCAAAAAAAATCACAAAAAAATATTGGATTTCAAAACCATGAAACCTTATTTTAAATCTAAAAAAGTTTATGTTTCACCTTGGTTGTTCATATTTGTTCCTGATATAAATCCTCTATAAACATGGCGGGGTAATTATTCATACCAAAGGGATTAATGAGGAACTGATAGTATCTATAATGACATAGGAATACCATATTCAGAATATCAACCTAGATAACTTTCAACTGGTAGTATGAAAACCTTTGATTAATAATCGAGAACTATCCCATGCCTCATAATTGGTCAAATAGTTCATCAATCCTCAACAAGGGGTACTTCTTCTTTATCGGGGCTTGATTCCGGAGGCAATAATACACAGACAACTACAAGATCTCATTTGTCTTTTTTACGAACACGGGTGTTCCCTGGTGGAATGTAGTTGTCCTGATGAAACCCTTCTCTCAAAGGTCCTACAACTACAACCAAAGATCCCATCACTTTTGAGGGGTTATCCAACATGTTGTATAATATATCAGAGTGATCTGAAGATGGAAATAAATAAACCAACTCTATCTCCCACCTCAGAGGTTGTCCATGAAGATCCTCGAGGATGAAATCAATAAAATCCTCCAAAACTGAAGGAATAAAAATTACTAAAGATATTATTGCACCAAGGGATACATTTTCCAAGTAATGGTTGATTGGATGAAGCCTACTACTCACAAAACCCATGCATCCCTCCATGAGTCTCTCCCACTTATAAAAGAGAATCTCGTCTCATCAATGTGAAGTGATCTAATTTGACTATGGTGATATTAAATCTTTGAACAATCCATGGAAAACCAATTCATACCCAATATGATTTAATAGGGTTTCATTATAAGGACCAAAAGGTCCCACATAAACCTCTATCCACTAAGGAATAGTTTTCACTATCATCAGATGAAATATATTGAAAAAAAATTCTTGGTACGAACCTCAAAACGAATCTTCTAGGATAATGCCTCTTATGGGACCTCCAACTCTAACCCCTTGATTAAAGAGATAAAGGAATGTATTGAACTAGTTTGTACTAATATTGAATCATGGATAGAATAAACACATATTGTACCAATGATCATATCAGGTGCCATGGAGTCTTAATAATTTATAACCTATAGTTGTCTGTGGCCCCAACCAAAAGCTCCCTGAGCTTGATGCGGTCTGTATGGTGATGGTGGGGTGGAATCAGAACATATCATTTCCAACCACCAATAAGTCCTCATTCAGAACGTCCACGTGTTCCTCTACTGCCTCCACCTCTCTAGAGGCCTCCCTACCCTCTCCAAGGAGATCCCTAATCGTGGTTTTGTCTCTACTATAGAGGTCAGTTAGAATATTCCTCCCTTAATTAGCATGTTGGGTCAAGAAATCATGTGCCATGTGATCTCACTCATCAAAAGCATATTCCTTTCCTTCCCTTAAATTCATTGTTCTTCTTCACTATCCATGTAACACATTTCCATGTTTCTATGTCTATTCATAGGAAGGTATCCTACATCGATATCATGTTGACTCGCGCCTTCAAGCTACTGTAGATTACTCATCCATGTATTAGGTCTAGCTATATAGAGTTCTTATAATAGGAAACTCTAGACCAAAACTGAATGTTCTTGCTCCTTGGCAGAGGTGGGATGCACAAGGACACCAAATTTGAATGAATCTCTTTGCGGTGTCCCTCCTCAAACTTTTTTGATCTAAAGTATCCATCCAAAATCATGTCGATAGAGTATCATGTAAGACCTATAAACCTCTTATCATACTCAACTATTCCCATCTCTCCATACTATAGCTCCAGAACCTCCTATATATGAACCATGATCAAAAGGTACGGGTAGTACTCTACATGAAACATTTGATGGATGTTAGACCATGAAAGCATCATCTAATCATGCAATTGGGTAACAAGACTCAACCAATTCCCTGATGCTCCTTGAAAAAAGTATATCTTCTTCCATAACCACTTGATCCATCAATGTTTGGATAGCCTAAAAACATGGACCACCGACTCCAACCAATCCCCCACTACCTGAGGATCTAGCTCGCCATGGATCTTCAATTACCACTAGTTATAGATCTCATGGAGTTTGGTTGTCCTTCACACATCCTCTTAAAATTCTACTTATATGATATACTACTCAATAGGTAGGGGTGATTCTGCCTAACCACCTAGAGGAAGGATCTCATGGGATGGACCCTGACTTAAGGCCTCATCGCTCATCTTTTTGTCATAAAAATATGTAAATAGTCACTGAGGTGGTTTTCATTACAGAATCATTATGAAAATATAATCTAGACATACCATGTTCATATGATAATATATATACATTGGGGAGCTGAATCATGAAGGATAGTTTAAGACTAAATCCCATATGATTCAAGTACCATTGATCCCTCTAACTAATGTTTCTATATGTTGAATAAAAAAGTAGGTAGTCACAGTTCTAGTGAATGGATATGTCATACTTCAGACAAACACCAGATTCCATATCCTAAAATTCTCCATTGAAACCCTTTCATATTGTTTCTCTAATTCCATCCAAATCCCTGTAAGGGGACTGCCCAAACATCATCCCATGTAATGAACTACTCTGATACTAATCTATTACGACCTAAACCAACTGAGGCTTTATCATGAACTACCCCAAGCCCTCTTCCATAGGATAGGGTTATAAATATGTGTTGAAAGGCATAACCTAAATGGAGGTCTTTTCATAATGTACCTATACACACACACACACCCAAATATCTCAATACATAATTTTTGAAGAATAAAAGAAAAATCTACCACATATATAATGTAACCATCTATATGAAAAACCTCTAGGTTGTGAAAGAGTACGATAGGTTAATAATGAAAGTAAAAGTAAAAATACATTCCCAACCAGAAATATGTCACAACATAAAAAACTAAAATTGAAATTATCAAAAGCTAAGATACAATAACCATACGCGGTCTAATGTACGATGAATCCCTAAGATCTTATGAAGTCTCCTCTAACCTTTCTATTTTCTGCATAAGACACTACACATGATGGAATGGTCAGTGTAGGGTTGAGTATATAAAAACCCAGTAGGACGTCCTAAAAATAGAATAATATCAATAAGAGACATGATAACAATAAATAGTATATATCTCAACCTAATGAAAGAGAGTAACCAAATTCTACAATATGGATATATATATATACTCAAACCAAAGAAACTAAAATTAGAGAGAAGGGGATATCTATCTCTCAACCTATCCCAAGAAAATAGGTTCATCAATGATGCCTAGCATCTCACATTTCTGCCCAAATAAGTAACTATATAGATTCCCACACCTTGCCATTATGCCACACGGTCAAGGGGGTACAATCTCCAAGTAGATGACTCATTCCTTAGTGTGTCAACAGGGGTCCAATCAATATGTATCCATATAGGACTTGTACCCTGATGCATCCGGGGGTGGCACTCTATAGGTAGAGGGCCCTTTACATGTTCCTTTATGTGGATCCATGACAGTGTCACTAGACATGAACCGTATTTGATAGAGGGTACCACTTGGTTGGTATAGGACTTACACCCTAGTCTATCAAGGTGTTCCACTCTTGTGTCATGAGGACTTACACACTATACGATAAGATGGTACCACTCTATAGATAGAGGGCACATGCTCTAGTTTATCATAGTGGTTACACTCTATTATCTCTAGTGATCCTTTTCTTGATCACTACTATCATCAGCTGCCTCTTAAACAATACATACACCACGAACATCTCACATCGCTTCTAAAAATACACTATGAATTTCACCATCACATTCTATATGGAAAAACACTTAGTACGTGATACTTGTGGGACAAAATATGAGTATAAATGAAAGAAAATGAGAGATTTAAGTCTACTTAGAAGGAAATAAGGGGTAAACGATATGTTAGGATCTCACACTGCATGTGGTCCCGCTTCTCTGTCTCATCATGTCCCCCGGCACACAACTCACCAAACATGTAGCACTATAAGGTGTGTAGGGGGGATACATGGATTTTTCAATCCACATGATGTCCCTAACTGTTCTCCCTCTCGGTTTCCATATACTTCGGTACACAGAGTGCATCTAGACTTGTCTTTGTACTTCGGTACATGGCAAGTGCCTGGTCATGTGCTCCCGCACGAGGTATTTCCCATGAACTCCCAACATAGAATGTCTACCTATATATGGATAAATGGAATGTAATTGGGGTACATTTCATTATATCCTTATCTTTTCTCAAAAACCTAATGTCATTTCCGCAAGAGCTATACATTGTGTGTTCATTAGACTACATGGCATATAATCTCGTTTTTCATAGAAAGACATATATGTGCTTGGTAATTATATATCTAGATTCACCACTATGGATCTCTATTCTAACAATCACAAATTGGTGGATATATGCTCCAACTAGAAATTTTGGGCCTCTGGTGGTAGGGAAATTGATTCTTGATACTTCTCGTGCGAACTTTTACACACCACCATCATCCTGTGCATGCCACCTATTGCCGCTATTAGTCTCGGACCTCAATTCAATGAAAAATAACACCCTTTATACCATGATTCATCCCAAATTCATCCTTTATTCCCATTAAATTCTTCTCACACGAATCCATCATGAATCCGGGGGTTCGGATTGGGATCAGTCCCGCCTAACAATATCGAGTCGTGCCACCTTGGTCCAATAATGACTAACGCAAATAAATTATGTGATAAAGGCATAAGAACAAGGGTTTCTCATTCATTGGTCATGTTTTCTTGACTAACAGATAAAATTAGGATGGATTTAGTGAGAAAAAGATGAATAAAAAACTTAATTCCACTATGTGGGCTCATACAATTTTCAATAATTGGTGGAGAAAAAAAGGGATTGATCAGAGTAAAAAGTTTAACTAAAAATAGAAAAATATTAAATGTAATACCTATATATTATATTTTTTTCATCAAATAATTCACTCAGTAATGAATTATATGGGTCATTTCATTCACTATGTCTCAATCTTCTTGGATCTGAAGTCTCTTTATTTTCGGATTGTGATTCACCAACGGAATGAGGAAGAACGCCTAGAGATTATCCTAGGATTTTTGTGGATAAACAGAGAAAAATATTCTTAACATGGTATTAATAAAAAAATGTTTATTTTAACTAATTACAATAAAAAAAATTATTCATTTAATAAAACTAAACTCCCCCACCAACTGTCACGATATCTAAATGCCCTATGCTGACTTATTTTAGGTCTCTCTAAGGGAAAACAACATGTAATATACTCAAATGAGGTCTCTGATTTTTTATCATAGATTCATTTAGAAATATATCATGTTTAAAAAAACTTCACAAGTACTATAATATATATTTAATGTTTTTATAAAATTATTTTCAGGCACACAGGGTCTTGGAATTGTATGTCGTCGTAGCTCCTAGCTTCGAAAATGATAGTATAAATATTTACATGAATCAAAAGGAAAAAATGGATCTTTACATAAAAAACATGAAAAGGTGAAGGTATATTCCTTAGCTTCCAGCAAAGCTCAATGGTTCAGTGTCCCAAAATGAGATCCACTTAGAATACTACCCCAAGTTGGTTTTTCACTAGGCCTCAATTGTGCATCCCCATACACCAGAGGCTTCCGACTAAGAGTGATGTAAAAATATTTTAAAAAGGGGAGATTATTCCCGCTGGATTAGAAATAAATACCCTGGAAGCAATAAAAAATAAATATAGTTGAAAAAATAGTTTATCATTAATAATCAATGAATGAGTGATCATACATGAACATTCATTGATAGAAATACAAGATGGTATACACTGTTTATTGTGATGTTTTTGACAGAAATAAATAAATAAATAAAACCCACCATTACTATCTCTAATAGGATCTCAAGCATCAGCTCATTCCTCTTCTCCCATGCTTTATCCTATCCTAGAAAGATAATAATAAACCATGGTCCTGAACTAGTAATTATGAGATCCCTTCAGGTACATTAGTGGAGTGGCAGCCTGAACAGGGTTTGGGACAAAATCATTTGGCCACCACCAATGATTGGTATAACAAATCCAATCCATTCTAATAAGTTGTAGTAGTGTGAATATATAAAAATAATAAATTTTTAAATGTTAATATAGAAATCCAGACCATAAGAACGTGTTATAACAACCAGAAAATAAAAGAAGAATAATGGTAAGTAGAGAAAAATACCAACCACATCCTACATTGGTATATTGTGCATCAAGTAAGTGTAGAATACACCAAATAATCATATATCAGACCTAAGAGATCCAAGACCCACGTTCATTGGTCAAGGAATACTCTTCATGTCCATAGAGCTCATCTATAAAAAAATCAATGAAATATAGACTAGAAAGGGCGAGCATCAAAGGCCATAATCTAGGGAATAATCTTCAATTTCAGAGTGTGTATCCATATAAAACATGATTAAATCTTGGGTGGTGCCAAATTCATGTCCATGGTGGTCCAAGAAATTTGAATCCAAGGTTATAATCTAAGACTTCCAATGCAACATATATACAAATACACATGGTTCATCATTATAATACTTTGTTACATCATATTGGTTTCATACCATTCCCATATAAATTTGATTTATATCATCCCTTTCTTAACAAAATCCACAAACATATGATGAGTTGTGTCACGTTAATGTTAATTTCATTCTATTAAATAAACACATAAATACTATATGTCAATGGACTATACATTTAATTACATAACTATCATTTAATATGTTTCACTAGTCCCTTCACATATAATGACAAGGTTCTAACCAAGGTACTCAACCTTTAGCATTAAATATAATTTTATTTGACTCTATTTAATAAGATGTGATCTCAACACAGTTCCTGGGTTGGTTTAAACATGGTAAATATATCAAGATCACCTCATGGGTGGTTCGTGTTGAGATTAAAATTCTCTAACCTTGGGTACAGTTGTAATGACATGTTTAAATCATACTCTAAACGGCCAATTTAAGAACCTATTAATTTTAAGGATCAATTCATAGAATATTTTGTATGAGACGCAATGACACAAGCTATAAGACACACATACATTTTAGGAAACAATTATAGACCACATACCTCATGCTTAGAATGA
Source organism: Viscum album (assembly GCA_963277665.1). Lineage (NCBI taxonomy): Eukaryota > Viridiplantae > Streptophyta > Magnoliopsida > Santalales > Viscaceae > Viscum > Viscum album. The sequence goes on along the minus strand of OY728137.1, from coordinate 2,078,589,711 downwards.
TCCACTCTTCCAATATTGGGATTTAACTCGAGCCGACACAAGAGATATCGAAATATTAACCAAACTCACTAAAAATAGGATGAATTAGCTCGCACTAATTTATCATTTCTTATGGGGAGATAAAAAAAGAAACAAATCATGAGGATTCTGATACTTACCTAGAAACATCCAATGCATTTGAAAATGTATTATTTGATAGAGGAATGATGGATATTCACCACGATGAGGAGAGGATGAGTGATGCATAAAAGGGAGGATTCATGTGAAAGAAGAAGGGAAATAAATTGGGAAACCCCTTTTTAAAAACAAAGTATAAATTTACTCATTTTTTCCCTTTAAATGAGATGTATGGTTTGACTAATTGTGAGCTAACTATGCATCTCTCACTACGTAATAGCTCACAAAACATGGTTTAGACCATCCACCAAACAAAAAAATCAATTTCTCTTAGATATGTCCACTAGCTCAAAATGTATGATCATTATAAATAGGGTGGTCACAAAACAAAATATTCAAAAATGGATTTCTAAATTAATATCAATTTATTCAGAATATTTACATTACATAGATATTAACATTTAGCTATTATCGAACCCCTTATCATATTAGTTTTCTCTCTCTTTACTTTATCATAGGCATCTGTCAATATAATTACAATCATTACTACGCTTAAATTAATTTAATATTTAATATTTAATATGTATTAGATTTATTAATTATCAATAAAAAATTATTGAGTTAAAAATTAATCATTTTATTTAGAATTTTTAATTTGATTCACCCCCGTTTGATAATAATTATCACAAAAAACATTAAAAATCTCCACTTATCAACATTTAATTATTTAAACTCGGTCAAAATTACCAAACCATAACAATGATTTTTGTTACAATATTGAAAATTATATTCAATTGAGTTATATAAAAAGAGATTTATAGTAGAAAATTTTCCCATCAAAAAGAGATAATTCTTTTCTAAAAAGAGATAAGACAAAATGTGAAGTCAAAATATTATTATAAAAGGTTGCATGAGTTATGAAAATAAATTAATATCAAGTTACCAATAAATAATATTATATTGTGTCAATTTTGGAACCATCATTGTTTTTACCATGGAGATATGGGTTCTAAGATAAGAAACATTCCATTTTTTTCAAAAAAAACAGTATCTCCATTGTAGTTTTATTATATATGATTAAAATAATAAAATAAATTTTTATTCTCTGTTCTTATTATTGATTGTTTTTAAAAGTGATGACTATTTAAACAATTACACTTTTATATATCATTAATTAAACATGTAAAGTGGGTATAAAAGCCTCACACACAAAATTCACATTTAAAATCTAGATGATTTTATGAGAATAAACTCATTATTCTATATATTTTTTGGGTTATATTCCAAAACATGTTACATTAAAATCAAGTATATATAAAATAAAAACATTATTCATGCACTATTTCATTGAAAATTTCAAATAAAACATTGAATTTTCCTTGATATTTTCTTTATTATTAAATTTTTATCATAATCATATATTTAATACTTTAGGATTTTTAATCATGTAGTGTATATACCAAATACACCCTCACAATTATCAAAAATAATCAAAAGAAAGGTGATATTTCTAATTGAAGTTTAATTTCCAATGATTTAGAAGTATCAAACAATAACAAAATATGTAAGTAAAAAAATATTTTTCAAGTTATAAATTATAAAACCATATCAACCCATCACTAATGTAAATTATGGGTTTTATTTTATATTGATTTTTTAGATTGAAATCATGCCTTATTTATTATCCCATATTTTTTTGAACCATGTAGGAAAAATTTGTATTCATTAAACTTTATTAAATTTTCAAAATTGTATTCCTTTTTTCTATTTTGTTTATTTATCCCACTATGTAGTTATTATTTATGGGACCATATTTACTGGGCTTTGGCCTTTTGGCCATCCAATTTTTAATGTGCTTTAACTACACATTGACTATCTTGTTTTTTTAAGTCGTTGATCATTCTCTTCACCCATTGCATCAATGTATTCTATATTTCCCACTAATTGACTTAGGTTATAAATTTATATTATGATAACATGTTCATGGTGTGCTCTAGTTTGTTGTGTTGTTTATAGGGTGTCTCAATGTTAGTAGAGTGAGGTCTCGTGAACCCTGGTCACATTGTCTCTAGAAGTTACTCTCTCTCAACCATGGTTCTCAACTCTCATAGGTGAAACCTATCTCTCTGTGACTGTATTATTATGTCAGAGTTTTGTGCCTAATGATATCACTATCCATGACAGGTTGTCATCCTTTTGGTGAATATGAAGTCCTTCTATGTTGAAAAATGTGTGGAACCATCTTGAAATAGTTCAATAAGTGAGAGAAGAAGAATAAAAAGATCTTAAATACAAATGCAATGCGCTTCATCCATCTTGTGTTAACAAAATAGGACTATTAAAATTTCTTAAAATTCTGGCCCTCTGAGAAATAGTTTTATTTTTCATTTACTATGAAACTTGTAAATCCTGCTCTATTATTTCTATTTTATTTCTCTAGTCCTAGTTGGTTCTTCTCACCATGTATCATTTCTCTTTTGGTAAATAATATAATGTGTGCATGGGTGGTGGTGTTCTTGTCATGCACATAGGTACCCATGGGTCTAAATCACATTAAATTTCTTTGTTATTTACCTTGTTATTGAATTTTTCCTTGTCTATTAATTTTATAATTCTGTCATATTCAACATCATAAATATACTATTTGGTCCTTCTGCTTCTTTGGTTTTCTTCCTTGGTTTGGGTAACCACTCTTCCTCACAAAGTGGTATCAATGCCTCTCTGTCTTCCCTGTCTATCGAATTCGATTACTATTTCTTGGTTTCTTTATTTATAGTTGTAGCTTCTTATAAATATTTTTTAATGAAAACTCAATCTTAAATCACCAATATTCTTTATTTATTTCAATCATTTAAATATACTATCTTGTCCATATCTCTCATAATTTCATATCCCTTTGAAGAAAAATTACCTAATATATTGTTTGGTTTCTTGGGGGTATTATTAATGTTTTCTGCAAGAATAATTTGATAGTTACAATAAAATTAATTTGTGTAGAATTAATATGAGATCCCCTCTTATAATGCAGGGCCCAATTTATTCCCTTTATAGGCCCAAGAAGCCGATTACAACTATCAAGGAAACTAGATAGCTTATTACAGATTATGTTGATGTTTCCAAAAATGTGATTGTTAAAGAACGTAGCTCCTTTTTTCTTTATTTAGGTGATAAATTCAATAGGTAAGTTCCTTAAGAGCCTACTACTTATAGAATTATTTTAAACATGAAAAACTCTACATGGATGCTTCATTAGTAGGTAGGAATTACAAAAAAAAATCATGTTTAAATTTAAATTGAAACCTATAAATTCAATTAAATCACATCAAGATTGATTTAATAAAGTCACATCTGACTTATCAAACATTAATTTTTTTATTGATGATGAGAACCAACCCATGATACTTTTAATCTCTTTAAATAATTCATATAGCACCTTTATAGAGACCATGATTTATGGACAATAATATTTAACCCTAAAAGAGGTTAAATCTTCAATTATTTCTAAGAAACTATATTCTAATCCTAAAATATATGGGTATCCCAAAATCTTGTTCACTAAGAGTAATCCTCCAACTAAAATCAATAAGATTTAGTTTAATAATGATAATAACAAAAACAATAAAGAACCTAAACCTTGGTCTAATTCTAGGGATAGAAAGGTCACCTATTTTCATTGGGGTAAACTCAGACATAATAAACCCCAAGTTTATAAAACTTAATCCTAAGATAGATTATAAATAACCCACTAATCATTCCCTTCATGTAGACTCTGGTTATAAAACTACATAGGTCCTTAATGTATCCAATATTACACTAAATAAATAGCGGGTCCTTTATTGAAAGGTTATCACAAGGATCTTTCATTAATAAGTAAAAAAGTTACAAAAATATGAAGGTAGAAATCATATATTTATCCCTTTGTAACATTGTATATAGGTTAGTAGGGAGAGTGATATAAAAATGTCGGTCTCACTATTCACTCACTGGTTTGAAAGTACATTTATAAGTGAATTGGCTTCGTAAAATCCATGTGTGATAATGTATCTCATTGATGAAATATGTTATAGAAAATCAATCCATTTCACTATTGATTTCAAGGAGAGGTGTATCTTCCCGGTTCTCATAGACTAGAAAATAGGTGTGGAGTTGAACTCAAACAATATGTTGTTACAGTTATTCTAATTTGTAATTTTAACTATATTTATTAGATTGTGCATTTCTACTTCCAAGGTTGTGGATGTCTTACAAGATCCCAATTGAAAATCAATGACATCTCCAACATAGTCCTTAAATACAAGACAATATCCTATTATCCCTGGGTTTCCAAGGGAGGCACCATCTGATTTGCATTTTATACATCCTGTAAATGGAGAAATCTTGTAAACCTCAGTTGTGTTGTGAGGTGGATGATAGTTACCATTGAACTTCAATCTTCTCAACATAATTAGATCCTAAATTGAATTACTTTAGTGTTGAGTGTGTATTCTATTAGCATTTTGTACCTCCATCACAACTTCATCAAGGGTAGTTTTTCAATTGAAGTGATGTTTATCATGTATGGTTTTTTTCTTCCTATCTAAATGGATTTTACATGTTCAATACGTGCCACCATGGAGATAATATCAGCATGATTCTATATCCTTATATCATGCAATAGAGGAAGAAAATATCTAATAACATTTTATCTTGGTTTTTGTACCTCAATGATATAAAATATGGCCTTCCAAAGTGAGCGAACAGTTTTCTAGCTAAGCAAGAGATGGTCAACATCCTCAAAGTGTTAGTGGCGAAGCACATAGCCATATTATAGAATAATATTGACCTACTTTATGTTAACATCAATGTGTATTTTATTTATAGATAGCCTCCAAGCAGTGAAAATCTAGATGGAGAGATCAATTTATTATTAAACTCCCCCATCCATTTGTGGGATCCCTAGGAAAGATGTTTATAGAAGGACATGGAATCATCTTTTACATTTGAGGTCAGATCCTATATAAGAATGTCATCCTGTTTTAAGAATTCATATTATGATATAGACTATTTGATGTAATGAGGAATAGAGTTCAGATTGTCCAATTTGTTATTGATAGATATGTTATGGTAAATCCTATAGCATATGGGATCAATCCGATCAATGAGATGATTCACATCCCAGTTATCAGTTTAGAACTTTAGTGAGAAGTTGACACTAACCAACTAGTGATAATTCCTAAATACTTTGTTAAAGATATCATTGTGCCCATTCTATATTGAAGATTCCATTTTTCAGGTGTTACCTACTTTGAATTTGTCAAAAAAATAGAGATCTAGGAAAGGCTATTGCATCTGAGTTATTATTGATAATCTTCCAAACTAATTGATCATGAAAAGATTTATTGATAAGGGCTAGGTTCTTGATATTGAGTCCCCCAAGAGAATAATCCATGAAACATTTCTTCCATGAGGCTACAATAATATTTCACTCTATTATAATACAAATTTATGCAAAGTTTCACATAAAAATCTTAATGGATATCATAACTAAATTAGACCAGGTTTATACATGAATGTGTAAACCACCATTGAGATAATCACATGATTGACAAGGAAATGTCTTCCATCCATTGAAAGATATTTACCTTTCTAAGAAGCCAGAGATATTCTTACCTAATTTAGAATGTTCGTGAAGTAGGATTGATGGGATCTACCCTAAACCATGGGAAAACCTAGATAAATAAATAGTGGATAGCCTTCCCTTATTCTGAAATCATTGATCATACCAATTTTCCTATAGGTTGGTACGTTCTTGCCAATGAAAATGAAGTTCTTACTCCAGCTGAATTCCAGACCTGATACACATTCCTAATGCATGAGCGCCTCCCTGATTTTTTTTATATTCCTTATGTCTCCCAAAGTAAATATGATTATATCATCAGCCAAAAAAAAGAGATGATAAGTGGCTGGAATACCTTGGGTTGCCCTGATGGTTTTCAGATAAACATTGTTCACTAAATAGAGAATGAATATGTTGACATAATATTCAACAGTGGAAAAATGATAGTAGATATATGGTATCCGTGTCTCACCTTTCTTAAGAACTTGATATATCCCTCCCTGGATCTATTAATTATGATAGATATGCGTTCAGAGTGAATAAGGGCATTGATCAATTTTATAAAATCTTCATTAAATCCAAAACACAAGATAACCATAAAAATAAATCCCCAATCCATAGTATCAAAGTGTTTTTTGATGTCAAGATTAAGAGAAATGTTTCCTCCCCATGTTGAATTCCTATGATGGATCAGACATTCAGAGGTAGAGATCAAGAAATCATGTATATTTCCTCTTTCCACAAATACAAACTGATTCCATGAAACGATTTGGTTGGAGATCCAATCATGTATATTGGCCAAAATCATGGTGATGATTTTGTGAATTGTGTTAACCCAAGAAACCGGCCTGAATTGACTATTTCTCTATAATTTTCCATTTTTTCCATTAGGGTAATAAATTAGTCATTGAATCCTTGAGAGATGGATCCACCCTTGAAAAAATTCCTAACCAGGTTGAAAACATCATCCTGTATTATCTCTAAAAATGATGAAAAAATTAACTGTTGAAGTCATCCGGCCAAGGAGATATTCCCTTGTTAGGACCAAAAATAGTATGCATAACTTCAAATTAAATATGAATATATGTGAGGATTACATTTTCTACCTCAGAGACAATATTAGTAATATATACTTCCCTTATCTCCATAATTCTTGAAGTTCTGTTGAAAATATTTTCATAGAATTAAACAATGTGATTAGTAATGGATTTCCTTTTATTAAGGATTTGATCTCCATATTTTAAATAAGAGAGGGGGTTTTTGGATCTTCTAGAACATTGGATATCAATGAATAAAATGGGGTTTCTATCCCCATCATTGAGACCCTTTCCTTAGAAAATTTCCTTTATAATGTTTCCTTTGAGCCTTATAATATTTTGGTGCTGAGAAGACCTTTTTTCATCTTGGGTGATGCCCCTAGGAAATTTGGTTTTTGTGATTTCCTCTTGGATCGAGTGAAGAGTTTGTTCCAAATCATCAATATCTTCATCAATTTAGCTGAAATATTTTTTTCTCTGATATATCATAGTATCTTTCATACTTTTCAGTTTGGAAATGAAAAACAATTGGGCTTACATAGTTTTTTGGTCCATCCTATCAGTCCATAATAATTTTGTAACATTAAAAAAATGTTTTCCAAGCATTTTTAAACCTGAAAATGATGGGAAATTTCTTTTTAGTATATTGGAAGCTATCCATAATTTGGTGTTGAACATAATGATTTGTTTCCAAAATTACACACACGATAGATTTGTAGTTGCCCATGGATACATCAATAATACAAGCTCTATCAATTTGGCTAGCTCTCACCCCATTGGAAAATATTTTATACCAAGTGTATTTGGCTCTAGTGAGTTTGACATCTAATAAATTGGGATCCTCAGCAAATACATTGATGCCTTTGATGGAGTAAAAACAAAAAATAAGACCCATATTCTAATGAACATGCAAAATGGAGTTGAAATCCCCTATAATCATTCATGAATAAAGGATTCAACTACAAAGTCATTTTATTTGATTCCATAGAGATATCATATCAATATAATTATTTAAATCATATCAAACAATGAAAAGAATTATTTTTTTCCTTCGAATAATAGCATGTGATGAGTTGTTATTCCTATTAAAAAATAATATGACTTTCCAAAGAACTATGTTCCAGTAGCTGGAGTCGATCATGAATAGTGGGAGTTTATGTTTCTTCTTCAAGATGATAACCACTATTAGAAAATAATTTGTCTTGATTGGTTATGATTTTCATCATATTGGCCTCTCCAATGAGATCCAGTTTATATTTACCTTTAATTATCCATAGGGAACTTTCAGTGCTAGGGTTGGTTATGTATTTGCAGTTCCATTAGATAATCCTCATTTTGACTTTGATTTGGGGGTGTTGGTCCCCTTTATTTTTTTCTTTTTTTTTCTTATTCATTCTGATTTTTTTTGTATTTTTATTCGATTCTAGAATAGGAAGGTCTTTTATTGTTCCTTCTAAACCACCAGGATGCTTTATTTATGTGCCACTATATTTCATAATAGTTTTAACTGGAGTTTCTCTTGTTGTATGAACAATAAACTACTGCTCAAGAAATATTTTAGACACTGTAGTTTTACCTTGTCTCTCTTCTGATCCATTGGGACCATTAAGTGGAAATTGGGAGACTAAATCCATTTTCTCATTCATCATTCTAGTAACCTGATTCATGTCCATATTCTCAACCAAATTATCTGAACCAACAATATAAGGTGAAATGTCTACAGTTCTATCATAAGGGATAAGAACAATCAAATATTCCTCTTTTTGGATATAGGATACAATGGAGATAATCTATACTTATAGGCATAAATTATTCTCATCATAGTTCTCCTCTATAGAGCCCTAATTCCCAATTTTAGCCAGTATTTTTACAGCCTCAGGTTATTCATCCAATTGAGAAAGAGTGTTTTTCTTCTCCACCTCTTCAGCCAAGACAACCCAAAAATTTATTATACTAGAAACATTACCCTATATCATGCTTTTGACATGTTCATACTGGTCATTCTTGATATTGTCCACTGATTTTTTCTTCATACCTCTTGACACTTCTCTCCAGGTTGCAGCACTAGGTGTTAGTGGAACCAGCTTCGTGACCACTCTACAATTTTTGATTTCATGTCCCATCATCATGTAGTGATCATAGTAGGGTGGAAGGTGCTTATATTTGATTCTGGCCTCCAATTTATGGTCATTATAAATATGGGAAATTTTTTCCAGTGGAGGAGAGTCCATGTTGATTTCATCAAGGAAACTTGCATAGCTATCAAGGTTACCATTGATGGTGTACTAATCAATCACAACCAGAGTACTGAATTCGGTGTCCAGTTAATTGATAATTTGATAATTCTAGTAAAACCATAGCTTCCACTAAATTTTAGTCCACACCGATGTATTTGTGTGATTATGACTGTAGGGGTTGAATTTATTTTCCGATTCTGAGAGACAAAAAACTCCATGTTTTTAATTGAGGTTTCTTATATCCCATAGCACATTTATTTCTTCCTTCCTCTCCAAAATAATGTGATATTAAAATTTTAAAATTATTGTAAGCCTCCATTTGGTAATGTTCCAACATAGTGATATCATATTCTTAAGATCAAAATATTTCTAGGTTTTTACACCATTATTGTAATAAACGTGACCATGTAGTGAAAACATTCAAATATCTATCTTTTTGTTAATTACTTTTGGATAAGCCACAAAATATATTGATCATTCCATTTTTTTTATTATAGAGATTTATCTCTATAGTTGGTTGAGATGATAGAAGGATATTTCCTCTTATTTAATTACAAGATGTATAAGTTTGAGGGTAGAGTTTCGGTTTAGTTAGAACATGAAAATCATGATATCATTACATTAGTGGATGTTATGTGGGTTCCAAAACATCAAAAAACCATGATTCCTTAGGAGTCATAGACCAAAAGGGGTTCACCTTTAAGTCTAAAATAGGTTATTTTATAATCTCCAAAGGCTCTAGAACAATTATTAAGGTATATTTATTCAATCGGTTGTATTTCGTGAATTGAAATACACATTCAAGGCTATTGGGTAGTGTCTATTCAACTAATGCTGAAAATACTATTCATTGGAATGGGATATTGGGGCATGTTATCACCAAGGATCATGAGGATATCATTAAGATATTGAAGTTTAAAGACATCACATTATGAAATATTCCATTTAGTGAAGATTGTGTGATGGGAATATCCAAGAGGTTTTTCTCTAGGAGGCCTAGTTTCAAAGCCACCATCCCCTTAAAATATGACCACTCCAATCTATGAGGTATATCCAAGACATTCACCCATGATATGGGATTCTCTATTTTACCTTCATATATAAATGTTCTGGGAAAGTGTGGATTAATATTCTTAAAATTAAATCTTTTGTTTTCCAAAACATTTAAACCTAATAAAATTTAGTTAAAAATAATATTGGTATGAAACATAACATTTTATGAGAAAAAAATGGGTATTCATACCTGTCGAATAATTTTAAAAAAAAAAATTATATGAAGGTGTTAAAAGACCTAGAATGGATATTTAAACTCCTAAAAAAATGTATTAGCAGAAAGTCTAAATAAGACTATCCTGGAAAGAGTCAATAGTATGATTCCATGATTTGGCCTCTCTAAATCCTTTTGGAAAGAGGCTTTGAACACTATTTTCTTGAAAATTAATAGTTTTACCTCTTATTATAATCAATTTAAAACAATTAATGAATGGTGAAATGGTAATCTCCCATCCTATTTCTACTTGAGAGTCTTCCGTTCTATAACTTATGCACATGTAAAGATTATTAATTTTGAGCCAAGAACTATAAATTTAATTTTTTTGGGTATCATAAGGGTGTAAAGGGGTAAAAACTCTAGGTATATAATCATAGAGGTCAAAAATTCTTTATTAGTATGGATTTTTTATTTCATGATACTTCCTCTCCAAAAACCAAGGCTTCCACAACTGGCATCAATGATCCATCCTCTCAACTAGCAGATAAAACTAAAGCTTCCAGCCTAGTTTGTGGATTTTGTGGAGCCCTATACACCTGATTAACATTCTATTTCATATGATAAGGATTCATCCACATCATATTTATATCTTGAATCTGAATCTATAGGCAATTATTGGGACTACCATCTGACTTAAGGTAGGGAAAGGAGGGTCCTTAGACCCCCTTCTCAGTTTAGTTAGTATGATATGGCATACTATTCCATTCATATTGCCCACAAATGTATTCATGATGATACTATAATCAATAATCAATTCTTAAATGACAGACTCAAAGAAGTGGGTCTTTTCCATGAATTAAAAAAATACAATCTTTAAAGTAGAAACACACCTGGACTATTATGAACAACCCAACTAATACAAAAATTATTGGTTAAAAGTGGATCTTTAAAAGAAAGTAAGATAACATTGAGGGAAATAAAATAAAGTATAATGAAAGGTCAGTTGAAAAGATTTCCTCCAAATATATGGAATTGATAACTAAAAAAAATTCCTTATTTTTAAGCATTCTTCTATTAGACTTTTATTATCCTTTACATATTATAATGATCTTCTTATTGAACAGTTAGTTGTTAAAACTGTATTTTTGTATAGTGATTGTAATGAGAGAATCAATATGAAACCTGTTGATGGTTATACTAAATAATTCAAATTAAATCAATTATTTTTTCTAAGTAAATATTTTTATGTCTTGAAATAAGCCTCTTTGTAGTGGTACATAAAATTTTATTCATTTATGTTTTCTAACCAATTCATTAGGATTCAATATGAAATATGTTTTTGTTTTAAATTAATTAAAAATTTCAAGACTTATCTATTTCTATATTTTGATGAATTGATTTTCCTTTTCAAACATATGAACCTCATTTATGTTGTCATACCACAATTAAAAGGAAACATCAAAATTAAAGGATTAGGTGTAGCTAATAAAAAATTTGTTATTAATGTCTTATGGGACAAACCATATAAACTATAATAATTATCTTATCATTCTTCTATTTTAAAAATTCTTAAGATATATGTTTAAATCTCTCAAAACTAGTAAATATACCTCTTTGATATAATTTTATGCAACCTTTAATCGAATCACCCAAATTTTCTGATTATATCTAGTTTATGTCTCAAATACTTTATGCTAATATTGTAGACAATGTTATGTATTTTATGATATAAACCTAGAAAGAAATTGGCTACGAAATCTTTATATTAAGAAAATTTATGGCCACACCTGGGAAACCACACAGGAATTACCTTAAGTGAATCTTAAGATAACTCTCTAGTAGCACTAATATTCCTTTTTGTTATCATAATGATTTAAATTATGCTGAATTCGTTACTAGATATGTGGATATTAGTTATGCAATTAACATTGATACTTGAAAATCCCTCACTGGTTAGGTGTTCACGGTCTATAGTGGCCTTGTTTTTTTGGAAGTGTAATTTGAAATCCATGGTTGCAATTTCAACCATGGAGTCCGAGTATATATCATTGATCAAAGAAGTAAAAGACACCTTGTATATGAAGTGTTTTTCTTGTGAATTACACCTATAAAATTATAAATATACAGTTATAAATATAAAAAAATATTTTTTTTTTATAATCTATAACTTATTACGCATGATTCATTCATGTTATACCAATTAAATAATTTTATGTAAATACATTTTAAATATTTCTATTTATAAAGTTTATTATAAAAATTATTATTTATTTAAATAAATATATGTTTCCAATGAATTTGGTCAATATATATATAGATCAATACATAGTGATGATATTAATGGACATGATTGAAGTTATTTATGTTCATATATTGATGTGTGAGTATGTATAGTTGATGTTATGTGATCATAAGTTTATTTGTGGACAGGATTGTGGTTTTCTATGTTTCAAATCTTAAGATTTCTTATATTATGTTGACGCATTCATATGTTATGTATTCCTGACTCATTAATATTCATTTATAAATTGAGACCATTATTAATCAAACATTCCATCTATATGTGATGAATTATTTTTTATAATCTATAACTTATTAAGCATGATTCATTCATGTTATACCAATTAACTTATTATGTTCTCATCAATATTTATAAAATTATAATAAATATATTTATATAATCTATATATATTGATTATACTTAAAATTATAATTTTTTTATTATATATAAATAGTTGGTAAATATATTAATTTATAATTATAATAATAACTATATATATTTAAATAATTATAAAATTACATTAAATACATTTATTATTAGTTTATAAATATATATATATATATATAATTATATGATAATATTTATAAATATATATATATATATATTTAAATACTGTAAAATTATAATAAATATATATATATAATTATAAAATTAGAATAAATATATTTATTAAATTTTTTGAATATTAATTTTATATTAATAAATATATAGATATAAATATATTAATACTTATATAAAAATATTAATAAAAATATTTATTTACAATTATAATTATAAATATATATATTCAAATAATTAAAAATTTTAAATAAGTATGTTTATTATATTTATAATTTTAAATATATATATAAATATATAAATATATTTATAAATATATAAAAAATTATAAATATATAACGATATTTATAAATACATAAAAATATTTTTAATTACAATTATAATATATATATATATATTAATATTTATAGGTATATTATAAATATATTTTGTATATATAATTGGAAAATTATAAATATAATTATTATAATTTTATAATAATAAATAAAAATTTAATTATTTATATTTATAATTATAAATAAATATTTATTTATTTAAATAATTGTAAAATTATAATATATATTTATTATATTTGTAATTTTATAAGTTTATATAATTACAATATTTATTGTATATAATTATAAAATTTTAAATATAATAAATATATTTATTATAGTCTTATAATTATTTACATAAATATATATTTATTCATAATTACAACTATAAATAAATATATATTTATGTAAATAATTTTTAAATTATAATAAATACATTTATTAAAATTTTATAATTAGTTATATCTATATATATTTATTTATATTTATTTATAATTATAATTATAAATATAATAAATATATTTATTATATTTTTAGAATTGTAAATATATATATATATTTATGTATTTATAATATTTATAACATTATAAATATATATAATTATATAAATATATACAAGTATTTATAAATATGTTTATTATATATATAATTATAAATAAATAAATATTTATTTATAAATATAATTATAAATAGTTATTTATATATTTAATATATATATATATATATATATTTATAAAAATATATAATAATATAACTAAATTATTTACGGTAGATATTTATCACCACTCTTTTAGTGTTGATAAAGATATCCCTTTATCACTGTTAAAAAGAGCTGTTAATATTATTCCTTATCAACGCTATAATTTTAGTGTTGATAAAGTCATGTTTTATTAGTGCTTTTTAGCACTGATAAAGATATCCCTTTATCCATGCTAAAAAAAGTGTTGCTAAAATGGTGTTTTACCAGCACTTTCGATTTTAGAACTTATAAAAATACTATTTATCAGTTCCTTTTTGAAACAGATGATAAAATCAATATCCTTTTTTTAAAGAACCATAACTGCTTGTCTTCTCTCACACACCTTCAAGATCTCATAGAAGTTAATTGTCACCATGCCACCGCTCTCAGCGAACCCAGATACTTCCCTACCGCTTCTATGCCGCTCTCATAAAACCACAATAGTGTTGTCGCCCCGCCACTCTCACCGAATCATATTCTCACTAATGTCACTCTTATCAGACCCCTCTGTCAGCTCGTGAAACCCTACTACTGACTCCCCTACCTCTCCAAACCCCACTGTCACTTTTTCAAACCCCACTATTGGTGCATATCTACATTGACCTTGATGAAAATTTTCAATGAATCAGGACACTAAAAACTAAATGAATTCTATTAAAACTTATTTTCAATTATTTCTCACCCGATTCATTCTGTGGATCACTTTTTTTATTCATGAAAAATAGTGTGTGTGTAACCCCCTTTATGTTATTCTTGTGAGTTTTTTTCTGTCTCTAGTTATGATCTTGGGTTATATAAAGTTTTATATGATTTTAGTAAAATGATATGTTCTAGTTATTTTATGGGAAATTTGGTTTGGAATGGTTTTATTTAGTTGTGATGAATGTGATCTACAAAAATTTGGATTATTAGTTTTGGTTATAATTAATGATCTTTTAGTATAATCTTTTAACAGTAAAGAGATTGAATGTTAATATAGTAATGATGGTATCTTGGTTTCTTTCAGATATAGTGGTGATGATGATAATTCATTTAAATTTTTGGGGAATTGTTTCAATAATAGTTTGTGTTTCTATTACATATTAATGGTTTATTGAATCTAATAGTTAATCATTGAAATTTGTATTTTTCTTAGTCACCGGTTGTGACGGCTTAGTAATTGTAAGGCGGTTATGAGTTAGGGTACCATATATTTTTTATTTTAAAAAATTATAATTCTTCTTCTCTTTTCTAACCTGGATGTACGGTTTTGATTTTGATAAATTCTTGGAATTTCAATTTGGATGGGTCCCAAGATACATTATTATGTGTCCAGCTATGGAAAAAGATACTATAAATATTTTTCTAATATTCGAATTTATATTAATCCAAAGCTATTAACAGATAATAATTAGATACTTTTTGGAATTTGTAATCTCATAAAGCAGATTCAGTAACAAATTAAAGTAATTAACCCACAATGGGTGAATTTCAATAGACTCATGGTTTCCAAAACTATGTATTTCACTATAGACGTTTTTTATTGATTAGTGCTCTATTTATCCAGTTGATAATTCATATCATATATTTTAGGAAAAAAACTCATCATTCTTACTTCATTAAAATATGATGATTTTATAATTGCGTTGTTTTGTGGATTACTTTTATTCCATAAAATGTGGATAAATTATTTTATTTTAAATTAAAATATAATGTTAATTTTGGAAAATATATCTCTTTTTAAAATTAATATGGGAGGTAAAAATAGAATCTTTTAA
The DNA here is from genome assembly GCA_963277665.1 of Viscum album. Classification (NCBI taxonomy): domain Eukaryota; kingdom Viridiplantae; phylum Streptophyta; class Magnoliopsida; order Santalales; family Viscaceae; genus Viscum; species Viscum album. Next base: position 2,078,573,865 of record OY728137.1, on the reverse strand, counting down.
GGTTTATTTCATGATTTATTTTTATATAATTAAAGAAATATGTTTTTATTGAATATACCTACATGTAATTCAAGGTTTTCATGATTTTTATTTTATAAAAATAATGGATAGTGTAAGACTCGAGAATTCACTATAATAAACATTTCATTATAATAGATAGTGTACAACACATTTTCTTTTATTTCATTACTATAATGTAAATCAAAACTACAAAATTAATGTAATGAACCAATTTAGGTCTACTTTCTATGTCACCCGGGTCGATTTTTCACAAGGCATGAATTATATTCTCAATCTCCATAGGTTGGAAACATGAAATAAAGGAATAAAATTCAACAGAGAGTGGAAGTATAGGAAGAAACCCTAAGGGTTACATTTTTTTCATGTGGAAACTATTAAATTAATTCCTTGTACTAATGAGAAAAGAATTATTGGAGGCAACCCAAATGATGACCTAAGTGAAACAGTTACCATGTAATCAAAAAATAGGTATCTTATGATAGTCCCTAAGATTATAGCATGTTGAAAAATTTGTAAAAAATGAGGTAACCCAAATTTAATATATATATATATATAGATCTTTGGTTGGGAATGTTCCAACCTATGGAATTGAAGATTTATATTTTATAGTGGGAATGTTCTAATGGGTTTTTAAAAAATACCTTTGTATCCTACGTTTTTTCATAAAAATGATCATCCCTGTTTTTTTAATAAAGTTCACCTATTTAAAACTGTCATTTTATACTCAAAATTACAAAAAAAAATCTCTACATTTATTCCATACCATCAAATTTAAATTTAACTTCCTAAAAGATCTAGAAAAGTATTAATAACCATTTAAAATACCACTTCTAAACCCCTTTTTGAATTCAAAATTATATTTTAAAAAAAATTATTAATCTAGTATATTTTTTCCATTTAAAAAACATTATTTCACATCACTATATTAAATCCCTTCAGTCTCATTTTCCAAACCTGATTTTCTCAAAGATACATATTTTTGTTTTAAAAAATATAATTTTTTCATTTTTTAATCTCTGAAACACATATTATATTCAATATCTATATTTTCTATTATAAAAATATTTTTTAAATAATGTATGTTTTATTTTTATTTTATTTTTCAATTATTACATTCCATAGGTGTATTTAGAAACTTCATTCAATAAGTTTTTATTTTTGATCAACTGGTTTGATAAACCATTTTTCAATATTTTGATTTTCATTTAAGAAATTAATCAGATCCATCTTCAATTGAACATATTTTGTGTATTTATTTTGATATATTCAAATTTTACTAAATCAAATAGGATGGATATGTATAAATAATGGATAGATTCCCAGAGTTTAACAAAATAGTATGAAAATGGGGTGCAATATTTCATCAATTTTACAAAAGATCATGCATATGACCCTTATCGAAACCTTTTCCTTTGTTTATACTATTTTTATTCAAGAATAATTAGTCCATAAGAGTTAGAAGAACACTTGATATGTGATAGAATTTTTTGAAGATATTAATTTTGGAATAAACAATGTAAAAAAGATAATGTAGTTAGTAAATTGGATATAACAACATTTTATTTATCATATGATATGATCACAAGTCTTCACACCAAATAATACTCTATCAACGATGTGATCATAGGTGTGAATGATAATGAATATTGTATTGAGGAAATGAAAAGGAAATTTAGAGGTGAACATCATGATTTCCCAAAATTATTTGAGATGTTAAAGACTTGTGAAAATATTTCATTTTGTGCTGGTTGCACTAGATATAAAGCATTTTCAACCATACTAAAACTGTATAATTTAATAGAAAGAAACAAACAGAGTGACACCAATTTTGCCGAACTTCTTTCTATCTTGAATAATATGCTCCCAAAATAAAATGAGATCCCTATCAGAACATACAGTGCCAAAAAATCTATGTTCGATGGGTGGGATCTTTGAAAAAGCACATGTCTACCTAAATTATTGCATGCTATTTTCAAAAAACCAAAATCACTTTGAGAAAGAACAAATTATGGTGACTCTTGATATAAGAAAGGTGAATAGACTCTTATGAAAGTCATATGTTACATTCCAATCATTCATAGTCATAGGCTTCTATATGGACGTGAAAAATACTATAGGGAAATTAACATGTAATGAAGATACAAGGAATAAATATGGAACACTATGTCACTAATTGGAGCCTTCTTAGTTGAAGAAAATTGATCATGAGTATCCTGTATTTTGAAATGAGCTGAGAAACCTTCGCCTTGAGTTTCCTATAGATGGAGGGAATCATTTTTTTATGTAATACTCATAGTACATGGCCTGTTATGTTGGTAAATTATAACATTCCATCGTGTTTATTCTTGAAATAAATAAACATCATATTATCTATGCTTATATAAGGGCCAATAAAATTGGGTAATGATATTGATGTTTTTTTCCTCCTTTGATTGATTATTTCAAATTATTATGGGATTCAAGTTTTATATTGTATTATTCTTACATAAATGAAGATTTCATGTTGAGATCCATGTTGTATAGGGGCATAAATTAATTTCTCTCTTATAGAATTTTTTTCAAGATTTATCATTATAGGAACTCAAGCATGCCCAAATCTGAACAAGGTACATAGTCAATTAAGTTGAAACATTCATTGAAGACTGTGTTTCTCGTACATTGTAGATTTCTAACCCAATGACATAAGTACCAATATTAGATGACATCATTCATTGGATGTTCCAAAGAACGTATAACGCTATTTCCACTAATATGTTATCAACTTCTTGAGAGAAAAAAAATGTGGACACTACTCTTACTAAATCATTTTGAAAAATCCTTATGATGATCATTTGGAAAAAGAGATTAATTATTTTAAAATTATTATAATAAAATTGTATATACATCACAAATAATATTATTCTTATTCATGTTGAAAAATAATTAATGTGATAATGTAATTGAAACACTACTAAATTCACATAGGAAGAAAATGGATGGAATTAAATCTTGGTTTGTTATGGTTAACAATGGAATATAGGATGAGTTGGCACCACTGAAATGTGAGAAACAAACTTTTCTTCCTCTATCTTCCTACATTCCTTCCATACCATAGAGATATCAATTTTTTGTCTTATTAAATGATAGAAACTTTCCAGAGGGGTATTCATCGAATAAAAATAATGTTTTTTTAATGACTGATTTAAAGATTAAGGGTTAGAAATCACATGAATTCCATATTATGATGTATGATCTATTTCCTGTAGCTTTACATTTAATTTTTCCCATGAAATTTTTTTACATTAAACAAGGTCTATTTTTTCAATGTTATATGCATTAAAGTTATAGACCTAGTGAAATTTTCATCTTTGGAAATGAAATTGATATCATTTTATCTGAATTAGAAATTTTATTCCCTCTATATTTCTTTGATATGATGGTTCACATGATGGTTCACTTGTTGAGAGACATTCGGCTATGTGGTTCTATACACTATAGATGGATGTTCTCCCTATTCAATGAAATATGATGATCATGAAAGGGTATGCCAAAATCAATGTCATCTAGGGGGGTGTATTTTTGAGCGATATATTATTGTGGAAGCTACTAAATTTAATACCAACTATATGTATGGTGTAGAAAGAATTAATATACTAAAATCTTGTCACACATGGAAGATTATGAGTGAATGAATTTCTAGAAGATATGTTTTCACAATCAATATTACTGATTAGGTGAAAGCCCAACATTATGATCTACATAGAATTTTGGAGTTTTACCCATATTTTGAAACCCACAAATAAATTCTTATTAATTTTAATCCCTAAAGGGATAAAATATGGATATCAAATACACATAATCATAAGTTTATAAGATGATTTTGATTCTATATTTTTAAGGAGTCAGATAAAAATATGGATTAAAATTCAGAATTAATTTGATGGATAGATATAGGAAAATGTGTGTATGTCTTATCAAACAATATTTTTGTAATTAATGGTTATAAATTCTATTCAAATGAAAATTATGAAGGCAGAACCATGAAAAATAATGGAGTTACACTTATAAATGAAGTGATGCGTGTTTCTCATTCTATGGAAAAAATCCAATTTATACAATCATTTTATACTTTATAATCTTAAAAAATATGGGAGTTAAATTATAAAACATTCCAAGTGTCTATTTATCAATGAAATTTGATTGATAATAGGAGTGTTATTAAAATAGAAGAATTGGGATTTATGAAAGTGTATTTTAGTTAAGAAGGGTACAAAGAAAATTTGTTTTTAATGGCATCATAATCAATAAAACTATTTTATGTTCTAGATCCCATAAAAATAATGTGGACAGTTGTTATATTATTGAACAAAAAAATTGAAGGGTTAGATGAAAATTTAACTAAGGATAACCCATTCATTAGGAAATTGTAATCATTTTTTAGTATTCTCAGAGTAGAAGGGGTTTTTATGCCAGAATATACCATAATTAACAGATTTTGATACATGATAGAGAGGTCAAATCCCTTCAACATTTCAAAAAAGAGAGTTCTATAATCATGTTATTTTTTTTTGTAATATACATTGTGTTACCTCGGGTTATTATCTATTTGTTTTGGAATTTATGTAATATAAATTAAATATTAAACCACTATTTTATATTATGAATTCCACATGTTCTGGTGCTCCCAATACTAAAGAGAAACATATCTCTCAACCTTTTTCTGCTCTCAGTTCAAATCGAAAATGAACATATGCACATTTCGGTGCACCCATTCCTAAGGAACAATAGCTTTCTCAAACTATTTTTGATCCTGGTGAAGAGGTACAACAACCTTATGCACATGTAGATGCTACCAATCAATATGAACGAGATATTGACATTGTTTAATCTGAGAAAATGGCACATGATGAAGGACCATTGATGTAGAAAAAATAGTATCATTTTAGTTCGATGGTGTTATAAAATATAATTAAGGTGAAAAGAAAATGTATCAAATTTAAGATCGAATGGAAAGTATGGGTTTGACATGTTAACCTCAAAAATTCCATATTCAGTAGTTACATTGGAATCATCACATGAAAATGCCTTTTTATTGATATTGATTCATGGAACTATGTTGTGCTAACTCTTAAGGCACTGATGTGGGTAGATATTATGGTAACATTATGATATCATTCCATTATTTCACTATAAAACAAAATAATGAAATACTTACTTACTCTTCACCATCACTTGAAGAGTTCATTTATAGTATATCAATACCTCAAAAAGTATATATTAATTCTTATTGGAATGATTCACAGAGGCTTTCACCCAAATCTAATAAGATTTAATCATAAATATGCAAAAGGAAAAATAAAATCACACCCACTACTTCTGTATACAAACCTTATAACCCAAGAATCATGGGATGTGTTTACTAACTGTCGTGCGGATATTAATTTTCAAGTACATTATGGATGATAATATATTATTTTAAAATATGTGTTTCATCACATTCTTTGACATTTTTTATTTATGAAACTGAAAATATGATCTAAATATAAGGAACATACAACAAAACCCGCATACCCCTACCATAATGAATGTATGGGGTACACATCATTTGAAATAAAAATTGGTATGTATTTTAAATATACCCTAATAATTTTATGTGACATAAAAAAACATCATATTTATGTTCATATTTTTATATGTATATTTATGAATAAAAATCTAAAGCCACTTCCACCACATTCCATGTTCTATAGAAGGAGGCATGTGTAAATAAAGATGGGATACTAATAGATGAAAACACACAGAAAGTGTGGGAAACATGTGTAAGTATGAGAAAATTAAAATTTTCTATAAATATCAATTAGATAAAAATTATTACTTATTTTCCTATTTTTTCACTTAGTAATATGAATCATTAACACCTATATCAGATGAACACCTACTATTTATGATCTTGATGCGGCTAGAACAGTGTGTCTGCATCAGAGGTGGTGGTTTTGGGGTGACAACCCAAACAGATTTTGAGAGAAAAACAATAAGAAGATAAAGATAAATAAATGGAATAGATGAAAGAAATATTAGTATCCCTTTAAGAAACATTTCAATTCCCAGATTATTTTCTAAAAAATTTAATGGGTGGTAAAGAGAAGAAAAAACTCAAGAGTAACCATTCTTTGATGATCCCACCCCACCCCACCATCTTTGAGGAGATCCATTACCTTAAAAGATAATTCATAATTGAGGAAATCAATATCCATATAACTGTTTCTATGAAATGTGAATCAAAATGTTGATACCCTTCTTATACTGATATTCTACATGGTGGAATTTTTTGTGATTTATTTATATCAACACCCACACATCTCTTTATATAAAAGTTTAGAGTGGTCAATATTGAAGATTACCATCTACACAATAGACCAATTCCCATAAGTCATGTCAAAGTGGAGATTATCATAGCTCATGATCCAAGTGATGAGAGACATATTCCACTTTATTATGATGATATTCATACATTCGACCAAGCTAGTGGAACATCCATCACTTGGCCATCAGATTTTGTAAAAACACATGTTGATAATGAGGTATTCATTTAAAAATTATATTTCATGCTAAAACTTAAATAATTAATGAAAAAATTTACAAACTAATGAATTTTATTACATACAGTCAAAGGGAAGTGTATAAATGAAAGGTTAACTGAAAACCATCTATAGGATCAACCAATCGATTGAAAATATCTTCCAAAGGATCCTATACCCCATCCGTTCAATATTTTCATTTACTAACATTGAAGGTTCATGAGGATACAACGTTTCAAACTCGTAGTAATCTCATAATTGATTTTGAATAAAATATGTATGAAGATGATGTTATATACTACATTTCTGTTGAGAATGTAAATGAAATCCTCAACTCTGAATGTGTAGGAGGCTCAGTTTTACATGTATGCATGTGGTATGTTTTCAAGATTTTATTTTCTAAAAGCTGAAATAATATTTCAATTATGTCCATATACATTTCATATTTTTTTTAGGCATATATATATCAACACCAAGTAAAGGGATTTATCCATTGATATAAATATGGACTCATTAGTACTCACATCACTTAAATAGAACAAAAATAAATACATTCAATAAAAAAGAATAAAATAGTGACAAAACTGGCCCAATCGTTTGAAATAATATTTTTTTATGATAGAGTATTATTAATACCAATGATGCAGGGGTAAAAATATAAAAGTTAATCGTATCCAATAAATTTCATTTTTTTCATTACATATTCCTTTTTTTGTTTTTAGGGAACATAGGATGCTCATTGTAGATGATTTAGATACTCTAAAAATTTATTTATTTGTTCCAATGCATGAATACCAAACATACCAATCACACATTATGGAGTTTACTAATTTTTAATAAACTAAATACTACGTTTCAGAACTAAACTTCATGTTGTAAAATTTATATTATATTTTAATGATAATTTTTGTATGATAGGGTAGTGTTAGAATATCCTGAAATTCATGGAATGAGAACTGAAATTAATCATAGGGATATAGAAAAGTTATACAACCGACCAAGTAACACAGTATATATAATAATATTTCACTATCCAAACACATATCAAAACAAATTACTTATTTTACTCAGTGTTTAATTAGTTTCTGAAACAAATAAATGGAAATTATTGTGGTTATTATGTTTTTATATTTATGAGAGAGATCTTATTTCATAAAAACTAGCATACTCAAAGAGGTATTTTAGAAGATAATACAATTTTATTTAAAAAATTTATTTCTTATTTTATTAAAAAAAATTCAATACTATTATGAATGTCAAAAATATTATTCACAAGATGAAATAAATTTTCATTGAAACATATGGGCAACATACTTGATGACAGAATGTATACAAATAGCATAAATATGTGGCTTTTAGAGATATAATGGATGGGTTTATAATTATGTTTATTATATTTCATTATAGTTTTACTGACATAAGCATTTTTTATTATACTAGTGGCTTATTTTGTTCTTGTTATGGTGGTTTTTTGAAGCTGGTCTTGCTTGGGATAGATTGTACTTCGAGGATACAATAGTGATAATGATATTAAGAAAATTCATTGAGATTGTATACATCCATAACGAAATGGTGACTTATTACTACTTATTTAATTATTTTTATCATCATTTTATTTAATATTTGTATGTAAATTTTATTTTCAATTATTTCTATTATTTATATAGTTTTTTTCACAGTTATTTAAACATTCCATTTCTTTTATTTGTTGATCTGTCATCGCTTCATAGTGAGTTGATGTTCTTATCCAAAACCCATTATCACTGAAAGCCATGAGAATATAGGATTATCATGTTCTCACTATGGTGACTTCTCATGATAAAACGGGCACATGATCATCCTCTACTCTATTGGATTTCAGTAACGAGATAGGTTTTACAGCTAATAACATCATGTAAATATACATTTTTGGTAGTTAAATAAATAAATTCAACAGGAATAATGATAATATTAGTAGTTAGAATTGTTTGGATACTTTGGAACATGTAAGAATCAGTCGAACCTCAATCCAGCACATGGCATGACCAGTGTGGCGCTTTGTTCTATTTAAATTGAAAAAAAAATTATAAAAAAAGACAATTGATATATTCTAAACCAAGAAAACCTATTAATATTGTTTTATTACATTAGAAAAATGATCCATAAGTAATTGATTATGTGTTGGAATAATCTACACCTCAATTCAATACATAATGTTCCTTGTATGAATCAATGTGTCCACTATTAATTCCAAATTGAGATTTATTTTAAAAATGACACTCCCTAAAAACAGAGTAAACACACTCATATTTTCTGGATAATTTAGAAAATTATTTATATTTAATTTGTGGAATGTAGGAATATCTTTCATAAAAAACTGAAAAACTATGTGATATGTATAAGTTAATGTTTGTGTTTCGAGTTTATGATGAAATTTGTTTAAAAATGACAACTGACATACTCAAAACCAAGAAAACACATTCATATTATTTTGATAATTTAGGAAAAATTTCCATAAGTTATTTTTTAGTATTAAGAATTATCTTCACATCCATTATCAAATTAAAATTGACATTCTATTTCAAAAAGTTTCCATCATCAAAAAGACAGAAAATGTGCTTGGATTCTTTTGATAATTTAAGACACTAATTAATAATTCATTTTTGATGTGTAGGACTCAATATCACATCAAAAATACACCCTATGTGATTTTTATGACTCTAATTGTGTGTTTCTAGTATAAAAGAAAATTTTAATAAAAAAACAAGTGACATAGTAAAAACTAAGAAAACACATTCAGATTGTTTTTATATATTAGTAAAAATGGTCTACAAGTCATTTGATAGGTGTTGGAATTATCCAAACATCACTATGACACACAGGGTGACTGATATGACTCCAAGTGTGTCATTTTATTTAAAATTGACATTAATTCTAGTAAAAAAAATCTAATCAACATACTAAAAAATAGAGGAAACACATTCTTATTATTCTAATACTTTAGTAAAATGATCCATAAGTCATTTCTGAAGTCTAGGAGTCAGCCTCACCTTAATCAAACTCACTCTATTCCCAATATGACTCAAAGTTTCCACTATGAGTTTAATATTGAATTTTTTGTTCAAAATGTTTCACTCACTAAAAACCAATAAAACACGATCGTATTTCCTTGATAATTTAGGAAAATGATTCATAATTCATTTCTGAAATCTATAAAGTAGCCTCATATCAAACTAACACTGATGTTACTATTTTGACTCAAATTGTGTGTTTCTAGTTTTAAAGGCCATTTTAATAATAATAAAAATGTGACATAATAAAAATAAAGAAAACACATTTAGATTGTTTGGATAGTTTTTTGAAATCATTCATATTTCATTTTTTAACATGTTGGGATCACCCCAAACTAAATCTGATTCACAGTGTGACTGGTATAATTACATGTGTTTCAATTTATTTAAAATTGACTTTATATTATTAAAAATAACTATTGAAATACTTAAAACTGATATCAGTCATTCATATTATTTTCAAACTTTAGAAAAATGATTCATATGCCATTTCTAATGAGTATGAATAAACCATACCATAATCAGACACATTGTGTGAACAGAAAAACTCTATATGTGGATTTTTATTTATAATTAACAGAAATTTTCGTAAAAAGAATTAGTGACATACTAAAAACCATGAAAATTCATTCTAATTGTTTTTATACTTTAGGAGAACGATCCATAAGTCATTTTTGATGTGCAGGATTTACCCAAACCACAATATGATGCATGGTGTGACCGATATATCTCAAAGTCTCTATTTTTATTTAAAACTGGCATTAATTATAGTATATAGAAAAAGTGACATGAATAAAACAAATAAAATGTATTCATATTACTTTTATAATAATGTTAAATGATCTAAAATCCATTTTTGGCATGTAAGATTCAACTGAAACTAAATCTGATGCATGTTATAACCGATATGACTCCATGTGTTCCTTTTTATATAAAATTGCATTAGTTTTTGTAAAACTAATGAGTGAAATACTGAAAATTAATAAAATTAATTCGAATTGTTTTGTTACATTAGGAAAATGATCCACGAGAAATGTTTTACATGTAAAAATTAACTCCACCTCAACTTCAGGCACGGTGTGACCGCTATGATTCAAAGTGTCCATTGTTAGTTTAAAATTAATATTTTAGTTCAAAATAAGTTTCACTCACTGAAAACAAATAAATTTCACTCTGATTATCTTGAGAATTTAGGATATAGATTCGTAAGTTATTTTTTATGTGTATGAAATAGTCTCACAACAAACCGATGCATGATGTGACCAGTATGACTCAAAGTTCATGTATCTAGTTTGAAATGACATTTTTGTAGAAAACCCAAAATGAGACACTAAAAATAATGAAAACACATTCATAATGTTTTTATACTTTAGAAAACTGATCCATATGTATTTTTTTATGGGTTTTAATCATGCTAACATTAATCCAATGCATAGTGTGATCAATATAACTCTAAGTGTGTTATTATTTAAAACTGACATTATTTTTTGTAAAAAGTACTAATAACCTACTCAAAACCAAGAAAACACATTTCTATTATTTTGAAACATTGGGAAAACAATCCAAAACTCATTTTTAACTTGTTGGAATCAACGACACCTCAATACCATGCATAATGTGATAGGTATAACTCCAAATGTATATTTTTATTAAAAGTCAAAATATTATTAATGTATTATTTCATATTAATGTTTAGTTTATTTATTTATATAATTAGTAACATAATATTTTTTTCTTGTATTTTTGGATTATGTTTCTTGAGTTGAGATTATTTTTTCAACAACATATACCTTGGGTGGATATGTTTTAGAGGGGATCGCGAGCACCAAATGATGAAACATTAATGTTTTTAAATGTTTGTGGATAATTCTAGATGTAATTAAACAAAATAATGTTTTAAATTTATATAGTAGTGTTTTTTTATTCATGATATAAAATTTATTTCAATTAAATTATATATTTTTAATTCAAAGGTTATATGTTTTTTCTAAGTCTATTGTTATATAAATAGCACATTGTAGTAGACTGGGCCTCTATCAGTGCTAGAAATAGAACTAATAAAGGGGGAATTTATCAGTGATAAAAAAGAGTTAATAAATGGTTAAGAACTAATTTCTCTACAATTCACCAAAATTCCAGGATATTTTTCTATAAATTGAATTTTACGTAGAATTATCCTTCGGTATATTCTTATAAATATTCCTATAAATATCCTTTGGCATATCCACACGAATATCACAAGTGTTTTCTCATCCTAGTTTCTATAGGGTAACTAAACCATTCCTTTGATATAATATATATAATCTCAGTATTTTATTCATAGATATTATATCATTTTAGATGAATATTCATTACATTTCACAAATATATGCATACAGATCATAACGGTTTAGTGTATTTTGAAACATAGATACATAAAAAATAGGTTCATAAGTTAACTCTATCATCTCCCACTGAGTTATTCATAATTATCACCATTATTATCCATATCAAACTTAATACCTTACTTTGTAACTTAGTTAAGGGAAATAGAAGAAATGGTGAACATGAAGTCCCAATATGGGTAAAAATGAATACATAAAAATAACATAAGCATAAGGGTATGAGAACGTGATAATAACATTCAAAAATTATATAGTTCATGTCATATATCCTAAATATGAGTCATGAAATAAATCATGGTAATTAATAATACATTAATCATAAAGGAATTGAATAACATAATCCATGAGAGCATAACATATGAATAAGACACAAATTTGTACCATATAAAAAAGTGTATGGAATCCTATGTCAAGGATATCCACCAAGATATTAATAACTTGTTAATATTAGGCAAAAAAAACAACGTGACTTTTTGAGATTTTTATATCCTCCCATGTACTCCATTTTGGGTTTAGGATAACCTCTCATAAACCCTTGATCTCATTAAACATTATGTATTTCCTAATGGATTGGAGGAATATATCGGGCAAACCCATCACATAAAACATAAATTTTTATGAAAATATATTATAAAAAATTTATCATATCATAAAAAATGAAATTAAATGGATTTCATAAATATTTTCTTCATTGAATACCCCATTGAAAAAAATCAGTTTCTTAAACATTTCATCATTTCATCGTAAAATAACTCATGTAACATGAAAAGGTTTCATAAAATTATATTCATTAAAATAATAAACCATTTAGAGAAAGAATAAGGATGGTAAAATTGGAACATATCCATAGAATAACCTAAAAACACTAAAGGATGTAGTCTTTAATGAAAAATAATTCCATTAAAATACCATCAAAACATTCATGAAGAAAATAGTCTCCCAACATTGAAAAATCTCTATTAAAAATTAAATAATTATAAATAATTTTGAAACTAAATTTATTTGAAAAATAATATTTAATATTATAGTTGAATATTTAAAATTAATAACTAGAAATTATGGTTGAAAATTCCATTCATATTGAACACATTAAAACAAATATTATATTCACATTTTTGATAAAATCCAAATAGGCCATGATTGGAAAATAAAATAAATATTCTTTTTAAAAACCTTTGTAAAAATTCAAAAAATAGTAAAAATTAATTTAAAAAATTAAATAGGAACATTAAAACATTCTAAATTTTTTTTTCCAATCATGGATATGGAATAAAAATGGTTTTTGATCAAAGAGATAAATAAAGTTAGTTTTCTTTAAAACATTCACCTAGAATCTTGAGTGCATTTATAGTAAAAATTTGGAAAAAATGTAGTCCCAAAAAACCATATGAAATTAATATTCATGATTTTAGTTATAAATAAATCATAATATTTCATCATAGAGTGGATAATCATAAGAAATCTCACTTAACAATAAGATAATAAAATAAAACACTGACCACTTTGTTAACTTTTGAATCGTAATTCCCATGAAGCAAAACATCAAATAAAAAATTAAATATCATGAATAAAATGATATTCATGATATAATATTTTATAGTGGTAGTATATAAACCTCTTAAAATAATATTGGTTCATAACATGATATTATCTCAGAGAATGAAAATTGTGAAAAAAAATATCTTACCTTTAGTATCTACTTCCACTGTTCATGTTATAACCTCCTAAATAATAAAAAAGGTTTATTATAAATATATTATATATCTATAATTATATATATAAATATAATACAATATATTATTTAATTATGACTTTTTATTACCCATTTATTAACTATTCCTTGTTAAAATAGCATTTTGGGTAAAAAATGCTTTGTTTTTCATGTATGTTTTGATTCGGTGTTTTCAGTAATTTACTTTGTTCATGGTTAAATCATCACTAGAATTTTAACCATGATATAAATATCATATATGTATATATATATTCATTATATATTTACTTATAATAATCCATGATGGTTATAAATATATAATGAAATACATCATTCCTCGAGACAGTAGGTCATACATACAAATAAATATAAATAATATATTAACCCTATATAATAATTTTTATGTCATATATATCATATATGATCATTAAACATATCCTTATTACTTTCTGTGTAAAGTATAACTGAAGAATGAATCACATACCTTCACGAGGAAGTAATATGCCATACATGTGAGCAACGTTATCATATTCCCATGAAATGGAATGTAAAAAAGTTTTATGTGATAATATAATTCAAGAATTATAATTATTTCACTACTATCATACAAATATGTTATATCCATCATTATATCAACCCGTTAAAGGGGGTTATGGAAAATGAATTACATCGGTTCGCAAGGTGTTAGCCACCATACACACGATTTACGATTTCATTTTTCATTTGATGAAATATTAGATGGATATATTTTATACCATCAACATAATGAAATATCAGTATATGTTATATATTGGTGTTATTATAATGTAATTATTTAAAAATGAAATAAGGAGGTGAGAGAACAATTAAAAATAATGAGTTTAGTGAAGACTGTTACCTTCACTTATAGAAACATTATTTTTATATCTTACTATGTTCCTAGGATTTGTATTTTTTGAAGAATAAAATCTATAAAACATTTATAATGATTTATTTTATTGATTATATAAGTCTTTATTCAATAAAAATTTCTTAAGAGTCTTGAAGAAGTGAGAGGAGGTGGTGGTCTTTTATAATGTGGGAGGAGTGGAATTTTTTTAAATACACAAAAATAATTAATAATGGGAATTTTATATCACAAAAATTACAAAAAATATTCATAAATAAAGGATTTTATGTCTTATATGTTTTATACACACCTCCAATACACAAAAAAACTCATTTTTTAAATATTTTTTCCTCTAACATCTAATATTCTTTACTGTTTTTATTTTAGTCTTCACTGTAGTGACTAGTATTTATATCTAGGTAATTTATCATTTAAGAATAGAAATATAATTTTCCTTATTATATATTTTTAAACCAATGGTTCTAAATATTAAATCCTACATATAAATTAAAAAACATATGTGTTTGGATAAATAATTTAAACAAAAACCCATGAAACGTGCAAATCCATGTTTTAATTTTTAACATTGTAATGAAATTTATTGTACTTAGCGGAAAATATAATTATTATAAAATTTACTGTGATCCATGAATGGACTATGGTTAATTATGTTATACAAATAAAAATAATTGGATTGTTATAGTATTTTTAGGAATTTTACATTATTTAATAAAATATTATTTATTTTAAAATAAAATTAATGTCAATTTTGAAACCATTCATTTAATTTTAATTAAAAATAATATAAAAATGGTGTAATTATAATATATCCTTTTAAATTTTATAAATATTGTTATATTTTTCTACAATATTATTTTTTGTATCATTTATTTTATTTTTCTATTAATTAAATTATTACTACATTTTCATTTCTTAAGAAATTAATATAATGATATAATTAATAAAAAATAAAAAAGTATTACCTTCATGGGTATAATTTAATATTCCAAAAAATATATCCTCAATATTAGTTTACAACTTTCTTTTTAACCTATGGGAATAAATACTTGAAATTTAAAATCAATTTGTTGATATTTTTTCTTTCCATTTTCAAAAATTACTATGTATAAGAAATTCATGGAAAAGTTCTTCAAAAGAACATAAAAATTTTCCATAATGTAATAATTTAATAAATATGACCATAAAATAGTAATTAGAAATTTTTTTGTCCATTTTAACTCTTTTCCTTTTAGTTTAACCCCATAATAAAACTGTTTTATCATTAACCATTGTAAAAAAAATTATTATTTTTACTAATCATTTTGAAAAAAAATTAACATTACCATATTATATAATACTAATTATTATAATAAATAATATGAAATAAATTTTACCAAATTCCATTTATATGAGTTAATTTTTTTAATTTAAAATAAAACTAAAAGATATTTCTCGAAAATGAAACACATCTGTTCTTACCTTTCTCAAATCCGAATATTTTTCCACGTTTTCTAAAAATAGAATTATGCCCAAAGTTCCCAGAACTCATCGAGGGTTTACCAAATCTCCAAATTTTGAATTCAGAGTTCAATGAATCCTCTAGTCTTTTGAAACTCACTCTGGTTGCATGTTTTAAGAAGTGAAGACCGCCGGTTGAATCCTTTGACAGGTTCATCTTCGAATCATGCGACCTCTAGGAGCGGGCTACCATAGGCTTGCTCGATAACAAGAATATCATGATCCATTTTTCTTAAGAGGATTATCCCATCCTCTCCTAGTCAACGGCACCCTGGAGCTGCAATGGTTGTCGCTTCTTCATGTTCCGTTGGATATTCGAATTCCACATGAACCGCGACCCGCCATCTGCTGTGATTTGGGTTAGTTTTCTGAATCTTCCATTGCCATTTCAGAATCCCTCAATCATCAAGATGCTCGGTAACCTCATCATAAAATAACTTTGTTTGGATAGCCGAACAGAAGCAATTTTCCATCCTGTTTATCTGAGGATATGTGTTGATATGGATGTGTAGAAGGTCCCTTAGATTTTGTCTGTATTACAATTTTTGAGGAATATAGGTGTAAAAAATAAGTTGTATATGAGGATTGGATGGACTTTTGTTCTTAGTGTAGGAGGCTAGGGCATATCTCAGAGATGTTCTGACAGGGGTCTTCATCGATGGAGGGTAAGAGAGTTGGCTTCCAATCAAGGGGAGATTAGTACAAGGGTGGGTAGGTTGCGAATCAGATGGTGGAAAGAGTCAAGAGGAAGGATCCAGTGGTATGTGAGGTTACGAACTCCATACATCGTGTCATTGGTTTTGAGAATAGATTTGGGGGACCTCTGTCCCGACGTCTAGTTGAGGAGGTATGTCCTACGAGAGAGGCGATGGACTGCAATGCGGTGGGGATGGGTCTCCTCAGTAGTGGCCCAGTGTCTCAACGGCTTAATCTAAATGTGTCGGATGTGTTCAACAGGCTGAGGGGGGATCTCACAGGTCCTTCAATCTATAGGGTGCATGATGAAGATGCGAAAGCCCAGCATGTGGAGGTCCAGGTGGAAGCCGAGGGGAATAAGGGAAACCAGGTCTTGGATCACTCGTTGGGCAGTGAGCTAGTGGATTTGTCTAGATTGGTTGCTGATAAGGCATTGAAGGGCAGTGCTAATGTCAGTAAGGGGAGGCAAGGGGCTGATCAGGATACGCCGATTACAACCGGTGGTGGGCAGAAGGGGGAATTTGGCTCTCTTCGGATGATGGTTCCATTGTACGAGAGGTTTGAAGGCCTCCCAAAGGCCGATTTGAGTTCTGATTCCACTATTCTAGGTGAGGATTTCAGGGTCAATGTGTTGGCTAACAGAGTTCTTGAACACGCTCACTCGGAAGATGAGGACTCATGTCAAAAATGTGATAGGAACTCTAGGAGTAGTAAGGGGAGGAGGGACTACTCCTCACTACCTACTCCTATGCAGACCCGCTCTGCAAAGAAAATGGGTTGTAAGAAGATGGACACGAAGGCTCTGAGGAACCAGAAGTGTGAGGTACAGGATGATCATCCCTTGGTTCTGCTGTTAAGTTCCAAAGACCAAGTGATAGAACAGACTTTATTGCTCAACGCAACTGAGGAGGAGGTAGCTAATATTATGGGGCGGTCTCTTTAGGTGCCTCTCAATGAGGATCAATATTCATGAATTGACAAAAAGGACTCAATTTTTGTTGTAGGTTTCAACCAAGGCAAGATCAGTGTCGATGAGTACATTCAGTCTTGGGACCAGCTGTCTTTAGCATTTGAGATTCTAATATTAGAAGGATATGATTTATAGATGGAATCTTTATCATGGAATTTATTTAGAGAAACTGATTCTGGTAACATCAGGTTCATCCTTAAATCCTCTGTTTATGTTTTTGGCCTCTGGTGGTTGGCTCAAGGGTAATTCTTGTGTGAGCTATGAAACTCTGGTTTCCCTTGTCTATTGAATTTTTTTTGAGTTTGTTCTCATTTCCAGCATTCTTCTTGGACATTCTCCAGTAGAGTATCAAATCATGAAGTCTTCATCGGTGCAGGCCTTTTGGATGGGGATGTTGAGAGGGTATGGTGTTGCCATCAGTTTCGTGCTCGTGCATCTCTGTACGGGACTATCTACTAATGGATCATGAATCGCTGAAGGCTTCTCATCATGGCATAGTTGCTAGGGTGGGGCAGGGCTGGTTGATTTCTCTGGGTGTTCTGGTTCTCCAGTTAACTTTTTTGGTTTCTCACTTTTTCCTCAAAAGTTTTTTAATAAAAAAAAATAATTTTAACTAAGTAACTCAATTTAATTTTAAATTTTTTAAAATTATGGAAGATTTTAAATACATTAAATAGAGAGGAACATTTTAATAAAATTTTGTATTTTTCACTATTCACTGGAAAATAATTATTTTTAGAAAAATATAATAAATTCATTCTAAGATAATTTTGACATTTTTATTACAAATTTTAATTAACTTTATTCAAATAATTTTTTTAATAGTTTTAAATTTTAATTTTATTATTTTTTCAAAAAAACATCATTTATTGGTTGAAGGTATTCTTTAATCATATAAAGACATTATTAATCAATATGTACTTATTTAAAAATATATTGTAGTTATTTAAAACCATTATATATAATATTACAAAATTGTTTGTTACTATTCCTACTAAAAAAATTTAATGATGAGGTTTTTATTGTCTAGTTTAAATAATAATATTATTAGTATTTCATGATTTTTTAAAACATGGTGTTGTGTTTAACACAATCCATCAAAGAAATTACATTTATTCAAAAAAATATTTCAAAAAATATTGGGGTGTTAAAAGCACCCCCTCATCCATTCTTTTTTCAAGCTCCCTTAATATGAGGAACATCCAAAGTTCTTCCTCTATCAACTCCAAATCCTATATAAAAATAATAAGCCTACTCTCATTATTATTGAAACGGTCTCACTGTTCACAGCTTCTAGGGATTAAACTAAACCAATTCACTACTAGAAAATTAAGCATTAATAACATCTTTTCATTGATCCAGATTACGAACATTTATTCCATAAGTAAAATACACTGGAAAAAGGCCCATAATAAGGGAATTAAAACCACTTACCCAAGATTGATGGAAATGAAGCTACCATGGTCGACATCCCACTGGTTTAGCCCTCTATGGTCTTGGCACCTCATAATTTCTACTAAAAACTCTACTCCTCAAGATACCTTATTGTCTCCCAAATCCTACTAAAACTACCAACAGGTTCATATGCTCTATATCCTATACTTTTTTTCTAATCGTCCAAGTATATTGGAATCATAAATGGAGTATTTACATACTAGATCAAAGGAATGAGTGACTCCTCAATATTCCATAGTCAGTAATCCACATCATGGAAAAGATATAAGGTAAAATATAGAAGAAAATTAAACTAATTCCCAACTCTAACATATGCACACTCCCCTAATAAAGGGAGAGAATATCCTACCCCATTACTATATCTGTGATTAATCTATGTTACTCTACTTATAACACTTTATAAAATTGAAACTATGAAACATCCACCTCCTTCCACTCACCGAGATACAGCATCCCCCACTAACATGAAGCTCCTCACATCTGACCAAATACCAACATTATTTATTACTCCATTGGGACACAGATTAATCCAAAAGTGACCTCATGTTCCTATAACAATCTTTCTATCTCTAGATAGTAAATTATTCCCTCATAATTATCCAAATACTTCCCTAGGAAATTTGGCACCATTTTTAACCATTGATCATCATCCTTAAATGGGTGAACCCTCTGAAAGTTAATTAGATCTTTTTACTATACCTCCACTGCCTAAACCACTCATATACTATGAATAGAATCCATAAATGAAAATGGATACAATTGATACCAAATCCCAGCATTCTATAATTTTATTATGATTTTTTTCCTCATTTTGTCTTATTTCAACATTCCAAAAACCAATCAATTAAAACAACAACACAATTCAATCATGATGCATGTACTAATCCAAGGTCTCTAACCTAAAATCTGTTCCACCTCACTTGTTTGTCTGGTGGGGTCAATGTCCTAGTATCATATCATGGTGGACTTAAATTCCGATTTCCTTTTAATTTTTTGATGGATTATGTCACACATCGTGATTAACTGATATAGTTTCCTTTCAATGCATCTAGTCCTCAAAGTGCCTAACCCCAAACTCCACTGCATCTCTTTAATATCTATCTTTATTCAACTCTTTCATGTAACCTTCATTACACAGTTACTCCTACTCTGTGTAAAATTATGTAATGAGGATTATGACACTCAATTTCTAACTCCAATAGGCCATGAGTTAGCAACTATCCCCAAGGTTGTAAAAATATAGCAAATAGGATTCATTTCCTTCAATAATAATAAGACCTATACATGGGATGACAATGATAAATTAACTAGACAACATATAATAAGATAAAAAAACAACACAAAAATTATATATTAGGTAATAATTAACAATATTCTTCATATGAATACCCATAAATAAGGTACTATGGTAGAGACATAACAACATATACAAATGTACATGCCATTAATGTTCTACATTTTCCACACAATACTCCTAGAAACCTGAAAATAATTTCATATACATGGATTTATAATACAACTATTATCAATAGGAACTCCAAAGTCTCTCATTCACATGTTAAAGAGGCATACTAAATCATCGGGGAGGAAAAAAAGAACCAGCATCACCTAAACAGATCAACTAACCAATCCCATCCTCAATTAGGCATTCTTACCAAATAATTCAACAAATTATAATAATATAAAAATTATTATATTCATAAGGATACCACGCATAACTTTCCCATTGAGATGACATTATCGAACCCTAATAAAGTAAATCATATTGCTCCAATATCTTTTAAACATCACATCTCACTCAAAGACACATGGTCCATTACATCTCACCCATTAATAGGTGGGCCTTCGTATCATGTAACATATTTCAAAAAGACACCTGGTCCATCACATCACCTCACATCTCACCCTAAGACACCTTGGCAATCACATCACATCACATATCACCTAAAGAAACATATCCCATTGTATCAAATTTTATCCATAATGAGATTAGTAGGGTACCATGAACCTGAATGACATAAACTATATACCATCCTACTACCATGAACAACCCCAACCATACCCCATATATTTATCACATTAGACGACCTCAACTATATCACTTTTGAATTTTATGAATCACAACCCATTCATATATAACCCACCTAGAATGGAGATAGGGGGAAGAGTGGATAACCATCCATCCATCCTCACCATTGGGATATCGGTAAAACACCCCCAAACATATGCTTCTCAGTACATACTTCTTGAAATGGGTGAGTTTTATATTTAAATTTCTATTAATATAAAAAATATATATATATCCATATACAATCCATACTTTTGCTTCCCCACATCAAGGATACTATGAAAACTCAGATCATCACCCCAAGCCTCATAACCTTTTCAAATTTTTCTACCACCACTAAATCCATGACTATACACAAATAAGCCAATAAACCACAATCCACATTTCATCTTCTATCCCAATATAATACATTTTTCTTACTTCACCATTTACTAACCAATTTACTCTTCCAACCAATTCATTTCATATTTATCGGCACCCATTTTAATCCACATATCACATTATTATTTTAAACATTCATAAAAAATTTCATCCCATTCCATTTGAACTCATCACTACCATTTAATTACACTCCTACTTGGGATAATACCACAAAACATTCCAACACAACAAACCATATCTCTTTCCCATGAAAAAAACCCAAATTTCCACTATCACACGACCACAAATACCTCCTCATCACAATCTCTATCTACCAACTGAATCTCAATACATCATTCATACACTAACCATGTCCCATAGAATCTTCCAAATGACAACCATATCTTATTTCCTTCGCTAAATACTAATCACATCTCATTGCATTCTCCCCACACACCATTCCCACAATATAACCATGTATCACCACCCCACATCAAAACAACAAATCACACATTCAAAAAATATTTATCATATTTATAATGGGTAATTCCTCACATTTTCTTTCATTATTTTAAGGGAAGTCTCACCCAAGCCATATATTCTAGGGAAATACAATTTATTAAGAAGATCAAATTTCTCGTCCAAATTATCATTTAAGGTGAAAAAACTCACAGAATGGTTTTTATAATATCAATAATCACATAATCAACAAATCCCTTGAAACCCATGATTTTTATCAAGGTTTTAAGCCCGTAAAGTGAAAATATCAATAATATAGAAGCTGTAAAACATGAAATTTCATTGTCCTTCCCCATTCAATTTTTATGTTAACAATTAATTATCTTCAATAATATTTGTTTCCAATAAATCTATTGATAAAAAATATCACAAATCCTCCAAAATGATAAAAATAAATGGTAAATTAAGGTTCTCTACCGCAACGAAGGTCTTCCATCTATTTTACAATGTTAGAATAAGGGAATAGTGAATAGTGATCTCCATTTCCTCGCAGTAAATGTTGGATTTGTATAAATACAGACAATCCATGACCAAAATAGAATCAAACTCTACCAAGGAATGCAAGAAAATATTTTTTGGGAGGTTCGGTAAAAAAACATTAACTGGGGAGGATTTATATACTTTGTATACATTAATTACCCCATTTTCTATTCTCACAGGTAAGTCAACCTCCATACTTTGAGGTGGTGTTGGAATGTCTCTAATAAAAATGCATGATATAAAAGTATGCATATAACCAAAATCTAATTGTGTGTTCACTATTATTGAATGAATAACTACCTTTCCTTTCACCATGTAATTAATAGGTTCCACCTCAATAGTAGTCATATTATATTCCCTTCCTTGATGCCTTGGAGGTTTTTGTTGTTGATTTACTCCAACAATTCATGGCCTAGGTAAATGGTTGGCATAATTCCTATGTTCCTTTTAATTTTAACACTGCACTAAAGGCTGATATTTTTTATAAACATTACTTTATTATTCAACATTAGTGGGATTTTTCATATGCCTTCAATAGTTATTAGTAATATTCCCCATTATTCGGCATTTGATGATTTTTTCTACTCTTTTTTGATAGCTCCTAGGATACTTCTTCCCATAATTTTAACATGTGGGATGTTTTTCTTCCTTCCATCACGGGATTTAACTTTTTATACACCCATACTAAACTCCATTTTCCACTTTCTCTCTCTAGATCTGTGTGACCACTAAGAGTCTAGGATATCCATTTCAACCATTATAGAACAATATAAAATATCTTCATAGATGTCAAAGTCTTGAATTTTTAATGCTTTTTGTCGACATAGATTTAGTCCACTAAAGAAGTGATCCACCTTGCTTTCTGTGTTAATGACAAATCCATATGCCTATCATGCAATCCTTGTGAAGTTTGCTTCATACACCTTGATAGACTTGTATTATCTCTACTTTAGTCCAAATAAAACTTTTTACATCTAGAGATGGAGTGTTCATGAGAAATATTTATTGAAAAACATTTCACCAATTCCTTACAATACATTTAATCAATTTCTTCCTTTTTAATTTATGTTCTTGATTAATTTCCACCATTTATCCACTTTCCTGTTATAGTGATAGATCGACATCAAAACATTCTCTTTATATGAGCACTGGAGGATAGAAATTATTCCCCCAAAGGAGTTAATCCATTGTTCTGGGAGGAGGGGTTTATAAGATCTACAAAAAATGGAGTCCTTTACTGCATGAAGGATTTTATGAAAACTTCTTTTTCTTAGTAGAATGAGGTTTTTTCACATTGTTCAAGTTATTATTCATAACATGGGCTACCTGAGCAATTACTATCATATTATTTTGAGTACTCATTCCAATAATATTTTTCATTTAATTAGGTTAATCATTACATTTCCTATCACATTGATTATTTGACATGTCATTATATTTACCACCATTTTCTAAGAATAACAAACTGAAATTATGGGGATTCAATACATAGATAATAAGCATGTAAAAAACATTGAACATAAAAAGATAAAATTCAAAATGAATAGTATAACATAATTTGTGATTCCTAGGTTTTAATCTAGCTTATCCAAGACTTATTTCTTAACATATAATATTATCCTAATTTGTTCCTTAATAATGGTTCGTAATGATCTTATTAATTTACCCAAGAATATTCCTTAGGATGGAAAAACAAGGTGCATAGTAAGGCGTGTTTTTATGTACCAGGTTACCCCGAGTCTATCCTGGAACACCTTTTTAGAGTTTTTAATCCTAGGTAAACAAATACCCGAACCACATCCACTTTTAATATCTATACAGGGATGTATTTTCTTCATAAACCACTTACTTTATACTTACCATGATTTATGGATTTTTTTCTTATGCTTAGACATTTCCCTAGGGTTTTTCCTAAAGTCCTCTATTCCTAATCTCCAAAAATAAATATACCTTTCCACTGATACAAAATATAATAACCCTATACTTTTACACATACTACTACATGATTTTAATAATAATTAAACATCAAATTACAAGATAGTGTTCATAATTTATAGTGTCTTGTTGATTAGGTAAATAAATAAATATCATTAAACCAAAATAAAAAAAAAATCTTTTATGTAATATTTATAATGAACTCCAAAATCCATTTGAGCCCTTATATCTACACAAGATATCCTAGGGGAATACATCAACAATGGTATGAGCTAAAAAATCATGTATGGAAATAAACATAAGAATAATTCTTACCACATGGGTTAGAAGACATAACAAAATGATACAAAAAGGAATATAACATGAATAAACATTTGGAATCATAACATATAGAACACAAAATCCTATAATAATGGAATAATATTTATGTTATAGAAACATAAAAAATGAATTTATCATAATTTAAGGCTCAATTTACATTGAGTATCTTGATTCAAGGCTAACCACCAATATTGTTGCACATAGAGCACGAGTCAGGGCTGACCACAAAGACTGCTGCACATGAAGTCTCAAGAGACTAAAAATTATCCAATGCATTGAACTGATATCTAGATTAACCCATCATAAAATTTTCATGACTATGATCTCTAAATTAATAATCATATATAATTAATCAAACATAAACATATAGTTTACCCATTCAAATAATTGGTAATTATAATCCTATCAAATGGCATAAAAAAGGGAATGTCATAATAGAATTCATGAAATAAAGGATTTCAATAATATATTGAAATTAATATTGAAAAATAGTCATATTTTATAATATTTTATGTCAAACATGATTTTAAATCATAAAAATAGTGTTTAAGAAACATTATAAATAAAATATTTTCTTGCGGTTTAAGGAAAATATTAATAGTTCTTGTAAATGGAAAGGAATAATTGATTGAGTAGAACCCGAATGAAAATAAAATAGTTTTTCATGATAATATTATTTATTTTAGAGAAAAAATCATGTCTCAAATCATATTATGGATGGAACATGAAAATTGTTATGAAATTGGGAAGTTCCCTTGAATCAGGTTTGCTTTTTAAGAAGATTTGAAAAAGAAATCATTATTAAAAATGTATTAACCTATAAAAGAAGGATTATATGATATGTATACATTATTTTGGAACATATAAATATAACTTAGAATAAGTACATAGAAAAAAAAATAATTACATTAGGTAATGTGAGATAAAATGTAACCCGAAGGAGATATGGTGGTTCGGAAAGGATCCATTACCATATGTCCAAAACTATTCTCCACTTGATCTTAATAAACATTATAATCAAATCAAATTTATTAATTAATTAATTAAGAACCTTTTATACATGTATTATATTTATTTTACTTTTATTATGTTCAATTACTTCCTTTTGGGGAGTTATAACATACAATTTTATCATTTGAGAGTGTTCATTTTCTTGGTTAACATGATCGGGTTTTTTTTTACTAGTATCATGTATGGTTTTACAGAATTAAATTTATTTATTATTAATTAAAATATATAATATTTAATGGTATTTTAAATAATTTGGTTATATGTCATAAGGATTAATCATTAAATAATAGGTTAGTGATAATCGTTTAGATTAATTTTGTGGTTTCTTGATCATCATAAACTAGTTTTGTTCTATTTTTTTATATCATGTATATATAATGGTTTAAAATAATTAAATAGGATATAATAAATATATTATAATATGTTTCAAAAATAAATTTTTTTATAGCCTTATTTTTATAATGTAATATAAATTTAAAACTTGGCGTCCTTGATGGTGATAAATTAACACATCAACGATGATGTTTTCGTTTTTTGAACAGAATGAGAGGGGATATTGTTGATGATTGATTATTCCATAAACCATATAAAATTCTATTTTATGTGATATATTTAAGTAAACATTACACTTTTATAAGGGTTTGTGATGATAGAATACTAAAATAAAATAAATTTGAAAAAAATTCAACATAAGGAAAGAGGTGTTTACCTCTTGAATTTCTCTCCCTAAGGTCCTCCTTGAGTGACTTGAGTTTGGTCTTTTGATGCGACCAAGGGATCCTGGATGTGTGGTAGGGTCTTGGGAAGATATTTGAGAAAAATTTGTATAAGTATCAAACCTTGATTTGTGTGAGGATAATAGGAGGTGAGGGGTATTTATAGTGCAGGAGGGGTTTTTTCTCATCATTTTAATCATTATATTATTAATTTGGATCAAGAAAATAAATAGAGAGGATTATTCTAACTAAATATAGTAACTAATGAATTTAAATTCTAACCAAATGTGACTAAATCAACCAAACATCATCTATGACTCGATAATTCATGTATTTAACTTTTATTGTAAATAACCGAATTTTACTATTCACCAAAAAATCTATTATTTCAGAAAAATCAAAAAAATCACCATAACCATTTTTCAAAATGTAGGATAATAAAATTAACACCATTGTTATGAAAATAATTTTCCAAATATGAGAAATTTAGTTTCTAATTAAAATCACAATTTACTAATAAAATACCAACTCAAAAATTATAACTAATTTTGTAACACTTTGAAAATTTCATAAAGTTATAATAAAATTATATTATAATCAAAATATAACAAAATATTAATTTATAAATAAATTTCATGGAAATAAATTTTATTTAAAATTACTAAAAAAATTATAATATTTAAAATATACACTTATCTTTAAAAAATATATCAACACTAAATTAATATTTTTAAAACATTAATTTACTTATATTATGAAAAACATACTTTCATATTTTCATTGATGAAAACCTAAATATTATTTATAATTTCATAGGTGAGGTTACTATTCTGTTGGTCAATTTACAATTCATAAGAGTCATATTAATATTCTAAATGTAAATTTATTATTTCATCGGTATAAGTTCATTAACTCCTAAAAATTCCTCTTATTTCATTCATTAATTTTTTATACAGCTTGTATTATGTTCTTAATCTGATTTTATGTGATTTATATTGTATATAATTATAATAAGGTTATTTTCAGAGGTAAAATTTTACTTCATTAAAAATTATATGTCAAAGATCCTAAAAAATAGGGGGACACCACAGTATAGACCATTCAATTATGCAGAAAACACCCAAAAACAAGAAATACATTGGTCTATATCTAGCCAATCGACTTCATAGAACTCTACAATACAGAAAGGGTTAATTCCATAGCCAAGGCTATACCACATATCTACCCCAACCTAAATGGATGTACTTCAAGAATGCCTCTTTTGGGCGTCCAAGGCGGTAGCAGCACCTCCATGTCTGTAATATTATCCCGTATGTTATAGCCTAATCCACCACACTATATGACTCCAACCAGCTGTATTCTCAATCATATGCCTCTCTGAAACTCTCCAACTCCTAAAAACTTCCCTAAGACACCTCTACACACATAATTTCTAAAAATTAATGGCACTAAGGTTTATAATGTCTCACCAATGTACTATTAGTTACCATGTGACAACCCAATAATTTATTGTCTATTTTATTTTAATTAAATACAATTTTTAAAATAATTATACACATGTAATGAAAAACTATAACAAAACCATTCTATATTTTATTACGTGAAAATTATTAGTACTAAAATGAGTTTGTTATAAATGGTGTCATTAAAATAAATGGTATAAAATATATAATATGAAATATATGTTAAATGGAAAATAAAGGTCATTTTTTAGTATCAATTTATTAATGAAATTAATTTAGTGTATCTAAATAACTAATTATGTTATTATATACATACAAATGTATGTTTACTAAAAATTTACAATTTAGGTGTTATATATTGTCTATTTCGTGAAACAAAATATATTAGGTGTCAATGAGAAAAAATTATCCAACTTATATTTGAACAATCATTTAGGTAGTAATTAATAAGTAATGATTAAAATATTAGTAAATATTTACAATATGTTTTCTTTAAAAAAATTATTTAATTTTATTTAATAACTCATTTCAAAGGTTGGATTCAGATAATTATTAATTTTACCTTCAGAAAAATATCACCATTATTTAATTCATCATTTAAATATTATATTGTGACCATTTTTTCGGATTTTGATGAATATGAATGTGTTTAGGTGTAAAATATAAAATATAATATTTTAAAATAACATGACATTTATTAATTAATTAGTAAATAATAATATCATTAATATTTATGAATATTTTTCTGGAATAAATAATATATGTAATATAAGAAATTATATAATTAATTTATTTTGATTAATTTAGAACCCTATACTGGATATATCGGGTCCTATGTGATATTATTTTCTAAAGTACTATCTTGTCGTGTTAGGTGTACTTGTTGAAAGATTAATTTTTATCACCATTAGAGATTATATATGATAAAAAATTATATATTAAATTATCTTATCTATATTATCTAATAATTTATATTTATTTTAAAAAATATATTTATGTTGCTGAAATAAAAATGTTACTTACAGTAGTAAAACTGATTATATTGAAAACATTTAAATGGAAATAGTTAAAAAAATAACCCATACAATATTACTAGTATATTTTATTATAGGTGGCTCTTCAAATCCTCTATCAATGAAAATTTTATTTTATATCGATGATTGTATATCATAAATAAATATGACATCTTATTTGATGAATAAACATGAAAATTCATTATGATCCATGTTTAAACCATAAAAGTTTAGTTTCATTGAAAAAATTAATATATATAACCAAATGAATCATAAATTATCTAAATCATATCCTGCTAGTTTATTTATAACATGAAACCTTATTAGACATATAATATTTAAAATATAACTTCATAACTTGGGGAAAACAAAACATAATAATGTTCCATCTCAGATGCTATATAAGGATAGATAATGAAGAATTCAATCAGTGATCTAAAGTGATAGAAAGATATGATTAAGGATATGAGATAATTATGTTTTCATTATAAAATCATATCCAATAATTCATATATAATATTCATAAAACATGGCATAAATCCTTGGTAATTCTTAATACATTAATTATAAGAGAATCTAAGTTCATATACCTTGTGAATGTGACATTAGAATAATAATATGACATTATAGAGTGACATAATGTGTTGAATAATAATAATATTATAAATAAAATTTTAGATCTACAAAAAAAGACACTCATCACATGATAGTATAGAAATAACCATATATAGACATATTTATCGATTGGGATAACTTTCATTATAACCTTATTGGGCATTGGATAACCTCCCATGTACCCATTTTTTACATAAAATAGTAATATTTTACCAATTCCATGTAAAGATATTACAAGACTTCCTATCACATAATCATATTCTATTAATATGTATTCCACATGATCATGAGAATATTTTTCATTTATTCATAACATAACCGATTAAACTGAAAACTAGTTTAATTAATATTTCATAGTCATAATAATAAACCATCAGAAAAAGGGTGTTGAAGGTAAAATAATTCCATATATCTACTAAATATTTATAATCATTAAAGGATGTTTTTATAATTTATAATTCTATTAAATGATCAGTGGAACATTTCTTCCAGAAAATACCATTTTCATTTTAAAATTAGTTATTTAAAATCCAAAAAATATAATATAATATGGAGACAATTTTCATTGAAAATAGCCATGGAAACAAATATATTAATATTAAAATGAAATATTTTTCATAAGTGTTGTGAAAGTTGTTTATGCAGTGCTTGTTAAAATAAAAAGATCCTTTTCATTTTTCTAATAAGTCAAAGAAAACTCATATAAAAATTATAAGAATATTTATTTTAATCATTTTTAGAAAGTAAAACTAGGTGAAAAATTACTTTATACAACCATTATATAATGGTAGAAACACTCTTGAAAACATTTTTAATAAAATATTGCAATGAAAGATACAAATTCCTGGCTGAATAGAAAAATATGATTGTTTCTTCTTTAAAACAATCATTTATAATTTTTATTACATAGATAAAAGAAAATGAAATGAAAATACATAATATCTATTAATAAATAGAGTAGATGAATTTTCATGATATTTTTTATAGATAGTTCATATAATTTCATCGTCATTAATTTAAGCATAATCAAACCTAGTAAAAAATTATACTATAATGTTAAACCCATATAACTTTGGTAATTTTTTATTGTGTAAATATCATGAAATAAATAAAATCAAATGAAAAATTGAGTACCATTAATATAATAATAATTATAAAAAAATTTAAATTGTAAGTAGATACACCTCAAAAAATGTAATAGAATAATATAAATTATTTCATAAAGAAAACTATTTAAGATGGTCATGCCTTAATAAATTGGTAATTTTTGAATCAAAACACCTTGGAAGTAATTATATGACTTTAAAAATTAAATACCATGAATTAATATGGTTTAATGATATAAAATTTAAAAATATTATTATACACAACTCATAAGAAGATATAGGTTCATATCATCAATGACGTAACAATCTAACAAAATTGAGATTAAGAACCCTTACCATATGTCTGACTGGAATCGTAAGTTTTCTAACCTCGTGTATAATTTTTTTTTATAATTCTATTCCAGATCCTTTTATATGTTCATATTATCATTTGTGGTCCACTTTTAATAGTTTAACACCACCATATTACTAATTCATTATTAGAATTCTCATTTTCAGTGGATAATTATTTAATATTTCTTGTATATTTTCTTGAAAATTTATAGAACATTAAAATATATGAAGGTTTCATCAAATAATTTTTTTATTAATCATATAAATATAATATATATTAGTATTGTAAATATCAATAACCATTCACATTCAGTTGTGATTAAAAATTTAATTAAATCACACTGGGGAGACTAAAATATGTACATACATCTGACTGATATTTCCATATTCTGATGGATGGAATAAAAGAATGGTAAATTATATTTAACCTATAAAAAATTATTATATAATAAATAACACATATTTATATATATTCATGTAGTATGTCGTTTTTTAATCTATGTTAATCATAAATTAAAATCTAATCATGTTGCTTTATGGATGTGGTAGTCCACATGTATGCTTGAGCGATGTTATCATTATCAAATGAATGGGATGGTAAAAATTTAGCTAATATATTATAATTATAGAAGCATAATTATATCATAAATATCATATGTAAACATCATACCCAACATAAAATCATCTATTAATTATTGTGATTTTAAATGAATCATATCAATTTGTTGGGGCTGTATACCACATGTGCGAATGAGGTATAATTTAATTATCCATTTGATGAAAAATAAGTGGGAATTTTATGTGACATCATAATAATAATATATTTTTTTATTTATGATTTTATATTCATATGTTTGTAATGAATTATATATAAATATATGTGGTGGAAGAATAAATAAAATTGAAAGTGTTAGTTTATGATTTATACCTCTTCCTTGAAAGATGTCATGTTTCATATAAGATAATCCTCGAATGCTTTGTGTTAAGAGAAAATCATGGACTGAAGGATGAATGGGAGGTATATAATAATGTTCTAGGTAAGTTATATTTTGATATTGAAGTATCGTATTTCTCTAAAAATGGATTATAGGTTCCCTCTTATATGTGAGGGGAGGGACACATATAGAATTACTTAAAATATTCCAACAATACAATGTATCATTCCTGCTAAAGAGAAAAAATAGATTGTTCCTCAAAAATAAGGTAATATAGTGTTGAAATATCTTCAACCAATAAAAATTACACAATCTTATAAGGCACTAATACACTTATCTACAAGTATAACACCCCTAGGTAAATCTATTTTAACCATAGACGTTGTAACAAAAAATCAATATTATTAATATTAATTTTGATCCAAAAATAAGATGAAATTATTAAATTTAATTAATTGATATAATTAAAAATATAAAATCCATTTTAATATATTCCATATTTATATTTTTCATAATTTATTTCTGAATTATCATGTAAAATGAAACAAAAACTCGATTTAAGAAAAATAAATTTTTAAGCAAAAAATCTTAATCTGCATCCATCAATTTCCTAGTAACAATAATAAAATTGATGTTAACATATTTTATTTAAAATATAATATATATAATTTTTTAAAATATATTAATCAAAATATATTAATATATTTTATTATTATAAAAACACATTGGATTCATAAAAACAATTCATACAAAAATGTTTCTTAGTAAAAAAACAAATTTATACCAAATTTAGGTACAATACTGATTTATATGTAAGTAATTTGATTTTTTATAATTTATTAAAAAATATTTCATATTAATAAAAAATAAAAGGAATAATTAGAATTTTAAATTAATTAATTTAAATAAAAGAAATTATATTTTTAAAAAATTGAAATTTTTCAATATTCACTCAAAAATCATCATTTTAAAAAAATACTGAAAATTTACCCTAAGAAAATATTGACTTTATTATTTCATAAATGATATTAATTTACAAAAAAAAAATTCAAAATATATGAAATTAATTATATTTTTCTCACTCAATATTCAATTAAATATATTTGTGATGAAATATTATTTCAAATCATAAAATGGGGTTACTGACTGAATGACTAATTGACATAAAATTAAATTTTTTATTATAAAAACACATTTAAGGGAAAAAAGTGAGAAACCACATTGTTCAAGTAGATAAATCATCAAAAGAAACCAAAAAAATATTGAACGACATCTTAAGCCTATTGGAACTATTCACCCTAAATAGTTTCCAGGAAAGATTAGATTCTTACAGATCTGGATAATCCTTTATATTGTCTTCAAAGTGATACACTAACTTGTCCCATGTTTGACCGTACTATTCTCTTCTCATATTATTTTCATAGAATCCTATAATCAATATTGGGTTTTGGGTATCAATCCTTTCACTCTATTCCTTATTGTTGTCAACCATAATACATCTCTCCATCATCTTGTTAACTTTTTCATGTGTGTAATTAATCATAAGGAAGTCCTCCACCATTTCATTATTTTAATTAACAATAAAATCTAAGTACATATCCCCCTATATGCTTTCCATAATTGAATTAGTGGCCTTTTATGGTTCCCCTTATTCACCATGTATATCCTTTATCCTCTTACTAATTGTAAGATCCTCCACCAATGGGTCAGTCGGTAATAGGATGGGGTCACCTGTAACTCCACCATGAAGAACATTTTCCATGTAAACTCAACCTCCAGGTTCATTCAAATTGTAAATTAAAACCCTGTAATTCTCTTTGTCCCTCTATTTAGATTCAAATCTTGTCTCCATTGGTTTTGGGAGGAATGAATAATCTTTCCGTCCTTTAGATTTCTTCCCTTTGTCAACAATACGGTTCCCTACATCCTTGTCTCCCTTCCTTTATTCCTCATCGGGCTATAAAGTCCTCTATAGAGTTGTCCCCATACACAAAAATTACAAAGGTATCCAAACTCTAAATCACTTGACTCAGTTTTAGACTGTCCGAAATGGGGTTAATGGAAACTGTGTTATTATTTATTATATATCGTTTAGTATATTTTTAATTATTTAAAACCATTATGCATATTTTTTATAATTTTTTTATTCTTATTCATACTAACAATTCTACACCTAGGTTATTATATAATGTAGTTAGTTTTACACTCATTGTTTCATTTCAAGAAAGATATAAAATGCAAAGGATTTCAAAATAAAATTTAATATAAAATCATGGGGTGTTACATTATACAACCCCATGAAACAAATTTATTCTTCATAATAATTATCTATATAACCAAAGATACAATATTTCAATAACTAATTTATTAAAACCCATATCATTTAAAGCTATAATATAAATTCTCTAGAAAATGGGATATGGGAATCAAAAAGGTTACATGAAATAACACATAATTGGTTACTAGATAAGGAGAACAACTATGGGAAGTGAAAATAAAAACATGGAGGAGAAATATAAATTACAATAACTAATGGGCAGTTATAGATAACATAGTCACAAAAAAATTAAATGACCAAAAATCCCTAAATTGGTGAGGGGTGAAAATGATCTTAAATTCTTCTGGAATAATACAAAGAGAAAAAAAGGATCAAGTTCATTTTTATTACATATGAGGAATTGTTTTACCATTCCATATAGAAAAATATAATTTATTTTTTCAAATCTATAAATGTAATTTCATAACATGGTTATGTTTTAATATTATTTTATTCCTATATTCATCCCATATTCTAAAAATTAATAAAAAATAATAATTTTTTAGACATGAAGCACAAAAATAAACTTCTAATGTTTCATTAGAACTAAAAATGAATAATAAGATATTATTTATTTATCTACTAAGTTATTGAAACAGTGAATTCTTAGTATACTCTAAGATAAATAATATGAATAAACCATCTTTAGAATTATTAATCTCATTGACTTATATAATAATAAAATAAGATCTACTAAATTATTTTGAAAAATAATTGAATTCAAAAAGTCCTCAAAGCCTGATTAACTAGTATTCAATACCAAAAAAAATTACAAGAATGGTCTCACAATCATCAAAATCATAATAACATTAATCACCAAACAATATAAACTATATCTTAATTTTGAATAAAACACATATGAAAACATCATCATATATTCTCCTAAAACAAGATATTAACCAAAATCACCATAAAACATAAATAAATACAAAGATTTTCTAGTCAAATAACTCTACCTTTTTCTAAAAATAATATTGCAGTCTTTCCAATATATTATATAAATCCAACTATTCAATAAACATAAACTAAGATAACATAAATCACTCTTCCATTAAATGAATAATAAAATTCAATGTCAGCAATAATATGTAATTTAAATGATCTATATCAATCATCTATTTGTCCAAAATAAATATTTTACCTCAATATTTCAAACATATTAAAATTTATCTATCCCCCATCTTGTATTTTCCAATTATATAACTTTATGACTAAATCATTATTCTTGTTAATTTGTACCAATCGAAATATTCTTGAAAATATTAAATGAAAAAGTATTGTAGAGAAATATTTATATAATTAATAATCTCCAAAACATTTTTAAAACACCATAATAACATTGATAAATATGATGATTCACTAAACCTAAATAATAAAATATTATTCATTAAACTCTCTTCGTTTACCATTAATAATAATTAATTTTCTTTTTTTAATTATTCATTTGTTAGAAATAGAATATGTATTATTTCATAACATTCATTAATATCAATTTAATCAAGGATCATACTTAAAAGATAAGAAATACTGTTTAAATACTTCATTCAATTTATTTTACATTAATATACTCTTCCTTGTCAATAGTAAAAAAATTCTGGAAAATTTGTGTTGATCATGTCCTTGAAAATTACTTTAAGCACATCAATTTTTAGAATGATTGTACATTTCACATTTAAAATATTCATCCATTGATTATACATGGGGAAAAAATTGTTCCCATTTATTTTTTTGACAAACCCTTTCAATTTTCCTCAGTAATTTTCATCCTTATGACCATCTTTCCCCCTTATAAAAAATTTTATTTTTACATAGATAAATTTACTTCGGGCTATCATCCAATATTATAGACATATCAGAAGATGAAACTTATTTTCTCCATGTTATTCATGAAACTACAATTTTCTCTTATATGGTTCATTTGTAATATTATCAATGTTCAAGTTGTTAATTAAATATTGAGATAATTGTTTAGGAATATAAAAAATAATTTCACATGTCATCTCTCATTTAACCTTGTTTTTTTATGAGTAAAATCTTTTCACCATTTTTCACATTCAGTATTATTAGTTTTCATCTTGGATCCAACCATTACCTAAAACCAAAGTTTATACTATGAGAAACAATTATCATGATGAGTAATCATATAGTTATTATAAATCATTCAAAGGATGACTATATTCTGAAACATTCATTTTAATCTATGACACATTAAATCTATCCAAGATATTCCATGGTTATCATCTATTAAAATTATTCCATATTGTTCAGAATAGAAATGTGAATTAACCTAAGAATATCCATCATGAGTTACTCTGTGGTGTTCAGAATTAGGCCCACTCATTATGAAACTGTCAGGATTAGTTTAATACAAAACTTCGATAATTAAGAGTTTTTCCACCTATATGCACATGTGACACATTCACATTCAATTTCTATTATCTAGATAGGTATTAAATCTCACTAAAAACCACACTTATATCATTAACATAACTTATATTTTTCTGATAAAATAGGCTCATCCTATGAGTTCTCAATAAAAATTTATTTTTTTCCAAAATTTTAAAAACCTTTCATGAAACCAATTATAGATACATAAGTATTATGTAAGTAAATATTACATATTTTTTGTAGATATTTTTAAAATATCATTATGATAAATTCTATAATTTTAATTGTTTATTTCTTTATAAAATATGCTACATAATCAATTGGTACAAAAATGTCTACATGATCACCCACTAAGTTCTTCAAAACTAACACCATTTTTTGATATATCATAAATAAAACCATTCTTCATTCAATGGGGAAAGGTAATCATAATAAAGTGTGAACATTTATGCATAATAAGGGTAAAAATAGATATATTGGTTGAAAAATTGATCTTTATATAAGAATAATGGTATGATATCATTATATTATTATTTTAAAATATTAACCAAAATATTAAAGACAATTATCATAAATCATGGTATAATGTTTTAACAGTTCATAATACATGAATAATAAGGGAATCATCATTCATGAGCCAATATAATATAAGGTTGGAATTATAACATATAAAAAAGGAGTCACATAATGTGTGGAATAATTATAATCTAAGAAACTATATGTCACGCCTACCCATAAAGTCATTCGTCACACTTTAGGCTTGGGCTAACAACCTATTTTCCAACTTTGTTTTTTTGGATAAACTCTTGTGTTTTTTTTTCTGAAAACCTACCATGAATCATGTTATCTCATAAAAATATTAATTACCCAATTAATCATAGTTTTTTAATTGTCCCACCCATCACATAATCATAACATTTTCATATATACACTAAATGGTCAATAATACATTTATCATTTAATTATAATTAACTCATGGAATTAAAATTGTGTTTAATAATTTTTTTATCATCCTAATAATAAACCATGTTGAAGGAGAATAATGATTATAAAATTGGATCATAAACCCAATAAATCATAATAAATATCAAAAGATGTTATTACATCATTATATACCTTTAAAAGATCATGAAAACATTTCTTAATGAGAATAATACTATATTCATGAACCAGCCTGGATACACCGGTACCCTAATAACCAGGTCAATCCTAACATTGACCGAAGGTCATTCTCGATCCCTGCAAGATGGATAAAATCACCTAGTATCGTAAAAAATGAAGGTGGGAATGAATTTTGGACAATCATTGAGGAATAATATAAACAATTCAATATGCATACAAGAAGAACTCCAAAGGTAGAACATTACCATAGGTCTAATAAGCATAAAAACCCAATGTAATATAGCAATGAATGAAAAAACTAAACTAATAGCCCATGTTCCATCATTTCCAACTCTCCAATATCAAGGATCAACAACTACTACCACCTTCAAGTGGAACCTTACCCTTTCTCCAACATAGTATAAGATAATATTCAAACACCTAAAGGAATAGGTAGAGTGTTGGATAAAATCCTATCAGGGTCTCACCAAGTATTCCTTAAAATATACCAATATTTAATTGAGCAGATAAATATTTCAATTTTAAATATATAGGCATAGAATTTACAGAGATAATTTAAAAAATAATTATTATTTACATTTCAAATGAGGAAAAATAATTTAAAATTTTATTTACAAACATTTTATATAAAAAATTTATATAGATTCATAAGGTATGTATAAAAAAGTTTGCAACAAAAAATGGAATATATTTCAAATATAAACATATGAGAAACATGGTCATCTGTAAAACTGCATGATAATTTTAGGCTACAAGATCGTCACACACTCAAAGGTGAATCATGATGATATATGTATATACATTTCCCTCTCACATTGCCCAAAGAGTACGCATCTCTTTCCCATCAAGGATGTGACCTACAACACTGTGATTTATTTAAATTATAAAGTGTTAAAAGAGTGATATCCCAATAACTCACTAACTACATAGTCTTTCATGTGTATAAAAAATATAGTGCTTGGAAATTTATTTTATGACTACTTAAAATACAATTCATCCCATTCTCCCATTTCAAATATTCTAATTTCTATTTAAAAATCAATAAATTGTATTTTATTTCAAAAAAATTTATTTTGAATAAACCATTCATCTTTATCAAATTAATTTTACAAAATTTCTATAATAACAATTTGAAATAAATTTCATCAAACTAATTTCTTAATTTAAATTCAATAATTTAAATTTCACAATTTTCCATTAATTTCACAAACACACTGAAATTCATTGGAATTGGGGGTTTTCCCTAAATTTATAAAAAATCAAATCTAAATCCCCCAATTCAATGGAATTGGGTTTCTGAAAAACCAATCGAAATAAATTTATCAATAAATTATATTTAAATCATACAATTGTATTCAAATCAAAAAAAATTAGGGTTAATCTAATTGGTTATCATTAATAGAACCACAGACGTTAGGTTCATGAGGTCCCGAAACACAAATCCCTAATCATGAAAATCCATCATATAACATAAGAAATAAATATCCTGAAGTAAAACCTAAATTCAAGATCTAAAAATATAGATATTTCATCCTCCAATAATATATAGATCTACAAAACCCTATGGATTAAAGTGGAGAGTGTGAGAGAAAGAGAACTGGAAGAGGAGACCTAATGGTAGAGATCGAATGTTGTTATCCAAGATTTTATCCACTAATAAATGGTTTATAGGGTCCAAAATAAACTCATAGTTTCTCCCAAGTATGGATAATCCAAAGGATATTGATCTATGTCTGTTAGGAACCTAAAAAGGTTTTGAGATATTGAAAAAAAGATATTATTGTTATAGGAATGCACTTTAAAACTAATTGTGTTCCCTAACTATGTGCCCTTGTTATTAAGGTTTCATGGTTTCTACTTGATTGGTGGATGGTTTGTCAAACTATGTGCCAACTATTAAAATCCTCACTATTTGGGTTTTCATGGTTTTCACTATCTGGGCGCATGGTTTTGGAAAATCATGCACCAACCATGCACAACACAAAAACTTTAAAAAGTTTCCAAATTTTCACCCAAATCATCCCCAAATGAAATCCAACCAATTAATGATCAAAATTTTGGTTTATGAATACCTCAAAATAGTAAATAGTTGTTAAAAATCCCCACCAAAGAAACTTTCTACCCTTATAAAACCATTTGAAAATTTTCTATGTAAAAAAGATGAGGCCATTGATCTATCATCAGTGCCTCACTATGCCAACTCTAATGAGAATCTGAAGCATTCTACCATAGAACATAAATTGATTGTATCATCCTCCCATTATGTACCATTATTTTAAAATTAACTTTCATACTGGATGTTTGGTCATGGATAAATCATGTTCACTCTCAAAATCACTCCATCTCAGAACATGAGATGGATCAGATAGATACTTTTGGATCTATGATACATTGACCATGTTATGTATCAATGTTAGCAATGGTGGAACTGATAAATGGTGGGAAACTTTTACCAGCTGATCCACAACCTCATAGGATTGAAAAAAATGGGGAGAAATTTTCCCTTACCTCCCAAACTGTTGATGACCCAAACAGGGTTAAACTTTCAAGAACACTCATTCACCAGCTGAAGATTCCAATAGTCTACAATTATGGTCAACATCAGACTTATAACATATTTTTTCCATCAACATCCTCTAATTAATTAACTAAATATATTATTTCATCTCTTGAACCATGATCGGTCCAACCAAGTAACTTCTCAAATCTCCAACCAGCATAAAGTATATTTACAAGGCCAACCATACAAGTCATTAAAAGAAGTACTTTTGATTGTGGAATAATAACTATTATTATAAGAAAACTCAACTAGCACCAGATAGTCATCCCGAGCTCCACCAAAGTCAAGAACAGAGGTAAGGAAAATATCTTCAAGAACCTATGTAACCCTATATATCAACTAATCTTATTATGGTTGGTATGTCATACTCAAATATAATTGAGATCCCAATTCCACTTTATGGACTCTCCAAAAATGATAAGTGAACTGATGATCCCTAATGGAGACTATAGAAGATGGAAATTCCTAAAAATTAACAATCTCTTTAAGATAGAGATTACCCAACTCCTCAACATTAAATTTATCATAAATAGGTAAAAAGTGAGATGATGTATTCAACCTATTGATCAAAACACATGTCACATTATTCTCAATATTGATATAAAGAATCCCAACCACAAATTTCATAGTGATCTCATCCCACTTCCAAGTAGGAATTGTAAGTAGACGAATAAAAGCTAAATGTTTCAAGTGCTCAACCTTGAACTTATGGCATGTATAAAAATGAGTGAAAAAATCAGATATTCCTTGTCTAATACCTAGCCACAAAAATAGACACAACATGCCATAGAACATATCTAGGGTTCCAAGGATAACTCCCACTAGGAATTATGGAAATCCTCTATCACAAATTTATTGAAGGAATATGGAACAACAAAATGATTCTAAAAACATACAATTCCCTCCATGGAGAACGACCAGACATCCACAGCCTTTCCACCATAAAGAGAGTATCTAATGATACAGAACTTTCCATCAAGATTTTTTTCATAAACAATCATCTTGAGAAGATAGGATGTTAGTTTGAAACTGGCCTAGGAACCATTGATAACAAATTCTTGGACTCAATTATGAAATGTGAAAAGCAATACACTACGTTCCACATCTCTTGGAATTATTTTATAGTTTTTGTTAGAAGTTTCCTTCTAAAATCATCTATGTTGACATTGCCTTTCATCGAGTTATAAGGGAAGTAAAATTCAAAATATTTCAGGTATTCCACCTAATTCCTTTTTATATTATTCAAATATTTTTTAGATAAGATATAACTCAGTCTTTGTGGTCAGGAAACACGGTAAACCTTTTTCCATAAATATAGTTCTACCAACTCTTATGTGTATGGATCACAACTGTATGTTCATGTTCATGGGTCTAATCATTGTTTTTATGTGGAATAAGTTGATGATATCCATAATCAATGACATGATCACCCTGCATTAAAATTCATCAAAAAACTAAACATGATGCATCACAGAATACCACATAGATCTACCTAATCAAAAATATAATTCTAACATTTCTATTACCAAGAAAACAATATTCCCTATCGAGTTAGAGCAGTCATCAAAGATGATGACTTTGATATGTCCTTAATGAACCAAATATAATACATATCTAAATCCAAGAATATGTGAATCTCAAAAACATTTTGTGGTTTTTCCTATGTCATATAAGATTTTACCTTTTATGATCAATTAAAAAACCAAGTTCTAACACCACATGTCCCATTAATTTCACTTCTCTAATCCAGAAATCACATTTCAAAAGCATGCAATTAAGTTTGTAGTTTTTCAACAGTTCCATAACAACTCTCAAATGATGCACATAATCCTCCTCAGACATATTGCAAAAACGTATTCCATCCAAAAAGATTTCCAAAAAGTTATTATGATACTCATGTAAAATCTTTTTCATTAAATCCATAAATATTGTAGAACCATTGGTTTGACCAAATGGAATGAAAAGGTACTCATAATTTCATAAATAATTTAAAATGTGTTTTTTAGAATGTCAAATTCTTATTTTCTCAACTTTTTGTAACCAAATCAAAGATCAATCTTTGAGAACCAATTTTCCTATTTCAACTAGTCAAACAACTCATCAATCTATTGCAATGGATACTTGTTCTTTACTATGAATCTGTTGAGTTTTCAGTAATCCATACAAAGGTGAAGTGAACCATAATATTTCTTTGCAAAAGAGAAATGGTGCCACCCATGAGGACACACTTTGATGTATAAATACTTTCTCTATAAGATCGTCCAAAATATTCTTAAACTCTTTCATTTAATTTGGTACCGTGCGTTAATAATGAATAGACATTGGTTAAGTTGTATGTACTAAATATACAGAAAAATATACCTCCCTTCCTATGTAAACCTAGAGAATTCAAAAGGTAAAATTAAAGAAAACTTGTTGAAAACAAGAGGGAGATCACCACTCAATGATTCTCACTTCAAATAAAAATCAGACACTAAAATTACTTTCCCCAACTATAGAAAATATTGTATGGCTCTACTTGACCTCGAGTCCAATTTCATTGAAATATACTGAACACCTAATCAGGTGATATAAAGAGACATAGTGAAGATAAAATTCATTCTATGATTTATTGAAAATGATCCAATCCATCCCGAATATGAAGTCAAGCAATTTAATGTTGACAAGAAGAAAATTTCATGAAACCTCGACATGTGATAGAGAAAAAACAAAAGTGAGATAATAAATACCTTTCTCTCTATTCATTTGAAGGGTTTAGTAATATCTATAATATTAGATAAATTCTCTCTACAAATATTAATAATATTGACAATACGGGATGAAATTAGTGAATCAGATGCACCAGTATCAAATAAATAAGTCACTAATGAAGAATCTATAGTGATGGTACATATAACAATCTATGGACCCATAACTTCTTCCTCTAGAGACTCTTACAATAAGTGAATATTGATGCCAAAAGATTGGGAAGACGAAGAACAAGAAGAAAACCTCCCAGATTGCCCGGCGGAGCCCTTTCACAGAGCCCCATGGCCCCGCGCCCAGCACAGAGCAAGGAGGTGGTAACGCTCTGTGAACCGTTTTGACATTTGCAACTGCCACGGAGCAAGGAGGCGGTAATGCTCCACGAATTGTTTTGACGTTCACAACATGCCGCTGAGTAAAGAGGTGGTAATACTCCACAAGCTGTTTTGACGTTCACGACCCATCACGGATCAACAAGGTGGTAACCCTCCACAACCGCATTTGACATTTGTGATTCACCGCGGAGCTAACTCCAGCTTCGTGTTGAGTGAGCTCTACTTCACAGAACCTCTTGCCTATAAATACAAGGCTCCCCTCAATCCCAAAGGATGGAGTATCCGACCTTTCACCTTTGGAGCTCTCAAATTGCAAAGAACCTCTTGATCTACGAACCATGAGTTTCTCAAGGTATTTATGCTTTGTGAAGTTCCTCTCCCTTGGAATTAATTAATCCCCTCTTCTGAGAGAGATTCCTTTCACGAAGCCCACGGCCTTCGCAAAGGAAGGATATGTAGAGACCCAAAGCATGGCGTACATAGATATTAAATTACGTTTTTGGAATATCTAATACATAACAAAAACAGACACCAAAGGACTGTAATAGTTTAGTGTCTTTTGAAACTTCGAAAAATAATCTTATAATCATGGTGAAAGATATTAGACATCTCCAATAAATATTTTCCCCTTTTTTTTTCTTACCTAAAACCTTTCTTTATATCATGGGGAAAAGAAAACATAAAAAGGGTGATCTCAATTGCTCAGTAAGAGTAAGCATGGAGAAAATAAAACAAACCATATACATTTTAAATTCAAAACATGAACATAAATTTTTAACGTCAAAATATTCAGTTGTGAAATAAATCCTGGCAGTACATAAGGCATTGATCATAAA
The DNA here is from genome assembly GCA_963277665.1 of Viscum album. Lineage (NCBI taxonomy): Eukaryota > Viridiplantae > Streptophyta > Magnoliopsida > Santalales > Viscaceae > Viscum > Viscum album. The sequence continues at coordinate 2,078,529,457 of OY728137.1, read as the reverse complement.
GGAACATCAATCATTATAAAATAGAATGGGAATAAAACATGTAATTGTAGAAAACCATTAAGCACTTGATATGATTTCCATAGTATCCAAGGCATTGCTACCAATACAATCTTAGTGGACAAATTCTATTATTGAACTGAGTTCACTCCTCACTCCAGTCCTGTATTACTGAACCAGATTAACTTGGCATTCCAGCCATGTCTATCTCATGAGATATAAATCTTTACCCAATGCATTGTAGGGAGATATAGGTCTCACCCATCTCATAATGAAATCATTCTTACGTGTTCCAAAACATAAACATAAATCATTCATCATAACCCAATGAATAAAATTGGTTTTATAAACATCATCCCATCATAACATAATCCATATAAAACAAATGGATATCATTTCATCATAAGAAAAGTGAAACCATGTAAATCATAGAGACATTGTACTTGAAACATACACATATGAAATAATGTCATCTTATATGGAAAATGGTTTTGATAAAACACTTGAAATGAATTCTTGAGGAAAATATCCTTTCTTCTTCAAAATTATTTTCTTTTCTCAAAATGCCATGAAATTTTAAAAGAAAGGGATTTTGTTGAAAATAATCACGAAATCTTGTAGAAGAAGATTTATGAAAATTAGGCTCTATGAAATCGTAAAAATCAGTTAATGTCGTATAAGATAAAAAAAACATCCCCCATGTACTTTTGACGGAAAAGTCAAAAAGTACCACGTATGGTAATCAAAAGCAAGATTCCTTCCATAACATAAAGTTAAAGTCAAAGAGGGGTAAACATGACATTAAAAATACCTGGAAGAATATTAAACACTTTATGAAAAACATTTTTATGGACATGGATTAATAATATAACCCCATTAAATACTTACGAATAAACAATCTCAGATAAGAATGAGATTGGAATAATTATCCCTTACCTTATGTCCAATTTCTTCGGTATGTGTCCGAGACTCCTCTTCTTCAACGCACCTCTTTTAAAAATCATCTTAGGGCACTAGAGTTGATCTTTTGAGAAGACCAGAACCTCTATGATATAACTAGAGAGGTTGAGAAGAGTACCTGGCAGGGGTTGGTTGAGCTTCAAGGCTTAGAAGGGTGTGATGAGAAGAGGGAAGGTTGCCCTTTTTATAAAGGAGGAGAGGGGCGCCTTAGTAAAAACTTAAAATATTATTCTATAATTAAGTCATATTCATTTTATAATATCTCAAAATTGATTTATTTGGAAGATAATGTGGGAATGGGTCTAAATAATCTCAACCAATAGGTTTTATACATTTTTAGATTACTATTTTAACCTTATCATTTAGATTTAACTCTAAGTAAAATAATTTAACTTTTACCGTGTATTTCTATTTTCTTGCACTATATGATAAATAAACTTACTATAACAAGCCAAACGAACCCCAAGTGGTTCATTAATAATATATATAACCTTATCTAATTCATTTTTCCAAACCATAGATTTTTAGGAATAGAATAACAATTAATAATATAATATTTGTTTTAAAAACGATTTTATGTCAATTTTGACACTATTTGGTAATTGATTTTTTTAAAATCATAACAGCACTATTATTTAGAAAAAATTTAATTAAAGCAATAATAACATGTCATAGTAACCTATAAAATTAGTGTAATTCATAAAAAGTCTTAAAATACTTTTATTTGGGTATTTATAACATCAATTATGTTAATATTTTATAAATAAAGTAATTACTGCATCATCATTGAGTCATAAATAAATTAAATTATTTAATGTATGAAAATTTTAAATAAAATTCCATTATGTAGGAAATCGTTTTATCTTTCTAATGATATTTTATAGTCGAATTTATCTTATGTATAACCCTATATTAAAAATGTTTTAGTTATTAAACTTTGATTTTAACTCTTTTAACTCTTCTTTAAATAAAATAATAATAAAAGTATTAATCTAATCCAAGTGGACCTAAAGGGTAATATTTTATCCCTAAGGTTGTTTTTGGACGAATTACACTTATCCAATAGAATTGGGACATGTTTTAGGGTAATAATAATATCATTTTTAACCTTAATTGCCCTATTTACTTTAAACCGTGGTAAATAAAAGTAAAAAGATATTATTCACCAAAAATTATTTTTATCTTATTGAACCACTTTTTACGTACTGATATCAACCATGTCTCTCGGATTTTTGTAATTCCACTCACAGAAGTGGTAAAATTAGTTTTATGTAAATTTTCAAATTCTTCTAGGAGGTGGGTAAAAGACGGTCAAAAGTTCAATAAAATTTTTATATATCTAAAATTATTATAAAATGACTCCAATGAATTACATTGAACTAATATAGGTATTATGTATCAATTTTGACCTAGAATAAATTTAAATAAAATAAATAATTATTTAAATAAAAAAGTCGGTTTTTAAATAGTAACCCATTGTTTTCACTATACATCAAAAATTGAAAGTTTTCAGAAAAATACCAAAAATTCACCCTAGGCTAATTTCAATATTCCGAATCCAAAAATGAAGTCCATTTTAAAAAATAATATTTCAAAAAGTGTTTATTACTATTCATACTGGCTACTTCATAATAATATTATAATAATATCTCGTTTAGTGAAACTCGGTATTGCGTACAACACGCGCTATTGAGGAAGGTTGCTCTGGCATGCAACACAAGCCTAGAATGGTGTTTTCATATACTGTAAGCTAACATGGTGTTGCGTGTAGCACAAGATAATCTTGGTGTAGCATACAACATAAGACATCAAAGTAATTAAAAATAATATTTCTCATAAAATCTCATGTTGTTACATTCTACCCCCCTTAAAATGAATTTCGCCCTCTAAATTCGTTGGGGGTTATAACTGGTTTAATACCTGAAAGTTTCATTCATAGAATCCCACATCGTAAAAAGGAATACTAAAACATCATTTTAAAATGGAAAGTTAAAAATGTAATGGTTACCCAGATTAACTCATCACTGGGTTTCCACATAGGAGAACAGAGGTGGAAATATGGATATGGAAGAAAAATCTAACCATCATGTTCTAATGGAGAGTGGTAGAGGACATGGCTATGAAAAATCCATCAATCACAAACCCATAAATTTGTGATGGTCTAAGGTACCATCTAATTCATTGGATATGAGGACACTAGGACAACATTTTTGGTACTCAAGATCATTTCCCTAAAGTTAAATAATTGTTGAATTAAAAGAAATACTTACTTGATTTGGGTACAATCTTACTGTTGTTTTTGACTTGAACAATTCCCACTTCATCTCTTAACGAAATGAAGTTGAATTTTTCTTCCGTGAAGTGTTAGCAGATCATGTGATAGAATGACGGGTCATTCCATCTTTCTCAAATGAAAGGTTAGAAAAATTTATTCAATATACATAAGTCCATATATGGTGATATTTAACATATATGGCTCCAATAATGGACTTATACTTCATATATAATACCTCTTAATATAATAAAACTTGTTTCTACTAACCAGGGGCTTCATGTAGGCAGTGGTAGGCAATAAAGGCCTGTCGTACTTCAGTTGTGGGTTCGATTCCCACAGCCTTGTCCGACGCGATGGGTTATCTCCCATCCTAAAGGTTTTTCTTTTTTATAAAACTACATTATAATATCAAATAAAGATATAGCCCTAAAAAATACTGACTTATGTCCAACATAATCCATTCCAATCTTTAGGCTTATCCAAAATACTTCGGTCCAAGCTCATAGTATAAAGAAAACAATTACCAGAAATGTCATCAACCAAGCATGTGAATACAATCATTTATCATACGATATATCTTGTTGGTCACATTCCAAACATGTGAATACCTTAATCATGTATTCTCTTGAAAAATGAATAGCCATTGAACCTTAGTGAAAACATTAATGCTGTCAAAATTTTACACTTTCCACATACCAAAATCCCAAAATTTATATATACTTAAACCATGGTATAACTTTTTCCTTATATCAGTCATGATATCATTTAATTTTTTTCATTATCCCTTCATTATGCACATATCATCTTCTTTCCAAAAATATTTCAATCACTTTTCATGGTTACCGAAGCCATATTATTCTGGAAAACCATAATAGACCAATACATAGATATTCGAATATACCATAAAAGTACCTCCACAATATTATTCTTGAATACCAATACATAAACACTTTAATCGATCCTCTTCAACTATTTCCATGGAATAAGTCCTTCCTTGATTTAGAAGTAACCTCTTGGTCAGGTAATTGAGTTGGGTAATGCCCATGTTCTCTATAGATAAGACTTTGGACTCCATAACAGTCTGTCACTCTATGACCCTTTTCTCCACATAGATAGAATCTTCCCCTCCATTTGAGGTATTCCTGAAGGTTCATCTTCCCTTATTTAGAAATTTCAATCTTCCTTTATCTATGCTCCTCACCATGCAAACATGCATAAAATTCCATCTTCCTCTTATTTAATGAATTTAGAATACAACTAAAGTTCACCTTGTTAATCATATATCGAGATGACTGGTTCGGCATAATCACAATATCTTTCTCTCCAGGCATTACAAAATTTCTTTTATCATAGTCACCAATTTGACCATTGTAATCAATGTTAACTAAATTCATTCGCGTTCCCTCCATTGACTAAGACCAGAAACCATAGTGTAAAAAACAGTTAAAATAACGAGGAACTAAATAATCATAAAAAGTCACTTATGGGATGTCTAACTTATCAAAAATTCTTTTATCCATGACACCTTAAGTTCACCGTAGGTTATTCATGATCTTCAACATAATTCTAGGTCTCTAACTTATACATATACTTAACCTTAGGGACATCCCTAGATATACCTTAGAAATATCTCTAGGGATCTCACTAAAGTTTTCGCATCCTAGTCTCCAAAGGTTGACTAAACCTTCCTCTGATACCAACTATAGAGACCCAAATCTTGACGTACATAGACATTACATTACTTTTGCAGAATATCTAATACATAACCAAAACAGACACCAAAGGACCGCGATAGTTTAGTGTCTTTGGAAACTCAGAAAAATAATCTTCTAATCATGGTGAAAGATCTTCGACATCTCCCATAAAGATCTTCCCCTTTTGTTTTCTTACCTAAAACCTTTATTTATATCTTGGGGAAAAGAAAACATAAAAAAGGTGAGCTCAATTTCTCAGTAAGGGTAACCATGTAGAAAATAAAACAAACCATATAAATTAGAACTTCAAAACATGAACATAAAGTTTTAACGTCAAAATCTTGAGTTTTGAAATAAATCTTGGCAGTACGTAAGGCATAGATCATAAAGTAACATACATCATTATAAAATAGCATGGGAATAAAACATGTAATTTTGGAAAACCATTAATCACTTGATATGAATTTCATAGTAGCCAAGGCATTGCTTCCAAGATCATCTTAGTGGACAAATTCCATTACTGAACCAAGTTCACTCCTCGCTCCAGTCCTGTATTACTGAACCGGATTAACTTGTCGTTCTAGCCATGTGTATCTCATGAGATATAAATCTTTACCCAATGAATTGGAGGGAGATATAGGTTTCACCCATCTCATATTGAAATCATTCTTATGTGTGCCACAACATAAACATAAATCATTCATCAAATCCCAAATAATAAAATGGTTTTTATAAACATCATCCCATCATAACATAATCCATATAAAACAAATAGATATCATTTCATCATAAGAATAATGAAACCATGTAAATCATAGAGACATTATACTTGAAACATAAAAATTTGAAATAATGTCATCTTAGATGTAAAATGGTTTTTATAAAACACTTGAAATGAATTATTGAGGAAAATATCCTTTCTTCTTCAAAATCATTTTCTTTTCTCAAAATTCCATGAAATTTTAAAAGAAAGGGATTTTGTTGAAAATAATCATGAAATATTGTAGAAGAAGCTTTATAAAAATTAGGATTTATGAAACCATAAAAATCCATTCATGCTGTGTAAGTTAAAAAAACATTCTCCGCATACTTTTTTCAGAAAAGTCAAAAAGTACCACGTATGGTAAACAAAAGAATGATTCCTAACATAACTCAAAGTAAAAGTCAAAGAGGGGTAAACATGACTTTAAAAATACATGGAAGAATATTAAACACTTTATGAAAAACATTTCTTATGGACATGGATGAAAAATATAACCCCAGTAAATACTTATGAATAAACAATCTTGGATAAGAATGAGATTGGAATAATTATCCCTTACCTTATGTCCAATTTCATCTGTATGTGTCCGAGACTCCTCTTTTTTGATGCACTTCTTTTAAAATTCTTCTTTGGGAACTAGAGTTGGCCTTTTGAGAAGACCATAACCTCTATGATATAACTAGAGAGGTTGATAAGAGGAATTAGCAGGGTTTGGCTGAGCTTCAAGGCTCAAACGGGGGTGAAGAGAAGAGGGAAGGGATACCCTTTTTATAAGGGAGGAGAGGGGCACCTTAGGAAAAACTTAAAATATTATTTTATAATAAAGTCATATTCGGTTTATAATAGATCCAAATTGATTTATTTAGAATCTCAAGTGGGATGGTTCAAAATCCTCTCAACCAATAGGTTTTAGACAAGTTTAAGTTACTATTTTAACCTTATCTTTTAGATTTAACTCTAAGTTAAATAATTTAACTTTTACCGTGTCTTTTTATTTTATTACACTATATGGTTAATAAACATACTATAACAAGACAAAATAACACCAACTGGTTAATTATTAATTTATATAACCTTATCTAAGTCATTTAGACGAACCTTAGATTTTCTGGAATAGAATAACAATTAATAATATAATATTTGTTTTAAAAACTATTTTATGTCAATTTTGACACTATTTGGTAATTGATTTTTCTGAAAATCATAACAACATGACTAGTTCTAAAAAAGTTAATAAACTCAATACTAACATGTCATATTAACCTATAAAATTACTGTAATTCATAAAAAGTCTAAAATTACACTTATTTGGGTATTTATAATATCAATTATTTAAATATTTCATTAATAGGGTAATTACTCCATCATCATTGTGTCATAAATAAAATAAATTATTTAATGTGTAAAAATTATAAATAAAATACCATTATATAGGAAATATTATTATATTTCTAATGAATATTTATAGTCTCATTTATCTTATGTATAACCCTACATTAAAAATGTTTTAGTTATTAAACTTTGATTTTAACTCTTTTAACTCTTCTTTAAATAAAATAATAATAAATGTCCTAATCTAATCCAAGTGGACGGAAAGGGTAATATTTTATCCCTATGTTTGTTTTTGGTTGAATTAAACTTATCCAATAGAATTAGAACATGTGTTAAGGTAATAATAATATCATTTTTTACCCTTAATTACCCTATTTACTTTTAACCGTGGTAAATAAAAGTAAAAAAGTTATTATTCCCCAAAAATTATTTTTATCCTATTGAACCACATTTTACTTACTGATATCAACCGTGTATCTCAGATTTTTGAAATTTCACTCACAGAAGTGGTAAAATTAAGTTTTATGTAAATTTGCAAATTCTCATAGGAGGTGGGTAAAAGACGGTCAAAAGTTCAATAAAATTTTTATATATCTAAAATTATTATAAAATGACTCCAACGAATTACATTGAACTTATATAGGTATTATCTATCAATTTTTACCTAGAATAAATTTAAATAAAATAAATAATTATTTAAATAAAAATTCGGTTTTTAAATAGTAACATAGTGTTTTCACTATTCATCAAAAATTGAATGTTTTCAGAAAAATACCAAAAATTCACCCTAGGGTAATTTCGATATTCTGAATCCAAAAATGAAGCCCATTTTGAAAAATAAAATTTCAAAAAGTGGGAATTACTATTCATAACGGCTACTTCATAATAATATTATAAAAGTATCTCGTTTAGTGAAACTCGGTATTTCGTACAACACACATTATCGTGGAAGGTTAATCTGGTGTGCAACACAAGCCTAGAATAGTGTTTGTGTATATTGAAAGCTAACACGGTGTTGCGTGTAGTGAAAGCTAATCTTGGTGTAGCGTACAACACAAGACATCAAAGTAATTAAAAAAATATTTCTCAAAAAATCTCAGGTTGTTATAGGATATCCCCACGTGGACTCGCATTGTCGTGAAGCATTTATGCTTCGCAAAACATCCACCTCACCCACATGACCTGTATGCTAAGGCATGGTCACTGTGCTTCATGAAGCACATTGCTTCACAACACCCTTCTTTGCAAGGCATCCCTACTTCATGATGCATTTATTCCTGAGTACCTTTCCACTTTGTGAAGCTCCTCTCATATGCACCTCTGCCCTATGCCTAGGCTTGGAAACTTCACTTCGTGAAGCACATCCCTTCACAAAGCCCCTCCACTTCAAGGAGCATAAGAGCATCACAAGGCTTCTACTATTGGCCCCTTTTACTCTACAAATCCTTTTCTCATGAAGCCCTTCAGGTTTGCACAAATCAATTTCAATGTCCCTTGGACGATACCGCCAATGGCATTGCATAGCCTCAAGCTTCTTCACATAGGAACACTAATGGCTATTGATTCTTCACATAGCCACTCTAATATGGACCCCCCAATGGTTTACTCCATAACATCCTCCAACCACAGCGTTGCCCATCCCTTCTCTTCACCAAGGTGTAGATGGTGTCAGTTATGTTAGTCATAGGGGTGTGAAGTAAACCCATATTTTCTGATCTACAGGACGTTAAACTTTCAAGCACCTTCGTCTTCAGTACATGACGTTAAAATGTAGCCTCACCCTATGTATCATACGCGGTGTACCCCGCCTTGGACATTATATAAACCCACTGGTCTCCACGGGGGTGAAATCATTCCTCATATGGAATGAGATCCTCTTTATCGGAGTGGCGTCTGTCCACGGGGAAGGTGAAACTACCCTGGTGTAAGCCCCAAATTTTTCCTACATGAGGTAGTATCCCTAATCCTCCTCTCTTCCCAGGTGCCAAATCCCTCTCCCGCTGGGCATTGTCACCACCCGGGCCTCCACCCTAGAGTAAGCCCTATTATCCATCTCCCTGGGATACTAACCATGTGTAAGCCCCTGTTTACTCTTTGGGCCGCTAACTATGTGTAATCCCCACTCCATTTCCCACGAACACACCTTTCTTGACGTGATCGTCTGGTCTTTACTACCTCTTGTTTCTCACACCGAGCATAACTCATGTGGGCTTAGATCAAGCATCAACCATGACATTTTCTACGAGAAACCAAGAGTGTAAGACCCACACCCAACATGAACTACATGGTCTTTGATCCTAACCAAGGAAAGGTACATAGGAAGCCTCCATGAGGATCAATCCCCCCACCTGGTCATTTCGACCCCCTTCACGTCGGTTCACCAAACCCCTCCTGAACTATATGTTCATTGATCCTTGCCAAGGCAAGGTATGTAAGAAGCCTCCATGGGGTTCAATCCCACCACTCGGTCATTCCGAACCCCTTCACGCCGGTTTACCAAACCCTTCTGAACTGCATGGTCTTTGATCCTTGCCAAGGCAGGGTACGTAGGAATCATCCCTGAGGTTCAATCCCACCATCCATCGGTCCTGACCATCCTCACATTGGTTCACCAACCCCACCTGAACTATGAGTTATTTGATCCTTTCCAAGGTAGGGTACGTAGGAATCCTCCACAAGGTTTAAGCCCAACGCCCGGTTGGTCTTACCCCCTTCACGTTGGTTCACCAACCCCTTATTAACTATGTGGTCTTTGATCCTTGCCAATTCATGGTACGTGGGAAGCCTCCCTGAGGTTCAAGCCTGCCATCTATTGGTCTCGACCATCCTCACATCGATTCACTGACCCCACCATAACTATGAGGTCTTTGATCCTTTCCAAGGTAGGGTACGTAGGAAGCCTTTACAAGGTTCAAGCCCACAACCCGGTCATTCCGACCCTCTACATGTTGGTTCCCACACCACCTGAACTATGAGGTCTTTGATCCTTGCTATGGAAGGGTACGTAGGAGGCCTCCACGAGGTTTAATCCCACCATTTATCTGGGGCCCAGGTCCTAATCCACACCGGTTCACTGAACTCAATCCCACGGGAACTACGTGGGTTTGATCTGTGTCTCCTAGATAAGGTACGTAGGAAGCCTCTCTGAGGTTCGACCCCGTCCAGTGGAAAGTTGTTGTGATGCCATTCATCAGTAAGCCACTGACATCCACATCCATCTGTAAGCCGTTGAAATCCCCAATCCGCGGTAATCCATCATCAGACGAACTACGAGGCCTTTTATTCCCTACCACAGGGATACGTAGGAAACCTCTTTGAGGCTCAATCCCAAATTCCTCATCATCCTCATCGTGTTTCCATCTCATTATCCATCCACTTCATTCAACACTTCATAATCCATCCTAATTCTTACCCAGACCGCCACATCCCGGGGGGATCATGCGATCTCATTCTTTATTCCCCTTAACACCAATTAGAATGCTAACCACATGTTTCCCCCAACATCAGTGTTCCCTCTAGAGGTTGAACCCATCTGATCCACTCTAATCAGTGTTTTGGTTAGTCTGATCCATCTCCGCAAGATGTTAAACCTACAACATACCCTGTGTTAAACATGGGAAGCTGAGGAAAACCTCAGATTCATTCCTATGAAATATGATTCTCCACGTTCTATGTGGAATGTGTCAAGCTTCCACACCCTTGAGAAGCCCTATAATAAGGGAAAGAAACCCAGACATGCAATTGTTCCAGCGTCCAGACACACCAGTGATGTCCAACGTGACTACTCCCCTGACCGAAGGTTGCTGCCATAACCAGACCCTTTGGAATGTCCTGACAGAATCAGTGTACTTAATTGGTGTCCATGAAGATATGGCACTAGGAATAGTTTCATGAACAATGTCTTAAATCTATAATGGATACCTGGTCTAGGTCATGAGTTCTGAGGAGGAATCCAGAGAAGGAAGAACTGACATCCCATCATCCCATTTCGATCAACGAGAAAATGTCCCTAAATAAAGAATGGATTCCATCCGCCTTTGGATAGTGGGAATGTGGGACATTTTGTTTGTTGGCCCAACCCAAACTCCAGAGTCTCCCATCGGGTCAAAGAATATGGTGTGGCGCAGTCTATTTCCTTAATCCACGTTGAGTTCATCATGGTCCCGCCATACGTCCCATTCCCTAGAGACTTCCACCTTTTTCACCATCCTGCATGATGTTGAAATGTACAAGAACACTTATGATTCACTCACACTGTTTACTTGGGACTCCACCATCTTTCATGTTATAAAGGACCCCCGAATGGCATGGATGCTCAGCCCAAGGTCCCTCCAACCATCTCGGGCCAACGCCCTCGAGGATTTTGAACAACAAATTGATACATGTCTCGCGTTACAAATACGGTCAATGGACAATCCTCATTTTTTGTTCCAATTCCAGGTCACACGAAATGAATGATGTGTTCCGAACATGGTCAACAACTATCTTTTGTCGTTATCGCCACCCCCATAAGTCCCAAATAGTTAGTGTAGTGGTTCATCTAGCCATGTCACACCTACATGCTATGGTCTCCCTCAGGCGATGCCAGCTATTTGACCCTTATATAATGGGGAGATCCAAGTCCTACTCCTTGTTTTCCACACAGAGAATTTCTCATGTGGTATTAGGAGCTATGAGGAGGTAGAACTCACATAAGAGTTCATTTGAAAACAGTTGGCTAGAACACCCAATCTCAGCTCCCTCGACCTTCTCGGGCCTTTGGCCCAAGTTCTCACTTAGATTTGAATGGTGTGGTATGGGATTACGTTCTCATTCAGGTCAGGTTACTGAACGTACCGTACACCCCCCCCCCCCCCCCCCCTCGTTGGGATATCCTACCCCTATTATTATGCCTTTTATAATTATGTATGGCTTGATTCCAATCCCTATGGGATACGTAGGCCCTCCCAGACATATAGCCTTCAGGTCCACCCTCATCTCGGACCCTTGTCTTGCATTCCCCTGGGGAGAGGATTATATGGTGTGGTATGGGATTATGTCCTCATTCACATCAGGTTTTGTAACAACCACGCCATTTACCTCGTCCTCCTGAGATTTCTCCATCCCCTTGTATTATACTCATATTTTCAAATTGTCTCCTCCCAAAATGATCCCCTTGACCTTCTTTAGTGATTCACCAATGTTCTAAAGATTACTCAGGTTCAGTGTTTGGAGCGTCAGATTTTACATGGACATGCTTTCACCCATTTTTTTGGATTCGTGTTCCCCTTCGTCCGGGCTTCCATAATATTACACACTCGAAGGGGCCCCGAAATGGCATGGATGCTCGGCCCAAGGTCCCTCCTACCATTACGGGACAATGTCCTCAAGGGTTATAATCAACAGTTTGATACAGGTCCCACATTGAAATTATGGTCAGCGGTTGATGCTCATTTGTTGTTCCCATTCTAGGGTAACGTGATACGGATGCTAGGTTTTGAAAACAGTCAACTATTATCCTCCATCATCACACTAGCCCCTTCAAACCCTGAATGTTGGTTACATGATTCACATTATTTTCCACCCCATCATGTCCAAATAGAATTTCAACACTCCTGTCAGTATCCCTTAGTGCACATTTTCATTTTAGGAGAACAAAAGTCATAGTAAGGGTTTCATTTGGGGCTCCACACTGATTTCCCCTTGGCGTGTGTTCTAGGTATTTCAAAAAACATCATATTCCCTTGTTTCCCACGTAGATTTAGACTCATCTGGGATTAGGGATCGGATTGAGGTCCGCACTTACATGGAAGGTTTTCGCTCCTCTATGGCCCGAGCTCTAAGACTGTAAACTAATATCTATTTTAAGAACTATGTACAACTTGATTCTCATACCCATGGGATACATAGGAATTCCTAGAAATCTTATCTTTAGGTCCTGCTCGAGTTCCACTAATTTATCTCTTTTTTCTGCCTTCTGGGCTCTAACTCTTACAGGACTACATGGAATTTTATGGGCTTCAATCTTCATTCACATTAGGTTTGCATTAGCCACACCACATATTCCCCTTTCTAGGAGTTTTCCCCCCTACATCCTGTCCCACATGACATTAAACAGTATTTAGTCCCGCAAGACGTTAAAAGGAAACTTCAATAACTATGTGCGGTATGATTCCCATTCTCATGGGATACGTAGGAACACCCAAAAATCTTGTCTTCGAGTCTAGCTCAATTGAAAGCTAGTTTCTCCTACCCTATATTCTCTAACATTTTCAGGCCCCTCTGACTAAGGTTTCTTTATTGGAATCGCACACGGTATGGTGTGGACCTCCTCCTCGTATGCTTTATCACGCCATGCACATCCCCTATGGAACCTCGTATCTCCTATATATGTTTGTGCCATACAACTTTAAACTATAATGCTTAGTCCCACGTGACTTTAAACTATTGTGTCTATCATGCACAACGTTAAAAATTAATGTTTGGACCCATCACATGACCCTAATGTGTAACATTATCATCCTGGCCGCACCATGAAAAACGGAACTACACTGTGATATCCTCACTCGAGGAGGAATCATGTTTGGTATTGGTCATCCACCATACCATTTTTCAACACTTTCATACGGCTTGATTTTTGTGGTGATTCCTGGACTTTATGTCCTAAGTCCATCACTAAACAAAAAACACTCATTCATCCTAAAGTAAAAACAAGATCTATCAAATACTGCTTCTTTTTGTTTATGGGCCAAACCCACAAAAACTTATTATACCTAGCACTGGTATCCCACCATGCCATCTTAATAACTGTGCGTTTGTTGATCCTCATCCTCATGGGGTATGTAGGAAGGACCATGCCCTTTTCCTTAGGCCCATCTTAACTTTCATTTTCAGTACCTTGACCTAAAACCTCCCCAAGGAACACATGGTGGTCGGAACCCCAGGTTCCCATTCACATCGGGTTTTATAATTACCCCACCACGTGTGTCCCGTGATTCCCACCATCCATGTTCTGAGATCTATGACCATAAACTAAGACCACTTCACGTCTTTTCCGCAATATGTTAAACTATACGACATCTTCCTGAACTATGTATGACTTGATTCCCATCCTCATGGGATGCGTAGGAATGCCCAGACATTTTTGTCTCTGGGTCCAACCCTAGGAATCTACAAATCATGTCCTTTATTTTTTGGCCGCTTTGCTCGAACTCATTTGGAAACATGTGGTGTGGCGATTACCTCTTAGGTTCTCATTCATGTTTGGTTTTTCAATAGCCGCACCATGTGCTTCCCATATCTTTTCCCAGTTTGATCCGAGTTCTATGACCCAAAACAATGATCTCCCTATGGGAACTGCGCATCACGTTTGGCTATTTCGCCACCCTGCGCACAACCCATTAAATCAAGACCCCTTAATGGTCCACCCTAGGACCTTAAGATGAAATTTCGTGACCCCAGGACCCTTGTCCATGGGAATGGACTCAACTCTCTCTATCTGATGCATCTCATTGTCGTACTAGGATGTGTTCTGACAAAGAACCTGAAGTGTGGAATTTTCAAGGGGACAGTCCCCTCATTCCATTTCCATGCTTCATGAGCCCATTATTTGGATCCTCATCCTCTTACACATCTGATGGGACCCCCTTCTTGGCCTGGTCTCATGACTACTTAGCTCACCTACCATTTCGGGGCAACGTCCCTAAAGATCACAGGCGGTATTTGTGACAGGTCTCGTGTTTCGAACATGGTCAGCGGTAGATCTTCATTTGTCTGTCCCCATTCTAGGATAATGCGATATGGATAGAGTGTTTTGAACATGGTCAACAGTTATCCCTTAGCCACACCAACATCATTGTGGTCCAGATCTTGAGCATCATGACTCACATATTTCCACTTCCTTATATTCAATTGAAATTCCAACATACTCAGATTTACCCCTCTGTGCATCTAGGTGCGCTATATAGGTGGGTCAGCATCAGTGGGACGTCATTCACCTAGTGTCCCATCATCCCTAACTTGTGCCTCCCTATTCTAGTAAAGTCCCATCACTACTTCATGTTTCCCACATCGAGCATGACTCACGTGGGATTAGTAGTTCTGGAAGGACATGTACTAGTGTCGTCTTTCCACACGTACCTTTCCTTGCCCGGCATGATGTTAAATTGATCTCTCAGAACTATGTATGGATTGATTCCCATACTCATGGGGGTACATAGGAACACCCGACCACTTCTATATGGGCCCAGCCTAATTTTCACTCTTGATCCCCTGACCTGAAAGGTTTCCTCCTAGTATACATGGTGTTATCCAGACCAAGTCCTCATTCACGTCGAGTTTATAGCTACCGCACCACAAAATCCCTTCCTAGTATCTTCCCTTTCACTCCACCTCCCATCGTATGATGTTAAATTTCATGATTCCATAGGTCCTCAATGCATGACACTAAACTGTGGTTCTACCCTGAACAAGTTCGGGATGCCCTTTGTTAATCAAGGGATGGATCCGGATTCTCCCTACCAGTGTTCGTCTCTGACCACACCATGCCCTAAGAACTATGTTTGTCTTGATTTCCATTCTCATGGGATACGTAGGAACTCCCAGACTTCCTATCTCTGGGTCTAGCCTCATGAATCATGATTCTCATTCCCCCCTCTTTTTCTGGTCCCTTGACCTGATCTCTTTTGGGGAACCATTAAATTGCATCTTTACCTTGAACAAGTTCGAGATGCCCCATGATAACATTGGGAGGTGACAATTTCCTCATCCGAGAAGTCCTGTTTGGAATTATGTTTGATAGCTAATCAACCCAATGTACCCACCTAATGCATTTCCACCACGATTTCATAATTTCAATAGTGTTGGACTCTAGTCGAACAAACCCATCACTCCACTATCCACACTTTGTGTGCCCTTTATTTTGATCCTCTCCCACTTTCATGTTTGAAGGAACCCCCTAACAATATGGATGATCGGCCTATGTCTCGCCTACTTCCCTGGGATAACGTTCCATAAGACTAATGGATAACATTTCGAGTCAGGACCCATGTTTTGAACATGTTCAACGGTAAGCCCCAATTTTTTATCCCCATTTCAAGATAACGTGATTAGGATATTGTGTTTTGAATGTGGTCAACAGTTTCCCTTCATTGTCACACCACTCCTACAGTGTTCTGAGTTTTGGGTACCGTGAATCACACGTTCCACTTCCCTATGTTCAGATTAATTCCAACTCCCATGGCGTTACCCCATTCGTGCACAAGAGAACACTGGGAAAATGGTAATCTGACTATTCTGAGAGCTTCATTCTCCGGTCAGGTCTCCCCCATTTCTTTTCAGAAATCAAAATTGGTTGTCCAAACCTTGAGATGCATAAATATTGGTATACATTCCCATGTTTGAATGGAGTAATAAAGTGGTCATCCCTTGTTTCTCACATCTGGCCTGGCCCACGTGAGCTTAGGGAATGATCGCTGGATGCTCCACGAATATGATGGGAATGCAACAAACCAATACAAATAACAGAACTCACGCACGCATCTGGCATAAAACAATCAAAGCAGGACAGTATGTTTGAGGGTTTAAAATCACTGCAGTACCTGAGGTTCTATCTCTCCCATGGAGGGATTAAAACAGTCAAAAGAAAGTTGCAGCTCCACCACCCTCTGGCATGGGGCATTCATGATTTTCTGCCGCCTGTTCAGTTCCCACTCTTCCCCATTAAAGATGGGGCACAAATCATCAGCCGCAGTCTAGGCCTGATCTACGTTGGTCCGGATAATGATCATCTCCCAAGAGGCTTGCTTCATTCCTTCTTCAACCTCTACCAGCTAGTACTTCAATCGCAATATTAGTTTAGATTGTGCGTTGAGGAAGGATAAGTTCTTGTCTGCCTGACTCTGCAGCCGCTGGACCTCATTTTCAGCCTCCTGGAGCCTCTTGATGTTGACTGCATTCCTCTTCTACCATCCCACACCAAGGACACGGTCGTACTCTGGAATCTTCTCCACCATAAGATCTCGGAAAAGCATGTGAGGACGCTGGTCATCCACTCCCCCAACACATAGTTCACGCAGTCATGAGTGAAGTCTTTCTATCTCATCCATCCATAGTGATTGGGGGAGTTATTAACAAAGCATGTAATCAGCTTCCATGATCGGCGATAGACTATTTTGTTGTCCTCTTCATCAGAGGCCGTTTAGACCCAGTCAGCATGGTTGGAAGGCTCGTATGTGGGGAACGCCCCTAGGAACTCATCAGTAGGGTCCGCGTCTTGCATTCGATCAAGTGTGGCGGGACCTGGTCTATTTGATCGATCCTCATCATCATATCCTACCTCAATAATCTCGGGCTCAGCCCCACTGGCAGTATCACCAGGGATTGGGAGTGTTGCAGTTCGTTCTGTTTGGATATCCACTTCCACGATCACCAAAATTCCTCTAGGAAGGATGCCTCCAGAATCCCCGACCAAGCTCGCCAAGGAGGCCCATGCCATTTGAAGAACTATGTGAACCAAATTGGGTTTGGATATCAGTTGACATGGTCAATGGGTGACGATCATGAATTTGGTATAAGATACTTACAGAGATTGAATTCCTGGTCTCGTTCATGTGTTGACGCCATTGGGACCCTGAGGCGTGGCCCCTCAAATATTATCGGAAAGTCTGAAAGCTCCAGATGGGTTACCTCAGGTGTCCTAGACCCGCTGGACGTAGAAATTGATGCAGCCACATGTGTGGATCCTGATGGCCCTTCACCTGCATCAACTGAGTGATGAGAATGGGTTCCTTGTATGAGACTCTCCTACACAATGCAAGTATTAGCAAGGAGTCCAGAACGACCTGGGAGAAGACCCTGAGTAAGGGGCGTGGGATTTTACCTCAAGGGCCTCTGCAAATTCTTTGAGGTCCGAGTCCTGATCGACAACTTCAACCTTCTCCAATGGTCTCCCTCTACCGGTCTCATCCCCCTAGGAGGACTCGTCTGATTCTTCCAGCAGTGGGAAGCGCTATCTCAATTCAACGGCGGACAATTGCGGAGGGACACTGCAATCTAGCAGCACCTTCACATGGTCTGTCATTGGATGTGAGGCACCACAGGAATGCACAAAGTCCTCCAACTCTACCATGTACTGCCCCGCCTCTACCCGGGGCACTAAAAAGCCATCCCTGATAGGGCCTATCCCTAGAAAATCTATCTCGAGATGGTTCAAGTGCTTCCACATCTCAGGCAGGCTGAGGAATTTTTAGTTGACTTTCTAGATGTACCAAGCCTCCGGGAAGATAGCATTTTTCAGCATGTCTATATGGAACAACTGCTTTCCCAGGGCCTGGGTGGGTATCTTAAAGAACCCTCTCAGTGGTCTCCCATCTGGATGACTTTGTTCTTTTGGAACCGTCGGTTCCGCTACTGTTGTTGGATCTATCACCACTCCATCACCCTCAATTGGTGTGGTTCCCACCACCATGGCTGCCCCACCACCGCAATATTCCTTTATCGCCTTCCAGCCCCAACCTTGGGGTTGGGGAGTCCCACTATCACTGACCCGAACGGTTGGATGGTTCAGCATCTCCCCCGGGTAGGCCACCTCCATGATTTGGCCATACTCTTTTACCATCCTGAGGGCAGCAGAAGGAAGAGGAAACTAGTTCCACATTTTCTCGTCTTCCTGGGTTAACATGAGCCATATCTTCCTCATCAAACATGGGTGTTCCTCGTGGCACACCTCTAGATAGACCCTCGGTGGCAGTCGCTGCTTGCACTGAAATTGTCGGGAAAATCGGTGCGGGGTGTACGGCTCATAGAGGGGCTCATAATCCACCCTTTCCACCAAGACTCCACCTCAAAAGGATATAAGATAATATCAGTGTTCTTCCGTTCCTTGGCCATCATTGGTAAAATCACCCATTGGCAATGGAAACGGGTGAAAGTTGAATTCTCCACCTTCCACATCTGGTTCAGTACTAACATTGTGGTTAGCTTTGCTAGAATTCTTCCCATGGCATTTAGAATAGAGGGGCAGAAGTTCAACCCCAGATGAGAGATGGGGTTCAGGTATGCATAAACCCCCCTAACATGCGCCACTATCTACCCATACAGTAGGTGGAATGGCCTGTATATCCTTTGTGGCCTCTTCTCCTCACTGATGTGCCACAACATCTTGTATAGCTTGGTGATAATCGGGATACCGAGGTTGACTCACCTTCCCGTCACCAGCATGGACACCATGATAAATGTTCTGGGTCACACGCCAATGAGTGTATCCCTCACCGGCAGAATCCAACCCCAAATGAGAGCCGCAATGAATGCTGCCATCCTGAATACCAGCTACTGCTTGGTGCTGAAACTGAATCCCTAGGTTTTCCACTGGTTGTCCTTCAAGAGCCACTAGTGTGAGTGCTACTTTCCTTATTGAGCCCCCTTTGGGAATGTCTGAGGCCTAACCGGAAACTACCAATCTTACAAGAAGTTCATAAATTTCTTGAACCACCGTCGGAAATGGACATCCCTCGCGACTTCTTTCTCCTCTCCCGGTACCAACTCCATCAACACCATCTCCAGCCACGACATTTTCTCTAGATCCTCTCACGCACTCATGAAAGGGAGGAATTAATCATAAATCACCAACAATATCGGGACCCCTGAGATCTGGTGCACATCCAACAAGCTGATACCAACCTCCACATGGTGTCGGTGGAAGTTGTTGGTTCATGATGACCACCTACTCAGCAGCTCTGGAATTAGCCACTTCAGCTGATAGATGTGAAACTGGGAGGCCCAAGTGACCTCATATAGGCTCACTCTCCTCATCTCGGCCCCACACTCTTCACATGAGGCACCTACCAAGTAGGCCCAAACCCAATCATCTATGAAGTTTCTTCCCTTGAACAGGTCTCACTCCTCAGACCAACCCTTCCTGGGGTTCCTCAAGGTTACCATCAAGATTTTCTGGTACAGAGGGGGTGGGGAGTCTCCGGCTGCAATGCCTCCCCATCAACATTATTCAGGTGATTATATAGGTAGTCAGCATCTATGGGCGTGGAGTCTGCTCGGGCATGGCCGTCAGCCACCCTAAACCATTGGCGCTGACACGACGTACTCCTTAACCAGTAAGATGGATCTTCCCTACTTTCTTCTGGAATGAATAAATCATACCTCATCCTGAATCCATACAAAGGAAACCTATTTCACATTCGATAGTTCCTCTGGATCTCTGATAGCAGATCCACTAATGAATTGTGGTCTGAATGGCTCTGTATTAACTCCCCTAGTCCCAAGCTATTCGCCATCTCCTCCCTTCGAGTAGCGTCTGTGAGGAACCCCCTGGAAGCCTCTTAATGATCCATTCAGTTTTAATTTTGAGTGTTTCCTATGTCCGGTTTGATAATCCCTTTCGTGGAGAAATGTCACGGAGCTCGTTCGCAAATAATTTCACGTAGCGATGCCCTGAGCTTCCAAAAAAAATTCACTAGCCGTTGTTGCAGAGTTGAAGACTCGTTGTGTGCCGTAATGTAGAATCTCTGATTCGTGGAGAGAAAGCACGGAGTACATAGATCTTCATGAATCGAGAGTGCTACGAGCTAAATACGTGAAGGAAATAAAGGAAAAAATAGGTGTCAGATCACCTATTTATAGGCGACAACCATTGGAGCTTCGTGGCGCATCCATGTCATGTCAAGCATCACAGCGCGCCCAGCCAACACATCACCTATATGCTTCACGAGACCTATTTGCGAAACAGCTTTGTAATCATAATAGATTTTAGCGATTGACCCTTAAACTATGACCCTTTATTTCTCCTTGGATCCAAGTCAAGGGGGCATTTTTTTAATCCAAAATATTGGCAAGATGAAGAACAAGAGAAATGCCTCCCAGATTGCCCCGCGAATACCTTTCACAGAGCCCCATTTCCCTTCACCCAGTGTAGAAGAAGGAGGCGGTAATGCTCCACGATCCATTTTGACATTCGCAACCCACCGCATATCAAGGAGAAGGTAACGCTCTGTGAGCCATTTTGACATTCGCGACACACCGTGGAGCAAGGAAGCGGTAACGCTCCACTATCCGTTTTGACGTTCGTGACCCGCTGTATAGTAAAGAGGCAGTAACCCTCGGTGACAGAATTTGACGTTCGACATCTGTCGTGGAGCTAACTATAGCTTCGTGTCGAGTGATCTCGGCTTCGCAGAGCCACAAGCCAATAAATATTGGGCTCCCCTAGAGCCCAGAATATGGATCATCTGAACATTCGCCTTCTATGATCTCAAATAATGAAGAACCTCTTTCTCTGAAAATCCTGAGTTCTTCAAGGTACTTCTGCTTTGCGAAGTGCCTCTCTCTTGGCATTAATTGAGCCCCTCTTCCGAGAGGAATGCCTTTCATGAAACCCACGGGCCTTTGTGAAGGAAGGAGATCCCCATGGAGACTCAGGTTGTCATGAAGCGTTTATGCTTCGTGAAACACCCACCACACCCTAATGAATTGTATGCTAAGGTAGGGTCACTGCGCTTCACAAATCACATTTCTTCAGGACACCCTGATTCACGAGGCATTCCTACTTCATGAGGAAATTCTTCGAAAGTACCTTTCCACTTCGCAAAGATCCTCCCATATGCACCTATTCCCTATTCCTAGCCTAGAAAACTTCACTTCATGAAGCACATCCCTTCACGAAGCCCCTCCACTTCATGGAGCACAAGAACTTTACAAGCCTTCTACTTATGTCCCCTTTTTCTCTACAACTCCTTTTCCCATGATGCCCTTCAGGTTTTCACAAAGAAATTTCAATGTCCCTCAAATGATATAGCCCATTGTGTTAATTCGCATCATAATTCTTCGCATATGCATGCTAACGGCTATTGCTTCTTCTCATAGTCATGCTAACATAGAACCCCAAATGGTTTACTCCATAACACCCCCAACCACATCATTTCCCATCCCATCTCTTCACCAAGGTGTAGAGGGTGCTGGTTATGTAATTCCTAGGGGTGCGGAGTAAACCCACCTTGTCCGAGATGCAGGACCTTAAATTGCCAAGCACCTTCGTCCCCAGTACATGATGTTAAAATGTGGCATCGCCCCATGTATCATATGTGGGGTACCCCACCTTGGACATTCTCTACGCCCACTGGTCTCCACAGGGGTGAAATCATTCCTCACATGGAATGAGATCCTCTTTATCAAAGCAGCGTCTGTCCATGGGGAAAGGGAAACCACCCTGGTGTAAGCCCCTAGATTTTCTTGTAGGAGGTAGTATCCCTGATCCTTTTATCTTCTTGGGTGCCAAAATCCTTCTCCCGTTGGGATTTTTCACCACCCAGGACTCCACCCTAGAGTAAGCCCCAATATCCATCTCCCTGGGCTGCTAACCATGAATAAGCCCCTATTTCCTCTTTGGGTTGCTAACTACGTGTGTGCCTCACACCATTTCCTAGGGACGCACCTTTCGCGATGTGATCGTCAGGTCTTTGTTGTCTCTTGATTCTCACACCGAGCATGTCTTACGTGGCCTTAGAGTAAGAATCAACCATGAAATCCTCTATGAGCGGCCCAGAGTGTAAGCCCCACACCCAACCTGAACTACGTGGTCATTGATCCTTGCCAAGGAAAGGTGCGTAGCAAGCCTCCATGGGGTTCAAGCCCACCACCCAATCATTCCAACCCCCTTCACATCGGTTCACCAAACCCCTCATGAACTATGTGGTCTTTGATCCTTTCCAAGGAAGGGTACATAGAAAGCCTCCCTGAGGTTCAAGCCCACCACCTAGTCATTCCGACCCCCTTCACGTCAGTTCACCAACCCCTTCTGAACTATGTGGTATTTGATTCTTGCCATGTCTGGGTACATAGGAAGACTCACTAAGGTTCAAGACGACTATCCATTGGTCCCGACCATCCTCACGTCAGTTCACCAACCTAACCTGAACTACGAGGTGTTTGATCCTTGCCAAGGCAGGGTACGTAGGAAGCCTCCACAAGGTTCAACCCACCACCTGGTGGTTCTGACCCCCTTCATGAAGGTTCACCAAACCCTTATAAACTAAGTGTTCTTTTATCCTTGCCAAGGCAGGGTACATAGGAAGCCTCCCTGAGGTTCAAGTGCACCATCCATTCGTCCCGACCATCCTCACGTTGGTTCACCTACCCCACCTGAACTACGAGGTCATTGATCTTTGCCAATGTAGGGTACGTAGAAAGCCTCCACAAGGTTGAAGCCCACCACTCGGTTATTCTGACTCTCTTCACATATATTCTCACACCACTTTAAATACGAGGTATTTGATCCTTGCCAAGGCTGGGTACTTAGGAAGCCTCCATGAGGTTCAAGCCCACCATCTATCTGGGACCCAGGTCCTCCTCCACGTCGATTCACTGACCCCCATCCCATAGGAACTACATGGGTTTGATCCTTATCTCCAAGATAAGGTGTGTAGGAAGCCTCTTTGAGGTTCGACCATGTCCAATGGTAAGCTGGTGTGACTCCATTCAATGGTAATATGCCCACATCCCCATCTAGTGGTAAGCCATTGAATTCCCCAATCAATCGTAAGCCACCATCTTATGAACTATGAGGAATTTTATTCCATGCCGTGGGGATATGTAGGAAACCTCTTTGAGGTTCAAGCCCAAATTCATCATCATCCTAATGCCAGTTCCATCTCATTCTCCATCAACTTCATTCAACACTCCATCATCCATCCTAATTCTTACTCAGGCTTCCACATCCTGGTGGGATCATGTCATCTCATTCCCCATTCCCTTTAACACAAATCAGAATGCTAAGCAGACATTTTCCCCAACATCAGTGTTCCCTCTAGAGGTTGAACCCATCCGATCCACTCTAATTAGTGTTCGAGTCAGTCTGATCTGTCTCCGCCAAACGTTAAACCTACGGCATACACTTTGTTAATCATGGGAAGCTAAAGAAAAACTCATATGTACGCATATGGAATATGATTTCCTACGTTCGACGTGGGATAGCTCGGGATTTTGAGCCCTAGAGAAGCTCTATAATAAGGGGAATAAACCCAGACGCTCCAGTGTTTCAGTGTCCAGACATTCTAGTGATATCCAACATAACTTCTCCACTGACCAAAGGTTTCTACCCTGACAGGACCGTTTGGAATGTCCCGAGAGAAGCAGTTTAATCAATTGGTGTCCAAGAAGATATGGCACGAGGAAGAGTTTCACAAATAATGTCTTAAATATATAAGGGAGACCCTGACTAGGTGATGAGTTCCGAGGAGGAATCCACGGAAGGAAGAACTGACATACCATCATCTCGTTTCGATCAAGGAGAAAAAATCCCTGAATAAGGAATGGATTCCACCCACCTTTGGAAAGCAGGAATGTGGGGAAACAGCTGTGTGTCCTCCACATACGGATGCATGCGCCCTGGCAAAAGCATCAGAAACAGTGAATAATATGTTTTTTCATGCCTGTGGATAGAACAACGTTTATCATGAATCATATGATTTCATTGTAGTTTTACCAGGTATTGATGATCATGTTCCTCTATGAAGAGTAGAAAAGACAAGACAAATCTTTTTCTAGTGACCTGACCATTAGCATGAACCACATATCTTGGGTGACTCAATATAAATGCTCTTTGAGTTCCCTGGATTACCAAACTGGTAGAAAATTAATGGGCCTCTACATGGAAATGTAGGAGGTTAGTAAAAAATCTAATTTCTAGATCCACCATGAGAATAATCAAAATAATTCTTTTATTTAGATGATTCACTCTACCACTGTGAGAAAAAGGAACTCCTGTCAACCCTGAATTTTTATCCAGGTCTATTTCAACCATTAATTCTTTATCCAACACATTATCTTAATAGGAAATATTCATCAAGAAAACTTAATAATGAATATCATATCATAGTCCCATCATAAACAATCTGGTCTTCATCTTCTCAATGGACACAATCACAATTGAAAACTTCACAATCTCAGAAAAACAGTTTGTAAACTCGACCACCATTTTTTCAGCCTCCATGAGTTTTAAAAACTCAATGTCCTTGTCCAACACCATTGACTCTTGATAGAACTGGTCGTTGAAAATATATTTGAATTATTTTCACTCTTATA
The DNA here is from genome assembly GCA_963277665.1 of Viscum album. Classification (NCBI taxonomy): domain Eukaryota; kingdom Viridiplantae; phylum Streptophyta; class Magnoliopsida; order Santalales; family Viscaceae; genus Viscum; species Viscum album. Next base: position 2,078,504,367 of record OY728137.1, on the reverse strand, counting down.
CTTTATTCTTCTTTTTCATCACTATCATGTTCCACAACCTTCTACTTTGACCCCCCAGTATGAAGGTGGAACCCTTCACCTTGATTTTATCAGGTTACTCTAAAATTCAAAAAAAAACTTAATCCTTATCATCCATTCCTCAACCTCTTGAGGATCATTGGATCCATTTTCACATTGATGGATACACTAGAAGGAACTCTTGTGAATAATTTCTAAAAGCATCCCTATGATGTTCCACTACTAAAGCATGAATGGAAATTAGTGGTGGGGCATGTCCTACAGCTAGGACAGTATGAACAATCACCCTGAACAGACCAGAGTCCACAAGAGTATTTTCTCACTCTGTTTCATCAGTAGATCCCTCCTGGATCATATTTTCACATCTTCATGATCGAATAATTCTAAATGTAATCAGGTGAAAACATTGAATAAATCAAACAGGATACTCACATTAACTCTCAAATAAGATAAACATGGAAAAAATAATCCCAAAAAATGTATAACAAGAATTGGATTACAATATATCCAAATAAAAATAAGGTAAAAGACTATAACAAATCATGAAGACATCATTCCATATCCATACATGGTGACTTAAGGCTCATTGCAGCGACATCTATTTAGGCGCCCAATTGAAACTATGCCCTAAGTCCTAACAAGAATACAAAAATTCATACTATTATCAAGATAATAATATCAAATTATATTTTGATAATATTTTTCATGAACTAGCCTGGATATCCTGGTACACTAATAACTAGGCCATTCTTGACATGGCATAAAGTGAATTCTCGATCCCTATGGATGGGAAACAAGTGTCTGACATCATACAAAATGAAAGTGGGAATGCATTTTCCAGAAAAAATTATGAAAGAAGATAAACAATTCATTATGATTACCATAAAATATCCATAGAGGGAACTATAAAAAAAGTAAATCAAGCATAAACATCGCAATGTACTATATCAAAGTACCAAAAAACTAAAATAACAACCCATGTCCTAATGGACAACACTCTCCAGGCCCAAGGATAAACTGCTACTACAACCTCCATGTATCCCATTAACCTTTCTCAAACATGGAAGAAGATAATCTATAAACACCCAAAAGAACATATAAGGTTTGAGAGAAAATCTAATTAGGGTTTCACCAAGAATTCATTAAATTATTCCAAAATTTAATTAACCAAATAAATATTTCAATTTTAAATAAATAATCCTGGATTTTGAAATTAATATTTCAAAAAAAATCATGATATATATTTCAAATGGGGAATATACTTTCAGAAATTCCTTAACAAACAGTTTATATAAAAAAGTATATAAATTTATAAGGAATGTGAAAAAAAATTTACAATAAACAATGAAATTTATGTAAAATATAAACAAATAAACAACATGGTATTCTACCAAAAGGTATGATAGTTCCAGGCTATAGAATCCTCACACACTCAAAAGTGAATCATGATTGTATGTGTGTAGACACATCCCTTTAAAACAGGTCCAAGAAGACTCATCTCCATCCCATTGGGGATTTGACATACTACACTAGGTTTTGTTTCATCTCTAAAGCATAGAAAGTGTGTTAGCCTATTAATTCACTAACTTCCTAATATTTCATGTTCACTAATAAAAATAAATGATGGGAAAATTATTTCAATACTGCACAAAATAAAATTCATCTCATTCTACCATTTCAAATATGCTAATTTCCATTTAAAACCAAAACATGAGTTTTTAATCAAACCATTCCTTTTCCAAGATAAAACCACTAGGATTCTATCAAAACCATTTTAGTCTATTTTCTCTTATACCAATTTGAAATAGATTTCCTCAAATTAATTTTAAAATGTAAATTAAAAATTTTTAATTCCATAATTTTCTATCAATTTCACAAACACACCCTAATTCAATGGAATTGTGTGTTTTCCCCGATTTGATGCCAAATCAAATCTGAATCCCCCAATTCAATGGAATTTTTTTAAATAAAATAATTGATAGAAATTAATTATACAATTAATTTAAAAAAACTATTGAATTTAAATCAATAATTTATGTTTAATAAAATTTTCCACCATAAACGGAACCACTTACCTTGATATAATTAAATATCGAAACATAAATCCCTAATTAGGAAACTCCAATGGTGAATTTTGACAATTAAGATATGATAATCAACCCAAGATTAAAGATAAAAAAAAAAAGAATATTAGATCCTCTAAAAACATGGAGATCTAACAACCCTAGGGTTCAAATAGGAGAGAGAGGTAAAAAGATAATGGTAAGAGGAAACCTACTAGGTAGAGATCTAACATCTCTTTCCAATCTTCTATCTACTTCCAGAAAGGTATAGAGGGGTAAAAATAGAACATTTAGTGATCCTAAGAAAGAAGAAACCATAGGAGGTTGAGCTTGGTCTGTTGGGAACCTAAAAAGTAGTTTTGAGATTCTTTAAAAAATATGTTTTGATTAATTAAATCTCATGAAAGGTTAGCTAATAAGGGACCCATGGTTATAAAAACTATGCACCCCTACATATGGGGTTGGATTATTTCTACTTGGTGTATGCACAGTTTTTCAAACCATCAACCATGAAAACCCTCATGGTTTGGGTTTGCATGGCTTGGTAAAACCATTCACCCACTATTCACAACCTAGAAACAGTCCAAATTTTCCAAATTTTCACCCGAAGCATCCCCAAATAAATCCCAACCAAGAAAATATCAAAATAGGGGTTTATAAATACCGAAAAATAGTAACATGATGTTGCACTTTTCATTTTGAAATCAAATTTATGAAATCTAAAAAGTGTTTAATGTATATATGAAATCATTTTCATTAAAAATAAAAAATTATACATTTATTTTAATCTTCAAATAAATTTTTATTCATGATGGGGAGAAAGTATGCTAATGTAGTGTATATTATATGATAGATCCCTTTCACTTTTTTAAAAAAAATCAGATGTAAATTTTTCAAAAACTAATAAGACTATTCCTTTTAGTCATATTTATAGATTATAAAACATGAGTAAAATGAATTTATACAATCATTTATGAATTTTAAGAACATCATTCAAAGGAATTAAATAAAATATCAATATACAAAAGAATTTTTTTTTATTTAACAGAAAAATTGTTTGTTTTCCTTAAAATAATTCATTCACACTATTGGGTTGTGAGAGAGAAGAAATTGATATATAAAAATTTCATATCTATAAATAATGAGAATTCAAAATATTAATGATATTTTAGGGAGATATATCATCTAATTTCTTTATTAATAATTCATCCATAAATAATCTTATAAGAAAATGATATTGTAATATAAAAATATTACATCTTATGAAACTTTTAACATGTAATTCCCAAGAATGGGGCAACCTAAAATGAATGATTAAAATAAATGAGTATAAGTATTTTCCTAATAAAACAAATAAATTGTGTAGTATATAAATATAATTTAATAATATTGGTTTATAACCTAATATATGTCCCATAAAATACAATTTGAAATGGTATACCCTTTCCAGATTAGTAACATTTTAATCAAATCCCCTCGGATAAAAATATCATAACCTAACATTCCCTTTCAATGCACCTAGTACTATAACCCCATGGGTATATTGAAATACCTTGGTTTTAGTTTTATCAAAACATAGTCTATTACCAAATGGGGTTACTTATCAGACTAGTGACACTCCCCAAAGGCTAACACAAGTTCTTTTAGTGTGCTTGGTCCTCACTCACACACACCCTAAGAAACTTCTTAGGTGGTCTCCCATCACAAAACTATACCAGGATAAGTATTAAAAAATATTAGAGTTCTCATCATGAAATCTTCTAAAATTTATGGTGCACCTATTTAACATGGGTATTAATATTTATCCTTTTATGAATCACATCTCTAGAGGTTTTATAATCTCACCCCCCCCCCCCCCCCAATTAAATCATAAAACCATTCATGTAGACCCCTCACCACAAACCCACATAGTTTATATGTACTTATAGTTAGGTATTAGATATAATAAAATTTCTTATGACCTATCCTCTTAGTTCATGAAACTAGTAATCAAACCCCATGGTCACTTATAATTCCAGTGTTACCTTCCTAACACACTATATTCCATAACCCACTAAGGTCACATAAAAGGATAATTATTGTCCTCATATACTAATAGATGTTCATTGAATAATATTTTTTGTTAATCACACACACCCTTGGAACACACCTAGGAGGTAAACATTTCTAAAACTACTCTAATCGAATCATTTTTTAACTTTGTATTTCTAATTAGGAAGGATCCTGAAAAGAAACGTGCACCTTGTTGACATGGTTAAAAACATTTATCCTTTTAAGTCTCATATTTCTATGGGTGTTACAAATATAATTTAAATTATTAATTTAAATATAATTATTCTAAGAGGATTTATTCTATAAAATTTATAAGGATTTTAATATACACCTCATAAGAAAAAATTAGTCCATAACATAAATGAGGTCTCAAAAGAATTGATTTGAGATGATCTACCCTTACAATATGCCTGACATGATTCTAATGTCCTTTATCATCATACATAATAAAATTATATTTATTAAAATTTTATATAATAACTATTTTTACACTTAAGATATAATATATTCACCAATTATAACATTTAAACACCTACTTATTAATAATGTGTTAATAAAATCATTATTTCTATGTGATAATTGTTTCATTTTTCATGTATGTTTCAGTTTGAAAGATATGGTCCTTTCACCTTGATAATGGTAAAATCATATAAAAAATATTTTAAATGATATTAATATCATATATAAAAACTATATACATATTTATATATATTCTTATAAATTTTTTTCTGAAAAATGAAATACATCACTTCATGGATATAGTAATATGTGCGTACACATGAGTAATGTTTCTACTTTTGGTGGTGGAAGGAAATAAGGGCAAAAGAAAATTATCCATTAAAAAACAAATATTATACCCTATATATTATATATATTAATTAAATATTTAAATAATTACATCGATCGAAGTTATAAGTGATAAATGGATCACATCTCTACATAGATGTGGTGGTCCACATGAACACATGAGTGGCATTATTATATTCCAATAAATGGGATTGAGAGATGTCATACAAGAAAATATATTTATAGAAAAATAATAATGTGATAAATATATCCTATGAACACCTAAAACATCATAAAATGCATCAATGAATGATTTATATGGAAAATGAGTCCTATTTTTTTGTTGAGGTGATAGTCCACACATATGTACTAAAATTAATTTTGTTTCCCATTTGATAGAAACAAGGTCCAAAATGGTTGAAAATTAACAGACTAACATATAATTATATTATTGATAATGGAGTAATCATGTTGTTATATAGTAAATTTTTTATGTATTATAGGAAGATATATAATTGAAATATCATTATTAAAATTTGGACATCTTCTTTGGGAGACTTTCTTTGGCTTATACCTTAATACTTAGACAATTGGTCCTAAGAGATGATAAAAGGATATTTTATGAAGGTAAGGAATCATGGATGGTTTTTAGTAGGTATTTAATTAATTATAAGGTTAAATTTTTTTAATAATTGGGGGATAAGTGTGGTTGTTTTTTTAAGGTAGGGGGACACAGATAGAACTACTAGAATGATTTCAATAATACAAGGTCACGCCTATGTGAAAATAAAATTAAATGAACAAATTGTAAATGTTAAGGTAATATAATGATGAAATATCTTCATATAATAGTAATTATACAATTTTATATGGAATTTATACACTTATCTCTTAGTTTATCCCCCTCTCCACACCCAGTAAACAAGTTTTAACATTAAACATGGTAAAAAATTTACTTTTTTATAATTAATTATGAAAAAAACTAATTTGTAACTTTTTAACTACAATTTTTGTAGAGTATAATTATTGAAACCATTTTATGAGATTTAATTTATATAACTTTCAGAATTAAAATTTACATAAGTACATAAAATACAACGAATATGTTTTTTTTAATAAAAACCTTTTTTACGCATAAAAAAAATTAATTACATACCTTGCCTTATGAAAACCATAAAATTACTATTAAAATATTGTATCTAATATAGAATATATAGATTTTATAAAAATATTAGTTAATATTTAATAATTAAATTATTCATGATAAAAACACATTTCATACATAAACGAAGATTATAAAAAATTGTGTTTTTACGGAAAATGTTAAATTTATATCAAATTAAAGTATAATTTTAATTATAATGTAATTAATTGTATTATTAAATATAATATTGGGATTATATTACTTTAAGATAAAATTTATTACATAATAATTCTTTTAAATTACTTTATTTAAATAAAATAAATTGAAGTTTTATAAAAATAGGCTTATCACTATTCATAAAATTCATTCTTTTAAACAAAATACAAAATATTTACCATAATCTATTTTTGAAAATAAAATTTTCTAAATAATATTCATTTAATAAAAAATTGATACTATTATTGAAATTAGTTATAATTTATATACACAAATGTGATAAAAAAAATTAAGGCATCATATTTTTGGAGCATAAAATTACCATATATAAAATTGAGTAAATATTTATTATGCATAAAAAATTCATTATGTAAAAAAATTATAATTATTTTTCATATTATGTAAAATAATATTCATAAAACCAACTAAATTGATAGTATAAAATGTATTACAGTGTTTTTTATGATCATTATTCTATATTATGAAATTTATCAAACACTCAAAATTTAAAAAAATGTAATATAAAATATATAAGTGTAACATGGGTAGATTAATTTGAAATATTAGATGGATTACAATAGAAGGGATGGATATTTGAAAAAATAATTGAACTCCCACCTTCCCATATGAACATTATTCTCTTAGAAAAATTACACAAAACCCCTTACCAAATATTTTTTCTATGTTCTAGAGCTTTCAGTCTCACCAAGAGACCGATATATTAATGAATAAGGATATCTTCACAAGTGTAAGGGAAAAACACAAATTCACTAATTTTTTATTTCAATTATATTCATTCATCATCTAAATAGACCAAAAATATTCCACCAATAATAATAAAATTATACCAGTATTATTATTATACTCTAAATTTATTATGTTTATGGAATAATCAATTCATAATTTCCTCTAAACAACTCGTAAAATGAAAATGACCCTTGTTTGTAAATTTATAACACCACCTACATGGAAGATGTATTTAATTTTTCACTAATTGAATAAATTTATTTTTCTAATATTATATTTAATGGATTAATTTTATATTAATGACATAATTATGATCATGGAATTTTATATCATTATCTAATTTAGTGTCTTTAAATTATATTAAATTTGAAAATGTCACTTGTTCTAATAAGAACACTACTACATCAAAGGAGATGTCTATTTGATATATTATCACCTATATACATAAATTGTTCTCAAAGTAAATATATGGAATAAATTTTATATTTATTAAATTTTTAGGATTCAAAAACTATTATCATGGTTAAATTACCAGAATCGTCAAATCGAAAGATACAAGAAAAGTAGAAAAATTAAAAACAAAACACTTATTCTGACATATAATCATTACTTAATGGGTGATAGTAAATTTAAATGGAAAGATATATATGATGATATGTATAAATATGGTTCTTTTTTGAAAATATAAGAAATATATATTTACCATATAATAAGTTACAACATGTATGGAACATGTAGGGACTTAACTTAATAGTTTTTCATTTGAAATTTAATTTAGTAAGGCATGATTAATATTATTCAAAAGTTATTGTTTATTTGTTTTCTGTGTGATATATGTTGAATACTTTTCAAGATTTTATTATATTCGTGGTAATTAAAGTTCAATTTCATTTTTTTATTTCAATGTATTATGATTCATAGGATACGAGATCCATAAGGGTTTTTTCTATCTAAATTTATATTTCATTAGTTAGGATAAGTCTTCTAGACATTATTGTTATATATTTGGATAAATTTTACTTTTGGAAGGATTATAGTATATAATAAATTATTTTAATGGGGATTTCCATTTCATTCACATGAATTGTTTTTAAGGATAGTTACATTAGTTTTTTATGGGATTTAATAATTTTTAAAATGAAACAATTTTAAGAATAGTACCCATCCTCTTTAATTGTAGTTTCTCTTCAATGAACGTTTAATTCTTCCCAAAAATTATTTTGTTTATTATTTTGAATTCAAAATATATATTATCACATGTTATATTCTAATTTACCTTTAAATATTTCTTAATAAATTTTTTATTATGCTTTATTATGATTTTTATTTCAATAATGGAATTTTAAAATATTAAAAATAGTTTTCATCCAATGTGTATTTGTTTTATCAATAACTCTATATTTCCTCTAGATGACCATTACATCATTTTAAGGATCCATTTCAAAAAAATCCTTCAAAATGATTTTTTCAAAATTTATTTTTCCAAGAACCTTATAAAATTTGGTATTTAATGTGACTCATAAAAAATAATATTTTATAAAAAATTGAAAAATGATTTATGAAATCCCATTTTATTATTTTATTTATAAATTTTCCCATTTAAATAAAACATTTATGTTTGGGGATAATTTTTCATTAATTACTCTCTAAATTCACCTATACTATTTTCATTTGGTGGATTAATCTTTTAATATTATGGGATCTAATTATTGATCCCACATTTCCGAAAAATAAGTATTCATAAAAAATGTTCTTTTTATTTATTTCATGACACTTAATGCTCCTTATATTACACTTGTAATGTGTTTCTATACCACCATCCACATTTTTTATCAGGATAGTTAATGAAATTTTATATGTTAATTTTCTATATATTTATATAAATATTTTTTTCCCTTTGGTTAGTTAATTTTTCATTGAAATTATAATGATTCATGTTCTCAAGTCACACCTATGTATGGTTTTCATTACATGAGGGGTAGTACCCAAATTATATTACACTGCAATTAATTTAGAAAATCATGAAATATATGAGATAATATAAATGGGAAATGGGAGTGAAATCATAATCTAAATCGATTATGTCGATTATTTGATGGACTTTAATGGACTAGTATAAAAAACAATGTATTGGGTAAATAATTATACCTCAAGATTTTACATGTCACAGATTTTAGTGTAAACCCAATCCACTATGGGATTGTGTCTACTATAAATATATGAATGGGGACTAAACCTAATTCATAATGTTAATATTTTCATTATTTTTATGGGGTTCTCTAGTGATACCAATACATTATGGAACTCTATATACTATATTATGTTATTCCTGGTGATGATACATGATAATTTAAAAAAAAAATTGAAGGATTTGTTTGTGAAATAATCATATATTTCTCAAAGATCTCATGTTATGATGACTCATATATTATGCTATTCTCAAATAAAATTTCATTATTTAATTTTTATGATATATATTTATTTGTGATTCATTTTATAATGTTACTTTAAAATAACTTTAGGAATCTATAATACACAAATTTTTATCTTATTCACTCTTATGATTATCAATTATTATCTCTTATGTTTATCATTGAAGATAATATGAGCTCACTCATTTCTTTTATTTATATTACCCTATTATTAAGTGTGGTTATAAATTATGAGAAGCCTATAAGGGTGTCCAATAAGGTTCAATGATTGAGAAAAGTTCACAATTATTATAAAATATATTTATTCTATAGCTAGTCTATAAAAATAATAAACATGAAGACTCTTGATATTGTTTGAGAATATTATTTAATGAAATATTATTGTGATATATAAAAAAGTTTTGATTAGGACATGTAATTTTTTTTATAAACCCGTGATTGATAAATAGAGATTTTAGAATCAGATAAGAGAGTTTTGGCCTGAGAAATCTCAATTGGTTTCAAATAATTATTTAGTTTTTATATGAAAATATTAGTTATGTTTGGATTTTAAATCTATAAACCATTGTCAAAAGACCTTTTTATAATCCTAATTATTTTAAATCATCCTTTTTTTCAAATTTTTAGATTAAGTAGAATCCAATAAATAATATCTATATCTTGATACAATCATGTAGATACATATTTTAGAAAATATTCACCAAGGAGTAATAACCCTTGAAAAGTGTGGTTGAATACGGACATGATCGATGCATGGTTCATGAAAAGATTGTCCCATTTCCCTATTTGGTTGGAAATCCAAGGATATATTCTTTGATGAATAAAAAAATTATAAAAAATTATGAATAAAATAAATGGAATTTGAGTATATAATATATATAACTTGTAGGCTGAATAAATTAATATTAAAATGAGCATAGAAAATCAAGTATTAAATTATGGAATTACTGGTTGATCTCGTTATATTATAATTGAACCAATGTTATTATAGGTTAAGACAAATGTATCATTTTAGAAGAAATTAATTTTGTTTTTCAAATTCATGTGATCATTTCCATTGATTTTACTTTAAATTATCATTTTACTTTTAGTATGATATTTGAAACAGGATTAAAAAAATGAAGATGTTATTGTAATGTCATTATAAACTCATAAGATAAACATATAAGGAGTGATATTTTTGAAAAATGTATGATAGTGTCAATATTTTAAAAATAAAATGTAAAATTATAGTTTTATTATATTACTAATTTTAGTGAGTTATAAATTTTATCTTGTGTCGTATCTATCATATGGATACAATTATTTATTTATATTGTTGAATGATAAATAAAAATTCAAGGAAAAAATATATTTATATGTGACAGAATGTAAAAACATAAAATTTAATATATATATTACTTTTGTTAAATACATTACTGAATATCTTTCAAAAAATGAAACTCTAATCTAAAATAAAACTAAAATACATTACATTAAGATAATATTAAAATTTATAAAATGCTACCATTATAAATATACCCAATGAATTAGGGAGTATAAATAACTGAATTGTAAATTTAATGTTGAAATTAAATGAAATTATTTTTTTTGTAAACACATCCTTAGATAAAATTAAATTAGTTACATAAAAAACTAATTATAAAATTTTATGCCTAAAATGTATTTTTTTCTAAATAATTAATTTTAATGCACTAGACATTTATTATATAACGAATCCAAATGTATTTTCATAATATTTGGATAAAATATGTTTTTGATACGAATAATATTTTAACAATTAGTTAATTAGAATTTTATAGAAACTAATATAAAGTATTTCATATGTAAGAATTCATTTTCCAATAAACAATTTCATTATATTTTTTATTTTAATTTAATTAATAAGTTATAATTTTTTAAAATTTAATTTTAATAAAACAAGTTTATTTTTTGGTTACTCATGCTGATATTATATTTTGATGAAATTTTTGGATCTTTATGGAAAGGTTGATTTCAAGGTAAATGGAACAAAATTTAATTTTTAAAAATAATGTAATATTTTTTATGTCAATATGATATAAGCATGACGATAAGATTTATTAAACCTTTTTCTACCAAATAATCCATTGAATAATTAAAATATAAATTTGAAATGTTATTTTTTTTTTGAATTCTATAATTGACCTCTTTGAACAAAAGTAATATTTTTTATAAAAATTATTTCCCCACAGCATTAAGTGATGTTTTAGATAAATTATTTTTTTCCCACTACTAAAAATTTAATCAGATAATATAATTGTCAATTTTTTAATCAAAATATTCAAATTAGATAATTATATAGATTTAATTTTACACATAACAAAATAACTGAGTTAACAAATTAAATTACTTTTGTTATATTTAATTATGGTAAAAATAAAAATCAAGGGTATAAGAAGTAAAATACCTAAAACATGATGTATTATTTTTTAGTGTGAGTAGTTTCTTTCCTAATACTCTTTCAATGAAATTTTTTGGCAGCTTCCTTTAAGAATGTGTTATATAAAAAATTTCATCCCTCCCACATATATAAGGGGGCCTTGTGCACTTAAACTCTAATCACCTATAATTAAACATGGATATTCTAAATTCTACTCAAGTACCATTTCAACTTGAAAATTATTTCCTAGAGGTTCGCTGATAACAAAAATTTAGTTCACTGAAGGCTCAAGGAGTTATCGTGATGATTAAGGTCAAAAATCCTAATCACTCATGTTCATTTCTATTATTTTCATTCTTCTTCAACCTCAATAAAATCTATTTTTCCAATAAAATCATAATTAAATTAGTATAATTATTATAATGAAATTTTATTTTCTGTATGTAAAAATGAATTCCTACCTTCCTCCTATTTATCAAAAAATTATAACTTTGTTTCTATGTATGTGTAGATTACTACCTCTATGGATGATGTGTTTCATTTTTAATAAATATAATAAAAAAGGGTTTTATAATTTATATATGTATTATATATTTATTTATGATATTATAATGATCATTTAATTAATAATAAATTTCTATTTAACTTCATTTTAACTGTTGAAAATGAAAATTTTACTAGTGTGTACGTGCATACTTTCACCTCTACGGAGTTACGTGTCTCATTTTTCATCATCTCTTTACATATATGGTTCTAAAAGTGTGCATATTTTATTAATGTGATATTTATGAAATTATTTTGATTAATCTTAAAACATGAAAATGTTTAGGTACTTGTACCATTACACCAAAACATGCATGAAAAAACATTTAACACCCAAATATTAATTAAAACATAAAAATATTACATAATGTAAAATAAGAAATTATAATGGAGTAATATAAATTGAGATAAAAATTAATACAATACCTTTAAATATTTTTAATATGTCTATATTTATTATACAAGAGGTTATAGAATATATAATCGAGTTTGGGACATGAGGTAATGGGTTTTCATCATATACATCCTTTATTGATACATGTTTCATAATGTGAACATATTTTTTATATGGGTTATATACAAACAATTTTGAATATTTTATAATGAATCTATTTTATTCAGTATGTTAAATAGTATATTTCATGTTTCCTATTTGAAATGGTTTTTTTCAAAGGATATATAATATTTTCTAACATATTGTTCTCTCAATTTATTATGATCATTCTTCATGAAAAACATTCATATATGTTTGGAGAAATAAACCTTAATATTAAATTATATTTTACAACATATTATCTTTATGTATTTTGGAATTTATTTATCTTAAACTCCTTTTTATGGATTATGAAATCAATTATTCCTTTTAGGGAATCATTATTTATAATAATTGACTGTTGTTAAGAATAATAATCATCTTATTTGTTTATTTTTTCTCCTACTAATCAATATTCATTATTTCTAAAGAAATAGTTTTCATTCATATTTTGAATCCCAAATATGTATTTTCTCATGTAATATTTTTAATTTTTACTATCAATTATTTTGAAAAATTATTTATTATCTATTTCTATACGAGGATTCTAATAATGGTATTTTAATATATATATATATATATATATATATATATATAAGGATTTCCCTTCTAATAGGTATGTCTTACCTACCACTTAATAATTCCTATAGATAAGGTATACATTTTTTAAAGATTCAAATATTGGTACATATTTATTGATGATGTATGATAGTGTCATATTCGTGGAAACTTCTTCAAAATAATTACTAAAAGTGACTGTATTGACCCCAACAACTACAACACATAGTAAATTTTTTACTTTATTATATTGTTACTTGATATAATATACTGTACCACGCATGATGGATTATTTTTGTTGTCTTGGAAAATTATATATACAAATTATTCCAAATGTATACAGTAATAAAAAATCATAGCATAAGAAACATTTTTTCATCCTTAAAATAAATAAAAATATCATTATTCATATCATGGTGAAAAGAAAAAAAATAAAGGTTGATCTCAGACTCTCCGTAAAGATTATGTATTATATAATAAGACAATAGTAAATAACGAATAGTAAATATGGAAGAGTGCATAATCAAAACACTTTTTATTCATATAATAACTTGAGTTCAATGTACATCCATTCCTAATATCAATATATACAACACATTGAAAATGGGTAATAAGATGTTAATAAAATAAACTCATCAATTTAAAAATTGATAATCTTACCATCAAGGCTTCTTCCAGGATGTAATGAATCATAAAATAAATTCCTTAGATAAATAAAATTTAACAAATGTTTAGATGTAATACCATATAACTATCTAATATAGAATTCCTACTATTTTGTTTCATGAGACCTATAAATTCATTAAGGGGATATCAATAGCTAAGCCACACCAATCAAATCCTTATCCTATTCATTGAACATATATTTAATACTCAATAAAATTTATTCTTAAAATTAATTATAAACCGAAATTTATCTATAATAAATCAAGAATATAGAATAATTACCCATCCAGTCAAATTATTTTCTCAAATGGATTTCATCAATTGATAACAAATGTAAATTTGGTATATTATTTAAAAAATTTAATGTGTCAGAAATAATGTTTTAAAAATCCATAATACAAAAAATATACACATATAGAAGAAAATTATGTCGAATTAAAATATAGGGATTGATATAGAATGTGTTCATGACAAATCTAATAACTACAGAATAATAAATTTGGATATGATAAATGATGACCACCAATTCATCAAAAATTGGTGTATTATAGTAAAATAATTCCTTTAAACTTCTATCTACTATCTTAGAGAATGACATCGTAATACCACACTGTGACACACTAGGTAGGATAAAACCTTATTTACATAAAATCCTATATCTAAATCAATAATTCCCACAACTCATAAGGTGTCATCTCATAAGGGTGAATTGAAATCAGATAAGTATTGGGTTGTAATTATATTCTGAACCCATCATCACACCAAGGGGGTATTTCTACAACCTCATCAAAGAAGAAATCTTTAAACTTTAAAAAAACACTAGGATCCTCTCTATACTAGTTCCCATTAGTACCACATATAACTTTTTCATCAAATATGAAAGTTGAATTATACATGTTCAACCCAACTAACAATATTTCTCACTAATGTAAATTTTATGGTGTCCATTCATATTAAATAATATATCTATCCTCAAAAATTAGTTTAAAAAATCATGAAATTAATAAATCTAGTTCATTATAATAATGAAATTGTACATATATGTCTATAGAATGTCTAGATCCCAAAAAAAACTAATGTGGCCTCGTCATTAGTCCATACCTCTAGCCCAGATCACAAAATATAGTCTAGCACATAACTGGAGTATAAAATTTTTGGGCGAATGGGAAGCCTCCCTATATATAGTATGAATGGGAAGATTTGATCAAGTGAAACAAAGGAGTGTAAAGCTCCTAAATCAAAAAAATCAAAAACAAGCTTGGGAGATAATTTTATATTTCCTCTATTTATCTCATACCTTTCTGGTTATGCCTCCTCCACTACATGAAATTGTTATTCCCAACTCTTACACCTCTCTGATGATGTCCAACAGTACATTCAAGATTAAGTAGAGGACCCTAAACATTAATTATTTCATTATTTCAACCCTTTTATACTCTATTTCTTCTTAGTGTAGTATACACCTAATTTCCCTACTATGAAAATGGGATAATTGGCAATTATTGTTGAGGTTGACACTGAACCTGTCCACCAACACAAAAGTAAATTTGAAAAACTAGTAATAACTAATCTTGATGATCATAAGTAACCACACCTGCAAAACATATCATCCAAAATACCCATGGAAAATCATTGAAACCAATGTCCCTTAAAGGCTGGAAAAGAAGTTATTGTGGTCAAATCCCATCTTTTAGAAACCATTAAAGTCTTGGTTCCTAAAACCTATAACCAGAAATTATGTTCCTTAAGGAAACCTATTATTTTTCCTCTCATGGTAAACCTCCTCACAAGTGAATAAAATAAATTCCTACCTCCTTTTTCAGAACCATAAAGTGTGTTGACAATGTAAATTCATAAACTACATACAATAACAAAATTATAGTGCCTCCTCAAAATACTTTACACTTGAATTTTAATCAGAAAAAATCAAGGGTAAAATGTAAAACTTTATTGAACATGATTCCAAGATCACATAAAGCCATTATATCACCCCTAGTTTGAGTTATGTAACTCTTTTTATCTCTTTTTATGTGTTTAAACTATTTTGGTGGATTTTGGTAGAGTTTGGGAGAGTTTGTATGGGTTTTGAGAAATTTTTGGAGACTTGTATAAAGGATCCTGATTTGTGCACGATTAGGGGAAATCATGAAATAAATCTAGGTAATTGTACAACATGAGACAGATGATATTCATATGGTTTTCACATGGTTTTTCTAACCATGTAATGAGGCCATGAAAAGTGCCCTTTGAGGCAGTAGCATGTGCATGGTTAACTCACATTTTGTCTAACTGTTCCAGCTAACCATGTGCAGCAATAAAATTGAGTTTTTAATAGTAATACCACTTTTGATTTTCCCTAAACCATCAATTATTCCTCACACTTGAGCCTCACATGGGATTCATGTCTCTCAAGGGTTATATGAGCTCTCCCACTAATTCTGTAAGCGATTCGAATGGTTTTCAATGGGTAGTGAAGGTGATTCCTCTGCGGTAAGTCTCCTCTCTTAGATCTGTCTTGGGTTTCCTATGATCTAGTTCTCCATCCCTCTCTATTTTCTATATCAACACCCATTTCATGTAGATCTATGTTCTATGTTTCCTAAAATTATGATATTTCTTCTGTTTGATGATAGGAAATGGAATCTAAGGTGGTTTAGTATATTTTTTCACCCGGATTTGTGTGTGCTTGTGTTGTGGGTCTATTTCACTAAAACCCTAAGGTGGGTGGATACTCTCTTGACTACAATTTTCTACAAGTTGGGACTTGTTTTGAATTATTATTTTTTCAGGAAATTAGTTCTTAATATGATGTGCTAATCTAGGGGAAACCCATTTTTTGATGATTTATGGATTTTTGTTAAAGTGGAATATTGTTGAAAATGGGGCTTTGTTATGCGACTTTAAAATGTTAATTTTAAAAATAGATAATGGATTGAATTATGGAAATTATTTTATGAAATATTAATTTCAATAAAAATATTGTTTTATTTAAATATGGTTTAGTATATAAAAAAATTTAATGGGTGATTTCGATTAGTGGGTTATTAATTACAGTGTTTATGGAATGCGTGGGAATGGTTGATGTGCTTAAGGTATTTTTTTGTAATATGTTTTTTGCAAATTATTGTGGCCTTATGGGTGTATATTCTTGTTTATTTTCAGGGGAAACATTTCTTGTGTTGACATGGATGTGGAGTGGGTGGGGAGTACCCCTATAAAAGAGGGTATGGATAGTGGATAGAATGGACACCATCAATGATAAGTGGTTTGGAAGTACAAGTAGATTGGGAAAGTACTATAACTACATTGAATATAGTTCCACTATTATAGTTTACTAGGTTGGTTCTGTGAACCTCTATAGTTATGATTTGATTGGGTGTTTTTATGGATGGTGGAAATTATTGTTCTCATATGAATAGGTAAAAATAGTTTATGGCATGGTTTTTGGATTTCCTTTGTATTGTTGTTAGTTGAGTGGAAAATATCTTCGTAAGGGTGTGTTTGGATTGTTGGAAATGGTTGCACTACTAATTGATTTATATAAAAAAAATTATATAATTTTTTTAATGGTTTTATCCTATTAGTGTGTGTTGGGAATCCATTTAAGAAAACCTACTGAGTATTTGTACTCACCTCCTTCTTTGTCACTTTGGTGCTATTACAAATTTCATTTTCCAAGACATTGTAAAGGGTAATGCATCTCATTTTTCTAGTGGTTTGTCGTGATGCTTGGATGGTTTCTTGGTTCTTGGAGAATGGATCCTGGCTTCGAGATGTGTAGTTGTGTCATAGATTTTTGGCTTTGGGTTTTGTAGTCTTCCACATAGTACTTTAATTACGAATTATTATGGATTGGTTATTGTGTTCTTTTTGTTTCATTGAGTAGTAAACCATTTTTTTCATGCATCATGTGGTAATGGTTGGTTATACCTTATTTGTTTGGTCAGTTTATCCTAAGGTCAAATCCATCCCCAATTGTTCTTGATTCATTCAACATTTATTTCCAACCTTTGGTTCCTTGGTAATGTCACCTAAGGACAAGTAGCATCTCACCCCCCCTTATCCATCCAATGAGGAAGGGGGACATTACAAGTGGTATCAGTTTTTTTGGTCCTTGTCATCCAATTTTGTTTTGTTTCTTCAATTTGATTATCGGATTAGGTTTTGGAATTATTTATTACACTATTCCTCGAGTTAGGATTGTTGAAAGTTGTAGGATTGTCAGAAATTGAAATATATAGTATAATAGAATGTATTAAACCCTTTTATGCAGAACATAAAGTTACCAGGGATTTGGGTACATAAGTGTTTTAGAGACACTTATAGGAATTGGAAATATCATTTTCATGGGTACAACAAATGTGATGAGCATGAAATACATAGTAGTAATTAATTCCCAATAGGACTCATATTTAATTGGAATAATGATTTATGTTGTGCTATGGATATATGGATTTATGAAAAAAAAGGAAATTATTTTCAAATTTTCTAATTTGAAATGTGGATAGTAGTGTTATTTTGAAAATGGGTGAATTTTCAAAACATGGTGGATTTTTCAAAAATGGTGTAACTTGGGAAATTGGAGCTTGTAGAAAGCTTGGTTGTGAATGTTTCAATGTATTTGAATTTGAATTTTAAAAATTTTCTTTCCAAAAGAGTGAGACTTATGGTTTCTTTTTTATTGATATAAATGGCTCTCGGTATATGTCGTAGAGACCAACTAGTGGACGCTACTGAAAATCTGGTTGAACATGAGCCCTATGTGAACTAGTATTTAGTGTAGATTATAGTGAAAGCTTTCAAAATGGAGGAAATTTGGAATAAATTATATGAACCAGAGAATATGGGTCATGCAGTTCAATTCCAAAAGTAGGATCCACCCATCTTTAGAGGTGATTCAGATCTAGAAAGATAAAAAGAATGGTTGAACAGAATGAATAAACATTTTGAATTATTAGGAACACTACTAGAGTTGAAAGTGAAGCTATCACCCTACATGTTTGAATATATTTCTTCTCAATGGTGTTAGTTGGTGGTCCAATCTAGAGAAGACCAATTTATGACATGAAAGGGTTTTGAGGAATTGTTTAATAAAAAAATATACTCTCATACAGTCATAATTTAGTGTACAATGTATCTCTTCTATTTAAAGTAAGATAACCTCCTGGAAATATAATATGCGGCTAAGTTTATGAAAATAGTTTCATTTTCACCTGAGGTGATGGGTAGTACATCGTGGAAGGAACGATTTTTTGAATCAGGATTGAGTTAGGAGATTTATTATAAAATAGTAGTGTTGTGTATAAGTGATTACCCAGAAATTGTGAATAGTGAAACAGTAGTTGAATGGGATATCTTTGGGCCTACGGTAGGGGAATCATATTGGTACCCATGGGGAATAGTGGGAACTCTAATGTTGGGTTCAAGTGGAAGAGGGACACTTATTACCATTGTGGGAGTATAGATCGGAATATGATGGTGGGATCAGTGAATATTCCACTGAAGCCTCAGAGTAAGATGGGATGTTTTTAGTGTTTTACTAGAGGTCACATCAAGTGGGAGTTTATGGAACAACCTCGATCAAGTCATAACAATAATAAAATGGGGAAACTTCAGTGGTATTGTCAAAATGCTCTGAGGTCGGGTGTTTGTGACAATCCTTAAGAGTCACATTCATCCTAGCCTCTATGGGATGAGGGTAGAAGCATACCCTTCATTACTAGAGAAAATTTAGTCATAGGGATTCCATGAATACCACAACTCCTCGTTAGGGAAATAAATAGTATAGTGTGGCAAGAAATTATTTTTTTGGAGCTGATAAGGTTTTGATGGGTGATCAGTTGGGACCATCCACGGTGTGAGGTATGATTTTTTTAAATTCTACCTTGATTCATTCTTTGTTTGATATGGATTATTTACATTCATTTATTGTTTCTCATGTAGTTATTTATCTGGGTTTAACTATGTAAATAATGCCTTCTGGTTTAAAACTCAAAAACTCCTCTCAGTCAAAGAGTGTGTCAATCCTTCCTTTGTTGAGAATTTTGTATAGTTGTGGATGGGGTTGAGATGATGTGGGATTTTTTAATGCTTGAGAAGGATTCATATGATATAATACTCATAATGGATTGGTTGTAAATGCTTAAGGCATGTGTGGACTGTTACGCAAGAATGGTAAGTTTCACGATGGAAGATGGAATTGAACATCACTTTAGAGGAGAGAAGAATGAAAAGTTGGGTAAAAAATTCTTTTCGTCACTAGTTTTTGACATGATCTTATATCAATTATTGGAATGTTCATTGGTATCAATGGGCCGAGTTCAGCATAGCATTTTTTCATCAGTTGTTGACTAGTTTTTGGATCCCCTTCCCGAAAAATTATTATGGCTTCCACCCATGAGGGAAGATAAGTTTACAATTGATCTCCTCCTGGGGCCAGTCCAATCTCACTTCCATCTTACCAAATGGAACCAGAAAAATTGATGGAGTTGAATGTATAGTTAGAGGAGTTAGAAAACAAAGGGTTCATCTTTCCTAGCACGTCTCCATGGGCATCGCTGGTTTTTTTGTTAAAAAAGAATATGGAACTATTCAGGTTTGTGTTGATTATCATAGGCTTGATCAAGTTACGATAAATAACCAATATTAACTTCCATGAATTGATGATTTTTTGGATCAAGTGATAGTATATCAGTGGTTTTCAAAGATTTACTTGTTGTTAAGTTATCATCAATTACAGGTCCAGTAAGAGGATATTTCCAAAATATCTTTTAGAAGTAGATATGGCTATTATGAGTATATGGTTATTCCCGGTGGTATGATAGAAACATTAGTGGTGTTCATGGAATTGATGATCAGTTATTTTAGATATATCTTTATTCATTCATGGTAGTATTTGTGGAAGATATATTGGTGTACTCTAGGATAAGGGGAGAGCATGAGAAGCACTTAGTGGTATTTCAAGGGATAATGGGAGATTATTGACTGTATGAAAAAATTTCAAAGGGCAACTTTTCTATAAAAGAGGTACGTTTTCTTGGAAATTTTATTTCTAATAAAAGAATTTATGTTGATCCAAAAAAGATAGAGGTTGTTATTTTTTGGAATCTTTCAAATAATGTTTTAGAGATAGAGAGATTCCTTGGTCTGGCTAGTTAATATAGGCATTTTTCATGAATTTTCATGAATGGCCTCAGTGGTTGAAAATTTGACAATGAAGAATGTTCCATTTCAATGGAATGATAATTGTTAGATATATTTTGAAGAGATTAAGGATTTCCTTGCATCATCACCAATATTGGTTTTTTCAGAACCAAGAAAAGGGTATGTGGGGTATTATGACACATCGAGATTAGGTTTGGGGTGTTTGCTCATGTAATGGGATCATGTGGTCACATATGTCTCATGATAGTTAAGGCCACATGAGATGAACTACCCAATGACTGATTTGGAGTTGGCGGCAATGGTTCATGCTTTGAAAATGTTGTGTCGTTACCTCTTCACTGAGAAATTCACGGTGTTTATCGATTATAGGATAATGAAGCATATTTTTTCAAAAAAATACTTGAACCTGAGGAAAAGGAGACGGATTAAGTATCTCCAGATGTTTCACATTGACATGAGGTGAACACTAGGTAAAGGAAATTTGGTGGAATATGTATTAAGTGGGCAGTCGTATTCTCAGGAGTTAAAACTAGAATTCTATCAGTGGAAGTTGATGTAAGTCATAGCGGACATGTGGTTATAATGTGAGGTTCGGGTTGATAGAGTGGTTTTCATTCTAGTTTAGTTGATTCATAGGTTGGTCTGTTTCAAAAAAGAGTAAAAGTTGTATGATTATAATTATTTGGAGAGGAGGTCGAAACTCAATGGTGGGGAGGTTATTGAGGGCTGGGAATTAAATGGGAATTCAGTTTTGTGTTTTCCAAATCATATGTTTGTACTAGTGGATTTTCATGAGTAAATTATAAGGGATTATCAAAATTCTAGATGGTCTGTCCATCCTAGAATCTAGAAAATGTATAAAGTAATGAAAGAATAGTTTTGGTTGGCTGGTATGGAAATGAATGTGGTTGAGCTTGTTTGAGATACTTGACTTATCATCAAATCAAGGAAGAGCATCAAAGGCTGACAGGTATGTACAAATCTCTACATATCCCTATCTAGAAGTGGGAATAGATATCGATTTATTTTGATACAGATCTCCCAATACTGGTCAGAAATCACTATTCTATATGGGTGATAGTGCATCATCTCACAAATTAGGCCCATTTCAAACCTTTTGTTGAATCTCATACGGTGTAGAATCTATCCAAAGTCTATATCTGTGAAGAGGTAAAGTGGCATAGGGTTCCATTTTTGATTGTATCGGATAGAGAACCAAGGCTCACATCTCATTTTTAGAAATCCCTACAACAAGCCCTTGGGACTCAGTCGATAACGATTACAGCGTATCATACATAGATGTATGGGAAATCCAAAAGGATGAAACAAAAATTGGAATATATTTTACGGGCTTTTGTGATGAATTTTGGCGGCTCTTGGGAGAATCATTTTATGTTGGTGGAATTATTTTATAATAATAGTTATCAGGTCTTGATACATATGGGTCTTTTTCAATCCTTGTATGGGAATCTATGTTGTTTTCTACATTGTTGGGTGGAAACTGGTGAGACTTCAATGGTGAGATCGAGCCTTATCAAAGATATTGTGGAACAAATCATGTAGATTTCCAAGAGAATGGAAATGGATCAGAGTCATCAGAATTATTATACAGACAATCATCAAAAACCGTTTTCATTTAATGTGGGTGATCATGTGTTTTTAAGAATCCCTCCTTGTCTTGGACATCATCGGTTTTGAAATTCGGGTAAGTTATCTCTAAGGTATATTGGGTATTTTGAGGTACATGAGAGGTTTGGAGAGGTGGATTATCAGTTGGTTTTGAAACCACAATTTTGTGTGGGGCACAATCTGTTTCATGTTTCTTAGTTAAAGAAGTAACAGCCAGATCCTGACGATGTCATTCAATGGGATCATGTTGAGCTAGATCCAGATTCTTTGTTGGTGTGTGTTCCAGTGTGGGTTATGGATAGGCATTATAAATTATTTCATGTTAAAAGGATTAGTATTGTTCAGGTTTTTTTGTAGTACGGTCATATTTAGTAGGAGACTAGGGAATGGGAGAATAGATGGCCAAGCAATGACTTGAGCACTTTCGACAAAGTAGTGGTTCTCTAGTTACCAAAGATGGAAGGTCCAATTTTGGGGAGAATTTAGCACCCATGGATTGAGGTATTTAAACGTTTTTTATTTCTTTTTATGTTTTTAAACTGTTTGGGTGGATTTTGGTCAAGTTTGGGAGAGTTTGGAAGGGTTTTTATATTGTTTTGGAGGAGTTTCTAAAAGATCACGGTTAGTGGAAACCGTGCAACAAATCTAGGTAACGATACAACATGGGATAGAGGGTCTTCACACTGTGTGCACACTATTTGTCTAACCATGAAAGGAGGTCATGTAGAATTCCCTTTGAGGAAGTAGCGTGTACACAGTTATCCCATTGTTTGTCTAACCATGCAAGCTAACCAAGTGTGGAAATAAAAACTATGTTCTTAAAAATGGGACCACTAGTGATTTTCCCGAAACCCTCCATTCCTCCACCCACTCAAGCCTCACTCGTTATTCTTGGTTCTCAAGGGTTAGAGAAGATCTCCCACTCATAATGAAAGAAATTCTAAGGGTTTTCAAGGAGCGTTGAAGGTTATTCCTCTCTATTAAGTCTCCTCTCTTAGATATTTCTTGGTTTTCTTTAGATCTAGTTCTCCCTACCTCTTGATTTTCTAGATCTACCCCCATTTCATGTAGATATAGGTTTTTTGTTTCCTAAAATAATTAGATTTGGGGTTGTTGGTGATAGGGAAAGGGTATAATGATTTTTAGTAGATTATTTCACTTGGATTTGTGTGTGCTTGTGAGGTGGGTTGATTTCATCGAAACCCCAAGGTAGGAAGCTTCTCTCTTGACTCCACTTTTCTATAACTCGAGTCCTTGTTTACAATTAGTTTTTTTTCATGAAATTAATTGTGAATATGATGTGAAAATATTAGTTGAAACCCATTTCATGATTATTTGATGATTTTTGGTAAAATGGGATATTTTTTAAAATGTTCTTTGGTATGTGATTTTAAAATGTTAATTTTAAAATCAAAAATTGTTAGTAATATGGAAATTGTTTTATTAAAGATGGATGTCAATAAAAATTTTGTTTTATTGAAAATTGGTAAGGAATGGAAAAAGGGTTTATGTTTTTTTATTAATGGGTGGTTTATTGAAGTGGTTATGTTTTTCATGGTAATGGTTGATGTGCTTAAGCTACAATTTTGTTGAAATATATTGTTTTCATATTGTTGTGGCCTAATGGGTCTGTATGATTATTTATTTTCTAGTAATCCTTACTTGTGTTGACATGGATGTGGAGTGGGTGGGAGTACCACTATAAAAGAGGGGTGGATAATGGATAGAAGGTCCACGATCAAAGATAAGTGGACAGTAAGTACCACTAGATTGGGAAAGTAGTGTGACATCTTGGAAGAGGAGTTAAACCATGATAGTTTACCACTTTTGTCATGTGAACCTATATGGTTGTTTTTTATTGTTTGTTTCTATTCAAGGTGGATATTTTTGTTCTAATATGAATTTTTAATAATGGCTTATCGAATGGTTGTTGGATTTCTATTGTTTTGTGGTTAGTTGGGAGGAAGATGTCTTGGAAAGGGTATTTTTGGATTGTTGGAAATGGTTACATTGTTCTTTGTTTTATATAAACTGTTTAATATAATTGTGTTAACAGTTTTATCCTAGTGGTGTGTGTAGGGAAGTAATTTTGGGAAAACCTACTGGGTATTTTTACTCACCCCCTACTTTGGAACTTTGGTTATTTTTCATATGTCATTTTCTCAAACACAGGTAAGGGTAAATCATCTCATTTTGTTAGTGGTTCATCATGATGCTTGGATAGCTTTTTGGTCCATGGATAATGAATCTTGGTTTATATATATGGAGTCATGTCATAGATTTTAGGGGTTTGGATTTTTAGTCTTCTTTTGGGTACTTTTATTGTGGATATTTGTGTCTTGGTTGTAGTGGTATTTTGGTTTCCTTGAGTTGTAAACCTTTTTTCATGCATCATGTAATAATGTTTGGTTATACCTTGTTTGGTTGGTTGGCTTATCCTAAGGGAAAAAAATTCACCCATTTTTATTAATTCCCTTGGCATTTATTTCCAACTTTGAGAACCTTGGGAACATTCCATATGGCCAAGTAGCATGTCACCACCTTCTCAAGCCAATGAGGAAGGGGTGGGATGTTACAAACATACTCCCCTACTGAAGAGAGATAATCTCCTACCTATATTCATCATTGAAGAAATAAACTCCATTTGGAAATTATTCTTTAATTTGACTAAAATATATCTGAATCCTACTGTACACTAAGATACAACATCCCCAACTAGTGCATGACTAACTATATCTATCTAACTACTAATGGGTCTTAGTACACCATCAGGGCCTTGATCAAACTGAATGAAATCTCAAGATCCTAAAACCAACCCCATGTCCACAAAATAGAGACTCTACCCACATATATCGTCAAATCCTACTACTAAAATATTCATAACTCCCTCTTCCACAAATCATCCCCCTACCATAATCAACCCTCCAGTAATTAACCAGATCATCTATTTGAACTAGCCCTTCTTGAACTACATGCAGATGAAAACCATGATCCATATCTTAAAGAAAAATAAATATTTCATCAGAAAACTAGAATGTAAATTTATTATGATTTTTTATTTCATTTTTATATTCCTAAAACCACACATTTTAAATAAGAACACAATTCAAGCATTATTCATATACCTATCCTATATATCTACCCTCCAACTGGGTCCAAATCACTTGGTCATTTGGTAGGCTCATAGTCCATGCATTGGATCATAGGGGTCTCTAAAATCCTATATCCTAACTGGTATTCCATGGCTTATGTCATGCACCAATATCAACTGAACTTATTTCCTTACAAACCCTTTAATTCCTATTACTTCTTTACTCAAACCTCTTCATATCATTCAACCATCACCTCTGATACCATTCGTTCATAACCTCCTCACTCTAAAGGTACCCCTTCTATACCAAAATGATGGAAGAAGGATAATTTCCCCCAATTCTCACCTCTAGAAGGTCTTAGGTGGATGACTAGCGTAGAGGGTATAAAAATATTACATTTAGGAGGCCTTAAACACTATAACAAAAGTATTACTTGGATATATGATATAAAAGATCAACAAAAACCATATAAATATTAAAAGAAAACCAAATAAACCCACAATTCTTGTATACCTAAAATAGGTACATATAAGTGACTCCAAATAAATACCAAAAAGAAAAACTAAGTCCACAACATGGAGGGGAACTAAGGGTTTGAGCTGGTAATGTACATCATGGTCCACACAGTCATCCTAAAACTATAAAAAAAAATTCATATATATATATATGGTGAGAATGAAAGAATACTCATTAGGGTCACAATAATGTATCTCATGAACATGTGAAAAAGGGAACACTAATGCACACATGAGAAAACAATAGAACCAGTAGCTCCTAAGTAGGGAAACAAACATATCCCATCCTTATCATGGCACTCTCACCAAATAACACATCCAAGTATAGTATTATAAAATGAATCATTTTGATGATGGGTTCCCCACACCACATTCCCACAAGGAATATTCTCTCACACCCCAACATTGTACATCATGGAACAACCATCTCCTTTATAAATCACATCACATCTCATCTATCCCAAAGTCACATGGGCCATCACATCACATCTTACATGAAGATACTTGGGACATAACATCACTTCACAACTCACTCAAAAAAACTATGGTACTGAATCACATAGCTACTATAACTATAATAATATGGTATCATGAACATGAAGTCTATAAACCGTGTGACTTTATCATACTATTCTTGACCCCCGGTATAGGCCATCTCATCAACTCAACTACCAATCATCATTATCTCACTTTTTAATTTTAGACATCGTATCCCTTTCATATCTAAATCATTTGGAAGAGAGATTAAGGAAGAGTGGGAAACCATCCGTCCATCTTCAGCATCAGGATGATTGGAAAAACACCCCCAAAACATTTTATTGTCAGCAAATAGTGCATGACATGGGTGGGTGAATATATAAATCACAATGATCATACTATATATATGTATCCATACTCAAGCCCAGCCTATGTGTTCATAACACAGGTACAATAAATCAAAAAATAAAACCCCTAGTGTCTCAAAACCGGTTCGAAAATTTTATACCGCCACTAAATACACAAAACACATCATAATCTATAATCCACATTACATGTTTCATTAAAATTCAGACCTATTTCAAAATTCCCCATTATCAACCATTATCACTTTTTAAGTCTAATCATTTTCCATCCCATTCTATCCACATTAACAACACTAAAATTTAACAACACTTCTCGATATTATTTAATGTTACTCAGGTTTTTCAACCCAATCCATTTTTATTAATGATTACATTAAATTCCATTTCATCCTAGGAAACTACCACAATACAACACCACACACAAAAACATCCCATCATCCAGATTCTAATAATCCCACACCACATCCCTTTCAAACCCACATCAACTTTTCACCTCACAAACCCCATGTAACACCTAAAATTATCCTCACATCACCTCCGTACAACATAAAAACATGTCACAACACATTTCAGAGCACGTTCACACATAAATTTTCATATGTAGAAGGGGGTTTTATCAATTCCACTTATTTATTTTAGTAGAATTCTCACACAATCCTTAATTTCTGTGTGAAACCATTTTATAACTACATATAATTGGATATCTATTTCCATATAAGATTAAAGCCAAAAAAATAACACAACAGGGCTTCCATAATCAAAACAATCATAGTGAAACGAAATTTCCTAGTGGTCATGAATTTCAGCAAGGTGTTAAGCCTGTACTGTCACAATATAAATTTTATCAAAAAAATCTATAAAGTAAGCGATATCATTCTAAATACACTTTTAATTTTCAAATTAAAAATTAATTATCATTAATTAAGCTAATGAAAAATATATTCCCAAAAAAATGATACTATAACTTCTCCTACTTGATAAACTAGATTAAAAATTAAGGATCCTCTGCCTCAATGAATTTTTTTGATCCTCTATGAAAAATTTAAAATATGAGTCCAAAATCAATGACAAATATAGTGATGAAGAACACCTTGATTATTATATAAAGTAACAACATAATTCTCCCTTAAAATACACAAAAACTATTTAATTTCGTGATATATCCCCATCCCTAGGAATAAAAACATGGAGAAAACATGGAAGGGGAGGAAAAAAACTTATATAAAACCACCATGGTTTTATCCCCCAGGTATAGGTTATAAAGATACTGAAAGGGAACTTTAATAAATATTGGTATGCACTTGTTATTCCAGTGAAATAATTAAATAATTGGAAAAGTGATCCAGTTAGAAGGAAATTTAAGAATTTATACCTAGCCTGAAAATATAAGACCACGATGCATCCCATGGGACAAAATTATAGAAATCATGAAAGATGAAGGGGGTAAAGTGTTGGACCCATCACCATGAAATATTCCTACTATCAAACATTTCTCTATGATCCATGGTAATATCTTCACTAAAGATCTACAAAACTGGGGAGGATACTATGTGCAGCCAAAGACACTTTGTTACAGACCCTTAACAACCAAAGAGAAGACTACACCTCAGCACTGATCCATGATGAAACCACCCATAAAAAGGTAAAACCCCATGAAATCAACCTTTTAATTCTTATTCTTCAAAAAAACCTCAACTATATAGGAAATAGAGGGATAAATTGTATCCATGATTCAATATACAACAACCCCCTCCCCCCAAAATGGCAGTGGCTCCAAAACACCTCCAATTGCCCGCAATGATGTAGTTATAACATTACATTGTAGTGTCTACCCATATATCATAGTCTATTTTTACACATAGTACATCACGTACTATATGTATTTTCTATCTATAACCTTTCATCTAGCCTCCAAATCATCATGACTTCACCCAAACACCTCTACCACTTGAATTCCCAAAAAATAAATAGCCAGAAGGTCCACGCTTTTATAATTGATTAAATGAATATACATTGTGTATATGATGTAAAAAATATTATAGAATGGTGAATTATATTTTACCTTTATTTCAGTCCATCTATTCAAAAATGGAAACTTTCTTCATGCATATGTATGACCTACTGTCTACATGGACGTTGAAATTCTATTTTCAATCTCTACGTTTTTTTATGAATCATTATATATAAATATATTGAATATATATTATTTATAAAATAATATATTACCAAATATGATGTAAATATTCCAAAGGTACATGGACTAGAACTTCTGAACCAAAATTCCCATTAAAAAAGTCCACACCTGAAAATGATTATTTTAATAAGGAATTGTTAATAAATGTATTTTAAATTGTTATACTTGGATCATGTATGATATTATAAGAATGTAAAAAATTATTTTAACAAAATATAGGGAAATTAAATTTATTATACATGATTATTGAGCACTTCTAAATCATATCACACTCGAGGAATGAGACTTTCATCTCACTTTTACTTCTATGAGTCACCATCCAAATCCAGCACTTATTTATTTTATGTGGTGTATATACTACCCAAAAATGTCATTTATGATTCTTCCCATGAAAAATATGGAGATATAAATGTCCATATAATTTTTTCACATTCATGATGTTTTTTTAATATTACCAAGTTTTCAGGTAATTAGGTTATAATATCATAATTTTTTGGGATTATTTATGATTAATATTCTCATTATGGAATTTTTTGATGTATGATTAAAAAATCCCATGAATTTTATTCTCATATATTTATTTATGTATATTACATATTTACCTTTCATTTAACTCTCTTTAAGTACTTAGAATACTAAATTAATGTTTTTAAGGAAAATTGACTTTATTTCACTCTTCGATCAAAAGACATTTTTTACATATCCATGTTTACTTAAAATATTTTCAATATTGTTTTTACTCGTATCATATGATTTTTAAATTCATTTTCACCCATGTTTTATTTTATACAAATTTATTTAAAGGTAATCCTCTTTTCATTTTATAAAAATGGTACATTTTACCTTTTATCTAAAATGTAAAAAGAATATCTATTTTAATATATATGGAATGAATAAAACTTCCCATCACCCTTACAGCTCATTTAATTGAAGATTTATTTATAATTTTCCAATTTTATTTTTAAATAATATTTTTTTCTTAGTAATTGTATAATTTTTGTTTTTTAAATGTATGATTTAAAAATTAAAAGGTATTTTCCTCAAGAAATATTCATAGTGATATTTTAAAGGATTTTTTTATAATAAAATCAGTTGTGGAAACTTTTCATTTACTATGTATATAATAAAAGGATATCCACATTATTATTATTTTGGATCGTTTATGACTATTATGATGATATTTTTAAAAAATAAATTTATTTTCCATGGTTTATGCTACGATGAAATTATGAAATGTTTAAAAAACTCATCTATTATCGATGGGTTATGATACGATGAAGAGATGATGTTTTATGGTATTATGGAACTCATGTGGATAAATTATGTTTATTTTATGGTTAGAACTTCGATTATATATCCCTAAAATGCATTAGGGAATGTTTTATATCTCATGATATAACTATAAGAAACAATATGATGTGTTTGATCAACTATGAAAAATAAGACAACATGATTTATCCAAAACAGAAAAAAGAGTCATTGTTTGGTATCCAAAATGGTAAATTGGTTATAATTCCTAGTCTAATATTGGATACATGTGATGATTCTTAATCCATTGTGATAATAAAAACCCATGTTGATGCCAAATATAATATGATTTTATGTTCTTGGTACTTAACCATGACATATGAAATAGTTTTTATACTAATGATGGTGCCACACTCTTATAAAATTTCATTCCTATGATTTGATAATATGGTTCACGGTTGATTTATAATAATTAAACATTCTTATGATTCATGTAATTTGAAATGAAAAGTTCTTATTCCATGCCTAAATAATATGATCTATGGAATATTGGGTATGAACATTCTATGTTATGGTCTTGATCTCATATCCCTATTCTTATCCTAGGATTTTATATGATCATTGGTTAATATCACCCATTTTTACCCTTACTGAGTGTATGAGATAAACCTTATTTATGTTTCCTATCCACATTATTTTAATAAAGGTTTTATATATTTTATTTCTATAAGGGTACAATGTGGGAGGGATATTATATGTGATAGAAAATAATGAACCCAAATAATATTTTTATGTAACTATTCTCTAAATATACAAAAACATTATGTATGTAGGGTGGATCATATTTCTATGTATTAAATATTAATTTAAAAAATATATTATTTGTTAATGGAAATAATAGGTCACTATATGATCATATAAGTTTACCAATGTAAATATAAACATAAAAAATCTGGAAATAAATTGTTATAGTAAAATAAATGCATTACCTAGTGTATCCACTTAGTTGTATTTGTTTGATCCTCATGTATGGTGAATTTATATTCCTTAAATTATTGGTTGATAAAAATTAAATTTTATCTTCTATTTGTTATTATCTTATTATATTCATTTTAAATCTCTTCATTGAATAGTTTTTTCCTAGATCAACTAATAAATGTTGATCGGACATTTTTTCAACTTCACTTGGATATATTTTCTATGGTTATAGGAATTATGAAATGGCCCCATTATCAACATAATTTTATTAATTGCACGAATATAACATTTATTAATTACATTTTGTTTTATATTGTTTAATAAATGGTGGTAATTGAAAAAGAAAAACATCTCTTTATGGAGTTTATATTCCCCACTTAGACAACAGTGATTTTATCAATAGATGGAAGGGTAAGATGGTAGATTATAGATTATTTTTTCAGGGTCATGGTTTTTTCACAATAATAATATTTATTCATTAATTACATATTTATAACCATCTAATTAATGTGGGGATGAAAATATATTAACACCTCTATATGGAGATGGTATACTATGCATACGCATGAGTGATGTTTCCCTTTTACAAATATTTCAAAACATATAAGAAATAGATATACCACTAACAAAAAAACATATAAAATGGTTAATATATTGATTTACTTATTTTTGATATGTATATTGATGATTTGGATGTTTTTTAAGAATAATAAATCATGATAAATCTTCGTAATAACATGTTCCCCTCCTTTCAGAACCCTATTTTAGGAGACACCTTGTCCTTTTTAGAGTTCTATTTTGGTTAAAATAATACATCAAGGAATTTGGGAGGGATGTTGTAGGGTTATTTGGGAATGGATTGGATGAGTTATATGGATTACTTAGTATGGATAAGAGTGGATAGAGGGTTTCTGTTAATAAGTGTGGCAGGGGGAAACTTGCAAATACTTAAAATACTTTTATATAATACACATCAATATCAAGTTATGCAGCTCTAATTTGTATAATAATTGAATAGGACTAGCTTATAGTATAAATAAAGCAAAAAACATATTTATTATTTGATTATATGTAATAATAAATCAATATCCCTTTATTTTAATCTTTTAAACTCATATTTCCCTTAACAGAAGTAAGAAATAATTAACATTTTTTATCATTCAATGTCAAAAAAATTAATTTTATATTATTAACTAATTTTAATTATAAAGAATAAAAATATTGAATCTATTTTACAAGAGTATTTTCTATATGTTATAAAAAATAATTTCAACATTTTTTCTCAGAACACGGTGAAAATAGATTATAGAAAAAGGATTTTTATAAGAAAGAATATGAATTCATAAAAAATAATGAACAATATTTATTCCAATAGATATATTTGTATTATTATTTAACAAAGTAAGAATATTTATCTTTAAAACCATAAAAAATAAAAATGAACTATTATATAATTCATTAATAAATAATAATTAAAAATATTTCTTAATTAAACAAAAACATTACTTAGATATAAAAAATGTTTTGTATAGTCTTCAAAGAACTATAATATATTATTATATTCATTATATTATATCATAAATATATATCTATTCTATAATAAATGTTTTATAAAACATAATGTTATTATTATATTGGTATATGATCATAAAAGTGAAGGTTTTTTTAGATAGGTATTTTTTGTATAGAATAAAAAATCCCCTATTTCTGAAAAATCTCAAAAATTAACTATAATATAATTTATATGTGATAAATTTAAAAGTGAAATAAATATAAAAAATTTAAATTTAAAAAAATTATATATTTATTTTTTAATGACATTATTGAATAGGTCTATGTTTTATATGTTAATTTTTTATTGGAATGGAAATCTTACTTACTACAATTGAATCTATTCAGTTACATTATTCACAAAATCTATGATTTAATCCTATAAAATTTTATAATATCATGTAATGAAAAAATTCAATTAGTTAATTATCATAAATAATTTATGATCCCATGTTTTTATATCTATTATATGATTTCACCATAGTACCTTCACCAATTGATTCACCAAATTCCACAACTCTTGTTCAATAGTATCAATAATATGGATATTATATTCAAAGTATAATAAATTAGGTTAAAATTATATTTCAACATATATGAGAGTGTGCATTGGGTATGATATTTAATTCCTCAATAAACTGATATAGAACACTTCATGATCATAAGAGAGGTAATGTGGAATTTATAAATAGTATTCAACAACTCCAATTACATCGAAATTTTGAAAGGAACGATGCACCTATGGAAAAATTTTCCATTATTATTTAACTATAGAATTCACTTTTGTAGATATACCGTAAAGAAAACATGATCGCCTAAATAAAATTTTAAATCTGTACTTTGGTATTTCGCAAATTTAATTTTCCTACTGTGATTTGCTTTGATATCATTTTGAATAGTATTTATATTCATCACAATCACCTTAATACTTTCTAGGCCTAAAATATTCTATTCAAGAAAACATCATCACAACATATTGGTGTATTAAATTATTTTCCCATAAACTTTTTCATATTGTGCCATTTGAACTCTATTATTAAATCTATTATTACAAGATAATTAATCAAACAATGAATATTGATCCCACTAAACTTGAATGCTTTTTATCATGATCTGAACTTAACTTTATATATTTTTATAGTCCTTTAAAAATATTATTATATTTAAGGATGATAAATAATTCTCAATTTCATCTCAACATATAGATCCTTATAAGGAATCCTCCATAATTTCTCTATAAACTATGTGTCACGATAAAACATAATTGAATGTGGTCAAACATGAAATCTCACAACATCCATTAATATAGAGTTTCATACATAATCATGAGTTATATCATCACTTATAATAAATAAATGTGTATATTTGGTAAGTTAATACAAAATAAACCATTTGGGATAATTCTTTATCAAATTATTTGGAAATCTAGTGATAAATTCTATACTAATATTACCCAATTTTTTAAAGGAAATAGGTAGTGGAATTATGGATACTTCAGTATGTTTTATCTCATCCTTTAATGAGTAAAAACCCACCCATCATGTTATATAGTGTTCAATTTTTGTTTCATACTATCCCAAAAAATCCATTCCTTCGTATCCTGATACATTTTTTGTTCTACTAATATACAAAGAGATAATTTATCATTAATTCTTATCTAATAATTATTTTTTTAGTCGAGGAATAGATGAAGTTCATACCCTTTTTATATATTTTGGCATACCATCTTCATAGATGATACCCACCAACCTCCCATCAATCCCAACATTAATTATGTTTGGAATATTCTTATCACATAGTAGGGAATTTTTCTTTTATCTAATAAGGACTTATTTAAAATCATTTGTAATTGATGTTATGTTTCTTCTTCTTTAATAATTCTCATTTGAAACAATAATATATATATATATATATATATATTATCTTTTTAAATATATATATATTAATTTAAAAAAACTCATGATCATTCCTACTCAACACAACAGCCAGCACAATTTCTTTCTTAGGGTTATGGTGTTTTGTGTAGTCATTATCCTTCTGTAATTCTATTCATCTATTTTTCCTCATGTTGATCTCTTTATATAATAATATGCATTACAATAATTTTTTTAAGTGTATATTTTGTATCTCTCACTATAATTTTAATGTCTCGATATCTTCCATGAAAATAATATAACTACCAAATCAAGATCTAGGATTGTATAGTTCTATTCATCAATCATTAACCCACATAATACATATGAAATGACTCTATTATCCTATATAAGGATACATCCTAGTACCATTTTTAATGATTCATTATATATCCTAGATCCATTCATTCCTAATGGTACATTAAATATCAGTGCATTGGCCAATCCCCTCTATAATTTTAAACAATAATCTTTAGGAAAACCTATGTCTCTTATATACCTTATTAGATGATTTATTATATATAAATACACATAATTATATAAAAAAAGATTTATTGGTCTATTATATTTGAGTAATTAGATAAATATCACAATATCATGAAATAAGGATATGACATCATTATTTAGAAACATCATAAAATTCCATCAAATTACACTAATCTTCTAAAACTACATGTGGTAACCTGAGGAGGTACATAAGAATTGGGTTATCTATAAATTATAGTAACAATATAATTATATAATGAAATTATTAAAGTAATACATGGGATTCAAGAGTCATAACAAGAATACATAAAACATTAGGAATCATAAACCTTAACCTTGAAGCATAATATAAGATGATAACGTCAACGAAAGATAGAAATGTGGAAATAATATAAAACATGACATCATAAGAATATGTTAATGATATCTGATGAGATATCATAACATAATTTTATTTGAATAAGATTATATAGAAAAAACATGGTATCTCATGTGATAATGATATTATATAATTTATGGGAGGTCAATATAATATCATGCCCATCCATTATAGTTGTATCATGTACATGCATTTACGATCTTCATATGTCATACAACATAAATATTTTTATCTTAACATTTAATCTAGTGATTAAGGAGTTTTTTTAGATACATGGGAGTCCCAAATAAATTAAGGATATGTATATTAAGGTGAATACCATTGAATGTAAATGTGGATGGGTATTTACAACACAATTGTTTTGAATGGAAAATATTGGGCTATTTTCGGCACCATAATGGGTGCATATAAAGGTTTGTGGAAGGATATAATGATATTGAAAGGGGATATCTCATTAATTATAAATAATAATTATAATAAATGGATGTGAAAAATATCTTCCAATAAGAATAATTTTAAATAAATATTCTTAACACAACGAATGTTTTTGAATAAAATAAAGTGTGAGAGAATCACATTACCTTGAGAGGTGGCATCTAAAAGATTTAGAGGATAATATTAAGAGATTGGGTACACTATTTTATGGATTTACAGATTTATAGGGATTGGTAAATAGTTCCAAATGGTAATTCATTGAATAATTGTTGGTGGTCTGGTGGGTATTTAAAGCAATAGAGGGTGGAATTATTTATTAATTTATAAGCAATGGTTTTGGAATCTATATAATAAAATAATAAAAACCTAAAATTGTCTTTTTTTATTTTTACATTTTTTCTAAAAAATAATAGTATATTTATATATTTTATAAGTCAATTAAAAGAATATATGAAAATAATACCATTAGTGATTTATAAGCGAGTCATATTCTTAAATATTTGATTTTCAAACCTTAAAATATATTATATTTTTTTGATGATTCATTAATAGTTTAAAATTTTTATCAAATAACATCAAAAAAATTATGTTAACTGTTAAAATCATTTTTTTACTCGCTATATATTATTTATTACATAAATTTGAGAAATTATGATGTTATAATAAATACCGTATATTTCTACTGTATTTAATTTTTACCAAACTATTCTATAGTTCAATAAATTTATTAAAAAATACTTATTTTCCATTTTTTTTAAATTTTATATTAAATATAATATTTTTTTCATAAAAATAATTCTATAATAATGATATTATACAATTTTAATAAAAAACCCATATTTACTAGAAAATACTTGTTTTATGATACCAACCTATTTCTAACGCTTATAAAATTACATTGTACTTCATTAAATTATATTAAAATTTTCATATAATTAAATAATATTTAATAATAATATTATATTAAAATAATATTTCAATAAAAATTCATGAATTTATTAAAATAAATTTAATTAAAATTTTATATTTTCCAAAAATACAATTTTGATTTCTTTGTATCAAAAACAAATTTTCATCAACTCATATAAAATTGTATACATAAAGTAATAATGAAAAGGGATAAATATAATTGTTATTTTATTACAAAGAGAACATATAGATTTATACTACTAATGTCTAGATACATAAAACTTTAATACACTATCGTACACCCTAAGGGTATGGTGTGTGATTATGGTAATTTATTTGGGTGTTTTGAAAAAAATAATCTGGGAAATGATATCTATTTGATTTCAATAATATCATAAATTGTTTCACTCAATATTCATTTGATGAATCTTGTATTCTCTTGGTGAATTAAATATCTTAGAGATACAATATCTTTTTTGGGCTCTAATAAAAGTGGATCATAAGATATGATCCTACTTATCAAGGTCATTTCTTCTTCAATCAATGTCAATTGGAATTTATCATAACCCTTAATATACTAATATTTAATGTAAATATACAAGGTATATATTATTTATAGTTAAGAGGCTTAACATTCATTTAAATCTAATGGGTTATATTTTTTAATGATCCAAAATAACTGAAGTAGAGCTTATGTTTTCTATAGTTAAATAACATAATATAGAATTGTTTCATTTAGAAGTGAATTTCATTTATAAAATATCAAGTCATTAAATTATTCCTCCATTAAAAAATTTCACCCTATAAACTTCATTTAGTAAACTAGAATTAATGAGGGTAATTTTGTTTCATCGCCTCTTCTAGTACCCATGGTTCCTTCATAAACATGTGGTTTCATCACTGCACTTTTACTAGGTTATTTATAATATTTTTTGGGACATTTTATCAATGATCTATGGTCTTCACAATATTTTCCTTTTATGAATTATCATTATCCAAGGGTACAACCCCTAGATTTAATAAATGGCAGGGTTCTGGACTTTACTTATATATGAGGGATACATGTAACACATCATGTACGTTAGATAGTTTTGGTGAGAGTAATAGTCAATATTATATAACTCTGATGTGATCAGGGATATCAAGGAGAGTAACTTGTCTTGTACTAAGTTATCTTTTCTTCTAAAACCTCATGAAGTTATTCTATAGCGATGTATGAAGGAACACCTTATCACCAACCTCATTGTACAGGTGTAGTTAATAATTGTATTCATATATTTTCTATCAACATTGTAATAATTTCATAAAACATTTAACGATTGGAACCATCTCTATCATATCATGAATAATACAAGGTCCCATAAGATTCTATATTTCAACTTCATCCTATCATGTTGTAGTTTAAAACCTCTTTCTAGGCAGAGCCTCATAAGGTGTCATTTCGCTCCTAAAAAGGAAAATATTTTTATAATAGAACTCCACTAGTGGAAGGTATTGATAAAGAGAACATTATAAATCAATTGAACAAGGTATTAATATATCTTCTACATCATGAATATTAGTTTTAGACCAACCATATGTTTGAGGGTGATAAGTTGTACTGAAACATTGCTAATTTTATGGGTCTTGTTAATGGATTATCTTGATCCTTGAGGTAAACCTAAAATCTCTATCTAAAACAATGGAGAGTGGGTACTCCATGTAGTCTTACCACTCCCCTTATGTATATCTAAGTGAACTTTTCAAGAGATAAATTTTAATCAATAGAAATTAAATGTGTTGACATTGAAAGGATATCAACTACCACTCAGATAATGTTATTAGCTCGAGATGTCATAGGGATTCCTATGATGAAATTCATGGGTATTTTTTCCCATTTTTAAACTAGTATAGCCAATAGTTTCATCATACCCTTTGTATTATATTTCTCAACCTTGACTTGATGTTATACCAAGAATTGATATAATAATTCTAAAATCTCCCTCTTCATGTTATCCAATAAGAAGTTTTTTCTTCATATCTATATTCATTATAGTAATTCCAGGATTAATATAGAAATATAAGATATAATTATCATCTAGAAGTTACCTCTTCAAATATAGTTTTTATGTGGAAAATATTTTGGTTCCAAATCATATGAATCTGTTTGAACACTATAATATCCATTACCCTTTATTTAATCTCATTACCATCTTCATGGAAATCCTTAATCCACTAAATATGGATGGTTGAAAAGTTATTTGAGAAACATATGAAGAAGTACCTGTATTTATTCCCTTTTTTATCATTTCA
The DNA here is from genome assembly GCA_963277665.1 of Viscum album. NCBI lineage: Eukaryota > Viridiplantae > Streptophyta > Magnoliopsida > Santalales > Viscaceae > Viscum > Viscum album. The sequence continues at coordinate 2,078,464,582 of OY728137.1, read as the reverse complement.
ATTTACAAAGTGAATTTTTCCTTTCAGTCTTTGTCATGGATAGAGTTATGATATAGTTTCTACTCAAATTCCACTTTGATCACCTACCTCAGAGAGAAATGTATTAAATAATCACAATCCTTAATCAGCTCTAACCTCCATAGTTGGAATATATTGAGCTCGTTTTTTAATATATACTTGAGTATTTTATTATCCATACATATTTCATACTTCTTTACATGGAGATAATATCACCAAATCATTAATGATAATATCACTATAGTCAATTTTAGATCATTCATTATGTAGTTATTCTCATGGACCATTAATTGGAATAAGGCATAGGCTAGTAATTTTTATTATTTTATTAGTACAAACCCCACGCCTTTATTTTATGCATCACTTTAGATCACAAATCCTTCCCCACTATTGGGTAATGTGATCATAGTTGTATTGATTACTCTATTAATTAACTCTAAATATCTCTCTTCAACTTCCTCAGTCAAGAAAAAATCCACTCCCTTATAGGTTATCTTTGATAGTGGTCATGAGAATTGTTAAAATATTCTCACAAATTGATGATAGTGATATGGTGATACATGGAATCTATGAATCTTTATCATAGATTTTGGTTTTGATCATACATCAATTGCCTCTATTTTTTAGGAATCTATAGATATCATCTAACTATTGATAACATGACCTGGGAATATTAATTTCTTCATCAAGAAATCACATTTTCTATAATTTTCACATATATTTTCCATCATTATGGTGTGTAGTACTGTATCTAAATTCTTCTCATAATCCTCATTTCTTTTTGAGTATATCAAATTATCATCTTTATAGTCTACAACAAATTTCTCAACGTAATCCATAAATAAACCATTCATTAAATCTATGAATATTTCTATAGAATTAGTGATCCTAAATAGAATCAATATAAAATCATAGTTTCATTACCATGTGCAGAAATGAGTCTTTGGGAAATCTACCTTCATATCCTTTATTTAATAATATCGTAACCAAATATCCAGCTTATAAAATATTTAGGGTCCAAATAGTTTATCAAATAAGTCCCGAATCCATTATAGATGAATACTATTATTTATCAAGATCTTGTTGATCTCATGATAATCAGTGTAGAGGCACATTAATTGATCCTTAATCATGAAAAATGAATTGGTGCACCCCATAGTGAAGAAATTTGGCTCATACACCCTTTATCCATATTCTCTTGTAGTTTCTTCTTCATTACTTCATGATAAAAAGTGTACATTCTATATTTATTCTTGTAAATAAGAAATGTTCGAGGTATAAGTATAATCAACAGCTAAGCCTATCTTCTAGAAGTATGACCATGAAATTATTTGGGAAACATAGTAGTGTATTCCATAAAAATTTGAATTTTATCAACATTGATATCATCAACATTCAATATTTATTTTATTGAAGGTGGAAAGTGGAGGAAAACGTTTAAGGGGGCCTAAAATGATGTAGACCAAGGGAGTCCCCAATTACATAATAAACACAACCTGAGGGGAGGGTGCCAGTTCTGGTGTACACCATTAGAGAAGAGTTAGAGGGCACCTTTGAGGTGAGGAAGTCAGCTACACTATTCCATTCGCACCAAGTGTGAGTAATAACCATCCTACTGCTGATAAACTTCTTGAAATTATGGATCACATAAGAAATCTTCCACGGAGTGGGAGAGAGGCCCTTGAGAGAGTCGTAGATAATTTTGGAATCCGATTCAACTGCTGTTAAGGTGATTCCTTTAGAATGACATAGGGCAGGACCACTAAGGATGGCATTAGCCTCCGCACCCAACGAATCGCCTTGTCCATAGTAAGATCTAAAAGAAATATGTACAGGGCCATTGAGATCACAGACAACACCTCCACCACGCATGATTCCACCACCACATGAGTCGTCCGTATTGAGTTTAAGGCCATACCACAGGGGAATCCAATGGATCCAGTGGCCATGGGGACTGTCCAAGGGAATTGAATTCCTATTCAACACAATATTATTTAGAGAAGAAGCCTCATACCAGCATTTCAATAAGACCGAGAGCTCGGAGGAACGGCATCTGGACCTGATGATCAAGGCTGAACTTGAGGAATGGAAGTTATTATGACGAACCCGGTTACAAGTATCCAAAATACACCAGCAACCCACTGCAATGAGTACAGAATGCGCCTTCTGTTCAGTCGAGTTGAAACCTGTTCCATTGAACCATAGGTGCAGAAACTCGTCAATGTTGTTCGCCAGGGAGGAGAAACCAAAGAATTCCCCTAACGTCTTCCATAATCTGATCTCCCAGTCAGTTTTAAAGAACAAATGCATGGGGTATTCTTCCTTGTGAGCATGGAAGCAAGAGCACCTAGAAACGAGACAAACCCCCTTACCTTTCACTGCCATATCAGTATAGATAGCCTATATGCAGATGCACTAAAGCAGGAAGCTATGTTTGGTAGGGAGTTCTTTGTACCAAAGAATATCTACCCATGGATCATTGTTGGAGGAAGCATAGAGTGATCGCTTGTAAGCCTTTGCAGAAAATGTGCCCTGAGAGAAGCTTGAGAAAATGCATAAGTCTTTTGTTTCCTCCATGGTAATGCTATCAAAAATCATCTTTTGGTTGTGGTCCAACATAGTCTGAATGAAGGATGGGTAGCAGGTAGCTTTCAGAAAGGACCTCTTTAGAGCAGGACAGCCCGGATAGCCCAACATTAAACCCACCCAGTTGTGGTTCCAGAAGCTGATATCCCCCCTCCCAACAATTCAGCGAGAAAAATTCTCAAGAGTTGGGATGTACCTTTGAAGGCTCTTACAAAGAGGGGATAGTTTGCCTTTAGGTGAATTCAGGTCTTTTCCATACTTGTTGATGATAAAACTGGCCCAATGGGAGTGGCCTTCAATCACTTCCCACGCCATTTTACCTTGTAAATAGGTCATCATTTCCACAACATTCCTTACATTAATGTCGTCGTTGGAGGGGGACTAAGGAAGCTTGTTCCAAGAAGCCCAATGACATCAACCATCATCATGGGCGTCCCAAATGAAGGAGTTCAAGAGATTCTCAATACTATGGAGAACATCCTTGGGGACCTTTAGAATGGAGAGGATGTGCATCGGAATGGAGTTCAATACACAATTAACTAGGGTGATTCTTCCTCTAAAGGAAAGGAAACGATTCTTCCAATTATAAATTCTATTAGAAATATTGTCTACCACACCTTCAAAGGGATGAATACGGATACGAACAGGAGAAAGAGGGGATCCTAGGTATTCCATGGTAAAAGACCTTCTACGAATACTGAGAATGGATTCAATACGATTAGCACGCTGCTCTGAGTAGGAGGAGGAAAAATAGACACAGCTCTTGTCAGAATTGATGACATTCCCACTCCATTTAGAATAATATCCCATGAGATTGATAAATCATTTAATGGAATCTCTACACCCATTAATAAAGAACACCATGTCATTGGAAAAGAGGAGGTGAGAGACCTCGTGGAATTGGGGTCTATAGTGAAAGGTCCTGATGTAACAATGAAGCATGTAGTGATCAAGGTATTTGTTGAGGGCATCCGACACCATAATGAAAATGTTGAGAGAAAGGGGATCTCCTTGATAAAAAAATTAAAATATGATCAATCATTATTATTGAACTTGTGTAGATTTAGAGGGTGATTTGTGACATATAGGGTGGTTTTTTTATATTCCAATTTATACTAGATATATACAAGTAAATCCAATACATAACCAAAATTACCTCATATTCTAGTAAAGGCTGTATCAGTAGGATCACTGGGATGACTATCCTAAAGATATAGAAATTGAATAATTTATATACATGGGTTGAAATAATTCCCCAATTATCTATTTTAATTTTCAACTCTACAACCATGTTTTATGATGGTGTTTGAATAGTTCTACAAAACAAGTGTGATATAAAAGAATATGTAAAAAAATAGAATCAAATAGAACTATAAAAATCCAATAATAAATAACTATTATCACCATCACCACATAAATTGTAGAATCCACATCAGTTGTTTTAAAGTCATAATATCACCCTTTATCTCTAGTACATAATGTTATTTTGGTAAATTAACATCTATAAGCCTTGGATTAGTGCAATAATTCTCATTGATTCATTATTCTCAGTGGTTGAAATATTAAATATAAATTTGATTGTTATGGTAGAATTAATTTATTCAAAAAAATTGTGGGATTATCATATTATTATTCTCTAAGTTGGAACCCTTACTTCCCACACCTAAATCAATTCTCTTTCCCCTTAAAGTAATTTCTAGGATGGAATATTTCTAATCATTTGATAGGTGGGATGTTTAACAATATTTCCACATTTATATTTCTCTATATATCCCCTAGAATAAAAATCCATTCTTTCATTCCTATCTCTAGAGCTATGAGACCCCTAAGATTCACTAATATCTATTTCAATTTTGATGTCACATCCTAATATTTTTTCATAGCCACCAATGTATCAAATCAATATAGATTTTTCTAGATTCCAATTTAGCCTAAGAAATAAGCATTTAAATTTTCTTTTAGGGTAAATTTCAATGATAAAAGTGTATCGTAAAAGTCTTTTGAATTTCAACTCATATACCCAGATGGATTCATCATCCATTTATTTAGGTCCACGAAAATCCATATCCAATTTATGTTTGAGTGTGGGAAGAAAATATTTTTAGTAAAAACATTTTTTAGAAATTTGTTTCTCTCCATAAATTTGTGTCTGCTCCACAGAATTTTTATATTTTGTTAAAAACCAACCATTGATCAAATTCTCCCTCCATATAATAAATACCCAACACAACCTTCAATTTATTATATAATTTGAGTAATGATGATTTATTTTCCAAGGAGTTGATTAAAGTTTTTGTGATTATAGGATTATAAGATCCACTAAAAGTCTAAAACCTTTATCATATACAGGTATTTTTGGAATCTTTTTATTTCTTATGGGGATGTGGGTCCCCCCCCCCATAATTCATATTTACATTAAAAACATGAGTTAATTGGATATGTATGATCATGATCTTATCAACTTCTACTATAATTATATTGACCATTTCCTTTGGGTGGTCACCATAGATTTCAATAAAAAAATTACTTGATTCCTCATATTTCATGCCCAAGAAATTCAGGAAAAATTAGGGATGAGAATTTTTAAACAATTGCATGAATAAATAGAAAACTTATTAAAATTGATGGGATAACTCATAAATGACATAAATTCCTTGACCTATGATTTTTTTTGTTTTAATATTAGATATTGATGGTAAATTTCCTAACATAAAATTTGATACGCCTTTTTATTCCCTCAGTAGTGTTTCATAGAGAGATTTTGATTTTAACAAAGAATATCCCCTGGGAGTATTGAACTATGAGTGTATTAAGGCCTCAAAACCATGCACTGTGAGATGATTGAGTTACTTCCCTATGCAGCATTTTCAGAGATTTTAGCACCATATAAAACTGTCCCAGATCTACATCCACATATAATATTTATACATGTATCTTATTTCTTATAGAACACATAATCTATATGATGAAAAAAATGAGGGATGTTTTCTAATTATTTGGAATATACCGATGGAATTTAATATTGTTTTTCAATCATAATTTTCACCCATAACATGATCTTTATTTGATAACAACTCTGACAACACATATATTTTATATACCTTATGTCATTATTTTTTACATAATGATACACATAATACAATCTGTATGATCAATAGGATAGTGGACTTTGGTAATTGGATGCATATCACAAAAACAAGAAATATAGATACTGAAAATTATATAAAAACATTATAACATGCCCTTCAATTACATTGATCTTCTAAAATTGCACAAGACATCTTGGGGAATATATAAGAATGGGGTGAGATATAAATCCTATTAAAATATTAATCGGTGAATAACAAGATGAAAGTGATATATGTGAGTCAATTGGTATATCAAAGTGAAACAAAAGGGTGAAAATTATAAACATGAACATATAATCATGATATAATATGATTATTTCAAGTCAACAGAGGAATGTTGAAACAACATAAAACATGAAAACACAAAAATAATTTAGTGTAACCATAAATACATCATGACACATTATTGTTAGTGTAACAATTAATGCATGACAGAGTATATATTGTGGGATAGAAACATTACCCAATATATTAGGGGGCTATATAATTCTTGCTCCACCCATCACATTTATATCATGTATGTTAATTTTTGTGCCACATAGATCATAAAACATAATGAAGTGTCTCATAAATTTTAATCTCATTATTAAGGTGTTTGGGTTATATACTTGTGGTTCCAAAATAAATTAAGGATTGGTATACATAAGATAATAACCTTGTGTTGAAATTGGTATCGGTATTCACAACAAAAGGTTTGTCATTGAATATATCAGGATAATTTCATATGTGTAAAGGGTAAAAATAATGGTGATTGAGAGGGTTTAATGAGAGTGAAAGTTAATCTATCATTATATGGACATAATATTGAAATTAAAGTTATTTTTAAAATTAAGTTCCAACATTATCAACTTGAAATGAAAATTCATAACATAATGAATGTGCATGAATAAGTTTGAGAAAACAATCCACATACCTTGAGAGGATTCTTCTAAAATATTTGGAGGATCTACTTGAGATAATGGAAACATCATGGGAATTATTTATAGAGTCTAAGGGATAGGATATTATCGGTCAATGTGTTTTATTTGATGATGATAGGGAGGCTACGTGGGTTTTTTTAATAGATGGGAATCCATTATTAATTTCTAAATATATTTTTTTTGAGAATATATAGTAAAATAATAAACATGATAAACTTTTTCATTTTTTTTCACATGGTTAATTCCAAAGAGTAGTGGTTTTAAATATTTTACAAGACTAAGAACTTAACATATTAAAATAATATGATTGTTTTTGTGGAATTGTGCCATATTTAAAAAGAAATTAGTTTAAAACCAATAATTTATTATTGGTTTTGTAGGATTCGTAAAATTTAATTAAAATTAAAAAAATAACTTGAACAAAATTATTTTGAAGGTAAAATATATATTTGGTTGTGTATTCCCTGTATAAAATTTTTTACATCACTTAAGAGTTATTATTATATAAAAATAGATACCATATATTTATATCATATTTAATTATTACCCTAAAAATTGACTATCTCTGAAAAGAATAAAAAATTCACAATTGGATAAATTCCACATGCTAATTTAAAAAATAATTTATTTTATCAATATATTTATCCTCACATGATAATTTAATCTTTTAAGAAAAAAAACCTTTTTATTGGAAAATACTTGTTTTTATAACACTAATGTCTTTATATCCCTTGTAATAATTAAATTGTAATTAATTAAATTTTATTATATTATATATAAAAATATATATTATTTAATATTAATAATATATGAAAGTAAAATTTATTTCAAAATTCTGGAAAATAAAAAATTAAGTGTTTTAATTTAAACAATATATTTTCACAATATATAATTTTAGTTTCCTCATAACAAAATCTAATTTTCATTAACTCATATATAATTATATATATAATTAAATAATTAAAAGGGATAAATATATAATTATTTCGTTATAAATATAACATTCAAAATTAATACAACTAGGGTCAAGATACATAATCCCTTATTATCAGGGCCACTTTGTGTATGAATATTGTATTTGTTGTCAATGGGTGTCAATGGATGTCAATGATGATCAATATGAAGAAAGGAACTCTCCTATGTGAAATAGAGATAGGAAATTTAGATGATTGATGCACTGATCCTAGGTTCCAAATATGTGTATCAGGAGTGATACATTGTCTATAATAATTAAGGATGGTTTTTAGTGTTCTTTGGAAGTAGTAAAAGAAAATAAGAAGAAGAGGGTGTGGAGGAGGCTTGGAATTCAAAAGTGGCCATGTATTTCAATTCATAATTTGTTTTCTTCTAAGTATTTTTATAAGACTTACCTAAAAAATAGGTCCATCCCACTAGCCATCCATCCTTCCTCAACCTAAGGCTCATGCAGGACCACACGGGTCAATTGCGCCCATAGGGAAACTAGTCAGGCTAGCCCGCAAGTGGTATAGTAGACGTAGAGCGCGCCCTCATGGAGCAGAGGTGGGCGCAGAGCATGCTCGTAGAGAAAACGGTATAGGGAGGTACCATGGAGGGAGATGAAGTAATCTACACTATAGGTGAGATGAGTTGATTAATAAAACACAGCAATGCGGCATCTCTATTTAGATGTGGGATGCATTTTAAAAAAAACACGGATGCAATCTAAAATGTTCATCTAATCCCGCATATTTCTCAACCGCCCAATCAATATATGACACATGGATATAATAATGGTCATCCATCATCTCATGTCATGCTAAATTGAACCAGTACCATTGATCTTCCATGGCATTTGAATAAGCCCATGCAGACGTATTCTTCCCCCAACACTCACCGGCACCACGACATCTCACCGGAGTTAATGAAGAATCATGATTTGATCACCATGAAGGTCATTTTGGTATCATGAGGACCACTAAAACATATCACAGTCATGCATGCAACGTGCATTGTTCATGCATGCGAATGTATCAACGGGAAAGTTCGGCTGAGGAAAATGGAGTTGCCGAGGCCATGTTGATTCTTGTGAAGATCTAAAACGAGATACATGTGTTCTCAACTTCATGCATGTGATCAAGAAAAATTTTTTATGCTTGAAAAGGAAACACCTGCAAAACTCAGCAGATCTCATTCATGATTTGGAAATCTTAAATGTAGAAGATCTTGGGATTTCAAATCTGCAATCTACATGTAATATGATGTGGATATTTGGACACAAAAAATGAAGTATACATTGACTATAAAAGGATCCACACTGATCTTAAAGTAGATCATGTCATCCACAACTCAAGATATCTCGTTTGAAAAGAACAAAGAATCTCTGAAGTCTCTATTTTATGAAGGACACACAGACCTCGCATGCCTTATACCAGTGCAAATCACCCTTGAAGCATCTCACGAAGAAAGGATTTTAGTGAGTCATATAGGCTTCGCAAAGAAGAATCTTCACCTTCGGTACGGAGAGGTTAAGCGCATAGGGTGAACTAGGTGACCACAAACACATGATCTATGTGATTCATCACCCTTGTTTGTTCTTCGTGAAGGCCATTGTTCTTATGTGATGGTATCTGTGCCTTTCCCCCTCACTGTTCCACCCAAAGACCCTCACAACAAGTGTGTCAGAGCACTACACACACCTTTCGTGTAGAAGGACATTCATGAGACATCATGCCATGTGAATGAGAAGAGTTATGTGATCTACAGTTTGTTGTGTATAGAAGGAAGATAAGGGGGCTTACCTCCTATATCCATGGTAAAATAACTACACATTTGGAAGGCGAGGCATCGTGAAGAAGGATCAAGTAAATGCACAAGCATGCTCCAATTCATGCACATATACGTGTGAAAGAATTAATCAAAGTCACTAAATGTGTGTTCACATGTGAGGAAATAAGAATAAGGGAAAAATAGAAGAGGAATTGTGTGTGGGTGAAAAGACTTATATCCATTGGGGGTTTCACACAAGGGAGAAGAAGAGGATTGTGCATGCACTCTTGCATGAACATGAAAACATGAAGACACTTCAAAGAAAGAACAAATATTCTCAGTGCACACGAGAAGAAGAAGAAAGAAAGGGAAGAGTTCAACCTTACTTCCACATGCATGATCCTATGAATACATGAATATAAGAAAGGATAATTTATTTTGATGATAACAAGGAATCTGGTCTGCATTTCTTGTAAACTAACTAAAGGTATTGTGATTCTAGCCATGATTAGAATAATGAAATTTAGGAAATTTTGTTATTTCACTAAATGGAGAATATTTAATTCAAAATAGAATCAATTCAGGACTCTGATGTAAGAAATTTCTCATGGTGAATAGGATACAAAGACTTCCTTGCTTATTTATTGAAGAGACCTTCATGTATATAAAGTAAGTGATATTTCACCCAGGTAAGTGAGCTAGGTGAGTCAATAGAAGTGATATGAGAAATACAGTGGTCTATCTCTGAACCTTTTTAAAGGAAGTGTGCCTAGGACAAAGTGATAGTTTCCAAACCCAAGTAATTCACATCAAGTTAAGAACAGTACAATTAGGAACGACCAACAATCTGTTGGCATATGATCCCTGGATGTATCCCTCGGTGGAGAAACAAGTAAAAGTGTGGTGTTTTACTTATACATGTGAATGTTTTAATTACTACACATATCAATCATACAATATTAAACAAGTTCCTACCAACGTGAGAACAAGATCCACTAAATAAAAAAAAGTTAGCACCCTTATTCACCCTCCCCCCCTCAGGTTGGTCTAGAGTTCTTCAATTGGAATCAGAGGGAAAAGTTTTAGGGATGTTGGATACTTTATAGTAATTCTATTTAGTGGAGGATTTTAGTTTTCTTTCCTAAGTTAAACAATGAAGTGTAGTCTTGATAAAGATTCAGTTACATCTGACCAGAACTTTATATCCATTAGGATCCTGACAAATAGGATAATGAAAGAGAAGAAGCAGTTGAAGAAGTCACTCTTTTCTAAAGATGATAAAATATCTAGTTCTCCATGCCTTAAAAATAATAAAGAAATATCATGTTTGGAAAGTGAAGAGTAGGAGGATCAGGTACCCACCCAAAACAAGGATTCTAGAACAAGTGGTAATGTTGATCAAACTCTTACTTCACATGAGCTTACAAGTGATCAAGATAAATTAAGAACATATCTGCATGATATTCATAAATAAAGATTTATTGAAATTTTTAGAATATTTCAATGAATTAATGTTGAGATAACATGACTAGAAAGAGAAGATGACAATATGAAAAAGGGCTTAGTAGGAAAATTTTCATATTTTTATAATCTCTCAAGATAGATTAAAGCCTTTGAAAAGAAAGAAAGAGTCAATAAGACATTGGGAGAAAGTATCCTTGCACTTGAAGATGATCTGAAGAAAATAAATGAAGAAAAATCTTTATATTTGAAAGACACTTCCATGAATATCAAGTAAGTTGACTCTTTATTAAAAAACAACATAAATTTACGTGAAGTTGAAGTTAAAAGAATAACAAAATCTTGTGAAGATAATATGACTATGATTAATGAATAGAAAGTCATCCTCAATATGAGATGTTTAGAATTGGAATCTCAGTTGACAAATCATTATAAGACACATATTTATTCTCCACAAAATAAGAAAATAGTAGCTGCTAGAACTCAATGTTCACTAGAGGATTCCACTGTCAAAATACCTCAAACATGTGATAAGAATATCATAGCTTCATTTAATGATATATCAAAAGTATCTGAGAACGTAAAGGTAGAATCTATACCATCGTATACTAATGGTTCTAAAGTTTTCTCTACAAAAAGTTCATGGGTTAAGAAAAATTATAATCAAGTATGGATGACGAAAGGTGGTGAGATAATTACCACCATGGATAAAGTGGATATCAAGAACAAGAAGTTAGAATATGGTTCCTCATAGAGAGAAAAAAATCAAGAAGAAGGCTGAAAAACCTTATCTATAAGATATCAAGATTTCATGATTTTGGGGCCAATGCTGGTGTTGTAACAGGTTTGGGCATTGTGCATTAGATTGTTGGTACAATCCCATATCAAGAGGGATCACACCAGAACAAAGGAAACAACATCCTCAAGTCCAAAAACAACAATACAATGCAATCAGATTTGGAACACTTGACAATATAGATGATATATGCAATGTCAGTGGTCACAAGGTTGGTATATGCTCATCTCAAAATTCATCAAGAGATAGTAACAAGAGAATACCACAGAAAAATCCATGTGAAAAATCCAATCTTGATTCCTCAGTTTCTAATGACATATTAGATATCTGGACAGATTCTTTGGAAATAATGTGGAAAATTGAAGTTGTTATAACAACACAAGAAACACCATAATTGAAAATAAAATGTAAAAGTGTGTACATTGGATCAAATAGTGCGTCTTGGTTGAGAAAACCATCTCAACCATGTTGTTCACATGGATAAAGCAAGGAGGATCCACCTTATTCCCTTAAATCTTTGTGTGTTGTATATGTTCTTATAATACTGGGAATTAAAGGTGAAGCAAACTCTCAGGGGGAGAACCTGAAAAGTTTTCCCTTGAACGGGATGCACATAAATAGCTGGTAGAGATATTATTTCAATTAGAATCAACATCAGTTGGTATCAAATTCAAGTACTCTGAAGATTGTATGAATATCATTTCATTGTAAAAGCTATGTCATTTCTCAATATTTCATCCTTGGTTACTCAAAATAAAAATTATTTTACAAAGGGGGAGTAACTAAATCAATCAGTGGAATAAGAAAATTAGATTTGACTCAATATCACATATCATGCATATTTCACATGAATGCTTTGATCCTTTTGTTAAAGTGAGTTCATGAGTTTTAGGTTTATTGTTATTAAAAGGGTCTCATCTCTTTAACTTGGGATGAAATTGGATTGTCCCATGAAGAAAATTATATGAGTTCTCATCTCATGTGGTATAATGATTCAGTGGATAATGAACAATTTTTTTGTCTAGATCAAATCCTCTTATTTTCTACACTGATCCTTGCTCAAGTAGACTTAGGGTGAAATGATTAATGATGCGTTTCTTAAGTGTGGACTGATCCCATCTCTTTCGTAAACATTGTATTTATTTTATATATGGGGGAGAGATGGTGAAATGAGAAAAGATAAGGGAAGGGGAGAGAAAAGATAAAATACTCTCATCATGATATTGACAACCTCTTTTTTGAGATCTTGTAAGTATTGAAAACAAATAAAAAGGGGGATATTTTTTGGGTCACTTAGTGTATGATTATTGTATTTGTTGTCAATCGGTGTCAATGGATTTCAATAATGATCAACATGAAGAAAGGAACTCTACAAAGTAAAATAGTGATTGTAAATTCATATGATTGATTCACTGATCCTAACGTCCAAATATGTTTATCGGTAGTGATAAATTGTCTAAAACAATTAAGGATGGTTGGAATGTTCTTTGTAAGGATTAAAAGAAAAGGAGAAGAAGTGGGTGTGGAGGAGGCTTGGAATTATAAATTGGCCATGAATTTCAATGCATACTGAGTTTTATACTAAGTATTTTTATAATCATTACTTAAAAAATAGGTCCATCCCATTAGCCATCTAGCCAGCCTCAACCCAAGGATCATGGAGGACCAAAGGAGTCAACACTTCCATGAGGAACCCAGTCAGGATATCCCACAAGAGGCATAATGGATGTAGAGTGCTCCTAAAAGGAGCATAATGTGGGAAAAGAGAATGCCCGCAGAGAACACGGTATGGGGATGTACCGTGGAGGGAGAGGAACTAATCTGATATGTAGGTGGGACAAGTTGATTGATAAACTATGGCAATGTTGTGTATCCATTTCGATGTGGGTTTCATTTTAAAAAACACGGACGTGATTCCAACCGTTCATCTAATCCCTCATCTCAATCAATTTACCGATCAATCCGTGGAAGATGGATCTAGTCGTGGTTGTCCATTATCTCACATTGTGCTAAATTGAACAAGGATCATTGATCTTCTGCGACATTCTAATAATCCTGTGCTGACATCTTCTTCCACCAGTAGTCGTTGGAGCCGCTGCATCTCACTGGAGATAATGAAGAACTAGGATCTGATCATCAAGAAGATCATTTTAGTATCATGATTACCACTGGAACATACCTATTCATGCTTACAATGCATATTTCGCATGCATGAGAATGCCTCAAAGGGAATGTTTGGCCATGGAAAATGCAGTTTTTGAGGCCATGTGGATTGGTTTTAAGATCTAAAATGATATACATATGTTCTCGAATTCATGCACGTGATCAAAGAGAATTCTATAATCTTAAAAAGGAAACACCTGTAAATCTCGGAAGATATCTTCCATAGTTTAAAAATATTAAACACATAAGATCTTGGGATTTTAAATTTGTGATCTTCATGGAGTATCACGTGGAAATTTCGATGTAGAAAAGAAAGTATCCATTTCCTATAAAAGGAGCCACACTGATATGAAGGGATATCCTGCCATCCACGACTCGAGAGATCTTGTTTGAAAAGAATAGAGCATCTTCAAAGTTACTATTTTGTGAAGGACACACAGAGCCCACAGACCTTCGACATGTGAAAATCACCCACGAAGCATCTCGTGAATAAGGGAGTATATAAAGTCATTCGGGCTCTGCGACAAAGAATATTCACCTTTAGTGTGAAGTTTTTCAGCGCATAGCATGAACCATATTACCAAGAGCACGCAATCTGGGTAATTCATCCCTCTAATTTATGCTTCGCAAAGGCCATTGTTCCCAAGTGATGGTTTCTGAGCCTTTCACCCTCACTGTTCCACATTAATACCTTCACAAATAGTGTGTTGGACCACCATGCATAGCTTGCGTTGTAACGTCCCGATTCTGGAAGCCACCCAGAGGCGCCCCGTACTCGGTTGGTCACATGGCCTCAAGTGCATTTCTCCAAATATCAGAGGCTTCTGACTAGCTATGAGGGACTTAGGTGTGATAGTGGTGAAACTATTCCCTCATTGGCAGAGTGCTCAGTAGAAGTAATAAATATCCAACAACAACAACAGAGGAAGACTGATAAATAAACAACTAGAGCAGAAATATATTTAAATGATGCATGAAACATATATGTCTAGGAAAATATCCAAACAAGTCACAATGCCGAATACCATGCTAAACCAAAGTACAGAAGAAAAAAAGATGAGAAAATCCTCAGCATCGCAAGCCTAGCCTTGGCCTGATGCTCTCCATCTCCATTGCAATCAAGAACCTGAAGTAGAAGGGTGCTTGCCTTTATCTATACCTGCAACAATATAATCTGTTTGGGCCCAAAAGCATGGCTCAATCAGGGTGTGAGACAAAGTCCCAGTAGGAAACCACCCAAAGATCTATGCTTAATAGTAAGTGAATATATGGTAGGTAAAGGTACAATAAACCGTAAACAGGGATGTAATAAACAGTAAACAATCCATAGTTTCTATCATATAATCTACAAACAAGTAAGCATCCACTCAAGCAAGTAGAACAAACAGGTAACCTCTGGGTAGTTCTCACATCCTAACCCCTATGGTTCAACCTACAAGTACTAGGAACCCTCTGGGAAGCACACACAGTCCCACCCCTCTACTTCAGCTAAAGAATAGACTCTTTGGGGAAACACTCACTACCAATTCCCCCTATAGTCTCATATCGTAGTAAAGGCACTCTAGGGAAGCACTCAACATCTCATTCCCCCTGTGGCCCACGTCGAGGAACTACAGACACTCTGAGGAAGCACTCAACGTCAATTCCCCATGTGGTCTCACATCGTATTATAAGACACTCTGGATAATCCCTTACATCCATTCTCTCTATGCTCTATGACACTAGGTTCTCACAGCCCTGTCTAAAATCAGGCAGTATCATATAGCGTAACGGCCCAAAGTATCCTCAAGAACTACATGGATAGAATCTACAACATCTTAGCATGGAAGAACAGTAATAACATCCTACAACTAGGCATGGAACTGGAAATAGCCTAAAAAGAAAAACTAGACCAAACGATCATAAACAGGAAAACATGCTTGGGAAAAGATTCCAAAGAACAGTAAAATTACCCTATTCACAAATAATAACCTCTACTCAAGTATATAAGCAAAGCAGGCAAACAACAAGGGAATAACAGGAAACATGCAATACCCCGTTCAAGGGTATCAGTGGAATTTGCACAAATACTCAAAGACTTCCTACAGAAATGCACAAACCACCTACCTCGATGCTTAGAGATTGATATACTTGAACCACGAGGCTTGAGTCTCCTTTTAACATTGTAGATCTATGAAAATGTATAAAATGTTCAACCCATGATAACATGAAAAGGAGGAGGAATTGGGAAACAATGATCTAGGAGAAGGAAGAGCTCACTGTTGCGGTTCCAACGCAATCGATAGGGGTTGATTCAAAGAACGGACGGATGCTTGTGGGTTCATCAAAGACTTGCGGCCGTACAGATGCTCTCGGTCAAAGAAACTAGATAAAAATACATTTTTGGGTTTAAGACACGACCCTGGTGAGTTTAATGAAAAAAAGGTACATGGTGTTTACTTTTGGAGTACACGGCGTGTACTAGGCTTTTCCATACTCTAATTTATGTGGCCTCCCCATCACCCCCTACATGAACGTGTGCATGGTCATGACACGACCAGCACGCGGCCTCGAGCAGCATCAAAGTACACGAAATGTAATTATAAAGTACACAGTGTGTACTTAAAATTTTTACAGAAACTCCTCTTTTCTCAAAAACTCTAGAAAAATGAAAACATACCTGAAAAGAAGGTCTGGGTTCTTACAAACTTCCCCCTTAAAGAAATTTGTCCCCGAATTTCCCTAGCGAGGTGTAGAATAAGAAACCTCGAACAGCTCCGGCCACTGCGATCGAACATCATCCTCCCTCTCTCAAGTCTCATCATGTACTCTCCCATGCTTTCATAGCACTCGTAGTATAGGAACAGACCGGCCATGGAGAACCTTCGTAATGCGGTCGACAATCCATATAGGATGCTCCTCAAATGATGCATCCGCTTCGAGCTCAACCTCATCAGGTTGAAGGACATGAGGCGGGTCTGAAAAGTAATTTCGGAACTTAAAAATGTGGAAGACATTGTTCATAG
This sequence comes from Viscum album, assembly GCA_963277665.1. NCBI lineage: Eukaryota > Viridiplantae > Streptophyta > Magnoliopsida > Santalales > Viscaceae > Viscum > Viscum album. Next base: position 2,078,447,778 of record OY728137.1, on the reverse strand, counting down.
CCCAGTACCTCTGAGGTAACTGCAATCAATAGGCAACCGACCCAACTCTCTCAAACACCTCAAACGGCCCGACGTACCGTGGCGAAAGCTTACCCTATCTTTGAATCCTCTTGTGTCCCAACCTCGGTGTGACATGTAGGAAAACCTAATCCCCAACCTCGAACTACAGTGGTCATCTCTGCTGATTAGCATAAGACTTCTGTCGAGACAGTTCCATAGCCTTCATCTTCCGAATAAACTCTATCTGCTCTGAGGTCTCCTAAACAAGATAACGTCCCAGAAAATCTGCATCTCCTACCTCCAGCCAATATAAAGATGATGGGAATGGTCTACCGTACTAAGCCTCATAAGGTTCCATATGAATAGTCACCTAAAAACTGTTGTTGTAGGCGAACTCCACAAGAGTAATATGCTTCTCCCAAGAACCTCCAAAGTCTAGAATGCAATATCGGAGCATATCCTCAAGCACCTGAATCAAACACTTGGACTGGACATCTTTCTGGGGATGGTATACTGTAATAAAAAGTACATGTGTACCCAAAGCCTTCTGAAGCCCCTGCCAGAACCGAGAAGTAAAATGTGCATCCTTGTCTCAAAAAGATGGAGTATGGAACTCCATGCAGACGTACAATCTCTCGGTTGTACAACCATCCTACCTCATCAAAACTGAAGGTCTCCTCGATCAGCAAGAAGTGAGAAGCCTTCGTGAGTCTGTCAATGACAACCCATACTACATCATTCCCTCGAGGTGATATCGGAAAACCGGTCACAAATTCCACAGCGACGTCATTCAACTTCTACTCGGAAATGGGTAACTATTGTAAAAGACCTGCTGGTCGCTGATGTTCCACCTTCACCTACTGACAAGTGGAACACCTCATGACAAAACTAGCAATATATCTCTTCATACCTAGCCACAAATACTGGTGGTGTAGATCACGATACATCTTGGTGATGCCAGGATGAACTTCCCAAACTAATGAACGAAAGTCCCACATCAGCACCTCGCGTATATCGGCTGGCACCCATACGCGTCCCTAGAAACGAAAGATCTCATCCTCGCCCACTGTCCATCCAGGAATAGGGTCCTATACTGACACGCTTTCCCGTACGACTAGGCCTTCAGAATTTGATAGCTGCCTCATTTTTACCCGATCAAGAAGTATAAAGGTAACAGCTACAGAAGATAGAAAATTCTACACCTATCTGTCATGCACCTCCAAATACATCTCAGAGAACATATCCATATGCTACCACTCACTGGTGGACTCCTAAAATGCATGTATATGAATCCTCCTACTCAATGCATCATCCACTATGTTTCCCTTTCCCGGAATATAGGTAAGCTCAAAGTCAAAAGACTGAAGATACTCAACCCACCTATGTTGTCTCAGATTCAGATAACGCTGGGTGACGATGTACTTGAGACTCTTGTGGTCGGTGAAAACCATAAAGTGCTCTCCCAGAAGATAATGTCTCCAATAGAGTAAGGCATGAACAAATACCACCAACTCAAGACTGTACGTCGGGTAGTTCCTCTCATGTGGCCTCAACTGTCGAGACCCGTACGCAACGACTCCATCTCCCTGCATAATTACAGCTCTCATCCCGATACCTGAAGCATCATAGTAAACAATGTAGCTCTTGCGTGGATCTGGAAAGACTATTATCGGTGCTGAAGTCAACCTCCCCTTCAGCTCCAGAAAGGATGGATCACGAGAATTTGACCATAAGAACTTCGCCCATTTCTTGGTCAGACCTGTCAACGGTGCTTCTAAGCATGAAAAGTCCCGTATGAAGTGTCTGTAGTATCCAGCCTGCCCTAGAAACATTTCACCTCAAATACATTCTTCGGATGCTCTCAAGAAACTACTGCTCTCACTTTCTCTGGGTCTACTGATACTCCTATCTCTGAGATAATGTGACCCAAAAAGTGAATCTGGTCCATCCAAAAGTGGCATTTCGAGAGCTTAGCATATAATTGATGCTCTCTTAGTTTACTCAAAAATGATCTCAAGATGTGTGGCATGGTCATGTCGAGTTTGAGTGTACACCAACTTATCATCCAAGAAGACCACCACGTAGGAGTCTAAGTATGGATGGTACACTCAGTTCGTCAGTTCCATGAAAACTGCAGGCGCGCTTGTGAGACTGAACGGCATAACCATATACTCGTATAGACCATACCTGCTCCTAAAGGCTGTAAAAGTTATATATTATGTTCTAACGCACAACTTATGATAACCGGACCTCAAATCGATCTTTGAGCACACCTGGGATCCTAGAAGATGATTAATGAGATCATCAATCCTAGGCAAAGGATATTGGTTCTTGATCGTCAATTGGTTCAACTTCCAATAGTCCACACACAGCCAGAGGGTATCATCTTCCTTCTTCGCAAACAGGACAGGCGATCCCCAAGGAGACGTACTGGGTCGGATGAAACTCTTTGCCTGCAACTCCTTAAACTGCTTCTTGAGCTCTTGTAAATCAGGTGTAGCCATCCTATAAGGAGGAATGGATATCGGTGCCGCTCCTAGAATTAGCTCAATAGAAAAGTATACATCATGCTCCAGAGGAAACCCTGAAAATTCCTCTAGAAAGACATCCTTGAATCGATCCACCACTAGAGGAAAGTCTAACTGCGAAGTACCATAGTCATACAGATATAGACTGGAAATCTAGGCTGTAAATCTTCCTAGCCCATGATGCTCGGGTCCTGCTCGACTCACCTAGACATCCCACTCGCCCCGATGAATAAAAGATCCACCCTATGGTGATATGAAACTCACCCTACTGTGATAACAGTCGACGACTTCCTAGAAGGGAACTATCCAATCCATTCTAAGAATGTCATCATAGCCTGTCATCTCTAAGACATAGAGGTCCCATAACAACTGACACCCCGCAACATCAAGAGGGAACTCTCTGCACTAACATACACTAACCATTCTAGTCCTCAATGGTGTGTCTAGAGTCAAAGTATTCGTAGAGGAAAAGATGCAGAGCCCAAGGATCTACACAATAGAAACAGAGATAAATCTATGGGAATCCCATGTATCCAAAAAAGAATATGATAAAACGGAGTGTACTAAGATCGTACCTCGAACTATAGAGGGTCTAGGATCCTGCTCCAGCTGGTTCTACTCCACTGCAAAATCCTAACTTGTAGCATAGCCCTGTGGCCCTGCCTGATTGCTTTGAGCTGATCTGCCCTGCTGTCACTGATAGATCGGTGATTGACCACCCTGTCCATGACCTCCACCTTGGCATTAACGGCCGGAAGAACACCAGTTCTCAGACTGGTGAGAAACTATCAGTGCTGCTTCTGAATGGGGAGTCATGGATGAACCCCTGTCACCAGCTGCTGATGAGAAAACCTGACAGAAGCACTGAAGATGACCCATATTGCCGTAAGATCATCACTCCATTGGCTCTCTCTGGCACTGTGGTCTCTTATGTCTAGATCTTCCACACTGGTAGCATACCACCTAGCTACCTGAAGATGTTTCTCTCTGTCTCGGATCACCGCACATAGACTACCTACGGCGCTTCCTGCTGTCAGCTGGGGAAGCACTAACTCTGGAAGTGGAACCTCCCTATCTCTCAACTCTGGAATCACTCATATTGCACTCCTCAATCAATTCCTGGTTAACGATGGAAGCGATGGAAGTCATCCTGAAGATATTCACCTGTGAGAGGATCTCCCTTCTAAGGCCATCCTCATACTTCCTTGCCAAGAACAACCCATCTTCACTCTGGAGGGGCGATAAATGCTGAAGATCGGTGAAATGAGAGGAATACTCCATTACATAAAGAGTACCCGACTTCAGGATCATGAACTCCCGGGATCGGTCGGCCCTTAGGGTCTCTATATAGAAGTAGTCATAAAAAACGCCCTGAAACACCTCCCACGCCATAACCTACTAATGAACCGCCTGTGAGATCACATCCCACCACCTCTTGTTGGAGTCTCGTATCATGTAGGTAGATAGAATGACACGCCTCTCTGGAGGTGTCTCCAGATGCTCAAATATCATCATCATGGATTCTATCCATGACTCTGTAGCCTGAGGTCCTCCTTCCCCTAAAAAGGTGGGAGGATGCTACTGTTGAAAAACCCACGTCAAGTCTTCCATAGACGTGGTAGAAGGTAGAGCTCCCTGGAAGGTCTGCATCATCCTCAGAAAACCTTCCCTAAACAGCGCATTGGTGCCTGTAGCCAGTATTACTACTGGTGCCAAGGCTGTCACAACATGAGGATCTTCGGGAAGTCCCGGATCAGCCACATCTGGTGTCTGATCACTGCCTAGAAAATGGCGTACAACCAGAGGACGTCTTGGTGCCATGACTCTGCAAGGTCAAACGTACACCGTAGATCAAAATTATCAAGAATTGAAAACTGAAGGCACAATAAGGAATAGGGAAAAGAAGGCATTCATGTTATGAAAAACATGACCACACGACGTGTACTTTCCCTACACAGCGTGTTCCATTAATTCATTCACATGGTCATGTACTCCTACCTAAACTGGTCGTGTAACACCCCAGATACATGGTGTGTTGTCCTAATACACAGCGTGTACTTGAATCTTATTCCCTGCCTAAGTCCTTCTACACGGTTAAGCCACACGTCTCCTCTAAAACAAAACTACATGGCATGTTCATGGCAGACACGGTGTGTACTAGACATGCCTTACCTGACCCGTGTTGTTAGTGACAAGGTCATACACATGGCTCGACACTACACGGCGTGTTCCATACAGACACAGCATGTACGAGAAAGGGTAACACTGAACAGTGTTGTTCATGGCATGGTCGGGTACCTAAATCAGACTACACAGCATGTAAGATTTAGAAACGTCATGTATGTGATAATATAACACAACCCATGTTGTTCGTGACACGGCTGGGGTACCTATTTCATACTACACGACATGCTAATCTAGTACACGGTGTGTTCCTACATGATTTTTCACAACCCGGTGTCCCTGCTCGTACAGTCAGTGAAACAGTTAAAAACTACACGTTGTGTATTCATAAAGTACAAGCTCTGTATTCTGTGTTTTTTCAGGTAGTAGGATCAGAACTACTCTAGAGCCCATAAAACACAAAAAAAATACGTTAAGGTGAAAAATTCTGATCCGTGAGGGCCCATACTCCCTGTGAATCAAGGTTTGGCATCTTATACAAGTCAGAAACAAGGTAAACAGATCAATGATCCCCCAAATTCCAGTCAATGAGGGCCCATAACACCTTAAAAACCAAAGTTTGGCATCCATTTAGGCAAAGTACTACACACACAAATCCTCTATCAAACATCAAAGATTCTATCAAAGCATATATCACAACAGCATGCATAATCTACACAACATCTATAACAACAACATACAATCGCTAATGCATCCTAAATGGCGTGGAAAGAATGCATGGCATGTGATTTCTAACAAGTGCCTATATGATGCATGAGATGGCATACCATCATCTCATCAGGTTGTGATAGAAATAGAACTGCAACAACAACAACGGTAATAGCACAAAGCATGTGAATCACCCAACGGTGAAATCAAATCAACTGTAAAATTGAAAACCAGTAAAATTACAATAAATTAGGTAGTATGGATTTTCCCTATACATGGGTTAGCTACTCCTGGGCACAGCTCATTACCAAGTACCTATTCCATCATATCCCTAGCTATAGTCTCCAAACAGTAAGTCAAGAGGAAAGAGCCCGTCTGATACCACTTTGTAATATCCTGGTTCCAGAAGCCACCTAGAGGCACTCCGTAGCCGGTTGGTCACATGGCCTCAAGCGCATTTCCCCGAACTCCAGAGGCTTCCGACTAGCAGCAAGGGTCTTGGGTGTGATAGTGGGAAAACTATGCCCTCATTGGAAGAGTACTCATCGGAATTAATAAATATCCAACAACAACAATAGTGGAAGACTAATAAATAAACAACTGGAGAAGAAATATATGTAAATGATGTATGATACATATATGTCTAGGAAAAAAGCCAAACAAGTCACAATACTGAATACAGTTCCAAACCAAAGTACAAAAGAAAAACAGATGAGCAACTCCTGATCATCGCAAGCATCGGCTTGGTCCCATGATCTCCAGCTCCAATGAAATCAAGAACCTGAAGTAGAAAGGAACTTTTCCTTATCTATACCTGCAACAATATAATCTATTTGGGCCTAAAATCATGGCCCAAACAGGGTGTGAGACAAATTCCCAGTAGGCAACCACCCAAAGATCTGTGCCTACCAGTCAGTGAATATATAACGGGTAAAGGTAGAGTAAACATTATATAGGGAAGTACTAAATAGTAAACAATCCACAATTTCTAGCATATAATCTACATACAAGTAAGCATCCACTCAAGCAAGTAGAACAAAAAGGTAACTATTAGGTAGTTCTTAGAGCCTAACCCATATGGTTCAACCTACATGTACTAGAAACCCTCTGGGAAGAACACATAGTCTCACCCACCTGGTTCAGCTAAATAATATACTCTCTAGGGAAGAACACACCATAAATTCCCCATATAGTCTCGTATCGTACTAAAGGTGATCTGGGGAAGCAATTAGAATCTCATTCCCCCTGTGGCCCGTGTTGAGGAACTACAGACACTCTGAGAAAGCACGTAACATCAATTCCCCCTGTGGTCTCGCATCATATTATAAGACACTCTGGAGAATCACATGCGTCCATTCTTTCTATGTTCTACTACACTAGGTTCTCACAACCCTGTGTAAAGTCAGAAAGTATCACTTCACGTAACGGCCCAAAGTGTAACTCCCCGACCCCAGCTACCCAGAGTCGGTGCATTACTTCGTAACATTGGCATGATCACAAGAAAGATCAAATCTCGAAAGACCGATTGGTTTAGTAGCCTTGGAAACACTAGATATATTCATAAGTTTTACATTACATCATTAAACGAAAAACTACTAAAACAACATATTGTCTCCATAATCCACACTCATATCCCCACATAATATCCCTGCAGGTCATTCATAACTTACTTCTTCACTTCCTGGGAAAAAATAAAACATAGAAAAGGGGTGAGCTCAAATGCCCAGTAAGGATAACAATATAGCGGAAACTTTCATAAATAAGAATAAACTTTTAAGGCAATGTATAACTAAAACAAAAGCCTTTCAAACATGAACTTTCAACATGGTATGGCATAAATAAAATGAAATAATTCCATTTACTTACTCACATGGATATTCTACTAATCGAATAATCACATGCAAAATCAATAACCACTTTCATAATGTTGGAATGCATAATGCCAGACTATCATAACCACATAGTCAAGGCCTCGTGCCAAGACTACAAATAATATTTTGTCAAGGCCTTGTGCCAAGACACTAGTTTGTCTCATGAGACCTACCGATGCATCGAGGAGCTATAGCGGGCTCCACCCGTCACTTATTAAGTCCAATGCATTCCCATATGAAAAGGTTTAAACATAACATAAACATTCATATTAAAACTAGCATACGAAATGTCAATACTTTCACCATAAACTATGAATGGTATAAAAATAGCACATCCACAGTCAAACATATCACAAAAACTTTAATACAATATAGAATTTTTGTATCATAATAAATCAACTTCAAATAATCTTAAAATCCATCAAAGGATGTTGACATAGATGAAATCAAAATTCTTTTTAAAGAAATATCTCCTTTTATTTTGAAATCATTTAAGATCCATATAAAATAAAACATTTTCTTTGAAAATATTCTTATAAGCTTGTAAGGAAAGCTTTGAAGATTTTATAACGGCATAAAATAACCGCGCCCGCCGTATAAGTTAAAAAAAACATTCTTACCTCAATTCTGTCGAAAAGGTTAAAAAGGACCTTGTTTTGAAAACGACGGAAAGATTCCTTTATGAACCTCTTATAAAAAGTCATACAAGGGTATAAATGACTTTAACCCATATTCTTGTAAATAGTAAAAATGTTTTGAAATACATTTCGAAGAAACATGGATGTGGATGATAAAGAGATCCCAGTAGATTATTACGTATAAACAACCTCGGATAATGAAGAGATTGTGAAATAACCCTTACCTTGTACTTTTCCTTGGTTGGGGTAGGTTAACCTCCTTTAATTTAGGTAACTCACTTTGGTTGGAACCAAAGGACTTCTTGAAATGCTTTCTGCCTAAGGGGAAGCTTCAAGGAGGAGGAGAGGGATGTGGGGAGCTTATTTGGGCAGAATTTGGACGAGCCAAGTGGCTTGAGAGGTGTAAAGAAATGAGAAGTAGGAGTGCCCTTTTATAAGAGGGGAGAGGGGCACCTTTGGAAAAGCTAGAAATATTAATTTATAATAAATTCATATTCGGTTTCTAATGGCTCCAAAGTTGACTATTCAAAGGTTAAGGTGGGGATAGGTCGAAAACCACTCAACCAATAGAATTTAGACAGGTTTGGGTACTTATATTAACCTTATCTTTAAGTATTAACTCTAAGTTAATTAGTTTCACTTTTACAATGTCTCTTTGTATTTTTATATAATATGGTTAATAAACTTACTATATACATCCAAGCGACCCCCAAGTGGTCCATTAATGAGGAACCTATAATAATATAAGTCTCTTGGCCGAACCTTAGATTTTTAGGAATTTCATATCAATTAATAATATAATATTTGTTTTAAGAACTCTTTTATGTCAATTTTGACACTATTCAATAGTTGATTTTTGTGAAACTCCTAACAGATTGATTACTTCGAAAAAAGTCAATTAAATCAATCCTAATATATCATATTATCATAGAAAATTAGTTTAATTCATTAAAAGTTTCATATTGTAATTATTGGGGTATTTATAATATCAATTATTTTAATTTTTTACTATTTTAGTAATTACTGCATCATCATTGTGTCATAAATAAAATAAATTATTTAATTTCTAAAAATTATAAATAAAATATAATTATGTAGGAAATATTTTTAGCTTTCTAATGAATATTTATAATCGAAAATCCAACATGTATAACCCTATGTAAAAATTGTTCTTCTAAAAGATGTAAGCTTATGCCATTTTTATTTTTATTTTAACTTTATTAATATAATGTGTCCCTACCACATACAAGTGGCTCCAAGGGGTCCCCAAATTGACCCAAGGATGCCCATGGTCGGGTATGTGTCCACAAATAAGGTTAGGACACGTTTTAGGGTAATTTTGTATTATTATAATATTATTTTTTAACCCTTATTTACCGGATTTACCCTTTAACCATTGTAAATAAAATATTTACCACAGTAACTATTCAAAATTTGTAAAAATAAAAGTTACCTATTTACATAATTTGGACATCCTGATTCCAAATATGTAATCCATTTTTCCAAATTCTAAACACAGAAGTGGCAGAAATTAATTTAAAATTAATTCCCGCTGTCAAAACAAAAAGCGTGTTTTTAAGAGATAATAACTATCAAAAGATTGACACTTGTTTATGTTCGGTTTAATTGTAAAATTATGTCCAATGATAAACATTAAATTGAATGGTAAAAATATATTCTAAATATACTTTAAAACCACTCAAATTCATAATTTATCACTATTAATTATTTTGATTAAAAAAGTTGTTTTTAATTAAAATTTAGTAATTTTCACTATTCATCAAAATATGAAAGTTATCCGAAATGTACCAAAATTTCACCCTAGGCTAATTTTGATATTCCGAATCCAAAAATGAAGTCCATTTTCAAATATAAAATATATATAATTTCAAAAATTAGGTATTACTATTCATAACGGCTAGTTTGATTAGTTATGGTGTGTGTTAAAACTCGAAGTTGCGTACAACACACGCTACTGTTTTATTCAAAGGAAAGTGTACCGTGTAAGCTTGGGATGTTTCATTTTAAAAATTTTTTTGATTTCCCCATTTAGTCAAAAAGTTTGAAATATTGTATTTAAAAAGGTTTCACTATTAGAAGTTGATAAAAGTGAAATACTGAAAATGAATCTGTTCTTGCATTATGACTAAGAAACTCATAATAGGGATTCTAAAATTATAAGGATTATATAAAGTTCAAAATGTAGTTAATACTATTCATGACCTCTTTTAATGGTGTGATTGAACTCGGTGTTGCGTGTAGTGCAAGTTATTGAATTATTTTTAAGAAATAACACACTATAAAATCTTGGGGTGTTACATTCTCCCCTCCTTCAATAAATTGCGTCCTCGCAATTTGAAATTGTTCTTCGAAAATAAAAGGTTTAAAATAGAAAATATATTTTTGGGAAAACCCACATCGGAGATTGGGTTACTAAAATTTAGTCTTAATATGAGGAAAAGAGAAATGAAAGGGTCACCACCAAATTATGATCTCGATTAGGAGAACATTGGTGGCAATTAGAGATATATAATTGGAGGAAAAACGTAAATATTTATAGGTAGTGATTGAGGTCATCAATCAAAAACAAGTATATAATTGAGGTCCTTAAACTCATCAATCTATGATGATTTGAAATACCATCTGTTCAACAAAACATAGGGTATTGGGATAACACATTTTTGACATTTCAAAATATCTTAGTTGAAATCCCACATCGAAAAATGAATTAATGAGGCCTCTATTTAAAATAAAGAGTGGAAAGTATGAAGATTACCGAAAATAACACATACTAGGGTTCCATGTAGGAAAATATGGATATGGAAGAGAAATCTAACCATCAATTATCTGATGGAGAGTGGTAGAGAACATGGCTATGAAAAGGCCAACAATCCCAAAGCCATAAATTTGTGATGATTTAAGGTACCATCTAGGACAACATTTTTGTTCTAAGTTTCTATTATTAATGTTGAGGAATTTATTTATGAGATTGGATAAGATAATAAGGAGATATACTTACTTTATAATTATAATTTTACCCATTAATAAATTTCTACCACAAACTCATCTTTCATTCTAAAAGATAATAGAATGTAATTTTTTTTTCTATTTATACTATTCGTACAGGGTTCCAAAATAAATGAATTATAATTCATCTACCAGATCTTTTAAAAAAAACTACATTATTTAATTCAGGACATCTCGTGGGACAGTGGTAGGTGATACACCCTTGTCGCCCTTCGGTTGCGGGTTCAAGTCTCGCAGCCTTGCCGGACGCGACGGGTTGTCGCCCGACCTCCGGGTTGTCCTTTTATGGCAATCCAAAATAATCCAAACTAGAACTATCCAAAATACTTCTGTCTAAACTCATAGTCCAACATTTATAAGGAAGGTAAACATAATATAGATCCTTTTTACCCCGTAATAGAATATGAATACCTTCATCATGTATTACCATATTCTTTATTGATTACATTCATGCTCCCTTATTCCATATAGAATGCTGGATATACTTCATTAATCCAAAAATGTTTTAAAACCCAACAATGATGGAATATACAAATCATTAATCAGTTCCAAGGTAGTCAAGAATATCCAATATAATTTATCCAAAACAATCACATATTATTCCAAAATCACTACCTCAGTATCAGAACTATATTATGATTTATCATTCTCTCAACCATATATTTTCCAAAAATCTATCCTGCTAATGAGTCACTTTTCTTTGTTCCACACAATCTCAAGTCCTTAATGAAATAGTACTGCAGTACAATCCTTATATACTCCATAATTATTATAACAAGTACATTGTTGATACAACACTCAATTGACATAATCAACATAAGAACTCTAATCATTCCTCTTCATCTGTGGTAGTATCATAACTTGATTATTATCCAATAGCATCATTTGCGGCATAGTCTGATGACTGGGACATAGGTTCGCGTAGTGTCCAAACTCCTTGAAAATGAAGCATTGTACATTTAAAACCATTTTCTTACCCTTGCAGTCACGTACTTTGTGCCCTTTTCCTCCACACTTATAACAAACTCCCATTCCTTTCAGGCAAGTTCTAGGGTGTTTCTTTCCACAGTTACCACATATGGGAAAATTCTTCTTTTCCCTCTTACTTTTATCCATCTTTCTCTCTTCCATCCTTTTCTTCTCTTGCTTCCCTTCAAAGCCATAGGACTCAGTAAACTCTTTACTTATCTTATCAACACATGATATTATTTCTTCATATGATGATAATACATGGGAGACTATTTCTCTTATAAATTCTAGCTTAAGACCATGAAAGATATGATCCTTCCTTCTCTTTGGATCATGTGCATTTCTGGAGTTCTCATTCCTTCTACTGGGCGCCATTTCTAAACAATGGCATAAAATAGATCAGTTTATGAATCAAAATACATAATCCCATACTTATAAAACACTTAACATAAATTGAACTATTTATGGATATAATCCATAATCATAAGAATGTTTTCTTTGAGGAAGTATATACTCATAATCCCTTCAAAATGATTTGTAATGAAAATGAGAGTTATCCTAAGCATATCCCCCGGGAGTGTCGTAACCAAGAGTGCAGCAAGGCCCGTTGTCGTGCACCAGTTCCCGTTCGAGTCTAGCTCAAAGCGGTGTTTTCGGGTTTTACCCCTAGGTACATCTGTGCCAGAGCCACCTCTACCTGCTCGTATCCAGACAGGGATGTATTGCTCGGAAAACTCACAAAATCTCTACAATACCAAAATTCTAGGAAGTCTTTCTATACTAATCCTCAAAGTTCATCTTAGGTCTACGTGCTCTAATCAGAGTTTATCTAAATCTAGCTTCCAAGGTTTGTACTAAACTTCCTCTGATACCAACTGTAACGCCCCGAACCCAGCTACCCAGAGTCGGTGCATTACTTCGTAACATTGGCATGATCACAAGAAAGATCAAATCTCGAAAGACCGATTGGTTTAGTAGCCTTGGAAACACTAGATATATTCATAAGTTTTACATTACATCATTAAACGAAAAACTACTAAAACAACATATTGTCTCCATAATCCACACTCATATCCCCACATAATATCCCTGCAGGTCATTCATAACTTACTTCTTCACTTCCTGGGAAAAAATAAAACATAGAAAAGGGGTGAGCTCAAATGCCCAGTAAGGATAAAAATATAGCGGAAACTTTCATAAATAAGAATAAACTTTTAAAGCAATGTATAACTAAAACAAAAGCCTTTCAAACATGAACTTTCAACATGGTATGGCATAAATAAAATGAAATAATGCCATTTACTTACTCACATGGATATTCTACTAATTGAATAATCACATGCAAAATCAATAACCACTTTCATAATGTTGGAATGCATAATGCCAGACTATCATAACCACATAGTCAAGGCCTCGTGCCAAGACTACAAATAAGATTTTGTCAAGGCCTTGTGCCAAGACACTAGTTTGTCTCATGAGACCTACCGATGCATCGAGGAGCTATAGCGGGCTCCACCCGTCACTTATTAAGTCCAATGCATTCCCATATGAAAAGCTTTAAACATAACCTAAACATTCGTATTAAAACTAGCATACGAAATGTCAATACTTTCACCATAAACTATGAATGGTATAAAAATAGCACATCCACAGTCAAACATATCACAAAAACATCAATACAATATAGAAGTTTTGTATCATAATAAATCAACTTCAAATAATCTTAAAATCCATCAAAGGATGTTGACATAGATGAAATCAAAATTCTTTTTAAAGAAATATCTCCTTTTATTTTGAAATCATTTAAGATCCATATAAAATAAAACATTTTCTTTGAAAATATTCTTATAAGCTTGTAAGGAAAGCTTTGAAGATTTTATAACGGCGTAAAATAACCGCGCCCGCCGTATAAGTTAAAAAAAACATTCTTACCTCAATTCTGTCGAAAAGGTTAAAAAGGACCTTGTTTTGAAAACGACGGAAAGATTCCTTTATGAACCTCTTATAAAAAGTCATACAAGGGTATAAATGACTTTAACCCATATTCTTGTAAATAGTAAAAATGTTTTGAAATAAATTTCGAAGAAACATGGATGTGGATGATAAAGAGATCCCAGTAGATTATTACGTATAAACAACCTCGGATAATGAAGATATTGTGAAATAACCCTTACCTTGTACTTTTCCTTGGTTGGGGTAGGTTAACCTCCTTTAATTTAGGTAACTCACTTTGGTTGGAACCAAAGGACTTCTTGAAATGCTTTCTGCCTAAGGGGAAGCTTCAAGGAGGAGGAGAGGGATGTGGGGAGCTTAGTTGGGCAGAGTTTGGACGAGCCAAGTGGCTTGAGAGGTGTGAAGAAATGAGAAGTAGGAGTGCCCTTTTATAAGAGGGGAGAGGGGCACCTTTGGAAAAGCTAGAAATATTAATTTATAATAAATTCATATTCGGTTTCTAATGGCTCCAAAGTTGACTATTCAAAGGTTAAGGTGGGGATAGGTCGAAAACCACTCAACCAATAGAATTTAGACAGGTTTGGGTACTTATATTAACCTTATCTTTAAGTATTAACTCTAAGTTAATTAGTTTCACTTTTACAATGTCTCTTTGTATTTTTATATAATATGGTTAATAAACTTACTATATACATCCAAGCGACCCCCAAGTGGTCCATTAATGAGGAACCTATAATAATATAAGTCTCTTGGCCGAACCTTAGATTTTTAGAAATTTCATATCAATTAATAATATAATATTTGTTTTAAGAACTCTTTTATGTCAATTTTGACACTATTCAATAGTTGATTTTTGTGAAACTCCTAACAGATTGATTACTTCGAACAAAGTCAATTAAATCAATCCTAATATATCATATTATCATAGAAAATTAGTTTAATTCATTAAAAGTTTCATATTGTAATTATTGGGGTATTTATAAGATCAATTATTTTAATTTTTTACTATTTTAGTAATTACTGCATCATCATTGTGACATAAATAAAATAAATTATTTAATGTCTAAAAATTATAAATAAAATATCATTATGTAGGAAATATTTTTAGCTTTCTAATGAATATTTATAATCGAAAATCCAACAAGTATAACCCTATGTAAAAATTGTTCTTCTAAAAGATGTAAGCTTATGCCATTTTTATTTTTATTTTAACTTTATTAATATAATGTGTCCCTACCACATACAAGTGGCTCCAAGGGGTCCCCAAATTGACCCAAGGATGCCCATGGTCGGGTATGTGTCCACAAATAAGGTTAGGACACGTTTTAGGGTAATTTTGTATTATTATAATATTATTTTTAACCCTTATTTACCGGATTTACCCTTTAACCATGGTAAATAAAATATTTACCACAGTAACTATTCAAAATTTGTAAAAATAAAAGTTACCTATTTATATAATTTGGACATCCTGATTCCAAATATGTAATCCATTTTTCCAAATTCTAAACACAGAAGTGGCAGAAATTAATTTAAAATTAATTCCCGCTGTCAAAACAAAAAGCGTGTTTTTAAGAGATAATAACTATCAAAAGATTGACACTTGTTTATGTTCGGTTTAATTGTAAAATTATGTCCAATGATAAAAATTAAATTGAATGGTAAAAATATATTCTAAATATACTTTAAAACCACTCAAATTCATAATTTATCACTATTAATTATTTTGATTAAAAAAGTTGTTTTTAATTAAAATTTAGTAATTTTCACTATTCATCAAAATATGAAAGTTATCCGAAATGTACCAAAATTTCACCCTAGGCTAATTTTGATATTCCGAATCCAAAAATGAAGTCCATTTTCAAATATAAAATATATATAATTTCAAAAAGTAGGTATTACTATTCATAACGGCTAGTTTGATTAGTTATGGTGTGTGTTAAAACTCGAAGTTGCGTACAACACACGCTACTGTTTTATTCAAAGGAAAGCGTACCGTGTAAGCTTGGGATGTTTCATTTTAAATTTTTTTTTGATGTCCCCATTTAGTCAAAAAGTTTGAAATATTGTATTTAAAAAGGTTTCACTATTAGAAGTTGATAAAAGTGAAATACTGAAAATGAATCTGTTCTTGCATTATGACTAAGAAACTCATAATAGGGATTCTAAAATTATAAGGATTATATAAAGTTCAAAATTTAGTTAATACTATTCATGACCTCTTTTAATGGTGTGATTGAACTCGGTGTTGCGTGTAGTGCAAGTTATTGAATTATTTTTAAGAAATAACACACTATGAAATCTTGGGGTGTTACACAAAGTGTCCTCAAGAACTACTTAGCTAGAATCTACAACATCTCAGCATTGGAAGAACAGTAATACCATCATACAACTAGGCATGGAACTGGTAATATCCTAATAAGAAAAACTAGACCAAATGGCCATAAACAAACAAACATGCATGGGCAAAGCATCCAAAGCACAGTACATTTACCTTATTCACAAACAATAACCTCTACTCAAGCATATATGGAATGCAGGAAAACAACAAGGGAAAATAGAAAAGACGCAATACCTCATTCAAGGGTATTGGTGGAATTTTTACAAATACTCAAAGACTTCTTACAGAAAATCAGAAACCACCTACCTCGATACTAGGAGATTGACATAATTGAACCAAAAGTCTTGAGTCTCCTTAGAACGTTGTAGATATATGAAAACGAATAAAACATTCAACCCACAATAACATTCAAAAGAGGAGGAATTGTAAAACAACTCTCTACGAGAATGAAGAGCTTACCACTACGGTTCCAACGCAATCGACGGGGGTCGATTTAGAGAACGGATGGAGGCTCAGGGGTTTGTTTAAGATCCATGGTCGTACGGACGCTCTTGGTAGATGAAAATGGAGAAGAATACATTTCTGTGGTTAAGACGTGACCCTGGTGCATTTAATGAAAAAAAAGTACACGACATGTACTTTTGGAGTACACGGCGTGTACTAGGCTTCTCTGTACTCCGATTTAGGCGGCCTCCACATTACCCCTACATGGCCATGTGCATGGTCATGACACGGCCAGCACGCGGCCTCGAGTAGCTTCTAAGTACCCGACATGTACTTATAAAGTACACGGCGTGTACTTCAAAATTTTCCAGAAACTCCTCTTTTCTCAAAAACTCCAAAAAAAGGAAAACATACCTAAAATAGAAGGTTCGGTTTCTTACATGCACGAAGAAGGAGATTCATGGGCCATCAGGCCTCACGAAGAAGAATAGTCATGTGATTCATAGTACGTTTCTTATAGGAGTAATAGAAGGGGCCTGAACTCCTATGTCCATGGTAAAATAACAACCCATTTGGAAGGATAGGCTTTGTGAAGAAGGTTCAAGTTAATGCACATGCATGCTCCCATGCATGCACATATATGTGTGAAAGAATTAATCAATGTCACTCCATGTGTGTGAACATATGAAGAAAGAAGAAGATGGGAAGAATAGAAGAGTCATTGTTTGTGGGTGAAAAGACTTATATGCATTTGGGTTTTCACACAAGAGATAAGAAGAGGATTGTTCATTCACTATTTCATGCACATGCACATGTGAAGACACTTAAAATAAATAACCCAGATTGTGGGTACACATGAAAAGAATAAATAAAGGAAAGAGTTCAACCTAATTCCCACATGCATGATCCTTTGAATACATGAAGAGAATAAAGGAGAATTGATTCTGATTATACTAAGTAAGGTGATTCTCATTTCTTGAACAATCACAAAAGGGATTGTTATTCTGTCCAAGAAGATAATAAGGAAATTTATTTAATTTAGTTATTTCACTAAAAAGATAATTTTGAATACAAAACAGCATAAATTTAGGAATCTGATGCAATAAATGTCTCATGTTGAATAGGATATAAGGACTTCCTTGCTTATCTGTTGAAGAGACCTTCACATATATAAACTGAGTGTGATTTCACCCAAAGCAGTGAGCCAGGGGGATTCAATGGAAGTGATCTGAGGGAAGTAGTGATCTATCTCTGAACCTTTGTAATGGCAGTGTGTCTGGGATAGAGTGATTGTGACCAAACCCTTATAATCCACAGCTAGTAAAGAATATTAGAATTAGGTATGATTGAAAAATTGTCCACATATGCTCATTGTATGTAGCCCTTAGTGGTGAATCAAGTAAAAGTGTGGTGTTGTACTTCTACATGTGTATGTTTTAATTACTGCACATATCCATCATAAATGTTTAAACAAATTCCTACCAATGTGGGAACAAGATCTAGTAAATAAAAGTAAAAGTTAGCACCCTGATTTACCCCCCCCCCCCCCCCCCTCAAGGTGGTATAGGGTCCTTCACTTCTTACACCAGTGTACACCCTATGGGTAAGTTGTAAAATTGTGGTACTTTCTTTGGCTGTTTTAGATAACATGTTTCATTTTTTTATCTTGATAAGATATAACATCTCCCATGAATGGTTTTCCCAAGCTTTTGTTGATTAATGAAAACATTGGAATAGTATACGGTAAATTACTATGTTACCATCTCCATTAGAAACTCAAATAAATTGGCTTCATAGGGTACAACCCTATTGGTCAAGGACATCACTTCATTATTGAGTGACAATTATAATTCATCATAATCCTTAATAAATTAATCATTAATTGCCACTATATGAATTCTATATTATCATTGGTTATGATTCTTAATGGTCATTTAAATCCGACAAGCCAGGCTTTATATTTTTCCAAAATAAGTAAAGTTGTTTGTTTGATTTCAATAACTACATTACTTAATAAGAAATTTATTCATTCATAAAAAAATTTAATTTATAAATGTTTGGGTTCTTATATTCATTAAATTTTTATGTCTATATAAACATGAACTCTTCACATGTTATCTTGGTTAATGGGATAGCTAATAAATAAATGTTTTAAAAAATCATTAATAATAACCTTTTAATCAAAGGAAACTATGAAACTCAGTTATATTCATCATAATTTTATATTTTATATATAAATTTTCAATTTAATGATCAACTAATATTCCCTCAAATGAGACTCTATACCTATGAGTTGAAAATTTGGTAAATAATAATTTTCATTACATAAATATTCTATATAACTTTTCTTCTCTAAAAGTATTATGAATTATTCACAAATGACTCTTATATTAATCATATATTTTAAATTATATCAATATATCATCAATAAATACCATAATGACGTTATCAAGTTAATACATGATTCCTTTATTCATTAGATCCATAATAATATATGGAGAACCAGTCAATCTAGAGGTCATTAATATAAATTTTTAATGATCATACCTAATACAAAATCATTTATATGGAATGAAAACCTTAATTACTCATGGTTGATGATACCCAGAAACAAGATCATTCACAAAAAAATATTGACCTCATTAAAGTTGAAAAAATAATTCATAAAAGTGTGATAATTGATAAATATTCATTATAATAATTACATTTATTTCCTTATAATCAATGAACAATGGCATTGACCCGTATTTTTTATAAGAAAACAAATAGTTCATCCCACTAGGGAGAGACTGGTAATAAATAAATCCTTTATGAAACAACTTGTATGGTCTATATTTAGTTCCATTAATTCCATTATGTTCTTCCTATAAGATGTCTTATTTATAGGTTTTTCATTTTGGATGACATAAACATAAAACTCAAATTCATAATCAGGGTGATGTGTACATAGTTTATCTGGAAAAACATAATTGCCACCTACACAATAGGTCCATCCTTTATTCTATGGAATTATTTCCTTATCAGAGTAATTGTGTACTCTTTATGTCTAATAATTTCATTAATGAGATAAACTAAAGGTGGATACGGAAATGATTTAGATAATGTAGTCTCCACACAAAAGAAAAAGTAATACACATATCCACACCAAATAAAAACTAACCCATTCCATATCTGGTTCATCTAGAACACAACACATTCTTAGCGATAACCACAATCAAAACATCTCATCACAATATCCACAATCCAACAAATACACATCAACCGACGTTCCATACCATTACAACCAACCACTACTTCAATTACCAACCCATTATAAACCCACATTAGTTACATATATCACTTCAGAACCTCTAATAGGGTTCACATAACAATAAAATATTCACAAAAATAACATCAAGACATTACAGTAATTCCATATTTCACAACACGACATTCTATATTCAATAAAATTTCCTTAATCACATTACTTAATACTCATCATGGGTATTCTCACACAAATTCATATTTCAAGGGCTAGACATTTCATTAGAACAATATATACTCTTAATATTTTATTTCTTTTGATTTCAAACAATCAAAAAAACAAGGGTTTAACTATAGGGACCCGGCCTTTTCTTACATTACTATTACATCATTTCAAGGATAAACAACATAATAGTATTACACATGGAGGATCCAGAGGTTTAGTGTATTGGGCAAACTAGGACCATACATAACAAATACAACATCAACTGTAAACATTTATTTAATTTCTTCTTCACTAGATTCTTAGTGGCACTTTTCCTCTCCTTAGTACATGTATCCACCTGAGGATATACATCAAAAGGGGTGAGCTAGAAGCACAGTAAGAGGATATATAAGAACAATATAGTATGAGGTGAGCATAATCATGACGTAGGCAAAAGATCATGAACATGAGGGGAGCATAAATAATAAACTTGAAATGTGGAAATGCATAAAAATGAAACATCATGTCTTAGTGGTTAACTACCACACATGCTTTTGAACAAAGCTAGCAACATGTTCACACATCATTTCACATTTACTCATGAGATTCATCACTTTAACCAATGCATTGGAGTGCTATATAATTCCGGGTGCACCCGTCACATCATAACATTATCATTATCATGATTGCCACATAGAACACATATCAAACATGTACATAAATAACCCATGGAAAGGAATGGGTTTCATCTCATAATAACACATTCATAAGCTTTGGGTTCCCAAAAGAAAGAGGGAACAACATACTTGATATAAGAACCATCAACCTTGAATGAGAGGTAAAAGGTGAGATCTTGAAAGAAGAGTTCTTTTGGAAAACATTTTGATGGACATAAAAACCAGTAAAAAACATGTATATCCCAGAAAAGTAAAGGAAATGATGAAAAAATGATCTTTGAGGAGTAACCATATCAAAAATGGAGTGAAAGAGGGAGAACCCGAAGGAAGAAAATTGGGTTCGAGATTTCCCCTTACCTTGTACTCGAATGCCTCCTTCTCTTTAATGTCCTATATAATGACATTATATTCATTAATTAGAAATTCCAGAACCCTTTATACATTAATAGGGTTCATTCTGGTTTCATTATTTCATATTATGTTCCTTTGGATAACTTGTAGAGTTTAAAAACATTGTTCGGGGATGTTCGTTTTTATGGTTTTCTTAAGCGGTCCACTTGTATTCTTAAATTGATGTTTGGGTAGATCATGGGTAAACATCCAGAACTGATACTACATGTTATTAATGATATTACAGAAGCTTTAATTATTTTATAATGAGTTATATTATATCCATGTGGACGAATCACTAGATAAGAATTAAATGAGGATTATTTGGGTTAATTTGAGCGGTTTTTGGATCTCAACGAACTCGTTTTAACATTTACTTATTAATTTGGCCATAGGTTATTTCCAGAACTTAAAATAGAACATAATAAATATAAAATATTCTGGTTCAACCATAAAAATGGTTTCATGACCAGATTGAAGGTAGAAATGGAAGAAGAGAGCATGTTGTTTTTGAAGGTGATAAATTATCACCACATGAACAACGTTCTCTTTAATAAAATAAAAGGAAGAGTTAAAGGGTGTGGGGTGATATAATATAACATTAGAATCATAATATTAAATTATATATATAATACTAGATTTACAGAACAATTTGGATGAATATAGGTAGGGATAGATCAAGAAAGGAACTTGAACTTGAAAGGAAATTAAAGGAGAAGAGAGAGAGAAATTACCTTTAGAATCCTCCTCTTGAGAACCTCCTTAAGGGCCTAAGCTTGGTCTTTTGATGAGACCAGTAGATTTTGGACGTGGGGGATGAGCTAGGGAAGGTGTTTGGGCAGAGCTTATAGAAGTCTTGGAGCTTGAGAGGTGTGAGGAAAAGAGGGAGTGAAGGGTGGCTTTTATAGTGGAGGGGAGAGGGGTTTCCTTAATATAAAATTGATTAGTTTATTAATTTCACCAAAGACAAGGAATAGTGAGACTTTGATGACCAATAATAGTAATTTTATAATGTAATCCCGAACCAATTGGGCTTACATCAGCAGAACATCATCAGTGACACAATTAATACATTAATTAGCATTTATTGTGAATTATCGGATTCCACTATTCATCAAAAATTCAAGTATCTCAGAAAAATCCCAAACCTTTACCCCAACCGTTTTTCGACGTGTAGATTCCAAAAATGAAGTCCATTTTTCAAAAATAATTTTCTAATTATTATTAATTTAATATTTAATTAAAATCACAATTTACTTAAAAAACAGTTTTTAAAATTAAAACTGATTTTGCAGTTCTTTCAAAAATTATGTAGGGTCTTATAAAATTATCTAAAAACTATTAGACATTGATTTAATAATTTATGAATATGTTTCAGGAAAATAAATATTCTTTTAAATTAATTAATTATAATTAATTATTTATGACTTATAAAATACCAAAAACGTTTACTAAGGTCAAATTATCACTATCTATGATGTCTAAATTTTATTTTATTATTCATATGTAATGTTACCCTTATTTACTATTCATAAGGTTCATATTACTATTCATAAGGGTAGGTTACTATTAATAAAGGTAGGTTACTATTCACCAAAAATTATTTTTGTTTCATTAGACTCCAAAAACTATCTTGAACACAACCGTGTATGTCAGATTTTTAAAATTCCAAACATATGGGTGACAAAATAATGTTTAAAGGTCACTTATCACTTAGTAGTTCATTATTTTGTGTTTTTATAACATAGATATAAGAAGGGAATTTTTTATTGAAATACTTTGGGTCGTTACATTCTTCCCCCCTTAAGAATTTTCGCCCCCGAAATTTCACTATACACAAACAGGTGAGGGTGCTTCTCCTTCATTGCCTCTTCCGGTTCCCAAGTTTCTTCCTCAAACTTTTGGTTCCTCCACAACACTTTGACAAGGCGGGTTGTCTAATTACGTAGAACCTTATGACTTCGATCCAAAATTGTTACCGGCTTCTCCTCATAGGAGAGATCATCCTCCAGCTGTACCACCTCTAAGTTTAGTACATGTGAGGGGTCTGGTATGTACTTCCTTAGTAGTGATACGTGAAACACATCATGAACTTGATTCATATTAATTAGAAGTTTCAGAAGATAGGACACGGCTCCTATACGATCAAGGATCTCAAAGGGACCAATGTACCTTGGGCTTAACTTCCCTTTCTTCCCAAATCTCATGACTCTCTTCTATGGAGATATTCGAAGGAAGACTTTATCTACAACGTCGAACTCCAAGTCCCTTCGACGATTGTCAGCATAGCTCTTTTGCCGACTTGGAGCAGCTTTGATGTGTTTCTGGATGACTTGAACCTTCTCTGCCATCTCTTGAACAAGATCGGGACCAAGTAGCTTTCGTTCTCCAACTTCATCCCAACAGGTTGGAGTTCTACATCGCTTCCCATAAAGAGCTTCATACGGAGCCATCCGAATACTTGAGTGGAAGCTATTGTTGTATGAGAATTAAACCAAAGGGAGATGCTGATCCCAACCACCTTTGAATTCAATAGAGCAGGCTCTTAGCATATCTTCAAGCGTCTGAATAGTCTTTTTAGACTGGCCATCAGTTTGGGGGTGATAGGCTGTGCAGAAATTTAATTCAGTACTCAAAGCATGTTGAAGGCTCCTCTAGAATTTAGATGTGAACCTTGGATCACGGTCAGAGACAATCGAGAGTGGAACACCATGCAGTATCACTACTTCCTTCACATATATCTTTGCAAGTTGTTCAAGCGATAGGTCTTCCCGAATTGCGATAAAATGGGCAGTCTTGGTGAGTCGATCAACCACAACCCATATCACATTATTCCCCTTTGACTTCTTCGGGAGACCTGTGACAAAGTCCATAGTAACATTTTCCCATTTCCACATGGGTATAGGAAATGGCTGCATCATACCTTTGGACTTTTTCTTCTCATCTTTAACTTGCTGACATACCAAGCACCTTGATATATATTCCGCAGTCTCCTTCTTCATGTTATCCCACCAGAAGTTTTCTCGAAGATCACGATACATCTTGGTACCTCCAGGATGAATAGAGAAAGTTGAGCTATGTGCATTATCCAAAAGATCCTTCTTTATTTCGGATGATTAAGGCACACAAAGCTGTGTTCCAAATCGAATCACACCATCATCGTCGATATAGAACTCTTGCAGCTTCCCTTCCTTTACTGTATTCACCCTCTTTTGTATCTCCACGTCATCCCGTTGTGCTTCCTTAATCTTCTGTTGGATGGATGGTTGCGCAATCATTTGGGCAAGGTAGGATGTATTCCCTGCCCTTTTGATTCCCAAATCCATCCTTTGCATATCCAAGAATATAGGGTCTTTCTCAATCCTCAACATGGATAGAGTAGTAGGTTCTTTCCTACTTAGAGCATGAGCTACCTTGTTCGCCTTCCCAGGATGATAGAGAAAAGATCAATCGTAATCCTTGATTAGCTCTAACCATCTCCTTTGACGTATGTTGAGCTCCTTTTGTGTGAATATATACTTTAGGATCTTGTGGTCAGTGTATATGTCACACTTTTCACAATAAAGGTAGTGCCGCCATATTTTCAAGGAAAACATCACGGCTGCCAGTTCTAGATCATGCGTCGGGTAGTTCTGCTCATGGATCTTCAACTGTTGTGAGGCGTAGGCTATCACATTATCATTTTGCATGAGTACACAACCCAAGCCTTTCTTTGATGCATCACTGTATATCACAAAACTTTATCCACTTTTCGGTAGTGTGAGTACAGGTGTAGTGATCAGCCTTCTCTTTAGCTCCTTGAAGCTTCCCTCACATTCATCCGTCCAGACATACTTTACCCCTTTCCTTTTTAACTTAGATAGTGGGCTTGACAATCGTGAGAAGTTTCTCACAAAACGTCGATAGTACCCAGATAATCCAAGAAAACTACAGATTTCTATGACACTAGAGGGCCTGGGCCATTCCTCAATCGCCTTTGTCTTTGCAGGGTCCACAGAAATTCCCTCGCTTGTGATCACATGTACCAAGAATGTGACTTGATTCATCCAAAAGTCACACTTGCTAAACTTGGCGTAAAACTTCTCCTTTCTCAATGTCGCCAACACAAGTATTAGATGTTCTTCATGTTCCTCCTTGCTCTTTGAGTAGATGAGAATATCATCAATAAAAACTACCACAAATTTGTCGAGGTAATGTCTAAAGACTCTATTCATCAAATCCATGAAGAATGCAGGGGAATTAGTAAGTCCGAAGGGCATCACCAAAAATTCATAGTGCCCATACCTTGTACGGAAGGCAGCCTTCTGAATATCTTCCTTCTTCACCGTTACTTGATGATATCCAGAACGAAGTTCCACCTTTGAGAAGTATTGATATCCTCTTAATTGATCGAACAAGTCATCAATCCTTGGGAGAGGATACTTGTTCTTTATGGTGATCTTGTTGAGTTCCCGATAATCGATACACAACCGCATGGTTTTATCCTTCTTCTTCACAAAGAGCACTGGCGCACCCCAAGGTGATGAACTAGGGCGTATGAACCCTTTGTCCAGATGCTCTTGCAGTTGCTTCTTTAACTCCTCCAGTTCAATAGGATCCATCCTATAGGGGCACTTCGAGATAGGAGTAGCTCCGGGTATGAGTTCAATTGAGAACTCTACCTCACGATCTGGGGGAATTCTGGGTAACTCTTCGGGAAATACATCGCCGTATTCCCTTACGATTGGCATTTCCTCATGGTTGGCACTTTCCTTCAACTAAACCATTTGGGTGAGGTATGCTTCTTCATAGGGAATCATCACCCACACCATTGAAGGATTTTTCAAAGGATATTCATGATCTTCCTTGCATTTGTAGAGGAGCATGGGATGGTTCGTAATATGAAAATTTATTTCCATTTCCCGACAGTTGATATGTGCCCTATATAACGAGAGCCAATACATTCCCATTATAGCATCAAATTCCACCAAGGGAAGTATTACAAGATTTTCCAGAAGAATATTCCCACATACGTCAATAGGAGAAGAGTCAAACACTTGGGTTGCAATGATTGCACCACTTGGTGTTTTTATAGATATCTCTACTTCAAGGTTTCGGGCCTTCGATTCTATAGTTCTAGCAAACATGCAAGATATAAAGGAATGCGTAGAACCAGAATCAAATAATACTTTTTCCATTCTTGAGTGAATAGGAAGTGTACCTTGTACGACTTCATTATCATGTTCCACCTCCGCAGTAGTGATGGAATAAGCCTACCCTTGTTCCTTTGGCTTTGGGGGTTGTTGGCGTTGATTACCCTCGAGATCTCGAGGTTTAGTACACTAGTTTGAATATTGCCCTAGCTCCCTACAGTTGTAGCATTGAACCATGAGTGGTTCTCTCCTTTCATCGGATACATTATCCTTCCTTTTCATGTCTTTTCGACGCTCGTGAGCTTGGTGTCCTTCCTTCCCACACTTAAATCATTTTTTCGTACCTTTGAGGTAGTTCCCATGGTGCAACATCCCACATTTTTGGCATGTGGGTCGTTGTGTTTTCTTCCCATCTTTATCACTAGATCCACCAGCTTGAAACTCCATATTTCTTTTCTTATGACCATAGCCATGGGACCATTCTCCAAACTCTATATCTACTTTGAGAGCACACCGAACAACTTCTTCATAACTCCCAAAGTCTCAAATTGTAAGAGCCTTTCGAAGATGTGGTTTTAATCCACTAAAGAATCTATCAATTTTGCTATCATTGTTGATAACAAACCTCGAAGTATACCTTGCGAGCCTTGTGAAATTTGCTTCATAGGTTGTGACAGATTCTCCTTTTTTTGCTTGAGCTCTATGAATTCTCTCTCCATATTCGTGTGAAGAGTTCGTGGGAAGTACTTATTAAGAAACATTATCTTAAAGTCTTCCCATTCCATCTCTTCAATTTTATCCCTTGGCTTGGTGTTCTTAATCAAATCCCACCATTGATCAGCTTCTCCATCTAGACGATAAACAGCTAGGGTCACCTTCTCCGTCTTGGAACAGTGAAGAACAGAAAAGATATTCTCCATGGAGTTGACCCACTGTTCCGCAACTAGTAGATCGGAAGATCCACAAAACGTCGGTGGTCGTTGCCGCATAAAACATTCGATCGCTAGTTTCTCCCTATTTGGTGAAGGAGGAAGTTCCCCATTATTATGGTTATTATTCATAACCCGAGATAATTGGGTAACCATCACCATGATGTTTTGAACTCCACCTCCAAAGTCATTGGGGATGTCGTTCGGGTAATCATTGCATTGGCCTTGGCAAGAGTTGTTGGCCTGATTTCTCCTGGTTCCCACCATTTTCTAAAATAGAAAAGTTTAGAACAAAACATAAGTAAACAAGTCATGAATAACTTATTCATTTAAACAATTATACCAAAAACATAACATATGGGATCCCTAGGTAAATATCCTTATGTGCATATTTGTACTTAGTCTCATGCTAGAGGTTTTCTTTATGGTTCACTAATACTAATTCCCAAATTAACAAAACCTTTCCTATGATACCAACTATAGAGACCCGGCCTTTTATTACATTACTATTACATCATTTCAAAGATAAACAACATAATAGTATTACACATGGAGGATTCAGAGGTTTAGTGTCTTGGGAAAACTAGGACCATACATAACAAATACAACATCAACCGTAAACATTTATTTAATTTCTTCTTCACTAGATTCTTAGTGGCACGTGTCCTCTACTTAGTACATGTATCCACCTGAGGATATACATCAAAAGGGGTGAGCTAGAAGCCCAGTAAGAGGATATATAAGAACAATATAGCATGGGGTGAGCATAATCATGACGTAGGCAAAAGATCATGAACATGAGAGGAGCATAAATAATAAACTTGAAATGTGGCAATGCATAAAAATGAAACATCATGTCTTAGTGGTTAACTACCACACATGCTTATGAACAAATCTAGCATCATGTTCACACATCATTTCACATTTACTCATGAGATTCATCACTTTACCCAATGCATTGGAGCGCTATATAATTCCGGGCGCACCCGTCACATCATAACATTATCATTATCATGATTTCCACATAGAACACATATCAAACATGTACATAAATAACCCATGAAAATGATTGGGTTTCATCTCATAATAACAAATTCATAATCATTGGGTTCCCAAAAGAAAGAGGGAACAACATACTTGATATAAGAACCATCAACCTTGAATGAGAGGTAAAAGGTGAGATCTTGAAAGAAGAGTTCTTTTGGAAAACATTTTGATGGACATAAAAACCAGTGAAAACATGTATATCCCAGAAAAGTA
The DNA here is from genome assembly GCA_963277665.1 of Viscum album. Lineage (NCBI taxonomy): Eukaryota > Viridiplantae > Streptophyta > Magnoliopsida > Santalales > Viscaceae > Viscum > Viscum album. The sequence goes on along the minus strand of OY728137.1, from coordinate 2,078,419,339 downwards.
AAGTAAATGATGACCAAATGATCTTTGAGGAGTAACCATATCAAAAATGGAGTGAAAGAGGGAGAACCCGAAGGAAGAAAATTGGGTTTGAGATTTCCCCTTACCTTGTACTCGAATGCCTCCTTCTCTTTAATGTCATGTATGATGACATTATATTCATTAATTAGAAATTCCAGAACCCTTTATACATTAATAGGGTTCATTATGGTTTCATTATTTCATATTATGTTCCTTTGGATGACTTATAGAGTTTAAAAACATTGTTCGGGGATGTTCGTTTTTATGGTTTTCTTGAGCGGTCCACTTGGATTCTTAAATTGATGTTTGGGTAGATCATGGGTAAACATCCAGAACTGATAATACATGTTATTAATGATATCACAGAATCTTGAATTATTTTATAATGAGTTATATTATATCCATGTGGACAAATCACTAGATAAGAATTAAATGAAGATTATTTGGGTTAATTAGAGCGGTTTTTTGGATCTCAACGAACTCGTTTTAACTTTTACTTAGTAATTTCGCCATAGGTTATTTACAGAACTAAAAATAGAACATAATACATATAAAATATTCTGGTTCAACCATAAAAATGGTTTCATGACCAGATTGATGGTAGAAATGGAAGAAGAGAGCATGTTGTTTTTGAAGGTGATAAATTATCACCACATGAACAACGTTCTCTTTAATAAAATAAAAGAAGAGGCAAAGGGTTTGGGGTAATATAATATAACATTAGAAACATAATATTACATTATATATATAATACTGGATTTATAGAACAATTTGGATGAAGATAGGTAGGGATAGATCAAGAAAGGAACTTGAACTTGAAAGGAAATTAAAGGAGAAGAGAGAGGGAAATTACCTTTAGAATCCTCCTCTTGAGAACCTCCTTAAGGGCCTAAGCTTGGTCTTTTGATGAGACCAGAAGCTTTGGGACGTGGGGGATGAGCTTGGGAAGGTGTTTGGGCAGAGTTTAGAGAAGGCTTGGATCTTGAGAGGTGTGAGGAAAAGAGGGAGTGAAGGGTGGCTTTTATAGTGGAGGGGAGAGGGGCTTCCTTAATATAAAATTGATTAGTTTATTAATTTCACCAAAGACAAGGAATAGTGAGTCTTAGATGACCAATAATAGTAATTTTATAATGTAATCCCGAACCAAGTGGGTTTACATCAGCAGAACATCATCAGTGACTCAATTAATACATTAATTAGCATTTATTGTGAATTATCGGATTCCACTATTCATCAAAAATTCATGTATCTCAGAAAAATCCCAAAAATTTACCCCAACTATTTTTCGACGTGTAGATTCCAAAAATGAAGTCCATTTTTCAAAAATAAATTTCTATATATTATTAATTTAATATTTAATTAAAATCACAATTTACTTAAAAAACAGTTTTTAAAATTAAAACTGATTTTGCAGTTCTTTCAAAAATTACGTAGGGTCTTATAAAATTATCTAAAAACTATTAGACATTGATTTAATAATTTATGAATATGTTTCAGGAAAATAAATATTCTTTTAAATTAATTAATTAATTATAATTAATTATTTATGACTTATAAAATACCAAAAACGTTTACTAAGGTCAAATTATCACTTTCTATGATGTCTAAATTTTATTTTATTATTCATAGGTAATGTTACTCTTACTTACTATTCATAAGGGTCATATTACTATTCATAAGGGAAGGTTACTATTCATAAGGTTAGGTTACTATTCACCAAAAATTATTTTTGTTTCATTAGACTCCAAAAACTATATTGAACACAACCGTGTATGTCGGATTTTTAAAACTCCAAACATATGGGTGAAAAAATTATGTTTAAAGGTCATTTATCACTTAGTAGTTCATTATTTTGTGTTTTCATGACATAAATATAAGAAGGGAATTTTTTATTGAAATAATTTTGGTCGTTACATTCACAATCATTAAAAAACACATGAAACACCCCCAAGAGATTTGATTTTTATCAACATCAGTAAGAAATAATAAGTCCATTTGAAATATCATTATAATAAGTAAATTCATAAGAGTAATCACATTCATAGTCCTTTTTAGTTTAATCCAATTAGTTACCTTCTAAGGATGACCGATACTAACCACCTAAATGAAGAAATAATTATAAAATCACTAAACAATAATATAAATATGGAGTGAATGAGGATCTACTACCACATGAAAATCATTTAACTGAATGAGTGTGGCACAAGAGGATAATAATATTCATGTTACATAACATAAGGATGAACCTTAATAATCATAAAATATAGTATCCTCATTAATCTCACTCTATAACACTACCTAAATCATCCATCTGGTTAGACACAACCCCCTCGAAACAACAAATAAGGAAGGAAACTATGGGAAAACTCACCAAGAATTGATGATGCCTTATTACAAGATTATGAGGGTAAATTCCCTACCAAGTGGGGGGAAAGGAATCCTAAAATCACTAAGATCCTCTCAAGAATCATGAGATAATATTGGAGGATGATTTGTTTCAAATAGATTTGAGAATTTATAAGAAAAATGGAAATTTGAGGACCACATTGTAATACCATTTAGTACTGTGCAAGGGTTCAGAAACAAAATAAGGTTATGATTAAAAGGAAGGGGTTACACCTCATAGGGGATGATCAAAACAGAATCCAAGAAATATAATGAGAACCATATCATAGATCCTAAAAACTAATAGAATTACTATGGTGTAATGTAAATCCATGCACCATTGAATTCAATCATAAATATGAAGGACACGTTTTTTCCAAACACTGCAGCACAAAAACCCCAAAATTGATTAACCGAGATTATTCCATCCTCTAATTATTCGTTCTATAACCTAGAATCTGCAAAAAAGATATCCATAAAATAAAAAAAATCCATAATTACCATGTTCCCTAAATCTACATGTTGTTTTCGATCATTCCACTCTACAAACACTCCCTTTATAATACAATATAATCCTATACACCGCTAAAATGTTCACCACATAAAATTTCCGATACCACTCCACCACCAATTTCTCAACACCCTTATAAATTACCCAAAACTAAACCTCCAAATAAATTCCTACACTGTAATGGGTATGAATTTCAAGACTATTAACTCATCGATATTGATTTCATAGGTATTCTATTATCATATTATTTTTAATGGATTGTTATTCTCATCATCATGGTAGTACAAAGATAGTTCATTTACATAGAAAATTTGATTTTCCCCACACATAATGCATTTAATTAATAATGGTTCATTAGGGTGAACTTTATTTATTTAAATAATATTAATTGAACACTTCCTTTCCATACTAATGTTTGATACTTGATTCCCCATTAAACATATATAAATAATTATTCAATTTGTTTGAGGAAATTCCCATGGCGGATTATCCCACAAATTTTACCTGTAGAACTTTTCATATTTCTTCCTTAAATATCTTTATTAACTTAATTTTCATAATACTATGTCATTATCATCATTCATGTATTTTAATGTCTGACTAAGTGTGCATTAATAATCATAGTTCTTGATATATGGTTTCATACATTTATATGAATCCTCACTCTACCTCATATCCCATTATATTTCCCACTGGGAAAATATCATTATTTTCTATGGTATTCATTGTTAACTTATTTTATTCAAGATTAAACTATAAAAAACCAAGTGGATCTATCATCAGTTATTAAAACCATAATATAATCATTGTAAGTTAATTATATAGAAAATCATCATCAAAATTTCTAAATATTACATAGTCATTCAATTCAATATAATCCACTCTTAGTTTAAAATAGTTTTCATTAGGTTTGGTTCTCTAATACTTCTTGTTTTAATTAAATAATAGACAAAATCCTTCATGATTTATTGGAAAGGGTATATGATTTACCATACATAACCTCCTGGAATGTCAAATCATGGGTGAAAGTTTTCCTCTTTTTCATGAATAAGGTGATAATTAGAATAATTCCTAGCATACATTTATCATTTTTATCACTCTTAGGTATATTTGGACCAGATCCTGAATCCACTTGTGGTATCCAGATTTTGGTGTTATCGATAGTAATAATATATAGTCCCTATATGAACATAAATCTAGGATGTTATTATATATATATAAATATCCTATTTAATTATCCCTTTGGTTTTTATTAATTTTTTAATATACTAATCCATAAAATTAATAAACATATCTTTAGAAATAACTAAACCATACTCAAATACCATATATTGAAATATCATCTAGAATAGACCTTTTTTTACAAAATTTCCATAAGGTAAACATTACATCTCATAAATATTTACACAATCTCAAGAACAAAAGGATTATTTTCTTTCATTACTAGTTATATAAGAACTATATTTTACAACCCATGTTAGCATTTCTCCATGATTGAGCCACACTAGACTCCCTCATATACTTGTTTAACATTTTAATCATCTTCATAACCTAGGTAATTTGTAATATATGAAAGGGGTGAGTTCATATGCATAATAATTATGAAAATAATTGATAAATATCTAAAATCATAAGTGGACATAATATGGTCATATGGGTATTATAAGGATATGTAGAGAAATTTATACTTGAAAAAATATCCAAAATCATGGAAATTGACTTGGAATAATATAATACATCGTAAAAAAGTGTGTAGTAGGATGAGTGAATTGATATTATATGTGAGGTTTTAACATTAACACAAGAATAATCATAAAATTGTGACCTTTTTCAATGAAATTAGTATAATAAACATTAAATTCACTATCCACACCTTGAGTTCCCTTGATTTTTAGAAACTAGAATTTATTCATAAATACTTAAATTATGAGATATAAACATTAAACCAACACATTCAAAAGAGATATTAGATCCCATACATCATTGTACATACTTATAACTTCTACATGTAATTCATCTGTTATCACATCATAAAATACCCATGGAAATAAAATATGTTTAATAAAACATTACAAAAGAAAATTAAATACTTTTGTAGAATAAAAACCACATGGAATGATAATGGGTTTCATTAAACACATTATAAAATACTCATGTAAGAATAATCGATTTCATAATAGTTTTCATGTGGAACTCAGTGATAATTCTATAAAGATTCATAAAATGATAAAACTATTGAAGGTAAATGGGTATCAAATAAAATCCAAAAACATTATAGATAAATACCATTAAATATATATAATAAAGATTATAGTATTTACACTGTATAGATAAATGGTATTTAGTCATGTCAATAATTCACCAAACTATTTGATGTTTTTCATTTAAGTGAACACCCATTAATCAAATGAATCTAAAATAAGGTTTTAAAAATGGTGATGCATTGGGTGAAAATTTATGATCATATATATTTGAATATTAGATAACATGAAAGTAGTGATTTTAACACCCATAAATTATATGAAATATTTTTTTCAAATAAATTTAATTTTTTTCGATAGCTTGAGATACATGAAACATCAATTTTAAATAAACTATGATCTACTATTAAAATATTTATATTTAATGTAACAGTTACCACTTAGTCATTGGATTGGAAGGTATGAGCTAGAATAACTAGATTCTGAAAAATTTATTGTTTACACAATTATAAAATGAAATCATTGGTTATCAATTAATTCAAAATAAAAATAAAATCAATTGAAAGTAAAAGAAATGTTTTTCTAAAAAACTATTATTTCTCGTAATGTTTTTTATCAAAATTAATTAAATTAATAACTACATATGAATGATTTAAATGAGATGTATACATTATATATTCAATAAAATATTTTAACATTAATATTAGTTTTTTCTTATAATCATATAATAATATGTATAGATGGTTTTATTCTTAAAAATTTATTTTTCTAAAAATTGATTTTAGTTATATTTTTCACATGTAATCTAAAATGAATTTTAACCACTTATAGAAATTTAATATCAAAAAATAGATTCCAAATTTGAAATTATGAGGATAAAATATTTTAAATAGGTCCCTTTTATTTTTTATCAATATGAATAGTAACTATATTAAATTTTTGTCACCTTCTTAATGGTAAAACGTTTGTAATAGAGTTAAAACAATTGGATAGGGATTTAATATTTTGGTGAGACATACATTTATCCAATCGGATGAGTGTAATTTGGTTTTTTTATCCATTTAATTATTATATTATCACTTGGTTACATATTTCTTGGATTATGACCTTCAAATTAATTTAAGAAAATAATAAATTCCAAATGCCACTTTATTGACATTAATATCATTAAAATATATAAAGAATGAGAAAAAATAGGATAAGTTTAGTTATAGTTTAATATATGGAATATAATTTTTTATTTTTATCCTAGAATCCTATTTTTTTTTAAAAAAAATTACTAAATACCTTGAATTTTTACATAACTATGATATAGTATTTATTTAATAAAAAAATTAAAAAAATAATTTTTAAAAATATTAAATGTAACAAAAAAATATTTAAACTATTGTGTTCCATGGATTTTATTGATTAATATAACATATAATTTTTTTAAAATGTTTTTATTCTATTTATAGTGTATCTATTTTGTATTTAAAGTCATATTAAATAAAGAGTATCGAAATGACATAAATGATATTTAATGAAAATAATATTTTAATAAATTATTTAAAAATAAGAAACAAATAATTATAGAGGACAAGTATGAAAATATATTGATGAGAATTCCATCTATTTTAAATTTATGATCCAATTTCTACATTACATGTAAAATTATATAGTATTAATACAGCAAAAATTCATTACCAAATTTGAGGTAAATATTTTTTAATAAAGGGATAAATAAAAAATATATAATTTAAAGTTACATCAAAACCTTTTAAAATATCATTTTTGAAGGATATTTTTATTCTAATGATTTTTATTTGATTATTCTTTCATTTTGATTCATTTTTATGACGATTTTTATATTTTTATTTTCAATGTTATGAAACTCCAATAGTTCACCTCCCCTCACTTTAAAAAATAAAACCTCTTCTTCTCCTTTCCTCAAACATTTTATTCCTTATAACTCATCAAAATCCTAGAATAATATCATCCACAATTATATAACTACATAATAGATATTCTAGTCTTAGAAAATGAACATACCTTCAAGGCTTCAGGTGGATACTAAAAGTGGGTTCCCAACAAAGAAGTATGACTCTTAATTGAGTTTTTTCAATTTTATTTCTTCATAAAAATCCTATAAATACATGATATCCATTACAAAATATTAAATTAATTATCTTAAATATAATTAATTTTTATTATAATGTTGGAACAATAATTATGTACCTTCATTATATCCTATGGATATTGAAAACATCTCTCTATCATATGTACGGGTTACTATATTCGTGTAGTGGTGTAATTGGTTTTTCATCACAACTTTACTTGGATGATTATAATAATGTATTTCATATATATATATAATTAATAGTATTATTATTTTTAGTTTAAGTAAAATTATTATTTACCTTTCTTTCATTTTGTCCATCAAAAAATGGAAAAAGCATTCAAGTGTACGTACGGCCTACCATCTACATGAATGGTATAATTAATTTTTCTATATCTAAATTTTTATTGATGAATATAAATATATATAAAAAGATTTTATATTATATTATTATCATGCTTAAAATTCATTATATTATTTAATCATGATCAAATTAAAAATTCTAAGATGGTCAAACTGAACCATGCAACAAAATGATGCGGTTATCACCTATAATAGTGATTTTTAAAAAAAGAATTGTTAACAAACAAGTGACAAGATGTTATAATAAAATTATATATGATATTATATATATTATTTTATTACATAAATATATATATAATAAATTTATATTTATTATATAGGATATTCTAATGTCTATGAAGAAGTATGAGGCTTTATTTAAAGGGTTTATCTTACAATATCATTGTTTATTAGGATTATGTATGATTAATTTATATTTGATAAATATTATAGTATAAATATCAAGAAACTCATGAAATTTATTATACTATATTTATTTCTATAAATTAAACATTTTCCTTCCATTTTTCAATCTTTATGAACTCGTGATACTGAAATAATGGTTTTGAGAAAAAACAACATTATTTTTCTCTTCAGTATAAAATTGTTTTTCTTCCACATCCATGTTTTACAAAAAAGTTTTAAAGAATTTTTTTACTAATTCATAATGAATTTTTAAATCATTTTTTACCCATTTTTTACTTTTTATAATTTTTTGGAAAGTAATATTCTTGTTTTTTTATGAATGGTTCACACTTTAGTTCTATCCAAAAATGTAAAATGAATCATTATTTTGTCATACATGGCATGAACATAATTTCTCACTGTCATGCCCTCTCAATGCATTAAATCTTCCATTACATTTTTCCAAGGTTCATTTCAAATAAAAAAAATTCATAATATTTTATAAATTTTTATATTTTAAATGATTGTTTTCAGTTTAAAAATTATATTTTTCTAACGAATTGTTCTAATTTATTTTTCATGGAATTTTTCATTTGTGATTACATCCTTTAAAGTTATAAAATATTTACTGGGAATATGATCCAAATATACAATACTTAATCATTATTTCAGAGTTTTATACTTATGAGGAAAATAGTTTTATGAAAATCATTCATCTTCCACGAGTTATCCTATACAGAATTGATGATATTTTTAGGAAATATGTTTCTTTACCAAGAGTTATTCTTTGATAAAATGTTTATGAAACCAATTTTCTATGGGTTATGATATGATGAAGTTTTATGTGGAACCCATCAGTATAATTTTCATTATATGACAGATGGGCCTATAATTATATTTCCATCTAATTCATTAGGTAATGATGGATATCTAATTAGATAAATAATACTATAATAGAGAGTGAACCATGTTCCATAATGTACTTTATCCACTATGATAGTCTCTGGGAGTGAATATTAACCCATTTGATAGAATGTGGGGGAACCCAATCCAATATATTAGTCTTTGATGTAAAACAAGACTATTATAGAAATGCTTTTATATAATTATATGTATTTCATAAATATATGTCTTTTGTTAACGTTATACTCTAATTGTTTCATGTTATTTGATTCAATTATGATGGTTGACTTATGAACTACCAAGATTTTTCCCATGACTATATATTATAATATATGATATGAAGGATAGGGTTTTTAATAGATAGACTCATATTTTCAAAAATAATGATAATATTATCCATATGTGATCATTTATATATCTCATGTGTATGATTGTTAAGCATATGAGATTACCCTTTATTATGTTACCCATCCCATAGGTATGAAGTGAATTTTGAAGTATTATATGTATATAAAAGGTAATAGTTGTGCAAACATAATTATATGTTTTAGATATTATATGATCGTGTTTTTATGTATCAATACATTTAATGGTATAAAATAATATGATTCTAACATTGATCACTATTTTATATATTCAGTATTCATCTAATTCAATTTAATATTTATGTATGAATAATATGGATTACTATAGTTAGTATTTACGCAATTTTTAGTTACCTTTGGAATATAGGATGAGGAAACATTAGTAAGAACACTAATTATAATACTAATTGTAAGATATTTTCATTAGATATAGTAAATAAAGGAGTGTTGTTTTCCTTGAGAAATAACTCGTTCTAGATAATACATGCAGACATAGTTTTTATCCAAATTTATCTTGGTGAAATAACCATATGAAGAGTTAGTTGGGTATATATTGACCATCATTCTAGTTCATGATGAGGGTGACCTTAATGCACACCTAGCTTGAAAATCTTAATGGAAATTCTTCGGCTAATTCACATTTTCCTTGTAAACCACAATAAAGGATTTGAATAGATGATGACCATTAATTAACTAGGTTTAACCAAGGGTGTAATTGACTAAAAATAAGGTTCTATGATTTATAAATCCTATAAATTAATTTTCTTTAATTATCAGTTTGATCGATGATACCTAATGGACATTCTAACAATTTTGGCCTTACTCAAGTATTAAAGATAGAATGATGATGTTGAGGTGGTAAAAGTTAAAAAAAATATTGGATTTATATATTGGATTTTATTTATATGAATTAATTCATATTAAGAAAAATATCAAATAATTTATTTCTTATACTCAAAAATTAGATGTTCAATTATCAGTGAAAACTCTAAATGGTATGATGATTTCATATCTTGTTTATGATTCTTCTATACGCGACTTTTATGTGAATTTTCTTCTAGTAAATCTTATTATTATTTATTTGGTTTAATTTTAAGTTATCTTATGATTTTATTATCTTTATATACATAATTAATACAACAATTTTGAGGCAAGGGATGTCATGTTCAATATTCTGAACCATCCTATGAATATCCATCATTTTGATGAAAAAATTACCATACATTGGAAATTAAATCCATTTAATTAGTAATAATTCACATAAAAAAGGGTTTTTTATCTCATATAGTTGGAGAGAACTTAGCATCGATTATAGGTCTATTGTATAAGAGTTTATTGATTCACATCCTAAATATTCTATTACTCTTCCACTGAATCGTGATGTTCTATTTTCAAAAAAACTCGTACATGGTGCTACACCTTTTTCAAAGACATCATATAGAGTTTCCATAATTGAGTTATAGGAATTGAATAAGAAACTATAGGATAAAGTTCCCTAGGATTTTATTCATCTAAGTTCACTACCATGGGGTTAACATGATATTTTTTTTAAGAATGAAGATGGATAACTGTTCATACACATTCATTACCAAGAACATAGTATGATCACTATCAAGAATAATTTTCCTCTAACTCATGTAGATGACTCGTTTAATGAACTGTGTGAAGCTTCAAGATTTTACAAGATTGGCCTATAGTCTAGATATAATCAATTAAGGTAAAAGAATAAGGATATACCCAAGGTAAAATTATGTATAGGGTATAGACACTATGAATTTGTATTTATGTAATTCAGTATTACTAATTCCTCAACTATCTTCATAGATGTAATCATTAGAGTCTTTACAGATCACCTTAATTAGTTTTTGATAGTATGTATATATGATATTCTTATTTATTAAAAGTGAAAATAAGATAATTAAGATAATATTAGGATTATAGTGATTACCCTAAGTAAGGATATTTTTTATAAAAAAAATATGATGTGTGAGTTTTGGCTACAAATATATTCAATTTTAGTTCATACAATCTCAAGATAGGGTATATTAGTTTATCCATTGATGGAAGATGTTATTTCAAGTTGGCCTAGAACAACTACTATAACTAACATCTATATTTTTTCTTGGTTTGGATGGATATTATCAATTATTTTAGTAGAATTTATCATGGATATATAATTAACTCAACAAGTTAACTCAACAGGGATCCATCTTCCTTTAAAGAGATGAATGTGTATAATATTTTAAGGAAACATCTAGAATATTATTCAATACACATGGGCCTACATTAACATTTAGTGAGGAAGGGTTTTTTTATCTTTAGTGATATATCAAGTAAGGGACTATAATGAATCCTCATGAAAAAATATTTTCTTATAGCTTATTCCTCAATACAATTTATGTTGCGGGAGAAAAATTATACAACTTAGGATTTCGAGTCAGTGGTGGAATTTTTTTTATTTAAGTCGTAGAATAATTATGTTTATAATGAAATGTCTGATATAAATTAATAATAAATAGTTAAATTATATACACTCCCAAAAATAGATGAAAATGTGCAAGATAATATGTTTGGAGTTGACTAAATATTATGACTACTCAGAATATTAAACCCTTGGAAAAAAACAAGGTGGTTGATGCATTGAGCCAAAAGGAGAATGAAAGGTTATTTATGATGAGAATCACAAAAGATACAATATTTATGGTTTTTCAAATAATGGTTATAGATATTTTGAAGGAAGGAATAAAATCCTATCTATCACAAATGAGTGTCCATCTATCTACACAGTTGAGGATTAAAGATTCCCAAAAGGAATATGTGGAACTACAGAAGTTTTTTAGAAATGTTAAGGCTTTCAACCTTGATTTTGATGGGATGATAAGGTTCATGAATTGTGTATGTTTTATTTCCATAACATATTTCAATGATTTGTTCAATGATTCTCATAGTTAAATATTCTCTATTTATCCAAGATGTACAATGATATATAGGGATCTGAAAGAGTATTTATACTAAGATATAATGAAGAGAGATATTATAAAATATATATATAAATATTTAGTATGTGATAAAGTTAAGGATGAGAGTAAAATTTCTAAGGGAATGTTACAAATATTACCCATACCAAAATATAAATGGGACAACATCACTATAGATATTGTTAGTATAATCCCCAAAATGTTTAAAGGCCATAATTTTATTTCAGTTATTGTTGATCAACCTATGAATTTAGCACAAATAATTTCAATCAAATAATATTAATGTATTTATTATATTTCTATAATTTTAATTAAATAAGTTGTAAGGTTTAATGGAGTACAACATTCTATTGTATCTGATCAAGATCCAAGGTCTACCAAAATTTTCTACTAAAGTAATCAGTAGGAACTGGATATAGAGATGATTTTCAGAACTACTTATCATCCTCCAATAGATGGTCAGTCTAAGATAACCATTAAACCCCTAATGAATATTAATAGTTCTTAATATATAGATTCTAAAGGTAATTGGGATCAACAAATTCCACTAGTTCAGTTTTCTTACAACAATAACATTAACTTGGTTATTCAAATGACACCTCAAAAATCCCTCTATGGAATGAAGTCTATAAATCCAAAGTTCCTAGAGGATGTTAGATAATGACATCAATTAAGACTAGAGATAGCTGTGGAAATTTTAAATATTGTTAGATATATTAAGTATCACATCAAGGTAGCTCAACATCAATAGAAATGTTATGTTTTTAATCATCAGAAATATCTTTATTTTGATGTTAGTGAATAGGTATTTCTATTAATTTCTCCATGGAATAAGGTAATGAGATTTTGAAGGGATGGACAATACCTAGTTATATTGGACCCTTTGATATTCTAGATCGATTTGGATGGTTTCCTATCACATGACTATTCCACCAAAATTTCTCATGTAAATGAAATTATCTATATATATCTTTTGAAAATGTGCATACCTAATTTTTCAGATGTAGTGAACTTGGGGGATCTAACAATGGAGGATGAACAATACTATGAAGAAAAACCAGTAGATATATTGTATTATAGAGATAAATTTCTATAGAACAATACTACTCACTAGGTTATAGTTATCTATAGGAATCATAAATTTAATGAAGCTACATAGAACCAAAGGATGTGATGACATAGTGATATATTCATTTATTTCTATCAAAGAGATATAATTTTGAGGTAGAAATTCACATTAAGGGGGTATAATGTAACACCCCAAGATTTTATAAAATAATTTTCCTCAAATAAATTTAATCTATTCAATATCTGAAGACACATGCAACACTAATTTTAAAAGATCATCATTATAATATTGAAATATTATTATTTAATGGGTCTTAGCTGTTTCATTGGTGGGTATGAATAGGAATGACAAAATTTTTAAAATTTTATAGTTAAAACATATATAAAATTATATTATTTGGTATCCATTGATTCTAAATGAAAACAAAAATCATTTAAAATAAAAGAAATGTTTTTCTGGAAATGTGTTTTTATGCTTACAATGAATTTTTATCATTTTAAACTAAATTAAAAATTATTGGTGAATTATTTAAATAAAATTTATATATAATATATTCAAAAAAAATTATTGTCATTTATTTAATTTTTTTATTGTGATATAAGTAAATGTATATAAATTTTTATACTTAAAAATGTAATTTTCTAAAAATATTTTTCATCATAATTTTCAAAATTATTTTAAGATAATTTTATTCCACTTACAAAAATTTAATCAAAAAAATTAATTCAATATTTGGAATCATGTGTGGTGTAATTTATAATAAGGTCCCCATAATATTTTGATAATATAAATAGTAACCACATTAAATCATTATTACCCAGAAATAGTAAAATTTGTAAAATAGGTTTCAAACATTGGGGGAAGGATTTAAAATTTTGATATCACCAAGATTTATCCAATCAGATGAGTGTATTTTGTCCATTTACATACAATTCATGAATACATGGTCAATTGGTTCAATATTTCATTGATTATGGCCTTTATATTAATTTCAAAAAAAATAATACATTAAAAATGTATCTCTCTTTACATTAATATCTCTAAAATTATTACATAATGAAAAAAATAGTATATGTTCAGATGTAAATTTTTATTTTAAATTAAATTAATTTTTTTATCGTAGTAATTTATTTATATTTTTTAAAATTGAATAATAACCTTAAATTATTTTGTAACTCTGAAAGGGTAATCATTTAATTAATAAAAAATGTTAAAAATATTACAATTAATAAAATTTAGAGTAAATATTGTGTTCCAAAAAATTTATAGATTAATATAACATATTAGAGTTTTTAATATGTTTATTTTTGAATTATATTTCTATCTTATTATCATTGAAATCAAATTAAATTAATAGTGTTAAAAATAAAATTAGTGATATTTTATGAAAATAATATTTACTTAAATTATCTAAAAATAATAAAAATGTTGAGATATGAAAAGGTGGATAATATATGTTTGAAAGTTTCATGACCTGTACATTTATGATAAAACTTACACATTATAAGTAAAATTATTTCCCTTTAGTATTGAAAAATTTATTATAGTGTTTAAGAAAACAATTAACTAAGGGTTTAGTAATGCAGATAAGGTTTAACATGACATATTAACCTGTCTAAGTTTTATTTTTATCATATTTATACCTTAAAATATTTTTACTTTAATATCTATCAATTTAGAGTCATTTGTAATTAGAATGAAACAATTAAATTTTAGTCATTTTTTTATTTTCAAGAGTTCCCCACCCTCACTTATAAAATGGAACATCATCTACTCTATTCCTAAAACCAATTTATCCTTATATATCAAAAAATACCCCCACTAAAAACTTGACATCATTATTCACCACATTCAATAGCTTTTTTTATTTCTAGATGACCATCCCATCGAGGGTTTTTTTATAAGACAAAAGTGGGTTCTCAATGAAGAGGTATAACAATTAACTTAGTGTTTTTAATTTTATTTCATCCATAAACTCTTATATATCCATTTATTAAATTATATAATAATGTTTGAGGTAAATTTTTTATATTTAATTTTTATTTTAATATGGTAATATCCATTATCCTCATTCATTCCATCATATGGAAAGTAAAAAAAATCACTATTGTGTATGCGTATATTACCATCACGTAGCGGTGTAATTAGTTTTTCATTAAGAATTTTCCATAGATGGTTATAATGATATATTTAATTAATAAATATTTTAATTTGGATATTACTAGGATTTTTTAATAGGGAATTATTATTTACCATTCTTTTGTTCCATACACTATAAAATGGAAACAAAATTTGTTTGTAAGTGTGGACTACCATCATTAAGAACACTAAAATACATTTTTCTATATCTATCATTTATGGATGAATCTAAATATATATAAATATAATATTTATATATGATATTAATATCATGTTAAAAAAATATTTATTTTATTAAACTATTATTTATTTTTAAATACTATGACTATTGAACAGAAACATGCATGAAAAATGAAGCAATTATCACCCAAAACAGTGATTTTAATAAATAATTGATAAAAATGGTTTATTAGATGTTATAAAAAATAATGTATTTTATGGTATACATGTTTATGGTATTATAATACATATATAATAAATATATCATTACTTTAATTTGTTTTTAAATGCGTATGAAAAAATATTTGACTTTAGGTAATGTCGTATCTGTGATTTTATTTAGAGGTATTATTTTTTTTGACTTGTATTTAAACCTTCATTTTTCTGATAGTATTTTAGAGAAAAGTGGAGTTTTGCAATCAAAAGAAGGTGGTTCATGGTTTGTGTGCAGTCATGGGAAGTTTTTCACCATCCTAGGAGAAACTATTCACCCTAGACAGTGTCCATATTTAGTTTGCATAGCTTTCCTCATAGGTGTGTACACTCCCCTAGGAAACTGTGTAGTTGGTTTCCTCTTGGAACGAAGAGAAAAATAATTTCTCACATGGTTTGGAAAAAAGTTTGGGTTAACTAGGTAGCCATTCTATGTCATTAAAATTTTTAAATTTAACTTTCTACCCTCCCATGATTTAACCCTTTTTCTATCCATTTCTCCCCCCACTCGGGATTTACAACCTTATTTGGCTCCCCCTCTCTTACATCCTTCTTTAAACCTTCAATGTTTTGGTGGAATTTGTGTGGATCTTCAATAAATCATCAAGTAAGTCCCATGATTCTTGATTTCATCCTCTTTTTTGGGTTTTTCTTCCTCTCTCATTGAATTCTTATTTCCCTATTAGGTTAGTTAACCTAATAAGGGTTCAATGTTGAGTTGTTGGGTTTAACATTGATGTTTGTTGTTTGATCTTTACTTTATAGGTTTCTCTTCCAGTGTGGCTGTGATTTTCCACAAGACTCTGGTAGTTTCCAAGTGTGTGGTAGGTGGTTTCACGCTTTAGCATTATTATATATCTTTATTATGCTTTTATGTCTTATTTAATGTGTTCTATGGATTATGTGTGTGGTGAAAATATGTTTTAAAAAGGTTTTGTGGAGTGTATGGTTTGAAATATGGTTTCTTAAATGAAATTGGTTGTGTTTCTTGTGTGTTTCTTTTTTTTCCTTCTAAAATGTATTCCAGGAATTTTATAAGTGGTGTGTAGTGTGTTTTCAAACAGATTTCATGTGCAAATGGATTTGAAATAGGTTTTTACTTCGGAAATTTTGTCTTTCGTCATGGGTATTTATGACTCTTGATGTGTGTAAGTGAAATTTGTGATCTATGTGACATGTGAAATGCAAAATTTTTCACAAAGGTAATTTTATGTATCTATATGTTTAGACTAATACAAGTATGATAGTTTCATCAGTAGGTTTAAGGATCAGTTTCTTCTACTAGGATTGATGCTACAACACTAAATAAATTATGATGACTATTAGATACCACTAGAAATTTTTATGGTTTCATAACTGGTGGTCCATGCATGAGAATGTTGTGGGTTGGGTATGTTGTACCATATTTCATTGTCGTATGAGTTTCCAATGGTCCCACTAATTCCAATAAATATAGGTATTTCTCATGACATGGTTCTCTTTTGTGATGTGGTGATTACCATTGGAATATGGTGGTCTTTTACCCCATTTTAATTTCTAGGTAATCTTCTTTTTAAAATGTTTCCTATAAATAATTTTCATTAAAATATTCTATGTTTTATTTCTTAAATTTTCCCTGTTAGTTTATCTTTTAATGTCACAATACAGAATCTTTCTTTTGGGTGGCATCATAATGGTCTTTTAATCACAGACTATATAAAACCTTGGTTGTATGTGGACTTCACTATGTTTGACTTAATTAAAGTCAAGATGTTTGGTGGTGATTATGGTGGATCTGGTTTCTAGTGGTCCTTTCTAGCATGTGTTGGTAGTGGTGGCTTAAGGTTGTAGACCTCTTTCTGCCTGGAGATTTTTTTTCATGGTTTATTTATTTACCTTCCAATTTGGTATTTTGTTTTTTGGTTAATGTTTTGAAATGTTTAACATGAATCGTTGTAACTCTTTTGGTTATGGATGTTGATCTTAGGAAGATATTTAATTTTGAGTTGTATTCTTTCTTATTTATCATGGATGAAATCATTCCCAAAAGTGCATTATTGATACCCAAGAACTAGTTTCTAGCCTATGGGGATGGATAACTCCCTTTTTTCCATGACACAGGAAATTTTAGGTATCAATATTGATGGAACCCCAACTTGGATCATGAAAACTTTTTATTAGTTCATTTTTTCACCCATTCCTCGTATCATGTTATTTGGGAAGAGTCTTCATAGACCATAACTATGATTCTTGGGGCTTGAGTTTTGGGTTGCCAATGGGGTGTCTAGAATAAAAACCTTGTTACCAACCTTGAGTTTCCATGGGATGTTGGCAATTTGTTTGACTTCTCCTTGAGGTGATACATACAGGATCTAGATTTTATATGGACAGCCAGATAAGGTGGGGAGGTTCGGTTGGATTTTTTTTATAATGATTTTGGATTTTTATCCATGGAAGTGTTTGGTAATAGTTGTTTTTACTAAAAAAAATTATGAATGGTGTATTGATATTGTTTCATTATGGTTGTTTATTGATGAAGTTATATGCCTCCCTGGATACTTCTTCTGAAACTGTGGGAAGTGGTCGGAGAGTGTTCTCCCTCACAAATTGATCATAGACATATGGAAATGGTTGTTTGGGTTGTTCGCGGCTTGGTTCAAGGAGTGGTATTGGGTCCTTCCCACATCATGGAATCCATCCCCAATTCTAAGAAAGGAAAAATATCCTGATTTCAACAAGAAAAACACTCCTTTCATCCGGGGTAACAAAGATCCCTAGGAGTTAGATGAGTGGATTTAAAAAAATAGAGAGGACTTTTTGGTTTCTTGATACTCTTGAGGTAGTGAAGGTGAAATGTTCTTCGTTCTTGTTTGAAGGTCCCATTTAGAGGTGGTAGGACTCAGTGGTCCAATATGGGAGTCATCAGCAGATGGGTTTAAATGATTTCAAGGTTAACTTCAATGATCCGCTACCACAAAACTGGGATTCCACAGCACCACCCTTTATCAGCGCTAAAAAACACTGATAAAGGGTACTTTTTACAGTGCTAAAAAAAGCACTGTTAAAAGTGACCCTTTATCAGTTCTTTTTTTGGCGCTGATTATGGGGGGGCTTTATCAGCGCTTTTTCCTTGTGCTGATAAATTCTATATTTCAAAAATATATATTTCATGAAAAATAATATATTTTTATAGAATTATATTTATATTGATATATATATATATAATATACATTTATCAAATATGTTTTAGATAAGTATAAATAGACTGTTACATTTAATATATAAGAAATTTAGTGAAAATCGCTTTAAAATATTTTTAAAAAAAATATTATTAATTAATAATTTTCTAATTATCATCGATTAATAATCATTTAATAACAATTTGAAGAAACAAAAAATCAAAAAAAATATAATACAAGATCTAAAATAAGTTGAAAATGTAACTCAAAATTCAAACAGCCATAAATTTAGATCTGGGTGTCTGTTTGAGCTCTACAGCATATCAAATCGAAGCTTGCGATGAGCTCAATGCAATAGTGACCGAGGGAACCTTCTGTCACATTTTTTAGGCACAAGAAGGCCCATAAGGCCTCCAAAACTGAGTTTTTAGTCATGATACCCCAATTTTTTAACTATATATATATATATATATGAATATATATATATTAATATATGAATAAATATATATGTATTAATATAACTAAATATATTTATATTAATATGAATCTATATTAATATATGAATAAATATAACTATATATATATATGAATACGTATATATATATTAATATATAAATAAATATATATGTATTAATAAAAAAAATATTCATATTAATATGAATATATATTAATATACGAATAAATATAACTATATATATATATAAATAAATAGATATATCATTAAATAGAGAAAAAAATAAAGAGCATAGTGGTAAAGGTGTGGGCGTGCAAGGGGGGAGGTCTCGAGTACAAGTTTGGGTGGAAGTAGGGAGGGGCGTGTGGGCATGTGGGGGATGCGCTGGAAAGGGAAGCGCGTAGAAGAGTGGGAGGGGTCCACCTAGAGCTGATAAAGGGGGGTCAAGCGCTGTTAAAATCTCCCCCCCCCCCCCCCCGCATTATTTTTTTTATTTCATTTTATTTTATTTTAATAGCGCTTTTCTAAGAACTGATAAAAGAGATCCCCTATCTTATCCTCGATTAAAATCACTTTTCTAACACTATTAATGCGCTTTTCTAGCACTGGTAAAGGCTATATTTTTAGTAGTAAGTATTCTTTCCCCTGGACCATTTCCTTTTCCAAGACCTGGTACTTTTTAGAGCTTCACTAGGGGGGTCAGACCATGATGGTGTATGTTAACCACTTTATAGAGTTGGATCAGTTCTCACCTAAACTAGTTTCTAATGAGTAGCTAATGTCTTGAAAGATAAAAATGGTTTTATGCCTAGATATCTTATCCCAAGTCTTTTTGTTAAAATTGAACTCTTTTGTTGAGGTGGTTTATTGTGCTTTGATGGTAGAGATCGATCGTAGTGGAAATTTCAATTTTTTTGGAGTAGTATCAACTATGGTCCTGGATGTTGGTAGTTTATCTAAGAAGAAGTGGAAGCAATAAGAGTAGGAGATGAAGGGAGGTGGTAATTCAGGTTATCCTTCTCAATTATATTCATCAATATCTTCATATGTCAGATCAATATTATGCCATCAGTTCAGAAAGGAAGGGAACATGAACTCTGTGTGTCTACCTCCACCCATACATTTCCATCAATACAAACATATAGAGAACTTTTTTGGTTTTGTAGACCCACATGTCAAAAAAATGGCGGTGTTTCTTTATTATCCTTCAAAGGAATTTCATGCCATTCAGCGCCATTGAGGACAACGGGTTCTTTGTTTGGTGGTCATGGCGGTAGGGTAGGATATTCTTCTATACGTAGTTAGTTTATGTTAGAGTTGTAGGCTGGTGGTTATTTATAGGCTCATGCAGAGATTAAAAATCTTTATTCTCACAATCAAGAACCACCAAAATCTGATATATGACCTACAATAGCTCAAGGTACTATTCTTATTTGATCATCTTTAGTTTTTGACTTAGTTGATACCGGTGTATCTATTTATTTTATTTCTTTTTTTGTTATGAATTTTCTGAAATTTTTTACTAATCTTATTTCATATGTGATGGATTCAATGACACTACTTGGTAAAAAAGAAAGACCAAGGTTTTAGGTGTCTATCTTGTAAACTCAATATGTCAGGGATAAAGCCAAAATGGGATTTCATGTTTTTGGAAATTTACCTCTTTGATGTGATCCTCATTATGGATTGGATGGTGTATTTTCAAGAAAACATCTATTGTTATTGTTGACGAATGAGTTTCATGGAACCTGATGGGAGTACCCGTGTTTTGCAAGGTGAATGGGATCATCGGTCGGGATGTGCTAGATATCCACTTTTAGAATTGGGAAATATCTTTTTGTAGATATTTCCACCCATATTAGAGGACGATGATGCTTTTATAGAGGGTGGATTACCTCTTCTAGTGTGTGAGTTCTGAAATTTGTTTATGAATGACTTTTTGGGTTTTACTATGAATTGGGATGTGGAGTTCAACATTTATTTGGTGTGTAGATCACATATGATATCTCTTCCCTATAACCATATTTCCCCTACTGAGGTCTAGGAATTAATGGTTCAACTGAATGATTTGAAATCTAGTGTTAAACATGTTTGTAGGTTAAAGAAGAACACCAGAGGCCCTCTGGTTTTCTTAAGACATTTCCCATTCCAACCCAAATTTGGGATAAGGTCTCCATGTATTTCAGTATCGGATTAACTCCATACCTTAGGGAAGGAATTCCATGTGGGTAGTGATTGACAGTCTCACCATGTCAACCCATTTCATTATGATTAGGGATTCAGCCAAATCGGAGGATTTAGGCTGATTATATGTATAAAGGATAGGGAGTATTCTTGGTGTGACATCATGATTTTTTTTAGAAAGGGACCCCTATTTTACCTTACGGTTTTGTGAAGGCCTTTTGAGGTAATGGGGTTGTGGGTCAAGTTGATTATGGCATACCATCCTCAAATGGACGTTTAGAAGGAGTGGTTGAATCAGATCCGAGGAGATATGATCCAAAAATGTATGTTGGATTTTGGACGCTCGTGGGATAGCCATTTCTGTTTAGCCAACTTTTCCTATAATATGTTTACCAATCCTCAATTCATATAGATCCCTTTGAGTCACTTTATGTTCGTTCGTGTCGGTCTCTTATGTGTTGGACTAATATGGGTGAAACCACATTGTTGGGATTGAGTTTGGGGTAGGAAAATTCCTATAAATTTTGGTTGATCATATAGTGGTTATTTATAGCATAGAGTCTTCATAAGTCCTATGTTGTTCAGCAGTGTCTAGCCTTTGAATTCTATATGGGTGACAGAGTATTTTAGGAATTCATACCTCGCTTGGGTCACCATAATTTGGGTATGAAATGTAAGTTAATTCCATTGTATTAAATATATTTTGATAATATAGATACAGTTGGTAAGGTAGAATATTAGCTGGTTTTTTCATCCCAATTGATTTCAATTAATGACGTGTTCCATGTCTTGTAGGTAAAATAGTTTAATCCAGACCCTTCACATGTGTTGAATTAGGAAGAGTTAGATTTGGAACCTGATCTTTATATATTTGAGAATCTAGTAAGGATTTTGGATTCTCAATAGAAAGTGATCCAGGAGAAGTCCATACCCTTAGTCTATGTTCTTTGGTAGTATAGTAATGATGATCATGAAGCCTGGGAGAGAAATTCTTGGGTTGATGAGTAGTATCTATTTTTTTTCTCTGTTCATATTTTGGAATGGAATTATGTGTACGTAATGTTTTCTTATTGAGTAGGATTCTTACATCCTTGACTTTTTTAGTTATTCCATTTTTTATCTTTGTTCTTGAATTTTTTTTCATGGTTTTCTCGGGATTTTTTGGATAAAATTTTCTTTTTGGACCCAGCAGTAGGTGGTGCATGGTTGGAACCTAATTAAGGGAAACAATGTTCTTGACTATGAGAAATCATGTTCCCTAGATGTTTCCACTGTCCTAGACACATATCTTACTCCATAGGAATTCTCCCTATCAGTAAACCATATGGTTAGTTTCCTCTTAGACAAAGAATACCACACCATTGTTGTATGTTTGGAAAACTATGTATGCTAACCATGTTTCATGTCCATGTCATTAAAAACAAAAAAAAATTACATATATACCCTCCCATGATTTAACACTAATTACACCCATTTCTCCCCCCCCCCCCCCCGTTGGGTATTCAAACCTTATGTTCCTCCCCCTCTCCTGTTTTCTCCCTTGGACCGCCAATTTTTTGCTAGATTTGGGGTGGATATTCAAATATTCATCTAGTAAGTCCCTTAATTCTTCATTTCTTCCTCTTTCATGAGTTATTCTTCCACCCTCCATGTGTTTTTATTTCTATGGTGGATTTTTTTACCTAATAAGGATACAATATTTAGTTGTGGGTATAATCTTGATGTTTGTGCTTTCAGGATGCCATTTTAGGGTCCTCTTAAGGTGTGGTTTTAGTTTTCCACCATATTTAGATAAATTTCAATTTTTGGGTTTGTGGTTATATGATTTTTAATTATCAAATGGTTTTTGTTTGATTTATTGGATTTTTTAAAGTGTTTTATGTATTATTTGTGTGGTAACAATGTGTGTTAAAAAGTTTTTAGATTTTTGTGGGTTGAAATATGGTTGTATAATGGAAATTGGTTGTGTGTCTCGTGTGATTCATTATTATTCTTCTAAAATATGTTCCATAAATTGTGTAAGTGGTGCAGAGTGTGTTTTGAAATTGATTTAGTGTGTGAATGGATTTTAAAGATCTTTTTCCTATGGAAAATGGTGGTTTATAATTTGTATTTATGATGTTTGATGTCTATATGTGAAAGTGGTGATCTATGTGACATGTGAAATAGAAAATTGAGAACAAAGGGGATCCTAGGTATCTTGGTAGGAGACCTGTGACTTGCAAGCTAGTTGGATTGGTGGGGATGAGGCCCAGTTTCTTTTATCAGGAATGATGTCACAAAACAAATTAAATTGTGATGATGATTAGAGTCTATTAGAAATTAGGATGGGTTCCTCTCTAGTGTCCCATGCATGAGTATGTTGTGTGTTATGGTTTTTATGCCATGTTTCATTGAGGTATGAGGTTTATATAGTCCCAAAATATCCATTACCTATTGGTATTTCTCATGAAATGATGCTCTCTTGTGATTTAGTTCTCATGGTTGTGATATCATGTACCTCTCTTCTGTTTTAATTTTATAGAAATATTCTTTTAAAAAATTCAATTAAAAAATTTTTAATAAAAAAATTATTTTATTTCTTAAAACATTCATTTTAATTAATCATATAATGTTACATCATGCATTAATTCTTTTGGGTAGAATCATATAGGGATTTGGATCGAACCTTACATACACCCTTGCGTGAATGTAGACTTTGTTATGTTTGACCTAGTTAAAGGAAAGATGTTTCATGGTGGTGATGTTGGATCCGATTTCAAGTGGTCCTTTCTTGTAGGTGTTGGTGGGGGTGGATTAAGAGTGATGTACCTCTTTTTGGATAGATATTTTGGGTCATGGATTCATTGGTTCCCTTCCCATTTGATATTTTTTTCTAAAAGTTATGAAATTTTTAACATCAATTATTGTAACTCCTTCGGTTATAGATATTGATCTTGGTATGATATTTCATTTTGAGTTGTATTCTTTCTTATTTATCATGGGTGAAATCATTCCAAATAGTGAATTATTAACACCCATGAACTAGTTTCAATCCCATGGGGATGGTGAATTCCCTTCAGCCCATGCCACGGTCTAGTTCAGGTGTTAGGTTGGATGGTACCCCATCTTGGTTTGAGACAGGTAAGGGTTTTATGTTATAATCTCATTATTTATTAGGATTGTTTATTATTAACTTCCTATGGTGAAATATTATTGTCTAACACTCAAGAAAAAAATTAATTTTTTTTTTGTTTTTCTATTTTTAGTAATAACATATTTTCATTTTTGTTTACAATATTTAAGAAGTCAATATAATGAAAGAATATTATGAAGTCTTGACTATATCTCTATCTTCAGTTGAATATCCTTTTTCTTTCAATACTATATTTTCTAAAAATGGTTCAAATAATGTTTTGACAAATCACCAATTATTTTTTAGTATAATATTTATGTTTTTTACTTTTTATATAAGATTATATAAGAAATATTATTATATTTTTTTTGAATGATCTACTTCTGAAATTTTACCCAAAATTTAAATGGAATATTTTTTTAATGTACAAGAAATTAATAGAATTTTCTGGCATCAGGACTTCTCAATGCTTTGAAGCATACTTTTTTCATTACAAAATTTCATTTAAAAGAATATAATTCTATAATATTATAGAAATTTATTGATTTTATATAAGTCACTTCAAAGATAAAAGGGAATTTTTCAACACAAAATCCTATCAAGTGATATTTTGATGTTGCCTAATGTTTACTGAGGATATGATCCAATGATACCATACTTATTATTTTGTAGGATGGATTATTATTATAATAAAAATATTTTTATGAAACTCATTTCATTTCCATAGGATATGCTTTGATGAATTGATGAAATGTTTATAAAACATGTTTCTTTTATTTGGGTTATGCCCTGATGAAATGTATAAGAAACCCATTTCATTATCAAGGGTTATGATATGATGAATATTTTATGTGTAAAACATCTTTATTATTTTTATTATGAAAATTTCATGACTTTAATTATATAACCCTCTCGTGGATTGGGTAAATAATGATATCTCATGAGATAAAGAGGACTTGAATGGGGAGGGAACTCAATTCAAAAAGTGAACCATGACTAATAAGAATTAATGGTGAGTGAACCAAATCGACAAGGATATAATTTGAATTGATCATTTAATACTAAGGAAATTGTTTTTTATACTTATGCGTTCTCCACAAATCAATGTATTATGTAAATTTTATTCTCTCAAGTCTTGTATTAATTGATTCCATTATCATTAGTTTTTTAACTATGATGCTATATTCTATGACTTTAGATTATGTTCTAAGAAATTAATTGTATGATTTTAAGATGTTAAGATAATTTTTTCATACCCTTGTTATCATTTTATGTTTTTTTTGTTCATAGATGTCTCCCTTGATTACTATTACATAGAATCAAAGCATATAGTTTCTTATGATTTTCTTCCCCATGGAATGAAGGATATTTTTATGTATTAAATGTATAATATGGGTTCAATTAGTGAATAATAAAAAAGGAAATTATTAAAATCTTATACGGAAAAGTTTTTTATGAATCCATGTTTCCAAAGTAACATGGCCTATAAGATTAGGGAATGGATCCCTATGTTATGTAATGAATATACATCTAATAAAAAGTAATATTTATGCATGGAAAGCATTGGTCACTATAGTGATGGGGAATTCTGTTAAAAATGAATAAAAATACATATGACATATAATGAAATAATTTTGTTGGTCACATTATAAGAATATTCTTGATCAATCATAATGTCTTTTAAAGTATGTGGAATTAGATTAAAACTATTTTTATGAGAATTTTGAAAAATATATTTATAAATAAAAAATATCCCTAATATTTTTGAAAAAAATTACATTAAAAAATGTCATAATAAAAGAGAATAATATTTTCATTTATAAAACCATTAATAAATTTAACTAAAGTATTATTGAATAAGATAAAGATGGAAAAAAGTAAATTTCACAAAGAAAACATTAAAAAGAAACTATATTAACACTTTGAAGAAAATATCCCATAAAAATAATGTTGAGATTTTATTTAAAACATTTTAAGGAAGATAATGTAGTATAAAATGATATCAATAAATTTATCAGTTTTTGAAAACGAAATTTTATAATTAATCTAATGAATGTGGTCATGTATAGAAAGAGTTTTCAAGCTAAAAATAGAATACTGGGTGAGTTTTAGTTAACAGAAATACCTTGGTTAATGTATGATCCAAGGGGAAATGAAATATCGAGTGAATATATAAAGCCCTATAATTATAAAATAAAAATATGATATGGTTTCTAAAAAAATATAACATTCACAAATCTATTTTCTTTAAAAAATAATACATATTTAAATATAGTATTGGAAATAAAACCCACACAATTTGAATAGAAAATTGGTCAAAAGAACTTTTAAGATCGGTATTATTCATATTAATGGCCATTTAAATAATCTACATGATATATAGCTTCAAACCCCTTGAATATGGAAAAATAAACTCATTAGGTAGTAATGATACCATATTAATGGTAACATGGATCATATTAAGAATGAAGTATTATGAAATTAAATATTAGACAAAGAACTAATTTCCTTTAGTCCTACTAAGTAAAATGTGATCTGTCATCTTATAAAAATCATAACTTTTTTAATATTCTATTTTATAACATTATTCATAAAAATTACAGTCATATATTCTTAATTTATTGTCATTTATTATTAATATATTTGTTAGTTTTCATTTAATTTTTACCAATAATTGTTAGAACTTTCATTTATTATATTTCATATAAAATGTATGAAGTCAGGGTTGATTATAAACAAGTAGTTTCATGATCATTGTAATCTAATAAATCCTAATAAAATAATATTTTTTTAATGATTACATTACTCTCATATCCCTTAGGATAAATATAACTATGTGGACTGTACAAATGGGAATCGTGATGAACAGGTTTTCAACATCCTTAGCAATTAAAATGTGCTATATTAAGAAATATTTTAAATATTAACAAAACCCTTACTAAAACATTAAAAACACCAATATATCATTATTACATGGTGTTATGATAATATGATTACCTAGAATCATTTAGGATATAACTATTATAACATTACTTACATACACAGATAAATAAACTCAAATGGTACGTTATATTAATGATTTAATAAGTTATTAAATGCATTTAAACAATGATAATGTGAAATAAAAATAATATTAATCATGTCATAAATATGTAATATGCTCATTAAAACTATTATAGGAACTATAAATTTTTTGTGTAGATGAAGTATTAATTTCACTTCTCATGGGGGTGGTGGGCCACATGTAAGAACAAACAATGATATTTTTCCTTAATGGATGTGATAGATGATTAGATAATGATAATACCCATAATATAATTATATTATATTATATTTTTTATAATTATATTATCATATTGGTTTAGTTAGAATAAAAAATATTTTTGATAATTTTAATGAAAAGTTATTTAGTTGATAATAATCGCATTATATACATAGATTTTCCTCCCAATTTCATTGAAAATGAAATTATTATTCTAACTAATTATAGTGAACAGGGATTAATATACATAGACATTACATAATTTTTCATATTATTTCATACATTAAAAACACACACCCAAACACCATATTAATTTAGTGCCTTTGAAAAGTTGGAAAAATAAACAACTAGTTCATAATACATCTACATCATCTCCCGTATATTTATTCATAACTAAAACCCATTTTGATATATCTTAATTTATACCATTCTTTATATCTTTTGGAAAAAAACATAAGAATGGGAGTGATCAGATTCTTAGTAAGGGAAATCAAGGGAGATATGTAAGCATAACATGAATATAAGCATATGAGAACATATTAAAAACATTTTAATGTCATATCCAGTATATAAAATATTATTCACAAGATTCATAGCATAAATATTGGTAGATTACAATACATGGTTCATAATATAATTAAAGTACATCATCTATGAGAATATAAAAATGGAATAAGACATGGAATTTTTGGCATATAAATAATTTTAGAAAATCTTATGTTAATGATACCTACTAATAAATTCATAACATGTTAGGTTTGTTATAATCACCCTTATACCTACTTAATTCTTGGGATGACCTCCCATGAACCTTATGATTTAAGGATTATAATTACCTCCTATGTATCCTATTTTTGTGGGATTAGGATGACCTCCCATGTACCCTCTTGTTGTGGAAATAATATGGCCTCTCATGTACACTCTTATTGAGGGCTTAGGATGACCTCTTATGTACCCTCCTATTGCAATCTTAGTATGACCTCCCTTGTACCCATTGAGCATATAAAACATTTATCATTACCCAATTTATTGAATTTAGATATAGTTCTGACCCATTACTTAATGAAACTATACTTATGTATTCCATATGGAAATATAATTTATTCAACACATCAGAACCCATGTAAATAAATGGTTTTCGTAAACATTTCATCATATAAAAACTCATTGAAAATTAAGGGAATTATTTAAAATCAAATCATAATAATATATTATATTTATAGAAAGACTATTAATAGATCATGGGATTATATCCCTATTAAATCAAGAGTAGCACTAATTTATTCCATCTTATATGTAAAATAATTTTAAAATATCTTATTAGAACATTTCTTGAGAAAACTGTCCTTTCCTATTAAAAACAATTCTTATTAAATCATAACACATTTAGAAAAAAAATAATTGAAAATAACCTTGAAACCTTATAATGGGGTATTTTAATCAATATTAAACATATTTTAAATCCATTTTCTTTAAAATTATTTCAATTTTAATTAATAAAATTTAATATTTTTTAGAAAAAAATAATTTTGAACGAACATAGATTTCCAAAATATAAGAGAATGAAATTAAATAAAGCTTAAAATATCCTGAATAAATATTTTCATGATTAAAAATTTAATAGTTCAGTATATACACCCCATAAAATAATATAGGTTCAAAACATAACATGTGTTTCAAAGAAGCCAATTTGAGACAAATCTACCTTACTGATTTGGTAATTTTTTAACTGTAAAACCCATGAAAGGGATATTATCAAAAAAAATTCAATACCAATAAATTTAAGGATAATGATTATATAATAAATTCATTGACATTGTATACACAACACAAAATAAAATAGTGGTGAACATAGCATAAATCTCATAGAAATAAAAGTTAGACTAGAAATTTCCTTACTATAAGTATTGACTTCCTTCGTATGCATTCAAAACTCCTATATAAGAAATTTATGTTTATGATAAATATAAAACATAATTTTATTCATATTTATAAGACAATATTTTTTTTACTTATGACTTTATGTTACTCTAATATTATCAATTCCAAGTTTAAGCTATGTTTCGGGTAATAACCCCTTTGTTTCTCATACATGATTTGGTTTTTATTATTAGTCCTCATCCTTAAATCATGATTTAATTATATTAATAATGATACCCATGATATAAATATCATATATATTCATTATTTTTGTAATTATGGATAACATTAAAAGATATAGGTAGAAAATAAAATACATTATTCATTGAGATGGTAGGTCGTACGTACGTATGAATATTTTTTTCATTTTCATATCATATTAAAAGAAATAAAGTTATTGATATGTTATAATTATAGAATAAGTTTTACATCATATATATAACATAAATTTAATAAAACCATTTTTATTTCATTACATGTAAATAGTGAATGAATCGCATCGCTTCGTGAGGCTGTAGTCCACCGTCTATAAGAACGACGTTATCGTATTCCCACAAAATCGAAAGAATAAAGGTATATATGATATAAAAAGATGATAATAAAATTATAAACATAATATATATCATATATAAACTATAAATCCATCATTATTCCCAGTAATTAATTGTGTAAATGTAAGAACAAAAGACGTAGGTTCACAAGGTGGTAGTCCACGTACACACAAATGATCATTGCATATCCCATTTGATGGAACTGTGTGAATTTTTTGGTCATAACCATAAAATAACAACATATTAGAATGTTTAATATTTTATGGTTATTATAAAATCAGTAAATATGAATAATTTATGGGGTTCAATTAAGAAATAAAAATTTTTCAGTGATGAACATTACCTCTTGTTCAGCTATCTTCTTTTGGTTTTCACCAAATAACTTACTTGGTTGGATTTATTCACAAATTAATTATTATAGTAATAAATTAATGAGGTATAGAGGATATTTTTATAGTTTTTGGTAAAAACATATAGGTTTTAAAGTGTTAGTAAAAGGGATGAATAGGTTCCCTTCTATAATATAGGGGAGGGTCACTCTTTGAATTTCATAATGGATTAATTTAACACAAGTTCAATATCAAACAAAATACCCCAAAAAAGATGCTTATTATAATATATGATATGATAATATTTTAATATCATAAACCGATATATTTTATCCATGTTTTTTTTGATATTTTAAAACTCAACATTTTGATTAACCCTTAGATAACCCATTCTAATTTTAACTACGGTAACAACTTTTGAAATATAAAAATGATGTGGATTTTAAATAAAAAGTACTAATTAGACCATAAAAATTTATGATATTTTAGGTCAAATCTAATCTCATTTGTCCTTTTTTAATATTCTTATTATTTATAAATAATTTAATGAAATATTATTTTCATAAAATATCATAAGAGTCAATTTTTAAACTATTCATTTCTTTGACATTAAGAAACTGAATACAAAAATATATATTCAAACAAAACCATTTAATACACCAATAATATATCATAATAATCTATATAATTCATGTATCACTATAATTAAGTCAAATTATATTTATTTTAATATTTTTAATATCATTTAATTGATTTTTTCATTAATATAGTAAATAATGCATCATTATTATGTAATTATTTATTATAATAATTTATTCACCAAAATTTAATCATAAATATCAATGATTTAAATGAAAAAATTATTACATAATAATATATATAGTCGATCATATCTTCTATTTAACCTCATACCTATTATATTTTACTTATTAAAAGTCAGAGTGTGACATTTTTTCACTATCATTGATTGTAATAATTTCTAGGTAATTTTCATGGACAAGTGTCCATTAAAAAAATAATTTTTTTACCTTAGGAGTTAATAATTTAATTAAATTCTTCCAATAATAATTTTAAAGTGTCAGGGTAGTTTTTTAATATTTATAATATTATTTTTATCCCTAATTACTTGATTTACCCTTAACATTGATAATAAAATTTAAAAAAGTTACAATTTATATTGTTCAAAAATAGAAGGGAAATATTATCTAAATTTATATATTATGATTAAACATTTGGAATCAAATTTTCAATATTGTAATCAAATAAGTGTTATATATTAATTTGAAGTTAATCCCAGAGACGGGATGAGATGATGGGTTTTTTAAGTGAAAAAAGTCCAAATGTTTTAAATGTTTTTATATCAAATTTCAATATGAAATTGATTAAAATTTAATAAATTGGATTTATTTGTGTAAGAATTTACTAATTATACTTTAAAGCATAATAAAACATAATTTAACTATATAAATATTGTATATGAAAAATAGTTGTCAATTAAAATTTAGTATTTTTCATTATTCATCAAAAATGAAAATTCTCAAAAAAAATACCAAAAGTTCACCCAAAGTAAATTTTTATATTAACCCTTTAGAAATAAATTTTATTCTATCATTTAAAATTATAAAAGTGTCAAAAAAATTATTTTAAAATGGTTTTCCAATTAAAGGTTGTAAAACTACCCTTTTGAAAAATACATCTTTTTATTCATAAATGTGTATTTTTTTCTTATCTTATGCAGATAAAATGTTTTTAATGATTGTTAAAAACATTTTATTTAATATTTAATATTAAAATTTTTAAAAAAAAATCATCAAAAGTGGTTTTATAATTTATTGAGATCAAATGGTATTCGTGCATAGGAAAATAGTTTCCTTAAAAAAGAAATTTATTTATTTTCAAATAGTTCTTACTTTAATTTATAGAAAATTGATAACCAAAGTATTAATTTTATATACATTTTTAAATCATATTTTCATAATTTATTTGATATTTTTTGTAATTTACATTCTAACAGAATGGTGGTAACTATAATAATTTTGTAATAACAATATTAAGAGTGTATTTTAGTTCAGTAAAACACGGTATTTCATATAACAAAAGTTATCGAATCAACTCATAATTGTGTGTTACACAAGAAAAAAACAGTATTATGTGTACCAAAATAAAATATATGTGTTTCATGTATTGGAATATGATCTTTTTGGTGTGTATAACACAATCCAAATTTAGATATTTTGTATAACAAAAGATATATTCAGTGTTGTGTGAAATGAAAAATATTGAAAATATTAAACTAAGTCAAAAAACAAGTCACAAAATATAGAGGTGTAACACTAATGGGGAAAAATATCTTAAATGAGTGAGAGGGTTATAGGAGGAGAAATTTAGAAGAGTTAAAAGATTAAATTTAAATGATAGGTGATTCTTGAAGTGGTGGAAGTGTTACCATTTTATAATAGAATGGAAAGGAATTTTTTGATGAAATGACTACATTTTCATTAATGTAACATAACTAATCAAAGTTTAATTGAAAAAAATGTAAAAAAGTATAGGTAATGTTTTTTGTGGTTCTATATTTTCCATATCCTCCCATTTTCTAGAAAACATAGAGTGTTTTTACTTTCAAATTTTTAACATTTAAGTTTATTTATTTTTACGTTGGTAATTAATTTTTAAATGTGGTAATAAATATTAATGAAATAATTAATATCAGAATATCTAAAAAATTTGATAATTATGATTTTATATCTATAAATAATTTTACCAAATAATATTATTAATGTTTTGGAAGATTTTTTTAAAAAAATAAAATCACGTAATTTGTGAGAAGAGTTTTTCTGAAAAAGTGTGTTCTTATGATAAAAAAATATGTACAAGATGATATTATCATAGATACTAGTTATTATTCAATTTATTGGATTATTATAAATCAAATAAATGTAATTTGTAATCAAGATAATTCCAAAATATAATTTATCCATAAAAAAACTTCATTAAAAGAAATAAACAAAAATAATTTTTATTATAGTAACATTTTAACTTAAAATTTAATATATTGTACATAGTATTTATAAGATTAGGTTTTATTTTAAAATTTATAATTTTATGTCATAAATACAAATTTTATTATATCAATGGTTTTTCAATCTTTATGGTTGTTATTTCTTATATAAAAATAAAGACAAATTATAATTGTTGTAATAAATATACTTCTTGAAAAATAATACAAAAATTATAGAAAAACTAAAAAATTAATATAAAAAAATATAGATATTATAAATAAAAAATTAAGATATTTTTAATTGATTCATATTAAAAAATTTATTTATTTATGTTTTAGATGAAAATAAACAGTACAATGAAAACAATTATTATTGAAAAATGATGTTTTTAAACATTAATAGTTATTAATAATTTTTAAATCCATTTATAATTAATTATATGATATTGTATGAGTTCATATACAATTATATTTGAAAAGAGTTCAATAAAATCTATTAGGATAATATAAAATACCTAACAACATAGTTTATTGAAAAAAATAATTTTTATACTAAATATGATTTAACAAACACCATTAAATTTATTTATTAATAATTTATGATTTATTGTTACAAATATATTTATA
This sequence comes from Viscum album, assembly GCA_963277665.1. Lineage (NCBI taxonomy): Eukaryota > Viridiplantae > Streptophyta > Magnoliopsida > Santalales > Viscaceae > Viscum > Viscum album. Next base: position 2,078,384,892 of record OY728137.1, on the reverse strand, counting down.
TTAAATAATTTATTTGTATTTTATAATATCTTATTTTAATAATAATATTTATATTAATTTTTAATTCTTAAATTTATTTATTTATTTATTTATTAGAATGTCTTTATATCATTCTCAGTTATATTATTTTAAATTTAGTATATTTAAGTACACTGATTTTTTATACCTATTGGATATATGAAAAATATCCATATTTTTAATGATTATAATATCAATGACTATATTGTCAATGACTATATTTTATTCATATATATATACTTACTAAATAATTTATTCACTCCACTCTAACTTTTCAAGAAATTGTTCATATTTGTTATTATACATTTTTCATAATGTGTTATCCTTTCTTGTTGATCATACTCATTATAGGCCTTATTTCATACTTGTTTATCCTTAAGGTGTAATATGGTTTTAGTGATCTCTTAGTTATGATAATTTTATTTTTATATATCTCATGTCTTTGATTTATTTGTGAACTTTTTATGAATTTTTTATATCTATGGGGAGTAATAATCTATAGTGTACAATACATAGTTTTACATTCTATTGTTGTAACATTCAACTTATGAATTAATTATCTGTTATTACTTTTAGTTAATATATTTTATGCCTTAATTTCAAATAATTATCAATTTATTTAAACAATAAAATATATATGTATATATATTACAACTATAAACATATAGTTAATGGAAATAATTATCTTCATAAGAACCTGGTGTGTTACATGAGGAGAAAACAAACTCTAGTATGAGGAACTATCCACAATATAATGATGGTCTTGTTAGTAAGACATGAAAAATAAAGTGACTTCCAATTCTAAAATTTGTGAAATGATAATCCTATTTGAAATATTCTCATGTTCATGACATATTTTATTCTCAGGTCATTAAACCGTGATTTACTATTTGTAATCCATTATAATTTAGGTATGATTTGTTTCTATTATGATCATGGGAATTTGTGGTGATTTCAAAACTACAAGCTTATATTAAGCTCCATTATTATCATAAAATATTTTCTATTATGTATATCTTTACGTAAAATATGATCTCACCCCTTTCTTATCTTTTAATTCATTATGTTATGAAGATGAGAATAACTTATATGAAGATAAGAAGGAGAAAAAGTGAGTTTTGATTATGAATAATTATTTATAAGTATTGTTAAATGAGTTTACCATGTATATTTCCCTAAAAGATATTCTAACTAATGGTTATTAGAATTATATAATTTTATTGTGGGATGTAATGCTAATGAAAAAATATATGAATTTTTATCTTGGTCTATCTCATTTGGTATCAAAACAAGTATTTATTGAATTTTTCTAACACTATATTTGGGTGTGTAGAATTGGGGAATCTCATACCACCATATATATATGATACATTTCATACAATTAGTTATATTTCCACTAATAATCCCTTATCCCTTTCATAAAGTTTATAATTTTGAATGAGAAATTCTATTCTTCATCAAAATAATATTATTATCACTGGTGATTCTCCAAATAAGGTGTAATACTCCAAGATTTTATGAAAAAAAAACTATTAAAATAAATTATTTTAATTTATTTCCATACACGCAAATTTAATTCTAAATTAATCATAATTTATTATTCAATTATAACCTACGTAACATCCCTCGATCTGGAACTCTCCCATGTAGAAAAATCATGTGGGTTACGAGAAATCAAGAGTGCATCAATGTATGATAAAGTCTATTTAATAGGATTGAGGATGTTATATGTATAATGAGGGGACTATACACCATGGTATTGAGTACAATACATCAGAACAATTCATAATAATAAATATTAGAGTAATGGAAAAATAGGAAAAATAGTATATAATACAACTACAAAGTAAAAGGTGGAACTGGTAAACCAACAATAATAAATAATGTAATTACTAGTTGATTGGTATATGAATGTCATAACAAAAAATATAAATAAAGAATCATTGGACACAATATGAACTCAAAGTACCCCTCTCTCTAATCATAGGTTATCCCCTTCTCCAAACTCTAGCCCATATAGAAATTAAAAAATATGTAACAAGGTCATCTGTCCTTATCTAAACCAGCATCCATGTAATCTACTTTAGTACCAAAAAGCAGCCTGAATAGGGTGTGATTAAAACTCAGTAGGTCAACACCACAGTATCTAAAAATACTAGTATGATAATAAGTGCATCAAATAAATCAATAATTAGGTGCATTAATTAATCAATTCATACAATACATAAATCAACCTACTTCAGAACTATTTTAGAATATATCTGAGCATGTAGCACAACCATGAGACCCATGGAGATATGTTAATTGAAAAATCACAAAAATTTGGGCCAATCCCTCTATAATAATTACATCATGGGACTAGAAAAATTTCACTCAATATAAGCATTATAGTAAGGCACTGTGTAGAGCCTTCCCAATATAAGCCTTACGGCATGGGACTTGGTAGTGCCTGCTCAATATAAGTGTTACATCATGGGACTGGGTAGAACCCAGTCAATATATGCATTACAACATGATATTGGGAAGAACCCACCCAATATAACATTATAGTAATAGACTGGTCATAGCTCGCTCAATGTATGAATTACATCATGGGACTGTGCAAATACTCTAAAATATAATCATTAAAACATGAATCTTAACACATTTCATTTCAAAAATGATATCACAATATCAAATCATATGTATAAATTGCTAATTATGAAAATTAACATTAATTATTATGCATTTCATTTGTCAATTTGGTATTAAACCATTAACATTCCATCCATTTTAATAAACAAAGCCATTTCCATGGTGAATATATAACATGAAATCACCTTAATCTCATGTCATGATAAACACACTATAAGAGAATAGTCGATTTATATAATTATATTCAAGGGTTATCTCACCCAATGGGTAGACATAAGCCAGGTCGCAACATCAATGGAATCCAAAGGGATCCATGGAATAATCTAACCAGTGATTTACAATATTTATCATTCAATAAATTAATGCACACCTGAAGTTCATGTTATCATAGTATTCCATATACTCAATAATTTAACAAACCATAGGGTTAGGTTTAGACACTCTTCCTTAATCTGAAATTAAGGAAATGTAACCAACTAAAATCACCAATAAGAATGAAGATGAAGAATATCACATAAAAGAACCTATATCATACTAAATCAAAATCAAAACCCATAATATAATTTGTTAAGTGATTTACACCACAATGATAGAGAGAATTGGGAGAAGATAGGTAAACATAATAAAAAATAAATAATTATGGATTGGATGTTTAATTGGGATATTTTTAATGGGAGATGAGCTTTTATAATCACCTATAAATCATCTTATGTCCAAGATGGAGAGTCTTCACTATAATAATGGAATAAATCACATCCACAATAGGAATAAAACTGGTGATCATGATAAATATATGGTGTGTAAACCTTTAATATCATGTATTTATTTATTAATTAGATATGCTGAAAAACCCATCACCACTGTTTAATACTTTTCATGCTCGATCATTTTCCAAATGAACTAGGTACATGATGTGTAAAAAATTTATGTCGGAAACTAGTTCATGACATGTGGCTAGTGAAATTTACTATCATGTAACATATACAGTACAGAAACCTAGGCATAACATGTATGGATATTATATCAATTTAGATGAATATTCAGCACATCACAAAAGTACATTCCCAGGTAGCACAATATTCTAGTGTCTTTGGAAGCTGGTAACACATTCCTCTAATTTACTGAAAGATATTAAATTTATCCTAAAAATATATTCCCCTTTTTGTACTTATAACTAAAACCTTTTTTCCTATCCTTGGGAAAGGAAACATACGAAAGGGTGAGATCATATGCTTAGTAAGGGTAAACAAGGGATATATGTAAGCATAATCATGAGAATAAGGGTATGAAAACATGATCATAACATTAAAAGATAATACCCTGCATACCAAAGATCATAATCAAGAGTTGTGGAAAAACTGTTGGTAGTTCATAAGAATTGAATCATAATGGAATCCGGAGAAAAATCCATGAAAGTGTAATATAGGAATAAGACATGGAATATTGGATTACACAAAAACATATAAAATGATTCTCTTTATAGTTAAATATTAATTCTAAGTCCATCTTAGTGCAATTATTTCACTCCACAAAATATCTTATTAGTCAAGGTTCACACAAAAGACCATCTTACCAGTAAAATTCCTTTACTAAACTGAGTTCACTCCCCGTTCAATCCATATCTATCTCATGAGATATAAATCTTTACATAATTCATATATAGGTCCCACCTGACTCATAATTAAATCATACATACATGTGGCACAATATCAAAAACAGTTATATCATAACTCATGAAATTAAATGGGTATCATAAGCATTTTATCATATTATAACCAGTGGAAAATATATAGTTTTCATAATTATTTTATCAAAACATAACCTATAAAAATAAGTGGTGTTCATAAGAATATAAACCATTAAATATAAATTGGTTTCATAAAAATATATCCCATTAAGGGAAATGGGTTTCATAAACATATAACCCATTAAAGGGAAATAGGTTTCATAAGCATATAACCCGTGAAAGAAAAATGGGTTTCATAAATTTCATGCAAACCAAACATAAACCATTCATAGAAAGAATATGAATGGAACTCTTGGATCACATCTATAGAAACTCATGACTTAAACCCATGTATTTCATCTTATATGAAAATAATATTGAAAAATGTTCTAAAAACATTTTTTGAAGAAAATATCCATTCTTATTTGAAAAAAAATATTTTTAAAATGTAAAATATTTTGAAAATCAATTTCTTTGAAGATAACCATGATGAATTATAACCGAAGCTAGAAAGCCTTTTTAAAACAATTTCCCTTGAAATCTTATAAATTAATCTCGAAAGCATTTTCAAAACATTTATCTTTGAAAACATAAAACAGAATCTCGAAATCCTTTGGAAAATATTTTTCTTTCAAATGTTAAAAGTAGTCTTGAAAATATTTTAAAAAGTTATTTAGTTAAAAACATAAAAATAAATATTGAAAAAATCTAAAAAAAACCTTGAAAATTTATAAAGAAAGATTGAATACATTTTGAAACCCTTTTCCATAATAAATTATAAAGTAATCTTGAAAAAACATTGATATAAATTTTCATTGAAAACTTATAATGGAAGAATGAAAACATTTTGAATACTTTTTTCATTGAAAATTTATAAATGAAGATTGAAAATAGTTTTAAACCATTTTTAATTCAAAATAACCTTTAAAAATATAAATTGAGAAGATAATTTAAAATTTTTTTGGAAATTGTTTTTAGAAAACATGGTTTTTTAATAAAATAGGGTTCTAACCATAGAGAGAAATAAAATATGAGTTTTTTTAAAACATTTTCATTATTATATTAAGTAAACAAGAGTGGTAAAATGGTACCATAACATGAATATGTCATTAATTACCATATTATAATTAAATTCATGAGATTTCTTGAGATATGGATCATAATATTTCATCATTGGAAGCATAATCATAAACAATCTCAATAAACGATAAGATTATATCAATAAACTCATACAAATTTGGTTAATTTGAATCCTAATCCCCATGAAAAAATAAAATTACAAGAAACATAAAAAATCATGATAACAAATATATTTATTATATAACATGTCAATGGGGCAGTACTTACACCTCATGATGGTATATAGGTACACAACATAACATGTGTCTCAAAGGAGGAAAATTGAGATAGAAATACTTTATTGATTTGGTAACTTTTGAACCATAAATCCCATGAAAGATAGAAAAATAATATGTAAATACCCATAAATATAATTATAAAAATCATAAAATAAATTCAGGTTTTGTATATACACTACACAAAAGAAACAAATGGTGAATATGGCATAAGTCTGATAGAAATAAAAGTGATACTAGAAATCCCCTTTCTACTTGGGTATCTTTTGAATCATGATCCCCATGAAATAATAACATCAAATAAAACATTTAATACATTGAAATAAATTAAATTATTTATATAAATTTTCATAGGATAGTATATACACCACATAAAATAATCGAGTGCTGAATATTGCATGTATTTTATGGATATAACAATTGCTATGAAATTCCCATTCCTTAAGCCTTGACTTATTTCATAAAAGTTCAAACCTATTTTACAATAAATATTATTTTATTATAAAACTAACAAAAAAATCATATCTATAATAAAATATATGGTTTGCTTGGGAATTTTTATAACCCATTTATTAACAATACCATGTTAGAGTTACCTTTTGGGTGATAACCGCTTTGTTTTTTGTATAAGTTTTAACATGTAATTTTTTTCCTCTTAATTTGATCATGATTTTATAAATTAAAAAATGTAAAAAATTATATAAATATCATATAGAATTATTATATATGTATTTATAGTACTATATAATGTTTATTGATAGAAGAATAAGAAATATTTCATGGATACGATAGAACATACGTACGCAAGACCGTTGTTTTCCTTTTATTTCTACATTGAAAGAAAGTAAGTAAATGAAATATATATATTCATTATTTTATAATTATTATTTCATATATATTAAATATTTTTATTAATCGTATTGTCTATACTTTTCCTTTAAAGTCTGAATGAATCACATCTCTTTGAGGATATGGTAGTCCACACGTCTACAAACGAACTTATCATATTCTCACAAAATAGAAGTCATGATGGTAAGTGTTATATAATAATTTAATAAGCCTAAATACCTCATAAATATAAAATATATCATATAAAAATAGTAATTATATCATTCTTCTCATCCTTTAAAGGTTGTAATGGAAGAACTGTGACATTGGTTCGTGAGGTAGTAGTTCACCATACACATGATTGATGATTATATATCCCATTTTACGAAAGTGTGTGTGAGTGTAGGTTATACCATTAACATATAAAAATATCAGTATATTTTTTATACTGAGGTTATTATATATTCATTAATAAGACTAATTTAGGTGTATTAAAAATAAATAAAAGAAAAGTGCTTATTGAAGGATGTAACCTCTTCTTTGGGTAACAACTTTTAGTTTTCACTAAAGGGATTACTTGGTTATATTTCATACCAAAGTGATGAATCTACGATTAAGGGATAGAATTTGGGAGGATATTTGGTTATTTTTTTAAACCAAATGGATTTATAGGTTTGAAGGATTGAGATGAATGAGTTCCCTTTTATATTGGAGGAGTAGTGTAATTCTTGTAAATATAAAAAGAAAAACAGTATTGATTGGCCTCCCTTACATCATGTACCTCTAACAAAGAAAAAATTTCAAGAAAAGGGAGAAAATGGTCTAAATATTGCCATAAAATGTATTTTTATTAATATTTATATGTTATTTTTCCTCTTAAGTTAAAGTTTATCCACTAATTAAACACATTTTTATCATAATCACTGTAATTAATTTTAATAACTTTCTTTACAAAAAGTTCCAAAAAATAAATTTACCGTAACAGAAATTATCAATTATTTTTATTACAAATATAGAATCCATATTTCCAAATAATAATAATTTAATTTAAATAAATTAATTTAAAATTAATCCCATGTATGGGACGAAATGATGGGTTTTTAAAGTGAAATGTTTAAAAAGATTGAAATGTTTTTTATGCATTTTCAATGCGAAATTGATTCCAATGAACTAAATTTTATTAATATATGTGTTATTTATTAATATAAAATTTAAGAACTATTTAAAATATAATATAAATATATAAATTAGATAAATTAAAATTCATTTTTAAATTAAAATTTTGGGTTTTAACTATTTATTAAAAAATGAATATTCTCACAAAATAACTAAATATTACACCAAAGTAAATTCTGATATTTGGATTTCAAAATTGATTTTTATTATTTCAAATAAAATTTATAAAAATTTTCAAATAACATCTTTAAAATATAAACACCATTAAAAGGTGGTAAAATCACCTTTTAGAGAATGTTTATATCTTTATGAGTAAAATTGGATTTATTCTTATCTCTTGTCTAGAAAACACAAAATATTAGTATAAAATATTTTATTAAATATAATATATATATATATATATATATCATTAATATCATTTATCAAATTTGGTTTAATTAATAAATTAAGTTAAACATGTTTTATTGCATAAATATAGTTTTCCCACAAAAGATTTTCTATATTTTCTAAACAGTTTTATTATCATTTCTATTTTATTGGTAATCAAATAACTCTTATTATATACATGTGTAAATAATATTTTCCTAATTTAATTAATCTTATTCATAAACTCTATTCCAACGGCTAGGTGAAAAATACAATAATATTTCAATAAAATTATTAATAATATGTTATAGTTTGGTAAAACAATGTCTTTTTTATCACATATTTAATCGAAGGAACTTGGAATTGTGTGTAACATAATAAAAACATAGTATATAATGTTCCAAAAGATAATTTAACTATTTTTTATAGCACAAGATTGGATTTTTGTTGTGTACAGAGAAATAATAACATTTTTCTTCCATATAACACAATTTATATTTAGTGTTATGTGAAATAAAAATTATTTAAAAGGTTAAATTAATCAAAAAAATATTTCACAAAATCTTTGGGTGTTACATTATACCCCCCAAAAAATATATTATTCCATCAATATTTGTCTCAGTCCTCAAAATTTTTATACTTAAAAGTTTCCTTTATAGAAACTCACATCATAAAGATGAGTACTAAAACTTCTGTTAAAAAAGAAATTTGAAAACTTAATTGTTTCCCAAATTAACTCATAATTTGGTTTCCATATAAAATAACATGTGTGGAAAGTGAAAACGTGAAAAATTAAGAGAAATCTTGTTATCAAGTTCTGATGGACTGTGATAGAGAACATGGTCTGGAGAATGTTAATGATCACAAATCTGTAAACCAAAGAGGCTTGAAAGGGTCATTGATATCATCAATAATGATAGTAAAGGGAAAAATTTTTATTTCAATATCCTTTTCTTAATGTTGAAGATTTATCAAAAGGATATATACTTACAGGATTTCATTCCATTTCTTTTGTACAATCTCACCCATTGGTTGTGTCTTGAAAAATATCCACATCATCTCTTACTCAAAAAATGAAGTTGGATTTGTTATTACTGAAGAAATAATGGATCATAACATCTATATGTATAATGATAATTCATTCAAGATATCTTAAGTTATCATCACAACAAAAAGGTAAGAACAGGTTATCCAATATTCATAAATCCTCATATAGAGAGACAATATTTTAATCTCAAAAACCTCATCTGAAGTTTAACATAAACCATCCCATGAATATTCAACCATGTAAACCTTCCAAAATATTAAAATAAAATACTATATTAATATGGTTTCTAAATCGGTTTAACATTTATCCCCCATATATCATAAATTATCTCTTGTTTTTTACATTCCAAACATGTGAATAACTTTATCATGTATTCTCTTGAAACGTGGTAATTAACAAAATTACCATTAACCATTTTGAAAACATAAATATTTCTTAATTTTATAGATAAAATAGAGATTATTGGGTATATTCCCTAAATATAAAAATGTTTTAATCTCTAGCCAGGATAGCATAAACCTAATTATCAACAAATCCTTAATCAATTTCAAGGTAATCAGTACCATCCAATTTATTTATTCATATCCAAAAATATATTTATCCAAAAATCATTATGTCAACCTCAGGAACATATTAAGGGTTATCATTCGCTTAATAATTTTTTTATTCAATATAACCTTATAATTAAATCACTTTTCTAGTCCATAAGAACCATTAAATATATTCTTATAAATCCTTATTGAAACATATAAAATGAATAGTCCTTATATATTTCAAAATTCATAAAACATAATTCCTGAATCCAAATACATAGGCACATCAATTACTTCATTCATAATCCAGTAAAAAGGTTGCATCTGTCACAAACCGCCCCTCGGGGCCCGTGTCGTGACTACCCCAAGCCCTCCTTCCATAGTCCAGGGGCTGGCGACTAGCACCGAAAGGAATATTCCCAAAAAATGGGAAGTAATTGTTTTTATAACCTATAAAATCACACAACTAATCACAAAGAAGCATAAAATCACAAAGTAAAACTATATATAGTAAACAGGGTGTGTACAAAAAGTAAAAAAAAATGGGCTAGAATACAGGCCCAACTGTAAAGTACAAGTAAAATAAAAGTAAAAGAAAAACTGATAAACGCTCCTGTGAACACCGACCAAGGGTCCTACCTTAAGGGTACGTATAGCTCTCGAACGGTCATCTCAGCGGTACGCCTCATCTAAAGTCCACATCTGAGCTACCTCCAGTCTTGGTACCCTCGTCCTAGGTCAACATTGTCCATCATTTACACCAAACACAACAAGGAGCGGTTGTAGCCTGTGTAGGGGTGAGTATAAATATACTCTTTAGGGACCTCGAGACCCTTGAAGGTCTCACAAGATTCACAAAAGTTAAACCACAAATCATGAAAACATTTGTCAACACTACTTAGGTATATGCCTATACATATACCTAAGTTGTCAAGTAAACCCATCTCAATAATGAATAAATGTGAGGCCAAATTCAAAATCCCAAAGCCCAACTGTTCCACATAATAAAGAATACCACAAAGATAAGACGCAGCTAACACCAGGCATACAACTCTGAGAAACAGAATTATGAAGATGACCCACTCAGTATCGTTATGGAAGCTGATAGTCGTCCATAGGATTCTCTAGGGATAGTAACAAGTAATATTCCGAATAACTCGGCTGGTTGTAAATCCTCTTATATCAAGTACAGTGGGCCTGCCGCGTCACACATAGGTGCTTCCCACTAACCTTGGAATGTTGAGTTACTCCTCATGTCGAGTATTGTGGGTTTGCCGCGTCACACATAGATGATCCACACTGTGGGACTACCATGTCACACAGAGGTGCTCCCCCTCGTGGCCTGTTGAGGTACTCCTCCTGTTGAGTACCATCTATCTGCCACATCACAAAAAGTCAATCCTCACTGTGGGTCTACCGTGTCACACAAAGGCGCTCCCCACTGGGACAGTCGAGTCACTCCGAGTTGAAACGATCAGCAATCGTCAAGTCTCAGCCAGTCGCAGGGTTTTGTACATATTGTGCTTGGGAGAACTTCTCTTCAAGCCATAGGTCATACCTCAACTACCCCTAAGTTCAACGAAAAGTAACCCAAAGGTCTGTCACATCAAAAGGGACCCAACGCAAAAGACGTCGTGTCAATCAGACACTGGATCTGTAAGTTATTAGCACTTTTGCTCCGAGGTCCTGGTTAGATTCGAGGTCTGATCCATCCTATCCATACTCTAACCTTATCTGAAACACAATTGAAGCATATCAAAAGGACTGTCTCGATCCTTGGATTCTGTCACCATAGACAGTTCATGAAATGGACGCCCAGTTCTCACGTTATGGCCAAAAAGGTAATATTGGGCCCAGATGGGCCCGGTTCCGATCTGACACAGCCCAGTCCGGGTCTGGCCCGGATGGCCTGGGCCATGGTGGGGTTGGCCCGCTGAGACATGGTCTGGCCCGGCCCGCATAGGGGGCAGCCCGACCCAGCCCGCGAAGGGCGCGACCCATTAGCGGGGCGCGCAGTGCGGCGTTGCGGGGCAGCCCACGGCGCAGCACGCAGTGCAGCGACGCAGTGCGGCCCACGGTGCGGTCGGTAGGGCGACATCGCGGCACGGCCCGCAATACAGTGTCGCGGCATGGTCGGCGGTGCGGATCGCGGTGCATCCTGGCTGGCATGCGGGAACACTCGGCAGTCCCGCACGGTGCACCTCAGTCATCCTGTCTTCCTTCCAGCAGCGCGACAGCGCCGCTGTCCACCTGTGGTCGGCCGGATGCTAGTCGTCGTCCACCTCCGCTACGGTTGAGAGGCTGCAGCCTCCTGCTCTACCTGCAGCGTGGACACACGCCACTGCTCCACCACGTAGTCGGCCGGTTGTTGGCCGCCTTCCTACTCCACCACGTCGGACGGGTCGTGGCCTCCCCTTTAACCGGCAGTGCGGACGCACGCCGCCTTTCCTTCCTTGTGGTCGGCCGGGTGGTGGTCATCACCTTCTTCCACAAGCCACTTCAGCTTCGTTACAAGCCCAAAAAATTATATGATCGCATATTTGTGATCCTAGTGTCAAGGGATTCGCTTCCATATATCATGCTCAGGGAAAATCAATGTTTCAAGCATTAATAAATATTAGGTGTTGAATAATGCACGAAGAACTCGCGAAGAAATAAGAGGAAGAGAAGTGATGTTAATGTGAGGGACGATGGCCATGTTCATTTAGCCATCATCGTCGTGAATTTAGGATATGAAAAATCAATAAAATAAATTCAAACATAAATAAAACCCCTACCTCAATTCCTCGTTAGAGGTGGCGCGAAGAAGAATGATATAGTCTATGGAAAACGTCTGTGTTCGTTGCTTCCGCAAGACGCTTCTGATCCGGGCTCGGGTTTGGTTTCTCATTCTTCATTGGGGGGATGATTCTTCTTTAGAGAATATTCTTCTCATTTCTCCAAGGTTCTCCCAACTCTCCTTTTCCAAATATTTTCAACCCGGAAATGTGGAGCCAACATATATTAAAATAGGTTTATCAAATTAATTGAGTTTGGAACAATTAATTTGGTTATGTTGGCACATTAAAGATGGAAAAATTAAATGGCACATTAAATTGAATTATGTTGGCACAATTGAATGGGAGGATTTGAAGGAATTTCCCCACATTAAAGAAGGGTTTGGGTGGTCCCCACCACTAAAATTTAAAAAGGAGGTTTCAAACTCGGGTGGTCCCCACCTCCATAATAGAAATGTTGGTTTCAATAAGAAAAATAAAATAAAGATGTTTTATTTTATTTTAATTATTTTAACACACCCTAAAAATTCCATAAACTAACTTTCACTCTCGACTTACTTCGGTCGAGGTGAAGTTCTCCTTAAGCGAATATCGGTGCTGTGAATTCAACGGTGCCCTCATATTTCAATTCCGGGCACTGGTTCAAAAGTTAAAAAAACTATCTTGAACATTTACTGAACATACCTGAAAAAAAATTTCAAAAATTCATTCCGGGCACTTTGGGCATCGGAATCATGCATCGCCAATTTTCGAAGACTCATAATATTCCCATATAATTAAAAAAATTACATGGAAAAAATCAAGGTCTTTACATTCTCCCCACCTCATGGGTTTTCATCCCTGTAAGCCACAACTCAAACTAAGGAAACAAGTGGGGGTATTGAGCACGTATCTGAACCTCCTGCTCCCATGTGCTCTCCTAGAGGTTCCTATGCTGATAGCGAACGCGCAACAGAGGTATCGAATGCCCGTGAAGGACCAACTCCTATCAATACTCAATCTCTACTAGAACCTCTATAAACATTGCTCCATCTTCGATGTCCAGCTCGTCATGGTCGATGAGGTGAGATGGGTCATGCACGTATCTCATTAGCTGAGATACGTGGAAAACGTCATGCACCCAGTGCAAATGAGGTGGAATATCTAAGTGGTAAGCCACCTCACCAACTCTGTTGAGGACCTAAAAAGGTCTGGTGAACCTCAGAGATAACTTGCAGCCACATCCAAATCTCCGCAAACCTCTTCGAGGTGAGACCTGTAGAAAGACGTGGTCACCATCTTCAAACTTCAGAGGTCTCTGATTCCTATCAGCATGGGATTTTTTCCTGCTATGTGCAGTCTTCGTCTTCTCCTAGATCATCTGCACCTTCTCTATGATAGCGTTCACCATTTCTAGTCCCATGAGTACTGACTCCCCTAGGTCTGTCCAGCACAAAGGTGATCTGCAAGGTCATTCGTACAACGCCTAAAATGGTGTCATACCGATAGTGGAGTGATAACTGTTGTTGTGTGTAAACTCTACTAAGGGAAAGTGATCCTCCCATCTGGGACCAAAATCAAGGACACAAGAACTTAGCATGTCCTTGAGGGTGGAAGGCGGTGCTCAACCGAAGCTGTGTTTCGAATGCCTTCTGCAACCCCTTCCATAGCCGGGAAGTAAAACATGCATCATGATCATAGAAAATGTAGATTGAACTCCATGAATCCATACAATATCATGTATGTAGAGTCGTCCCAAGCTCTCTACTGATCCCTTATCTCTGATAGGTAGTAAGTGGGCCGACTTGGTGAGTCAGTCAATGATCACCCAGATAGAATCATGACTTCTAGACATGCATGGAAGTCTCATCACTGAGTACATGGAAATTCCATACCACTTTCACTTTGGCACCTCTAATGGCTGAAATAATCCATCTGGAACCTAATGTTATGCCTTCACTTGATGACATGTGAGGCACCGAGAGACAAAATTTTCCACTGCCTTCTTCATTCCCGGCCACCAGTGCTAAAGTCGGAGGTCCTAGTACATCTTCGCCACTCCTGGATGTACCGCTAGAGGGGACATATAGAACACCCTCAAAACTTCCTCTTTAAATGTTATTGGTACCATAGTATTCCCTCTGAAGAGGATGATATGATCCCCACCTTCAGAAAATCCATCAGGTGTATGTCCTGTGGATATCCGAGCACGTTGATCCTCACAGTCAACATCCCCAAGATGTGCCTCCCTGACTCGCTGAAGGAGTGGGGGAGTGACCATTAGAGAATGGAGATAAGCTTACCCATCTCGATCCACATATGATATCTGCCAAGTGGATAGCTTCTCCATCGCCTCTCTCAACAACCGTATACCAGATCTCCTGCTGAGTGCATTTGCTACTACATTCCCTTTTCCTAGGAGTATATACTATCCCTAAGTCATTTTCCTAGAGGAACTCAACACAATGTCACTATATGAGGTTCAAGTTCTTCTGAGATAAGTTATATCTGAGACTCTTGTGATCAGAATAGATTATAAAACTTTCACCCATCATGTAATGTCACTACATCTTCAAGGTGAAGACTATTTCTGCGAACTCCAGTTCATGGGTAGCGCAGTTCTTCTCATGTTCTCTCAGCTCTCGAGAACCATACATGGTCACTTCTCACTCCTGCATTAGGACACATCCAAGTCTGGTCCCTGATGTGTCGTAGTAGACAACGTACCCAAATCCTTCCTCTAATATCCTCAAGATGGGGGCATTCATCAGTCTCTGCCTCAGCTCCTGGAAACTCCATTGTCATCTCTCTGACCACATGAAGGGTTTACCCTTCATTATCAATGCTGATAAGGGTGTCTCAACTCTAGAAAAGTCAGGCACAAACCTTCGGTAGTAATGGACCAATACCAAAAAACTCATCACCTATGTCACGCTCCTGAGTGGCTCCCAAGCTAGTACGACCTCAATCTTTGTTGTATCCACCACAACTCTAGACTCCAAGATGACATGTACTATAAAGTGGACCTCTTATTTCCAAAACTAACACTTTGAGAGCTTACCATAAAGCTGGTCCTCTCGGAGTGTGTCCAGAACTATCTGTAAATGATAGGCATGTTCATCCTTTGTCGCTGAGTATAGCAGGATGTCATCGATGAAGACTAATACAAAGAAATCAAGGTATGGATATAAGATCTTGTTCATAAATACCGTGAACAATGATGGGGTTTTGCTCATGCCGAATGGCATAACCAAGAACTTATAATGTCCATACCGACATCTAACGGCCATCTTCTGTACATCCTAGTCTCGTACTCTGAGCCGGTGAAAGATTGATCTGACATCTATCATCGAAAATCATCAGGCTCCCTTTAGCTGATCAAAGAGATATTCAATCCTCGGGAGTGGATACATGTTCATCACGGTCACCTAGTTCAGACGCCGATAGTCCACACAGAGTCTCAAACTCCCATCTGCCTTCTTGGCGAACAAAATTGGTATTGTCGAAGGAAAAACACTGGGTCTAATTAACCCCTTGCTCTGCAAGTCCTCAAGATATACTCGCAGCTCTCAAAGCTCTGCAGGAGCCATTCGATATGCTGGGGTAGATATCGGTGCTTTCCTAGGGTGCAATTTGATGTAAAATTCCACCTCTCTTAGAAGAGGTAGACCCAGAAAATCATCAGGGAAAACATCAGCGTACTGGTCCACCATTACAGGATAGATATGACTCTCAACATAAACCACTCTGAGGGTATGGCTATCCAAATGATGTGTAATCGGATACACCCTCCTATGGGTAAGTCCATCCTATGCTGCAAAGGTTCCCTTCTCGACAGTAAAGGAAAACCTGGTCTCATCCATGCATACACACCGTACTTTGCGCCCAATACAGTCAATATGAGCATTTACTGTGGATTACTAGTTCATACCCAATATGATGTTGTAAGGCCTCGACACCGCTACTAGAAGATCCCATCAAAATCTCTCTCCTCCTAGAGTAAGCTCGCACTACTAGAACCAGTGCGTAATCGTCGAATCCACTCCCGTAGGAGTCTCTAGCCGTAAGGATTGAGCCAATGGCTCCGTTGGAATCTCTGAGCTCTGAAGGAGGGTCATGGGAATAAATGAGTGACTAGGACCTGTGTATATAAGTACTGCAGCTAAGGTGGACTACACATAGATCATACCTCTAATAATATCCAGAGCACCATGTTCAAAGGCCTTAGCTGCCTAGAACTAAGCTTGTCCCTTTCCTCATGCTCCCTATGGTGGGGGTGGACCTCCTGGTGGTGGTGGTGGTAGAATCTCGAAACATCTCCCACCTCCTGTTGCATGGCCTGCTCCTCTACCACATCTGCCTCCATCCTGGAGACCTCCTCGATTGAACCGCTATCTCTGCCTTAGTGTTCCCTCGACCTTCTGCTGGTTGTCGGTACGACGGTTCGGGCCATCATGATCCATGTGACCCTACCTGCCACACGTGTATCACTGTGTGTCTCTTTCTTATCTTGATCTGCCTCGAGAGCCTCGCACCACTGACCCTGTATCTCACGGTTGTCCGCCTATAGGTCTAGTCCTCTTGGACCTCTACATCATCTGTCTACTGCCAGCTGCAGATGACTCTGCAACGTGTCTTCTATTGGTGGGTCTCACTACCAGGGACTACTCAGCAAGGAAACTCTCCACTAAATTTTCTCACTCTAACAAAACCGCCTGCGTTGGGATGCTGAGAGAAACCATCAAAGATCTAATCTCCCATTTTATCCCATGCTCGATGGTCCAGTAACTGAAGAAAGGGTCTCATACCCTGTTAATGGAGTACCTTGAGAGGTCGGTCTACCTCACAGAATACTGAGCCATAGTCATGCTACCCTACTGCAAGTGGAGAATCTCTTTTATACGCACTGAGTGTAGTGTCGCTGGGACGAACTTTGCCCTAAAAAGGCTCTCGAAGTACACCCAGATGAGATTGACCTCGTTGTGAACCTAGAATATCAAGCTCCACCATCTGCCCACTGCATCCTGAAGAAGGCTGGCATCAAGGATCACCATGAGATCAGTCGATGTCCCTATTAGTGGAAAGACTCTAACTATAGCCTCCAGCCAATCCTCAGCTGCCTATGGATCTGTCTTTCCCTAGAACCTCAGTGGCCCCTGGCGCTAGAACTCATGCTACACACTCAATCAACGTGAACCCTCTACTGCTAGGGCTAGTGGTATCGGCTTTCCAATGGGTGGTGGTGCTACTGGTACACCACCCGCTGGTACAACTGCCATAAAGGGGCCCTACACCGAATCCTCCTTGCTCAGTGGGCAGTAATTACTTAATCTAACTAGAATCCTGGCTGGCATTCAGTGTGGAGGCATCCTAAAAATAAATAGGTGTGCCATGGTCATTATGTTTATACCTCGTGAGTTGACTCAAAGAGATCACAAAATTTCCAAAAACACACGCAATCAGTGTTTTTGTGCGCTGAGTCGAAAATCAGAATTCAGGGTCCTGGTGTATGGATATGTCGGCCGCTGCACGAACACTGGACTCCCAGAACTAAAAACCACACACATTACACTTAACACTATTCACACTTAGAAAATATCAGAGTTCTAGTTCATTGGTAGAACTGAAATCCTCTGATACCAATTTTTTCACGACCCGTCCCTCGGGGCCCGTGTCCTGACTACCCCAAGCCCGCCTTCCATAGGCCAGGGGATGGCAACTAGAACCAAAAGTCATATTCCCTAAAAACGGGAAGGCATTGCCTTTATAAACTGTAAACTCAGAAAACTAAGCACAAATCAGGATACAAGCACAAAGTAAAACTATATATAGTAGATAGGGTGTGTAGAGAAAGTAAAAAAGGGGCCAGAATACAAACCCAATAGTAAAGTACAAAAAAACTGAAAAGTACAAGTAAAACTGAAAACAACTCCTATGAACACCCACCAAGGATCCTACCTGAAGGGTAGGTATAACTCTTAAACGGTCGTCTCAGTGGTACACCTCGTCTAAAGTCCACCTTCGAGCTTCCTCCAATCCTGGTACCCTCATCCTCAGTCAACGTTGTCTGTCATCTACACCAAAAACAACAAGGTATGGGTGTAGACCATGTAGGGGTGAGTATAACTCTACTCAGTAAGGACCCTGATACCCTCAAAGGTCTCACAAAATCCACAAAGGTTAAACCACACCGCATGAAAACATGTGTCAACCCTACTTAGGTATATGACCATACATATACCTAAGTTTTCGAGTAAACCAATCTCAATATTGAGGAAATGGGAGGCCCAACACAAAATCCCAAAGCCCAATTGTTCCACAAAGTAAAGAATACCACAAAGATAAGACTCACCTCACACCAGGTATACAACTCTGAGAAATAGAATTATGAAGTTGACCCACTCAGGATCGCTATGGAAGTTGATATCCAGCCACATGATTCTCTAGGGATAGTAACAAGTAATATTCCGAACACCTTGACTACTAGAGAAATCATCCTCTTCTGAGTACAGTGGGCCTGCCACATCACACAAAGGTGCTTCCCACTAACCTTGGACTGCTGAGGTAATCCTCTTGTTGAGTTCCATGGGTCTGCCGCGTCACACAGAGGTGCTCCCCACTTTGGGCCTGCCGTGTCACACAGAGGTACTCCCCCTCATGGCCTACTGAGGTACTCTCCCTATCGAGTATCATGGGTCTTCCGCATCACAAAAAGGTCCTCCCAACCATGGTTCTACTACGTCACACAAAGGTGCTCCCCACTGGACCAGTCGACTCACTCCGAGTCAAAACGGTCAGCAGTAGTCAAGTCTCAGCCAGTCACAGGGTTCTGTACATATCGTGCTTAAGAGAACCTATCCTCAAGCCATAATTCATACCTAAAATTTAACAAAGTTCCACGAAAAGTAACTCAAAGTTCTGTCATGTTGAAAGGGACCCAACACAAAAGATGGCTCGTCAATGACTCTTGGTCTTTAAGTTATTAGAGTTTCCGCTCTGAGGGATCAGTTGGATTTAGTGTCCGATCCAACCAGGACGTACTCCAACCTTATCCAAAACTCAATTGGACCATATCAAAAGGAACATCTCGATCCAAGAATTCTGGTCCCATAGATGGTTCGTCAAATGGATATTCGGTTCTCAAATTATGACCAAAACGGTAATACTGGGCCAAGATGGGCACGAGTCAGGTCCGACCCGGTCAGACCGACCCAGTCCGGGTCTGGCCCAGACGGCCTGGTCCTCGGCGGGCCCGACCCGCTGGGCCATGGTCCAGACCATCCTACGTAGGGGGTGGCCTGGCCCGGCCTACGAATGGAGCAACACATTACCGCGGGCCACTGAGCGGCTCGCAGTGCGGCGTGTAGTGCGGCATCACGGTGTGGCCGGCGGTGCATCCTGCGGTCTGGCGTGCAGTGTGGCACGCTGTACGGTGGCACGGTTAAGCGTTGCGGTGTGTCCCGTGGTGCGTCCCACGGTGTATCCTGGCTAGCATGTGGGACCGCTCAGTGGTCCTGCACAGTGCGCCTCAGCCGGGCGGAATGGTCGGCCGGTCTTCCTTTCAGCGGTGCGACGGTGCCGCTATCCCCCTGCGGCCAGCCAGGTGATAGATGCCATCCACCTTCGTCGCGGCCAAGCAGTCACGGCCTCCTACTCCACCAGCGGCGTGGACGCATGCCACCGCTCCGCCACACGGTCGGCCTGTTTTCGGCTGCCTTCCTGCCCTGCCGCGGCTGATGGGCGGCGGCCTCTTCTTCAACTGGTAGTGCAAACGGATTCCACCCTTCCTTCTTCGTTGTCGGTCGGGTGCTGTCCATCGCCATCTTTCAAGATCCACTGCGGCTTCGGTCCAACCCCATAAAATTATACGATCTCATATTCATGATCCATGTGTCGAGGTCTTCACTTCCATATATCACGCTCAGCGGAACTCCATGTTTCCAATGTCAATAAATTTTAGGTGTTGAATAACGCATGAAGAACACGTGAATAAATAAAAGGAAGAGAAGAACATTTAATGTGCTGGATGATGACCATATTGGTTTGGCCATCATCGTCATGAATTTAGGATATGGAAAATCAATAAAATAAATTCAAACATAAATAAAACCCCTCCTTCAATTGTTCATTGGAGGTGGCACAAAGAATAAATACATATTCAATGAAGAACGTCGGTGTTCGTTGCTTCCACAAGACACTTCTGATCCGGGCTCGGGGTCGGTTCTTCGTTCTTCGTTGGAGGGATGGTTCTTCATTGGAGAAAGTTATTACCAGTTCTCCAAGGTTCCCCCAACTCTCCTTTCCCAACTATTTCCAACTAGGAAATGAAGAGCCAACATATTTTAAAATATGTTTGTCAAATTAATTAGGGTTGCATAATTAATTAGGTTATTTTGGCACATTAAATTTGGCATAATTAAATGGCACATTAAATTGAATCATGTTGGCACAATTGAATTGGAGGATTCCAAGTAATTTCCCCACATTATAGAATGGTTTGGGTGGTACCCACCCCTAAAATTCAAAAAGGAGGTTTCATACACGGGTGGTCCCCACCTCCATAACTCAAAGGGAGGTTTGAACAATAAAAATAAAATAATGTTGTTTTATTTTATTTTCATTATTTTAAAAAACCCAAAGAATTCTGAAAATTAACATTCACTCTCGACCTACTGCGGTCGAGGTGAAGGTCACCTTAAGTGAATATCAGCGATATGAGTTCAATAGTGCCCTCAAATTTCAATTCCAAGAACCAGTTCAAAAGTTACAAAAACCCGCCCACATGTTTACTGAACGTACCCAAAAAAGTTCAGAAATTCGTTCCAGGCACTCTGGGCTTCTAAATCACACACCTTCACTTTTCACTGACTCATAATATTCCCATATAATTAAAAAAATACATAGAAAAAATCTGGGTCTTTACAACCTCATCCTCTTATATAATACCTCTTCCAATTAACATTTAACCTGTTGTATCTTCATTTTCAGTAATATAACCACTACTCGTACCACAATGATGATTCTATAGATGATTTTTTCATATATGTCATGGATTTTTATAATTATCATTCTTTCAACATTTAAGGAATTCAACCATTGGTGATTTCTTAGGGAGTCCATTATTTTCATCTGTTATGTTAACCAAACATTTCATTTTCCTTTTGTAGTTACTTACTTTTTGTATTTCTTTTCCACAGTCAAAACATCTTCCAATTCCTCTAATACATTCACTTTTGTTCTTAGTTGCACATTCTTGAAACAAAGGAAACTGAATCTTCTTTCGTATATATTATCATTTACCAAAACTCTCAGAAAACTCTTTCCTTCACTTCTTTTGTGAGTTTGAGATTTGGTTAAGGTGAAAATTGTAAGCCATGTTCCATGAAAACTTATTAGTCATGATCATAAAATCCTTTACTCTTTTCATCATCCACTTTGGATTATCATTAGAAAATTTTCCTCCACAATTATTTTTAACCCAATTCTTTCTGGTTTCCTCCATTTTATAAAACCAAAAAAAGTAGTTTGAGAAATAGTAATCATAGAAGAAATCTACATAATCATGAAAAATTACATATAGGATGTATAAATCCCGACGCGTTATTTAATCTTGGACAACTTACGTTCATCCTAGGTCATTCATTGTCATTTTCTACTTAAGTTCTTATTGATGATTCTTAAAGAGTGTAAATTTCCAAATAATATATCTTTGGAGTGCTAAAATAGGTGTGTAGCAAGGCCCTTTATTTTTCATCTGTTCTTGATCATGTATACATCAATAAGATATTTTCATGCTACCCTATGTACATTTATTCCATATCAACATCCACTTATAGTATCCAGATATGGATAAGATTTCATGAAAAATATTCTCTAAATCCTTTTCCAAAATTACAGGACATTTTACTAAACTTTGACCCATCCTTAGATTTATCCTTAGTGACAACCCTATAAATATCCTTAAAAATATTCATAGGGATCTCACTAAATATTTTCATCATTTTTTCAATAATTGAATAAAAATTTCTTTGATACCAACAATATGAAATAAGGATTGACATAAATGGATATTACATAATTTTAGATGAGTATTCATCACATTAAAAATATTAATTCCTGAGTATCATAATAGCTTAGTGTATTTGGAAACATAGTACACATTATAATAATTTGGTGAAATATCCTCAACATCTCTTATAGAGATGTTCCTCTTTTCTACTCGTACATAAAACATTTCCTATGGAAAGGGAACATAATAAAGGGTGAGATTAGATTCTTTTTAAGGGTAGACAATGGTGATATGTATGAATAATCATGAGTATAAGGGTATGATAACATGATATTAACATTAGAATATTATATCTTTCATATCAAAGATCATAATCAAGAGTTGTGGAATAAATATTAGGAGTTCATAAGACTTGAATTATAATGTAATCAATATCATAATCCATGAAATTGTAACATAGGAATAAAACATGGAATTTTCTTAGACACATAAAAATATAAAATGATTTCAATAATAGTCAAGGATTAATGAAAAGGACAACTTATTGGAATGTTTTCACTCCACAGACCATCTAAGTAGTCATATTTCACTCCTAATACCATCTTAGTGGAAAAAGTCCATTAATGAATTGAGTTCACTCCTCGTTCCATCCATGTCTATCTCATGAGATTTAAATATTTACCCAATGAATTAGAGGTAGATATAGGTCCCACATATCTCATTGTGAAATAGTACATACATGTTCCACAAGATCATAAAAAATCATATCATAACTTATTAAATGATATGGTTATTATAAACATGTCATCATATCATAATTGTTTGAAAATAGATAGGTTCCATAATAGTTCCATTAAATCATAACCCATTAAAAGAATTATTTTTCAAAATAATATAACCAGTGATAAATAAAATGGGTTCATAAAAAATGAACTTTTATGATAAAATAATTTCATAAACATATATCCATTGAAAGAGAAATGGGTTTCATAAACATATGACCCATGAAAGATAAACGAGTTTCATAAAAATCATGCCATAAAAAACCATTCATATAGTAAATATGAATTTAACCCTAGGATAAAATTCGTATAAATACATGAGTAACACAAACATATGTCATCTTAGATGGAAAATAATTTTTAAATATCTTTTAAATACATTTCCTGGGGAAAATATCCCTTATTATTTGAAAAATCTTTTTTTAAAACATAAAATCAATTTAAAACTATTTTCTTTGAAAATAACCATAATAAATTATAAATGATTATTGATAACTGTTTTAAACAAATTTACATGGAAAGAGATAAGGAATATTGAAAAAAATTCAAAACCATTTTCTTTGAAAACTTATAAAGGAAGCTTGAATACATTTTGAAAAACTATTTCTTTGAAAACATATAATTGAAGCATGAAAACATTTTGAAAAAAAAAATTATTTGAAAACTTATAAAGGAGTATTGAAAAACAAATTCCTCAAAAACAAATAAAGGATTCTTGAAAACATTTTGAAAAAATTTTCTTTTAATACTTATCAATGAATCTTGAAAAAAAATTGGAAACATTTTTCTTCAAAAACTAATAAATTAAGCATGATAAAATTTTGAAAACCTTTTTGTTTTAAAATAGCCTTGAAAACATATAATTAAAGATTCAAACACCATTTTAAACACTTATTTAATGAATACAAAAGTAAAAAAATCCCATTGAAAATTATCTTAAAAAATCATTTAGAAACATTTTTTAAATCATTTTTAGAAAACATATATTTTTTAATAAAAGATCTTTTCAATAAAAATAAAAATAAATTAAAATTTTATTAAAAACATTTTATTCATTATATTAAGTACCAATGAGTTTGAAAGTGGTAAAATTACATGAATATATCACTAATATCTATGGGATAAAAAAATCCTGAGATTCCTTGAGAGATGGATAATAATATTTCATCGATGGAAGCATAATCATAAAAAAATATTAATAAATGATGGGATTGTAGAAATAAAATATTACCACTATGGTAACCTTGAATACTGATCCCCATGAAATAATAATACATGTGACTTAAAATATATTTATAATAATGATAATAATGATATAACATGTAAAAGGGTCAGTATATACACAATGTAAAATAATATAGGTGCATTACATAACATGTGTTTCAGACGGAAAATTGAGAAAAAAATACTTTACTAATTTTGAAAATTTTAAACCGTAAACCCTATGAAAAAGATATCACAAAATTGATATATAAATACAAAAATTTATGTATAAATATCATATAATAAATTAATGTGTATTACATACACCACATAAAATAAACATGTGGTGAATATGGCATAAGTCTGGTAGAAATAAAAGTAAGAGTAAAAATCCTCTTACTAATTAAAAAACTTTAGAATCATGAGCCTTGTGAAAGAATAAGATAAATTATAACTTTTAATGCCATTAAATAAATTAAATTCATTATAAAAAATTTTACATGATAGTATATACACCACATAAAATAATCAAGTGTTGAATATGGTATGTATCTCATGGATATGAAAAGTGAGGTGAAATTATTTTATATTACACCTTGAATTATTTCATACATGTTAAAAAATAAAGTATAATAAATATCATTTTATTAAAAATATAACATAGAACCATATTCATATATAAAATACCATATATGGTTTACTTATGAAATTATATTACCCATTTATTTACATTCTCATGTTAAAGTTATGTTTCTGGTAATAACCACTTTATATTTTGTATAAGTTTTGAATTATTATTTCTATTACAATTTATTTTTAATATAATTTAATCAATTATAAAATTTGAAACATCATATAAATATAATATATATTTATTATTTATTTATCTATAGTAACTCATAAATTCTATTCATAGGAAACAAAATACACCATTCATGGAGACGACAGGTCGTACGTACACATGAACATTGTTTCTATTTTCTTTTCATATTGAAAGAAAGTAAGTAAATTAAATATATATATATATATATATTATCATTAAATTATAATTATTATTTTATTTTTATCCCATGTATTTATTAAAATCATCCTTAAAACAATTTATTGATATCCTGAATGAATCACATCGTTTTAAGGAGGTAGTAGTCCACACATCCATAAATGAAGTTATCATATTCTAAAAAAAATGGAGATCATGATGGTATGTGTTATATAATAATTCCAAAATTTTAAATAAATTATGAATATCATATATATATATATATATATATATTAATTACATTATTGTTTCTAACCATGAAATGTGGTAATGGAAGAAATAATGACATAAATTCTGGAGGTCGTAGCCCAACGTACAAACAAATGTTGATTGTGTATCCCATTTGGTGGAAGTGTGTGTGAGTTTAGGACATTAAATTAAAATAAAAACATCTCAGTATATTTATGATACTTATTTCATTATATAATAATGTAATAATAAGAATTCAAGGGTGGAGAAATAAATAAAAAAAGTGCTTATTGAAGGATGTTACCTCTTCTTTGGGTAACTCCTTTTTGTTTTCACCAAAGGCCATACTTAGTTGGATTTCAACCCAAAGTGAGGCCTCTACGATAAAGGGAGGGAATTTTGTAGGATATTCGGGTAGGTTTATTCTAATTAAAATGGCTTGATATGTTTGGATAAGTGAGGGGGTGAGTTCCCTTTTATAGTGGATGGAGAGTGGCATTCTTGTAACTATAAAAATTAAAACACGATTAAAAGTTCTCAATTACATAATATGGCTCCAATAATGGTACCATTTAATTAATATGGAGTATATGGTTGAAATATTTCAATAATAATTATTTTTTACATGTTTCTAGGTTATTTTTTCCCTTAAGTTAATTTTTAACCACTAGGTAGACTCATTTTTACCTTAATTGATGTAATTAATTTTTTTTACATTCATGAATATTAATTGTAGAAAATTATTTTTACCATACTAGTAATTATAAATAATTATGATTCTAAATATGGAATCCTTTTTTCCAAATTTTTATCTCATAAGTGGTAGAAATTAATTTAAAATTAATCTTACATACGGGATGAAACGGTGGGTTTTAAAAGTAAAAATTTTGAAATGATTGAAATATTTTTATATCCAATTTCAATGATCAATTTATTATAATTAATTGAATCTTTTGAATATATTTATAATTGATATAAATATACCTTAAAAGAAATTTAAAATATAATTTTAATATATAAACAAATTAAACAAAAATACTATTTTTAATGGAAATTCAATGTTTTCATTATTCATTATAAAATGAATCTTCTCAGAGAAATGCCAAAAATTCACCCAAAATAAATTTTTATATTATTCTTTAAAAAAAAGATGTTTATTTTTTCAAATAAAATTTATAAATATTCAATAATTGTATTTAAAACAGGTGGCCCATTAAAAGGTGGTAAAATTACCTTCTTGAGATGGTGTATAACTTTATACTTAAAATTGGATTTATTCTTATTTTCTGTCTCAAAAAAACATAAGATGAACGTTAAATTTTTTAATCAATATAATATATATTTATTTATATATATGTATATCATTAAATTTATGTATTAATAGTGTTTTAATTAATTTATTGTGGTAAAATGTGTTTGATTGCATAATTATATTTTCCCAAAAAAAGCTTTTCTATATTTTCAAAAGGGTTTTATTTTCATTTCTAGTTTATTAGTCACCAAATAATCCTTCTTATATACATGTGTAAACCATATTTTTATAATTTAATTAATCTTATTCATAACTTTCATTCCATCTTCTAGGTGAAAACTATAATAATATTTTAATATTTTTAATAATATTACATTATATTTTGGTAAAATTAGGTCTGTTGGGTCATGTAAGTTATAAAATAAAATCATCATTATGTGTATCACAAGCCAAAAATAGTGTTTAATGTGTTGTGAGATAATCTATTTTTTTTGGGTAAAGAAATGCCATCGTGGTGTTATATATAAAGTAAGAATTACATGGTTATTATATATAACAAAATCAATATTCCATTTTGTGTGAAATGAAAAATATTGAAAAGATTAAATTAATCAAACAAAATATTTCACAAAATCTCTAGGTGTTACATAATTGGTGTCTAAATCTACAACTAATAGTTCTTAACCCATCATTTTTAAAAGAGAATTAATTACCTCTGATTCCTTTCAAACTCATGGAAACGCCTCTTAATTCCAATTAACATGTTTATACTCGGGATCTATTAATTCAAGATACCTAAAATTTAGGTCATTTCCACAAAAACTGGTCTCTATATATGAACAATACTCATCCAACATGGCTTAAATACAAAGGAAACCCCAATGAAATATATTTAACGAAGATCTCATAGAGGTATGTACCTAGAAAAATGTAATGTCCTATACCCTACCCATCATAAAATAGCTCTTCCCTAAGATTCCCCAATCATCACTGTTGGGTCTTAGCTAATAATTCTCGCCACTTTACTCACATATCATACTCCCTCTCCCATAAATCCTCTTGAAAACACCCATGTTACCACTAAACTTGAACCATAGGTATAGTCCTACCCAATAGATACTTCTCAATATGGTCTAAAATCAATATTAGATGCTCCTCTAAGGACACATCAGCACAAATCTTGACATCCACGATGTCTCCCATATGAGAAGGGTCATGACAATATCTCTGAATCTATGATGTGTGATAATTTTTATGTATGTAACTATAGAATTATGGAGTGGATAATTGGTATTCCACTAGACTCACCCTTTAAAATATCTCAAAGGGACTAAAAACAAGATCTCTAGATTTCCCTATATCTGGATATTGAGTTTCCCCAACCTAGTTGACACCTGAAGGAAACCACAATGACTAACCTCAAACTCCATAGGTTGTATTAGATTGTCAGCATAATATTTCGTCCTACTATGAATGATTACCAACATCCTTCTAATCAACTAAACCAACTCATATGTCCCGTGTATGATAGTATGTTTAAAAATAGTTGACTCATCGGCCTCTAAATGAAGAAAGGAAAAACCCAACAACCAACCCAGTTCATGGCATCACCCGAATGGAGTTCCCAATCCCCATGGGTTTTAAACTAGTTCTTGGGTATCACAATATGATTTTGGAATGGTTTCAACCATTTACATAAGCATAAATCACTAACATAAAAAAATTAACAGAATGATAAATAACCAAATTCAAACAATGGATAACAATTCACAGATTCAAGGTATTACATCTTTAGAAACAAATAAAAGTGCTACTATAAAATAGGAACAAAAAACTCTCCCAAGACCACCATATGATAATACGGACTTCTCCCTCAAGCCACCACCACCACCAAAACCTACATGAGGAATACCACTATCAACCTAAATCACAATCTCCATAAATCTTGCATGTATATGATTCAAACATAACTTGATCTACATATATCCAAATTTTTATATAGGGTGTGAGACAAAGCTTAATAGGATTCCACCCAAAAAAAGAAATTCCATTCAGAAAATAGAATAATCAAATTTACATAAAACTTTTATACAAATAAATTATAAAAATATTTGTATATAAAACACTTTAATGAAAAATGTGATTTTATTTTTAAATAACCAACAATGTTCACTATTTGTCGATGGTAAGTATGATATTACAAAATATCAGTAATTTAAGAGAAAAACCTATAGTCACTAGAAAAAATGGGACACTATAAACCTCTTATCTTGGTGAAACATGGTATATTGACCACAAAACACAGTGTTCTCATGCATGATCCACTATAAGGAAACATCCCAAGGGCCTAGTGGTCTCTGATCATCATCATAATTTAATTAGAATTGTAATATTCAATCTTACTAAGTGAATCTGGGATATTCCACTTCTTAGTCAACTAGCATCAACCTACTAGAAGAATATGGTATTTCCAAATTCTGAATCAATATCATAGTAGTTCTATCCCACCCACCATGATACCTAGGATTCCTCTTTGTTCTCAATTATCATTCCTCATTCCATCAATGTATCACCACATCCATATGCACATGCAAGAAATGTGATCACACAAATAAAAGACCATTAATTATAATAAAATACTCTTTCTAATTCACGTGCACACCAATTCCACCTTAGAACATGTTTCACACCACTTTCGTAATTTATTAAACCACTTTCACAATTTATAAAACACCTTCAAGAATCACAACTAAGGAATGCACTTGAGAACAACCAGTTTCCCTTATAAAAACCACTATCAAACAATACACGTCTTAAAAACTTTCAAAAACACATTTTTTAACTCATACATAATGTGTATAACACAACCAAGAAGGAATGAATGCATATAAAATTACTAAATAATATTTAAGCATGGAACCACCTACCACAAGTGTACAAACTTATGGAAATCAGTACCAAACCACAAACACACTTCTAAGGAACACTATAAAAAAATATTGAACAAAAAACATTAATGTTGAACCCTAATAATTGATATGTAACCCTAAATAGGTCACCCAACCTACTGGAGATATGAAACCCTGAGAAAGAAGAAGATAATCCCTAAAATGGAAATAAATGAAGAAATGAGGGACTTACATGGAGTGTCTTTGATATTTTCCACCAAATCTAACACAAAAATGGAGTTCTATGGGATAAATAAAGAGGTTTTGAGGCTACTTGGTCTAAATATTCTATGTGGGGAAGAAAAAGGGGGGTTTGGGGTTAAATACCAAGAAGACACAACTGTTGTTTTAAAAAAAATTAATGACTTGGGCATGGCGCAGGGTTTTCTCGTCTATTTTGCCAAACTATTTGGTAATTGTACACCCTTCACTTTGCAAGGTGGAAAAGTTTCATAGTTAAACAACATTTCATACAAACCATGTTCCAACCATGTGGTTTTCCTCTATCCAAAAATGACATTTGGTCATATAGTTTCCTATGAAAGGGCGCATGGTTTTCCAAATCATGCACCAACTAATATTAACAAAAATAACTCCCATTGTATCCCCAAAAATCTCAATAAAAATCATGGATATAAATAGGATCAATAATAATTAGAATAATACCACAAAATAAAATCATGGGTGTGACAATTATCCCCACCATGAATACTTTCTGCCCTTGGAAAGTCAACTCGAAGCTTGATCAGAGAATAAAAAATGGATACTCTTAATCAACCCATGAATTATGCTTTCAAGTCTAATGCTCATCATTACCATGCTTCTAGATAATCTAGACTAATGGGATGGACTTCCCATGAAGCACTTTCTCCTAATAATAACCAATCTATACTTTCTAATCAAACACAGTCAAATCGGGCTCTGTATCTAACTCTTCCAAATTCAACACATGAGATGGATATGGGTTGTACTTATTCAACTGAGAAACATGGAGCATTTCATGAATTTATTTCAAATGATAGGGAAAATATAACATGTATTCCACCTTTCCAATCCACTTGGTAATATCAATGGGTCTAATATACCTTGGTTTTAGTTTCCCTTATTACCCAAATGATGATGACCTAAGGGAGGTGCCACTTTCCAAAAAACATGACCACCCATGGAAAACTCCACATATCATCACCATTGATCACCATAAGACTAATGGTGACTTTGAGATATCAACAACTACTACCTGATCATCTAAACATTCTAAGACATCTCTTACATAGGGCTCTGTCCCAGTAGTGAGGTCTTGCCCACCTCATCCCAACACATGGGTGATCGACACGGTCGACCATAAAGAACCACAAAAGGATCCATTCGAATCAAGGATTGGTAACTATTTTTATATTAAAACTCAACCAATCCCAAAATGATACCCCATGAACCACCAAAATCCTAAAACACACAACTTAAGCATGTATTAGAAAATCTTATTTTCCTACTCCATCTGAACATCTGTTTGACGATGGTATGTCATACTCAACCTGACCTGTGGACCCATTTCCTTTTGAATTCCTTCCTACAACTGTGATGTAAAATGGGGGTCCCTATTAAAAACAATTTTCGATGGTACACCATGAATCCTCACAACCTCCTAAACATATAACCAACCCAACTCAGCCACCTTTGTTGAATATTTTATTGTAATGAAATGGGATGATTTGGTTAGACGATCAATAACTACCCAAATGGTATTATTTCCCCATGGTGTACGAGGTAATAAAACAATGAAGTACATGTTGATATCATCCAACTTCCTGGAAGAAATATGTAGCACCTGAAACAAACCAGAGGGTTTTTGGTGCTCTAATTATACCTACTGACATGTATTGTATTACATTATGAAGTCATCTATATCCCAACTCATACCTTTCCAGAAAAACATCTGACACACATCATAATACATCTTAGTATCACTAGGATTAACGTACCACTGATACTGGTGGTTATCTTGCATCACCACCTTTCTCAATGACAATGACACTAAAACGAGACCCTTAAAGAACAAAATTCCATCATGAGACAATACCAATCACATAGTGTCTCCCAAACATAAAGAATCTATATAGAATACTGTCACAACTCATCATTATGATTCTCATGTTGAATAAATTCCCTAATAGAGGGCATAAAATGAACACTATCCAAGAACGCACCTCCACTATGCTCCTTGTTCTCCAAGTGAATATGAGAAAGTATCCCCATCAATGTCCACTCCTCGCTAGGATTCTTCAATGCTTTCACTGAAACCTTTTTATTCAAATAATCTTCCACAAAATTTCCATTTCCTTGGGTATATATGATATCAAAATCAAACCCATGGAGATACTCTACCCAATGATTCTACCTCAAATTAAAATCATTTTGGTAAAAAAATTAATCCATGTTATTTTGATCTAAATAAACAACAAAAACATCTCCCAAAAAAGATAATGACATAATGTCCTTTGGGAATTCATCACCGCTGCTAACTCTAGGTCCTCGGTCGGGTAATTATTTTCATCTGGTTAGAGTTGATGAGAACCATAAGCCACTTCAGGATCATTCTACATTATCACACACCCAAGACTCATACCTAAGGCATTGTGATAAACCACAAAACCCATTCCATATTCTTACAAGATCAAAATAGGGGCGGTGTTCAACCTCTTCTTTATCTCCTCAAAGGAAACTTGGCAAATATAAATACATTAAAACATTTCCCCATTATGGGTAATCACCATCATGGATGAAGCAGTCCAATAAAATCCATGAATAAACATCATGTAACACCCTATCATTCCTAGAAATCTTCTAATCTCAAACACATTCCTCAGATGCTCCCATTAAATTACGGCAGTAATTTTCTTAGGGTCCACCAAAACCACAAATTTTGAGATCACATGACACAAAAAATTTACCTCTTTAATCCATATGGTGAATTTTGAGAACATGTCATAGAGAATATGGTCCCAAAGTGTGTCCAAAATTACATGAAAATGCAACTCAAGCTCCTCCTTGGATCTGAAATAAAATAAGATGTTGTCTATGAATACAAAAATGAATTAATCAAGATACTGGTGTAAAACCCTATTCATATGATCTATAAATATCGTTGGATAATTTTTTAACCTAAAATGCATGACCAAATTCAGAAAATGGTCATATATTCTTTGAAATACTATTTTTGGTACATCTGCCTCTCTCACATTGACATGGTGATAGCCAGAATGAAGGTCAATCTTAGAAAACCACTTTTACCCTTTAACTGGTTAAACAATTCATCAATGTTGGGTAGTGTATAATTTCCCTTAATCATCACCTTATTCATATTCTATTAATCTATTAACATCCAGTGAGATCCATAGGCCTTTTTTCAAATAGATACGAGGTGGCCCAAGGAGAGATGATCGGGCGAATGAATCCTTTGGATTCAAAATCTTAAAATTATACCATTAATCCCCTCAACTCAGTGTGGGATATACAGTACAATGAAAGATGTATTTTCTATGTTCCTAGTGAAAAATAAATAGTGACCTTCACATCTTGCTCTGGAGGCAAACCTTGGAAATAAAATAGAGACACCTCTAAAAACACATCCACCATAGGAGGTAATCCACCTTTAAGATAACAAACACCATCCTTAAATGCATGCGATGATAACTAAAAATGATATTGCCCAATTCTAGGAGTGGATATCTAGCACAAACCAACTGATAATCCCATTCACCATGAAAAACATGGGTACTACCATCAGGGTCCACAAAAATCACCTTTCTCCTATAAAAATTGATGTGTTCCTGAAATCAAAACAACAAATCCATAACGTGGATTACATCAAAGAATTCCATCTCAAAAAAAATAAAATATCATTTCAGATCAACCCCTAACATGGTGAGTGGACAAGATGGGCACCTAAGACCGTATTCTCTCTTCTTACCAAGAGATTTTACCAACTCCACCACATACATCATATGTCTAGTTGGTAATTTTAACATATCCACAAGACAAGAATAGATAAATGAACCAGATGCACCAGTGTCTGCTACTTCTAAAAAAGGAGGCTTGTTCTTAGGGAACACCTGATCATTTTCCTTTACCGGACCTATTTCATCTTTTCTAACTTGATCATGACTAAATTCCACTCCTTTCCCAAAATCATGGATATCCCAAACCACAGCTACCATTAATATATGATAAATTGGTGAGGGATAACTCTCTATATCCTCTTTTTGTGGTTTCATGATAATTATCCAGGGAGGCATTTTTTTTACATGAAGTAACAACCCCAAGAAAGATCATTAATACAACTATTCAGAAAATTTTGCAATAATAAAAACAAATAACAACATTCCATAAATCCAAAAAAAATAAATCCATAATAATAACTTGATAAAAAACCTTTCCACCTCTACCCAGTATCCATATGAAGTATGCATCATGTAGGTATCACCTAGTGGAGTAGTTAAAAAATCCCAACATCCCATAGTGACTCGAGTACTTTCATAAGGTGTGGTGGTTAGGAACCCTACTTACAACCAAAGCCTCAAGTCCTAATAGTCATAGCTCTGGTCTATCCAGACTCTTCCAAAAAATAACTTTACTAAAAATATAGTCAAATGATTTGATACCATTTCTTTATTATCCAAGACATATTTTCATCCAATTCAACACCCAACTCAGTTCATGACAGGACCCAAATGGAATTATTGATCCCCATGGGTTGGAAACTATTGTTCGGGTATCACAATATTCTTTGGGAATGTTTTCACCCATTTATATAATCATAAATAACCAATATAAAGAAATAAAACAATGATAAATAACCAAATCCAAACAAGGCATAAAACTTTTCAGATTCAATGTATTACAACTTTAGAAAAAAGCAAAAATATCTACAGCAATATAGGAATTACAAACTATACCAAAACCACCATATGACAAGAGGGATGTCACCCTCAAGCCACCACTACAACCAACACATGCATGAGGAGTACCACTAGAAACCCTAACCACCATCTACATACATATTCCCTTTACATGATTAAAACATAACAATATCTACATACACCCAAATATGTATGTTTGGTGTGATCCAAAGCCCAGTAGGATTCCACCAAATAATATATATTCTATGTCAAAAACATTTTAATATAATTTATATGAAATTTTTATAAAAATAAAGGATAGCTACATTTTTATAGAAACAAAATTAAGAAAAACATTATTTTCATTGAAGTAACCAAAAAAGTTCACCCTATGTTGACTGAAAGTATGATATTACAAAATATCACTAAGTCATAGGAAAACCCTATATATGAACTTTTTAAAATGGGACACTAGTAACCTTGTATCTCAGTGAAACATGGTGTAGAGACCACATCCAATAGTGTTCTTGTGCATGAGCCACTAGGAGGGAACATCCCAATGTCCTATTGGTCTTATATCAACATCATAATTTAGTTATTATCGTAATCGTCAATCCTACTAAGTGAGTCTGGTTTTATCCACTTCCAATTCGACTAGAATCAACCTACTAGAAGAATCCAGGATTTCCAATTCTAAATCACTAGAATAATAGTTTTATTCCTCCCACCTAGATACATAGGATTCCCCTTTGTGCTCAATTTCCATTTCTCATACCATCAATGTATCACCACATTCACATACACACACAAGAAATTTGAACACACAAATAAAACCACCATTTTATAATAAGAACAACCCCTTTTAAATGCACACTCAAACCAATTACACCTAAAAACATTCTTCACACAACTTTCATAATTTTTAAAACACCTCAAAGAAGAAAAACAATTAACACACTTCAAAACAACCAATTCCCCATATAAAACCACTTTCAAACCATAATAATCTTAAAACCTTTCAAAAAAACATTTATCACCTCATACATAAGGAATAGAACATAACCATGACGAAAATAAAGCATATCAAAAACACCAAATAATTTTTAAGCATGGAAACACCTAACAAAAGTGTAGAAACATCCAAAAATTAGTCCTAAACCACAACCGAACCCGAAGGAAAACCTATAAAATAAATATTGAACAGAAGACATTAATATTGAACCCCAATAATCAATATATAACCCAAAAAAGTCCACCCAAAGGGATAGAGGTATGAAACCCAAATAAATTATAAAAGAAACCATGGAAAATAGGAAAAAATAAAGAAATGAGGGACTTAATATGAGTGTCTTGGAGATTTACCATCAAATCTACCAAAAAAATAGAGGTCAAAGGGAAAATGTAGGGGGGTTGGAGGCATCTAGGTCTGTAAATACAAAGTGGGGAAGGAAATAGGGTATTTGGGGTTAAATCCAAATGGGACACAACTATCATTTTAAAAAAAATTAATGACCTGGACATGCAACATGGTTTTTCCACATGGTTTTCCTATATGGTTTTCCAAACAATGCGGAAACCGTGCACCCATAACTATCCAAGATGGACAAAATACATGGTTTGACCACATGGCCTACAAACCATGAACCAATCAAGTGGTTTTCCTCTGTCCAAAATGATACTTGGTCACACGGTTTCCTGGGAAAGGAAACATGGTTTTCCAAACTGTACGCCAACTGTTACCCACATGCTATTTACCCAAAACTCCAATTTCTTCACCAAAAATCCCAAGAAAACTCAAGTATAAACATAGGATCAATAATAAATAGAATAATCAATCATAATAAAATCATGACTGTGAAGTTTTTATTATATGAAAACTCTATGAGTGCCATGTGTTTATCCTATGAACCACCAAAATCCCAAACACAAACTCATAAAATATCCTCTAAACCTAAATAGTACACTCCAATTGACCATAATTTTGAGGATAATAGGTTGTGATAAAAAGAACCTATGATCCCAGAGCCTTATAAATACCCTTCCAGAACTATGCTATAAAACAAGGATCTCTATCTAAAATGATATACCTTAGAACACCATGGATCTAAATTGACTTATTCATAGAGAGACTACTTATATCATTAATACTGAATATATCCATGATATGTATGAATTGGGTTACCTTAATCAGTAGATCTATGACCACCCATACTATATTCTTATTACAGGTTGCCTGGGTTTTCCTGTCACAAAATCCATAATTATATCATCCCATTTTGACTTTGGAATAGATAGAGGCTGCAATAGCCCATATTGGATCTGATTCTCGACTTTCCCATGTCAATAGCTAAAATAACATTCCACATGTATGGAGACAACATTCCCCATTCTTCAACACCAATACTATCTATGTAGATCATAATAAATCTTTGCCAAACTAGGACTTAGTTCCCATATAGAATCATGAAACTCTCTCTTCAACTCCTCACACAAGCCCATATGAACCCATACTCAGCCATGGAAATGATTACAATTTCCACTACACATATACCATCCTAATGGTCTCTCCCCACTATATAAGGTGTCTCTCATAACTATCCCCTCTGGATAAGATAACTGTTATGTCTTGATCTGTTCCAAAATCATGGGTATAATGTATGTCAAAATTAGAGCTACTCACACCTCGGTCTCCTGAACATATATATATAATAATTCAAAGAGTTCTACCATCTTCCACTTATCAAAAGACACCTACACTGCCTCTATATTAGTCTTCCTAATCAATGGTTTGGAAATGATGATTCCATTTCCTAGTGTATAATTCAACTCAATGCTGATATATTATAGATACTAAACTCACCTCCTAAACTGAAGGTTCAAGTCCCACTAAGAAAATATGCACCTTCGACTCTAGTGGTTCATGTACACCAAAAACCTATCACCTAAAAGATAAAATCTTTAGGATCTTATAGAATATACCACCATAACTATCTCCATATCCTGAGAAGAATAATTCCACTCTTACAGTCCCAGATATATTGAACTATAATATACAACTTTATCCCCATATATTTATATAATCTGATTCCAACATTGAATTCATCACAATACATAGTATATTCTATACCTAGTACATGAATATTAAGGATAGTTGATAATTTCATCCTTCTTAATAATCATTTGATTGAACAAAATTCACTCATTTCTTGGTCAACCCTAAGATTAGTTCTTTTAGAAAGCAGAAGTCCTAGAGAAATCACTGGAAATAACCTGTTATACCTAGAAAAATATGAATCTAAAACACGTTCTGGGAAAATTATTAATATATCATGGATTCAACCTATCCTGGGTCTACTGAAACTCATTCCTCTAAGATAACATGACCTAAGTAGTGCATTCTTTCAATCTAAAAACAACATTTTGATGGATTTGTGCATAGCTAATGCACTCTCAATATAATCAAGATGATGTCAATATGTTTGGAATATTAATCTATGGATTGAGAGTAAACTAATATTTCATAAAAAACACAAAAAAACTAGTTAAAAGTATAATGAAATATCTAAATCATCAAGGTAGTGAATACTTGTAGTTCATTTTTCAAACCAAACAGCTACACAAAAAACTCATACAAGCTATTCATAATCCTGAAACAAGTGTTAGGCTTTTCTGATGGTTTCACCCTCAATTGTTGGTAATAATATCTAAAATAAATCTTGGAGAAGATATTAACACCTCTCAATTAGTTGAATATATCATTGATACATGGAAGGGGATGTTGGTTCTTGACCATCATCTAGTTTAATCTCCTTTAATCCACACAAAAGTGAAAGGTACCATCACCCTTATTAGAGAAAAGAACTGTAGAATTCCAAGGAGATATACTTGGCCATATGAAACCATTAGGTTATAGGTATTCAAAATAAACTTTCAACTATTTAATCACTTTTGGTTCCATTCTGTAATGGGGCATAGAAATTGGATCTACTCCTGGCACCAACTCGATTGTGAACTGAATCACCCGCTTGAGAGGTAACCCATAGAACTCATCAGTAATGACATTCTGAAAACATTCCATACCTAGAGGAAACTAATAATCTCACATTACACCATCATCCAAAACAAGACTTTCTCTCTGAGATGTGATACAATCTAATCTGTACTGAATTTTTCTTGCATGATCGGTCGAAAGTTCTCACTCACCCAGGTGAGAAAACATTCCTCCTTCTAAAGATATGATTAAAAACATGTTCTAGTAAAAGTTAATAATATCCGGATATATGACTATCCAATCTATGACATGAATCAAATATAAAAATTTCATTTTCAGTATAAACAGTTCCCATAAAAAATAGTAACCACCAATCCCTAGTTAACACTCATTAAAACATTTTATATTCTCTGACCACACTCCCAACAGTATACCTATGGTTAAAACATCATCCATTCCATCCACATCCAAACAAAACCTATTTTAAGAAGTTTATATAAAAATGAATTTTATGATCATGTATCAAACAAAACACAATAAATGGTAGATATACAAGAATTGTACCTCTAAAGGTAGAAATTCATGTATCCATAATATCCAGATTAATCTACATAGCATCAATATTACTAGCCTCTTTACCCTAAGCTTCTTTCTGATTCCTTGATATATTCTATATACCTAGTACTGTCATTCCAGTAGTGGGGTATGACTTCCCCTACCTTGACCTAATAATTTTTTGTAACTCTAGTTTTCAGAAAGATGAGGAGTAGTTGAGTCTCTCCCAGACTCTGGTACCTATCCATCTCCACTACCAATTCACTTCTATTTCATTCCACTACAAAAACCTCTGCAGGTGGACCATTCTTCTAAAGTAACAACACTCCAATGTGGGGTATAGACACTGATTCAACAAGTGTCCAAACCATCCACAATTAAAAAAACACCAATGTAACACAATCCTTAGATGTTTTCCTACTTCCCTAACTTCTCTACCCATTGTTTCATTAGTGAGAATTGTCATAGAGGAACTTATTTCCACTAGAAGAAGAGTTCTGAGTTCTCCCTAGTAAAACAACATGACAACTACTTAGAGAATCTCTCAGATTCCCATATATGATGAGTTCTGGATTCATCATGTGTGAAAAAAAAGTCATATAAAAAAATTTCACTTGTGACATAATGTTATAGAGAAACCCATATATAAAATATCTCACCTAAGAGATCTCATCAGTATCTAAAGATGGAATAAATAACTATAATTCAATGAAACAATCACTATAGTACATCACTGAAAATCCCTCATGTGTATGATGCATGAGATCTTATGTCATCTTATCCCTCATGTCATGACCCGTCCATCAGGACTCGTGTCGTGACTACCCCAATCTCTCCATCCATAGGCCAGGGGCTGGTGACTAGCACTGGAAAGTAATATCCCTAAAATGGGACGGCATTGCCTTTAAACCAGCAAACATATAGACCAGGAATACAACAAGGGAAAACCATGTAGTATAACTGCTGAAATTAAATGTGTGAACTGAAGTAGAATGGGATCGTATACAAACCCAACCTAAAGAATGTACAACAAAAAGGAAAAAAATAGCTCCTAAGGTCGTCTGCCAAGGATCCTACCTAAAGGGTAGGTATAACTCATTACTTTGGCTTTCCATTTCAACAGGTCACCTCCATACACCAACTAGTCATGGCTCCCAAATCTTGGTCAAATTTGTATGTCGTCTTCACAAGATACAATAACTTTCAGGTGAAGCCCATATAGGGGTGATTATAACAATATCCATTAGGGACCCCGAGACCTCCGAAGGTCTCCTAGTATTACAAAAATCAAAAACCATAAAAAAAATTGATCTCAATCTCAAATCACAAAGTAAAAGATAGCTTAAACGGGGTATACAACTTAAAGAACCGGAATAATTATGAATAGTTGTAAAGCTAAATCATCTTATTCCGTTGAGAAGTTCCACTGTTGAACCACAAAGAAGTTGTTTTATTGCGGATCCACACATGGTCATATGTCACCGATCTACATAGGGTCATAATTTTCCGATCAACATAGGGTCGTAAGTCTGCGATCCACACAGAGTCGTAATTCTTCAATCCATATAGGTTCATAAGTCGTCAATCCACAAAGGGCCATAAGTTCTCGATCCACATGGTTTTATAAGTCATTGATCCACACAGGGTCGTAATTCATTGATCCATGATGGGATGCTCTAACGCTGGTCCTTGTTCATTCATTCTATTGTAGATCCACATAGTTTCATAAGTCACTGATCCACACATGGTCTCTCTAATGCTGATCCACAAAGGGTCACTCTTCACTTGACATCCAGCCACAGGATTCCCGCACTTGGTGAGCTTAAGTTCCATAGATTCTTCTCCTCAATTAATTTTCCATACCTAAAATACCATTAATTCCCATTAATAAGTAACCCAAATAACCTCTACGTCATATGGGTTCCAACGCGATAGACGGTGTGTCAATCAGATGCACGGTCTATAAGTTATAGTCATTTTAGTACCGACGGCCTGGTTGGATTCGAGTTTGATCCAACCTAGTTCTACTCCAAATTTCTCCAAAACCAAAGTGGAGTATCTCAAAATAACTTCCTCATCGCAAGGGTCCTCACACCATAGATGGTGTGTCAATCGAACGCCCGGTTTGTAAGATACGCCTGATTTAGTGTAATGGGATCGGTAGGGTCCAGTAGGGGTCCATCCCGGCCGGCACGTTGGGCCCGCGGGTCCGGCCTGGATTGTGGGTTTGGCCCACCTAGAAACCCAGACAGCATTCGGTCAAATTCTCCCAGATGGAGATTCCAGTGGGGATCTACCTGGTCTTCTGAAACGGCTGGCTGGAGCCGGTTGTTATGCTCCAGCCGAGCAGGCCACTCATGTCCCTACACAGTGTGTCGATGTCATGCCGTTCCACACTCTGCAGCCTGGATGCTTGAGGATAATGGTGTTTCACCATCATCGCAGGTTGATCGTACCACCGCTCCCCCGTCGCTAGTGTCGGAGCACTGGTAGGTGCTGCCACGGGCCACCGGAGATGCTCTGGTGGTCCGTTTTCTTTCCTAACTATGCCTACAGGCCTCTCGAGTTGCCTCCTTAACTGAGTGGCCCTTGAAATCACATTACCAATATGTTAGTTGATCCATCTTGAATAACACACCATGAACAAGTTTGGAGGAGGGTTTGGGACTTGTTCGGTTTGGCCCGTGCCCTCTGTATTAGCTCTAAAACATGGGAAGTGATCATTCAACTCCAGATAATGATTAACCCAAATCAATTTCCTACAACAACCATGCTTAAGAATGAATGAATCACGGATCAATCCGTTAGTAATTTGATCTGAGTTGTTCATATTATTCATGAATGGTGATGATAAATATTTTAAATGCATAAACAATTAAACCCCCTACCTTAAACTCGTTGGAAAACATTTCAGATGAGGGATAAGAATGCACGTTCCAAGGTGTTCGTCGAAGTCTATTTTGAGTTCTCCAATGGTCATTGATTGATCACCATTCTTTATTGGAGAGTGATGTTGTTTTCATTTTCTTACAGGTTCAGCTCATGGGTTCCCAAATCCCATGCCAATGGTTTGATTTTATAAATGAAATTAACCCCCACGTTGGTTCATTATTATGATTCATTAATGAATCCTAATTAATTAACCAATTAAACCCTTATTGTTGTGGTTACACAATGAGAGGATCAAGTCCTTAAATATCTCTTATTTAATGGCTGACATTATATTTCAGTCCGACCATCCATCGCTCAATGGTGGGAAGAGACTAAAATAACTCAAAGAGTTATTTAGTTTTTTTCTCAAAAAGTCCAAAAAAATAACTTTTTTGTCTGACCATTTCTGGTAAAAGTTAATATTTTCCTAATAGAATCCTAGAACTAAGAATTCAAAAGTGCCCTGGGATTTTTAATCCAATAACCGGTTCAAAATTTCGAAATCCCCGCTCGCACATTTACTAAATGTGCCTTAAAAAAGTTCAAAATTCCATTCCGGGCTCTCCGGGCCTTGAAATTACGTGCCCTAAATTTTCATAGTATCATAGTACTTCAATATAATTAATAAAAAAATATATGGAATTTCTGGGTCTTTAAATTCTCCCCACTTTAGGGCTTTACATCCCCAAAATCCACAACAATGGCTAAGAAAAAATGGGGGTACTGAGAACGAATCTTAGCCTCCTTCTCCCATGTTCTCTACTAGAGGTTCATGTTCTGCCACCGAACTCACACCAGAGGTATCGACCATCCACAAAGGACCTGCTCAAGTTGATTCTCTATCTCCACTAAGAACTCCACAAAATTTTCCCCATCGTCAATGTCCTCCTCACCCCAGTCGATGATGTTCGATGGATCATGCACATATCTCCTTAGCTGTGACATATTGAAAACATCGTGAACCCTGTGAATCTGTGGGGGAAGATCTAGGCGTTAAGCCACCACCCCAAATCTACTGAGAATCTATAATTGTCTGATGAACCTCAAGGATAGCTTACCAACTTGTCCAAATTTTCACAAACCTCATCGACGTGAGACCCATAGGAAGACATGGTCTCCCTCCACAAACTCCAAGGGTCTCTTTATTCTATCAGCATATGACTTTTTC
Source organism: Viscum album (assembly GCA_963277665.1). Lineage (NCBI taxonomy): Eukaryota > Viridiplantae > Streptophyta > Magnoliopsida > Santalales > Viscaceae > Viscum > Viscum album. The sequence continues at coordinate 2,078,341,490 of OY728137.1, read as the reverse complement.
CAGCTCTATGCAGTCTTCATCTGCTCTTGGATGATCTTCACCTTCTTATTGGTAGCCCATACCAACTCTAGACACATAAGTACTAACTCCCCTAGGTCTTTCCACTATAGAGTTGATATGTATGGTCACTCGTACAAGGCCTTAAACGGTGCCATGTCAATGGTGGAGTGATAGATATTGTTGTATGAAAACCCCTCCGGTGGTAGGTGGTCCTTAAAAATATGTCCAAAATCAAGGATTCAAGAATGAATCATGTCCTCAATCATCTGTATGTTCCGCTCCATCTAACCATTTGTTTGAGGACGAAAGGTGGTGCTCAAATGTAGCTGAGTCCTCTCTCTCCAACGGCCCAAAGGCCTGTAATTTTTATTATAGATCACCCCCTTTTAAGGGAATAAGGTGGAAACCTAGACATCATAGACATAGGACATACCAAAACCCTAAGGTAAAATAGATAAAAAAATGGACAAACAACCTAGATCAGCCCCACCCCAGCAAATAAACACGGTAAAGACCTTCATCTTTGCACAACAGTTCAGCAAACAAGTGTCATGTGTCAAAGAAAAAGCCCGATCTGATGGTTGATAACATACCCTCTTAAACAAAACAATCTAAAAAGATTTACAAAGATGAAATGACATCACTGAAACATCCTTTGGAGCTGTACCATGTGGTCAAGTCATGCTGCACAAAATCCCTCCACTATCTTTGAATCTATCAAACAAGCAACCATCGATCCGAATTCCAGTACCAAAACAGGATCAAACCGTCATGAAATCAGCACCACAAGGACCAAACACCAAATCTGAATCCAGGATCACCCCACTACATCCACAATAATCCTCGAACCTCATTTGAAGCTACTTGAAGAAGAAGACGATCCAAGGATAATGAATTTGGTTCTTCATCACCCGGTATGGGAAGAGCCAACAACACCTCGAGGGAATGTCTCCGTGAGGGGATCTGAGAAAATCATAGCCATCAATGCCTCTACGAGATGGATCCAGACAAATCAAGACCCCAGAAGAACCCTCATTAGATTCTTAATCGGCCAAACCACAGACAGTTGAGGAACCAATGAAGCAAAGGCACACTAAAGAAGACTATGATGCAAGGGCTCCGGCAAAGAAATACACAGAAAAAAACAGAAAACCATCCTGGAAAACCAAAACCAAATAGAGTCTTCTCCCCTCCGTGCCACTTAAAAGCAGATGTCTCACCTCTAATAACTATATCCAACACCCGCAGCTGCCAAACCCTAACCTGCCATCACTCTGCCCGCACAGATCTGAATCCATCGCCCATGGAGACGAGACAACGATGAGGACTGATCCACCGAGAGACGCCAAGGAAGGGGATGATGATGTTGAGCTGCCAGGAATGCTAAGGAGGGAAGGGTGTGAAGCTGAGGAAGAAACACTATCTGATGAGTTAAAGGATACACCGCCACTCCGAGGCCAAAATTATGAGATGAGATATATCAATGTAGCTGAGTCTTGAACGCCTCCTAAAATATCTTCCACAACTGGGATGAAAAATGATCATCACAATCTAAGACAATCGTTGATGTCACCCCATGAAGCCGTATTATCTACTATACATAGAGGCATCCCAAGCCCTCTACTAATCCCTACTCTCAGATGGGTAGGATGTGGGACAACATGGAAAGTTGGTCAATGATCACCTATATATAATCATGGCCACTAAACGTACATGGTAGCCCTATGATGAAGTCCATATAGATTTCATCCCACTTTCTTTCTGGAACCACAAGTGGTTGTGCTAAGCCTACTAGAACTTGATGTCCGACCTTCACTTGCTGACAAGTGAGGCATCATGAAATGAACTATGCCACTTCTTTCTTCATACCTCACCACTAGTAATAACGCCGGAGGTCCTGTTACATATTTTCACCACCAGGATGTACCGCCAATGGGGATGTGTGTAAATCCCTCAAAACCTCCTATCTTAGTATCACTAGTACCATGGTGCATCATCTGAAAAGGATGTCATGCTCCCCACCTTCGTAAAATTTTTATGGAGCCTGTCCTAAGGATATATGAGCACGTCGGGTCTCGTAGTCAACTTCCCTAAGATGTGCCTTCCTAACTCATTGAATGGGTGGGAGAGTGACTATCATGGACTAGAGGTAAGCTACTCCATTACTATCCATGAAGCATAACAACAATTCGGCTAGCTTCTCTATAGCCTCACTCAGAAACTGTAAACCAGACCTCCTAATGAGTGTATCTTCCACCACGTTACTCTTCCCAAGAGTGTATATTATCTCAAAGTCAAATCCTTGGAGGAACTCCATCCACCACCATTGTCTCATGTTTAGGTCCTTTTGTGATAATATATACCTGAGACTCTTGTGATCATATTAGATAGTAAACCGTTCACCCATAATGTAGTGCTTCCACATCTTCAAAGAAAATACCACCACTACTAACTCCAGGTCGTGGGTATCATAGTTCTGAAAGTGTTGTCTCAACTATCATGAGCCATAAGCGATCACTGCTTTCTCTTGAATTAGGTCACATCCTAATCTGGTCCCTGATGTGTCGCAACATACTACAAACCCAATTTCCTCTTTTGGTAATCTCAAGTTGGGGGCACTCGTCAGTCTCCTCCTCAACTCATGGAAAATATACTGAAATCTGCCTTTCCATAAGAAAGGTTGTTACTTCTTTTTCAAATCTAAAATGGGTGTTGATACTTTGTAAAAGTTAGGTATGAATATTTGGTAGTTCCCAGCCAACCCCCTAAAACTCTACACCTCGGTCACACTCTTGGGTGGCTCTCAAGAAATTGTTACCTCTATCTTCTTGGGATCCAATACAACTTCAGCCTCTGAGATAATGTGCCACAAAAAGTGGACTTCTCCTATCCAGAACTGGAACATTGAGATCTTACCCAAAATCTTGTTCTCTCAGAGTGTATCTAAAACTATCTGCAGATGAGTGGCATACACCTCCTCTGACGCTGAGTACACCAAGATGTCATCAATGAAGACCACCATGAAGAGATCAAGGTAACACTGTAATATCATATTCATGAGTCTCATTAACACTAATGGGTCATTTTTCACGCCGAAATGCATCACCAAGAACTCATAGTGGTCATACCAGCATATTAAGGTTGTCTTTAGTATATCCCCACCTCGTACCTTGAGTTTATGATAGCCTGATGTGAGGTCTATCTTCGAAAACCACTAAGCTCCCTTCATCTGATCAAAGATATCATCAATCCTTAGGAGTGGATACTTTTTCTTCACAATCACCTGGTTCAGGAGTCGATAGCCCATGAAAAGCCTAAAACTCCCATATGCCTTCTTGATGAACTAAATCGGGGTTTCCCATGGAAAAACAATGGGGCTTATGAACCCATTCCCCTGCAAGTCCTCCAACCGTACCCTCAAATCAAGATGCTATGTGGGAGACATCCAATATGATGGTTTAGATATTGGTGTCATCCCATGGTAAAGTTTGATGAAGAAGACTTCCTCTCTATGAGGAGGTAGCCCCAGAACATCCTCAAGAAAGACATCAGTATACTAGTCCACCGCTATAGGATAGATTGGACTCCTCTCATAAACTGCTCTGAGGTTAAGGTTAGTCAACTGATGAGTGATCAGCTGCACCCTCCTCCGAGAATGTCCCTCCAGAGCTGAAAAGGTTTCCTTCTCGCCAGTGAAGGAAAATATGGTCCCATCCTCATGGAAACACTGAACTTTTCTCCTAAAACAATCGATCTGAGTAAGGACTGTAGATAACCAGTGCTTACCCAAGATGACGTCTTAAGGCCTCAACGCAACTACAAGGATATCCCAGGCGAATATATCACCTACAAGAGTAAGTTCACACTGCCAGAACCAGTGCATAATCGTCTAATCACATCCTGTAGAAGTATTTAGCCATAAGGATTGAGCCAACAGCTCCACTGGAATATTCGAGCTCTGAACAAAAGTCATGGAAATGAAAGAGTTACTAGAACTTGTGTCTATAAGAACTATAGCTTGGGTGGAGAAAATTTGGATTGTACCTAGAATAATCTATGGAGCATCATGATCCTAGGCCTCAGCTTCTTGAATCTAAGCTCATCCCTATCCACCTGCTCCCATAGGTCTAGGTGGACCACTTAGAGGTGGTGGCGGTAGAACCTCAAATCACTGCCCACCGCCTGCTGCACGGCCAGCTCCTCTGCCACATCTGCTGCCCCGTGGACCTCCCCGCTCGAATATCTAACTATGCCTCAGAAATCCCTTGAATGTATACTGATCATTGGTTTGGTGGGTCGGGCATTCATGAGCCATGTGACCCTTCCCGCCACACGAGTAGCACAGTTTGATCCTCTACTAACCTCCTATGTCTTCTGAGCTCTGCACCTCTGAACAGACATCCCATAGTCATCCACCAGGTTGTCTGGCCCACTTGGACCTTTTCGTCATCTACCTACTACCTAATACAGATGTATTGGCCTCCTTTAGCCTAGTGGTGGCTCTCACCATCAATTCCTGCTCACCTAGGAAGCTCTCTTGTAATAGTGATGGCTCTAGAACTCCAACCTATGTTGGGATATTGAGTGATGTCATCGATGCTCTTATCTACCATCGAAGACCCTACTCAAAATTCTGATCCCTGAGGAAAGGTTCTCATACCATGTAGGTGGATTAGCGGGAGCGATCATTGAATCTTACCGAGTATAGGGCTACTGTCAGGCTTCCCTGTAGTAAGAGCAGGAGCTCCTGAATATGCACAAAGCATAGAGTCGTTGGAAGAACTCTACCCTGATGAGGTCCTAAAAGTCCAACAAGGTGTGTTTTTCATCATCGTGCAACTGGGAAGTCAGGATCCACCATCTCCCTGTTGTACCCTAGAAGAGACAAGAATCTAGGATCACCATCGGAACTGCTACTATCTCGACCAAACGAAAAACCTATGCCATAACCTCCAGCCAGTCCTCATCTACCTGTATATCTTTATTGCCTTGAAACCTTGGAGATATATTCCTATAGAACTCATGCAATCTGCTCAGTAGGCATGCGTGGTCTAATTTTGGGGATGGTGGAAACTACTGCCCTCCGGGTATTGTTTCTGCTGGTACACCACTTGAAGGTACCATCGCTGTAAAAGGGTCCTAAACTGATGCCTCATTGCTCGGTGGGCTGTCATCATGATATCTCACTGAAATCCTATCTGGATATCTACATGGTGAAATCTTGTAAATAAACAAGTGTAACATTGTCAATAAGTTATACTATGTGAGTTGACTCAAAAGAGATCAAAAGAAAAACATTTCAAAAACACATGCAATTAGTGTTTTCGGGTACAAAGTCAGAAATCAGAATTCAGGGTCCTGGTGTATGGATACGTCAGCCGTTTCACCAATACTAAAGTCCAAAAACTAAAAATTATACTGAAAACACTTAACACTATTTCCCCACTAAAAATATCAGAGTCTTAGTTCTTCGGTAGAACTGACTCCATTAATACCACTTTTCCACGTACCTTCCCCCGGGGCCCATGCCCTGACTACCCCAACACCACCTTCCATGGGATAGGGGTTGGCGACTAGAACCAGAAAGGAAGATCCCTAAAATGGTAATTCGTTACCTTTAAACCAACAAACACACAGACCAAAAATAAAATAAGAGAAAAAAAACGTATTATAACTGCTGAAAGTAAATGTATGAACTGATGTAGAATTGTCTAGTATACAAATCCAACAAAAATAATGTATAGAAAAAGGGGTAAAAACACAAATATTGTGGCTATCCTACAAGGATACTACCTGAAGGGTAGGTACATCTTGTCACTGTATCTCTTTACGTCAATTGTCCACCTCCATACATCATCTAGTATTGGCTCCCAAATCTCGGTCAAAGCTTTTTGTCAACTACACAAGACACAACAAGGTACGGCCAAAGCCCGTAATGGGGTGAGTATAACAATACCCAGTAGGGACCCCGAGACCCTCTAAGGTCTTCTAGTATTCCAAAATGGAAAAACCAAAAATAATGACCTTAATCACAAGGCACAAAGTAAAAGATATCTAAAAACAGGTATACAACTTAATGAATAGGAATAATGTTGATTAGTCGTAAAGATAAATCATCTTATTTTATTGAGAAGTTCCACTACTGAACCATGAAGAAGTCTTTTTATTACCGATCCACATATGTTCATATGTCACCGATCCACATAGGGTCATAATTCATTGATCCACACTGGGTCGTAAGTCGTCAATCCACATAGGTTTGTAAGTCGTCGATCCACATAGGGTCTTAAGTCATCGATCCAAACATGTTCATAAGTCGTCGATCCACACGGGGTCGTAGGTCTTTGATCCACACAGGTTTGTAAGTTTTTTATCTAGAACGGGATTCTCTAAGGATGGACCCCATTGGGTCGCGCCACTGCAGATCAACATAGGGTCATAAGTCACTGATCCCTGCAGGTTTGCTCTGATTTCGATCCACAAAGGGTCACTCTTCACTTGATATCTAGCCACAGGATTCCCGCACTTTGTACGCTTGAGTTCAGTAGATTCTTCTCCTAAAGTCATTGGTGATACCTCAACTACCATGAATCCATACAAAGAATTAACCTAAAGAACCAACATGTCATAAGGGTTCTAATGCAATAGACAGTGCATCAATCGGACACCCGGTCTATATGTTATAGGCATTTTATTACTGAGGGCACGGTTGGATTCGAATTTGATCCAACCCAGCTATACTCCAACTTTTTCCAAAACCCAAGTGGAGTATCTCAAAAATCCAACCTTGTTGTGAGGGTCCCCATGCCATTGATGGCACTTCAATCGGATGCCTGTTTTGTGAGATACACCTAATTTAGTGTAACGGGACAAGTCGGTTCCAGCCCGGCTGGCCCTTTGGGCCCGCGGGTCTGAACCGGTTCGCGGGTCCATCACGTCCGGTGGGTCTAGCCCACCTGGCGAGTCCAGCCAGGCTCACGAGTTTGGGCAAGCTCGCAGATCCAGCACGCCTAGAAACCTAGCCCGCATGCAGGCCGGTTCTCATAAAAGGCGGTGCCAGCGGGGCACTGCCTGGTCATCTGGAATGGCCGGATGGAGCTAGCTATTACTCTCCAACCGAGAAAGCCAAGTTGGCTGCTCATCTCCCCAGGCAGCACATCAACATCATGCCTTTCCATCCTCCATGGCCCGACTGGCTGCGGTTCACACCATCACGACGCCTACGGGTGCCACCGCCCCCATGTGGCTGGCTTAACTGACCGTCATCGCTGGTCGTTGGGGTCGTCGCACATGCGGGTGATTCCACGGGCCACTGGAGATGATCCAATGGTCTTTTTTCATTCTCGTCTATGCCTATGGGCCTCCTGAGTCACCACCTTCACTGTGTGGCCCTCAAAATCACATTTTTGATATGTTTGTTGATCTTCCTTGAAGAACGCACCCAAAAAAAGTTCGGTGGAGGGTTTGGGCCTTGTTCGGTTTGGCCCACACCCTTTTCGTGAGCACTAAAATAGGGGAAGGGGTCATTCAACTCAAGATAATTATTAACGCAAATCAATTTCCCATAATAACCACCCATAAGAATTAATGAATTGCGGATCAACCCGTTAGTTGGTTGATCCACGTTTTTCATATTATTCAATAATAGTGAAGAGAAATATTTTAAACTCATAAACAATTAAACCTACTACATTGAACTCATTGGAAAACGTTGTTGATGAGGGAGAAGAATCTACATTCAAAGGTGTTCGTCGAAGTCCATTCCATGTTCTCCAATGGTCATCGATCGATCACCATTCTTCATTGGAGGGTGACATCTTCAGCATTTCATCAGAGTTTCCTCCCTTGGGTTCCCAATTCTCATGCCAATAGTTTGATTAAATAAAAGATATTAACTCTATGTTGGTTCATTATTATGATTCATTAATGAATCCAAATTATTCAACTAATTAAACCACGAGAATTGCGGTTACACGATGAGACGATCAAGTCCTTAAATGTCTATTATTTAATGCTCTACATTACACTACAATCCTTCCATCAGTTTGTCAACGGTGGGAAGAAAATAAAATAAATCAAGGAGTTATTTTATATTTTTTTCGAAAATTCCAAAAAAATAACTTTTTCGTCCGAACCATGAAAGTCAAATTTAAGCTTCACCTAAGAGAATCTCGGTGCATAGAATTCAATGGTGCCCTCATATTTTTTATTCAACCACTGGTTCAAAAGTTAAAAATCCCTGCTCACACATTTATTGAACTTAATTTAATAAATTTCAAAATTATGTCCTGGGATCTCTTGGCCTCGGAATCATGTGCCGTCAAATTTTGTAGTCTCATAGTAATTCTATATAATTAAAATATATATATATGGAATTTCCAGGTTTTTACACCTCAATGTCTCTAGAAATAATTTTATCAAGAACATCACCTTGAAGTCCATTAAAAATAAGTCCTATTGATTCCCATAGAACTCTATAATGTTCCACCAATGCATGAAATTACATGGATTATATATGTAGCAAGCTTCACCCACCTATCTAGGGGTGTCTCAGGAATATTGAATATTTTATGGACTAACTCAATCCAAAACATAGTTTTATGGGGGCCTCCCACCACAGTGAATGTATACGGATGTTGCAGCTAAAAATATCTCATCATCTCATGCATTGAAGGCACAGTGTGAACTGTAACACCCTATCATTTTGAGAAATATTTTTTTCTAATATATTTAATCTTTTGATATTTTACCTTTCACGCAACACTAAAAATAGTTTTGTAAAGTAAAAAAATATATCTTTCATGTTTTATATGAAACACTAAGTTAATCAGGCACTAAAAGAAACACAAATTTTACCTTTATCTACATATAACACCAAGGTAAGAATACGTTGCATGCAAGACTGACTTTACTTGATTTCTTACATAACACGTAAGACCGGTTTTGACCAAACAATAATATATTGTTAAAAATGTTATTATTTAATATAAAATGATATAAACTAGACATTAAATTGATGATTATGAATAGTATTAACTAAATTTTTAAAATATATAGATGAATTCATTAGTTACCTATTAATTATAAATGAATATAGAAACCAAATGAATATAAAGGGAATGATTTTATAAAGCAATATTTTTTATGTGTAAAAAGTGACTTATCTTAATAAGTTAAACTGTTTACTATTACTGAATGATATTAATTAAATTTCAATTTTATATATTCAATAAAATATTTTTTATGTTAATAAAATTGATTTTATAGGCATAATATGATAACATACTCAATACTACACCTAAAAACCTATATTTTTATAAATATAGTTTTACCGCCTTTTAATAGAGAGCCTATTTTAAATATAAATTTTTTCACTTTGATAAATTTTATATATAAAAATAAAATTAATTTTTTATATTTAATGATTAAAAATAAGTTACTATAAATTTGTGGTATTTTTCTGTGAAGTTACTCTTTTTGATGAATAGTTAAAAATACTAATTTTTAATTCAAAATTGCTTTTTATTATGATTTATTTATAAGGTTAAATTATATTTTAAATTGGTTTTAAAGTTTAATAATATCGCATTTTTATTAATTAATCCAATTTAGGCCATTTTTATTAATTTCACCTTAAAATTAGATTTAAAAACCTAGCAATGTTTTGAATGTTTTTATATTAAAAACATGCATTGTCGTCCTATCTACAGGATTAATTTAAAATTAATTTATTCCAATTCTATGATAAGGACTTGGAAAAACTTATTCCATATTTGGGATCAGAATAATTTATAATTTATAATAAGGTAAATATAGTTTTGACCAAAAATATTAGTGAATGTAATTAAAATTAATTACATTAATTAGGGTAAAACTAATCTTAATAGGGGACAAAACCTTAATCTTATTGAAAATAATGACCTATAAAAACATTAAAAACCCATTTCATGGTAATATTTTTTCCTATATACCTATAAGGTTATATAATTGTTCATTTTGACACTTTGGGAACAATTATTACTTGGGGAACACACAATTCTTTTCAAAAATACCAAGTGTGTCCTTTCCGTCCACTATAAAAAGAAACTCACCTCTCCCCCTTCCTCACATCTCTCAAGGAACTTTGGATCAACTAATATTGTAAAAAATAAATCCTTAACATTCCTAATTTTTTCTCTAAAGTGTACCTTTGGGAATATACCCCACCAAGAAATCCATTTGGTGCATACTAAAAGGATTTACCCAAAGAAGAGGTAACATCCTTCCTCAAGCTATTTTTATTTATTTTCATTCTTTTCCACCTCAATTATACATATTCAATGATAATATAATAAATACAATATTATAAATGTACTTATATTTTTTTTATTCTAATTTTTGGACGTAAAGATTCACACACTTCATTCTAATGGGTAGTGAATTTAATTTTTTTGTGTACAGCGAACTACCACCTCATAAAATGATGTAGTTCATTTTCTATTACAAACTCTCATGGTTGGGAATTATAAAATAAATATTTTTATAAGATATATAAAATATTTATAATTTATTAATACTTATTTATTTTTTAAATAAATTCCATCATCATTAATTCCATTTTTTGTAAGTGCGATAACTTCATTTGTGGAAGTGTAGACTACTGCCTCCTCAATGTAGTGTAATTCGTTCACACTTTACATGGAATGTATTAAGGATGTGTTAAGTAAAATTATATGATATATGTTACATAATAATTATATTTTAATGATATTATATATATATATATACTATTTATGTTCTTCCTTTTAACGCGACAATAAAACAGTAGCAGCGGTTATGCGTATGTAAGGCCTATCGTCTCTATAAACGGTGTATTTCATTTAATATTTCAATATTTTATATATTACTAAAAAATTTAATATATTAAATATATATGATATAAAAATTATTCTTTACATTTTATAAATAAGTAAATCATGATCTGTATAATATTATCAGTAATAACATGTCAAAACACGTATGATAAACAAAGCAGTTACTACCTGAAACATTACCTTACCGTGGAATTATTGATAAATATGTAATATAAAGTCATAATTGATTATTATATGGTATTAGATATAATAATATGGTTATGTTGAATATTTATAATAAATTTATATTTATTATACATGAGGTTTGAACGTGAAAAACTAAATTCAAGACTTAAGGTAGGGGTTTTCCTGTCAAAATTTTATTTTCCCTGAGACACAAGCCATGTTCACATCATATTTATTATATTTTGTGTGTATACTTACCATATATGTATTATATGATAATTATAAATACATTTATGGGTATTTACATATAAATTTTATTACATTTATATTATGTGGTTTATTTTTCAAAGGATACCAAATTGGTAAAGTAATTTTGTCTCAATTTTTCGTCTTTGACGCAGATTCCATATTATGAACCTATATTTTTATTTGAGGTGTATATAATACCTTTAAATTTTTATATAATGAATAAAATTATTTTCATGATATTTTAAGTTTCATGTAATTTTATTATATCTATTTTATTATGATTTAATGTTACAATAGTGGTAATGATTAATTGTTACAGTCTCATAATTTATTGAGATTGTTTAAGATTATGCTTCCATTAATGAAATATTACGGTCTATATCTCAATAAATATCATTAATTGTATTAAACTATAGTTCTTTATATTATCTCCTAGTAATGCTTCCATTAATCCTCTCTTTAATGATTAATATAATTAAGAAAAAAATTATGATAATCTGGATTTATTTCTTATTTCAGTGAGAAATTCTTGTTCTTTAAAAACCGTGTTTTTGAAAAATAATTTCAAAAAAGTTGTACTATTATCCAATGATTATAAAAAAATTACCTATGTATTACCTCACTACTGGAAATTAGATCTTTCCCAACACTTCTATACCAACGGTTTGCAAAAACCGTTGGTATAGGTCCCCTTTCCCAATGGTTTGGCCAAACCGTTGGGAAAGGCCCCCGAATTGGCCACTTTTCCCAACGGTTTGGCGAAACCGTTGGGAAATGTAGACCTATCCCAACGGTTTGGACAAACCGTTGGGAAAAGTCCCCAAATATGCCACATTTCCCAATAGTTTGGCCAAACCATTGGGATAAGTCTACCTATCCCAACGGTTTGGCCAAACCATTGTGAAAAGTGGGCCAAAATTCAACATCCTCCACAGAATGAAAATCTCAACCAAAGACCTATACCAACGGTTGTTAAAACTGTTGGTATAGGTCAATACCAACGGTTTTAACAACCGTTGGTATAGTACTTCCATTTTTTATCGGACCTTCGTACCGAGAACATTATATAAATCAAAATTTAAAATATTTATAGGAATACATATATATTTTTATGTAATTATGATCACAAAAGTCATGTTAGGTTAGTGGTTGAGTCATTCAATGATAAACGAGGGGTCCTGGGATCAAATCCCAGCGGATGTTTTATTTTTGGAATTTATATACCAACGGTTCCATTACCATTGGTATAGATTTCATATTACCTATACCAATGGTTTCCAAAACTGTTGGCATAGGTCTATACCAACGGTTTTTGGAAAACTGTTAGTATAGACCTATCCCAACGGCTTACTTGGCTACGGTTCTCCAAACCGTTGGTATAGGCTATACCAACAGTTTCGAGGCCTATACCAACGGTTCCAAACCGTTGGTAAAGGTTAGTTTTCCAGTAGTGCCTTTTTAAAAAATAGTTTAAAAAGTAATCTTCTTTTCGTTTTCCAATCAATACTCTTTTATAAACTTATAAGGTCCAAAAGGAATGTTCGACATATATGGACTTACCAACCATCATGGCCATAATTTCCTTGATGCTTACTCTATAATTTTAATAGGTTATTTTTTTATGAATTTTTTTCCCTAATATTCTATAAATTTTTCATTTTAAAATTTTTTTCAAAGAAAAATGTTCTAAAAATATTATGTTTAAAAGGTGTTTAAAAAGTTTTCAAGCATTATTTATAAGTTTTCAAGGATACTAGTTTTCAAAAAAAATCAATATTCATTTAAATCATTTAAAGAAACTTTATTTTCCAAAATTTGTTTAATAGTATTTAATAAATTTTTAGGGAAAATGGTTTTCAAAATTATTTCAATATTCTTTTATAATTATTCAAGGAAAATTGCTTTCAAAATTATTTCAAGTCTTAATTTTATGTTTTAAAAGTATTTTCAATGAAAATGGTTTTTTAAATTTTTTCAAGATTACATTATGATATTTCAAGTTTTTTTCAAAGAAAAATGTTTTTAAATTATTTTCAAGATACCATTATAAGTTTTTAAAGTTATTTTAAAATAAAAAGGTTTTAAAAATGCTTTATTTTTTAAAAATCATTTTTTCAACGTGGAAACATATTTTCCTCAAGAAATGTTTTAAAAGAAAATTTATATCTTTTTTTATTATAAAAATGATTTCATAAATGGTTTTATGAAAAGGGTTTTTATAGAAATTATATTTCCCTTAAGAATTATTTCAAGTGATCATAAAAAATTCTAACCTATATAATATGTGATCCTTTGTTATACTTTAAGCTATATTGGGGAAAATATGCAATAATAACATTCATATTATTTCTTGAATGGTTTATGTATTAATAGAATGATGTTTATGACACTCATTTCTATTCCATGGTTTATATGCTTTTGAAACCCACTTCTTTTCATAGGTTATTATTTTAAAAAACGATTATAAAACCAATCTCTTTTCTATAGTTTATGATGTGATAAAATTTTTATGATACCCATTTCATTTCATGGATTATTATATGATGTTTATGAAACAAAAAAAAATTTATAGTTCATGATATGATGAATGTTTTATTATCTTGTGGAACTATATGAATGATTTTACTATGAGATGGGTGGGACCAATATATCCCTCCAATGAGTTGGTAAAGTTTTATATCTCATGATATAATGATGGGAATCATATTGAAAAGATTGATCTACTATGGGAAGATGGGGAAACTCTATCCCTTATAAGGAAATTGTAGGATTGAATATGTAAGAATGAGATGCTCGAATACAAGATGGGGGTGAATTGTATACTTTAAAAATTCCTTCAGAAACATTAAAGTTAGGTTTAACAAGGTTAAACAAACATTCACAAGACCTCTTAAAGAAACCTTTTCTATTTTATTGAAAGAAAGATTCTACGTTAAAGAGTGTATAATCTGTAATATAATTACAGTAATTTAATTACAAAGTATAAGAAGGTTATACTTTATAACTTTGACAAAGTTAACAAATAACAACAGAATTAAAACAACTTATAATAGTAAACAAGTAATAATAAGATTCTTTTAACCCAAAGAGAAGGGTATACAACAACCTTGGATAAAGGTTCCTTGATTTATACTTTCAAGAAAGTCTATCTTACCCAAACCCAGGTAAGCCCTCAATCCAAAGATCGGTATCTATCTTGATATCCCTGCAAGCCCTCGATTTAGAAGGAAATAGAAACCTCTGTCTTCAAAACCCAGAAGCCCACGATCAGCACAATCAGAGTCTACACAAAGCAAGTTTGAACAAGTTTTTCACACCCTAAAAAGTTGTTCACAACATTTTCATGAAGCACTGAGAGTTGAAAGAGCCTCTCTCTATAGAAATCACTTCCCATCTTTTTCACATGCACCAAGTTCATCCACTCTCTACGTTGTTCATTTTGCATCATTGAAATGTACTTTTATTTATAGGAAAATCTTCCCAACAGTCGAATCCACCCCTATAGTCATATTCTCCTTAAATTTCAGAGGGACCTGGACACGTATCAAATATACAATGGTTAGTTTGTAACAAATTGTATGAAATCGTTTTAAGTAACAGAAACGATGTTAAGATAAAGATAAAAATTAAGTATAAGAAATCTTAGAATCCGATAATATTGGAATGATACATTTGGCAACTCTAACATTATCAGGAAGATGTATTATTAAGAAAAAACATTCTCAAGAAAATGGATTAATAAGGAAAATTAAATTGGATTGAGAAATCGGTATTGCATTTGTTCTGGAACCAGAATCAAAAAATCGGAGTCACTTATACACAAGATTTGGTATCATGAAGATGGTATCATATATACCCCAGAATCGGTATCATAAAGATTGGCATCATCTATACACCGGAATCGGTGTTGTGAAGATCGACATCATATATACACCGGAATCAGTATTTTGAAGATCAGTATCATATATACACCAGAATCAGAATCATAAAAACTAAATATTATATACACCGGAATCGGAATCATAAAAACCGAATCATATATACACTGGAATCAAAATAAAAAAAACTAAATCATAAATCGTGATGAAAAATCTGTAAGTATAACAAAATGGAAAAATGTAATGATATATCTATAATCATAATAGAATGACAATTCCAGATCATAGAAAAATACTAAACTTTAAAAAATCAGAACTTAAGAAAAAGTGTTTGTGATTTTCAAAACATAAAATCATAAGGAATAGAGAAGTCATAAGATATCCTTATTGACTCAACAATCTCCCCCTTTTTGAAAGCACAAACAACTTTTCTAAGGAAGAATATTTTGACTTAGATAAAAAATTATGAAAAAACTTATCTCCCCTTTTGAATA
The DNA here is from genome assembly GCA_963277665.1 of Viscum album. Taxonomy (NCBI): domain Eukaryota; kingdom Viridiplantae; phylum Streptophyta; class Magnoliopsida; order Santalales; family Viscaceae; genus Viscum; species Viscum album. The sequence continues at coordinate 2,078,325,851 of OY728137.1, read as the reverse complement.
AGATTTTGTATATATGCGACTAACTCCCCCTTAGGTTATGTTTCCCAAGGATCATATTCTTGATCTTTGAATTCAGTTTTTCTTAAAGGAATATATCCCCCCTAGATAAACATTTTTTCTTAAAATAAAACTCCCCATTACTTGGACATTTTCCTTTCTTTCCATACTCCTCCTTACTAGATTCTCCTTCTCAGAGATTAAATTCTTCCTTTAAATAAATTCTCCCCCTTTGTGATTTTCAAAAAGAGGGAAAGGAATGGAGACTTATAAGATGTAACTGTGAGGTTAAGCAAGAATACATTCAAAAAACGAAATATATACAAGAAACTTTTTAAGAAAATTTTAGAAATAATGTTTACATTACAACAAAACATCAAAATGTAAAGAAAATTCATCCATTCTTCTTCTGCTTAGAAAACATATTCTTTATCAAGGCTTTGAGTTTCTTCGATTCCATATGATCTTCTTCAAACTTTTTCAACATGATATCTTGATCTGGATTCTTATTTTCTAAAGAAAATATCCTTTCTTCTTGAGAAGCCATATTTTTCTCTAATTCAGCTCTGACTTTCTTCTCACTGCTAATAGATCGAGCAACAAAATTTAGTTGACTAGCTTTCTCAGAGATTGATTCCTTGACATTGTTGAACTAAGTTTCACAAGTATTAAAAGCTCCATTTGTTGAATCTATAAATTCATTGCACTATCTTAGCTCTTCATTGATAGTTTTGGTACTGTTAAAGACTTTCTTACAAGTCACCTTTTGATCTTTTTAATCAATAAAAATATTAATGAAGTTTGATTCTTACTTAACAACCAAGTCCATAAGCATATTGGTCGATTCCGTCTTTTGATTCAGGGTCTCTTGCATCATTTGACATTGGGCATCTATGTTTGCAAGAACCGGAATGGTTCTGACCAACTTTCCTAAAGATAGCTTGGCAAAATCATTTTTGAAATATGAAGAGGGCTCGGATCCTGAAACATCTTTTCCTTTCTCAACTCCTCCTAGAGTTAAGGATGTTGGTCTCTTTATTCTCTTAGAGGACTTCTAAGGAATTTCTTTATCAGATGAAGCAACCAAAACATTCTTACCTTTAACAGGGTATCGAAATGGGGATTTTTTATCGAAAACATGAAAAAAAAAATTATATATCCCTATTAATATTCTTCTTTTTCAAACTCATGGTGTTGAGATCCTCCTTGTCCCTCTTCTTCTTGAAATTCTTCCTCTTCTTCACCTTGTTTTTAAACCTATTCTTTCTCTACTTATTCTTCTAGTTCAAATTCAGATTCTTCTTCATCTTCAACTTTAACCTCTTCCTCAACATCTATTTCTTCCTCAAGTTCTTCTTCGACTTGTACTTCAACTTGTTCTACTGAAACAGATTTAGGAATTGAACTTGTAGGAGTTCCAACATAATCTTCCACTTCCCTTAAAACATCATCATCATCATCTTGGATTATCTGATCTTCCATTTCTTGAACTGGTTTTGATAAAGCTAGGACTTTCTTAGATTTATGTATTTCCAAATTGGCCACTGGTTTCTTATGAACAACTTGAGATTTGGGTACTTCCTGAGATTTCTTTTCTATAGCTTTCAGAAGAGACTAACAAACATTCTCTTCCAATGATTTCTTCTTTAACATCTTCTCATTGTTTCTTTTCTCAAGATTTTTAGCTTGCTTGATTTTTAGAGCCTCATCCTCTGCAGGATTTTGACAAAAAGTAGGATCACCTTCCTTTCTAGTATCTTCCATTTCTCTCCACTTTTCAACTGTTACATCTGAATAAGCTTTCGGTTTCTTTGCAGGAGGAGGTGTTGAAACCGGGACAACAGGAACATGTACTAGCAAGCTCAGTTCATCAAGTTTCCTTTTCTTAGGAACTGAATTTGAATATTATGTAACATCACCCGTGTTCAAGACAAACATTTCTTCAAAGATTTTAGATTCTGGAATAAATTCTACTTTCATCTTCCTTAGAGTGTCTTCACTAAGAAACAAAATCTTGAAAGGATTTGAGACTGATCGATATGGAACATTCATCTCTTGAAGACACATAACAATTATCCTATAAATAGTTGTTGGATAAATAAGGATCTAAGGTCTAATGGTTCCACTTTTTATTGCTTGGATGGTGAGAAAGATGTACTTAACCAATTTGATCTTTCTTAGGTTGACAAGAATGTCTAATAGAAAGATATCACATATGTTTAAAGAATCCTTATCTCCCTTTCTTGGAATAAGAAATCCTTGCATCCATAGAGCCACCATCTTGTGGTTTGTTGTAAGATTTGTAATATTTAGATTTGTAACATACTTGAGACCAAGATAATCCAAAGCTTTGACCTTATCAAAAGAACCTTCTTTCTCAGGGAGTTTCTGCGAGAAAATAATAGCCTCCCCTTTATACGGTATGTTAAGAACATTTGTTGTCTTCTTGTAGGGGACTGTATGTGATTTATCATTGCATTTGAACTTAAATAGATCCTTACCGTTCTTTTGAAGAAAGTAATAGATTCATAGAATTGAATAAGGAGGTCAGGATAAACAAGATCTTGAGATTTATCCTTAGCCACACTGACACTTTCCCATCCATTAGATCTTATCACCTTCGAAATAAGGGAGTAAAATTTTTCAAAGAACATAGGTCACACTAACCTTTCCCTAAATATTTACCGGTACTTAATATCTTTACTAACTGGTATCTGATCTGCTGAGGATTCTAGAGTCATTCAGGGTGATAGAGACAAAATAATAAGAACAAAAGATTTGATGGCAACAAAACTTCGGCACTAGGATCAGTAAGGATATTGTGATACTTGAAAAAGAGGAACCCCTTAAATAGACATAGCTATGACTTTTCAACTTCTATAAGATAATAAAACTGCTGAAAAAATCTTGATCTAATCTTTTGATTGAGAATGGATACAGAAAATATGAATTCTGATCTTTTGAAGTAATGTAAACTAGAATTTAAGAAATTTTGAAATACAAACAACTAAAACATAAGATAAAGAAAATAAAGAGTAAGAAATATTACCTTTTGGAATACTCTGAGAGATTTATCGGTATTATAAGAATTTTTCATGGAAGTTTCAAATCCAAAATTTTTAAATCTGAAATTTTCAAATCCGAAATTTTCAATTATGAAATTTTTCAAATTCGAAATTTTCAAATCCAAAATTTTCAAATCCAAAATTTTCAAATCTGAAATTTTCAAATCCCAAATTTTCAAATCTGAAATTTTTAAATCTGTAATTTTAAAATTTGAGATTTTTAAATCTGATATTTTAAAATCCAACATTTTCAACTCCAAAATTTTCAATAACGAAAAATTTCTTAAGGAAAGAAAAGGAATTTAAAGAAAGAAAATAAACAAACATGTGTACTCCCCCAGAATAAAGAGTAGTTTAATGTTAGGAAATGATTTAATCAAGAAGTAGATATGAATTACTACCTTACATAAATCATTCCTAGAATCTGTTTAATGTATTAAATATATTGGAAGGTAGAGGTTTTGTAAAAATATCAAAAATTTTCTCTTGCAATCCAATGAATTGAAGAATAATATCTTTTTTAAGTGTGTGATCCCTAAAAAGTGATTTCTAATATCTATGTACTTTGAACGAGAGTGATGTGAAGGGTTTTTACTTAGGACAATGGAAATTGTGTTATCACACATAATTTGAGTCTAAGAAAAACTCATACCATAGTCTGTGAGTGTGTGTTGCATCCACAACACTTGAGCACAACAACTTCAGCTGCTATATATTCAGCTTCAGCAGTGGAAAGTGCTAGAGAATTTTTTTTCCTACAAGAACAATAAACTAAGTAATCTCCTAAGAAGTTAAAATTTATCGATGTACTTTTTCTATCCATTTTACAACCACCAAAGTTAGAATCCGAAAACCTTTTAAGTTCAAAATCATTTCCAGAGAAATAAAATAGTCCCAAATCTAAAGTTCCCTTAAAATATCAAAAAATTCTTTTTACATCTTTTCAATGGGATTATTTAGGATTTGGTTTAAATATTGCACATAAGAATATTGAGAAAACTAAGTCAGGTCGACTAGCTGTTATGTAAAGTAAGCTTCCTATCATCCCTCTATAAGATGTATGATCTACAGGTTTCCTGATTCATCAATATAAAGAGTATTATAGGTTCCAATAAGAGTACTTATACTGTTAGTTTTTTCATACTCGAACTTCTTTAGATGATCTTTGATAAACTTATGTTGAGAGATGTAAGTTCCCTCCCGTTATTTTGAAATTTGAAAACCAAGAAAAAATGCTAACTCACCCATCATACTCATCTCAAACTTGGATTTCATAATATTTTTAAAGGAATCAGTTATGTATTGCTGATTTTATCTAAATATGATGTCATAAATATATATTTTAACAATAAAAACATCTTTATTATTTTTCTTATTGAAAATGGTTGGATTAGCAGTTCCCTTAACATAGTTATTTTAAAGCCAAAATCCTGAAAGTCTATCATACCACAATCTAGGGGCTTGTTTAAGTCCATATAAATCTTTGGTAAGTTTATAAACATGATTCGGATATTTTGTATCTTCAAAGATAGGGTTTTGATCTACATAAACTTCCTCATGTACATAACCGTTAAGAAAAGAACACTTAACGTTCATTTGATAGAGTTTAAAATTAAAGAATTCTTCAAAAGATAAAAGAATACGAATAAATTCACGTCTTGTTATAGGATCATACGTTTATTAATAGTCTATTCCTTCTTGTTGTTTATAGCCTTTTTCAATTAATCGTGCTTGATTTCTAATAATAACTCCATTTTCATCGTATTTTTTTCTAAAAAGTCATTTTACTCCAATAACAGAAGGTTCCTTAGGTTTCTAAACCAAGTTCCAAACTTGATTTCTTACGAATTCATTGAGTTCATCTTCTATAGCCTTTATCCAATCTTCATCACCCAAGGATTCTTCAAGAGTCTTTGGTTAAAATTAGGAAAGAAATACAACATGTTAAACTTCATTTCTTAAATAACTTCTAGTTCTTACTGGTTGATTAACATTTCCAATGATATTATCACTAGGATGATTCCTAAGTAACAACTGACTTGGATTTTGAAAAAATTGTTCATCAAAATAAGGTAGAACATCTTCATAAGTAAATTTTTCAAAAACATTTCCTTGAACTTTATCATTTTATGGAAGATATTCTATCAATTGTTGGTGATCAGTTTTAGAAAATATATCAGGAAAAGATTCTGGTTGTTTGAAAATGAAAGAATCATTTTCATCAAAAATAACATGTACTGTTTCTTATATAGTGCAAGTGTATTTATTAAAAACTCTATATGCCTTAGAGTTAGTAGATTAACCTAAGAAAATTCCTTCATTGTATTTGGGTGAAAATTTATGTAAGTTATCCTTAGTATGCAAGATAAATACTTTGCAACCAAAACATTGAAGTAAGAAACTTTTTGTTTTCGTCTAGTCCACGACTCATAAGGTGTTTTATTAAGAAACGGTCTTATTAAAACTTGATTTATAGTATAACAAGCATTAATTACAGCTTCATCCCAAAAATGTTTAGCTATAGAATAATCACTCAACATGGTTCTTGTAATCTCTTGAAGAATGTGATTTATTATTTCGATAACAAATTTTTTTTGAGGAGTTCTTGAAGCGGAGAAGTTGTGAGTAATACCTTTTTTCTACAAAAAATTTCAAAATATGAATTTTCAAATTCTCCACCATGATCACTATGAATAATTATCAATGGTAGGTTTTTCTCATTTTTAACTTGATCTCTAAAGATTTTGAAATAAGAGAAAGATTCAGATTTCTTTGTGAGAAAATAGACCCAAGTAAATCTAGTGTAGTCATTAACTAGGACAGACACATAGTATTTTCCTCTAATACATCCAGTTTGTGTTGGACCAAATAAATCCATTTTCACTAACTATAATACATTATAAGTCATTACTTCACTTATATATTTAAAGCTAGACTTATGTTGCATTCCATATTGAAAAGGATCACAAACTTTTGAAGAATAAAACTTAAGTTTCAGTAGATCCTAAACAAGGTATTTATTAGAAATCTTACTAAGATTCCTTATGTTATAGTGTTCTAGTCTCCTATACCAAAGCCATGATTGATCTTCAAATGCACTAAAGAAAGGTAGATCTTGACTTCTAAGGTCTTCTAGGTTTACGGTGTACACATTCTCATGCCGAGGGGAAGAGAAAATAAACTCATCCTTGGAATTGTGAACTAAAAATTTATCATTTCTAAAATTCACAAGGTAACATTCATCACAGAATTGGCTTATGCTTATGTGGTTGTACCTAAGGCCTTTTACAAAAATAACATTTTAAATAACAGCTTTACCAAGAATAATAATGTTACCTATACCAAAAATTTCTCCATAAGAGTTATCACTAAAAGTTACCTTTCCACCTTTTTTTAAAATATTCTTGAAATAGTCTTTGTTACCAGTCATGTGTCGAGAACATCCACTATCCATGTACCATAGGTTGTTGGTACTTCCTTTATTTTCATGAAAAAGAAAGAGTTAGGCTTTCGAAATCCAAACATTCTTAGATCCATAACAATTAGATAATAAAAGCCTAGTTAACCATATTTTTTTAGAAAAATAAGCTTTATAAAACCCAAGAGATTGTACTTTTTTTAAAGAATATTTTTTCTTCTAATGCCCGCCACTTTGGAATTTTGTACAAAAAGGGCATCTAAAATGAAAAAAAAATATTTTTAAAAATAGGTTTCTCATGAGAATAACCTAATCCCTGATTATTACCATGAGGTCAGATCTAAGAATACATCTTGTCAAAATTTTCCTTACCAGAAGTAAAATTTTCAAGAAGTTTATTCAAGGAATATATTTCGGATTTTAGTCTCAATACTAAATTCTTATCCTCAAGAATAATAGATTTAGAGTTAAATTTATCCTATAAAACATATTTTTATAAAAATAGATTTTTATGATCCTTAGAAAGTTTATCCTTCTCAGAATTTACTTCCTAATGTTTCTTAGAAATATTTTTTAAAACATCATTTTTCTCATCAAGATCTTTGGAAAGATCTAAAATTTCTTTTGTCAAAATAGATTCTCTAGAGTTTCCTTTATCAAGTTTCTTATAAACTTTATAATTTCTCTTTTCTAACAATATAGAAAATCTAGAAACTTCCTTATAAGAGGGAAAATAATTATCATTATCTGATGAAGAAGATTATTCATCTGAAGAAAAACCTCAATCTGGAAATTTTTTACTTAAAGACATATTGGTTAAGGATTCGGTTGTTCGTACCTTAGCCATAAGACAATGATTTTGAAATGGACCTCTGGCTATTAGACCAATATTCTTTTTCCCATAAGATTCATATTCTGAAGAATCATCAAGAGAATCTCCACCACTGGCACTCCAAGTGTCATTGGATTTCAAGACATTCTTTTGCTTTGATCTGAAGAACTTCTTATTTTTCTTTAAAAATTCATGTCTATCTTGTCGCTTTTCTTAAGTAAGGGACAATCTGGTCTGATATGACCAGTTCTTCTACATTCATAGAATGTCACTTCCCCATATTTCTTATCTTTTCTATATTTCTTCTTGTATCTATATTTAAATTTCTTATGTCCAATAATCTTGTTCATCCTTCGAGCAAGATTGGCTAACTCATTTTCTGAAGTTTCACTTCCAATAGATTCAGATTGAACAACAACCTTCTTATATTTAAATCTTGTAATTATCTCAGGAGTCTTGGTTTTAATGTGATTTTAAGTAGTTTTAAAATCAAAAACTCTATTTCAATTATTCTTCTTAATACTATCAGCATCTCTTTTCATTCTTGTTTCATGTTGAAAAAGAGTTCCAAACAGTTCATCAAGAGAAATCTGAGTAACTTTCCAATTTTCATCTATAGCAGTCCTCTTGGATTCCGAATCATTAGTTATGATGTCAATAATCTTATGTTAAAGTCCTTCATCATCTAAACCTTTCTCATCCATTTATTGTATGTTATTGACAATAGTCATGAATCTTTGTTGTACCTTACATATGGGTTCTCCATAAGGAAAGAAGAAACCATGATACTCAGCTCTGAGCATAGCTCTTCTAGTTTCAATAACTTTTGAAGTTCCAAAGTGAGTTACTTCAAGCTTCTTCCAAATACTATTTTCAGCTTCACAGGATGAAATTTGGCTATATATATTTCTATTCATGGAACATAGAAAAGTATTATGTACCTTAAAGTTCAGCTAATATTCCACCTTTTCCAGATTAGTAAAGGTTCTAAGTTCCTTATCGGGAATCTTATAATCTCTGATTAACAAAATGTAGTTGTCTACACCTACGTGTATCACAAAGGTCTTTATTATATCTCTCCAGTACTCATAGTCATTTCCATTGAATATCAGTGGTCTAGTAGGATTGAGATTATCTAGATATCTAGCATGAATTCCTTCCATACTAAAAGGAATTTCTTTCCACAAAACATATTAGTAGTAAAAGTTTAAAAAATATGAAGAACTTATGAAAAAGAAAACTTGAGAAAAAAAATTATATTTGGATATGAGTATTTCAGACCTCCTCTGATACCAATTGTGGGATCAAATATGTAAGAATGAGATGCTCAAATACAAGAGGGGTGAATTGTATACTTTAAAAATTCATTTGGAACATTTAAAGTTAATTTTAACAAGGTTAAACAAACATTCACAAGACCTCTTAATGAAACCTTTTCTACTTTCATAAAAGAAAGATTCTACCTTAAAGCATATAGAATCTATAATATAATCAGAGTAACGTAATTACAAAGTATAAGAAGGTTATAATTTCTAACTTTAACAATGTTAACAAACAACAGTAGAATTAAAACAACTTGTAATAGTAAACAAGTAACAATAAGATTCTTTTAACCCAAAGAGAAGGGTATCCAACAACCTTGGATAAAGGTTTCTTAATTTATACATTCAAGAAGGTATATCTTACCCAAACCCAGGTAATCCCTCAATCCAAATATCAGTATCTGTTTTGATATCACCGTAAGCCCTTGATTTAAAAGGAAATCAGAACCTCTATCTTCTAAAACCAGAAGCCCACGATCAGCATGATCGGAGTCTTCACAAAGCAATTCTGAACAAGATGTTCACACCCAAACAAGTTGTTCACGACATCTGTATGAAGCACTGAGAGTTGAAATATCCACTCTCTATAGAAATTACTTCACAGTATTTTTACATCCATCAAGTTCATCAACTCTGTGCGTTGTTCATTTTGAATCATTCAAATGAGATTGTATTTACAAGCAAAGCTTCCCAATGTTAAGCTCCACTCCAGTAGTCATATTTTCCTTAAATTTTGGAGAGACCTGGACACTTTTCAAATATACACCGGTTAGTTTGTAACAGATTATACGATATCCTTTTAAGTAACATAAATGATGTTATGTTAAAAATAAAAATTAAGTATAAAAAGTATTAGAATTTGATAATATTGGAATGATAAATTTGGAAACTCTAACATTATCCAGAAGATGGATTGATAAGAAAAAAAATTATCAAGAAAATGGATTCATAAGGAAAATTAAATCGGATTGAGAAACTGGTATTGCATTTGTTCTATAATCGGAATCAAAAAATCGAAGTCACTTATACACCGGATTCGTTATCATGAAGATGGTATCATATATACACCCGAATCGGTATCATAAATATACGCATCATATATACACCGGAATCGGTATTATGAAGATCAGCATCAAATATACACCGGAATTAGTATTTTGAAGATCGGAATCATATATACACCGGAATCAGAATCATAAAAACTGAATCATATATACACCAGAATCGGAATCATAAATACTAAATCATATATACACTGGAATCAGAATCATAAAAACTGAATCATAAATCATAATGATAGATCTATAAGTATATCAAAATGGTAAAATATAATGATATATCTGCAAACATAATGGAATGAAAATTCCGGGTCATAAGAAAAATAAAGAACTTAAAAAAAATTAGAACTTAAGAAAAATGTTTCTGATTTTCAAAACATAAAACCATAAGGAATGGAGAAGTCATAAGATATCCTTATTGACTCAATAGAAATGACTTTTACTGGGGATGGGGGTGTGTCCCACCCAGTAGGTGTAGTTACCATGAAGATGGAATATGGGGAAACCTAATCTGTTGTGGGGATATGGGGAAACCTTATCCCTTATAAGGAAATCACTATGACTGGGGATGGTGGATTATCCTTCCTTATAGGTGTAGTACCCATGAAATTCCCTGATAAGTTCTAGAAATACATCTTGACTTATAAATAATGATATTACATGATTATTTGAATACTAAAATTCCATGTCTTATTCCTATTTTATTCTGTAATGGATTATTCTTTTTATTTCATTATAATTCATTCCTTATGAAAGGATAACCTTTATTCCATGATTCGTGTTTATGATATATAGGGTATGATCCTCCAATGTTATGATCACATTATCATGCACTTATTTTCATGTCTATGCTTACATGTCTCCCTTATTTAACATTAGTGAGCATCGGATCTCACCTCATTTTTATGTTTCCTTTACCAGGTTGTGAAGAGATATTTTATGTATGATATTTATTTGAGGAGTTCTAGTATTTGAAAATCTATTGGAATATAATGTATCTCACTCATGTACGAGTGTTTACATTTCCATGTTTCCTAAGTCCCTAAACTAATAAAGTCATTGGGTGTCTTTTTTTGTAATGTTTTAAGTATTCTACAAAAATGATTTAATTTCTATGTACATTAATAATATGTAGATATAGTTGGTATCAGAGTGAATGTTTATTAAACCTTTGGAAACTACTATGATAAATATTTAGTGAGATTCCTAGGGATATTTCTAAGGATATCTCTAGCGGTGTCTCTAAGGATAAGTCTAAGGATGAGTTAATGTTTATGGAAATGTCCTGGAATTTTAGTAAAGGATACAGTGAGTGGATTCCTAGAATTATATCCATGTCTAGATACTACATTTGGATGTGTATCTGGCACAAATTTACCTAGGGTTAACAAATCTAACAAGGTGTTCCGAGCCTAACTTGAGTGTAACTTGGTACATGAAAATTGGTCATGCTACACACCTGGTTTGACACTCCCAGGGGATATTCTTTGGAAATTAAAATACTCATTACAAACTATCATGAAAGATATAAATGTAATTTGACTATGAATAACACAACATAAACATAAGGTTTCATATATTAAATAATGTTTTGTAATTTAGACATCCTATAAGTAGTTTTTCATGATTATGTGGTTCCTCGCTACGATTATTGTTTCTTACTCAATTCATTCTAGTTTTAGTCAATGGAGGGAACCAGAAGTAACTATGTTAACCTTGAATGTGAAGGAAATTTTTTTCATGACTGGTCAAATGGGATGGTTACTATAGTGAATCTTGTTGTGATCATTCCTAGTTAGTATTCATAGAACATGATTAACAACATATACCTTAACCAAATCTTTATCTCACAAAGGAAGATAAGGATGTTGTTCACTAATAATTCAGGTAATAGAGATCATTTATGAAATAATATTTAGTTTATTTGTGTCACGAATGTAGAAAGAATCACCTAAGTGAATGTATTATAGAAACTAGAACATGATTTGATTGTGGAAAAGAAGGTCATAATCATGTAACTGTAAAATAAAATAGAGGGTTCAGTTAATGAAATAGATGGTAATATTGGAATCCCTAATATTTCATCAAAGTTAAAATTATTTACATGTGGAATGAATGGTCATTGCAAAAATTGATATCCCAAGTGTAAAGATCAAGAATAGAATCCACATGACTGTATGGGTAATGGTTATATTGTCGATGATGATGATACTAAATATGAATTGTGAAATTAAATAGGTATTAAGTAATATAATGAGGTATCCTTCTTATGGATTATGGATTATGTGGAATAATAAAAAAAATTATGTATTTGGATCCAATAATTATATTTAAATGTACAAGTATTGTTTAGTTTATGTAATTCTCTTGGTATTTAAAAGTTTATGTTGAATTTTTCCGATGGACTGGAAATTAATTTAATTATAAGGTGGAATTTTTACTAAAAAAGATAAATCATAATGTGTTATTTATATTAATATAATGATTTTTGGATATAGATATGTTGGATATGAATATGTAAATTTAACGGTACTGATTACCCTAGACCTGATAAATGATTTGTTGAAAAAGATGTCTATGTTATCATGGTTGAAGTTTACAACTTCTCAGATTTAAGTAATATATCCATTAATATTTGGAATTAGGAAGAATGAATATTTTTTGAAGAGTATTTAATGTAATTCAAGTTATTACCATAGTTAAAGAGGATATACGATGAGGTATTCCCATGTTTTGAATGTGACAACAAAGAGATACTCTATGATATATAGTGGATAAATGTTAAGCTAATTTAGTGACCTTATTTCTAATGTTTTTTATTTTCATTTTTCATAAGGGTTATAAGGTTAACCATTTATGAAAATTATAAGTTAATATTTGGATGATGTTTGTAAGATTAAAGTATTATCTCACCACATGAGCATTTATGAATATTGGATAACTTGTTCTAACCACTTTTTTTGTTGGTAACTGAAGGAAAGTGGGGTGACTTATCATGGATCTGATGATCTGTTTTTCTTTTAGGAATGAAAATTTCACATTCCTTTTTGGAGAAATAGGTGAAGTGGAAATTTTTCAAGACACTAAAAAAGGGTTTTATTTTACTTATGAAAGGTAATGAAATCATGTAAGTATATCTTCTGGTGAAAAAAATAATTATTCAACTTCAAGAAAATGGTCTTTAATTAAAATAGTTTCTTATTATCATCATTTTTATGATATCAATGACCTCTTTCATGCTTCTTCACTTTATAGTTTTGTGATCGTTAACTTTCTCTAGACCAAACACTTTGTAGTTATTAGTGATCTTTATCAATCTCTATGATTATTTAATATTTTCTTCTATATCCATATTTTCAGTTCCCACCTATGTTATCCTATGGGGAAACCAAGTTATATGTTACTTTGGGAAACCGTTATGTTTCCAACTATCCCATTTTAACTAAGGTTTTAGTATTCACTTTTATGATGTGGGTCTCTATGAAAGTAACTCTCATGTATTTATAATTTTACAAACTAAAACAATTTCATGGGAAATTCATTTTAAGGGCATAGAATGTAACACCCTGATATTTGGTGAAATATTTTTTTGAATTATTTTAATATTTTGGATATTTCACATTTCATGAAACACTAATGATAGTTTTTATATTAAATCAATAAATATGTCTTGTTATGTACCCAACACCTATTTAATAGTGCACTATAGAAAACATAATGTTATATTTCTTTATATAGAACATCGGGGTTAGCTTATATTACAGAGATGACTAACTTTCTCTGATGGCTTGCGTAACACGTAAGACTGAGTTTTACCAAACAATAATATATTATAAAAAATATTATTATTTAATATAATAAGATATAACATATACATTAAATTGAAGATCATAAATAGGATTAACAAAATTCTAAAAATATTTAGTTTGATTCACTGGTTACCTATTAATTAGAAATTAATATAGAAACCAAATTAATAAAAAATGAATTATTTTATAAAATACTATTTTTATGTGAAAAGATTATTTATGTTAATACGTTAAATTAATTAATATTATTGAATTATATTAATTAAATTTATATTTTATATATTCAATCAAATATTTTTATATTCATCAAATATATTTTATAGGCATAAGATGAGAACAAACCCAATATTACACATAATAACCAAATAATTTTTATCGCCTTTTAATGGAGAACTAATTTTAAATATAAATTTTGAAATTTTTATAAATTTTATATTTAAAAATAAACTTCATTATTTAAATAAAAACATCAAAATTAGTTTAGGTTGAATTTTTTGTTTTTTTATGTGAATTTTCACTTTTTGATGAATAATGAACAATACCGAATTTTATTTCAAAACTTCTTTTTATTGTAATTTATTTTTAAGGTTAAATTATATTTTTAATTAATTTTAAGGATTTATAATATCAATATTTATTAATTAATATAATTTATGTAAATTTAATCAATTTTACTTTGAAATTGGATATAAAAACATAGCAAACTTTTAGATGCTTTTACGTTAAAAACCTGCATTATCTTCCCATCTACAGAATTAAATTTAAATTAATTTATGCCACTTTTGTAATTTTAATTTTTAAAAATGAATTTAATATCTAGAATCAAAATAAATTTTAATTTCTTGTAAGTTCAGATATGTATTTTAAAAGAAATTAATGAATGTAATTGAAATTAATTATATCAATTAAGGTAAAATTAAGCTTTACAAGGGACTAAACATTAATCTTAAGGGTAAAATCACCTATAAACTTTGAAAAAACCTGTTAGATGGACATATTTAAGCCACTAAACCTTTAATGTTCCATAATGGTCTATTTAGACACTTGGGGAACCAATAATACTTGGGGAACAAACAATTCTTTTTGAAAATACCAAGTGTGTCCTTTCCCTCCACTATAAAAAGGCAGTCAGCTCTCCCCATTACTCACACCTCTCAAGTCACATTGGATTGAAAAGTATCTAAAAAATATCTCCTAAAAATACCTTACTTCTCCCGTTAAGCCTCTCTTTGTGAATAAATCCAACTGAGGAATACCTTTAGTGAAAACCAAAAGGATTTACCCAAAGAATAGGTAAATCCTTCTTGAAGCACATTTCCTTTATTTTATTTCTCCACCACCTCAATTATTCTTATTAAATGATCATTTAATAACACTAGTTTCGTAAATATAATGATATGTTGTTATTATATAGTTTTAACCTACACTTTCAAATACTTTCATCTAATGGGTAATGAACTTACCATTTTTTTGTATGGAAAACTACCACCACACAAAATGATGTTGTTTGTTTTTCCTTTAACACCAATCTTGCTTGAGAAATATCATGTACACTCTATTTTAATAATATATATTTTATTTATGATTTATTTATAATTTTTTATATATTATATAAATAGTACCTTTATGCTTTCTATTTTGTGTACATGCAATAACTTCGTTTGTGGAAGTATGAACTACCATGTCCTCAACGCGATGTGATTCATTCACACTTTACATAGAATGTATTAAGGATGGTATTTTAAAATGTAAATGATATACATGTAAAAATAATAGTTATTTAATTGTATATATATATATATATGATTGTTTTTGAGTTATTTACTTTCTATATTTCGATACGACAATAAAATGAAAGTAGTGCTCATGCGTACGTACGGTCTGTCGTCTCCATGAACAGTGCATTTCATTTTTTATTTCTAGATTTTATAGATTACTATAAATATTTATATATTGAATATATATGATATATATCATGTTTTTCATTATTTAGATAAGTAAATCGTTATCTATGTAAGAGTATTAAGAATAACAAGTCAAAACATGTACGATAAACAAAGTGGTTATTACCCAAAACATTACTTTAGCTTGGAATTGTTAATAAACCAGAAATGTAAAGTCATAAGTGAATATTATATGGTATTTATTATAAGAATATTATTCTATATTATATGTATAATAAATTTATATATATTATATAAGAGGTTTGAACATGTACAAAAAAATTATGACTTAAGGTAAGGTTTTTCCCATCTCACTTTTATTTTTCATGAGACACAAGCCATTTTCACCTCATATTTATTATATATGGTGTTTAAAATTCAAATATATGTATTATATGATTATTATACTTAATTTTATGAGTATTTAAATATAAATTGGAGGATATTTCTTTCATGAGTTTTATTTTTCATAAGCTACTAAATTGGTAAAGTAGTTTTGACTCGATTTTCCTTCTTTGAGGAAAATGTCATGTTATACACCTATACTTTTATATAAAGTGTCTATACTAACTTCAAAATGTTATATAATGAATCTAATTCTTTTCATTACATTTTATGATTCATGTAATGTTATTATTTTCATTTTATTATGATTCAATTTTACCAAAGTGCTAATGGTTTATTTCTACAATCTCATTGTTTATCGAGATTATTTAAGATTATGCTTCTATTAATGAAATATTATAATTAATATCACAATAAATATCATTAATTTTATTATCCTATTGTTATTTATATTATATACAAGTAACAGTTCCATTTTTATACTCTTTGGTACCTAATGTAACTAAGAAAATGTTTTTCATAAAAATCTGACATTATTTCTCCTTTCTGTTGGAAATCAATGTTATTTAAAAACTTTAATTTCTAAAAGTGTTTTGAAAAAAAGTTTTAACATTTTCCTATGATGTATAAAGGATATTTTTACCCCTTTTTTTACTTGTTTAAAAACAGTTTTAAAGGTAATATTCTTGTTATTTTCTTATCAATTCACTTTTCTAAACATTTACGGTGAAAAAGGAATGATCAATGTGTATGTAAGTACCTGCCATCATGACCATCATTTCCAAGATTCTTACTCTTTAAGTTTACAAGTTTATTATTTTTAAAAAATATTTCTCCCTAATATTCTAGAAATTTTATTATCTTTAAATTTTTTTCAACGAAAAAATATTTTCAAAAAAAATGTTTTATATTTAAAAACTGGTTTAAATTTTTTCAATATTATTTTATTAGTTTTCATGAAAATTAATGTTAAATTTTTTTTAGGATTATTTTATAAATTTTCAAGTAAAATTGTTTTTCAAAATAAATTTAAGACTTATTTTAATGTTTTTAATGTATTTTAAAATAAAAATGTTTTAAATTTTTTTCAATATTTCATTATTAGTTTTCAAGGTGTTTTAAAGGAAAAATGTTTTAAAAATATTTTCAGGATTCCTTTATAACTTTTAAAATCTATTTGAAAATAAAAATGATTTCAAAGTGAAATATTTTTTAAGAAATAGTTTTTCAAATAGAAAAAGGTATTTTCCTATAGAAAATTTATAAATGAAATTATAAATCTTTCATTATAAAAATTGTTTTTCAAAATGTTTTTATAAGAAGGATTTTCAAAGAAATGCTATTTTCCTTAAGAAAAATTTTAAGTGATCATTCAAAATTGATCTCAATATAAGATATCATCATTTATTATAGTTTAAGATATATTAGATACATGATCCTGAAATACCATTCATATTATTTTTTTAATGTTTTACATCTTAATAGCATGAAGTTTATTTCACCAGTTTCTCTTCCATGAGTGATATACTTTTTGAACCTTCTTCTTTTTGATTGTATTGATTTAGTGAAATGATTATGAAACCTATCTCTTTTTTATAGGTTATTATGTGATGAAAATTTTAAGATACCAACTTAATTTTTTGGTTTATGATATGATGTTTATAAAACCCACATTTTTATGAGTCGTGATATGATAAAGCTTTTATTATTTTATGGAATATGTGTGAATGATTTTATTATGTGATGGTTGGGACATATATCATCCTCAAATGCATTCGGTAAATATTAATATATCTTCATATAATTATGGGAATCAAGTTAATGGGCTCGATACCCTATAAGAATATGTAGAAAATCAATCTCTTACATGGAAAGTACTGGGATTGTGGATGGTAGTGTGTCTCGGTAAGTTGGTGTAGTCACTATGATGATTAAATATGGGAAAACTTGGTCTAATATGGAAATATGTGGAAACCCAATCCATTTTTTAAATATGTGGAAACCCGATCCCTTATAAGGAAAAGACTGCGACTGTGGATGGTGGTGTGTCCTGCCCAGAAGTTGTAGTCCCCATGAAATTCCCTAATAAGTTCTATCAATGAATCTTAACTTATATGTAAATATATTACATGTTTATTTGTTTCCACAATTCCATGTATTATTCGTATGTTATGATTTCATGGCTTATGCTCTTCATATTATTATCTTTCATTCCCTATGAACTTCTTACCTTTATTCCATAATTCACATATATGATATGAAAGGTATGATCATCTAATGTTATTATCATGTTCTCATACCATTATGCTATTATTTATGCTTATATGTCTCCCTTTCTTACCCTTACTGAGCATATGAGATCACCACCTTTTTATGTTTCCTTACTTAGTTTATGAAGAAATATTTTATGTATGGTGTTTCTAAGTTTGATGGTAGTAAAAGATAACCTAGTGTGGGATAATATAGCTCACTCATGTACTAGTGTTTACATTTCTTGTTTTCAAATACAATAAATTAATACTGTCTTTAGGGATTTTATGAATTGTTTTAATTATTCCAAAAAATGTTGTAATGTATATGTACATTAAGAAGGGGTTGTTATAGTTGGTGTGTCTAAGTTGGATGATAGTCTAAGATAACCTAGTGTGGGATAATATAGCCCACTCATGTACTAGTGTTTACATTTCTTTTTTTCAAAGACAATAAACTAATACGGTCTTTAGGGATCTTATGAAATGTTTTAATTATTCCAAAAAATGTTGTAATGTATATGTACATTAAGACGGGGTTGTTATAGTTGGTATTAGAGTGATGGTTTAGTCAACCTTTAGAAACAATGAAGAGAAAACATTAGTGAGATCCTTAGAGATACTTCTATGGATATGTCTAGGTTTACATCTAAGGATAAGTCTGAGGATGAGTTAATGCTTGGGAAGATTTCCTAGAATATTGGTAAAGGATATAGTTAGTGGTTTACTAGAATTACATCAATTTTGGATACTACAAGTTGATGTGGCTCTAGGGAAGATGTACCTTGAGGTAACAACTCTTATCAGGTGTGTCGATCCTAACTCAAACGTAACCTGGTACAAGATAATAAGACTTGTTTCACACCTCGTTTTACACTCTTAGGGGATGTGTTTTGGAAATTCACAAACTCATTATGAACCTTCATGAAGGATTTAAATAGAAGTCAGCTATTTATAACCTAGGATAACCCTAAAGAGTCATTGATTAAGGAATGTGTCATAATTTAGACATCATGTAAATGATTTTTCATGATTATGTGGTACAAAACTATGGTAATTTTACCTTACTCAGTGATTTCTAGTTTTATTAAATAGAGTTTAATACAAGGAACTAGGTTAACATTGGATTTGATGGACAATTTATTAATGAGCAGTCAAATGGGATGGTCACTGGAGTGAATGATGTTGTGATCATCCCTAGTTAGTTTTCATGGAAAAATACTAACAATGTGTACCTTAACCAACTCTTGGGATCATCAAGTAAGATAAAAAAGGAGTTTATAGATATTTCAGGTAATAAGTACCATGGAGGAAAGAATATTCAGTTTCCTTTTTGTCAATAATGTAGAATGAATCGCCAAAGTGAATGTCTTATAGGAACAAGAAGTTGTTTTAACTATGTAAAAGGACATAAATAAAAACTACAAAGAAAAAATTAAGGGTTTGGTTAATGAAATGGATTGGAATATTTTCCTCCCTAATATTTAATTAGAGGTTAAATGATTTAAATGTAGAATGAATGGTCATTATGCAAATAGATGTCCAAGTTGTAAATCCCAAGAGAAAAAAAAGGTGGTATGAGTAATGGTTATATTACCAATGATGATGAAACTATAGATGAAATGTGATAGGATATATTTATTAATTAATTGGATGAGGAATCCTTCTTATGGTTTATAGATTAATTGGAATAATATATTTTTTATCTGTTTATATTCAAGAATTATGGTAAAATATACAAGTATTATTCAGTTTATGTGATTTTCTTAGGATTTATGAGTTTATGTTGAATGTTTATGATGGAATTGAAAGTTATTTAATGGAAAGGTGACATTTTGAATTTGTGAAGATAGACCTTTATATGTTCTTTATGTTAAGATAATGTTGTTTGGACAAAGATATGCTGGATATAAATAATTAAATTGGATGGTACTGATTACCGTAGAAATGATAAATATTTGTTGAAAAAGTAGATTATGTTATCATTGATAAAGTTTCAAACTTGTTGTATTAAAGAAATATATCCAATAATCTTTGAAATAAGTAAGCATTCATGTTTTAGAAGAGGGTTTATGGTAATATAGGTTATTACCATGTTTTAAGATGATATACTATGAGGGTATTCACATGTTTATAATGTGACAACCAAGAGATACTTTATAATATATGGGGGGTCAATGTTAAAATGATTTAGTGACCTTATCTCTAAAGTTTAGGATTTTTACCTTTTGGAATGGTTGTATATTTAAACATTTATAGAATATTTAAGTTAAACTTTGGATGGTGTTTGTGAGATTAAAGTATTATCTCACCAAATGAGGATTTATGAATATTTGATAACCTATTCTAAACACCTTGTGTTGATGGTTACTCAACACATATGCGATGAATTATCATGGATCCCATGATCTCTTAGTGCTTTATAAATGAAAATTTCTCCTTATTTTTTGGAGAAAGTGGGGAAGTGGAAGTTGGTCATGACGCAAAAATAATATGGGATTTTATTTATGAAAGGGAATGAAATCAAGTAAGTAGATATTCTTTATAAAAAAAATAATTATTCATCTGTAAGGACAGGTTCTTTAGATAAAATCTAATCTTATTATCATCACTTTGGATGATATCAATAACCTATTTCACACTTTTTCACATTACGGTAATGTGATTGTTAACTTTATCTAGATCAGCCACCTTATTTTGATCAGTGATCTTTATCAATCTCTATGATTATTTATTCTTTTCATAAATATCAATTTTGTCACCTCCCTCTTATGTTCTCCTATATGGAAACCTAGTTATATGTTACTTTGGGTAACAATTATGTTTCCAACTTTCCCTTTATAAATGATGTTTTAGTATTCATTTTTACGATGTGGGTTTCTATAAAATGAACTTTAATGTATTAAAACTTTTCTAAACTAGACTAATTTATACATAGAAATTAATTTTAAGGGGGTCGAATATAACACCCTGAGATTTTGGGAAATATATTTTTAAAATAATTTAATCTTTTTGATATTTTACATTTCACACTACACTGAAAATAGTTTTTTTACATTAATGAACTAAATTTGGCCTATGCTAAACACAACACCATGTTAATCATGAACTAAAAGAAACTTTAATTTTATGTTTCTCTACATATAACACGGAGGTTAGTTTACATTACATGCAATAATGACTTTCCTTGATGTTTTGTGTAACATACAAGATCGAGTTTTACTAAACAATAATATATTATTAAAAATATTATTATTTAATAGAATTACATATAACCTAACTATTAAATTTAAAATTTTGAATAGTATTAACTGACATATGAAAATATATAGGTGAATTATTGGTATCATATTAATTAGAAATGAATATATAATCCAAATGAATATAATGTGAATGATTTTATAAACGATTACTTTTATGAGAAAAAAAGGATATTTATCTTAATAAGTGATATTAATTAATATTATTTAATGATATTAATTAAATTTATATGTTATATATTCAACCAAATATTTTTATATTTATCCAATTCATTTTATAGATATAAGCTGATAACAAACACAATATTACATATAAACCCTTTGTTTTTAAAGTAGTTTTGTTTCCTTTTAATGGAGAACCTATTTTAAATATGAATTTTGGAAATTATATCAATTTTATATACAAAATAAACTTAATTTTTTAAATCTAAACATAAAAATTAATTTTTGATGAATTTTCAATATTTTTCTATGAAGTTTAAATTTTTGATGAATAGTGAAAAATATTGAATTTTAATTCAAATATTCTTTTTATTCAAATGTATTTATAATTTTAAATTATTTTTAAAATTATTTTTAATATTTAATAAGATCCATTTATTATTAATTAATCCCATTTAGTTCATTGGAATAAATTTCACATTGAAATTGGCTATAAAAAACATAGTAAACTTTTGGAAGTTTTTCACTTTAAAAACTCTCATTGTCGTCCCGTTTGTGGGATTAATTTTAAATTAAATTTTTTTGATTTTGGGATTGAAATTTGGAAAATTGATTCCATTTTTAGAATCATCATAATTTATAATTTCTATTAATTTTAACATATTTTTTACCAAAAATTTAAAAGAAAGTAATTAAAATTAATTACATCGATTAAGGTAAAATTATGCTTAACAAGGGACCAAACCTTAATCTTAATGAGAAAAATAAACTATAAACTTGTCAAAAACCAATTTTATGACCATATTTAGTCCAATAAACCTCTACTTTATATAATGGTTATTTTTGAAATGTAGTTAACAAGTAATACATGGGGAACACACAATTCTTTACAAAAATACCGAGTGTGTCCTTTTCCACCGTTATAAAAAGGCACTCACCTATCCCCCTTCCTCACACTTATCAAGACACTTTGGACCAAAAAATATCTTCCTAAATAGATCATTAAAATATCTACCTTCCTTCTTGAATTATCTATTTGTTCAAAAATCCAACAATGGAATCCCTTTGGTGAAAACTAAAATGATTTACCCAAATAATAGGTAACATCCTTCCTCAAGCTCCATTCCATTATTTTCTTTCCCCAACACCTCAATTATTCTTGTTAAATGATAAAATAATAACCCTAGTATCCTTAATATACTTATATTATTTTATTCTAGTGGTTTTAACAACACTCCCATGAACTTCCATCTAATGGGTAATGAAATTACTATTTTTGTGTAAGAAGAACTACCGCCTCACAAAATAATGTTTTTCATTTTTTGTTTACCTCCACTCATGGTTGGTAATTAGGATATATACTCTATTTTTATAATATATATATGATATTTATTATTTATTTATACTTTTTTTTGTTTTTATATAAATCCTAACATCATTCATTCCATTTTCTGTAAATGTGATAACTTCATTTGTTAAAGTGTGGACTACCGCCTCCTCAAAGTAATATGATTCATTCACACTCTACATGTAATGTAATAAGGATTGTTTAAGTAAACATATATGACATATATGACACAATTATTCTATTTTAGCGATATTATATATATATACATATATTTCATTTACTTTATTTATAACGACCCATACTTTACATACATTGTTAATACTTCAAAATTTAAGCATACTTATTACAACATATAACAAAACCACGAAAGGACCGTATAGGTATAGTGTCTTTAGAAACTGGGAAACATAAACAACTGGTTCCTAAAGCGTCTACATTGTCTCCCATTTATTTCATCATATCTATAGTCCCTTTTGGCATATCTTACTTAATAACCTTCTTCCTAACCTGGGGAAAGAAAACATACAAAAGGGTGAGCTCAAATGCTCAATAAGGGTAAACAAAATAAATATCAATCACATCATATACATAAGCACATAACTTTTGGAAATCTTAACCTGCAAAAGAGATCATAATTTCATAACATGGGATAAATCATGGCAGTGAAATGTAATCACAATAATCATAACATAAAACATGAAACTTTGTGGAATACACACATAATCATAGAGAATAATTTCTTATTCATCAAGGCTCATTGCCAAGACTATCTTAGTGGAAAAAGTCCATTTCTGAACCGAGTTCACTCCTCGTTTCAATCCTGTTTCACTGAACCGGTATAACCTACCATTCCAGACATGTCTATCTCATGAGATATAAAATCTTTACCCAATGCATTTTAGGGATATATAGGTCTCACCCATCTCATAATGATACCATTCTTATGTGTGCCACAAAATCATAAATCATACATCATTGCATAACCCATGTAATAAAAATGGGAATCTTAAACATCATGATATCATAAAACAATTCATATAAGGTAAATGAATTCATAAAAATAATTCCATCACAACATAATCAAATCAATGTAATAATAGGGATAAAAATAGAACCCTTTATTATCTTAGATGGAAAATAATTTTGATAAAACACTTGAACTCCATTCTTGAGGAAAATATCCTTTCTTCTTCAAAAACATTTTCCGTTTCTTAACATGTCATACAACTTTAAACTAAAAGAAGTTAATTAAAAATAAACTTGAAATTTTTTAAAGGATTCTTCTTGGAAATAATTTTTTAAAAATCCATTCAGTTCGTATAAGTTAAAAAAACATTCTTCTCGTACTTTTGTCGGAAAAGTCAAAAAGTACCTCGTACGAAAAATGACAAAAGATTCCTTTCATATATTTTACTAAAAACTCACCGAAGGGTAAAATTGGATATAAAATATTGTATAAGGATATAAATATTACATATTGAGGAAACTTGTATGTGGATGATAAAATAAACCCCAGTAAATACCAAAGTATAAACAATCTCAGATAAAAATGAGATTGTGATATTTTCCCTTACCTTTGGTCCGTTTTGCTTCGTAAGTGTCTGAACCTCCTGTATAATGATTTAAATAATGTTATTGACTTATTCCAGAATCATACTTATTTTTATGATATCATATATGGTCATTTTCTTAGCTTCTTAGTAGTAATATTTCATTGCTACTTGTTATTTGGGTGTTTATAACTTTTTGTTCTTATGCGTGTTTTGTCGAATAAATTATTATTCTTATATTTAGGTTAAAGATACCTCATTTCCAGAATGTTATTAGTGTAATATATATCATATTAATTCATTCAATTCATTTATATAATCATTATTAAATGAAGATCATGTAGAATGAGTCGCATCACATCGTGGAGACGGTATTCCGTACGTACGCACGATTGATGATATCATTCCTATGATCGTGGAATTGTATTGGAGTGTATGTATACTATTTCAGAATTATTATCACTTTATAATAGTCATATATAGTCATTTTTTACACCATTATACCCATCCAAGTAAGGTGGTGGTGGAAAATAGATTACACCACGGCGTGGAGACGGTATTCTGTACGTACGCACGCGCGGTGATTTCTTTTTCCGTAGGATGGATAGATGGTGAAATAGGGTTGTTTAATACTTATAATAACATATCAGTATATTAGTGATACTGATTTTATTACTTCATAATGAAACAACTAAAGTAGAATAAGTGGAAGAAGAAATAAAGATGAAAGAATCGGTAACGGACATTACCTCTTCTTTGAAGTGCTTCTTTGAGACCTCCTTTTAGGGCACCAAAATGGGTCTTTGAAGAAGACCAGAACCTCTAGAACGTTTCTAGGGAAGTGGAGAGAATAAATTGGCAGGGTTTGGCCGAGCTTGAAGGCTCAAAGTGGTGTGAGTAAGAGAGGGAGGAGGTTCCCTTTTATAAGGGAGGAGAGGGGCTCCTTTGGAAAAACTAAACATATTATTTTATTATAAAGTAAAGTTCGGTTTTAAATAGATCCAAATTGATATATTTCTAATCTAAGGTGGGGATGGGTCTAAATAATCTTATCCAATAGAATTTAGACAAGTTTAGGTTCCTATTTTAACCTTATCATTTAGATTTAGCATTAAGTTAAATAAGTTTACTTTTACTGTGTCTTCTTGTGTTATTATACTATAAGGTTAATAAACTTACTATAAGAAACCAAACGAACCCCAAGTTGTTTATTATTAATATATATAACCTTATCTATATCATTTGTCCGAACCTTAAATTTTTAGGAATAAAATAACAATTACTAATATAATATTTGTTTTAAAAACTATTTTATGTCAATTTTGACACTATTTTGTAATTGATTTTTGTGAAAATCATAAAAGAATTATTAGTTCGAACCAAGTTAATTGAATCAATAATAACATGTCATATTAACCTAGAAAATTAGTGGAATTCATAAAAAGTCTCAAATTACATTTATTTTGGTGTTTATAACATTAATTATGTCAATATTTCATTAATAAGATAATTACTACATCATCTTTGTGTCATAAATAAATTAAATTATTTAATGTCTAAAAATTAAAAATAAAATACCATTATGTAGGAACACTTTTTATCTTTCTAATGAATATTTATATTCAAATTTATCTTATGTATAACCCCATATTAAAAATTATTTACTTATTAAAATTTGCTTTTAACTATTTTAACCCTTCTTTAAATAAATTAATAATAAATGTCCTAATCTAATCCAAGTGGTCCTAAATGGTCATATTTTATTCCTAAGATTGTTTTTGGTCGAATTACACTTATCCAATAGAATTAGGACATGTGTTAGGGTAATAATAATATCATCTTTATCCTTAATTACCCTATTTACTTTTAACCGTGGTAAAAAAAAGTAAAAAGTTACTATTCACCAAAAATTATTTTCATCTCATTGAACCACATTTTAGTCCTTGATATTAACTGTGTCTCTCGGATTTTCGAAATTCCACTCATTGAAGTGGTAAAATTAAGTTTTATGAAAAATTCAGTTTTTTAACTACCACTTAGTGGTTTCACTATTCATCAAAAATTGAAAGTTTTCAGAAAAATACCAAAATTTCACCCTAAGATAATTTCGATATTCCGAATCCAAAAATGAAGTCCATTTTGAAAAATAAAATTTATAAAATTTCAAAAAGTGGTTATTACTATTCATAACGGCTAGTTTTAATAATATTTTAATAGCATATCGTTGTTTAGTGAAACTCGGTATTGCGTACGACGCAAGCTATCGAGGAAGGTCGCGATTTCGTGTAAATCAATCCAAGCAAGTGTTATGTAGAAACAGATTCCTTTGATTATTTATATAACATAAAAGTCTCGGGTGTTACATTCTACCCCCCTTAAAATGAATTTCGCCCTCGAAATACGTCACTTTGTAACAAACAGATGAGGATACCTCTCCCTCATCATATCCTCAAGCTCCCATGTAGCTTCTTCTAATTGGTGGTTCCTCCATAAAACTTTCACCAATCGAGTGGTCTTCTTTCGTAGGACTTTTTCGCTACGATCCATAATCTCTATCGGTTGTTCTTCATAAGAAAGATCTCGCTCTAGCGGTACAACTTCTGAGCAGAGTACATGTGAAGGATCAGGTATGTAATTTCTCCGGAAAGATACATGGAACACATCGTGAACTTGAGAGAGATTCGGTGGAAGTGCCAATTGGTAAGCTACCTTCCCAACATGATCTAGTATTTCGAAAGGACCGATATATCTAGGGCTCAACTTCCCCTTCTTTCCAAATCTCATAACCCTCTTCCAGGGAGATATTTGTAAGAACACTTTATCACCCACTTCAAACTCTAGTTCTTTTCTTCGGTTATCGGCATGACTTTTCTATCGACTCTGAGCTGCTCTTATGTGTTGTTGAATAGATCTGACCTTTTCTGCCATTTCATCAATGATATCAGGTCCTAATAGCTTTCTTTCCCCAACTTCATCCCAGCAAGTTGGAGTCCTGCATTTCTTTCAATAGAGAGCTTCATAAGGATCCATCTGAATACTAGAGTGAAAGCTATTATTATAAGAAAATTCCACCAAAGGTAGGTGTTGATCCAAACCACCTTTGAAATCCATAGAGCAAGCTCTCAACATATCTTCTAGAGTTTGAATTATTCTCTCAGACTGACCGTCTGTCTGAGGATGATAAGCAGTGCTGAAACTCAACTCTGTATCCAGAGTATGCTGAAGACTTCGCCAGAACTTCGAGGTAAATCTCGGATCCCGATCAGATATAATAGAAAGTGATACTCCATGAAATCTTACCACTTCCTTTACATATATCCTGGCAAGCTGATCCAGAGAGAAATCCTCTCTAATAGCAATGAAGTGTACAGACTTTGTAAGACGATCAACTATGACCCAGATAGCATTATTGCCTTTGGATGTTTTAGGAAGTCCTGTGACAAAGTCCATAGTGATGTTTTCCCATTTCCATTAGGGTATGGGTAATGGTTGTAACATCCCCTTAGACTTCTATCTCTCAGCTTTAACTTGCTAACAAACCAAGCATCGAGAGACATATTCAGCAACATCTCTTTTCATGCCATCCCACCAGAAGTACTCTTTCAGGTCCCTATATATCTTCGTGCTTCCAGGATGAGTAGAGAATGAAGAACTATGAGCCTCATCCAGCAGCTCCTTCTTTAATTCTGGGATGGGAGGAACACAAAACTGATCCCTGAACTTTATTATCCCATCACAATCAAGGTTGAATTCAGGAACATTTCTCACCTTCTTTTGTAACTCGACATCTTCTTTCTGTGCCTCTTTAATCTTCACATGTATAGATGGTTGAACATTCATTTGAGAAAGATACGATTTTTCCCCTTTCGTTATAATTCCAAGATCCATCCTTTGTAAATCCATAAATATTGAATCTTTTGTGATACTCATCATGGATAAACTAGCATGGTCTTGTCGACTTAATGCATTTTCCACCTTGTTTTCTTTCCCAAGGTGGTAATGGATTGAGCAGTCGTAATCCTTAATCAGCTCCAACCATCTTCTTTGGCGCATATTCAGCTCCTTTTGTGTGAAAATATACTTTAAACTTTTATGATCAGTATAAATATCACACCTTTAACCATAAAGGTAATGCCTTCAAATCTTTAATGCAAAGATTATCGCAGCTAACTCCAAATCATGTGTTGGGTAATTTTGCTCATGGATTTTCAACTGTCGTGAGGCATAAGCTGTCACCATATCATTTTTCATAAGAACACACCCCAATCCCTTCTTGGATGCATCAATGTAGATCACAAACCTTTCTCCACTACAAGGCAGTGTGAGCACAGGCGCACTGGATAACCTTCTTTTCAACTCCTTGAAATTCTCTTCACATTCCTCCGTCCAAACAAACTTAACTCCTTTCCGAGTCAACTTGGTGATTGGATTAGATAATCGTGAAAAATCTTTCACAAAACATCGATAATATCCAGCCAAACCAAGAAAACTTCGGATCTCAGTCACTGTTGTTGGTCTCGACCATCTTTCAATAACCTCTGTTTTTGTTGGATCCACAGATATCCCCTCTTTTGAGATTATGTGACCCAAAAATGAAACTTTTTGAAGCCAAAATTCACACTTGGTAAATTTGGTATAAAGCTTCTCCTTTCTCAGGGTCTTAAATATAATTCTCAAGTGATCTTCATGTTCTTCCTTGGTCTTTGAATAGACAAGAATATCGTCTATAAAGACTACAACAAATTGATCAAGATAGTCTTTAAAGACTCTATTCATCAGATCCATGAAGATAGCAGGGGCATTAGTAAGACCAAATGGAATCACTATAAATTCATAGTGTCCATGCCTTGTACGAAAAGCCGTATTTGTTATATCCTCCCTTTTGACCCTTAATTGATGATACCCTGAACGAAGATCAATCTTGGAAAAGTATTGAGCTCCTCGTAGTTGGTCAAATAAGTCATCAATGCGTGGGAGAGGATATTTGTTCTTGATAGTGATCTTGTTAAGTTCTCGATAATCAATGCAGAGTCTCATTGATCCATCTTTCTTCTTAACAAATAGAACAGGTGCTCCCCAAGGTGACGCACTAGGGCGTATGAATCCCTTATCAAGATTCTCTTGGAGTTGCTTCTTCAATTCCTGCAACTCAATTGGGTCCATTCTATAATGTGTCTTTGAAATAGGAAAAGCACCCGGTACGAGTTCTATTGAGAACTCAACTTCAAGATTTGGTGGAAGTCCCAGTAATTCCTCCGGAAATACATCATCAAACTCCCGTACAATAGGCATATTCTTAATCGTGAGTTTCTCACCAACCATTTGAGATAAATAACCTTCATTTAGTGGAATCAAGACCCATAAGATGGAAAAAATTTCCACGAGAAGGTTATGTTCATCCTTGAATTGATATATGATCATAGATTGATCTGGAATATGAAATGTGACTTCCCTTATTTGGCAATTGATATGAGATCCATATAAGGAAAGCCAATCCATGCCAAGAATCACATCAAATTCCACAATAGGAAGGATCACAAGATTTGCAGGAAGCACTTTCCCACAAACTTCGATCGGAGAAGAATTATAAACTTTTGATGCGATTGTTTTTCCATTAGGTGTTGTCACAGCTAACTCAACATCTAATTGTTGAGGTAATACGGTGATACCCTTAGAAAATTCTTCAGAAATAAAAGAGTGGGTGGATCCAGAATCAAATAAAACATTTTCTACTTTAGAGTGGATGGTAAGTGTACCTTTCACCACATCGTTATCGTACTCCACATCGCTGATAGAAATTGCATGTGACTTTCCTTTGTCTTTAGCCTTAAGAGTTTGTTGACGTCGACCATCATCATCAACCCTTAGATTAGGGCATTTATTGGCATAATTTCCCATCTCCTTGAACTTGAAACATTGAAGTGTGATAGTTTCATTCTGTGTATCCCTTCCTTTGTTTGCATCATTAGACATCTTCTACCCATCATCGCGGCATTCAAATGCCCAATGACCTTCCTTTCCACATTTGAAACATTTACTTGTCCCTTTAAGACAACTCCCTCCATGTTTCTTTCCACACTTTGAGCATAAGGGAAAGCTCATCTTCTTTTCAGTGTTCTCTTTAGATTTTCCTTTGAATTCTATTTTCCTCTTCTTATAAAACCCATATGACTGATGGGTTACTCCAATCTCCATCTCAACTTTGAGAGCACATCGAACGATTTCCTCGTATCTATTGAAGTCCCTTATGGATAACGCCCTTAGAAGACTTGGTTTTAAGCCACTAAAGAATCGATCGATCTTACTCTCAGGTTGGATAATAATACCATAAGCATACCTTGCAAGCCTTGTAAAATTTGCTTCATAGGTACCAACAGATTCATCATCCTTTTGCTTCAGTTCAAGAAACTCTTTCTCCATCTTTGTTCGAAGAATACGAGGGAAGTACTTATTGAAAAATAAGTTCTTGAACTCGTCCCATTCCATGGACTCAATTTCATCCCTTTGCCTCGTATTCTTAATAAGATTCCACCACTGATTAGAATCTCCTTCCAAACGATACACTGGTAGGATGACTTTATCATGTTCAGAACATTGAAGAACTGAAAATATCTTTTCAGTAGTACTAATCCATTGTTCAGCAACTAATGGATCAGTAGACCCGCTGAAAGAAGGTGGACGCTGCCTCATGACGGATTCAACAGAATGTTGCTCCTTTCTTTTCTCGTTTGGAAGTCCTGCATGATTCATAGCTTGAGAAAGTTGTGTGAGCATGGCTACAAGATTTTTCATTTCAGCTCCCATAACGTTTGGTTGCTCAGGGGGATAATCATTGCATTGCCCGTCACATTCCACATTAACACGGTTCCTTCGGGTTCCAGCCATTGACTAAAACCAAGAAGAATAGTGTGAGAAACACTAATTATAATAGGAAAACCACATAATCAAGAATAAAATTTCACACTTAAGGTCTTATCCTAGGTTATTCATGGCCATTTCAAAAACACTAATATTGTGTTCTATGCTTAGACTTATCCTTAGGGTTCTTACTAAGGCTTTCACATCCTAGTTTGCAAAGGTTGACTATACCTTTCCTCTGATACCAACTATAATGACCCATAATTTACATACATTATTAATACTTAAAAATTGAATCATACTTATTACAACATATAACAAAACCACGAAAGGACCGTATAGGTATAGTGTCTTTAGAAACTGGGAAACATAAACAACTGGTTCGTAAAGCATCTACACTGTCTCCCATTTATTTCATCATATCTATAGTCCCTTTTGGCATATCTTACTTAATAACCTTCTTCCTGGCCTGGGGAAAGAAAACATAAAAAAGAGTGAGCTCAAATGCTCAGTAAGGGTAAACAAAATAAATATCAATCACATCATATACATAAGCACATAACTTTTGGAAATCTTAACCTGCAAAAGAGATCATAATTTCATAACATGGGATAAATCATGGTAGTGAAATGTAATCACAATAATCATAACATAAAAAATGAAACTTTGTGGCATACACACATAATCATAGAGAAACATTTCTTATTAGTCAAGTCTCATTGCCAAGACTATCTTAGTGGACAAAGTCCATTTCTGAACCGAGTCCACTCCTCGTTTCAGTCTTGTTTCACTGAACCAGTGTAACCTGCCGTTCTAGCCATGTTTATCTCATGAGATATAAAATCTTTACCCCATGCATTGGAGGTAGATATAGGTCCCACCCATCTCATAATTATACCATTCTTATGTGTGCCACAAAATCATAAATCATACATCATTTCATAACCCATGTAATAAAAATGGGAATCTTAAACATCATGACATAATAAAAAAATTCATATAAGGTAAAGGAATTCATAAAAATAATTACATCACAACATAATCAAATCAATGTAATAATAGGTATAAAAACATAACCCTTTATTATCTTATATGGAAAATAATTTTGATAAAACACTTGAACTCCATTCTTGAGGAAAATATCCTTTCTTCTTCAAAAACATTTTTCCTTTCTTAACATGTCATACAACTTTAAACTAAAAGAAGTTGATTAAAAATAAACTTGAAAACTTTTAAAGGATGCCTCTTGGAAATAATTTTTTAAAAATCCATTCATGTCGTATATGTTAAAAAAACATTCTTCTCGTACTTTTGTCGGAAAAGTCAAAAAGTACCTCGTATGAAAAAATGACAAAAGATTCCTTTCATATCTTTTACTAAAAACTCACCGAAGGGTAAAATTGGATATAAACTATTGTAGAAGGATATAAATATTACATATTGAGGAAACATGGATGTGGATGATAAAATACACCCCAGTAAATACCAAAGTATAAACAATCTCGAGTAAAAATGAGATTGTGATATTTTCCATTACCTTAGGTCTGTTTTGCTTCGTAAGTGTCTGAACCTCCTGTATAATGATTTAAATAATGTTATTGACTTATTCCAGAATCATACTTATTTTTATGATATCATATATGGTCATTTTCTTAGCTTCTTAGTAGTAATATTTCATTGTTACTTGTTATTCGGGTGTTTATAACTTTTTGTTATTATGCGTGTTTTGTTGAATAAATTCTTATTCTTATATTTAGGTTAAAGATACCTCATTTCCAGAATGGTATTAGTGTAATATATATCATATTAATTCATTCAATTCATTTATATAATAATTATGAAATGAAGATCATGTAGAACGAGTCACATCACATCGTGGAGACGGTATTCCGTACGTATGCACGAGTGATGATACTATTCCTATGATCGTGGAATTGTATTGGAGTGTATTTATACTATTTCAGAATCAGTATCACTTTATAATAGTCATATATAGTCCTTATTTACACCATTATACCCATCCAAGTAAGGTGGTGGTGGAAAATAGATTACACCACGGCGTGGAGACGGTATTCCGTACGTACGCACGCGCGGTGATATCTTTTTCCGTAGGATGGATAGATGGTTAAATAGGGTTGTTTAATACTTATAATAACATATCAGTATATGAGTGATACTGATTTTATTACCTCATAATGAAACAACTAAAGGAGAAGAAGTGGAAGAAGAAATAAAGATGAAAGAATCGGTAACGGACAATACTTCTCCTTTGAAGTGCTTCTTTGAGACCTCCTTTTAGGGCACCAAAATGGGTCTTTGAAGAAGACCAGAACCTCTAGGATGTTTCTAGGGAAGTGGAGAGAGGAAATTGGCAGGGGTTGGACGATCTTGAAGGCTCAAAGTGGTGTGAGGAAGAGAGGGAGGTGGTGCCCTTTTATAAGGGGGGAGAGGGGCTCCTTTGGAAAAACTAAAAATATTATTTTATTATAAAGTCAAGTTCGGTTTTAAATAGATCCAAATTGATATATTTCGAAGCTAATGTGGGGATGGGTCTAAATCCTCTCATCCAATGGAATTTAGACAAGTTTAGGTTCCTATTTTAACCTTATCATTTAGATTTACCATTAAGTTAAATAACTTTACTTTTACCGTGTCTTCTTGTGTTATTATACTATAAGGTTAATTAACTTACTATAAGTAGCCAAACGAACCCCAAGTTGTTTATTATTAATATATATAACCTTATATAAGTCATTTGGCCTAACCTTAGATTTTTAGGAATAAAATAACAATTACTAATATAATATTTGTTTTAAAAACTATTTTATGTCAATTTTGACACTATTTAGTAATTGGTTTTTTTGAAAATCATAACAGAATTATTAGTTCGAACCAAGTTAATTAAATAAATACTAACATGTCATATTAACTTATAAAATTAGTTTAATTCATAAAAAGTCTCAAATTACATTTATTTTGGTGTTTATAACATTAATTATGTCAATATTTCATTAATAAGATAATTACTGCATCATCTTTGTGTCATAAATAAATTAAATTATTTAATGTCTAAAAATTACAAATAAAATACAATTATGTAGGAAATAATTTTAGATTTCTAATGAGTATTTATAGTCTAATTTATCTTATGTATAACCCCATATTAAAAATTATTTACTTATTAAACTTTGCTTTTAACTATTTTAACCCTTCTTTAAATAAATTAATAATAAATGTCCTAATCTAATCTAAGTGGTCCTAAATGGTCATATTTTGTTCCTAAGTTTGTTTTTGGTCGAATTACACTTATCCAATAGAATTAGGAAATGTGTTAGGGTAATAATAATATCATCTTTACCCTTAATTACCCTATTTAATTTTAATCGTGGTAAAAAAAAGTAAAAAGTTACTATTCACCAAAAATTATTTTCATCTCATTGAACCACATTTTAGTCCTTGATATTAACCGT
This sequence comes from Viscum album, assembly GCA_963277665.1. Classification (NCBI taxonomy): domain Eukaryota; kingdom Viridiplantae; phylum Streptophyta; class Magnoliopsida; order Santalales; family Viscaceae; genus Viscum; species Viscum album. The sequence continues at coordinate 2,078,291,165 of OY728137.1, read as the reverse complement.
GTCTCTTAGATTTTAGAAATTCCACTCACAGAAGTGGTAAAATTAAGTTTTATGAAAAATTCAGTTTTTTAACTACCACATAGTGGTTTCACTATTCATCAAAAATTGAAAGTTTTCAGAAAAATACCAAAATTTCACCCTAGGATAATTTCGATATTCCGAATCCAAAAATGAAGTCCATTTTGAAAAATAAAATTTATAAAATTTCAAAAAGTGGTTATTACTATTCATAACGGCTAGTTTTAATAATATTTTAATAGCATATCGTTGTTTAGTGAAACTCGGTATTGCGTACAATGCAAGCTATTGAGGAAGGTCATGATTTCGTGTAAAGCAAGCCAAGAAAGTGTTGTGTAGAAAAATATTCCTTTGATGATTTATATAACATAAAAGTCTCGGGTGTTACATTATTTCTTTCAATTTGATAATAAAGCAGAAGTAGTGTTCATGTATATGTGCAGTCTACCGTCTCCATGAACGGTGTATTTCATTTAATATTTATATCTTTTATATATTTCTATGAATAGTTATATATTGAATATATATGATATATAATTCATGTTTTATATTATTTAAATAATTAAATCATGATCTATATAAGAGTATCAATAATAACAAGTCAAAACACATACAATAAACAATGTGGTTATTACCCAAAAAGTTACTTTAACTTGGAATTGTTAATAAATAGGTAATATAAATTAATTATTGCATATTATATGGTATTAAATATAATAATATTTTTATATTTTAGATGTATAATAAACATATATTTATTATATAGGAATTTTGAACATGTACAAAGGAAGTCAAGACTTAAGGTATGGGTTTTCCCGTCTCACTTTTATTTTTCGTGAGATGCATGCCATGTTCACCTCATATTTATTATATGTGGTGTGTATACTACCCATATATATATTATATGATTATTATACTTAAATTTATGATTATTTACATATAAATTCTTTTATTTTTTTGTCTTGGGGTTTATGTTTAAAAATCTGCCAAATTATTAAATTAATTTTGTCTCAATTTTCCTTCTTCAAGACAGTTTCCATATTATGCATATATATTTTTCTATTATGTGTATATAAAACATTTAACATGTTATATAATTAATATTCTTATTTTTATTATCTTTTAATCTTAATTTCATTTTATTCTATCTATTTTATTATGATTCAATGTTACCAAAGTAGTAACGTTTCATTACTACAATCTCATCATTTATCATGATTGTTAGAGATTATGTTTCGATTTATGAAATATTATTACCCATTTCTCAATAACACTAAATATTTTTATTCTCATATAGTTATTCATATAATATCCAAGTAATAGTACCATTGTTTTACTCTTGGACCATAAGATAATTAATAAAAAAAATTGGAAAATATGACTTTATTTCTCCTTTCAGTCGGAAATCTGTGTTCTTTAAAAATCATTTTTTCTAAAAATGTTTTAAAAAATGATTTAATATTATATTATTATGTGTAAATTAAATTTATAAAAAAGTATTATATTTTTTAAAAACATTTTTAAAAGTAATATTCTTGTATATTTCCATTCAAGTCACTTTCATAGACTTTTATGGTGAAAAAAGAATATTCGGCATGTACGGACTTACCTATCGTCATGATCATCATTTATTTCATGAAAATTATATAAGTTTAAAAGGTTATTCTTTTTAAAGAAATTTTTTCCTAATATTATATAAATTTTTTTATTTTAAAATGGTATTCAAAGAAAAATACTTTTCCAAAAATATATTTTATGTTTAAAAAGTGTTTTAAATGTTTTCAATCTTTTTTTATAAGTTTTCAAGGAGAATAGATTTAAATTTTTTTCAAGCTTATTTTACAATTTTTCATGGAAAATAGTTTTAAAAATGTTTTTAATCTTATTTTATACATTTTCAAGGAATATAGTTTTTAAAATTATTCCATTCTTCTTTTATATGTTTTTAAAAAAAATTGTTCCATAATAATCTAAAAACTTATTTTTATGTTTTCAAATTATCTTAAAATAAACACTTTTTCAAAAAAATTTCAAATTTTCATTATTAGTTTTCAAGCTATTTTCAAAGAAAATGTTTTTTAAAATATTCCCATTCTTCCTTTACAATTTTTTGAAGCTATTTTAAAATAAAAAGGTTTTCAAACTGGTATGTGTTCTAAAAATAAATTTTCAAAGAAAAAAATATATTTTCTTGAAGAGATGTTTTAAATGAAATTTTAAAGATTTCATTATGAAAAAAATTATTTTCAAAATAATTTTATTTAAATTATATTAAAATAAATTCTATTTTCTTTAAGAAATGTTTCAAGTGGCCCTTCAAAATCCTTCTCCATCAAAGATGTGATCCTTTGTTATAGTTTAAGATATATTGGGGAAATGGTCCGAGAATAACATTTATATTATTACAAGAATGTTTTATTTAATAATATCATGATGATTATGACACATTTTTATCATTCACAGGCTATATGCTTTTGAAACCCTCTTTTTTCAGAGGTTATACTTTGATGTAATTATTATGAAACTAATCTATTTTCCATAGGTTATGATGTGATGAAATGTTTATTACAACCATTTCATTTCATTAATTATGATATAATGTTTATGAAACCCATCTATTTTTATGGTTTATGATATGATTACTATTTTATTGTCTTATTACACATGTATGAAGGATTTTATTATGAGATATGTGGGACCTATATATCCCTCAAATTCAGAGGGTAAATATTTATATCTCATCATATAATTATGGGAATAAAGTCAATGGGATTGATCTACTATGGGGATAACATGAAACATGATCCCTTACAAGTAAAGGATTGCAACTGTGTATGGTGGGGTGTCTCACTAAGTATGTGTAGTCACATTTAAGATGGGATATGGGGAAACTAGACTCACTATGGTAATATGGGTAGACCCAATCCACTATGGAAAGATGGGGAAACCTAATCCCTTATAAGTAAAGTACTGAAACTCATGATGGTGGTGTATCCCACCCAGTAGGTGTAGTCACCATGGAGTTCCCTGATAAGTTCTACCAATGTGTCTTGAATTATAGGAAATAATATTACATGTTTTTTTGTATTCCACAATTCTATGTATTATTCCTATTTTATGCTTTCATGGCTTATGCTCTTAATTTCCTTATAATTAATTCCTTATGAACTGTTATACTTTATTCTAAGATTCATGTTTATGATATGAAGGGTATGATCTTCTAATGTTATGATATCATTAACATACCCTTATGCTCATGTTTATTCTTATATGTCTCCCTTGTTCACCCTTACTGAGAATATGACCTCACTCTATTATTATTTTTCCTTCCCCAGGTTTTAAAGAAATATTTTATGTATGATATCTTTAAGAGGGTTATAGTCTTAGAGAGCCTAAAGTGAGATAATATAGCTCACTCATGTACCAGTGATTATGTTTCCATGTTTCTAAAGGAACTAAACTAATACAAACTTTGGGAATCTATTTTTTTGTTGTTTTAAGTATTCTCAAAAAATGATGCAATATATATATATACGTTAAGACAGGGTTATTATATAAACAAGATCTATTTCCATTCATTACATGACCCTCATTAAGATTTCATGAATCTAAAAATCCTTTTGATCCTAAAGGGCTACAAGAAGCTTTGGCTCAGCTATATTAGGATCATACTAATTTCCTCTCTCATAATGGTCAAATTAAAGACGATAAGGGGTAATCTTATCTAAAAGATAAATACACTCATTAGAACACTGGATAAAAACAAGGTCAACCTCAGTAGGTGGAAACAATACAAAACTACTACTCACGGTCTCTCTAGAAATATATTACAACTATTTTAGCATGACATAACAGTTCATTTCATTTAATTTATCAGATAAAATATATATCTCATTTCACAATTCATATAAGTGAGTATATAACACATGAAATAAGTATCTTTCTATCATGAACAATTCATGTTTATATATGTCACTATGTTCCTTTCATGATGCATGTATAATCTTATCACACCATACCGGACCACAAGTGTAAATCTCAAGAAACAAAAACATCACACAACATGTGAATCACCCTAGGTGATATAAAATCAATAGCAACAAGCTAACATCATAAACAATTATCCCATCCTTGGGCACTCAAATTTTCCCCATACATGGGTTAGCTACTCACATGCACAAGCCCATTACCATGTTCTGACTCATCCTAGTATTCCTTTTAAATTTCCAAAATCATAAAGTGGTATAAAATAAAAATATTCTCCATTGATACCAATTTGTAACATCCCTTGATCTATTACTCTCTCACATGGCCAAAACTGGTTGGTTTTTAGACCTTAAGTGTGCCTCCTCGTATGTCAGAGGATTCTGACTAGTAGCAGGGGTGTGCAATGTATAGTGGTGAGACTATAACCCTTGTTATAGAGTATAAAATGGTGGAATAATCCATAATAATAAATATTAGAGTAATTTAAAAATAGAATAAATTTTATATAATACAACTGGGAAATAAATGGAGGAATCAGTATACCAATAATAATTAATCCTGTAATTAGACGCTAATATGTATCTATATTTCTAAAAAAACAATAAAAATAAAGAATCATGTAACACATTATAAACTCCAAATATTCAGATCTTGAACCCCATATCCAACTTCTATTCTATCAAAAAATAAAAAATCATAAACAAGTTCCTTTTCCCCTGTCCAAACATGAATCCATGTTATCTTCATAGGTACCAAACAGTGGCCCAAATAGGGTGTGAGTACAACTCCATAGTTCAACACTGTTATGCCTAAATAGAAATATTCTAAAAATAAGTTATTTAAATAAGTAGATAAATAGTTGTATTAATTAATAAATTAATACAATACATAAATAACCCTTCTTTGACACCATACCAGAATATCTCTAATCATGTAGCACAACCATGCCAACAATAACCATATATCTAAGGAAAAATCAAAAAATTCTAGGCCAAGACTACTTTAATAATTACATAATGGGATTGGGAAGATCCCAGTCAATATATGTATTACAACATGGGACTTAGCATAGAACACTCAATATAGGAATTATAGCATGGGACTATGAAGAGTTCACTCAATGTAAGCATTATAATAGGGGACTTGGCAGAGCCCACTCAATATATGCATTACAGACTGGGACTTGGCAGATTCTGCTTAATATAGTAATTACAGTATGAGATTCGGGATATATTTCTCAATATAAGCATTGCATCATGAATCTAAACACATGTCTTGGGAGAAAGGATATCAAAATATCACATCATATGGCTAAATGGTTAATTCTGAAAATTACTATAAATTTTTCAATTACACATTTCGTTTATCTATTTTTTCAGAAACCATTAACATTCAATAAATTTCAAAAAAAATCCTTTTTCATAGTGAATCTATAATAAGAAATCAAATAAATATCATGTCATTAAAAACACACTATAATCTAGTAGCCAATTCATATAATTATATTAAAGGGTTCGCTCACCAAAAGGGTAGCCATAATCTTGGTCGCTACATCAATGGAATATAAAGGGATATAAGTAATAATCCAATCTATGTTTTATCGATATTATTCATTAAATTAATTAAAGAACACCTCAAGGACGTGAAAAATAAATATTAAACATACTAAACAATTTAAAATACAATAGGGTTAGGTTTAGACCACCTACCTTTACCTAGTGATTAATCAATGCTTCCAACCAGAATCGCCATTAAGAAAAAAGGTGATGAAGATCACATATAAGAAACTAGATCATACCATATCAAGATCAAAACCCAAAAAAATGCCCAAGATTTTTACACAACAATAATAGAGAGTGGCATGAGAAGAGAGGGAAACCTAACTAAAACAACTCACCAAGTATTGGATATGTAATTCAAATGTCTGGAATGGAAGAGGAGACACCAAATTTGCCTGGAAGTCAAACTAGTTTCAAAAGACAGAGGATGCACTGGAGGAATGAAATAAATAATATCCATAATATGCTTCAAACCATTGATCTTGATAAAGACACGGTGTGTAACCCTTTCACGTTATGTATTTCTTTATTAATGAGATACATTAAAAAACCCATCACCTACCGTTAATATTTATCCCTATTATATATTACATGACATGAACTAGGTAAATAGAATGTAACTTCTTCATGTTATAAACTAGTTCATGATAGGTGTCTAGAAATAGTTATACATAGTGTAACATATACAGGGCATGTAATTTTATAGCAGAGAGTTTTCATCCTAACTTCTATAAAAGAGCTCGAACCACATTGGATGCCTTCCATACTCTCAAAAACACCCTCATAATTCCATTTAACACATTATACCTGGACTCTAATGATTCAAAAAAAAACATACATCCCAAAACATTAATTCATTTTTCCCAAAAAAAAGGCTCTTTGTCTCTGAACAACACTCATCCAACATCGTTTAAAGACAAAGGAAAGCCCAATGAAAGACATTTAACGCAAAACTCAAAGAGGGACATATCTAGAAAAAGATGGGATCTTACATCCTAGGTGGTAAATTAATTGATTTAAATAGTAATAACCAAATTATTAAATATTTAAGGATTACACATATATAAAATGAATTCATTGATTATCAACTAACCTAAAATAAAAATAAAATACATTTGAAAGTAAATGAGATATTTTTTTGCAAATAAATTTTCTTTATGCAATGTAATTTTATATTATTAAATTAAATTATCACTATTGGTTAATGATTCTAATGAAATGTATATATTATTTAATCAGGAAATTTTTTTAACATTCATCTAATATATTTTTTCTAGGTATGAGATTTGAATAAATCTGGTTATATGTTTAAAAACAATATTTTCTAAAAAAGTGTTTTTCATCTTTTTTTAATCACATATTTTAAAATTAATTTCTACCCCCTATAGAAATTAAATACTGAAAAATTAATTCTATATTTGGAATCATGAGGTTAATATTTTCTAAGTATATCACTTTTACTTTTAAGAATTATGAATAGTAATAATGGAAAATTTGGTCACCTCGGTAAATGGTAAATCGGGTTAATCTAGGTTAAAACTAAGTGTTATTTCATAATATTTCATCTTAATTATTATTAGATAAATTTAATTTGACTCTAATCACCTTCGTCTCATGAATGATTTTTTTGGCACGCTTTCCCATGAAAATTACCAATATAATAATTATGTCAAAGAAAGTTACAAAATGTCACTCTCTTAGTTTTAAATATCTCTTGTGTGTCCATATAAGGAAAAAATAAGTGATAAATGAATATCAGTGGATACATTGAGAATTATATACTTATTTTTATGCTAGAAATTTTTTATTAATTTTTTAGTGTTAAATAATTATCCAAAATTCATAGAAAACACTAAAAGTGTATTTATTCAATTAATGAAACATTAAAATAAATGACATTAAAAATATTAAATCTGATATAATTTGACTGATTTATAGCATTAAATATATTTTAAATATGAATATAACATATTAGTGATGTGTAAATGTATTACATTTTAATTCCATTGTTTTATTTGTTCTTTTTAACAAAAATTAAATGAATAGTGTCAAAATTGATGTTAACGGTATTTTATAAAAATATTTTAAAAACATAAAAATCTTGAATGATGTCTAGGTGGATAATATATGGTCAAAAAATTCATCCCATTTCTATTTATGAGTTAACTATCATATTATATATGAAATTAAAACCCTTCAAAAGACAAAAATAAGCAACTCTGGTTAAGGTTAAAATAGGTTTACTAAGTGGTTAAACCAAATTATATGGTTTAAAATACCACTTAAACCTATCAAAATTTTATTTATTGATTATATTTCAACTATATCCAATACTAGATTTAAATATATGGCCATTTTCATAGTGACCTAGGAATTTCATACTTGGATAGTTCATCTTCTTGGATGAATATTCAATAAATTACACAAACACAAGCCTGAGGATAGTAATAGTTTAGTGTCTTTGGAGACTACTTAAAAACTTCTTAATAATTGAAATGTCTTCCACATCTGTCCAATGATCTTCTCACATGTACTCCTCTTAGCCATACCCTACTTAGACCTTTATTCATAACATGGGGAAGTAAACATAAGAAAGGCTGAGCTCATATGCTTAGTAAGGGTAAACAAGGGAGATACATAAGAATAACATAAGCATGAGGGTATGAGAACATGAGCATAACATTTGAAAACCATACCATACATATCAAATATCATAATCTTGATTTAGGGAAAAAAAATTAAAATTCAAAAGACATGAATCATACGATAATCAAAGAACATGAGACATGAGATAATAACACTAACATAAGACATAGATTTGTGGACTACACATAAGCATAGAAAATATTTTGTCAAGAATGCACACCAAGACAAACCACTACTACATAACTGTGAATATATAGCGCTAGCCATTATCAGCACTAGGGGAAAACACTAACAATGTCTTCCTTTATTAGCATTAATAAAAGCCCTGATAATGGGTACCTTTTTTCATCACTAAAAAAAGTGCTGACAAAAGGTGCACTTTATCGGCGTTTTTTTAGAACTCATAAAGGGTTACCTTTATCAGAACTTTTTTTGGAACTGCTAAATGGTACCCTTTATCAGTACTTTTTTAGTGTTGGTAATGGTCTCGATACCTCTTGGGAGTCCCACATCAAAATAGTACATGTGTGGTCGCTTCTTTATATAAGATTCTGTCGCATGGGATTATTGGAAGCCTGTTGTGGAGATAGGCTCCTACATATACTATTAACACACACTCATATGGGACCATACAGGCCTTGGCCCACTCGATTCTTCTCGTGATTTAGCACACTATATACAACCTTGTCAGCCCACCGGCCCCACCAACATGGCTTATACATGGCCTGACCCATCTTTTTTAATTATATACCAATAAAAATTTAAAAAAATTACTAGTATTAAAAATATTAAAAATTTAAAATAATTAGACAAATAAAAATTATTAATTTAATAAATTAAATAATATTAAAATAATATTAATTAAATAATAATTAATAAATTTAATGTATATTTATAATTTATAATTATTAATTAATAGTATATATTAAATATAGAAATATTAAATGAAAAAAATTAAATAATTAAAAAAATAAAAATATAAATGATAAAATTAAAAAAAACATTTATTAATTAAATATTTATTAAATAGAATAAATACATTTAATAAAAATATATGTATTTAAACAATTAAAATTTAAAAATGTATAAAATATAAATATATTTAAAATTTTATATATTAAAAATTTATTAATTAATTTAATATATATATTATAAATATTATTAAATAGTATACATTAAAATAGATATATAAAATGAATAAATTGTAATAATTAAAACAATTAAAATTAAAATTGAGTAAAATAAAAAATATTTAAAAAATTGTTAATTAAATAATTATTGTTAAAAATCAATAAATTTTATATACATATATATAAATTAAAAATGTAAATAAATATAGTATATTAAATGTAGGTATATAAAATGAATAAATTATAATAATTAAAAAAATTTAAAAATGAACAAATTACAAAACTTTTTAAAAATTTATTAATGTGACAAATATTAATTAAAATGAATAATTTTAATATAATTATGTTAATTATAAATAGTGATAAATTATATATATTAAATATAAATATATAAAATGAATAAAATGCATTTATTAAATTCACATTAATGTCTTATTTATTTTTAATGGTTTTTATACATAATTATTCATGAATACATTCAATATTTTTTTCATAAAAATATATTCATATATATTTCTATATATATAAAATATCTTAAAATATTATTTATATATTAAAAAATATTTATGTTTACATTAAATAAATCGTATATTTAGCGAATAATTTTTTATAATTAAAAATTAATATTAATTAAAAATATCGACTAATTTTATCGAGTAATGGGTGTTTAACTAAATGTTTTTTTCCAATTTGACATATATCAAATGTTGGTTACATTAATTTCACATATAAAAATACATAATTAGTACATTTTTATATGCAATGCACACACACAAATATTTATGTAATTATTGAAATCTTATATAGAAACATGCACTCCTAATATTTATGCAGTTTATTGAAATTTTAATTTTAATTTTATAATTTCATTTAGTAATATGATATATTTAATTTATAATTTATTTTAATAGTAAATTTCATTTATTTATTTATAATATTATTACAGTTAGTTTTATTTATTCATTTTTAATATTTTTATTTTTTATTTTTTTAGAATTTAATCATTTTTCTAATATTTATTTATATATATTTGTTTACTATGTTTTTATATATTCATCATGTATTCTTATTCCTTTAAATATATATACATAATTTTTTTAATAATTTATTTAATTAATAAAACATGTCTATTTTTTCATTATTTTTAAAGTGTAGACACTTTTACTTATTCAAATTCACTCATTTTTAACATACATGCATTTAGGATTATATAGTCATTAATAATGTTAAAAAAATATTTGTAAATAAATATTTATAAATAAATATATTTATAAATGTATATTTCTTATATTTAAAAAATCATATATTTATAATTATAAATAAATAAATCTTATTTTTTAATGTATTTATATAATTATAAATAAAAAATTATACATTAAAATAATTATATAATTATAATTAGTATATTTATATAATTAATATATTTAATATGTTTACATTTATATTTATATTTATATTTATATTTACATTTATATTTATATTTATATTTATATTTCTATTTCTATTTCTATTTCTATTTCTATTTCTATTTCTATTTCTATTTCTATTTCTATTTCTATTTCTATTTCTATTTCTATTTCTATTTCTATTTCTATTTCTATTTCTATTTCTATTTCTTTTTATATTTATATTTATATTTATATTTATATTTATATTTATATTTATATTTATAATTTGTTTTTGTTTTTATTTTTATTTTTATCTATTTTTATTTATTAAATATATTTATTTATTTATTTATTTATTTATGATTATACAATTATAAAAAATTAATTTAAATAATGAATGTATTTACTATATTTATTATATATATACATATAAATATATATTTATTATATATATATATATATTTATATTTATATATAATTATATATAATTATATATAATTATATAAATATATATAATCATATAAATATATTTATAATTATAAATACATAATTATAAATATATTTAAAAATATATGTAGATATATATCTATTTATAAATTTATATTTACAAGGTTTATCAAATTATATATTTATAATTATAAATAAATATATATTTTATAAAATGTATTTATATAAATATGAATAAAAATTATATATTTAAAAAAATTTAAAATTATAATCAACATATTTAGATAATTAATCTTCATAATATTTTTATAATTATTTATATATATATATATTTAATACATATATAAATATGATTTTATAAATAAATATAATGATATAAATAAATTTATAATTATATTAAAATATTTATAAATATATTTACAAATATATTAATTTATAATTATAATTTGGAATCTTTATTATATCATTATCAGTGCTAAAGGTTTATCATTGATAATGATGGATTTTTTCAGTGCTTCTATAGCGCTGATAAAGAAATATCTTTACCTGCACTAGAAGCGCACTAATAAAGAGTTATTTTATCCATGCTTATTATTTTAACACTGATAAACCCCTTCATTATCAATGCTTTTCTGGATGTGCTGATAAAACTCTCCCTAATATTTTAAAAAGAAACATAAATGAACTGATTTTACTTACATTTCTCAAGATCTTGCGAAGGTCCCCTCAACCTTCTCTTGGATTAATCAAGCCCTAAATTTAAGGTCTGTTATTTTTTCCCCTTCACTCTTGTTTCTTATTTGTTAGGGATCATTGGTATGTGATAGTGTGGTTTTATCTAGGATCAGTGGTATTATGGTTCCATGTTTTGGGTATCGACTTCTTCTCCTTCATTTTATCCTCCATCCATGTTCTTCTTTCTCCTCCCACAATACTTTGCACTATTTTTTGAACCCTAGTTTGGTTTAGGTTCTATATTTTGAATGTCTTGATTCGTAGGGTGTTCAGGTTCTATTTGTGGATATGATTTACTGTTAGTTCTTGGTATGTATCTTTTTTATTGGTATATGTTCTAGTTTTATGGTTATAGAATCGAGAATTGGGTTTCATTTTAATGTGACAGTTATGGATGTCCAAATTTTATGGAATATAATAACTTGAGTCAGTACTGGGGGTTATGAATTAGAAATATGATGACTGAATTTTTATATAATTTATGGTTTTTTTTAGTTCCTTATTAAAAATAAGGTTATATATTGATTATTTGGGATCTGGGATTCGTTGGATTTAGTGAAATGTTATCGATTTGGATGTGTGTGCCGCATGTTTAGTAGGTTCCTAATTATATGGACTTCATACTTACTGGTTGTCTAAATTAATGAAACCATATCCTTGTAATTATCAAGGTTTAGAATTTATATGATGAGGAGGATCTAATCGTTATTCCATGTTTTACATGATTATTAATCCATTAGTGTCTTATACATGGAATTTTGATGGATATTGTACGGTTTCATTTTATTTTTCAGTTCTTTTAATGAGTAGTTTTTCATTTTATATTATATTCTACTCGAACATTGTGGAATTCACCCAAGATCATTTTTCTAACTTCTTTCTTACTTCAAGGAGGTTTGGGTGGGTTTATTACACTTCATTCATCAAAATATTAATTAAATAAAATTATATAATTTTTTACACTATGGATTCCAATATTCATGGATCTATTTATGGTATTTTTTTAATACAGTGTCATAAAACATAGGGATACTATATTATTGGTGGAATTTATAGTGTAAACCAGATTATGTTTCAATGGTATTTTTTTACCATTGATTTTTTTTGATTTGGTTTATTTTGTTATGAAATTTCAGTTCCATTTTTTTAGGGGCATCGGATGATTATTTAAAATTTTAAAATATCTCTATTAATATTTTTAGTTGGTCTCAACTGCCCATAAGGGTGCCTCCTCTAATGGGTTGAACTATTACTACTTGGAGGGCGCACTGTTTGAAAAACCATGCACTAACCTTGTGAATAACCTCTATATAGGTATTCACAGTTTTCTATAATGGGTGCACTCTTTGGGAAAACTATATGCCATCTATGTAGTATCAATCTTCCTTCCAAAATTTACCAATTTCACCCCAAAACATGCCAAATTAAAACTCAACCAATATACACTTAAACAAAGATAAAAGGGTGCCTAAAAATGAGCTCTAGACATCACCTGAAAAGGTAGGGGTCATACATATATATATATATTATACTATATACAATTTACTTATGTCCATTTATTACCTCTTTATTAGCATATCCAGGTTAATGTCACTTTTTAGTCAATAACTGCTATGTTATTCATTTAAGCTTTGATTTTTATTTTGGGTCATATTACTTTGATCAATGATTCATCTTCTATAGAATTTTATCTGTGGTATAAATATCATATATATTCAGTATATATGTATTTATATTAATCCATATAATGTAGTGAAAAAATAAAATACATCATTCATGGAGACGGTAGGTCATACACACGCATAAAAATTGTTTCCATTATATTTTTAGATTTAATTAAATAAATTCAAATGATGTATTGTAATTATAGAATTTTTTTATATCATATATGTCATTTTTTTCATTTAAATCATTCTTATTACCTTCCCAGTAATGTGTGAATGAATCACATCACTTCCTAAGGCGGTAGTTCTCCATCCACATGAGTGATATTATCGTATTCCCAGAAAATGGAAAGTGTAAAGGTATGTGTGATATAATAAATATATAAGAATTATAATATTATAAATACCGTATATATAAAATAAATTCCCTAGTATTTCTAATTGTTGGAGTTCGTAAGGGAAAAAATTTACATCGGTTCATGACATAGTAGTCTTCCAAACACACAAATGATGATTTTCTAACCCATAGTGAGTTTATTATATCATCATATTATAATAATAAATTAATGAGGTGGGGAAAAAATAAAACAAAAACACTCGTTGATGACCCTTACCTCTTCTTTGGGTATCCTCCATAGGTTTGCACCAAAATCCTTCCAATGATAGATTTCTATCCAAAATAAGAATTATAGGATGACATGAGAGATGTTTTAAAGTGACTTTTTTGAATTGGTTGATTATTATGGTTTCTAGTGTGTGAAAAATAAAGGAGATTGTGTGGCATTTTATAAGTGATTAGAGTGTCACACTTGAAATTTTTTGCAAAAAAAGTGTCCTCATGTTTTTTATATACCACAGGTATAATGACCCATACTTTACATACATTGTTAATACTTCAAAATTGAAGCATACTTATTACAACATATAACAAAACCATGAAAGGACTGTATAGGTATAGTGTCTTTAGAAACTGGGAAACATAAACAACTGGTTCCTAAAGCGTCTACACTGTCTCCCATTTATTTCATCATATCTATAGTCCCTTTTGGCATATCTTACTTAATAACCTTCTTCCTAACCTGGGGAAAGAAAACATACAAAAGGGTGAGCTCAAATGCTCAATAAGGGTAAACAAAATAAATATCAATCACAGCATATACATAAGCACATAACTTTTGGAAATCTTAACCTGCAAAAGAGATCATAATTTCATAACATGGGATAAATCATGGCAGTGAAATGTAATCACAATAATCATAACATAAAACATGGAAATTTGTGCCATACACACATAATCATAGAGAATCATTTATTATTAGTCAAGTCTCATTGCCAAGACTATCTTAGTGGACAAAGTCCATTTCTGAACCGAGTTCACTCCTCGTTTCAGTCCTGTTTCACTGAACCGGTATAACCTACCGTTCCAGCCATGTCTATCTCATGAGATATAAAATATTTACCCAATGAATTGGAGGTAGATATAGGTCCCACCCATCTCATTATGATACCATTCTTATGTGTGCCACAAAATCATAAATCATACATCATTGCATAACCCATGTAATAAAAATGGGATTCTTAAACAACATGACATCATAAAACAATTCATATAAGGTAAAGGAAAAAATAATTCCATCACAACATAATCAAATCAATGTAATAATAGGGATAGAAACAGAACCCTATATTATCTTAGATGTAAAATAATTTTGATAAAACACTTGAACTCCATTCTTGAGGAAAATATCCTTTCTACTTCAAAAACACTTTTCCTTTCTTAACATGTCATACAATTCTAAACTAAAAGAAGTTGATTAAAAAGAAACATGAAAACTTGTAAGGGAATCTTCATGGAAATAATTTTTTAAAAATCCATTCATGCCGTATAAGTTAAAAGAGACATTCTTCTCATACTTTTTTCAGAAAGTCAAAAAGTACCTCGCACGAAAAAATGACAAAAGATTCCTTTCATATCCTTTACTAAAAACTCACCGAAGGGTAAAATTGGATTTAGACAATTGTAGGTGGATGGAAAGAAAATTACATATTGAAGAAACATGGATGTGGATGATAAAATACACCCCAGTAAATACCAAAGTATAAAAAATCTCAGATAAAAATGAGATTGTGATATTTCCCTTACCTTAGGTCCGTTTTGCTTCGTAAGTGTCCGAACCTCCTCTTCTTTCAAGTGCTTCTTTGAGACCTTCTTTTAGGGCACTAAAATTGGTATTTGAAGAATCCCATGACCTCTAGGATGTCTCTAAGGAAGTGTAGAGGAGGAATTGGTAGGGTTTGGCCGAGCTTGAAGGCTCAAAGTGGTGTGAGGAAGAGGGGGAGGAGGTGCCCTTTTATAAGGGAGGAGAGGGGCACCTTTGGGAAAACTAGAAATATTATTTTATTATAAAGTCATGTTCGGTTTTAAATAGATCCAAATTGATATATTTCAAATATAAGGTGGGGATGGGTCGAAATACTCTCATCCAATAGAATTTAGACAAGTTTAGGTTCCTATTTTAACCTTATCATTTAGATTTAACATTAAGTTAAATAAGTTTACTTTTACCGTGTCTTCTTGTGTTCTTATACTATAAGGTTAATGAACTTACTATAAGCAGCCAAACGAACCCCAAGTTGTTTATTATTAATATATATAACCTTATCTAATTCATTTGGCCGAACCTTAGATTTTTAGGAATAAAATAACAATTACTAATATAATATTTGTTTTAAAAACTATTTTATGTCAATTTTGACACTATTTAGTAATTGATTTTTGTGAAACTCATAACAGAATTATTAGTTCGAACCAAGTTAATTAAATCAATACTAACATGTCATATTAACCTAGAAAATTAGTGTAATTCATAAAAAGTCTCAAATTACATTTATTTTGGTGTTTATAACATTAATTATGTCAATATTTCATTAATAAGATAATTACTGCATCATCTTTGTGTCATAAATAAATTAAATTATTTAATGTCTAAAAATTACAAATAAAATACCATTATGTAGGAAATCGTTTTATCTTTCTAATTAATATTTATAGTCGAATTTATCTTATGTATAACCCCATATTAAAAATTATTTACTTATTAAACATTGCTTTTAACTATTTTAACCCTTCTTTAAATAAATTAATAATAAATGTCCTAATCTAATCCAAGTGGTCCTAAATGGTCATATTTTATTCCAAAGTTTGTTTGTGGTCGAATTACACTTATCCAATAGAATTAGGACATGTGTTAGGGTAATAATAATATCATCTTTACCCTTAATTACCCTATTTACTTTTAACCGTGGTAAAAAAAAGTAAAAAGTTACTATTCACCAAAAATTATTTTCATCTCATTGAACCACATTTTAGTCCTTGATATTAACTGTGTCTCTCGGATTTTCGAAATTCCACTCACAGAAGCGGTAAAATTAAGTTTTATGAAAAATTCAGTTTTTTAACTACCACTTAGTGGTTTCACTATTCATCAAAAATTGAAAGTTTTCAGAAAAATACCAAAATTTCACCCTAGGATAATTTTGATATTCCGAATCCAAAAATGAAGTCCATTTTGAAAAATAAAATTTATAAAATTTCAAAAAGTGGTTATTACTATTCATAACGGCTAGTTTTAATAATATTTTAATAACATATCGTTGTTTAGTGAAACTCGGTATTGTGTACGACGCAAGCTATCGAGGAAGGTCGCTATTTCGTGTAAAGCAAGCCAAGTAAGTATTGTGTAGAAAAATATTCCTTTGATGATTTATATAACATAAAAGTCTCGGGTGTTACAACAGGGGTAAAAAAATGGATCAAATTAAAATATTATGTATTATAAGTTATATATAGGGCCACAATATAGATTTTAGACAACTTTATTGGTCATTTTAATGCTTCTATTTTTAGTCTAATCCTAGATAAACTCATTTTAACCTTAACTGTGGTAAATAATTTTAACTTATTTTACTATTCATTTTGGTAAAAATATATGTTCAAATTATTAGACAATATAAATTAATTTTATTACAAATATTAAATCCATTTTTTCAAATCCCATTAATGTAAGTGTAAAAATATAATTTAAAACTAATCTCATATATGTGATAATAATGTCGGTTTTTAAAGAGAAAAATGTTTAAATGTTTATAAAATTTTATATAGAAATTAAATATAAAATTTATTCCAATGAACTAAATAGGGTTAATGTCATTATAATTGAAAAAAATTACTTAAAACCAATTTAAAATATAATTTAATATTATAAATAAATTAAATGAAAGGTCCTTTTCATTTAGAATTCAATATTTTTCACCATTCATCAAAAAAATGAAACTTCTCAGAAAAATCTAAAAAATAAAACCTAAGATAATTTTGGTATTCCAATTATAAAAATGAGTTTAATATTTTACAATAAATTTTCTAATAGTGTAAAAAAATAATGTTAAAATATGTGTGTAAAGCATGACTAAACAGTCTTCTAGAACAAATATAGTTTTTCACAAGACAATTCTTTTTCTTTTCAATGGTTCTTATTTTACTTGTAATAAATAGATAACCATAATTTTAATAACTTTTCTGTTACTATTGATACTCACTATTCCAACAGCTTGGTGATAAAAATTATATTAAATAATTTTTTTAATATTTCAAATTTTGTTTAAACTCAATGTTGTGTGTAACGCAAACTAAACTCAATGTTGTGTGTAACGAAATCTCAATTCTATGTGGTGTTCAAAGAAAAATATCAACATTATTAAATTAATTAAAAATATATATATTTTTTAAAAAATATCATGTTGTTACATTTTTTATTCATTTGTATTGATATTTAATTAATTATATTTTTATCTTTTTAAAATACCATGTGTATTTTCTTTCTTTATATAAGGACATCACTTTCCCTTAATTCTTCACACCACATTGAGTAATCTATCTCAAACTAAACCTAACAATTTCTCTTTTTAGTAACCCTAGAAATTTTTTATTGGTTATGGTATTCTCAAAATATTGACCCTAGGTTCCATAAAAAAGGACATAAAGGAGGCCTCCTAAATAAGTACTGATTATCTTACCTAGCCTCTTTCAATTTATTTAATCTTTAACCTACTATAAATCTATTTTATTAACATAAAATAATAAATTCAGTTTACTCAATATCTTTACATTTTTTTAATAATATGAAATCACAATTATCCATCAGCCTTTCCATCAAATGGAAAGTGAAGGTATTTCTCCTCTGGACGTATGGCTTTCCATCTCCACTTTGATATAGAATTAAATTTTCATCACCATATTTTAAGGATTTGTGTTATAATGAGTTTAAATTTTATATATTTTCTTTATGATATAATCATTCTTCTGAAATTATAAAATCATATCTACCTTCTTACATTCAAATATGTTTGAAAATGATAATGTCGCTCATGTGTACTTATGGAGTACCACCTCCATAAAATAATGTGTTCTATTTTTCATTTCAATTTTATATATATGGTAATAAGGATATAGTTAATTAATATATGTTATTTATATGTAATAATAATAGTTTATAAAAGTGAATTATTATTTCCTTTTCTTTTTATCCTTCCATCGGAAAGTGAAATCAGTTTTCATACTTACGTATAACCTACCGTCTCCATGAACAGTGAAATTCATTTTTCTATCTCT